>OX384038.1:12962500-14357500 GCA_947534325.1 Agonum fuliginosum | reverse complement strand
TACCACGAAAAACATTATAATTTCGTATCTATTCCGCTTATTCATTGAAAATATCAATCTAGTTGTAGATATATTATTTTTACGAATTTCGTACAATGAAACAACATCTTAATTATTTAACTTAATAAGTATAGGTACCTACTCAATAAAAACAGAAATAGTATTTCTAATATATAAGCCCAATCCCCTGCCCCCTGGTCAAGCAATTACTATACTCTATTACATACGCTGTATACAAAAAATACGTACTTTAAAACCTTTATAAAACTTTGTCCCAAATTTCAGAGGAGCACCAATAGAAGTTCCATTTATATACAGGTACAGAGAAAATATAATTTGAATGTAGTTTGGCGGCAAATTTGAATCACGTAAAATTCAATTATATTGAAACTGCAAATATAATCAGAACGATTCATTTTCATATAAATATTAACAAAAACTTGACAAGTTATGTGAATATTATAAAAAAAACTCAGAAATTCTAACCTATAAGAGAACTGTCACAATTGTATAATACTAGAGCTAAATTACCGAGTGTAAATCTGGCTCAAAAATGAACAATCTGATTGGTCAGCAGATCGCGGTAATTTTAAAAAGAAAATTTTCTTGATTTTGTATAGCTCGGTTTCTTTTCTAAAATAAGAATTGAAGGCAAGTTTAACAGTACTGTACAAAAAAATTCATAAATTCACTACTTACTACTTAGTTTTAAATAAGATGGCAATAATTTTTTTTGAGAAATTGAAATAAGAGTCGAGTTCTTTGAGACGTGGCGAGACGAGAATTGGGTATTCCTCGTCTTTGTCTCATTGTCGTCGTCAACCAAGGTAGATTAATATGAGAATATGGATTAGTACCTAACATTAATAATTTATTCAACCACATATTGCACATCCATTATTGAATAATTTCATCGCGATATCGCGAAATTTAGACGACGATTTGTAGAAAAAATTATACGAGAAAATAATACAAGTTCACGACAAATTTATGATGAAGATGCAGAACTTTAGAATTTAAAAAAATCGTGTTTATAATACTTATTTAGAGATAATTATGAATATAAAAACAGAAATCGCACTTATTTATCCTTGGCTAACTGAACTGGAACTATGAATGAGAAAAGCGCGCAGTAGAAAGAATCCCACAATTCTTGGAACCCTAGAAGAATTAGGAAGTCTTGACAAAACCCATTGTGGGCTACGAGAAATGTATCTACTGTTGACATTGTATTTGAAGAAAGTAGAAATATATCATGCAGCTTTATTTATTATTTAACATTTAAAGTCTGACCGCACGCACCAGAGTCTTCACAATAATTTATTATTAACAATACAGGGTGAGTCATCGAAATGCCCGTCGTCGATATCTCCCTTGTCGTTAAAAATACAGCATAAATTTATTAACAGAATTTTTCGTCTACTCAAGGAGCATAACTTAAAATTATTTTCACATATACAGGGTGTTGCATAACGACTTGGCAATAATTGTTCGTCTTTTTTTAAATGAAACACCCTATATATTTTTATATATTTTGAATTGTATTTTATTTACCTATACGAAAATATAAGTTTCATTTTAGTTTGCCGCGGCGTTGCCAAGTTATTCAATTTTTTCTCTAAAAAAAGCCGAATACACGTATTGTTTTATAAAGGCGTACTGAAGTTATTTTAATAGTAAAAATTAAGAATTTTTTTTTCTGTACAGCTGTAACTATACTCTTTGTTCTGACATAACTTTTTTTAAATGTTATTATACAGGGTGTTCAATACAGAGAATCAAATTTACTCAATTTCAAATGGCTATAACTCGTATTTTTCAAATGGAACACCCTATATTTTATTATTCTGTTGTGTGTATTTTTGCATCTTCTTATGTTATAAAGGGTGTCCTATGCCTTAAAACAATAATTTAATTAATTTCGAAATTAACGATTTTAGGCATAGGACACCCTTTATAACATAAGAAGATGCAAAAATACACACAACAGAATAATAAAATATAGCGTGTTCCATTTGAAAATGACGAGTTATAGCCATTTGAAATTGAGTAAATTTGATTCTCTGTATTGAACACCCTGTATAATAACATTAAAAAAAAGTTATGTCAGAACAAAGAGTATAGTTACAGCTGTACAGAAAAAAAAATTCATAATTTTTACTATTAAAATAACTTCAGTACGCCTTTATAAAACAATACGTGTATTCGGCTTTTTTTAGAGAAAAAATTGAATAACTTGGCAACGTCGCGGCAAACTAAAATGAAACTTATATTTTCGTATAGGTAAATAAAATACAATTCAAAATATATAAAAATATATAGGGTGTTTCATTTAAAAAAAGACGAACAATTATTGCCAAGTCGTTATGCAACACCCTGTATATGTGAAAATAATTTTAAGTTATGCTCCTTGAGTAGACGAAAAATTCTGTTAATAAATTTATGCTGTATTTTTAACGACAAGGGAGATATCGACGACGGGCATTTCGATGACTCACCCTGTATATTGTGTTCACACTACCTATAATTATTAAAATAATTTAATTTTTATGTTTTTCTCTAGACGGGTGATTAACTTTTGCGCCAACTTGTATAAAAGAAATTAAAAATATATCTGAAAAAATCTGCAGTTTTTTTTAAATTGAATTATTATTATACTACCTACTTACAGTCAGAGTTGGGCAGTATCTATATCAAAAGATACTTTTTTATAACTTAGTTACTTTAAGTAACTTAACAACAGTAACTAAGATATTTTTTGTTTTTTAGTAACTGTAACTAGTTTTTCGTTACTCTTCTAAAAGAACTTATAACTTTTAACTGTTTTTGTAACTTAGTTACATTAAAGTAACTTATAACTATTTTGTTATTTTAAGTTACTTCATAACTCATAAGTTATAACTTTTAACATTTTTGAAATTGAGTTACTTGAAAAATTATTTTTTGCAAATTGCAAGTATAACTTGTTCGCCGTTCGCTGTTACTGCTCATTTTGGCGTTTTAGCACATTACTCATTACAGTTGTTTTTGTTACTCCAAGTGTCTTTGCAAAAATTTTGTTTTTCATGCATGTTGTTTATTTCATTAACAAATAAAAAATATGTTGTTGAAATCAATCTATATAAATGTATACTGGTTTATTATTCCCTGTTCATGATATAAATAAAAGTAACTTTAGTAAGTTACTTTTGAAAAGTAACTTAGTTCTAGAACTAAGCTACTTTTTTCTACATGGAACTAATTGGTAAAATATCTTAGTTACTTTGTCCCAGTAACTTGTAAAAATAACTTAGTTTATAAAAGTAACTTTCCCATCTCTGCTTACAGTTAGTAGTATCTTGTTATTTCTTTTAAATACAAAATAAATTATTCTTTATGAACAGATACTGGATTAAAATTGTTGGCGTAAATTAATAATGTACGTGTACCAGTTTCTAAAACAAATAAATAACGTGTATAGTCGTGTAACAGACAATTATTATTGTTAAGCATAATTCATTTAAAGGCGAATATATAAGTATTTATAAATTAAGAAGTGAATTTAGGATTTTTTTTGTACATTACTGTTAAACTTGCCTACAATTATTCTTGTTTTAGAAATGAAACGACCTATACAAAATCAAGAAAATTTGCTTTTCAAATTTGCCGCGTTCTGCTGACCAATCAGATTGTTCATTTTTGAGCCAGATTTACACACAGTAATTTAGCTCCAGTATAATACAATTGTGACAGTTCTTTTATAGGTTAAAATTTCTGGGTTAAAATTTTTAATATACTTGTGAACTTTACTTAATGTTATGAAAATAAATCTTTCTGATTTTATTTGCAGTTTAAATATTACATTGAATTTTACGTGATTCAAATTTGCCGCCAAGCTACACCCAAATTTATTTTCTCCTTTTCTTGTATCTGTATAAAAATGAAACTTGGGTAGGATTTTGGGAAACAGATTTATAGTAGGTATTTGATTTACGCCGTATGTAGTGGAAAGTAGAATAGATATTGTTGACGATCCGAGTGGGTTTAATTATTATAGAAATATTATGTCATTGTCCATTGAGTACCTAGGTACCTACCTATACTTATTAGGTAAAATAAATAGATTGGAATAGATGCGAAATTGTAATATTCTTCGTGGTTCTTACAATAAAATATATAAATAGAATATTGTTTTACTTTTTTGTTGTGGTGTAAGTAGTACCTACCTTACCTAGGTACTATTACAAAAAATTTCCTCATTCTTATCTATTGTAATATCACCTGTCATAAACCAATAGATTTTAATATTAGACCATACATTTGTATTGAATAAAAATATTGGGTCATTTTATATTCTAATCTTGTCTTCTATACACATATTAAATTTATACTAGTTACCTGCAATCAATAATAATAATAGTTGTTATTATACATAGGTACAGTAAATATAGGTAGTAATAATTATTTATTAATACCTATTATTAATACCTAGGTACCTTGCTGATATACCTAAATCTCACATTTATTCCATTTGCATTCTATATTTACTGATCAATTGGTGATTGATTGCTATTAATTATTGTAGGTTATTTTAAATGTCAATCAAGAAACACCGCCAACAAAACAAACATTTTATAAACCACTGTCACATCGGAGACATCTATTTACAAGTGGTCAAACTTATAGCACAAATTCAAACCTTATGACGTCATCTCAATTTTCATCCCCCACCCTTCTTCGGCCAATGTCCCGTCGGCTGCATTCCGATCGGCCATTGTCCCATTCGGCCAGTGTCCGTTCTGCTGATGTCCCCGCTCCCCTTGAAAGTAAGATTTCCATGACTAGGCATGAAAATAAAAAAGTAAAAATTTTATTTTCATGCCTAGTTTGTAGGTACAAACACTTGTCATGACAACGTTTTCTAAAATTTGTCACAGTTCTGATTATTTATGCAAACCTAATTTTTTCTATAATTTTAAGCTTCTATAATTGCCGATACATCACGCGTCATAAAAATGTCTTTGCTAGATTCGGAGGCTTTGAAGAAACGCTCGGACGCTGCGCATCCTCGCATTCTTCAAACAAGCCTCCTCGTCTGCAATGAAACATTTTCATGACTTGTAATGCAATGTACTATTGTGAGTAGTAGTATCTATATATTAATATATTTGTATAATAAATAAAAAGAATAAAGTAAGTATATCGGGAGGTCTTGTGGTGGCCACGTCAGATTTTTTTCTTTTTACTTCCAAGTCCAAATTCCGACTGCTGATTTATGATAAATTATTATATTTATTTATTTAGACGAATGGAATATTAATTTGGATATCGATAATCAAGATATAGACTCATCTACGTATACAAAATCTTATATTGATTTAGATCATACTTCAAGAATAATAAACGAAGACAGACTAAATAATAGACAAAATGATACTTTTAATTGTCAGGTAAGTACTTTATTTGATAACGTAAAATATATTTTATGTAAATGTAATTTCAGATATGTGGAAAAATATTTATGGATTCAAAAAGTTTTAAAAAACATCATCATATAGGACAAAATGTTATAGAAAAAAAAAATATGTGCACTATTTGTGGAAAAAGGTGCAGTATAAATAGATTTTTAAATTGTACGTATTTATTTTTATTATATTTTAGATACAAAGAAAATAAAGTATTAAAAATTCATATGAGAGTTCATACAGGTGAACGTCCACTAGAATGTGAAATTTGTGGAAAAAAATTCGCTCTTCCAAGTAGTTTACATAAACACCGTCAGTTGCATACTGGTCAAAAGAAGCATAAATGTCTTTTTTGTGACAAAACTTTCTTTCAGGTATCTAATTTTAATAATCATATGAAAACTCATACAGGTAAAGTAATCAAAAACTATTGTAACCATAGATCTAATGCCAGACTTTTTAGGACTAAAACCATTTGTTTGTCTCATTTGTGACAAATCTCACTCTACAAAAAGTGACTTGGATCGTCATACACTGAGTCATACTGGGCACAAACCATACAATTGTGTTTTATGCAATAAATCTTTCAGAAGTAAAATTATTAATATGCTCTTTATAGATAAAAATTTATATTATTTTATTTTAGCTAGTAGCCAATTAAAAAGACACGGACTAACGCATTCCGGGGAGAAAAAATATAAGTGTTCACGATGTGGGCATTCTTTTGCACATAAAGAAACTTACGATACTCATGTAAGGTATCACACAAATGAAAGACCATATAAATGTTCAGTCTGCGCAAAGGCGTATATAGCGAGCAGTCATCTTCGCAGGCATATGATTTCACACACAAACGAACGAAGGTAAGAAGGGAATGTGAATTTCTAAGCGTATCCTTAACTTTAAAGTTCGGAGACAATAATTTTTTCCTTTAAAGGCCTAGGATTTTAAAGTTCTATTTTGCGGTGAAATAATAGTATATTACATTACAAGTCATGAAAATGTTTCATTGCAGACGAGGAGGCTTGTTTGAAGAATGCGAGGATGCGCAGCGTCCGAGCGTTTCTTCGAAGCCTCCGAGTCTAGCAAAGACATTTTTATGACGCGTGATGTATTTTTTTTTTTTAAATCGGCAATAATTATAGAAGCTTAAAATTATAGAAAAAATTAGGTTTGCATAAATCATCAGAGCTGTGACAAATTTTAGAAAACGTTGTCATGACAAGTGTTTGTACCTACAGACAGTGGAAAGTAAAAATGACTAGGCATGAAAATAAAATTTTAATGCCTAGTCATTTTTACTTATTTATTTTCATGCCTAGTCATGGAAATCTTACTTTCAAGACTCAAATTAGTCAGGAAATGACGATTTTCATGCCGATTTTGAAAAAATTTATATTTTTAACTCTTTACTGAGAGAATAAGTGAGATAAATTTTTGTAGTACCTATTTACAATAGGGTATTTTACCATAGTAGCAAATTAGCAATCCAGTCAATTATATGAAAGGGAGACCTCAGTAATAAGTTATTGCCATGAAAAAAGTTTTCAAAAAGTTAAAAGTTCTTTAAATATTTGAGATTTTACGTATTGTACATCTACGTCACAGTAATGCGTTTTCTCTCTCACTCTCTCTCTCTCTCACACACACATCTATCCTATTCTGAATTATTTCAACGTGTATGCCGTCTATCTTTGTTCAACGTAGTGTTTCTTTATCTATGAACTGTCATGTAAAGTAATGTACTTTAAAAATGGTTATAAAATATTGCCTGGTTCGTAATTGTTATAATGATAGTTCAACAACGCCGAACAAAATATTCATAAGAATACCAACTAATACAAAAATTAAAGAAAATTGGGACAGACAAACGATATAATTGTCAAAATATTTAACCAATTTGACATTTTATAATATCGTTATCTTTATCGTTATCATTCCATTAACAAAAATAAAATTAAATTCTTTGATAATTACAATGTACCTTTCCCGAATTTTGTAGTAAAATATGTGCAGTTTAGCGCGCTAGCATAAAATCATAGTTTTTTGCTAAATCTGTAATGAAAATTGATAAGCTTTGCCCGAATACTCTCATTGAAAGATATGTTGAATGACATAGGTCTGCGAAACATATAAGCGGTACTAAAACTCAGGATCAAATTTTTGAAGGCAAGTTTATAAATTATATATCTAAAGAATATATTTTCACGTGTATTCTTACATACAGTAATAAAGAAACTACCAAATTGTATTTTATATTTTGTAACATTTAAAAAGAGTTGATTTTACATGACTACATTTTAATTTCAGCCCCATTGTTTGAGAAGATTTTCAGTTGTACATCTACGTCACACAAACTTTAAAAATTAATTACAGCTTTTTTAAGAACAATTAAGGCTTATCAGTACTCTCAATCGCTTTCAAATAACAAAGTTCAATAAAAAAAATTTAAAAAAATGGCAAACTACCCTCTTTGATATTAGCTATGAACTCGTTAGCTAATTTAGCAAAAAAAAATTGTGTGCGTTAAAGATTCTGGGTAGGTACTGTATGCGTCATACTCGTGTATTTTTAAATGTCAGTGTGTATGTGTATGTGTGTGGAGAGAATGTATCATAGTGGAATCCAACCACCCAGTAGTATTATTGTCGATTGCTGAGCTCGAACTGGAGTCCGCTAGCAGGCGAATACTCTAATGCTGAGCTAGCCAAAGCCATACATCTTCTACAAAACTAACCACTGGACCTTTGTCTTAATTTAATAACTTTTATTTTTTACAGACACCAATGCACGATTTGCAGCAAATTTTTTATGCAGCGGCGCCATTTATCAAACCACATGAATACTCATACAGGACATCGACCCTACTCCTGTTTGGTTTGTGGACGATGTTTTGCTCATTCTGGTACTTTAAGTACCCATATGAAAATTCATAAGAAAGTAGTTTAATTTTATTTATATTTTTAAACAAGGCAAAAATAATAAATATTTAAAGACTGTATTATTTTTTTATTATGGTGCATTTTTCCATTAGGTTTAAGTTTACCAAATTTTATAAAAATATTGTTAATTATTCTTAATAAATATAGTTTATCGTCATTTTTTGTTAGATGGTAGAGTGAAGTAATAATTTGCATTTTAGTTGCATAAAGATAAAATAGATAATTAATCAAAAAAATTAGAAGTTAGTAAATAAATTCTTGCACGACTTCGTAACAAGAATAAAATTAAATTTTATAAAGGATTTCTAATTGTGCATTTATAATATGTTTCCTTTATTTAATAGTGTGATAAAAATAATGATTCACTGTACTCATTTGTATGTAATACAAAACAAGGAAATTTTATGTACTAAAACATTACTAATCTTTTCTTTACATAATAAAATTTAAAACACAGAACTTAGTAATCTAAATTCCAAATTCAATATTTATCTGAGGTAATTCTTATCAGTAATGTTTATCACGGTAAGATAACAACACGCCTCAATATCGAAAGGCAAATTGTTTTATTTAGTATAAAATAGTCAAAATGCAAACTGACAGTGAATTTATCAAAATAGCAGTGCAGATTGCGGGAGAACAACATTTACATAAAATTGACAGAACACATTCACTGGAAACCATTATAGATGACATTTGTAAAAGCTACAAACAGGTAAATTAATATTTTAATAATATACACAAAACAGTAAAACTTTCTATTGACTGTTAAATTAAAAATTCTTCAAACATTTTAATTAAAAAACAATACTAAAATATCTTTGTTTACACTTTCATGTTTAATTTTTATCATTTTATTTAAAATAGAACAATGGTGGTAAAAAACTTGGATTACAATACACCCATACAAAAGACAACAAAAGTCTACTAAAAAAATTTGTAACGGAAGACAATTTATCAGAGATGAAGGATGGGTACATAGTAACTTTAGTTGGTTCCATATCTTATCAGCTGGACTGGATTTTTAATCAAAAAGACGGAAATTTGACAGAAAAATTAAAATATTTACCGGATATGTGTAATGATTCTGGGGTTCTCAAAGAAATGAGTATGAAAAACTTTACTCTATTGTTATTTCAAACTGTACATAACAAATTTATTTTTAGAAAAATGTAACTACCAAAATTTAATACCAAGATTTGCTGCGAAATTTAAAGACGAAGAATTATATTTATGTTTAAAATCCGTTCACAACATACTAAATAATGATATTCCTATATCGATGGAATCCCATTTCTTTGATTTTCTTTTACAAATTATCAAGTCAGCAAATTACGAAACGAAGGTATTAATAATTTCACTACAAATAATAAACCAAATATTGACTTTAGATTATAATACTAAATTTCTAACAAATAAATTGCAAGTTGATGATATTTCTCCATATTTATGGGCAGAAGATGAAAATGAGTTGCAATTAAATACATTGATTTTATTAAACAATATCGTTCGAAAAACTATTGATAACGATACTATCATCGAAGAACTATTTAATAATAGAGAAAAAATTTATAAACATGTTACGGATAATGCTATAAAATCTCAAAAAATTGCCCATGAACTGTGCGTTTATCAAACCACTATGCTTAGGTATGTTTTTTTTAGTAAGTCAATTTTTATTATGTACGTAACACTATATTCTAATTAATATTATAGATCATCGTATGGTGCATATCTACGCGAAGAAGTAACACCGGAAGATGATTATACTACTATTTTGCGAACTAAAAGTGTAATTTATGACCAAAGTCGAAGGGACACTATGATTGATTTCGATGAAAAAGAAATTATGAGAAGTCGATTAAATACATATTGTTCTGACTCATCAGCAGATATGGCTCGGTAATTTATTTTAAATTTTATTAAAGATAGTTCCTAATCATAAATTTTCTTAATTAATAAAACGAAATCGCAAAAATATCTTAAATATTTATTTTTGTAACAGAACAGCATCACATATAAGATAAATGCCCGGTTTCATAAACGTTTGTTAAATTTTAACAGACTGTTAAACTGTTTAGCACTTTGTTATATATGAAAAATCGTTTCATCAACAGATGTTAACTTTAACATCGGGGTAAATCGTTTGCTAATTTAGCAGGTGCTCTGAGCTCATGTTAAATATTTAACTCGTTGTTATTTTATGACAGATGTCAAAATGTTAAATGAGTACAAAAATATATATTTAATTAAAAGTAAATAAATATTATTTTCTGAACAATTAGTGGTTAATAAGAGTTCAAATATGATTACTAATTTTGAAGACAATGTTTTTTGGCAAATTTATTTCATTTGTATAATGAGATGCACTGAACATAAAATGATATAAGTACCGTGCTTAACGGAAATCGTCCTATTTATTGATTCTATAAACCAATTATTGTTTACACTTAGATTTTATGCAATGTGTGCATTTCAAACTGTACTTGTATTTCCTATTATTATAAGATGTAGTTAACGCATCATATTTGTACTCTCCTTAAACCGTTGTTCTTCAAAATACGAATGCACGAAGAAATTAATTAAAATGAAATTTTAAGATAATATTTTTTCTGAATAGTAGACTTTTACGAAGTATTAGCTTCGTTGAACACTACTCACATTCGTATTCAATCTCATAGGTACTTTTCTATAATCCTTTATGTACTGGTGATTTGTAATGTAGTAGCACGTTGGCCAGGCTCTGTACTCGATAGCACAATATTTAATGATTCGCCAGTGAGAATAGACCTATCCTGTTGAACTTCGGTTGCGCGCGCATGCTTGGGCAATGGGCTTCCGGTTACAGGAAGTGAGTACGATAGATACAAAGTAACATGTATAGAGTGAGACGGCAAAACTGCTGCGAAGTACGCTATGACAATAGAAAGTGCGGTTAGTTGAAGTTTGAGACGAGTTTGACATTTCTTATTTTAAATTTTGTAAATGTAAGGGAAAAGTTTAATTCAATTTAATGACATTGCGCAATTTAAAAAATTTAGTACGCAACAGGCATGAAATAAATTAATAAAATCGTGTAAAAAATTGAAATTAAATTTTGACATTTGTCAAAATACGCGCTCATCACCAGGATTGGTCAATTGACGTCACTTCCTTTTGCCACAAGCATGCGTACAGCGTACTGCGCACCAGCTTGCGTCTCACTCAACGCAATGTTACTTTGTATCTATCGCACTCACTCCTTCTGACAGGATAGGTCAATTGATGTGGAAAGAGATTTATTTTCAAGATTATTATATTCCGGGGAAGGTGCGTACTTGTAAAAATTATCTACTAATTTCGGTACTAAATTCTCTGCCATCGGCAGGCTGCGAAACAAACTGAAAACTGACAAAAGTTCTCATATTGTATACTATTCTGTTCTGTCAAAATACAGTTTTCAGTTTACTGTTGCAAGTTGCGGCTTTCTTTATTCTGGGCAGTGCTGGAACTGCTTGCTATTTGTTGCGCATACGTTTGCGCACAATACTGCGAGCAGTTGATCCGTGATCCGTCTCTAGCATATCCAGTACCAGCACCAGCCACCAGCCTTATACGAATAAGTGCACTTTTTTCTGACACAGCCTGTACTTATTTGATATTGTCGTCCTTTTACATGTGGTATAAAATAATGTCAAATGAAACATGTCAAATCACAACAATCAAAATATTAATATACATGAATGAATACAGCTGAAAGTTACCAAATAAAAACGAAATATAACTAATAAAAATTTAACACCTTTGTTAACTAACATCTTGATTATAACAGTTTGTTTGTTTCATGAAACACATTCAAAATTTAACAGGCTGCTATTTTTACATCGTTGTTAACTAACACGAGATTTAACATTTCGTTTATGAAATCCGGCAAAAGTGATCTAAAACACAAGTTTAGGATTTGGATTTACTTTGTGCTATGTGGGTAGTTTTATTCAACCCCCACCTCAAATGGTCCGATCAAATTTAAACATACTTTACAATCTGACTCTGGTCAAAAGAGACCTTTCATACAAAATTTCTAAGGATCGGATAAACGGTGTCTAATTGATTTTTAACCGCCACACTACATGGTCCGATTTAATTTAATCATTAAAAGAGACCTTCATACTAAATTTCATGAGAATCAAAAAAAGGTCTAAATTCTACATTTTAACACCCACCCCTAATTTTTCCATCGAATTATATATTTTAGACATTTTATTTTAACTGCAGAAGAAGATATAAACGATATTTTACTATTGTCACTGTCATGTCATAATCATTTACTACAAAATACCGAAATACTTTCATTTAAAACAAACAAAAAAGTAGTACTTTCGGTTTGTAGATTGAAACCAAAATTAGATTAAGATTCATATTAAAACCTTAAATATAAATTTGTAATTGAGTTATCGTTTCCGAAAATTCTTTCTTTAGGGACCCTAAAACTCACACTCGAAAATTTGGACCCTTATTATATTTCAATGGTATATCGAGTTTCGTTGCGAAAAAACAAAAATTACCTCCGCTAGAACCTAGAACGATTTTAATTTTTAACCCCACCTCTAAAGGATTGGACAAATGGTCTAGATTCTAGATGTAAATACAAAACAAACAGGTAGACAGATAGACAAACATTCAGTTATAATAGATTTTTACTTTTAATACAATTTTATTTTACGTGATGTTGCATAGTTTTGTGTGAAAATGAAAATCTATTTTATATTCACAATTAGATACCAAAATAAATAGAGAAAAATGAGTTTGCTATAAACATTATTTAATTTTGTAATAATAATTTTTTACGTAGTTTAAGTAGATGTCCAAGTGGAGAGGACCAAATGGATGGAATATCATTAAGAAGTAAAACTTATTCAGTTGAAACACTTCTTGAACCAACAATTGTGCCAACAATAAGTAAATTAACATCTATGTGTATTGGTACGTTAATAGCTATTTAAATATTATAATAAGTAGTACACAATTTAGAACTTTATCGGTCGAATCAGTTTATGAGTAAGTGAGCGCAGCGAGCGAAGTTGATAAATAAGTCGTGTCCAGTCCAGGTCCAGATTATAAGTTTATTTTCTTAAAGTATGTAAATATAATAATATAAGATAATACTAATAGAATAACAATAATTCAATAATAATACTCGTTGCGGCTCATGTTGTAAACTTTCATATTTATGAGTAATTCCCATCAAAGAAGTATTCGTTACGTTGAATAATATTCAATTACTATTAAACTGTATTTGTTTTAGATTATTACAGAAATAAATACGAAAAAAATTTCAACATGTCAGTTTTGGAAACCCGTTATTGCCCAGGATTCTATCAAATTTGTAATCAGTAAGTACACTTCTTACATAGCACTCAAAACACCATTTAATATAAAATTTTAGAATTGTTAATATGGTGTGTGATGTTTTATACATAAATAAAACTCCTACTGATGATGCTGTCCTATACATTCCGTTAATATTCAGCGGATATATGAGGGAAAAATTTCTAGAAGAATTATTTTGTCGAGCTATTTGGATGTTGGCAAGGACGAGAAGAGAAATGAGAGCAAAAGTTGATAGTGATCATGAAAAGGTACAACAAAAAGCACAAACTTCTGTAAATGTTAATACTACAGTAAATTGTAAGGTTTTAGCAGTGTTAAACGAACAGTTTTCTATGGCTTTGCATAAATATCCGATGAAATTTAAGCAATTAACAGATGAATTGAAAAAGATTACATACAAAGATGTTTTCGACATATGGGAGGTACGTATTGGACAACATTATTTAAATAATAGATTATAATTTAATATTAAGTTAAAGACACTGTTGCTTATGTACGTCTTTCTTTCATTTTGAATCAAAGGCAAAATGTATGCTCCCTATTCGTTCGTCAACTTCATTCGACTGTATCCACCAAGTAATCATTACTAATAAATTTATGTTATAAAATATTTAGAAAGAAAGAAACGCAAAATGGGATGATATGATACAAAATTCACCATGTTTACAAACTGTTAGAGAACAACTTCTACCAGATGTTGTAGGTTTAATAAAAGAACAAAGAATGCAAGTTTTAAAACGAGGCCAAGTTTTTCCAAAATTACCGGAGAAGGTAAAGCAAATATTTAACATTTACTTAAGAGGTAATATATGTTTTTGATTATTCAAGAAAGGAAAACAGACATATTGGTTTATATCTCTGAATAAAAATAATACCAAACTACAGTATGGAGATTTTGATCCTGATACGGGAAATTTTACGTCAGAAAAAACGGAATTCCATATTTCTAAAATTGAACACATTGCCATTGGCAAAGCTGCAAAATGTGTCAAAGAACATAAGTAAATAAATCGTTTGGTTTATTATTAATTTGATTAGGAATAACTAAACAAAATTAATCTTACCTTGTCCAATTACAGGGCTCATCAACCATAATCAAATTATGGCAATTTTGTATTAAAAATAGTAAATACATAATGAATAATTATGATTGGTAAAACAATTTTTGATAATATAATAAATAAATTCATTAGTTGTGTGCTCACAAGCGCTTCGCGTTTAATAGTCTTGTTTTCTTATAGGATTAAATTAATAATTTTTTTGGAAATAGGTATACTCACAAATGAAGTGTTTAATAAATTGTCTTCTTTTATTTTTTCATTTATTTGTTTGAATTTTGTTAAAATTCATCAGTATGTGATTTCACTTTAGTATGAATATTTTTAAAGTTTGACTACTTATACTTACCCCCGAAACACCTTGTTTTTCACAAGATTTAATTAAAATATAAACAAAACTAAAATATTATTTTAGATAATTAGTTATTCTTAGTCAAAAAAATATGATATAAAATTATAACGAACATTTAACTTATTGCTGTAATATTTTTAGAATTCGAAGGGTGGACCTAACTCTTTGTTGTTTTACTTTATTATTTGAAGATAATGATGTTTATTTAGATTTCCTAGCACCCGATGTAGCGACAGCACAAATTTGGACTGATGGTCTCCATTTACTTATAGGTAAATTTAATTCATTTTAAATACATACGTTTATTAGTATTTTATTTTAATGATATATTAATAATATTCAATCATAAACAGAGTAATTGTAATTACGAATATATCAGAATTATATTCAAAATACAAATTAAATTCATAAAAATCCTAATAAACTCGTGCATCTAGATTAGACAAAAATGATATGGTGCTGGAAATATTTGTATTTTTAATAAAAGCATTAAAAAAAGGTTATCGTACATAACAGATAAACAACATATAAGTAACATAATTTTTGATAGAGAATTTGAATTTTTTCTTCAGCTTTTTGCTTTTATTGGTCTACGAATTATATTTAAATATTTTAAACTTTATCTATCTATGGTTAATATGATAATACTCATAATTTGTCAGAAAAAACAGCAGTAAAAGGAAAATTATAATTTTAACATTTATACTTACTCTGTTAACTGGGTAATTCAAAGATCAAATTTATAAATTTATCTATAGTCGTATAGAGTAGTATTGGATTTTTTCCAGCTATGCGGCAAGTCAAACTACCAGAAAAATCAGATTTAACTTTACTAGGATGCTCATAATAATTATGCCGCACGCTTTGTACCTGGGATGAAACTTACTTCTCGAACAATAGAAACACCGCTATGAACTGTTCGATAATCCCTTTTAAATAAATATAAAAGTTCTTATCAAAATTTATATTTTTTAAAATGTATTATGTAGTCAATATACAGGTTGGTAGAGGTGAAATGCGAACATAGGGAACATACATGACAATCGAACTTTCATGTCAGGTATCTTGATATATTTTGTAGTAGTGTCACAAAACGAAGTAGGTAATGTAAATTTTTGTGGCAAAAAGAGTAATCAATAACAGAAATAATAATAAAATCTAAAACTGCATGTAAACTTTCTCGTTCTGCACGTACATATACATTATTATGCAAAGAAAATATTTTAATGAAAATAAAAATTTCAATAATATGACAGCTACTTTGACATTGACAGTACTTATTCCACGTATATCAAGATGCCTAGCATGATAACTCCATTGTCATATATTTCCCTATGTTCGCATTTCACCTCCACCAACCTGTATACATATTTACCCCGAAAAAACAACTGAGAACTGAAACGGTAGATCTTTACCGAATTCAGTCATTTAGTTTATGTTTAGACTTTATTGGCACGTCACTAATAGTATGTCTTTGACGACTGTTTTTTACTCTCAGTCATTCCGAAATTGACTATAAAGAATGGAAATTAAGAAATTATAATAATTTTTTAAAATTAGGTAAACCCTTTACAAGTGCTCACTACAATGCTGACCTGGACATGCTTTTAAAAATGGATTTAAATTTACGATTATTGGACCTACAAAATATACCAGTACCAAAATTACCACCACCTGTACCGCCGTTGCCCTTTGAGTTAAGAGTTAAAACATCAATTCAAAAGCAACATGAAGTGGAAGAAAATGTTGAACAAGATGCAGAAAAAATATCTTCTGTTGCTTTGCGAACAAAACCAGAAGTGCCACCAAAATCTGAACAGTTAAGACAAACTATACTTTTGCGACGGAATACCGGAAATAATTTAATTGAGTAAATTTAATTTTTCTATTTGTGTAGCGAAAATACGCATTTATGCACTGATAAATAATGTTAAACTCAAAATTTATGCTCTTAAGTGTAAATGCGAAAAATAAATGATTCATATTGCGTTAATATATACTGGGTATCTATTCTGTAACATAGAGCCAAAAGCTAGCTTTATCGATGACGTCACGGCCAAGGTCACGGTAACTGGCTGTCTCTATCTGAATAAGTCACGGATAAATACACAAAACAAGGTAAATTAGATATTAAAACTGCAAGTAAACAAAATTATACAAATAATATAAACTGTTCCGCAAAAACTAAAATTTTAAACCTAATTAAAAATAATGAAAACCATACAATATAACATAAAAAAACAAAGTTTTTGACTATAAATCCTTTATTTATGAGACTCGATCGATATTTAGATTCTTAGATAGTGTGTTTCAAGAAAGAGTTAAAAAGAGTAGGGTATGGCGGGAGGTCTTGTGCTGGCCAAATCAGATTTTTGCTTGTGCCAAAGTAAATGTTTGGTCACAACGAGCCTATGTACCAAATTTCAGAGTTAAAAAGCGTAGAGTATGGCGGGAGGTCTTGTGGTGGCCACATCAGATTTTTTTCTTGTGCCAAAGTAAATGTTTGGTCACAACGAGTCTATGTACCAAATTTCAGATTGATTGGATATGGGGAAATGGGTTTGAGGTATGGCGGGAGGTCTTGTGCTGGCCACATCAGATTTTTTCTTGTGCCAAAGTGCATTGTAAAGGTTGGTTTATAATGGATGTAATCAGTTACTTCTTCTGTATTTTGTAATATGTGTGATGTAAATTAATAATAATAAATAATAATAATAATAAATTAATAACTAAAATGTAGAAATATAATATTATACAAATATATTAATATATAAGTACTACTACTACTGCTACTATACTCACAAATCTATTTTAGTCATTTTATTTAAACTGCAGAAGAAGATATAAAGCATATTTTACTATTGTCACTGTACTGTCATAATCATTTAAATTTTACGTAGTAACAAATGTTAATCGATCATGGACTACAAGATACCGAAATACTAAATTATAAATATATACTTTAATTATTTTTAAATGATAGCAGATACAAAAGTATTTATAAAATACCGATTGTAAGTAATAATCACATAATCTTTCATTTAAAATAAAAAAAATTGACTTAAATTAAATATTTATCGAAATATTTTAAAAAAGTACTACTTCCGGTTTGTAGATTGAAACCAAAAATAGGAGGTGCACAACTAGATGCTATAACAGTCCTAAATACAAAATTTCAACTTTCTACGTCTAACCGTATTTGAGTTAGGCGACACACATACGTCCGTACGTACGTACGTACGTACAGACGTCACGTCGAAACTAGTCATAATGGATTCAGAAAAGTTCAAAACGGCTATTTCCATCAAAATCTGAAAACCGAAATTTTTCGCGATTACAATACTTCCTTATTACTTCCTTATTACTCCGTACAACTATATTGATTGACGGATATGATCCTGAAATAATTCTAAATTTAGTAAATTCTATGAATAGTACATTGGATTTTGTACTCGTAGATAAGTAACTTGTTAAAACCTGAAGAAAGAAATCCTTGGAGGTTCACGAATGATATAAAATTAGATACTGTAAAAATAAAGCAAAAATTATTGAAAGAAAACGGAATAGATATGTTAAACAGTGATGAAATGGTTTTAAATGACGATTTCTCAGGCATTATGCCTGTGGCACACCGGTCGAGGAGCATCGAGGACCATCGAGTAACTCCTCGATGAAACGAAAGAACGCACCCGTCCGCGATGGATTTCTATTTAATCGGTGACAAATACATCAAAGTTTTGCGCGAAATCAAATCCAAAGATACGTCTGAAATGAGATACATTCGTTTCATCGAGGAACAACTCGATGAAAATTTTTGTACACTAAATAGTCTCCTCTGTATCTCATGAGATATATGCAATTTTGTACAACTTAATTTTGATATGCATAAAACATAACCTTTACAACAAGCTAGTTCAAAAATTTTTATATTATGGTTTTATTTATTGATGTTATAAATAAACACAAAATGAACTTTTCAGGTTAATTTGGGACATATATATATATATATATATATATATATATATATATATATATATATATATATATATATATATATATATATATATATATATATATATACATGATTGTAAGACTGTTCTTGTGATATTTACAGCTGGAATAGCAGTTTTTGAAAAAAATTATATTATATATGTAGGTACATGATTGTAAGACTGATCTTTGTGATATTTACAGCTGGAATAGCAATTTATTATTATTTTTTTGTTTCTTATGCTTTTCCTGTATTTCCTCGGAATGTATGAGGTTTTTTGGCGCGTTTTATTTTTTTTTATATTCCTTGGTGTCCCGTATAAAATATACTACTGAGTAACATAAGGTATTCCAGTTTTAAGTAAGGTTTTTTGTGTAAAATCCACAAGTGTACCATTTAACCCCCTACACAGTTTAATTTGGGACAGCAAGTTTAAAATATATATATATATATATATATATATATATATATATATATATATATATATATATATATATATATATATATATATAGATCTTTTTTTTTAAATAATTTTCATCTAATCTGATGTGTCTTATTGTCAAGCACCTTAATCAATTTTCAAAATTATTATAAATCATTTGTACACCGAATAACACAGAAAATTCCGCAAAATTTGTCCCATATTACCCCGTTTGACGGTACTACTATACTTCAAAGTAATTTAACAAGTATTTTAATGAAACCAAAATATTACACCGACATTACAACTTTAAAAGATCTAGATGAATCTAATTTAAAAATTAATATCTATCGCTCCATCTCAGTTAATTTAAAAGGATCATTAAACGGTAATTTAAGACATAAACTTGCATATCAAATGGTAGACATGACCGAAAAATTTGACCATATTAATAACAGCTATAATAAATATAATTTGGAATTATTTGATGAAGCAGCTTTAATAATGCCTTATCATCGTGCAAAATACCCTGTGCAAGGGATCACTATTACGTTGTAAAACACTTTCTTATACCACCACATTACAAAAACAAAAAAGATAATAAGGGAAATGTTAAAATAACATTAGAGCACTTATATTCAGCTTTTATTATTTTAATATCTGGACTTATTAGTAGTGTATTTGTTTTTATTATAGAAATGTGCAGAAAATTAATAAAATAACACAAATATTCAATAATAAGTCACAAAAATAAAGGTTACATAGATAAATACCTAGTAAGTATTCAATTATATTTACTTAGTGTTTACTACATAATATGAAATCGTTAATGAATTCTACTGTATATTTAGTTGTTATTCTACGTTATTAAAAAAATATATAGATAATGATATTCAAATTTAGAAACAATCAACCGAAAGTAAACAATATTTATGATATAAACTACAATAGTCGATTAAAATGAAATAGGTTTATCATTCGCTTTAGTGTACAGATCTTTGCGAAATTTTATTATTTTTTAATACTAATATGCTGATTAAACTTATTCTAATATGTACGTTAATATATTTTATTTACTCAGAACCGTCATCAGAGACCATAAGAAAAGAAAAACCTAATATTTTAGCAGATTATGTTAAATTTATTTACGAAAATTTCACAAAACTCGATCATGGATACGTGGGAATTGTTATAAATGATAAAAAGACTTTTACAGTTGATAAAGCTATGCAATATATTCATAAAAATCAATTAAATCCGATATTTTTGATTAATTTCAACGATTTAACCAGTGCTGAACAAGAACTTCAAAAGGTAATAATTATTGTTATGTCAAATAAACCTTTTATCATCTTCTTTTCATTCTCCACTGTTGTTCCTTTTCAAACAAACAAGTAGTATAAATTGAAAAATATAATAATTATTTTAATGATAATTATACATATAATTAAATGTGCTTTAACAGTACCTACTATTTGCTAATATAGGTACCTACTATGCGTCAAAAACAGTCACGGCCAAAACCATGTTAAAACGTGTATCAGCCACGGCCGATATTCTATAGTTATTTAAACAACCTTTGCTACAGTGTTAAACAATCAAGTCACAGATCATTCGCAAATTTTAATTGTATTATAAAAAAAGATAATTTATGAACCATCCTCGATTTCATGTTATTATGAAAAATACTGATCGTCACACGACCGATATGCGCAACAGACTTGGCTGATTATAAACCTCGGCTATCGCCTTAGTTGACATGATTTTTAATAAGTTTTTGATTACTCACAATCAAATCGATAAATATATTTTGAACTCATTGCGTGTATATTCCTAATTATGTTTTTATTATTATTAAGCCCATTTTACATTGAGCAAGCGCAACGGGCAACTGCAATCTTCAAGTCAGAGTTGAACAAGAATTGCAGAAGACTTTTTTTTTCATTTTACACTGAGCAACATGCAATTACTTATTTAATGTATAAATTTATTAATAAATTTACCAATATTTTGTTACTATATTATGTCAACTCCTCTTGGATTTGTTGTATTGTATATTGTTGAAAAATAAGGATAGAATGGCATTATAACCAACGCACTAACTTTCAAACACAAAATTAATCTTTTTGACGTTTATGTTCAGTTGGTAGCATCATAATGAACTAAAAATAACTAGAAATAACTATAATTGCCTGCAAGTCTCACAAAAATTAGACCATGCAACCGTTGCCTCAAGATTGCTTCTGCCTGTTGAGCGTGCAATTTCTGTATATATTATAATTTTCAACTTTCTAGTTGTTCTTGTTAAGGAATAATTTTTGTTTATTCTTAAGGAGGTTCGATACCGTTTTTGAAAATATTACCATTCATCTGAAAATTTTACAAGTTGAAGATGGATGTATTTATCGTTCACTGTTAAAATTTCAGATCAATCGTCCACACCGTTTTTTAAAAATAAATTTTTAAAAATTTCTGTTTTACATGGGAGTAAATGAGAATACATTTTTAAAAGGCTGTATAATCTATAAAAATAATACCACCAGAAAGAGATTTACAGTAATTATAAATCAGACATTAATAAATCATGAAACTAAAATTCAGTGGATTCTTCCACACCGTTATTGAGTTATTCAAATAAATAAAATTTAAAACGTGACACATAACTAAAAGAGCGATAACTAAGGCAACGTCGCAAATCATAGATTGGCGCGAAATTTAAAATACTGTTGGAAAGTAAGAGTGCGTTTATGTTGAAGCATATTATTTTATAAAGCTTGTAACAAATGATATTATATTTATATTTTCACAACAAATAAAATACACATACACAAGTCATTTTTAGGAAATTGGACACACTTTCGCAATGCGCATACAAACACCGTTACGAAACTATCGAAAATAAGTAGGAAGAACTATTTGAGTAAGAATTATTCGTGTTCATCTACTAAAAACTCTACAAGGGACATGACGGGTCCATGATCACTAAATTTGTTTGCAATTATTTCGTAACTAATTCCAAATGTCGCTAATCTTTTAATAATTCCAGAAGATCTGACTCTTTTTAAAGTCTGTACAGTAGAAATAATAATATCTGTATCTTTTGTGTACGTTTGTCATATATTTGATCAAAGCTTTCCCCATTACTAATTATTTCTGAAACAGAAAGATGAATTTCGACCAATTGTCAGGAAATGTTTTTAAATAATTTTAAAGTGTCTTGGAAATAATGAATGACTGGACGAAAACTATCAATTAAGTTCTCATTTCTTATAGCTTGCATTAATCTTGGAGCGTCAAAAGAACAATTATTATGAGCTATTGCATTTACTACCTGACAACACTTGACAGTTAGGTTAGAATAACTGCAGCCAACAGTCAACGTAAAGCAGCTAAAATACTAGCGCTGTTGCCGTGTTTTCGATTGATTTTTAAAATTATGAATTTTAAAATATAAAATCTTTAGGACTTATAAATACAATTTAATTGAAAGATAATAATAAAATATTTATAAACAAATATATTTCGCTATAAGATTTTTTATATTTTCGGTGTTTTTTACAACAAAATTTAGTGGGTAGAAGTTGTCACTCTGCAGAAATACAATAGATTTTTGTTTAGATCCCCTAGATAGATAATCGGTATCGAAACTCCTTAAAAACGCAATAAGGAAAAAACCGTTTATTTTTGCGTTTTTCAACTGTTATTTTTTATCGGATAAAGATATCGAATTTCTGTTTCAAGCATTGGATTCTCCACACATTTTTATATAAGATACATAATTTGAAAAATATCTAAGAGGCACGATAAATTCAGAATTTTTAGATATTCTTTGAAAAAAAACAAAAATCAAAACAATATTTTATTTATAATATTAAATCAGCTGTTATTATTAAATGGCATATAATATCGACTTCCGGTTTTCAGCATTCAATTCTTTGCTGTGTCAAAATTTGAGGATTTTCATGGAGAGAAAACAGCAAAATTTTGTATTAATTAGTTTTCATAAAGTTTAAACAACTGTCGTTTCTAAACAAATAAAAATATCAAAATTTGGTTCGCAGCATTCGATTTTTTGAACATTTTTCTTTAAATTACATTATTTTTAAATTTTATTAAGGCCTTAGTTAAGTCGATATTAAAATATTTTCGCCGAGAGGAACCAAGTAATCTTAGTATTAACTTCAATTGACCTGTTTCGTAACACCTGGTCTGCGCGCGCATACTGTGGCGAGCAGGTGACCGAACTGGGGAATTTTGTTTGATCATTTTATGTTGGCAACCTCATCTGTCAATTTCAACAACAACAAAATACCTCGTGTTTGGAGTTTTCTTGTAGTTTTAATAATGTAGTGATTTTAGAACCATTTTTCCGTTCTCTGTCACGAAGACACGAAGTAAGGTTAACTTATATGACATCCACGAAAAAAAACAGTTTAACCAACTACTCTTCAACATAACTAGCTACGGCCACAGTATGCGCGCGCAGATTCCTGCTGTCCTCCTTTATTACACAGACTTTAGACATAAGAGTATCTTTGTCATTTCTCACGAAATAGGTCAATTGTTTTGTGGGACGGGTTTTGTAGGGCTAATTAATCCTCTTCCTGCTACCCAGTCAAGCTGAAACTTAGCACAGACTCGTCGCCGATGATAACGCATTCTGTCAAAATTTTGGGCACCACGAACCTCTCCCCCCACCCACAAATAATCATACTACCGAGTCATTTCGTGTTTGGTATCATATAAAACATTTGAAAAGGACTTTTGAAAAAAGAAATTCAAAATGGCCGTCCATTAACGGCCACCATTTTGAACACATTTGTCAGAATCATCCCGTGTTTGGTGTCATAAAAACATTTGAAAAGGGATTTCTAAAATAGAAATCCAAAATGGCCGCCAATCAACGGTTTTAAATATCTACTTTTGTTTTGAGTTATTCTAATCCTCGAAATTTTTGCTATGTATTACAGTATTTTGAAAACATGAGAAAAATAAGAAATTAAACGATTTTGATATTATTTTTATTTGCTTATTTCAACAGAAAGTTTTCCATAATGTTAGACAATAAATGTCAGAGGCATCAATTTTTTGAATATTTAGATCATAGTAGCTCTCTTATATTATAAAATAATTGACACATTCATTTATTACCTGGACGAAGACAACGTAAAGTTTCCCGAAACATTGTATTAATACATAGAAACATAGAACTATACCCAAATAAATAATTTATTTATCATTATGATTTCTGAAAACTTCTATCAAAGTATAAGACAAATAATTAATTAATAACTAGTCGTCAACAAATAAAATTCCGGCTGAAAAGAGAACATTTATGCAATCTCAAGAAATACGCCCTCATTTACAGAGAGATAACTCTCAAACTATTAATTATACAAAAAAGGTTTTAAAACAAAAGTTGTAGAGAATTTAATTCTCTGCAATTAACACATTAACTATTTTTATCTAGGAATGACTAGAAAGGAGATATTGTCAAAATATTTTATGTGCCATTTTTCCAATATGGGGGAGGGAGCGGCGGTCCCTCGAGGTCGTAAATTTAGTATATTATTCGCGATATGATACTACTAGTCCAGGGAATTTATAATTTCACTTCGGACAAACTGCAACAAAAGCTTTCTCGACGGAATCCAATACAGAAAAATGTGCTTTTTAACAAGTTTCCGGAAATCCCCGCACCGGAAGCCATTGAAATTTTGAAAAAATAACCGCTATTTCTGGTTTTTTAAGTTTAACTCATCTTTAGCTTATCATTACGAGAAAATCATTTATATGAGGTTATAGAGCACAAAATTCTCTATAAAAATGATGCATGGGATTTTTATGTCAGTTAACCTGTTTTCGAAAAAATAATAAAAATGCGTTTAGGAAATTTTCAGTAATTTAAATCAAGTGGTAATATTTTCTCTTGACACAATATTGACTGCCATATTTTAACGGACAAAAATATCGCCATCCGGTTTTCAGCATATGATTTCTATAACAATTGTCTATAATACCCATCATTTTTATAATTTTTGAGGCTCTCAATTAGTCACAAATTGGAAATTTTCTTAAAGTAAAATTAGATAAAATTTAGTTATTTTTGTGTTTATTCAGCTGTTATTTCGGGATGGATTCAGATATTAACTTCCGGTTTTCTGTATTCAATTTTTCGAACATTTTTCTATTACATATTTTATATATTTTTTGAAATTCACTCTTGGTTTAGTTTAGGTTTAAACATTTTCTTCAAGAGATAATGTAAATATTTCAATATTTTGAAAATTATTGTTTTTAATTAGCTATCAATTCTTAACAAATTCAGATATTCACTTCCGGTTATCGGCATTAGATTTCTCAAACATTCTTCTATAAGGAGCATTATTTATAAAAAATTTGAGGTCCTTAGTTAATCGAAATTTTGAGAACTTTTACCAAAGGAAAACAAAGACATTTTTGTAAGTTTTTATTGGTTGATTCTAATCAACTCGCGTTTGGAAACGGAATACAATAAAGACTTCCGGTTTTCAGTATAGGATATGTAAAAGCTTTTTCTTTTATATGTTTAAGACCGGAAGTCTTTATTGTATTCCGTTCCCAAACGCGAGTTGATTAAAATCAACCAATAAAAACTTACAAAAATGTCTTTTTATTTATTAATTATTAATTCGTGCTCATCCACTAAAAACTCACTACCCGATCTTTTTGCATGATTCCAATATCTTCCTTTACAGGTAAGCGGAAGGTAAAAAGTATTAATAGTAAAATGTTATTGTTTTAGACACAAACGAAAAAGTATTATTTTGGAAGTTTAAAGATGATTATAGTTTTCTTGGAACTAAACGGCAACAGTATGACATTAGTACTTAAAAATTTACAAGCTATGCCAATTTATCGTAGAAGATGTAAACTGTTATTGATTGTGGATGAGTACATACAAATTGAGAGATTAAAAGAACTATTTGAATTTCTATGGAAAAAGCAGTTTTTAAATGTAGCAGTTGCATATAATTTACGCGATAAATTTCTTCAAGTATATACCTACAATCCATTTTTAGAGGATGACAAAAAGCTCCAAAATTTTACCGATGTTCGTTTTGAGCAAAATATTTTTTATAATAAATTGAAAAATATTAACAAACATAAACTTACTTGCATGATATTAAAAGACGACGATGTTATAAAAGTAAGCCCAAGACAAAAAAATGTAACCAACTATAAAATAACCGGAAATGATCCAGAAATTATTGAAAATTTAGTAAATTATATGAACGGTACAGTGGATTTTGTAAATGTAGTAGATTTGTTAAATCGAGGAGTAAGAAACCCATGGAGATATACAAATGTTGTAGAAGTAGATGCACTTCAAAGAAAAAGAGACCTGATAAAAGAAAATCATATAGATATTTTAAATAGCGATGAAATGGTTTTAAACGATGATTTGTCAGGAATCACTGAAAGTTTATATCCTCATGACAAAGACGACCTAGTCTTCACTTTACGTAAAGGAAGAAAAATTCCATATTATAAATATTTATTTATGATTTTCAATGTCGCTACATGGTTCACTTTAATAATAACTCTATTTCT
The DNA here is from genome assembly GCA_947534325.1 of Agonum fuliginosum. NCBI lineage: Eukaryota > Metazoa > Arthropoda > Insecta > Coleoptera > Carabidae > Agonum > Agonum fuliginosum. Next base: position 14,330,329 of record OX384038.1, on the reverse strand, counting down.
TATTATTGGATTTTCAGCAGTTATTAATAACGTATTAAAAATATCTTGGTTGACAAATTATTTTAATTTATTTAGACCAGTAATCTGTTCCTCAGTACCAAAACTATCAAATAAAAATTCGGAGAGAATTTTTTTAATATTTTGGTTTTTATATTGTTTCATAATTGCTATGGCCTTTCAAAGTATATTAACAAGTATTTTAATGGAACCAAAATACTACCCGGATATAACAACTCTTCGGAAATTAGATGAATCTGATTTAACAATTACTATATTCCGAACAGCATTCATTGATATGAAAAAATCATTAAATGGTACTTTGAGATATGGGCTTGTGAACAAAATGAGGGACATGGACAGCAAATATGATAATGTCAATTATAGAGATAATATATTTACTCTGGAAGTATTTGATCATCCAATTGTATTAGCTTATCAACGTGCTGTATTCGTAACAAGATATTCATTATTTTGTAAAAATGGACAACAAGTTTTAAATATTATTCCAGAAAGTCCAATGCCCAGATATTTAGCTTTTCAAGTAGCTGCTGGGTCTCCTTATTTAACAGCTTTAGATGAAGCTTTAACTAAATTTATAGAAACAGGTCATTTAATACATTGGCAAAGAAAATGGGAGCATGTTTACGTTATAAAACATATAATAATTCCTCGGCATTATAAAAATAAAAAGTCGGATAATAAATACATTAAAATGAACATAAAACATTTGTATTCAGCATTTATTATATTAGTGTCAGGGCAGTTAATTAGTCTATTTGTTTTCATCATCGAAGTGTGCAATAAACCAATTTGTACTCGCAGTTACGAGAGAAAATAATTTACAAACTCCCCGATTTGAAAATTTCTTGCTTACGCCTCTGCTTCTAGTTATCTTTGCATCGGTATAGTAGAATTCTTTCTTATTCATGTCCTCGTATTCCCGTTCCCTTCTTCCGCACATTTTGAAACGTATAAGTATAATGAACTGTTCAAAATGCACGGCCCAGTAACTGATATTACTGATTTATCGTCATTGAATACATTCTTAGAAGAACGTGATAATTTAGAAAATACTGTGTATATATCAAAAGTTCCGCAAATATGTAAAGATGAAAAATGTGTTCTCGGAATAGATGAAGCTGGCCGAGGACCTGTCTTAGGTTAGTTTTGGCGGCAATTTTTTCTTTGTTGGTAAATAAAATTTAAATATTTATTTAGGTCCCATGGTTTATGGTATTGCATTTTGCCCATTAACTCAATCAGATTTATTAGAAACATTGAAATGTGCAGATTCAAAAGCACTAAATGAAGAAAAACGAGATGAAATATTTTCTCAGATTTGTAAAAATACTGACACAATGGGATTTGCTGTAGAAGTGATATCCCCCAAAACTATATGTAATAGCATGTATAGTAGGTCTAAAATATCACTGAACGACGTTTCTATGAATTCTGCTATCGGTTTAGTAAGGAAAGCAATTGCTGAAGGAGCAAATATAGCTTCAGTTTATGTTGACACTGTAGGACCTCCAGATAAATATCAAAAATACTTAGAAAGCCTGTTTCCTGATTTTATTATAAAAGTAGCAAAGAAAGCTGATTCTACATATCCAATTGTATCAGCTGCAAGTATATGCGCTAAAGTAACGAGAGATCATGCTTTACAAGTTTGGAAATTTGAAAATGGTTTAAGTTCAGATGTTAAATTTGGAAGTGGATATCCTGGAGGTAAAAGTACCTGCATATTTGATGGTCACTCACAATTATTAAAAATATTTATATTTTCAGATCCAGTTACGAAACAGTTTTTAAAAAATCAGTTAGACCCAATATTTGGTTTTCCTAGTCTTGTTAGATTCAGTTGGTCTACTTCAGAAAATATTCTTAAGCAAGATGCTTACAGCGTAGAATGGGAAGATAATACAGAAGACAAAGATAAGAAAGTGCCAGCAAATAATACTACAATTAATTCCTTCTTTAAAACTTTTCAAAAATCTGATAATCAATTAGTAGAAAAGCATAGATTTTTCACTGAACGAGGTTTACGTACTACAACAGAATTTTAAATAATTTATAGTAATGTTTTAAATTTAAGTGTTGGGTAAGTTTTAAGTCTTAATAATTCAAGTTCAGTCTGTAGAACCAATATTTCGTTGTGGTTATCTTGGATTTTTTGTACCAATTTACTTCTTGTTACAATTGCATTCATCCTAATAAAAATATTTTGTAATTTATTTTGTATTATATAATATTAATTATTTTATTATACCTTTGAGTTATAACTATTTTGTGTTGCCTTTCGAATTCTAAATCTCGGTTCTCGTGTTGTTCGCAAACATCGATATTTATTCCTTGTATTTGGTGGTCTAGAACTTTATTTTTCTTTTTATATACTTTAATTTGTTTTTCAAGTTCATTTACGGCAACCTGCCTTTCATTTAATATTTTCTCATATGTTTGTTTTTTGGTTTCAATTTCTTGATCTAATGTTACAGTACCTTTATCAAATGACTCACCTTTTGCTCTTAACCGAAGATATTGTTGAACTTCTTTTGTTACCTGAATAAGAAAAGTTTCAAGTAAAGCGGAAGAAACTCCAACATTAATTTTCAAATTACTTTGACGTGTTCTACCATGTATAGATGTTCATTTAAATCTTCAATTTGCATTTTCATTTTTTTATGTTCCCATTCTTTTAGCAATATACTACGCCTATGTAGCATTTTCTCATTCATTACTTTTAATTTACGAGCTCCGGCTTTCTACAAGTGAAAAATTGGATTATTAAACAAGTAAATTTCTAAACAAATTTCATTTATACCAAAATAAGTTCATTAATACTTTCAACATCTTTTCTGTTTATCATGATTGCATTTTCAAAATCATTAATATTACCGGTCGTTGGAACTTCCACTAAACCATTTTTTATAACAATTTGCAACATTTTATTGGTAACAGCTTTTAATGTTTTTTGACGGTGTTCGTGTAAATTAGTTATAAGATTATTTGCATGTTCTTTTTGTGTTGCCATATACTTTTGAAATGATTGTATAGCATTTTCAATACCTTGTTGCTCAATTGTATTAGCCTTCGTCTGCAATATTTATATATATATATATATATATATATATATATATATATATATATATATATATATATATATATATATATATATATATATATATACCTACTTAAAAATGTTAAAATATAAGTACCTTTAATTCGTTGTCAATTCTTAATCTACGATGTTTACAAATAGTTTTGTACATTGCTTCATCGATGGTATTTGGTACACCTACATATTGATCTAAAGTGTCAAGTGATCGAAGATATTCTACACAATCTGGAGTCAGCAAAGCAGATTTTTCTTGAGATACACAACATGTTCCAAGTTCAACAAGAAGTGATACCACAATTATTCCTTTAGTACTCATCTTAGGATTCTTTCTGCATTACAATGAATTTAGCAATTTTTAAATATGTATTATTATAGATAATACATACTTGTACAATTTATAACCCTGTTCTTGAATTAAAGCTGAAAAATCTTGGAAATCTCGTCGAAAATTTCTTTCTAATAATTTATCTCTAGCTGATAGTGCTTCGCCAGCATTTCTACATTCATTTGATGCATCATTTAGTTCAGATATTTTTTGTTGAACAGTGATTACTTGTGTTTCAGCAACTTTAATACATCCTCTGTAACACAATATTGCAGATTATTTGTTGCATCTAATAATTCCATTTACGTATATACTTACCCAATATTCACTTCTTCTATTCTGAAAGTTAAACGTTGTACAGCTAGATATTGCTGTCGCATAATAACAAAACTTTGTTGTATGCGCGCCGATTCTATTTTAATTTTGTACAGAAGAAGTTCACGTAGTCTTACGTTGAATTTCTTTACTACTTCTCGCACGATTTCTGAAGTTTTCTGGTATTCAGCTTCCAACATGTTTTTATACATTTGTCTTTCATAATTTAGAAATGCTACTTTGTCTTCATAATCTTTTATATCACGTAAATCGTCTACGTTAAAAGTTTCAGGCTCTTTTTCTAACTGTACATAATGGAACAAATTACATGCGATGCGGCGACTGATAAAATGTATATCAAAATTTTACCATGCATTTAGGTTTAGGAATTTCCCTCTTTAATGTATCTTCCCATCGAACTTCGAGCACACCGTCCATCATTTTTATAAGAGCTCTTTCACGAAAATCATCTGCTAGTAACAATAATCTTATTCGTTCGGCTTCTGCAGCTTGCCAGTCTAATATTGCTTGTTCACTTGGAGATATATACGGAGTAATACCAATCTTTGCAATAAGTGTTAAAATATTAATTTAAGAAATTGAATTTATTTCAACTTGAAACGACTAAATATATATTTTACCTCAAACGGTTTAACGGTTATGAAGTTTTCAATATCTTCTGACATGTGCCATTTAGGGTCACCAATATGTATTTCAGTGTTATGTAATTCTGATAAAATAAATCTAAGTCTATTATTTTTTTCTAATACTAGATTCAAATCCTTTATTTTTTGTTGTCTTAGTTCACTAAATTTATCGTTTAATAAATTTCTCAAAATTACGCGGTCTCTCTGGTATAACGATAAAAAAAAATAAAATTGTTAATTGCAGCGTTCACTAAAAGCAATTTGAAAAGTTTGTTCGATAACAGGCTTTAAATAAGAAAACAGTCTTTTATAAAAAAAAAGACGAACAATGCAAAAGACTATGGGTTTTGGTCAAGATGGCAATCTAGGTAGTACGGGAGCTGGGCGCACGTAGTGTCCCTGATATTCCCTCTTGTAAACCTTTGTCACGTTTGGTGAGAATACCCAGCAGAATGCAAAAGAGGCAAGACTTACAGGTAACCATGTGCCTGGTCCCCCGGGGGGTGGATTGAAAAAAATCGCAAAATTCGCATATTTTGGGGCGTCTTAAACCAAATGACCAATGGGGATGCAAAGACCCCCTCGAGATCAGTTTAAGACGATAATGGTGCGCCGGGCCCGGAAAACGGATCCTCAAAGTTGCAAAAAAAATTCGCAAAATTCGCATATTTTGGGGCGTCTTAAACTTGGCCAAATGATCAATGGGGTTGAGAAAACCCCCTCGAGATCAGTTTAAGACGGCAATGGTGTGCTGGGTCCGGAAAACGGGTCCTCAAAGTTGCAAAAAAATTTCGCATATTTTGGGGGTGCTAAAATTTGATATGCTGATCTATCATGCCATCAAGAGTCATGAACAATAGTCATAGGAAACCATGTCAAATTTTAGCCTGTATCAGGGAGCTGTGCTTTCCGGAGGTTGTACAATGGGCCCGTTTGAGCGGCCTAAGTGCATGTAGTGTTTTTATTCCAACCTCCCCATTATATTCAAGATCCAGAATGTTTTCTTATTTAAAGTCTGTTATCCAATAATCTTTTCCAACTGAGGGGTTCAGTGCAAAAGTGGTACAAGTTACAAAAACTAATATTGGAGATAATTGATGTCAAAGTTAAATATTAAAGAAATGTTTTAATTTAGAGATAATTTTTAAGCTTATAACGTGTCACATAGTAATGATAGTCTTATAAATAAACTTATGAATATTTTTTTCCTGTAGTTTTTTAGAAAAAATGAGTTTTTCTCACTTGTACCATTTTGATTTAAAAGGTTATAAAATGTAAAACAGGTATAGGAGTGTATATTGAACTTTATTTTAAAACTTAACTGTAATCTATTGTAGTATTTAAGATTGAAAACGTAACAAAGAAAAAAATTAATCAAAAAACTAGCAGAATCACTTTAATTTTCGTCCTTTTTATCGGAAATCAAATAAAATCTCTTATTTTCGGCGTATAGTTTTGTTCATTGTCCTCTATTTTATACCTGTAATATTTATTTCGAAATTTAACTTACCATATGTTATAACAGTTGAAATAATAATAATAATAGTATTTTGTCAAATTTATTACTTATTATGAAAGAAAGGTCTTCAAAATCCTTGTTTAATTATTTATTTGTCATTACATAAGAACGTTTCGTGCTGGCACGCAGCACATCATCAGCAGCAGGTTAAAAAACATGTGCGTTGGTGTTATTTCTCTTTAAAAATTCACACATTTATTGTAAATTTAACACAATAATATTTAAAATTGTAACCAGCCAATAAGGTATGTCATATCATAGTTAAACCTAATATATTTTAATTTGTATAAATTTTTTTTGTAGCTGATGATGTGCTGCGTGCCAGCACGAAACGTTCTTATGTAATGACAAATAAATAATTAAACAAGGATTTTGAAGACCTTTCTTTCATAATAAATAATACAACAAATCCAATCCTCGCAACAACTCAAATTTATTACGTTTTCAATTATGATAAATACAAGTTCCAAAAAACCACTATAGACTTTACTAACTTAAAATTTCAAAAAAATGGTACAAGTGCTCACGCAGGCTGGTGTTTGTCGCATTTAGGAGGGGATATTACCGTCAGAATTTAAATGTACCTATGTCAGTTTACAAATTCATTTATGAATCCATCGCTTTCAATAAATGTTCGTTATATCATAGGTATATTGTGTGGAACATATATATTCAAAATTAATAAAAGACGAATTTCAGTAACATTTTTGTCAACTATGACAGTTATTGTCGCATAGTGGAGGGGGGGGGGGGCTGGCTTCACTATGGTCTGTTCCAAATAAGAATATAGTATGGGGCAAGATAGGGCCTACGATTTGAGCGTTCTGATTGGTCTAGCCGGAAACCAAGTTTACATCAGCGAAAAATTTGTGATATGCGCGCATCATTTAGCTGTCGAACGCCGTAGTAGTAACAGCTGGTATTGTTGAAAATGTGAGTCGTTGATTAGCGTCAGTAACGCGTGACTTGCGGAATATAACACTTTCAAAAATACCGCGCTACGTTTAAATTTCTATTTAATGTGTGTAAAACGGGCTGGCTCCGCAGCGCTATCTACTATACTCTTATTTGGAACCGGGTATAGCCTTGGAATACACTTCCCCTTAATGGAGAACTTGCAGAAGGCGTGGCCAATGTTTCGGATTTGGCGGGATTCTGTTTGTGGACAACTGCTGTTCAGGTTAACATTGTGTCTTATGGCGGTTTTGGTTCTTATGAGTTATTTTTGTGTTTTTCCAGTATTAATTGCATGTTTCATTTATATTGTATACTTTTCAAGCAAGGTAAGTGTATGTATAATATATTTTAATTAATAAATACATATAAAACAAGCATATTTTAAATGAAACTTGTATTACTAACACATTAAATGTATAGGTTAAGCCAAATCCGAAACATTGGCCACGCCTCCTGCAAGTACTCTATTGCTATGTGACGTCATTTTCGGTACGGCCTCTAACAAAATGCTCGAAAACTATCCTTGAGGTGCTTACCATGTTGCCAGATACTAGACGTAGATTGAAATAAATATATATTTTTTTAAAATCATCATTATCAATGCAAAAATGAATAAATTGGATTGGTACATACTTACAGCTGGAAATAAAATAATTATGGGTAACATTTTTATTCCAAATAATAATCGAATGGTCGCGATTTATTTCTGGCAACATTGCATTTTTCGTAAATATTGTTACTTGAAATTTTGCAAAGCTTCGTCCAAAGAATTGAAATATTTTAGATTTCCAATGGATCACCAAAAAAGAAAACAGTGGTTTACTGCATTAGAAATGCCATACAGCAGCACAAAATTTATAACCACGTCTTTGGTTACCATCTGTGCGCCCTTTCATTTTAAAATATTCATCACAAACACTGTGAGTGAATTTATTAAATATTTCTAAACTAACTTTCATTTCAAATTTCAAACATGACATTAAAATGCACCTCTCTGCGTACACAGTCAACTGCGCAATATGTGCATCTCTTTCTATTACTATCTCTCTCAAGAGAGCGAAAAGGTCCATTCGCAAAATAAGATGGAACCGGATATGCGCGAACTGTACTAAGCTGATCTATAGGGATTTGCAGCCCAGTGATACACCGCCTGGCGGATTTATAGCGAACTGGTCTAAGAGACATTCATTTATAACCTTGAATAAATATTCATGGCAAACAGACGATTTTGCTGTATACCACAGTGCAACTCATGAAAAAAAAACATATTTACGTTTTCATAAGTTTCCAACAGGGGTGCGTTCCAAAACCTTACCATGGAGCACAGAGTAAAGTATTGGAGTAAGAGTAGGTTACTCCAGGGTTTTGTGGGGTTCCGGAACGACGTAGAGTAGGAAATATTTTATGGTGATATAACCTATAACCACATTTATTTGATATACAAAATTGATCTTGCATCATGGATAATAGAAGGGTGTTAAGTGTTATAACTGCGAATATTTATGAATATTCGCGCCAATTTATAAATGTAGTCCTGGTAAGGTTTTCTAATATATTTATGAATATACCTTTATTTTCCAAAATCAACATATTATCTTCTATTAGAATACAAATTACTTTATAATCGTTTGCGTCAATTTGTGTGGCTGATTCCAATTCGTTGTCCATTATAAATTAATAATAATAAGATATTATGGAACAGACAATTTAGGTTAGCACTATTTGGCGCCAAAGTCACCAGAGTACGTTTGTACCCTCCTATTTTACAGGGTACGAAGAGTATGCTCTTCGAGTAAACTCGAACAGTTTTGGAACACTTCAGAGTTTCCACTGGAGATATACTCAAACCTTTTGGAACGACTTTGAGCATACTCTATACTCTGGAGTATGGTTTTGGAACGCACCCCTGGTAAGGAAACAGTTAAGCCTCATTCCCACCTCTATCATAGTCGTAGTCGTAAGTCGTAGTCGTAGTCGTAAGGAAAACCGACCGTTCCCAGCTCTTATCATAAGGGTAATGTTTTGTTCACAACTAAACTAATAAATGAGTCAAATACATTTCAAATAATTGATAATTGAATTTTACTGTTATATCGGAAACAATACTAATTTGCCCAGGAAGAAAATTATAGTATTAGGACAAATAATAAAAAATAAATGTATACATAAAATGTATTCAATTGCATGTGAACATACCATGCTTTTTAAAAATGTGTAATAAGATATATGAAATAAATCATAGTAATATTGAATTACCTTAAAAGCTATAAAACATTCAGAAATATTTAAAACAATATTATTTTTATTCATATTTATATTTCTATAACCTTTCTTTCGACGAGTAGTGCAGTGACAGTAGTGAAACCAGCAGCACTACATACCTCCATCTCTTTCTATTTATGATTACGACAAAATGTTTGGCAGAGCCAAATCCTTACGACTACGACTAACGACTAACGACTTGCGACTACGACAAGACTTAAGCCACATTCCCACCTCTATCATAGTCGTAGTCATAAGTCTTTAGTCGTAACCTTGAGAGTTTGACATACGAAACAACGTTACAGCGTTTCCACCTCTTGTCGTAGTCGCAAGTCGTTAGTCGTTAGTCGTTAGTCGTAGTCGTAAGGATTTGGCTCTGCCAAACATTTTGTCGTAATCATAAATAGAAAGAGATGGAGGTATGTAGTGCTGCTGGTTTCACTACTGTCACTGCACTACTCGTCGAAAGAAAGGTTATAGAAATATAAATATGAATAAAAATAATATTGTTTTAAATATTTCTGAATATTTTATAGCTTTTAAGGTAATTCAATATTACTATGATTTATTTCATATATCTTATTTCACATTTTTAAAAATCATGGTATGTTCACATGCAATTGAATACATTTTATGTACACATTTATTTTTTATTATTTGTCCTAATACTATAATTTTCTTCCTGGGCAAATTAGTATTGTTTCCAATATAACAGTAAAATTTAATTATCAATTATTTGAAATGTATTTGACTAATTTATTAGTTTAGTTGTGAACAAAACATTACCCTTATGATAAGAGCTGGGAACGGTCGGTTTTCCTTACGACTACGACTACGACTTACGACTACGACTATGATAGAGGTGGGAATGAGGCTTAAAGACTTATGACTTATGGCTTTAAGCCACATTCCCACCTCTATCATAGTCGTAGTCATAAGTCTTTAGTCGTAACCTTGAGAGTTTGACATACGAAACAACGTTACAGCGTTTCCACCTCTTGTCGTAGTCGCAAGTCGTTAGTCGTTAGTCGTAGTCGTAAGGATTTGGCTCTGCCAAACATTTTGTCGTAATCATAAATAGAAAGAGATGGAGGTATGTAGTGCTGCTGGTTTCACTACTGTCACTGCACTACTCGTCGAAAGAAAGGTTATAGAAATATAAATATGAATAAAAATAATATTGTTTTAAATATTTCTGAATGTTTTATAGCTTTTAAGGTAATTCAATATTACTATGATTTATTTCATATATCTTATTACACATTTTTTAAAATCATGGTATGTTCACATGCAATTGAATACATTTTATGTATACATTTATTTTTTATTATTTGTCCTAATACTATAATTTTCTTCCTGGGCAAATTAGTATTGTTTCCGATATAACAGTAAAATTTAATTATCAATTATTTGAAATGTATTTGACTCATTTATTAGTTTAGTTGTGAACAAAACATTACCCTTATGATAAGAGCTGGGAACGGTCGGTTTTCCTTACGACTACGACTACGACTTACAACTACGACTATGATAGAGGTGGGAATGAGGCTTTAGAGTAAAAAATAACTTTGGAGTTTATGAAAATTTAACAGAAAAATGCCTGGATACAAAATTTAAAATGTGCGTAGGTACATGTTATTTATTCGCCTTTTATTTTATGAGGAGAGGATTGTAGAGCATTTTTGTTTGGAGATAAACTATATATTTTCAAATTATCAGTATCTTTAGCTGTCACTGCGGATAAAATAACGTGTTCCGCATTGAATACTTGTTCTTCTTTCTGGAATTTTCAGTTCCATTTATATACTTCATCGTATCAACTTAAATTATAACATTTAATATTAAATATTTATTGATAATTATAAACAACTTAATACGTTAGTTACTTATAATGTTATAATTCGTTATTACTTGCAAAATACATAACGAAATTATTACGTTAAATACAACCGTGCATTATAACATCAAAATCTGCTATAATATGCAAATTTTTAAGTAGGTAATGGGAATGTTCGGGCAAAGCTTATCGTAGATGGCAGCAGCACCGACTTGTACTGTCATTTTACTGTACCGGGATAATTTAAATTTAATTTAACTCAGTAACAGTTTTATTTTCATAGGGTGGGGATATAATTTTATTTGCTATATACAATGAGTTATAACGCGTGGAAATTAGACCAGTTAAAAAGTGAATTGGGAAGAGATATATTGATATTTAACTTATTTAATTCCTTCAATCATAACTCTCTTCTTATTGCATCTTGTGGTAACATATTGAGATTCGTTTTTTTTGCACAAACAATACAAGAACGCATTTTAAAACGAAAACCTATCTGCTGCTCAAACCTCGAATTTAAGGCCGGAATGTAGCTGTCTACGATTTCGTTGAGAAAAGGGAGATATACCTATACAGATTTAGTGTGTCGAACAAAGGCAGCAATAGCGAACACGCTCTATAAGTGGCATCGTATTTGTAAAATATTGTATTTATAAGACAAATGAAATAATAAAACGCATTATTTATATACTGTATAACATTTTACCTACAGTGCGACGCATTAATTTTAATACATTTTATATTTAAAATGCCCTAAATTATGTGAAAGTAGTATTTTTCTCTTCGACATTTTTTTAAACAATACTATGGCAAAATTTGGTAAAATCGATGAGTCGCACTGTAGAATTAATATTAAATATTGTTGTAATAAAATTCTAATGGTCTTACGTTAGTATTAGATTCAATATTTTACAAACCGTAGAGCATTGTTTTTCCTCTTTATATACATCTACATTCCCGCCTTAAGTAACTGTCACTTTCAGAAATTGATTCTCCAATTATGTACACCAATGTACACTTTACGCTAGCTCGCGCCTTCATAAGTTCTCAATTTACTATACAAAGTTCTGGAGAGTACAAGTCGGTTGTGCTGCCGCGTTTGCAACATTTCGCCACCGAACACTCCCATTGTTTGTATGACAGATAAAATTGTTAATAATAATATTCTTGTTATATTAATAGCTATAAAAGATTCCAATTTTGAAAAATGTATTAGCTCTGTCGCCATATCTAATCATAACCTAAAAATGTACTTATAATTAAGAATTAGAAAAAATAACATGTCTTTCTTTAGCTTGCAATTACCTACCGACTAAAAATATACAATATTTTAATAATTACAATCATAATGACAATATTATGACAACCAACAAGCAATTTTCACTGATTTTCAAAATCCTACCATCATAAAATATACTAAAAGGCATAGTGTGGTGGAAGATTCATCACCTTAGCAACTATACGTTTTTTTGCTCTAAAATTTGTATGGTTTGTACAATTTTAATGAAACTTTTTTTATACGATAAAGGGTTATTTTATCTAGTGATTTTTCTATATTTTATTGTTGTAGGGAGCACAGTTTGCGTGAGAAATAATAAAAACTCACTGTTTTTTCACTCCTTAGCAACGGGCATTATACTTTATTCGATTGTTTTTTTCATTTGACATATAGGTAGAGGATGAATTTGACTATATTTCTATGCATGTTTCAACCCCATATTGGGTATATTAAGAAAGTTATTAAGAAAAAACCGAAAAATGCACGGAACGCAAATGGGAGTATGCCATGGAATTTTTGTTTTCTTTTTATTAAAATAATTTTTTAGTCTAGTGTTAGATTTGACGTTTCCAATTTGAAATTTTATTTGGATTTATCTTACATATTTGATAAGGTAGAAGTATTTTGAAAATTTTATTGAGTATTTAAAGATGGAGCACGCATTATGTTTACATGCTTTTGTATAAATTTGAAATATATTTTTTGAAAATTTTTATTCAATTTAATAATGCATTGTGAAGTTGCATCATGTTGTTATTTATTACTGTACTGTTTATAGTATATTTTGACCCAAATGTAAATGTTCAATTAAAATTATACCTATCAAATTTCCGTTGATACTTGATAATACTATGTATAATGCCCAGTATTTTTAATTTAACAAACGTGTTAAAAATGGATAATCGGGATTTGTACTTGAGTTTGGGTTAAATTTGAATTTGCCTTGCTCAAGCCGCCCTACTGGGAATTGTATCCTAGATACGCCAGGCCCACCCGGGCAGAGGTTCAGGGGACAGCACACTAACAACCAGACAAGCACGAGACACTGCGCGGATCTAGATTGTAATTGTTCTTGTATAAATTTGTTTTTACATAACTATGTATGGTATTAATTAGCACCGAGGGATACAAAATTGATCGGCATTTGTTTTAAATTTAACAACTAGGTGAGCACTAACTTTATAAAATTATTGAAAATGGCGGCCAACGATGGTCAATTGTTTTTATCAAAAAATTATATAATCATATCGAGTTTGATATCAAATTCTAGGGCTGGATAAGGGCTATCTAATTAATAAAATTATTTAAAATGGTGGCCGAAGATTATAGAATTTGTTTTTACCAAAAACAATGTAAAATTATATTGAGTTTGTATCAGATTAAGTAATCTAAAACGGTCAGAGGTGAGCACTACTTTTCAAAATTGTTGAAAATGGCAGCAAACGATTTTCGTTTGTTTTTACAAAAAATTATTGAATCAAATCGAATTTGATATCAAATCAAAGGCTAAATAGAGGCTACTTAATTAATAAAATTACTTAAAATGGTGACCGGCAATTGGCATTATTTGTTTTGATCAAAAACAATATAAAATTATATCGGGTTTGATGTCAAATAAAAGAGCTAGATAAGGGTTAATTAATTAATAAAATTATTTAAAATGGTGATGGTGACGACTGCCATTTGTTTCTATAAAAAATGTCAGAATCCTATTGAGTATGATATCAAATTAAATGTCTTGATGAGGGCCGATATAAGATTGTTCAAAATGGAGACCGACGATCGTCTTTTGTTTATATTATTATATTGATTTTGATATCAAAGTAAAGGTCTTCATGATGAGGACTGATATACACAATAAGTGACAAATATGAGAGTGGGTGATTAGCTTCTGTTTTTTGTCCATTCAAAAAAATAGAATAATTTCAATTTCAAGTTTGATATCAAATTAAAGGTTTTGAAAAGATACAATATTGTTCAAGATGACGTTCGAAAATCGTTTATGTTTTTAGTTGGATAACCAGGATATTTATTTTATGACACATATTATGTTATTTTGGAATATTTATTTATTTAAGTCTAAACTGGACTCTCGAGGTGTACATCTCAATAGCAATTTTTAATGTTTGTTAGTTAGTTATATAATATAATCAAGGTCGAAACGTCGCAATTGTTTTAATAAATAATTAAAGCCTGAAATCCAACAAAATAGGAAATTATTTTCACAACTATCTATTATGTTATTTTCTTTTAAAATTTTAATGGCTTAAATAAAAATTTTATATTGAAGAAGGAAGATGAATAATTTGAAGTTGTAATTAAATAATTATAATTTCATCATACAATTTTTTTCGGTAAATTCTAAATGTTAAAATCGTTATAATTGAGGCACGAAGTGCCGAATCGTTACACATTCAGGGTCCGCGGAGCTTGAACCCGCGAAGCGGGCGAAGCCCACTTGTGCCGAAGGCCCGCGTAGCGGGGCCTGACGCTAGTAAGAACTTCTAAATGGAATGTCTCTTAGCCTAGTTTCATAGAATGCCGCTGTGGCGCTGCTATCTTAAAAATAAATCCCTATATTACCCGCCCTGAAAATATTGACTTGTATTGTTGTATTGTCTGAGTCTGAGTCAAAAACATTAGTACGATATACTGTGCAACAGTTTTATAAGTTGCAAATTATAAATTATTATTAAGTATTATAAATTATAATATTACACAGGAAAATTGTTAAGATACTTTACACCAAGAATGACAGAACATGCGATCACAGCAGAAATCTCACTTTTGACACGATCATAATACACCCCTATTGTTTACAAATGAACTCGTCCAAACCAAAACACGTCTTTCGCGCAGGTCACTTGGGGTTTCATCTTATTTTGCGATGACTCTACTCTTAGTCCAGTCAAATTAGAGTTTCACCTCGGAATGAGAGATAATAAGCTGGAAACTAGGTTTTTCGAGATTATCTAGGTTTCTATAGCTCCAATGATGTTAACCTATTATAAAAATTGTAGAGAATAAAATTTCCTACAACTTTGGTATTTAATAGTAATTAACGTTACAAGTCCGGGAATTCATATTTAACAGTACGAGTGAGACGTTTGAAGACGAGGCGACGAAGGAGCCGAGTCTTGAAACTCGAAACGAGTATTGTTAAAAGAATTCATGGACGAATGTCGTTATGTATTTTATTTCATCCTGTGTCAAAATCCGTTTTAAAGAAACAGTAATATTAATTTCAAAATAATTTACCTAATGCTCCAAATCTAGTAACATTTTCGAAACATAATTAACAACTGCAATTTGGCGATTGTTTAATTGTTATTGCGTTGATTAATTTCTATACCAACACTTTACCGGACAAAGGCCGTTATTTGCGTTTTCCCGGACTCAAACTGTTGACGTAAAGTATTTGAATTTGACACATGATGAAATAAAAAAAATTATCCGATCAATAGTTCAAAAGTTACGGCCGAAAGAAAAAGGAACGCTTTAAAAAAATTTAATTATGGCATTACTTTATGTCATAATATACAAAAACGACTGTAACTTTTCAACACCGTTTATTTAAAAAGATGATGAAAAATAATGAATGTTTTGAACATCACCGTAAAATAGATAAATTAAATATAACACTTTTTATTGAATTATTACTAACAAAATTATGTTTAATGCTTGAAAAATTCATACAAATGTGAATAGTCCAGGCAACGAATGCTCAAAAAAGGTATATAGAGGGAAATGCGCAGAACACAATTTTTGACTTCGTAACTTTGTTTGGACTAGTTAGGAGGTGACCATATCAAAAGTCCCCGCCCGTAGCCCTTAAGCCGAGGTGTGGCGGAGGGTTTGAAAGTCTCATTTTTCGGTTTTTTACTTATATCTCGGAAGCTATGCGTCCTACCGACATGACCACTCTATACAATGAAAGCTGAGTAAATTTGCAACAATTTAAGTTCAACAGCAGCTCTGTACGTCCTTTAGTTTCCGAGATATGACACTTCTAAAATTAGCAATTTTTTTTCCTGCATTAAATTATACAGAGAAATGTTCGTAGAATTTAATGCAGGAAACCGGATGTCGATAACTTTATCCGTTCAGAAGTTATAGCTCATTAAACACAATAAACACAAAATATTTGAATACTTCTGTCGAAAAAAAATTGATATTTTGGCGTAATGAACGCCCTAAAAAGTTTTTAAAATAACGTATTTTATATAGAAATGTTCGTGAAATTTAATGAAAGAAACCGGAAGACAATATTTTTATTCATTCAGAAGTTACAGTTAATTAAACACAAAAATAACGAAAAAAGTTAAAATTTCTCAACTTTCATTTTTTTCAAAAAATTGCTAATTTTAGAAGTGTCATATCTCGGAAACTAAAGGACGTACAGAGCTGCTGTTGGACTTAAATTGTTGCAAATTTAATCAGCTTTCATTGTATAGAGTGGTCATGTCGGTAGGACGCATAGCTTCCGAGATATAAGTAAAAAACCGAAAAATGAGACTTTCAAACCCTCCGCCACACCTCGGCTTAAGGGCTACGGGCGGGGACTTTTGATATGTTCACCTCCTAACTAGTCCAAACAAAGTTACGAAGTCAAAAATTGTGTTCCACGCATTTCCCTCTATACCTTTTCGTTGACTGGACTATAGAAGGTCATATTTCTCCATAAGAAATGCATGGGACCAAATGTAGACAATGGGACCCTTAGCGGAAAGCTTTTTAGCATAGGTTGCAGCAGGGAGCTAGTTTCCGAAGTACGTATTACACGATACATACTTAAGTAAAACTAAGACGTACGTATAATGTTACTACGTGTAATTATGTCTTCTCTGTTGAAGTTTAACAATACCTGTGACAATACTACAATAAATTATAAACATGTCATATTATCAAAGTTGGAAAGTCGAAGAGTTATAAAATGTATTGTTTCAAAGAGATGCCAAAACATCGGGACGAAAAACAGAATTAATAGAAAGCTTTCTTGAAATTTAATTTGTATAATAGTTATTTTAATACATAATTCAGTACAGCATCTTTTTTAAATATTAAGTTGTTTTTTTTAAATCTTAAGTTATTTTCTCCAATGGAGTATATACAAATTTATCTAAATAGACTTGTTTAGTGGTTACGTCACACTGGTTCCAAACTGGTTCGTTGCTATGCAAGTCGGTAAAACAGGCTGGTTTGACGTTTGCCGTTTGACAATAACTGCGTCTTTAAATTTATTTTGAGATTTAATTGTTTTAAAGTGGCTTAAAAACACGTAATAAAGTTTAGTTCGGTAATAAATTATTTTATAAATGATTTTTGATTGTCAAACCAAACTGTTTTATCAACTAGCATAGCAACTACCTTAGCAACGAGTGGCCATTTTCTTGTTTGGAACCAGAAAGTGACGGCACACTAAACAAGTCTATTTGTCTCCTATGGTCGTTTGGGGTTTTAAATCTCGAATGGGACCGTTAGCGCAAAGCTTAGCATAGGTGGCAGCAGGGAGCTAGTTTCCGAAGTACGTATTACACGATACATACTTAAGTAAAAATAAGAAGACGTAAGTATAATGTTACTGCGTGTAATTATGTCTTCTCTGTTGAATTTTATACAACAATACCTGTGACAATACTACAATTATAACCATGTCATAATTATCACAGTTGGAAAGTCGAAGAGTTAAAAAATGTATTGTTTTCAAAGAGGTGCCAAAACATCGGGAGGAAAAACAGAATGAATAGAAAGGTTACTTGAAATTTAATTTGTATAATAGTTATTTTAATAACTAATTCAATTGTCGACAGCATCATTTATAAATATTAAGTTATTTGTTTAAATATGAAGTTATTTTCTCCAATGGAATTTATCAAAATTTGTCTCCTATGGTCGCTTGGGATTTTAAATCGCGAATTACTTTTGCCATTGCAGTGTACAGTATACAACATTCGCGCATTTTGACTTTCGTTGAATCGTCTCATACACAGCATTATGCACAGGTTTGACGTTTCTAAGTCATTTGAAGGTTAAAAGGAATTAGCTCCCTAGCGAACCTATCGGGAGAAATATTGCGCTAACGGTCCCATTACTTTTGTCATTGCAGTATACAATACAGCATTATAGTAGGGAAGCCCAATAGGGGATTTTGGGATTTACTCGAGCGCGACAGATTAACATAAAGGGGGATACCTTGCACCTTGTTGAGTACCTCCACCATATATAAGCCCTTAATATAGCCGATCAGAATAGTAAAAAAAATCGATCGTTCGAAATCCAATAGGCCCCTACGACGCTCGAGTAAATCCCCATTTAGCATCGTGGGCTCCCCACAGAAATCATATATGTATTTGTTCTGTGGGGCTCCCCTACTATACTCTGTTTCAGCTTAGAACATAGTAGGTGGCACTGTGAATGCAGTCCGTTCTATACCCAAACATTCTATTAGTTTAAACTTTGGCGCGAACTTACCTATAGATGAATAAAAATTGTCAAAATAACAAGGAAGTAAAAAAGAAACACACGAAATTGTTGCATTTTCGTCGGGGAACACACGTTGTTTTACTATTTTCAGGTTATATAAACTTGAAATGTCAAACGGAAATGAAATCGCGAATCTCTCCAATGTTCGCTGGTGTAAATCCACCTCGCGTCTCGACCAATCAGATTCAAGCATATCATCGTCCTATCTTACTCAACGCTATGTTCTAAGCTGACATCAAGTATAGTCGTTGATTCGTTTCATACACAGTAACAGGTGTGACTTTTCTAAGTCATTTGAAGGTTAAAAGGAATTAGCTCCCTAGCGAACCTATCGGGAGAAATATTGCGCTAACGGTCCCATTTAAACATTGGATTGCGTTTTAAATTTGGCGCCATTATATTTCGGTTACACTAATGGACTCTATTCGCGAAAAAACGTAAATGTAGATGCTAGATGGCAGTGTCGACGAACACCGTAATAGGGATAGACATATCAGTTGACATTGCGTTTTGATTTATCTCAATAATATAGAGTTTAGTGTGTATTATATTTAATAGAGTGTCATTATAGGTTATTTCAGGATTTAATATTAAATTATTAACATTTTGTAGCACTTTTGCTTGATATACTAAAATATAACCTCAAACAAATAATCGACAAAGTATTGAAATTTAGGTATATTACTATGACTAGCAGCTTATAACTTGCCTCAAATTTTTGCCACATATATATTTGTATTAAAAAACTACCAATAAAGTCCACATAATGATAATTTCATAAAAAAACAGACACAAATAACATTGTACAGAGTGATCAAAACAATCTGATAGTCACGTGACCCGCAATTTTTACCTCTCGCCACTCATATCTGTAAGAGAGGTATTGTAATCATGCTAAAATTTCGATAGTGAGTTTTCAATGGATTGGGATATTGCACTACTAAGAGATGGCGCTGATCACCTGTGTGAAATTCTGAACAACGGTGCACTTTACTTTGGCTGTCATAAGCATAACATTGCAGTGTGTATTATTTAGTTGTATTTTTCTTCTGTATGGAGTTTTCATTATGTGTATGCTACCAATTTTGATGGAATATTGTATGATGGTGCCTATTGTTGTAATTTTGGTAGTAAATTTGTTTTTATTTTGCATTTTAAGTACATTATTCAGCAAGTGGTTGTTAGGTTATCTACATAGTTTGGATTTTGTTTATTGTAGTATTTAATAATAGTTGTATATTAACGTCAATATTAGTTCCACTAACATTTATATTCATTTTAGTTTATATTTAATGTATTAATTCTATTATCTTTCTAGTTTAGTTGTGTACAAAAAATACCTACAATGACTCTTATCATATAAAGAATGCAATAAATAGTAAGTTAATTTATATTTATACAACAAATAAACTACAATGATCAAATTTTAAACTCAATACCTTTCGAAATATTTTCAAATATTAAACAAAATCGCTTTTAATCACTTATGCCCTGTTCACACGTTGCTACTTTGAAGACGCATACGTGCTACTGTAGCATGAAAAGAAATTCAAATCGAAACAATAACCGCAAAAAATCGCTATCTACACACACAACGATCAACGATGTGAAATTATCAACGAGTAGTTCTTGATACTTTGATGCTACAAATTAGCAGCGCTGCTATTTGACAAGCGACTCAGATTTTTTCTTGCTACAGTAGCACGAATGTGTCTTCAAAGTAGCAACGTGTGAACAGGGCATTAGTGTCCATACAACAACGTGCAAATCAGTCACAAGTGCACCGTTGTTTAAGTACAAAATTTTACCACTAGGTTCGCATTCTTATTGAAATATCCCAATAAGCACGTTTTGAGGTCCCTAGAACACGATTTTGATAATTTCGCGATGATGTCTGTGTGTGTGTCTGTGTGTCAGGATGGATGTTGGAGGTACGATAACTCAAATACCACTGAATAAAAAAATTTGAAATTTTGTATACAATATTCTGACACCCTAGATTAGATCTGATTAGATTTTGGTGTTGATCGTGCAACCGGAAGTGGTAGTTTCTTGAAGATCTGAAGTTTTTCTGGAATATTCTCAAAATTTATGAATTAATAACATTGTATACTAAATGTTACTGTCTACAATATGTATTCAAAACGTTGTTTCTATCTAGCACCATTTTCCAATTACAAGAAGTTAAAAATTCTACAATTTTGATTTATCTGCCTACCTATGGAAACAAAAAATAAAATATTTGAGTGTTAATGTCATATGAATTTTTGGCAAATTGAAACGGAAAATATGAAATGTCATTTAGTATTTATAAGGTCATAATAAACTTAAATAATATTATAAAAACTACAATTCCCGAATTCCCTTGTAGTACAATGGTATATTTGTGAGTAAGTACCTTCATACACACTTAGTAAAATAGTAGAGTAGGTATATGGCGAGAGGTCATGTGTTGGCCACATCGGATTTTTCTAAATGACATCAAAATTTGATTTCAAGAAAGAAAAGTTTGATATCCAAATTCATCGGCGTGCGAATTAGGATAATAATTATTTTATTTTAGTAAGTATTTAAGTACCCCTGATCGAATATATGCTTCGATAATAAACTTATAGTGTTCGCCTGTTAAAACCATTTCGGATGGTAAACTTATGCTGCAATTCTGTGAAAATCTGTAGTTGCTACATATTTATAAAACTGTAAATAATAAACAAAATCGCAATGAAATCTATAACCATATGAACATTTTTGTACATGTAAACAAAAATTGATGTGATTTTGTTCAATATTTACAGATTTACAAATCTGTAAAACTTATAGATCTGCACAGAATCGCAGCATTAATATAAACACATTTACAACTTACAAATAAAATGACATTTTGACATGAAAATACATGCCACTGGATTGACAGCTAATGCTAATAATTTTTTCCGTGGAGTAAAAATTGAGCACTACCCAGGGAATTTTTCATAATGCGAAAGTGAGCGAGATGCGTATACGAACTGCGCAATGGTATTCTTGAACCTAAAAGTAGTGGTCGTGTACGCAAATCTCGTGCGCAACTACATCGCATGGGTAGTAACCACTCGAAAGTAAAGATTCGTATATAAGCCGTGCAGCCCGTGGTGCGAAGCATTGTTCGTGTTTGACGTGATATTAGCGCCAAGTAGTTTTAATGTCTTCTTGGCGAATCAGATCCTTCAAATTTGAAAAATTTGATCTTCGCACCACAGGCTTTATAGGTTATTATTTTGCGATTACATATTGTGTTAATATAAAAAATCTGACGTGGACACCACATGACTTCCTTGTACGCCTTGTGTGTTCATACTTTTCTTAATAACTAAAATCTAAAATAATATTAAAAATTCTTTTAACTTATTATACTAGTATACTCACAAATATATTTTAGTCATTTTATTTAAACTGCAGAAGAAGATATAAAGCATATTTTACTATTGTCACTGTCATGTCATAATCATTTAAATTTTACGTAGTAACAAATGTTAATCGATCATGGACTACAAGATACCGAAATACTATAAATTATAAATATATACTTTAATTATTTTTAAATGATAGCAGATACAAAAATATTTATAAAATACCGATTGTAGATAATAATCACATAATCTTTCATTTAAAATAAAAAAAATTGTCTAAAATTAAATATTTATCGAAATATTTTTAAAAAGTACTACTTCCGGTTTGTAGACTGAAACCAAAAATAGGAGGTGCACAACTAGATGCTATAACAGTCCTAAATACAAAATTTCAACTTTCTACGTCTAACCGTATTTGAGTTATGCGACACACATACGTCCGTACGTACGTACGTACGTACAGACGTCACGTCGAAACTAGTCATAATGGATTCAGAAAAGGTCAAAACGGATATTTCCGTCAAAATCTGAGAACCGAAATTTTTCGCGATTACAATACTTCCTTACTTCGTACAAGGAAGTAAAAATGAACAAATGAAGAGAAAGAAGATAATATAAAGAATGTAGATTTAGGAATCATACATGATCAAGTTCGTAATCATGAACAAATAGGTCGAGTTAAACTAGATTTGTCAAAGGGTTAAACTAGCAATGTGACAAAAATTAATTAAAAATTAGTTTACTTAAATTATAAATACAAGTAATATCTATTTATCAAAATTAATTATATTTTATTGCAGACTGCACTAATAGAGACCAAATAAAACATGAAATAAATAAATAATAGCTATTTATGTAACAAGTATATAATATAGGGTTTTATTGGCGAGACAGTTTAGGGGACGAGCGAGCGCAGCGAAGCGAGGCACATAAATGGGCGAGTCAAGAAAACCCTATTATATACGTGTTGCATACAAGATTTTATGTTTGACTGCCCTATACGCAAGATTTTCTATTATCTATAATGACATTTACAAAATGACACATTTGACAAATGACAAATTAAAATTTAATCTCTAGCGAAGTGTGCCTTTTCTATTATTATTTTAATATTTCTATTATTTTATTTTACTAGTAAAATAAAGAAACTTTATTTTACTAGTATTATAAAGAGCTGCTTTATTGCCGCAAAATTATGTTATAAACAGTACTTTATAATGCAGTCGTACATAAAAATATGTACTTACACAAAAGAAAATCTATTATAATTTATTAAAAATTAACATCATTAAGTACAAAAGATACGAAAACGAAATTAACAAGAAAATGAAAATTAGAATTAACCTAACTTCAAAGTTCAAATTCAATGTCAAAACAAAAACCATGTGAATAAATGAAACGATTTCATTGGTTGCAAGAATGTGCGTTCGTTTGCTTCTGTCGTTTTCGTAATTCGCATACGAAACTGTGAGGCAAGTTTCTATCACCAGTCAAAAATACCTCTCATGCGCATTCGACTAGTATACGAAAGTCACCGCTCGAATATCTGTGTACACGAAAACTTTCGCATGGTTTCGAGAATCGAGCCCCAGGTCACTTGATTATCAATTGGTTTTGATCACACTATACTACTTAAACCGCGAATGTTTTATTAGCAAAATATATACTTATCACCAAATGTTGTCAACTCGAACTCAGAACTATAAATGGGTAGGGTTTTCCCTCAGCTGCACAAACAATAATATTCAATTATAAATGTTATTTAACCGGTTAATATCGTAAAAAACTTATAATGATAGGTACAGAAAAATTATTTGTTATCCCTATTAGGGAGGGTTCATCAATTGGCCACCAGAGGTCAGCCACTTTGAATTTTTTCGCGAATTCTATAGTTCCTGAACAGGTTTTAAAAAAATTTCAATAGATGGCCGTAGCAAGCTGAAAAGTAACTTTTATCATTTTTGCTCTAAGTAAAACAGAACTTCTAGTATTCATTTCTGTACTTATCTCGTTTTTTACAAAAATGTCACTTGTACCACTTTTGCACTGAACCCCTCAACTATTATTTTCGGCTTAATAAATAATAAAAATTGATACTTACGTCTAACAACTTTATTTGAAGAATAATTTGTAAATATGTATGTATTTCACTTTGGTCATACAACAATGGATTTGGCTCTATAAAATCTCGAACAGTATCAGATGGATAATATGCAACCTCTGATGTACATGAAAGATCAGTGCCTGATATTCCAGTCTCTAAATCTAATGCTTCTTTAATTCTAGCACTTTCGCTTTTAATATGTATAACTGGTGGACATTCTAGCGTTTGAAGGATTTCACTACATATAGGTAAGAATATATAAATGTATATATATACCCACATATACCTATATACAGGTTGATGGAGGTGAAATGCGAACATAGGGAACTTACATACATATATACCTCATACCGTGAGTTTCATTTAACGTGAAACATGGGATCTTTCATATCCATGGTTACGAATTTGACAGCAATGTATTAGAGCGTTTCATTTAAAATAGAACATAGCAAAAGAAATATGTATGTATTTCTAATCATTTTAGATATGAAAAAAGTTGCAAGAAATATAAACATTTAATATATATTTTGTAAGTAATCTAAGAGCTAATATATAATTTAAAAAATAAAATTATTCGTTTGAAAACTGACAACATAGCATCAAATGTTAGCTGTCACTTTCCTGTACAAAGGGCCAAAATCTTTAAATTTGAACAAAATTTACAATTATACTGGACGGTTTACTCCAAACTATTAATATTATATTATTTAATAAGAAATAAAATACGAACGCATCCATATTAAAACCTAATTTCTCAAAAATTTTGTATATCAAATTTATCGCAGAGTACAACGATGCAAGTTCTACATTTCATGCCGATATTTTATTGAAGTTCGTAACATAAAATATTTATTTCTGAGTTAACTAGGCGGTCAATTTTGATAATACTTCGTATACATATTCGCATATAACCACACATTAAATTAAATAGTATTTTAAACAAAGCTTATGGGTTTGAGTCAAGAATTTAATGCAATATATTCAGCAAAGTAACATTTTTCCTATACCCACCATGTTAAAAATGTCATATTTAAATGTGAATATCTCTGGATAGAGACGGTCAAATCGATCGAAATTTGAAATATTTGAAATGTATATGGAAAACAGTGTCAACAACTGATTTTTTTATGTTTCATTAAAAGTTTATGGATTTGTTACAACGCTCGAATCACCTTAAATAAAACTCACGGTATATATATATATATATATATATATATATATATATATATATATATATATATATATATATATATATATATGTATGTTATTATGTTATAAAGGGTGTCATATGTCTAAAATCATTAATTTCGAAATTAATTAAATTATTGCCAAGTCGTTATGCAACACCCTGTATATGTGAAAATAATTTTAAGTTATTCTCCTTGAGTAGACGAAAAATTCTGTTAATAAATTTATACTGTAAGACGTACTGATCATGGAACAATTTTTTTTTTGTAAATTCGCAAAATTAAGGATGGTTTACTTGAAATGAACATTTTTAGAACCACTGAAACAGCGTACTTTATTAAAAGAAACATAATTTTTAATTACACAACATCAGACATTTATTTGGCGTTGTGTAAACAATTACTACTTGTATTATTAGTAGATTTAAATAAAATCATTAAAATAGCTATCAACCAGTGGCTAACAAAATGTTTCCTTTAAATACCATGCAAATTATTTTGCGAATTTAAAAAAAATTCTTTTTGTTCCATGATCAGTACGTCTTATAGTATAGGTATACCTTTTAATTTTTTTCCCGAAGTACGGAGACACCCTGTATATACAGGATGGAGGAGGTGAAATGCGAACATAGGGAAATATATGACAATGGATTTATCATGCTAGGCATCTTGATATACGTGGAATAAGTACTGTCAATGTCAAAGTAGCTGTCATATTATTGAAATTTTTATTTTCATCAAAATATTTTCTTTGCATAATAATGTACGAGTACGAGAAGTACGAGAAAGTTTACATGCACTTTCAGATTTTATTATTATTTCTGTTATTGATTACTCTTATACAAATTCACATTACTTCGTTTTGTGACACTACTATAAAATATAGGTATCAAGATACCTGGCATAAAAGTTCGACTGTCATGTATGTTCCCTATGTTTGCATTTCACCTCCACCAACCTGTATATATATATATATATATATATATATATATATATATATATATATATATATATATATATATATATATATATATATATATATATATATATATATATATATATATATATATATGCGGGCCATACGCGTTTAACATGGGAAATCAGTTTTTCCTTGCACAAAAGTGACCAGTTAATTTTAGAAAAAAATACTTCAAATAAAGTTTTAGGAGATTATATTCTGCATCTAAATCAGTAATCATATTTTATAGTCCAGTCATTTTAGATTTTGTACATGAAGTTCTCTTGCAGCCGATGAAACTTGTACTAAACGATAGAGTAAAGTCCCCTGATTAACATATTGATTTGTTTCCTCGTCAAAATATCAGCAACATTAATTATTAATAAAAAACTAAAGACGAATCGTGTCGACGGCACTTTAACGCGCTATAAGTCCGGTATTTCACTGTTGATCGCGAGAATAAAATTATTACCGTGTAGGGGAGGAAATTTTCTACAAAATAAAACCACATTTCAACCCTCAAACATGCCCGGATATTTTTAAATAAATTATAAAAGTATTTTTTGGCGATTCGTCAAACGATCAGCTTTAATACATTGCTGTCATTCTGTAACACTGTAACTATCGTAATGACATGCCCTATGTTTACTAATAAAAATAACTCCCGATATAAATTAAATGCCTTTTTAATTTATTTAAAAATATCCGGGCATGTTTGGGGGTTGAAATGTGGGTGTATTTTGTGGGAAATTTCCTGCCCTACACGGTAATAATTTTATTCTCGCGGTCAGCAGTGAAATACCGGACTTATAGAGCGTTAAAGTGCAGCCGACGAGATTCGTCGTTAGTTTTTTATTAATAATAAATGTTGCTGATATTTTGACGCGGAAACAAATCAATATGTTAGTCAGGGGACTTTATTCTATCGATGTGTACAACTTTCATTGACTGCACGAGAACTTCATGTACCCAATGTAAATTTCATCCAGAATGACTGGCCTATTATTTAACATGTTTATTAACCGAAATATTCGTGTTTAAAATTTTATAAATATTACTCATTTGTCATATTTCTGACAGTTAAAACAGCATTCATTTGTAATTTTGTTTCAATGCCAGGCTATCACTACAAATGAGCAACATTTATAAACTTTTAAACACGAATATTTCGGTTAATAAGCGTGTAAAATAAAATGTAATAACTGATTTAGATGCAGAATTTAATTTCCTACAACTTTTATATAAAGTATTTTGATCTAAAATTAACTAGCCACTTTTGGGCAAGAAAAAACTGATTTCCAATGTTACTCCTATGGTCCGCTTTTTGATTTACACCCTGTATGTATTTGTATATCTATATGGATATAATTTTACAAAGAATCTTACTCATCTGGATAATTTTCCCATGGTCTGAAAAGATCTCCTGCCCGCAACATATTCTCAAACCCTCTTATTAAGCTGGACTGCATAGCGGCTTCAACTTGCTCTATAGCACCAGGTGCAACAGAATAACTCTCAACACAATATTCACTGAATATGCCTTTCAGCATAACCCCCGTAGTTTCCATTGTTTCGTAAAATTTCCTTTTCATATTTCTCGAAACTTCATCTTGAGCTCTAATTAAATCTTTGTAATATTTTACTGTCCATTCACACTTTTTTTTATTAATTTCTTCTTTATGTTGTCGTAACAAAGTATGTTGATAAAAATCGAGAATATCTATTTTCTCTAATGCGGGACCATTTAAGTTTTGATTTAGTAGAGCTACTACTTCTTCTTTTAAAATAAGAAATTCCCTCATTATACTTTCTCGTTCATTTGCACATTCTATTTCTTCCTGTTTTACAATAAATTTTCTTCTGTCTTCTAAATATGTGTCGCCATCTAAAATACAATGTTATTTTGCCTTCACTACGAATATATAAAAACATTTATAATAATATACCCGGTGACTGAAATCCAATAGTTGGAATATTGAATATACTTATCATATTAGCATGTTTTTTAGAACCGTCTTTCAGAGCATTTTCATCGATTTTGTGTGTAAGCTTTGAGCAAACTAATTCATTACTTCGTGCTCCGTAAGATAAAACATATCTCATGTAAGGATCAACAATTACTTTTTCTACGCCTCCAGTATATCGATGATGTTGTAGTAGTGCCCCAACAATTGTATCTAGATCATGGTTTCTTATTATAATTAATCCATCGTAACCATAAGTATATGCATAATTTGGGTCGGTAGCTAATATAAAATGACGTAAATAATGTCCGGTATGTATTTCTTGTAAAATCTTCATTGACTTTTTCTGGAAAAATATTCGCATTATTTTAAGTACACAGAAAAAAATATTTATACTTTACCAGAAATTGTATCATACAAACAACTTTAGATTGGAATAGTTTAGCAATAAATACGTTATTATTCACAACGTGCAACTGAGTTAATTGTAATTTCTGAGTTATAAACTTTTTCTTTTTTATTCTATTCGATGCCTTAGAAATTGATTTTACTACAATTCTTTGACTAAAAGGTAAACAAACATCCGTTTGAACTAAAATATATAAGTTTATATACTTTTTATCATCATTTACTGTCACATCAAGGGATTGTCGTCTGTAATCTATAAAATGTAATATTTCCATTTTTTTACCGGGTGTACCCTAAACAATATGTATTATTATTTTTAAAAACAACATTTATTTATCGATATTTACCTGTATGATGAAAAATAAACCGCTGAATAAGTTAGCGGTAGCTATAATGTCTCCATTAATATTGAAAACAATTTTAGTTATTTGTTCACGATATAAATTTAAATTTGTCAAAACTTTCGGAACATTCGGAGTATAGCAATTCATTAATGTCATAGTTCCATTAGAAAGACCAATTGCCACATACGGATATTTAGGATTTGAAGCTAGTACATTAATTATTCCTTGGACTTCCATACGTCCTACCTGAAATTTTATTTCTTTTTATATTATGTTATATTTTGATTGTGTAGATGACTTACTTCTTCTCCAGTTAAAGATTCCCATATTTGAACTAATGATTTTTTATCTGGATTCAATGAAACAAAGTGATTACAAGTTGGATAAATACAACAAAATTGGTCACTAGTGGTTTGATTTGATTTTCTCAGATTAAAACAATTTTTGCTCAAATCCAACTCCAGAATATCTGCTTGTAATGTCCAACCAACTACTAAATCTTTTCCCGAGGACGTTAAGAGTTGTTTTAATTGTAGAGCAGGAACAGACCATTCTTCATACCATGTTCCAGAACAATTTTTAAAAAACTAAAATTAAAATATTTTCTTTATAAGGTTATTTCTTATATTGATGTTTGGACTTATATTGCCACACCTTTAAGTTTCCATTTGTTACATAAGTAAGAAGGCCTCCTTTGTACCAAGTAAAACATGGAAGTTCAGTTCCTATATTGGTTCCTCCATATATTATTATACCAAGTGTGTAGTCAGAATTCATCTATATAGAAAAGTATTTTTCCAAATTTATATAAAATGAACAACTCTATTTTAGGGAAATGGCGTGATTTTATGTATGTATAAAATTCTTTTTGTTTGGTTGTTTTAAGATTTACGCTATTTTTATTTTATTTTTTATTTTTATGCATTTTAAAATGCATACAAAATTTAAACTTTTTACCTTCCGCCTTATATTTTATAAGGGGAGGTACCTATTAATTGTAACCCGTCGAAATTTTCGAGTGTGAGTTTTTAGTGAATAAGCACGTTTTAGGATTTATAGAATACGAATAAAGTATTTTCGAGATGATGTCTGTGCGCGTGTGTGTGCCCATATGTTACAATTTTTTTTCGTTGACTATAAATCAAAAAATAAAAATAAAATGTTTTATAGAAAAATGTCTGTGGAATCTAATGCTTGAAACCAGATGTCGATTTTGTACTATCAAAATATATTTTCTAGTTTTTCGCGTAAACTGTTACTTATCTATGTAAAAAAGTTATAGAATCTATTTGTAGGAAATTTTATAAGCTACAACATTATTAGAACAATATTTACTGTAAAATTTATTGTTACCGAGTTTTTTTTTAAAAAATCTTATTTTTCAATAGGGGGTTCAAGCACACTTTCTGCTGCTCGGAACTCATCGGAATCTTTAATATTACATATTTTTTTATAACTCTGCAAATTTTCAGAAGTCTCCTAGTCTTTGTTTATTTGGCGAATTTTGTAGCATTTTGCATGGACTACATTATTATTAAACATTAAAAGACTAAATATTTTAATATTTTCTATTATTTTGGAACAAAATTGCAAGCAATAAATTGGCGGTGAATCTACATAATGACTGGATCACTTGCAATTTCAAATTATTTTGGAAATGGCAGTGTTGTGAATTCAACTGGTGTAACAAAATTGGATATGAAATTATTACCTGATATACGCATCCAAATCTATTTAAAATATATAAAACTTTATCCTGGTTCCAACAACAATTAAAAATTTGATCATTTTTCGGCATTTTTATCTCATGTTTAATGTATTCACATTGCTTGTAGGAGGTATAGATATCCCATATAAGAAATTCGTTTCCTTTTTCAGCATACTGCATTAGTGACACTGGATTCTGTATACCATTACTGTAATAAACATTATTTTAAATGTTTTACAAAAAATATAAGCTACTTTAATATACATAGGACATAGATTTTGACGTGCATTCATAATTCCCGTATTTACTGCTAATAGTTTGTCTTTCGTTCTCCAATTCCAAACTAGAAGTTCAAATTCTGGAGCCTCAGATAGCGTAAAGAGATATGCTAGTTCAGAAAATACAATTCGTAAGTATCCTTCAGGTGCGCCATCTAAAGTAATAATTTTTTCAGATTATCAAACATTTGTATTTAATTTTAGATATTACCTTCAATAATTCTTAGAACAGATAAGTCTGGATATGAAATTATAAATATTCGCGGATTTACTAGTCTTTCTGCAAATGCTAAAATTTGCAGCTGTTTATGACCAGTATAACATTTTATACCGTCACCGGCCTCATATTTATTAGCAGTATATATATGCACTTCGTTATTTGTAAGATTAAAAAATTGAAATTGGCAACCACTACCGAAACCTACTACTTCTCGACCCACAAATGTTATTGGCACATCACTGGAAGTTTTAATCCATCTAAAATAAAACAGAATATTTTACTTTATTTTATAACTATTTTTGTATAATTATTACTTAGTTTCATATTGGCTTTCCGATAGCATGTTGACACTTATGGAATTAAATAAACAGACCAAACAGTGTCATGGTAATATGTTGGTTGTGCTTGTTTCAGAAAATATTGATCAAACCACTAGAATAGTTATTATTGAATTAATTTCATGTTTAAATTTACGCTGCATACAGAATGATTCACAACTTTGTGCATATATTTTAATGACATATAGTACCTACTCAACTTACTGATCATGGAGCAAAAAGAATTTTTTGTAAATTCAGGTATTATGAAATTAGTTCAATAATAACTATTCTAAATATAAGGACAGTTTTTGCGAGGAACATGTTTTTGGAATCCCACGAGGTTCAATATTGCACAATGGATATCTGATTACAGTGAATGGAATAAAATTAAATCTTAATGAATTATACAAAGTCCAGGAAATTTACTTAAAAATACCTCAAACCTCAAAAACACTGCAACAAAATCTTTCTCGACGGAATACAATACAGAAGAATGCACTTTTTAACAAACCAAAAATTTCAGAAAAACGTTGAAATTTTGAAAACATGATCGCTATTATAGGTTTTTACATCCCGCCTCATATTCTAAGGGAGGTATTGTGATGGGTCAAAATTTTCGAGTGTGAGTTTTTGGTGGATAAGCACGTTTTAGGATACCTAGAGTAAGAGTTTAATATTATCAAGATGATGTGTCTGTGTGTGTGTTCGTTCGTTAGTATGTTTTTTCGGACGCGATAACAAAAAATATCAAACATTAATATTTCAAATTTCATATTTAAGGTTTTG
This sequence comes from Agonum fuliginosum, assembly GCA_947534325.1. NCBI lineage: Eukaryota > Metazoa > Arthropoda > Insecta > Coleoptera > Carabidae > Agonum > Agonum fuliginosum. Next base: position 14,297,924 of record OX384038.1, on the reverse strand, counting down.
ATACGAATCTTAATAAGCCATTATATTTTTGGTTTCAATCTACAAACCGGAAGTAGTACTTTTTTAAATATTTCGATAAATAATGTATTTAAGACAAATTTGTTTATTTTAAATGAAAGATTATATGATTATTACCAACAATCAATATTTAATAAATTTATTTGTATCTGCACATACATCGATGTATCAAATTTTTTAAAAATATACCTTAATTTTGTTATTATAAAAATGATAATTTAATTAATAAGAAATCGAATATAAATTCGATTGGAGAATAATCTTTCAATTTTAGCATAATCCGTACTCTGAAATTTGTTAAAATATAAAATTTTATACAAAAATGTTTAAGGAATCAAATATTTAAAATTAGAGTTCGATATTTTGGTTTATTCAGAAATGGTAGCTTATTAGTTATTAAACACGAAAAAAAAAAATTGGATTCCATCCCACACAGGACTACAAGGAAAAGGCAGACCAAGCAGCAAAAGAAGCGGCTCAAGAGCCCCCACCAGCTGACACACCAATACCAACCTGGGACGCCAGAAGCACCTTGAAACAAAAAATTCAAAAAAAATGGCACGAAGAATGGACAGAAGAGACAAACAACAAACTAAGAGAAATCAAAGATGAAACAACCCTCTGGAAATCCAACAGACCAAGAAGGGAACAAATCATACTCACCAGACTGAGAATTGGACATACACTCATCACACACAAACACATTTTTGAAAAAACAGATCCACCAATATGTTGCAATTCTCCCCTAACAATAAAACACATTATATTAGAATGTACCCAACACACACAAATAAGACAAAAATATAAAATACCCAACACACTAAATCAAGCACTATCAAACAAACAAGATACAGAAGAAAACCTACTAAAATTCATGAAAGACATTAAATTATCAAACAAAATATAAATACATTAATTACCTATGTAAAAACCTAATGTATCGGTCCTAATAGCCTACGATGCTGAAGGACCTTAATGGCATAATAAAAAAAAACACGAAAATGTTAAAATTTTGGATTGAAAGAAGCCTCAAAAATTTTCAAAATAAATATTTTAGTAGAAAAATATAAAAAAAAACATAATATATATTTTTAAATATTCAAATTCCTCTAATGTTTTTCGGGGAAATATCTTAAAATTTCGGCTCAACTAAAACTTACAAATAATTTTTGAATAAAGTATTCAACAGAACAAAGTTCTAGAAATTTTACATTTGTAGACAAACTGGAAGAGAGTTCGTAGATTTTGGTACAAATATCTTCACCGGAAGTGATATTTTTTGAAGAGTAAAAAGATTAAGTAGGTATTGTTAAAAAATTTCTATAAATTTGAATATATAGTATTAATTTTTAATGAAAATAAGAGGAAAGTAGCCTTCAAGGCTAAAGTGTAGAATAGGTGTTTAAAAGGAATTTCGTTTTTTTTGTGTCAATCGGTTCATTCCTATTCTCTGTCCTAGAATAAAGCAAAATTTTGCCGCGGAAGCAAGCATTAGGGCCGATTTTGTTAGTTTTTAGGGTAAAATTTTTGACAACTGTCAACACTGGTTATGCTGAAAAATTAACAGATTAAACATGTGATTTAACGTTTTTATACATTTATGTAATAGAGATATCAATAAATAAATATATTTTTCACAGATATAAGGCTTTTTATTACTTGCTTTTCTTAGTTTTCAAAATTATTTGACATAAATACAATATTACATTTGTTTTAGATTAATATAAATTTCAATAGTGTTTGCCATGTTAAAAACATGGATACAAAAAAAATGCGAGTTTGTGGAGCTCTAGTACGGTTTTGTTAGCTTTGTTAGTGTAGCAAATACCAAAACCGAGTTTGTGGGGCTCTATTACGGTTTTGTTAGCTTTGTTAGTGTAGTAAATACCAAAACCGAGTTTGTGGGGCTTTATTTTTAGCCATTTTGACACATTGAGGTTAACCAAAAAAATTTAATTTTCTTCAAAAAATCATGTTAAAAACACTCTTCCGGTCTAATTTTGCTTGTTTAGGTCATATGTAAGCATAATAAACGATCTCCTAAAATAAAAAACGCATTTTCTCTTAAACACCTATTCTACATTCCAGCCATTTTCAATTTACGTCATATAAAATGTCTATATAGCATTAAAGAACTGTAGTAAAAAATATAGCTATTAATATAATAGAGCAAGGACCGCCAGACGTTACTTATTTTCTCATTAACCAAATGTATGGGATTAAGTAGTGTAAGTATGTACTATGAGTGTATGCGTACCTGCAAGCTTGGGCCGACGGCCAATTAATAGATATCCGGTGCTAAAGGTAAGTCAAAATAGTATTCACATTTCTTCAAGTTTCAGAATAACTGGCAGACATACATTTCAATAATCATAGTTGCTTGAAAACAAGATAAGTCAATTATGTCAGTTATTCTATTATGTCAAACGTGTGCTTTAAAGTGTCTGGTAAAAGTTACCGCCGATGGAAAGTGTCTGGCAGTATTGATTATTAATTTTTAACTATATTCTCTAAAACATACGTAAAAATCAGCACTGAAACTTGAAGAAATGTGAATACTATTTTGACTTACCTTTAGCACCGGATATCTATTAATTGGCCGTCGGCCCAAGCTTGCAGGTACGCATACACTCATAGTACATACTTACACTACTTAATCCCATACATTTGGTTACTGAGAAAATAAGTAACGTCTGGCGGTCCTGGGATCTTGGACTATAACAAGAATATTATTAGTCCGGGAGCTGGCGTCAAATTTGACCGGACCATTTCAACAAAGCTGATTTTTGTAATATAATTAGTTCTATAATAACTAATTAAGAATTGCAGTGTTAGCTGGTCCGAAAGCGTGGCTCTAGACTTTAAGAGGCTGTGGAACATGCAAAAAATAAAAGATTTTTAAGTGAACCAGCAAAGCTAAAATTTTGTATAATGATAATTTACCAATTATATTTAACAAAAAAATATGTTAGCTGGACAGGGCAGGTGGAAAACCTTGTTAGCTGTGCAGGTCACAGAACAAAAATGAAGAAGAGACACGAGCCTGCTATTCTGAATTTATCATCTATACGCGGCACCATGAACTAATTCAAGAAGTGGGGATCATAGCAGGCGTATACGAATCTCATGTGAATTATTTAAATTTTAAAAATAATTGATGAACGAAATAATAAATCATTGCATTAGGTACAAAATATTTATTTTTCAGTTAATATTAACAAAGTGTAGTACAATCACAATAATGAACAACTTCGACTTTCGCGAAACTCCTTTTCCTATTTAACGCAATGTAACATTTTCATAACCTGCATTATGGTACATTGGTATGCATATTAGATATTAGCCATAATAAAATGTTACTAAATAGCAAGCTAAATAGATACCTTGCAATATAAATGAACATCTTGGGTTTCTAAACGCTAAATTTTATCAGGAGATTTAACAGCTACAAACTAATAACATTTTCAAACTGCACGCCTTAGAACTTCATTATTACATCAGAAAATGTTGGTGACAATTCCACTCATAGTTTTTCATCCAATGAAAACACTGTATTTTGCTGAATTGTACGAACTACAGTGACAATTTTCACTAGTGAAAATTACACTGACAATTTTCACTAATGAAAATTGCCGCGAAGCGTTGCTTAGATATTATGTCAGTTGATGATTGTTTTAAAAATACATTACTTTTTTTGGAATAAATAAAATAATTCGAGAAATTGTCAAGCCGAATACCATACGTGACTATGATTTTTTGGTAATTTTTGCCGTCCGGTCACTCATGCTTGTTGCTTTAGAAAATAAACACTCGTGCTACGCACTCGTGTTTATTTTCGACGCAACAAGCAGTCGTGACCAGACAGCAAAAATTGCCGGCAAAATCATAGTCACGAAAGCTAAGTTTCCATGCATGCGTTTCATCCGTCGCTTTTTATCCGTCGAGAGATCTGATTCGCTAAATTTAAATTCGTGAAAATCAAGACAGTAGCGGATCAACGACGGACCGAGTTCGTCTACTTTCTACTTGATCCGTAGAACGGATACGTTTCAGTACCACGTCATTTTATTTTGACTGTTTAGTGTAGGTATGTAAATTCTACATATAAAATTCCGTGTTTAGAATGTATTTTATGGTTTGTTATATTATAAATCTGAATAATAATGAGATAAAATTAATTAATTTAGTTGACATTAAACGTCAAAACGGATGAAACGTTCAGTATGCATAGGAACGTCCGTTTTTACATACGTCATTACGCGTGCGATTGTGTCCGCGCAGTTACGGATGAAACGCATGCATGGAAACTTAGCTTAATGGTATTATATATGACAATTTTTAAAGTGAGATTGAGATTTTGATTTCTACTTCTGTTCTTGACGATTTATAATAGCTGTCAACCATATTCTCAATTTTCGGAATGAATTCACATGTTCGCAGAAGCAAAACAACAATACTAGGTACCTACTAAAAAGAGTATTTTAGTATATTAAAATTCTTATTCGTTGATATTGTATAATTTTCATTATTAGGTACTTACCATCTCAATAAATATGCTCATTACAAAAATTTGCATGCAGCACTCAACAATGGAAATCGAAATAGTGACATTTTAAATTAACAATAACAATAGGTATCTGGCTGCGCGTGCGCATGTACTATCACGGAAATGCTTATAGTTCCAGGTGCCGTGTATAGATGGCCGTAATACTGAAAACTGGCAACGTCGCGTGAGGACCGATAGCTACTTCGCGCGAAAGCTAAACTATAGGCGATTTTTATTCACCGGTCGGTTACTTGTGGTCGGTAAGGTCCGATTTAGTTGTGGTATGTTAAACGTCATTGTTATGACGTAACGGTAAGTGGGCGAATAAAATTTGTCCCGTATGCTCCGGTCTTTCTACCTTTATCTCAATAATTTGTGTTTGTTTTCAGAGGGCGACTGTACAGCTTATTGTTTGTTTATTGATTTATTATTTGACTTATTTATCTGATTTATATGTTTTGCTTGAATTTTTAAATCTTTATTATTCACATAATATGTAATGTAATCCATTTTACGATTTTGATTTTACAAACGACATTAGTCCGTCAGCCCGCTGCCAAAAAGTGTAATGATAGTATAACGTATACTCTCTAGGGTTTTGGCAGTTATGTATATAAATAATGATCAATGAACAAGCAAAATTAGCGGGTGAGCGTGGAACTTGTACTAGACAACGTCCAAGGCATTCGTCATGAATGCGCACATAACAACGCGTATTATATACGTCTCGAAGCGAACAGTTGAGAATACGATTTTGTAAATTTCATTCGCATTCGTCTGCGATGCGAGTAACTATGACGAATGCGAAGACTTGAGAATCGGGCCCCAGATGCCTGGAAGCATGCTAAAAACACTCGTAAAGTTCGCGAAAACGACCGACAAAATTCTCGACATCGAATTTTTTCACGTACCCTATACCTCTCTAGGCGAGAGGTAAAAATAATAACCATAGCTGTCTTGTCTGGAGATAGATAGTTTGTGATATTATATTAAATGGTAATAACAGTTGATGATACGATTAAAAATTAAATTTATCAGATAAAACGTTAAAATCTTGTAGGTAATGGTAATCCATGATCGATTGATTTTTCTTTCTGCGTAAAAAATCAAATAATATAATTGAACGGAGGATGGCTTCAATACAGGAGAGTAAAAATCTAGATTATTCAAACAGGAAAATTAAACACTAGAAGATGCAAATCTAGAACATTAATAAGTAATGAAAAACCTGCATCAAAAGCATATCATATGATTCGTTCACCGAGTATGTGAGAGTCAAGAATGGTTCTGGGTTGTTCATTCGACCTTATTTTGCACTTTCCTATATATTTAAATCTTTATACGTTTGCTATTTCTTTGTATTTATACGGAATTTAAAATTCTTGATTTGATCTTTTGGTTCAGGCGATGCAGATTTCTGTGTTTGAATATTTTAGATATTTATTTGTATGTGTTAAATGGTCACCGGATTGTACGGTGGGAGGTTGTGTGCTGGCCACAACAGATTTTTTTAAATAATGTTAATTAAACAGAAATTATATTTAAAACAACAAAAATAACCCACTCAATAAATATTTTATTTTCATAAGGTTATTAAATATTTATTGTAACAAATTAATGGATGTAGGTACTATTTTATGAAAAAAATAATTCTAATATTTCAAGTACAGCCCAAAAGCCAGATATTAACATACTTCTAGTTAACTTAAACTTAGTTTTAGAGTCATCTGTACTTTCATGATTATTGGTTTGATAAGTCTCGCCTATTAGTTCGCTATCGTAGTTTATTTCATCTTCCTTCTCATCATCATAATAGATTTCTAATAGGTAGGTGCTGTTCTCATATGAGGGATGACCGTATATACCAATACCAACTGGTCTTTTAAAACTAATAAAATAGAAATTAGAAAACATTTTGAATGTAAATTGTATTTAAAAATTAAAACAAACCTGTTAGGGATACGAACTGTATCTACTCCACAACTAGCAGAATGTAAATCATATTTATCTGGCTCATAGTCAGGTTTTGCAATTCTTTCAGATACATAAAGATCTGTATCACCGCTTCTAAAAAGTATGATGATCGAGTATAATATAAATAAAATTATAATAATAGTAATAATAATTACGAACAATGAAATAAGTTGCACAACAATATTTCCATGATAGTTTAAACTCCAATATATGAAATTGCCCCTTGTAACATCTCCATTTGCTGTTTGTAGTAATATATGACAATGAGACGTAGTAACAATCTAAAATTTAAACTAATAATATCTTATTTTAGGAATATAACCTATTTGAATACTTACGGATAAGAATAAAAGTATAAATTGTATCATTACAATGATAGTTTGTAAAAAAATTGTATATTTAACAAATGGTTATAAATATGTAGCATTTCACTACGTATCTAATTTTACATATTTTCGTAAAAGAAAAAGAAACCAGCTAAATTCTGGTTGTCAAAATCAGGTGGTCTTTAAACGAAACGAAGCAACTAGAATTAGAAAGTAGAAACGCACAGTCGTGAGGTTAGCTGCAAGTCAAGACGCTATGTGAATGTGCGCGCAAATTTAAATTATTTTTAACTTTCTGCGGAACTCCGCAAGCTCCGCAAGTTTTGACGTTTAAACTGTCAGTTGTTATAACCTCAAATATATATGTTTGTTTATACAGAGAGTTTTTACCTCTCGCCTAGAGAGGTATAGGGATCGTGAAAAAATTCGATGTCGAGATTTTTGTCAATTAGCACGTTTTAGCACCTTTAAAACCTATTTTGACTATTTTCACGATGATGTCTGTGTGTGTGTGTGTGTGTGTGTGTGTGTGTGTGTGTGTGTGTGTATGAAAGTCTGTATGTACGCCTACTATAGCCTTTCGTCCCGGTTCATTATCTCAAATTCTACTGAACATAAAATTCTAATATTTTGCATTATACATTTATATATGTTAATGAAGAGCTGAAAAGATTTTGGTAAAAATCCACCAACCAGAAATGGTACTTTTCTTGTAGCACTATAACATTTTTTGCAAAAATTGTATAAAATAATGCGATTGTTACAATTTGACATACCACACATGAATGAATAAATTACATTGTACAATATTTAATCTTACTTGTTTCTATATCTTTAACCAATAAAGAAATATAATTTTTTTAAATATATAATTTTACCTACCACGATTTGTGAATCCCGAAATAGAAATAAAATTTAAAACAAAAATAAAATTGTCAATGTGACAGATAAACAGAAATAATATAATGTATGATTATTTTATATTATTATATCAAATGTTATACGGTGTTGTTGTATTTTATTTAAATTAAAGCTTAATATTTGGTTAAATACGAGGTTAAATAATAATACTTCAATGTCAAGGCGAGAGGTATTGTAACGGCCACGTCAGATTTTTTTTGTAAGTAAACATAGGGCATGTCATTACCATAGTTACAGTGTTAAGCCTCATTCCCACCTCTATCATAGTCGTAGTCGTAAGTCGTAGTCGTAGTCGTAAGGAAAACCGACCGTTCCCAGCTCTTATCATAAGGGTAATGTTTTGTTCACAACTAAACTAATAAATGAGTCAAATACATTTCAAATAATTGATAATTGAATTTTACTGTTATATCGGAAACAATACTAATTTGCCCAGGAAGAAAATTATAGTATTAGGACAAATAATAAAAAAAAATATATACATACAATGTATTCAATTGCATGTGAACATACCATGATTTTTAAAAATGTGTAATAAGATATTATGAAATAAATCATAGTAATATTGAATTACCTTAAAAGCTATAAAACATTCAGAAATATTTAAAACAATATTATTTTTATTCATATTTATATTTCTATAACCTTTCTTTCGACGAGTAGTGCAGTGACAGTAGTGAAACCAGCAGCACTACATATCTCCATCTCTTTCTATTTATGATTACGACAAAATGTTTGGCAGAGCCAAATCCTTACGACTACGACTAACGACTAACGACTTGCGACTACGACAAGAGGTGGAAACGCTGTAACGTTGTTTCGTATGTCAAACTCTCAAGGTTACGACTAAAGACTTATGACTACGACTATGATAGAGGTGGGAATGTGGCTTTACAGAATGACAGCAATGCATTAGAGCGTTTTTTTTATCAGTAAACATAGGGATAATTAACATACGAAAATAAATATGAAATGATAAATTATGTATTTATGTTTTCTACATTTAAGAACTAGGTAGATACCTACATTAAACTAATGAGAATTTAAGAACTAGATAGACACTTAAAAAATAATGTATACAATGGTGACAGAATGAAAGTTGAACAATTAAAAAATCGAATTAGTGCTGCTTCCAAAATATTACTCCCCAGCAAATGCTATAAATTATTTTTATAATCGTTTAGGATATTGTTTAGAAGTTAATGGTTCCAATTTTGAGCATTTAATTCGTTTAAAAAAATTCTCATTAGCTTATTAATGTAGGTATCTACCTAGTTCTTAAGTGTAGAAAATATAAATACATAATTTATCATTTCTTTAATGTATATTTATTTTAGTATGTAATTATCCCTATGTTTACTGATAAAAAAGACGCTCCAATACATTGCTGTCATTCTGTAACACTGTAACTATGGTAATGACCTGCCCTATGTTTACTAATAAAAAAAACTCCCGGTATGTTGAATATGGAGATGGAAATTGAAAATTATAATTATTTCTTGGAGTATTGTCGATATTATATAAAAATTATTATGTAATTTATCAGATAAACAAAGATTTAAAAGAGAAAAGAAAATACCGTAGGAAAAACATGTTTGAAAATATAAGTTACATAATTTTTTTTTAAATGTAATTATTGTAGATATTTAGCGTCTGGTGACAGTATGATATCTATTTCATAATGCATGCACACATTTCATTTTGGCGCTCTCACTGATACCAACATTTTCAAAACTAATACCAATTTTCCTAATAAATTCCGCATAATCTCGTAAAAATATCCGGACAAATGAAAACGGGAGTTTTGCGGAATTCGTGGCGGCCATTTTATTCCGCAAGAAATCTGCGGATTCCGGACACATGAAAACGAGGCATTATAATAGTTTCATGTTTATGTAATATGTAAACGATAATGTAAACCAAGATGCAAGCAAAAGATGTCGACTGTACTGTCACTGTTATAATAATTCAAATTTTGTGTAGGAACAAATTTCATGATCATGGACATAATGGACAACAAGGTACTGGAATTTCAAAAAAGTAGAATATTAATCATTGTACTTTATTTTATTATTAAATAGGTACTACCAGATTTAGTAAATTGTATTTAAAATTAACTATACCCATAGATAATTATATTTTCTTCTATTTTTAATTGCAAACATTTTTCATAAATAAATAATGTATTAATTTGTTTAAAAGAAAACTATTCGCGAAAAAACATAAATATAGATGGCAGTGTCGGCGAACGCCGTAATAGGGATAACATAATACATAATATATAGTACGTCCCAAACTTCTTTGCCGTGACGTCATACCTGTAGTTCGTATGAATCAATTTGAAATTATGGCGGGAAAGTTATATTTTGATATCAAATATTTTTAAACTATATTATGTGAATATTTGGAATAACTATATAAATTTAAAAATAAATAAATACCTCTAGAACAGCTGACACGAGAATAAGTAATTCTCCTTTTTCTTTTTCAGCAGTAAAATATTGGTACAAATTCAAGACAGTCTGAATTGTTTGTTTATTATAGGCGAAAAACATCAAAGTGACTGACCTCTGGCGGCAGAAAAATAAGCTGAGAGTGAAGGGTATTTCTCTAAATGCCATAAGCGAGTGTGTTAAATAATTTGTATTTATTTTAAAATTGAAGAATAATTTGATAGTATTTTTGCTTTTAAAACAATTAATAATATTCAATATTAATAAATATTAGTTTGATACAGAACTATTGAATGTATATCACAGCTGATCTACAATATTAGTGAAGTGTTCGTATTATGGTTTGTAGCATAGACACGGTCAAACACGGTTATAGAATGAGTGGTAAAAACAAAAATAAGCAATACTGTTCTGTACCTCAGTGTACAAATTATAGGACAGAGGAAATAACTATCCACAGATTTTCTACAAACACAATATTTAAAGAGAAATTACACATTGGTAAACTAGTCGAGTCAATATACTACTAAAATCGGCCTCACTTCCCGTTTTTTGCGCAGTAAGATGGATCGAAATGGGGTTTTTTGCATTCGCTTCCTAAAATTAAATAGAAACTTTGTGACTACTTGTGATCCGCTTGGGTTTGCATATTGCATTTGTGCACTGCAAAATGCATTCTGAAAAGAGCATTTTTGCAGGCAGTAGTTTAAAAATTAATAACTTGGCGAATAACGACTGTAATTGCACCAGTGAGGGTCCCCGGGGATTTTCGAGGTCGCAGAATCCGAATCTGACAATAAATTCAGCCTCCCGGGTACCTGGGGCACCGTACCTGGACATATACGTCATCCCTTGGAGTTTTCCTAAAATTATCGTGCAAGGCGACAGAAAACCGGCATCCAGGGGTTTCTTGGGGCGCTGATCTCGAATCGGCCATCGGCAATCCTCTCCCGGGTACCTGGGGCACCGGACCTGGGCATATACGTCATCCCCTGGAGTTTTCCTGAATTTATTATGCGAACTGAAAGAAAACCGGCATTCGGTGGTTTCTTGGGCCGCTGATCTCGAATCGGCAACCCTCTTCCGGGTACCTGGGGCACCGGACCTGGGCATATACGTCATCCGCTGGAGTTTTCCTGAATTTATCATGCGAGCTGAAAGAAAACCGGCATTCGGGGATTTCTTGGGGTTCAAATTACCAAAAAATGATTAATTCGAAGGTAAGGGAATGATGAGTAAAGCCTTTTATGGAACATTTGAAATAATGTACATGTTTAATTGACCTAATTAGCGAACAGAAGTAAGGTGTCAGTACGAATTTTTTTTATATAATTTCAATTTTGTTTTATAGTAATTGTATGCACATTTTACGAAATATTTACATTATTTAATTGTATTAATTACTAGTACTTTAACTATTTTAGTACTTTAACTGTACTATCTTAACCATGTTAGATTTGAATCTACATTCTCTTCATCTATACCAGTTGCCGCCACATCAACGATGTCCGCTGTTGAATAATTTTCCACGTTCGTACAGTTGCAGCCTGCATAATTCTTGTACCCGGGAGAGGGATGCCGATGGCCGATTCGAGATCAGCGCCCCAATAAACCTCCGAATGCCGGTTTTCTTTCAGTTTGCATAATAAATTCAGGAAAACTCCAGAGGATGACATATATGCCCAGGTACGGTGCCCCAGGTACCCGGGAGAGGCTTGCCCATTCGAGATCAGCGCCCCAAGAAACCACCGAATGCCGGTTTTCTTTCTGTTCGCATAATAAATTCAGGAAAACTCCAGGGGATGACGTGAATGCCCAGGTCCGGTGCCCCAGGTACCCGGGAGAGGGTTGCCGATGGCCGATTCGAGATCAGCGCCCCAAGAAACCCCCGGATGCCGGTTTTCTGTCGCCTTGCACGATAATTTTAGGAAAACTCCAAGGGATGACGTATATGTCCAGGTACGGTGCCCCAGGTACCCGGGAAACTGAATTTAATGTCAGATTCGGATTCTGCGACCTCGAAAATCCCCGGGACCCGCACTGGTGCAATTGCAGTCGTTATTCGCCAAATTATTAATTTTTAAACTACTGCCTGCAAAAATGCACTTTTCAAAATGCATTTTGCAGTGTACAAATGCAATTTGCAAACTCAAGTGGATCACAAGTAGTCACAAAGTTTCTATTTAATTTTAGGAAGCGAATGCAAAAAACCCCATTTCGATCCATCTTACTGCGCAAAAAACGGGAAGTGGATTAGTATATTGACTCGACTAAACCTATAACAACAGGTATGATGGTTTGCTCCGGACATTTTCAGTCAACAGATTTTTACCCAGGTAAATAATAAATACACCATGTTTATTTATGATATTATAAATGTTACTATATTTTAGTATCAGAGTACACAAAGAAAAGGTTCATAAAAAAGAATGCCGTTCCATCACAAAAAATTACAAAACGAACGCATGAGAGTGAGAGCACAGAATCCACGGAATTAAGAAAAAAATCATGCCGCAAGAGCATTTCGAATTGCAAAAAGAAATGAGAAAAAGTAAATTTTATTTAAATACTAATATATACTAGGTAATATGTAATATATAACTATGTTGAAGAAAATCATCATATTCTGAGTTTTGTTTTAAGCCACATAACGTAATATGACCTGCATTACAAACTGCTTCGCCTTCTCGTAGAGGTCTTTGAGAGTTGGTTAATTCAAATAGTCTGCTAAATCTATGTTTACTTCCTTCATTTTTACATTTATAAGTCTCAATTAGTTCTATATTGCACCCAAGTTTAAATAAAACATCAAGCTGATGGTATTTAATTTAATACAACACTTTCATTACCGTAGAAAACAATGCATACAATGAATTTTTACCCTTCACTCGTAGCCATTTTGTACACGTCTGTACTGCCATCTACATTCAGGTTTTTTCGCCTATTGCGTTTGCCGGGCATATTTATAAATAATATTATAAATATCTATATGCAAACAACTAATGTATGCATAAAACAACGATATACCTATGTTAAATTATTTAATCATAGTGAAAATAGTTTTTATTTGTTTGACAGTTTCAAAATATACAATAAAGTCCGTCCAAAACTTCTTTACCGTGACGTCATTATTTTATTTTCAAGACTAACTAAATAATATACTGGCGGAAAAAAAAAATGAAACACTTTGAAATTCGTGAAATTTCGACCATTTTCAAACCGCTATAACTCGGCGTATTTTCAATCGATTTCGATGAATCTTTGTGGACGAAAAACTTTGAAGTGTCTACTTTAAAGTCATGCCTGCGAATTTTAGCGCAACCCCTTCCGCCCCCCTCCAGCACCCCGGTGAAAAATAATACATTTTAATTTTAAAAATGTCCAACTTTGACGATGTCTATGGACTTTAAAAATTTTTTTTGACTTGATCCATCAAAAGGGCACTAAAATTCACTCAATTCCCTGTGCATTACTCAAAGAACGAAGTTCCTACGATCATTTGGAACAAAGTTATGAATTTTTTTAAAAAAAGGGCATTTTTTGGTTTTTTGCACATAACTCAGCGACTTTTTAACCAAATTAGACGATTCTTTCGGGGAAAAACCAAATTGTGAGTGTACTTTAAGGGGATAATCTCAGATTAGGATGATCTTTTTTCGTACCCTTTAAAACCCGAACAAAAAAACACGTTTTTTCGCAAAAAAACGTCTAACTTTGGCGATGTGTACCGAGTTGGAAAAAAATTTGTCGGCTCGATCCACAGAAAAGGCATTGAAACTTGTTCAATTACCTGTGCTGGGCTCAAAAAACGAAGTTCCTACGACGATTTGGCACAAAGTTATGGCCGTTTGAAGAAAAGTGCATTTTTTAATTTTTTGACTCATAAGTCGGAAGCTTTTCGGCGAAATTGCTTGTTTTTTTCACGAATGAAATTTTCCTTCAAAATTTCTAATTTTGTAGACAATTTGAGTTACACAAAATTTTCAATTTTATTTTTAAATTTTCTCGATATTACAGGTTTGCTTATGCCCATGGCATGAAGCACGGTGCTCGATGTGGCATTTTGCTTCGTACAAAGCTGTCAAAAGGATGTTACACCGGTATAGCAAAATGCCATACGAAAATTTGTATATTGCTTATTGCTATGTTCACTTCGTACTTTGAAGGTTTTTGAAAATTATTTTTGACAGCTGAGAATTAAAATTCATTAATTCTTTGTGTTAATTAAATCAATCATTAGTTTATTTATTGACAAAAGCTTAAAGGATTATAAACTAATTATTGATTTAATTGACACTAAGAATTGATGAATTTTAATTCTCAGCTGTCAAAAATAATTTTCAAAAACCTTCAAAGTACGAAGTGAACATAGCAATAAGCAATATACAAATTTTCGTACGGCATTTTACTATACCGGTGTAACATCCTTCTGACAGCTTTGTACGAAGCAAAATGCCACATCGAGCACCGTGCTTCATGCCATGGGCATAAGCAAACCTGTAATATCGAGAAAATTTTAAAATAAAATTGAAAATTTTGTGTAACTCAAATTGTCTACAAAATTAGAAATTTTGAAGGAAAATTTCATTCGTGAAAAAAACAAGCAATTTCGCCGAAAAACTTCCGACTTATGAGTCAAAAAATTAAAAAATGCACTTTTTTTCAAACGGCCATAACTTTGTGCCAAATCGTCGTAGGAACTTCGTTTTTTGAGCCCAGCACAGGTAATTGAACAAGTTTCAATGCCTTTTCTGTGGATCGAGCCGACAAATTTTTTTCCAACTCGGTACACATCGCCAAAGTTAGACGTTTTTTTGCGAAAAAACGTGTTTTTTTGTTCGGGTTTTAAAGGGTACGAAAAAAGATCATCCTAATCTGAGATTATCCCCTTAAAGTACACTCACAATTTGGTTTTTCCCCGAAAGAATCGTCTAATTTGGTTGAAAAGTCGCTTAGTTATGTGCAAAAAACAAAAAAATGCCCTTTTTTTAAAAAAATTCATAACTTTGTTCCAAATGATCGTAGGAACTTCGTTCTTTGAGTAATGCACAGGGAATTGAGTGAATTTTAGTGCTCTTTTGATGGATCAAGTCAAAAAAAATTTTTAAAGTCCATAGACATCGTCAAAGTTGGACATTTTTAAAATTAAAATTTATTATTTTTCACCGGGGTGCTGGAGGGGGGCGGAAGGGGTTGCGCTAAAATTCGCAGGCATGACTTTAAAGTAGACACTTCAAAGTTTTTCGTCCACAAAGATTCATCGAAATCGATTGAAAATACGCCGAGTTATAGAGGTTTGAAAATGGTCGAAATTTCACGAATTTCAAAGTGTTTCATTTTTTTTTTCCGCCAGTGTACATGAGGCATTTTTTATTCATCTAACTAGGTTACTTGTGGTTAACACAGTGGTTAGTGTGATACGTCATAGTGACGTATGCAGTAACATTTTCGAATGAAATCGCTTCGGTTACATCGTTGGTTACATCTTGTTTGTCAAATTTAAATCAGTGAAGATATTTGTTATTAGTTCGTGATTAACTTTAATTGTTTTGAAAATGGAAGAGATATAATTTAAAAAAATTAAATTAAATTAATCCTTAAGCATATTTAGGATCGCTTATAATGAATGTTTCCTCGACATCATAGTTAAAGGATCAAAATACTAAAAAAAATATAATGATTTTTACTAAGTACATAAATTTGTTCCTCTGTTTCGGAACTAGAATGAGTTCATACCAGTTCTAATTTTGATGCAGGTATGAGCTTCATTACCTACGATTTTTGGTGAAATTTTGTTATCAGCGACTGGTAGCACTGCATTAAATAAACAATATATCTAGGCAACGGGCAACGAACATTTTTGACAAAACGGGATTCACTTTTGACGTTAATTTTATTAATTTGAATCAAATGAAACATACAAACTAAATTAATATTTATATTTCATACAAAGATAAACTAAATAATATAAATATAATATTAATCTGGTTTTGTACTACAGCCGGTCTTAAAATTAATATAATTTTTGATCAAATTAATCCATACTTCATTCGTTTGCAAATCATCTTGGACCATTCGTTTGAGTTTTTGATATTGTTACAAAAATTGAATTAATTTTGTACTCAATTTCATCTATTAATATTATATTAGTGAATTCATCCCTTCTGCACACGCCGGAATAACCCATTATTGGCAGAACCTAAAAATATTGTTCTAAAATTATATTTTAAATATAATTACTAATATACTTAGCTTACTTTTATTGAAAAATAGTCTCTGTCGGATGCTTCATTCATAAATTTTTCTATCTGACATTAATTTATTTGATTAATAAATATAAAACAAATTTAAATAATATACAAAGCACCTAGGCAACAAACAAAACTCATCAATTGTTGAGCACAAATTACTGTCACCAACATAATTATTCTACCAAAAAATTTCCCTAATGCAAACTGTTAAATACATAAATAATTTAAATTGAATCAAAAACTGCCTCAACAGAGAAAATAGTATAAAACATTCGTTACGGAAGGCTTCTCTAGCACTCGTTCGTTCGGTTCGTTCGTTCGAACTCTTGCTAGAAAAAGTCGCCTTCCCTAACTTATGTTTTAATATACTATTCACATTCAATAAATATCAATATTAGAACATTAATAACTCCTTGATTAATAATAAGTGTTCAAAACAATCATAACATTGACACAACTGACAACTGACAGACTGACACTTACAAATTAGATAAAGATGAACATAGTAACTATACAGCAAACCGTGCTACACACCACGGTCAGATATTTGCTGTAACTACAACTAACCAGGGGTCCTATTCTATTTCACTTATCAACGTTGATAACTTGGGTTGTCTTGATAACCCCCCACCATGTGTGACGTAGTAGCCAAGCGACTGTCGCTACGACTTATCAACCCTCGCTACGGTAGACTTGCGCGTTGCGTTGATTTTTGTTCGTTGTGAGGTTAAAATATTTATTTTATAAATATAAAATACCAATAAATTATGGGTTCATTATATGTATTTAATATTTTTGTTTAGTTTATTAAATAATTCAACTTACAAATTGTAGAAATATTTGTAAAAATTTGTAAGTTGAATTATTTAATAAACTAATCAAAAATATTAAATACATATAATGAACTCATAATTTATTGGTATTTTATATTTATAAAATAAATATTTTAACCTCCTAACGAACAAAAATCAACGCAACGCGCAAGTCTATCGTAGCGAGTAGTGATGGGTCGTTCATGAACGAGTCGTTCAAAATGAACGACTCATTTTAGTGTGCTGTGAACGAACGACTCTTTAGTTCGTTCAGCACGGCACACCAGTTCACACTAGCTCCGTGCTACTATTTAGCCTCCGCTCAACGCTCCGCTCACTGAACGCAGAAAGACGAACGAGTGCAAGTGGAATGAACGAAACATACTTGTATTAATATATAGAAACATAAAACTATACCCAAATAAATAATTTATTTATCATTATGATTTGTAAAAACTTCTATCAAAGTATAAGACAAATAATTAACTAATAACTAGTCGTCAACAAATAAAATTCCGGCTGAAAAGAGAACATTTATGCAATGTCAAGAAATACGCTCTCATTTACATAGAGATAACTCTCAAACTATTAACTCTACAAAAAAAGTTTTAATACAAAAGTTGTAGAGAATTTAATTCTCTACAATTAACACATTAACTATTTTTATTCAATTTTGACGTTTTAAACTGCTATTATTAACTCCATAGCAACAACTTTAAATAAAAGTTTATTCACAAGTGAATTAAATTTTTTTTAAATCACTCAACACATTTTTAAATCACTCTGACGTTTTAAACTGTTATTATTACGTCAAAATTGCCTAAAAACAATGACAACTTGCCACTAACGACTACTTTGATTAGTTTTTTTGTTATGTCAAAATACATTTATAATTCATATATTTGAAATAATTTCGTCAAAATTGAATAAAATATTGTATAAACCACGTGAGATACGAATGTTTATTCACTCGAAGAAATTATCCCACTCGCCCTTCGGGCTCGGGGGCTAAACTTTCTTCTCATGAATAAACATTCATGTATCTCACTTGATGTATAAATATCTATTATCTGGGAGTGACTAGAATGGTGATATTGTCAAAAAACCAATTTTATGCGCCATTTTTCCAATTTAGTGGAGGGAGCGGCGGTCCCTCGAGGTCGCAAATTTAGTATATTATTCGCGATATGATACTACATTAAACTGCCAATTTTCAAAACTTCTTTAATTATTTCCAGGTAAGCCTGTTATAAACTCCCTGTTGCTTGGACTAAATGGCTTCATTACGAATACGTCTCGAATGTAAACAATAATCGTATTCTTAACAACCCCTCGCATTCGCTTTCTTACTACGCGAATGATCATTATTGACAACACTGTAATTACGAGTGAAGCTAATTTCAGAGTTGATTTTGACAGAAATAATTTTAAATAAAAAGTGACATAAGAACCACATTTTTTATGTTAAATAGTTTAAAAACTAGCGTCAGGCCCTGCTACGCGGGCCTTCGGCTAGGTCGCGCTGCCGCGCGACAAGGGGAATTCGCCCGCTTCGCGGGCTCAAGCTCCACGGACCCTGAATGTGGGACGATTCGGCACTTCGTGCCTCATTTATAACGATTTTAACATTTAGACTCTACAGAAAAAATTGTATGATGAAATTATAATTATTTAATTACAATTTCAAATTATTCATCTTCCTTCTTCAATATAAATTTTAGTTAAGCCATTAAAATTTTAGAATAAAATAACATAATATGTGTAATAAAATAAATATCCTGGTTATCCAACTAAAAACATAAGACGATTGTCCCGAACGTTATCTTGAACAATTTGTAGGTACCTTATCATTTATCAAAACCTTTAATTAATATAAAACATGAAATGATTCTATTATTTTGAAAGGAACAAAACCGAAGCTAATCACGCACAATCATATTTATCACTTATTGTGTATATCACTCCTCATCATCAAGACCTTTACTTTGATATTAAAATCAAAATGATTTTTACAATTTTAAGATATAAACATTTTGAACAATCTTGTATCAGCTCTTATCAAAACATTTAATTTGATATCATACTCAATAGGTATGATTCTAACATATTTTTTTAAAAACAAAAGACAATCGTCGGCCACCATTATAAATAATTTTATTAATTAGCTCTCATCTAGCTCTTTAATTTGACATCAAACTCGACATTGTTTTTTTTAAATAAAAACAAATTCCAATCGTCTGCCACCATTTTAAATAATTTTATTAATAAGGTAGGTAGCCTTTATTTAACCCTTTAATTTAAACCCTTTAATTTGAAATCAAATTCGATTTGATTTAATAATTTTGTGATAAAAACAAATGACAATCGTTGGTCGCCATTTTCAACAATTTTATAAAGAAGTGCTCACCTGACCGATTTAAATTATTTTATTAATTAGGTAGCCCATGACCAGCCCTTTAATTTGATATCAAACTGATATAATTCTATATTGTTTTTGATAAAAATAAATGACTATCGTCGGCCACCATTTTAAATAATTTTATTAATTATGCCTGTGGCACACCGGTCGAGGAGCATCGAGGACCATCGAGTAACTCCTCGATGAAACGAAAGAACGCACCCGTCCGCGATGGATTTCTATTTAATCGGTGACAAATACATCAAAGTTTTGGGCGAAATCAAATCCAAAGATACGTCTGAAATGAGATACATTCGTTTCATCGAGGAACAACTCGATGAAAATAGCGGCGCCCCTATTTTTCGTCGAGGACGGGGTGCGTTCTATCGTTTCATCGAGGAGTTACTCGATGGTCCTCGATGCTCCTCGGCCGGTGTGCCACAGGCATTCGGTAGGCCTTATCCAGCTCTTGAATTTGATATCAAACTCGATATGGTTTTTTAATAAAAACAAATGACAATTGTTGGTCGCCATTTTCAACAATTTTATAAAGTTAGTGCTCACTTGGTAATAAGTGAAAAAGTTCCTTTTTTGCTTTTTTATTTTCAAATAATGTTAATAATTTTTTATTTGAATGTACCTAAACTTCTGACATTTTTGTTGGGACTGTACTTGAAATGACTGTCAAAATAAAATAAAATTTAAAAAATACTAATATTAATAAAAATACAAAAAATGGTTCTTTCGATTATTAGGTACTTAATATAATTTACAAATTGCTTCTATTACTAATATAACTTAAGATACATGCATCTGAAATATCGAATTGTAAACTGTAAACGTCAGTTTGACAGAACATAGCATTGTTTTTTTTTCAAATGTGTTAGGTACAATTTTTACCCTGGATGTACTAAAACTTCTGACGTCTTTTTCGGCGACTGTACTTTGTAATGACTGTCAAAATAAAATAATTTTTGTTCAAAATATGATTAGAATTGATGAAAATATTAAAAATATTTACGCTCCCACTATTATAACTCAATATAATTAACAAATTGCTTCTATTAATTATATTACTTTAGATAAATGCATTTTAAATGTCGAATTGTAAACGTCAGTTTGACAGATGTAGCGTTATTCAACCGTCAATAGTCATTTGTTGAACTTTTGTTTATACAATCTCTGATCCACTGTTGAAGTATAGTTTTTTATGAATAAGTCAAAAACTATACTATGTAGAACATTGAAACCTGGTCGCATGAACTCCTTATTAGTTGCTTACTATAAATACCAATTTTTAAATCGATAGCTTAAACCATACATTTGTTATTAACGAAAAACAAAAAGTCAGTTTTTCGCATTTTTCTCAAACAAAAAAAATCAAAAACAATTGAATGATACATAAAAATGTGCGTCTCGATGACTTCTATCGTCTAGTGAAAAAATCATTCAAATCGGATAATCCGTTCATAACGTTGGCCCGACGCAAACCCGTTGTTAGGCAGACGAAAATATTAATTAAGCCTTTTAGTATATAAGATTGTAAAGAATCTAAATAATACCTTAGTATAATTTTACAAATTTATTTCAAATATTTCGGTAAGGAATGCTCAGCAAAAATAGCAAGAAAATTAAAAAATTTTAAGTATCACCTATATCAGGTGCAAAAATGACAATGTAAAAGAACGAAATCCAAACAGCGTACAGTGTATCTATAATATAGTTTATTTTCGACTTTTAATTTACAGACTTATGTTCAACTGGTGTACATGGCTTAACCACAGCTTCCTGGGCCCAATATAAGACGATTTAACCAAACTTACCTATATCCAAAAGTGTACCGTTAAGCCGGAATTCTGCTTCAAAGTTCTTGCAAAAATAACGAATTTTGCTTATAACTAAAAATTGCTTAGGCCGATTTAGATGAAATTTTGTATGACATGAAACATGGCTATAAGTCATCTTTTGAAATTTTTATATTAAATTGTGGCTAAACCAGGCCCCTCTGAAAAATTAAAAATAATATATTTGATAGAAAAATTTCTGTAGAATCGAATGCTTCAAACCGGAAGTCATTTTTTCTATCCGTTCACAAGTTACAGCCGTTTTTGTGTCAGGAAACAGAGTTAAGGCATGATTTAATTATTTTCGTTCTACCAAAATATATTTTCTCGTTTTTCTCGTAAACTATTAGTTCTATATAAAAAAGTGATAGCATCTTTTTGTATATCAATATTTATCGTAAAATTTAAAGTTACCGAGTTTTTTTGAAAAAAACTTTTTTTTTCAATATGGCGGCTCGAGCACACTTTCTGCTGATGGGGACTCATCGGAATCTGGAATGTTACATATTTTTTTATAACTCTGCAAATTTTCAGAAGTCTCCTACTTTTTTTGTTTATTTTATGCAATTTTCCTGGACTAAGATGAGAATAACAGATATTGAAGCTGATGTTCTTTAGACTGTAGAACAGACACCGGTCAAGGAGCATCGAGGACCATCGAGTAACTCGATGAAACGATAGAACGCACCCCGTCCTCGACGAAAAATAGGGGCGCCGCTATTTTCATCGAGTTGTTCCTCGATGAAACGAATGTATCTCATTTCAGACGTTAGACGTATCTTTTGTATTTGATTTCGCGCAAAACTTTGAGTTATTTGTCACCGATGAAATAGAAATCCATCGCGGACGGGTGCTCCTCGCGCAGGGTTCTGCTTAAATGAATTTTCCTCTACAGATACCTATTGTTTGTTGTGGTGAGTAAAACTGGAACTATTGTTTGTTTTCGGGAGCGTTATTTAAAAATTTAAATGAATGTATAATGCATTATTAGCGGCAATACCAAAATTGGAATTCACTTTGTAATAATTTGTATTTTAGTAGATTGTTTTCTGTAAAACGTAACTTTAAAAAAGTTAATCATCTCCGGGGAATTTAACCCCCAACCTCTTTACATAAAGAATATTTATAAAAAAATATTAAACAAGAAATTGATTACACTGAATACCAACTTTAATACATAATTGTTGTATCTATTTATCTCAGCATACATGCTGAGGCTAGGGGTAATCAGAATCTTTAATGATAATAATTAAAAATTATGTCTTTAACTACAGTCAAAATTTTAAAAAATTAATTCATTACAATATAAGGCGCAGAAAGTCATATTTTCTGCTTAAGAACTAAATGATGTTTAAAAAATAACAGGGAAATATGAGGAACATGTTAAATTTGTTCTCACGTATTGTTTTCTTTCAATTAAATTTGAAATAAATTAATTTTACGCTTTTTAACATTTTCATGACTAGTGCGTTTCTTTAGTAAAAGTGTTTTCTAATCGTAAGTAGAACAGAAAACTTATAATTATACATGTTTTATTTAATTTAACCCAGTAGTACATATTTATTCGAATAAAAACTATACCACTGCAAATAATAAACATAAATATGATATACTCGTACTTATCTAATTAGTCTTATTTATTTTAAATTACAATAATTAAAATATATTCATGTATACTAATTAAATAATATGGATTGAATAGGTGGTTGGCACTAGGGCTGCGAAAAAAATCGATTGATCGATCTTTTTAGTTTTGAAAAGATCGAAAAATCGATTTATTGTAAAATCGATCTACTTACATAAAAGATCGATTTTTTATAAATTTGAACTTTTTTGCATGATGTATATTGACAGTAGACGTCATTAAAGTTAACAGTTTCTAAAATGTGTCAAAAATCATAGCTCATTTTTGCTATAAATTTTTGCTATTTCTACACATATACATTTAAAAATTTGAAATTCTATACAATAACGTAGAAATGTGCATACTTTAGTATAAAGTTTTATTCAAATTTTTTGGATAATTTTTAAACAAGTTATTCAACTTTACATCCGAGTGACTATACTTATTACTCCGATAGTAGGACCCTGAGCTGCGCGAGAAGGGTGAGCTTGTCATGTATATACTGTCCGTTTTACAAAAGTGGAGCTAGCGAGTATAATGCTACGCTGAACTTACTTAATTTTCAAAGAAATCTAAAATATAACTCAATCACAATTAATTACATTCAAATTCACAGCGGTTTGCGCCATTCTTCGTAGTTTAGTTAGTATAATTTGATATCTAATAATTAGATCAATATTCGTGGTCTCCCTTAATAGAAACAGTTAAAAAATATATTATTGTGTTATTTCTGTTTTTTTAAACTGTTTCTATATTAAGGGAGACCACGAATATTGATCTAATTATTACTAAACTACGAAGAATGGCGCAAACTGCACTTAAAAATCTTTTTTGTTTCCGAGATATGTGCGTTCAAAATTCAGGTCTAAAATCGAAAAAATGGTTAGGTATTCACTTGCCATTTTTTTGGGTGAAAATGATTAATTTTTTCAAATTAGCGGATTATTCTGATTATAATTTCAGGAATCCAATGAGTTATAGTTTTAATTATAATTATTTTATCGATATTCGTAGTCTTTTTTGATAAAAACAATTTAAAAAATAATAATTATGTCATTTCTGCCTTTATTTTAATTTCAATGCACTTATGTTTTATATCGTTGAAAAGAGAGAAAAAATCTCTATTAAGACGAGTCATAGCCAACTATGAGTTCTATATAAAAATTTGAATTTGGTTTGAATTTCTCAAAATCTGTAGGAGATAAAAAAAAATTGAGGACTGTTGTGAATTCCTCGTTAAAAACTGCCTATAGAACGTGCAAATTATAAACTTGTACTAATTCAAACAAAAAAGTTATAGGTGAAAAACGAAATTAGTAAAATTTACATTTTTGCATATATCTAGCTACCTATGCATTTTTGTGGGAAAATAAAAACATTTCTAAAATGGTCCCTTAATGGGACAACTTTTGTCTAATTTAACCAACTTCGTATCTCTTATGGTTCTCGAGATCCCCATGCTTAACCAGTTTCATAGGACAGCTTGTATACTGATTATGAAACCGATTGATTATTTTGAATAAAATTTATTTTTCTCTTATAAAAAATAATATTTTTTGAGTTAACTAATGATTTTTTAATAATAGTTTCTAAAACCCTTCTTGATTAATCAGGTAAATTGTCAGAAATGCTCTAAAACATGTAAAAAAAATCTGCTGTGGCCAGCACACGACCTCTCGTCTAATTCTGCTTATTCTACTAATCTAATAAATAGTTTTACTTACATTTTAATAGTTTCATGTTCATGTAATATGTAAACGATAATGTAAACCAAGATGCAAGCAAAAGATGTCAACTCTACTGTCATTCGTGACTGTCATAATAATTCAAATTTTGTGTAGAAACAAATTTCATATCATAGACAACAAGATACTGGTACTTCAAAAACTTTATATAATTGTTAAATACTACCAGATTCAGCAAATTGTATTTAAAATTACCTGTACCCATAGATAATTATATTATCTTTTATTTTTAATTGCAAAAATTGTCATAAATAAATAATGTACCTACCAATATATTTAAGGAAAACTATATCAAGCTTCAAAAAGTACGACTTCCGGTTTGCGAATTTCTACCAAAATTTTATCCGGTGTTAAGATTCTTATTATAACCTTAAATATGAAATTTGGTTATTAAAGGTTTGATAATTTTTAAGTTATCGTGGACGAAAAATCGTCAGTCCATATACATACATACGCACCACACACACACACACACACACACACACACAGACATCATCGTGAAAATATTACATTCGTATTCTAGAGGTCCTGAAACGTGCTTATCCACCAAAAACTCATACTCATTTTGACCCATTACAATACCTCTCTTATAGAATATGAGGCGAGAGGTAAAAATATTAAAACGTTTAAATATGCTTTGTTTAAACATATAATAAAAATCACGCAAAATGATGCAAACGTTACAATAAATTATTTATTAAAATAATGAATTCTTCTTAATTGACTTCTGACATTTTAATAATAGTTTCTAAAACCCTTCTTGATTAATCAGGTAAATTGTCAGAAATGCTCTAAAACATGTACCTACGGTGTGAACATTTTAAAAAACCGATCGGTGGTGCGTCGCGCGCCGAAATACGCTCTTGCACTTCGCATTCGAATTTCTCATGATCGCATCTACTTTCACTTCTGACACTTTGTGCACACTTTACTCTGTACGTAAACAGTGTAAATTTTAATTGTCAGAAGTTTTCTTTAAATGTAAATTTTCCGATATTTTTCGCAACTTTGGCAGCTTTTGACAACCCTTTAGCATCCACTTAGCCTTCTGACAATTTTTTTACTGGTTTTCCTTATTATCCTCCATACCCATGTCAATTTTCAGCCGTGAACCTCGAAAGTTTTTTTAGTTGGAAAATTTCCACGTTTGATCGTCCGCCCACGCACTTACCTTCCAGTGCGCCTTCTGACGATCGGGCTTTCGCTTTGCTGGCAGCAATCGAACCTTTTCCAGGTAAAATTTTCCATGAACCGAGGCATGTCGTCGCTTTAAAAGCAATCTGACATAACTCAAAATTTCGCATTTTTTAGTTAAAAATACAGAATTAATCAGAAAAATTGTACTTTTTCCCAGCAAAACGTCATATCTTATTTTAAATATAAGTCACTAGATGGCGAAATGTCGTTTTACATTCTGCCCCTTTCTTGGTTCTAACTAACTAACTGTCATATTCCAAGTAACGTTGCAATCGTTGCTGTGTTTTGATCTCTGCGCTACTGCGAAAACGACATATCTCCAAAAATGTCAAAGAACACTAAAATATAAATGTAAAATTTTTGTATTTGAGAATTGTTGATTTATGTACACAGAAACTACGTAGAAACGTGTAAAAAAATATGCCTTTTGCTAAATACTCGATTTATTATAAAATATTTGTAACTGAATATAATATTTAGTTCCACCAGCCTAAAAAATATTAATTAATATTTTCATGAAGTCTACCCACCTGGGTTTTATTTTGGAACAAAATGACACTTTTGATACCATCAACAAAAAATTAAATCACACACGTTATAGTTTTTGTGCAATTCGTCATGTCATAAGTGCATTGTTTTTTCATGAAATATGAAAAAAATGTAACTTTAAATTACTTTAAAAAATACCTAAAAATATAATATTTATTTTTCACAATGCAAAATTACATATTTTTAGTAAAATATTATTTAAAAAATATTTTACATTATTAAATATTTTCAAACGACATTTCTCGAAATAAGTAAGTTTAGACTTATGCCAGATTACTTTTAAAGCGACGATGTAAAATTTTATGAAGCCAGCTCTACTAATCTAAATCTAAGCCCGTGTGTGACACAAAGTAAGAACAGTAAACAGTGTGACGTTTTTTGCTTTATTTAATATTTTATCGAAAAATCGATTAAATAAGTTGCTTGTAAAATTAATTATTTTTATTTTTGTATATATTTTTGTGGACTTGATACATTTATGTTGTTGTATTTTGAAAAATTTAATTTTGTTATTGTTGTTTTAAATTTATACTTTTTACGTAGTTTTTATTATACCGAATATTATATTACTTCCATATTTACTTATAAACTAAATAATAGTAGAAAAATAATTTCATTAGAACTTTCAAACCGTATTATCTCGAATCTAACATTTAAGGACATGAGACAATACTCAGCCGACGATTTGTTAACTTATAGCTATAAGTATTGGTCATTTTAAATATTAAAAGTGCTGATCAAAAATGATTAGATACTGGTGTCACTCGTTGTGCACGTAGGTACCCGTCGACGTAATAAAAAGCTAACAAATTATAATTAAAAATGTAGAATACGGTTCTGGTATGATACGGTGTCACTATTGTTGCGACACACAGCAAATCTAATTATTAAATAAACGTGAGCAGGTTGACCTGAACTAGTTCTGGTCTAGACATGCACCTACTTAATAATTAATTATTGTTTAGTTGTCAACGTTTATCTTTAAAATTATATATCTATAACTACTGTGTTTCATCACACAAATTATTGTCTAATCTATTAAATATTTATATTTAAGTTTAATTCAACAAAATTTAGTTATATGTACACTTTATATTAGGATAGGCTGCGAAGAAGGTGTTTAGCGTTCATGAATGATATTTCACGGACACAGACCAATCCTTTTAATCATTGCTTTTCTTCCAAGATTGTTTTCTGTTTAGTGTTTTCTATTTATAATATTAATTAATATTGTATTACTTTTTAGAGCACTGCACGGGCCGAAATTTTGGAGCCCGGCCCGTCCGTGGCCCGACTGTTTTTAAGCTCGGCCCAACTCGGCGCGAAATTTAAAAATAAAACAGAAGCCCGGCTCGTCCGAAGCCCGGTTGGACCGACTCGACTTACAATATTTAAAACTAGCGAACCCGGCTCGCGTTGCTACGCCTCCAACTCGAATTTAAAGGAATCTCGTTATAATAATTCTAAGTTATTACCATACCATACATGGTGGCAATTCTAACTACGTCCATGATACCATACCAAATTTGAATCCAATCGGTTACCGCCATTTTGTTTAAAGATGGCTTACTGACATTTTAGTATGCTCATGTCATAAGTTAGATCATAAGTAATAACCATTACAAATTTAAACTCAAACGGTGCAGTACATTTTGAGTTAGCTAGCCAACATTTTGTTTCAAGATGGCGGACTAACATTTTAATATACCTATGTTTCAAGACAGATTCTTAGCTATTACTGTACCAAATTTGAACGCGCTTTCCCCCACCCTTCTGAGAAATGAAATTGAAACCCAATCGGTTACCGCCATTTTATTGTGCTCATGTCATATGTTATATCTTAAGCTATTAGAGTTCGCGCACTGAGAGAAGATGCCACCGACGTCATATGCGCAGAAACACATTTTTGTCGTTGCCATAGCAACCTCTTCGACCTTGTACGCCGAAGTCAGTGTAGTTCGTGCTAGGGTGTAATTTTTTCTTTATGGCATCAAGTTCGCGCATGTATTGATGACGTAAATGGCATCTTATCTCAGTGCGCGAGCTCTACCATACCAAATTTGAACTCAATCGGTGCAGTAAACTCTGAATTAGATAGCCGCCGACAACAATGCAATTTGACATCGTTATAAACATCAAATAAATAAAAAAACTTAATACTAATAACCAATACTAAAAAAATACCTAGACCAACTTAATTCGAAATTCCTATTTAACAACTAATACATAGTAGTTTGTTATTTTGTTAAATTAAGTGACAAATCACTGTACATTTTCGTCATAAGAAGAAAAAAATATTTTTTTTGAAAATATAATAGAATATGTCAAAGTTTTCATTATTCATTATTAATTAAACATTTATAAGAAAATTTATGTTAAATGTATAAAAATGATGTTATTGAAATAAAAACAACTAATTATCGAAACTGGTTATTTGTAGGATTATTAGTAGTTTATATGAGGAAAATTGAAAATCTAAATTGTTTGCATTGATTTGACGATTTTTTATAGCGCACCGCGCTATAAAGTGGTTCGTTGGCTATAAAGTGACGTTTGCGTCAACATTCGTGTATATATTCGTGTATTTTTAGAAATGATAGAATTAGTAGAGGTGGAGGCGTTGGAATTTATATTAAATCATGTTTGGTAAAATATATAATGGTGATAAATGATGATATTAACATAAACTCACCATCACTTGAGCAATACTGGCTTACTCTGAAAATTAAAAGCACGTTTTGCGTTCGGTTCAATATATAGACCGCCTTCTGCGAGTTTAAATGACTTTTTTAACAATTTAAAGCTATCTTTTAGCTACATTTTTCCTCAAGTCAATCATTTGTTGTGCTTAGGAGACATTAATATAAACTTGCTAAATGTTAACAGTAACTCAGTACAGATATTCACCTCGCTTATTGAACAATTCAACTTGACTGACTCAAATTGTATCCGAGCCAACACGTATTACTAATATCTCTGAAACTCTGAAACATCCAGCGTTGAATTATGCTCTCAAGTAAGAAACATTGATGTTCATGGTCTATCTGATCATATACTTACTACCTTTTGTCTCTTAGTTGATTGTTGCGCTTACCAACCTAATGAAATTATCATGCGAGATTTCAGGAATGCTAACTATTCAGAATTTTATGAAGCTCTTAATAACATTGATTGGCATCAATTCTATACTTGTAATGATATTAATACAAAATTGCTTATATTTAATGCAAATGTTCTTCAAATATTTGATATTTATCTACTGAAACGAAGAATTGTTATACGTGGATTACTGACGTAATAAAAATTATGATTAGGCTGCGAAACAATGCCCTTTCTGACTTTAGAAGAACACGATCAAATGCGAAATGGGAATACTATAAGTCACTACGTAATCTGGTAGATAAATCAATAAGGCTTGAAAAAAGGCTTACCTAGAATATAAAATAAGTAACAACAAAACTAATATGTGGAAAGCTCTAAAAGATTTTAACATAAACACCAAACAGGAAACGGACCTTTCCAATATTATTTCAGATGTTAATTCCGTTAATACTCATTTTCTTGGTTCATCTAGCACCCTTCAACCTAATACACAAACTCTAGATTACTACAATAATAATGTACTACATAACAGTAACAAATTTTCACTTCATACTGTAGACGAGGAAGAAATAATTAAAATAGTTAGTTCCGTCCGTTCAAACTCAACGGGTGTAGATGGCATTAATTTAAAAATGCTGCAAATAGTAATGCCAACTCTTTTAGCACAGATTACACATTTAATAAACTCTACCATTTTATCGTCCACTTTTCCTGATGTATGGAAAATTACTATCGTTAAACCCATCTCGAAATGTAAAAATCCCTCTTCCTACAATGATATCCGTCCCATAATTATTCTTCCTACTATGTCAAAAATCATGGAAAAAATAATTGTTTAAACAGCTAGCTAATTATGTAGATAATATGAAAATCCTCCCAAGCATTCAATCTGGATTCAGGGTTGGATTCAGTACTACTACTGCACTTATAAAAATTATTGATGATGTTATGCAACATATTGATAATAAGAATATGGTGTTTCATGTGCTTCTGTATTTTAGTAAGACGTTCGATACAGTAAATCATGATCTTTTAATTGCAAAACTAAAATACTTGGGTCTCGATGAAAGTAGTCTGCGATTTATTTCAAGTTATTTTCACAATCGTAAACAAATGGTAGTGTGTAGCACCAATACATCTGAACCTTTAAATATCATACAGGGTGTCGCACAAGGGTCTATTTGCGGACCTTTATTTTTCTCCTTATATACGTTCGACCTCTGTAAATGTATTTCCCACTGTACTATGCACATTTACGCCGACGATACACAAGTTTATTTGCCATTTGTCCCAAGTAATTATCAGTCTGCAATGAATCTCATCAACAGTGATTTAAACAAAATATCTAATTATGCAGTAAATAATTGCTTACGGATAAATGAGAACAAGTGTGCTGTTATGTTATTCGGTAACAAAAACCTTAGACAACAAATGATTACTAATAATGTAATCGACATCCAATTAAATAATGTTAGACTTAATATTGCATCAACTCAAAGAAATTTGGGATTAATTATTGATGCCGAACTTAGATTTTTAGAGTATGTCACTTTGTTAATAAAAAAAGCATATTTGGCTCTGAAGAACTAATATATGAACCGTTTCGTTTTGTCAACCAAGCACAGATTGATTCTGGCGGACGCACTCGTACTCTCTGTATTCAATTATTGTGATATTATTTATGGCCCTTGTTTGTCACTACGTGACATACAGAGAATACAGAGAGTGCAGAATATGTGTACAAGGTTTGTTCTTGGTTTGAGGAAGCGAGATTCTGTGAGTTCCCACATTTTAAGAGTCGGATGGTTGAATATGCAGCAACGTAAAGTACATCATTTTGCCTGTATGGTGCACCGAATTTTAGTCACAAATACTCCCTCATATCTTTACGAAAAGATTGCCTTCAGAACTACTTTACACAATCGTGATTTACGAAATCAAACTAATATACATATACCAGCCCATCATACTGCTATGTTTCAACGATGCTTTAGCTATAATTGTCCAAAAATATTTAATCAAATTCCTAATAATCTAAAAATTTTCAGTCCACATATGTTTTCTCGATGTTTCAAAAACTATCTCTTGCATAGCTAAGTTTCATGTCATAGTTTAATTTTTAATTCACTAAGCGATTTGATGTCTTATTTGCATATATACGTATTATATTATAATATAAAAAATTGTATTTCTATTTACAATGTATTGAATTAAATATTTTATTTCTGACTGTACTTACAATGTAAACGAAAAGGTTAAGTGTCAGAACAGCTTCGGCTGAACTTTTGCCAATAAACATTATTATTTATTATAAGTGTCAAATTATCATATGACCGTGCATAAATATCTATTATTAACCAGAACAATTAACAAACCCGTACTACTATACTGTTTTCTATATTATAACACTCAAGTTAATATTCGGAAAATATCGCATTATATCAACATACTTAACACTTTGACTTTCTAGTACACATGTGAGACAATAGTTAGTTTCACTTTTAATATTGTTGTAATTCTAATATGCACCACGCACTTGTCACTTACGTTTGTAAGGCGAGGTAATATGCATGCTATGTTGGTGTGTATGTGTATTATGAAATGTATTATTTGATACGAGTTACATACATTTCATTTGAACAATAGCTATTGTCAGGCGACAAGTTATTTATTAAATTAATACCGTTTAGTTCTGCCATCTATAATCGGCGATGTTACGAAAATTTCATAATGTTTTGGCACCTTTCGAGAAACTTTTATTTTCTTTTTTTGCTTTTGATAAGAGTTAATCTAAAATTGTAATACATATAAACTTAATGCAAAATACAGTTAGGGTTATACTTTACAACTTACTTGAAGTGCAATTACTTTTGTACAACAAAAAAAAACTTTTTCGTTTAAATTAATACCTAATTATATCCTAAAATTTTAATGATATTCAATGTCATATATATATTCATCGAAATATACAAATCAGAGAGTCAGATCATTTGGTCTTAGGAATCGACTATTTAAAAAAAATTATTAAATATGCATTAATAAGGACATAATTTGTAATATTAAAGGGCTTTTATCACAGTAAAAGAAGTATTTAACTAATTACTCCCAACCTATTAATCCTATAAATCTAAAAAATACAATGTCGAATTTTTAAAATTGTTATTATTATTATTTATAAACAATTAAATAATACTAATTCTAAGGAAAACTCTTCGTAACTCTTATTGCATTGTAAATTTAAATGTTTGTATCATTGTATCACATTATTATATAAAATTTTCAAATAGTAGTAGAGTAATTTGTTAAATAAATTTAAAAATTGCATGCGCGGTAGACAATCAAATTGAGTATTTTCTTAACAAGAATGAAGCGAAACATAGCAATTAGATAAATAGAGACAATATGTGCTCATAAAACATAGGCTGTCAGCGCAGCGCAGGTACCTGAAATAACGGGGATTTGACAGCTAGCAGCGATGAGCGATAAAACCCCCTTAACATGCATAAATTAATTATTGTTATTGTCTCTAATTGTTGCCCCAACAATGTGTTACAAGAATTTTTCGATTAACTAATGCTTCATTATTACTCATGGTAAATTTAAGATTTTTATTTTGAGCAATATAGCCAGGATCGTGAATTCAGATTCAGTCAGCAAGTGTAGAGCCTTAACACGTGACGCTTTATTAAAGAGGGAGAGTTCGTTATCAAGTTTCGCGTTTCGGAGGTTTATTATTATTATTGGAGGTATCCGCTTTTAGATATTTTTCTGAATGGAATTGTAGCTATTAATATAACAAGAATTTTATGCGATTTATAATATCGAGGATGTTGCTAAGCGACGAGATGAAACCGAGTTTCTTTGAACGTTTGATCCGTTTGAACATTCAAGGCGGGTTTAAATAGCATATATTCGTGTTATATTCAAAGCTTAATCGTATCATCAACGACAGCGATGTTAAAACAAATCAACAATTTTATTTGTCAATTAGTTGACAGTTTGCATATTATGGAAGATTTTGATGTTATTATGGGTGTATCTAACGTATTAAGTCGTAACTAATGAATTACCTATAAGTATCTAACGTATTATAAGTAACTAATGTATTATATATATATATATATATATATATATATATATATATATATATATATATATATATATATATATATATATATATATATATATATATATATATATACAGGGTGAGTCATCGAAATGCCCGTCGTCGATATCTCCCTTGTCGTTAAAAATACAGCATAATTTTTTTAACAAAATTTTTCGTCTACTCAAGGAGCATAACTTAAAATTATTTTCACATATACAGGGTGTTTCATAACGACTTGGCAATAATTGTTCGTCGTTTTTTAAATGAAACACCCTATATATTTTTATATATTTTGAATTGTATTTTATTTACCTATACGAACATATAAGTTTCATTTTAGTTTTCCGCGGCGTTGCCATGTTATTCAATTTTTTCTCTAAAAAAAGCCGAATACACGTATTGTTTTATAAAGGCGTACTGAAGTTATTTTAATAGTAAAAATTATGAATTTTTTTTTCTGTACCACTGTAACTATACTCTTTGTTCTGACATAACTTTTTTTAAATGTTATTATACAGGGTGTTCAGTACAGAGAATCAAATTTACTCATTTTCAAATGGCTATAACTCGTCATTTTCAAATGGAACACCCTATATTTTATTATTCTGTTGTGTGTATTTTTGCATCTTTTTATGTTATACAGAGTGTCCTATGCATAAAAATATTAATTTAATTAATTTAGAAAATAATGTTTTTAGGCATAGGACACCCTGTATAACATAAAAAGATGCAAAAATACACACAACAGAATAATAAAATATAGGGTGTTCCATTTGAAAATGACGAGTTATAGCCATTTGAAAATGAGTAAATTTGATTCTCTGTACTGAACACCCTGTATAATAACATTAAAAAAAAGTTATGTCAGAACAAAGAGTATAGTTACAGTGGTACAGAAAAAAAAATTCATAATTTTTACTATTAAAATAACTTCAGTACGCCTATATAAAACAATACGTGTATTCGGCTTTTTTTAGAGAAAAAATTGAATAACTTGGCAACGCCGCGGAAAACTAAAATGAAACTTATATGTTCGTATAGGTAAATAAAATACAATTCAAAATATATAAAAATATATAGGGTGTTTCATTTAAAAAACGACGAACAATTATTGCCAAGTCGTTATGCAACACCCTGTATATGTGAAAATAATTTTAAGTTATGCTCCTTGAGTAGACGAAAAATTCTGTTAATAAATTTGTGCTGTATTTTTAACGACAAGGGAGATATCGACCACGGGCATATCGATGACTCACCCTGTATATATATATATATATATATATATATATATACAGGGTGAGTCATCGAAATCTCCCATGTCGTTAAAAATACAGCACAAATTTATTAACAGAATTTTTCGTCTACTCGAGGAGCATAACTTAAAATTATTTTCACATATACAGAGTGTTGCATAATGACTTGGCAATAATTGTTCGTCGTTTTTTAAATGAAACACCCTATATATTTTTATATATTTTGAATTGTATTTTATTTACCTATACGAACATATAAATTTCATTTTAGTTTTCCGCGACGTTGACAAGTTATTCAATTTTTTCTCTACAAAAAGCCGAATACACGTATTGTTTTATAAAGGCGTACTGAAGTTATTTTTATAGCAAAAATTATGAATTTCTTTTTCTGTACAACTGTAACTATACTCTTTGTTCTGACATAACTTTTTTTTAATGTTATTATACAGGGTGTTCAGTACAGAGAATCAAATTTACTCAATTTCAAATGGCTATAACTCGTCATTTTCAAATGGAACACCCTATATTTTATTATTCTGTTGTGTGTATTTTTGCATCTTCTTATGTTATAAAAGGTGGCCTATGCCTAAAAACATTAATTTCGAAATTAATTAAATTGTTGCCGTGTTGCCGCGACTGAACCATGTTACTTCGCGCGTTATATTGGGGATTTGAAATGAAAAGACGGAATTATTATCGGCAAGTTGAATAAATATGACAAAGTTATATGTGCGATACATCGTTTAGATTTTGTTTTAAGATGGTACATTGATTGATTATTTAGCCTATATTTTATGTTGGATTTCTATGCTTATAACTAAGTATAACAAAAATATAGTGAAAATCGGTCAAATTGTCTGTGATCTGATAGTTAATTATTTAAATTAAAATTAGCAACAAATGCATTATATGTCAATAATTACTAAATTTACAAATTTGTTTACAACACTATTGATTAGGTTTAAAATTAGAATATAACTAGCGTCAGACCCCGCTACGCGGGCCTTCAGCTAGGTCGCGCTGCCGCGCGACAGGGGGGATTCGCCCGCTTCGCGGGCTCAAGCTCCGCAGACCCTGAATGTAAGACGATTCGGCACTTCGTGCCTCAATTATAACAATTTTAACATTTAGACTCTAGCGAAAAAAATTGTATGATGAAATTGTAATTATTTAAAATTATTCTTCTTCCTTCTTCAATATAAATTTTAGTTAAGCCATAAAAATTTGAGTATAGAACTACGCGGGCCTTCAGCTAGGTCGCACTACTGCGCAACAAGGGGGATTCGCCCGCTTCGCGGGCTCAAGCTCCACTAACTCTGAATATGAAAGGATTCGGCACTTCGTGCATCAATTATAACGATTTAATTACAATTTCAAATTATTAATCTTCCTTCTTCAATATAAATTTTAGTAAAGCCATTAAAATTTTAGAATAAAATAACATAATATGTATAATAAATTAAATATCCTGGTTATCCAACTAAAAACAAAAGATGATTGTCTAACGTCATCTTGAACAATATTGTAGGTACCTTATCAAAACCTTTAAATTGATATATCAAATTTGAAATAATGATTCTATTATTTTGAAAGAAAAAAAACAGAAGCTAATCGCCCACTATCATATTTATCACTTATTGTGTATATCACTCCTCATCATCAAGACCACTTTACTTTGATATTAAAATCAATATGATTTTAACAATTTTAAGATATAAACAAATGACGATCGTCGGTCTCCATTTTGAACAATCTGGTATCACCTCTTATCAAGACATACTCAATAGGTATGTTTCTAACATATTTTTATAAAAACAAAAGACAATCGTCTGCCACCATTTTAAATAATTTTATGATTTGACATCAAACTTGATATTGTTTTTTTTAAATAAAAACAAATGCCAATCGTCAGCCACCATTTTAAATAATTTTATTAATGAAGTAGCCTTTATTTAACCCTTTAATTTGATATTAAATTCGATTTGATTTAATAATTTTTTGATAAAAACAAATGACAATCGTCGCCATTTTCAACAATTTTATAAAGTAGTATTCACCTGACCGATTTAAATTATTTTATTAATTAGGTAGCACATGTCCAGCCCTTTAATTTGATATCAAACTAATATAATTCTATATTGTTTTTGATAAAAATAAATGACTATCGTCGGCCACCATTTTAAATAATTTTATTAATTAGGTAGGCCTTATCCAGCTCTTGAATTTTATATCAAACTCGATATGATTTTTTTTAATAAAAACAAATGACAATTGTTAGTCGCCATTTTCAACAATTTTATAAAGTTAGTTGGTAGTTTAATGTAATATCAAACTCGATACTTTTCTATATAATTTTTTGTTAATGCAGATTGTCGACCTTCAATTTTAACAGTTTTATAAAGTACCTAGTGTTCCTCTAATCCTTTATTTTAGCATCAAACTCCATGAATTTGTGATACTTTCCGGGGAAAAAGTTCCTTTTTTGCTTTTTTATTTTAAAATAATGTTAATAATTTTTTCTTTGAATGTACCTAAACTTCTGAGATCTTTTGTTGGGACTGTACTTGAAATGTCAAAATAAAATAAAATTTTAAAAAATACAAATATTGATAAAAATACAAAAATTGTTCTTTGGATTATTACTTAATATAATTTACAAATTGCTTCTATTACTAATATAACTTAAGATACATGCATCTGAAATTTCGAATTGTAAACAGTAAACGTCAGTTTTGACAGAATATAGCATTGTTTTTTTTTCAAATGTGTTAACAATTTTTACCCTAAATGTACTCAAACTTCTGACGTCTATTTCTGCGACTGTACTTTGTAATGACTGTCAAAATAAAATAATTTTTCTTTATAATATTATTAAAATTGATGAAAATATTAAAAACATTTACGCTCCCACTATTATAACTCAATATAATTAACAAATTGCTTCTATTAATTATATTACTGTAGATAAATGCATTTTAAATGGCGAATTGTAAACGTCAGTTTGACAGATGTAGCGATATTCAACCGTCAATAGTCATTTGTTGAACTTTTGTTTATACAATCTCTGATCCACTTTTAAAGTATAGTTTTTAATTAATAAGTCAAAAACTATACTATGTAGAACATTGAAACCTGGTCGCATGAACTCCTTATTAGTTGCTTACTATATATACCAATTTTTAAATCGATTGCTTAAACCATACATTTGTTATTAACGAAAAACAAAAAGTCAGTTTTTCGCATTTTTCTCAAACAAAAAAAATCAAAAACAATTGAATGATACATAGAAATGTGCGTCTCGATGACTTCTATCGTCTAGTGAAAAAATCATTAAAATCGGATAATCCGTTTATAACGTTGGCCCGACGCAAACCCGTTGTTAGGCAGACGAAAATATTAATTAAGCCTTTTAGTATATAAGATACTACTTAATGCATTTTATAAATAATTTTTGTTCAAAATTTATTACTTCTGGTTAGGAAATAGTGATTTACCCAGTTATTTTGGTATGGAAAGCTCAAACCGAAAGTAGTAAATATTTTTATGTCAATGTTTGTAACGTTAACTACATAAGAGCTATTTATTTTTCCGAGTAAATTTGTTTGCTACTTATCGAAATCTTCTTAAGTAGCAATTTGGAAAAAATAAATGTTTAATAATAATAAAAAAAATTGCTGTAAGCTTTATAGGTAAAAATGTGAAACAGAAATTTTATTTGGAAGAAAAATAATGCTCGACACGACTGTATTTACCTATTTAAAATCTACTACTCATTATACAGAAAAATAGTAGAAAATTAATCAAATGACATTAGGACATTACAGTACCTATATCAAGCAGTGTTTATTGGGTTTTTAAAAATAGGTAAATATTATTTTCTTACTTTCGTTTGGTTTATAGACAATTTATTTCTCAAATTTGCGCTAGGAAATGAATTTAATTACTTCATGCAATGGTTTTTTTTATTTTACTCTTTTAAAAAAAATAAAATGTACTCATATAAAACTACATTTATTTAAAAAATTAGACTACATTGTAAAGAAACTTCAATATAAAATGTTTTTAACTTGCAATCGCATATTTTATGGTTTAAATTTTTAAAAAATTCGAATAAAAATGTGGTTTGTAGATAACCTAATTTGGGTGTTTTTGTTTTATGTCATAATTTGTAAGACATTAAATGACAACATTTCATAATTTCAAACAAAAATTTATATTTATTCTAAATGAAAGTAAAAAAATATTGTATGCAGCAGTAAGGAATCTCGGTAGTTACCTTACTTATGTATTTACAGAACTCGGCCACGCCTCGTGGTACAAATTTCACATACGTAAGGTAACAAGTTTCGTTTCCTTACTTGTTACATAAATATCTATTATCTATTTACTAAATAAGGTTTTATGAATTAACTACTTCTTTATTTGGTGTCAAAGCAATAAAATTTTCTTTCAATTTCATAAAGATCGGACAAACCTTCTAGATTTAGATATTTAACCCCTACCCTCATAATAGTCCGATCGAATAAAAAATTATGTGAATGACCCAATTTAAAAAAAAGACTCTCACTTATAATATCATAAGTAGTAGTAGTCTCGTAGTTATATCGGTAATTTTTCTGGTAGTATTTCGAATGTTCCTTGTGCTTAGATATGAATATTACGAATGCGCATAAGGTACATGAATGTATAATATAACTACCAGAAAAATAATATTTCTTATTTTATTTCAATGGTATATACCAAGTATTGTTGCAAAAAAACAATTACGGTCATTTGAGTGATTGTTGAATTTAACCCCCAACTCTTTGGACCCGAACAAATTCACACCACACATACCTTAAAATCAGGCTCTTGTGAAAAGAGATCTGCTTGTAAAAATATGTGAAGTTCGGACGAACGGTCTAGGTCTAGATGTTAACCCTCATACCTCAATTTAAATATAATTTATAACCCGATAAATTAAAACTATCTTTCTTACTTTAGTTGATTGCTACATATTACCGAGTTCCGTTGAAAAAAAAATTACGACTGTTAAAGCGATTGTTTTAGTTTAATCCCTCCCCTTTCCATCATGATTCGATCGAATTTGAGCATACTTTGAAATCTGACTCTAGTCAAAAAAGACGCGCATGCAAAAATTCATGAGAATCGGACAAACAGTCTAGATCTATAATAGAGATTACCCCACCTCTAATAGCCCAAGAAATTTCAAATATACCTAAAAATGTGACTATAGGTAGTAAAAAAAGTCCAGCTTGCAAAATTTCAAGAGATTCGGACAAATGGTCTAGATTCTATAGATTTATAATCCGCACCCCTTATGATGTTATGATCGAATTTAAACATATACTTTAAAATCTGACTCCAGTCAAAAGAGACTTGCGTGCAAAATTTCATGAGAATCGGACAAATGGTCGAGATTCTATATAATTAACCCCCACCCCCTAATGGTCCAATCAAATTAATACATAACTTAAAATCTAAGTCTGGTAAAAAAAAATCTGCATGCAAAATTTCATGAGGATCGGGCAAACGGTGTAGATCTTGATGTTTATCTCTCTCCCCTAATTTGAACATAATTTATGACCCGATTAAAAAAATCTTTTTTATTTAATGCACGCGAAGCACGCCGACACTCCCAGTTTAGAAGAAGAAAAACACGTTTTTGCCTCCTAGGGAGCAAAAGCGTGGTTTGCTCCCTTTAGTTTAAACAGGGAGTAACGGCGTGCTTTGCGTTCACGTGCGACGAAAAAAAAAGTTTGTTATAAGTTATAAGTATATAAGTTCTTGATAAACAGAACCACGTAGTCGAAACAAAAACTACGTACTTTGATATTTTGCTTCATCCTCCAATATCAAGAGAATACGAACACTTCGAACATAACATTTGAAAACATACGTTTCGGTGTTGCCAGTTTGAGGACGCTCGATAGGCGATAGATTGGATGAAAGTATACTTATACGCCTAGCGCAACAACGCCACGAGTGAGCGTTCGGCTGAACTAAAAGTATACGGCATGTATACGGCAAATAATAATTCACTATCAATTCGGCGTCCACCAAAATTTTTAGATATGACTACTAGATGGTATTAGGAGCCAATTTAACATGGTGACCAATCAAGCGTCCATATATATTGTCAATATAAGGACGCTTCAATGATAGTAAGTTATATATAGTAGTATATATATATATATATATATATATATATATATATATATATATATATATATATATATATATATATATACAGCTCTACAGGCCTTCGAGGCCAATGGCTTTATGACAAATTCTTCTCCATCGTTCCCTGTTTGTCGCCGTTTCTTCCCATTTCCTAACTTGCAGCACTTCCAAGTCTTTCTTTACTGCGACAAACCACTTCTCCTTGGGACGCCCTCTTCTCTTCTTTTTGGCAATACCACCTTTAAAAACTGTGTTCACTACTCTGTCCGTTGGCATGCGCGCTACTTGCCCTAACCACCTTAACCTTTGCGATATTATGACGCCTATAATCCCGCACCCACCAAATAAACTCATTAACTCTGTATTTGCCTACGCACAAATATGTTCCCTTCTTTCTTGCCCCCGTATATAAATCTCAACACTTTCCTTTCCCATACTTCTAGTTTCTTCTGATCGGTTTTTCGCAATACCCATGTTTCACATCCATATAGAACAGTTGGTCTTATTACAGTCTTATATACCTTAACTTTTGCCGCCCGCGACTTTAGATTTCAGGAAACCTACTAGTTGTCCTACACATCTGCTTCCTTTGGTTATTCTTGCTTCTATTTCTATTCTTTCATCGTTATTAGGTGATATTAGTACTCCCAGATAAGTAAAGTTTTCCACCTTTTCAAAATTATACTGTTTCGTTACTAATTTTCACTTTAAGATCTTTCTTTTCATTCTCAGGATCACCAGCTAATTTCATGTACTTTGTTTTTGCTATGTTTACTTTTAAGCCTACTTCCCTTGCTGTTTTCTCCATTCTTATAAATACGTTTTCCAATTCCTTCTTTGTTCTTGTGAGAATGGCGATGTCATCAGCATAAGCTAAGCATTGATGAGTCTTTCGGTATAAGTTGCCTTTCCTGTATATATTATATATATACTAATGTATTATGTTGTTTATAATTATAATTATCAATAAATGTTGCATATTAAAAGGTAATAACAGTTGATGATACGATTAATTTTGCAACATACCTTTTCAAATGTGCATATATTTTCTAATATAAAATTGCTCCTAGCAACAATCAAGTCATTAGCATTT
This sequence comes from Agonum fuliginosum, assembly GCA_947534325.1. Taxonomy (NCBI): domain Eukaryota; kingdom Metazoa; phylum Arthropoda; class Insecta; order Coleoptera; family Carabidae; genus Agonum; species Agonum fuliginosum. The sequence continues at coordinate 14,255,527 of OX384038.1, read as the reverse complement.
TGAAACACGTCAACATTATAATAGTTTAAATTTTTACTTCCTTGTACGGAGTAAGGAAGTATTGTAATCGCGAAAAATTTCGGTTCTCAGATTTTGACGGAAATATCCGTTTTGACCTTTTCTGAATCCATTATGACTAGTTTCGTCGTGACGTCTGTACGTACGTGCGTACGTACGTGCGTACGTACGTACGTACGGACGTATGTGTGTCGCATAACTCAAATACGGTTAGACGTAGAAAGCTGAAATTTTGTATTTAGGACTGTTATAGCATCTAGTTGTGCACCTCCTATTTTTGGTTTCAATCTACAAACCGGAAGTAGTAAATTTAAAAAAAAATTTGATAAATAATTAATTTTAGGCAATTTTTTTAATTTTAAATGAAAGATTATGTGATTATTATCTACAATCGGTATTTTATAAATTTTTCTGTATCTTCTATCATTTAAGAATAATTAAAGTATATACTTATAATTTAATATTTCGGTATCTTGTAGTCCATGATCGATTAACATTTGTTACTACGTAAAATTTAAATGATTATGACATGACAGTGACAATAGTAAAATATCGTTTATATCTTCTTCTGCAGTTTAAATAAAATGACTAAAATATATTTGTGAGTATACTAGTATAATAAGTTAAAATAATTTTTTATATTATTCTACATTTTAGTTATTAAGAAAAGTATGAACAAACAAGGCGTACAAGGAAGTCATGTGGTGTCCACGTCAGATTTTTTTATATTGTATGTATTCTACTGTAAAATAAGAAAGAAAGGAAATAGTTATTTAACAAACTAGTGTGTTAATAAAGGCGATTAATAATTGAGACATTTTACCGCGTGAGAGAAGCGAACGCGTTAATAGTTGAGATTATTAATCGCCTATTAACACATGAGTTAGTTACAATATTCTTCCGCTGATCATACCTTTTTAATTTGAATTTTTTAAAATTTTATTCCATAACAAATTAGGTTAGTACCGCTTTAAATGTTCACCACAATTGTATCGACAACAATGGACAACTCAACAACAACAATCGAACAATCAACTGTTTTCAGGGAGAAACGGGTGCAGTCAGTTCACTTAATATTGATTAGCAGTACTAAATCCCATGGTGTTTTCGTTTTTAGAATGATGTTATTATTTTTATATTCATTATAACTCAATTCTACGTAAATAGAAGTGTGAAAATCATTTCTTTTAATTTTGTTTTGCATTTTGATAAAACTTAGGTCTGTTGAATATAATACAATATTACGTGTTCTGAACTCATCCAATAAATCGTTGATTATTAAAAAATCATGCATTTATAGGGGTCATTAATGTATGATTTTTTTACATTAATGATACTCATTAATAAACGATCAACGGAAAATGTAAATTAACAAAGAAAATTTTGATTTATAATACTGCTTGTTATATTTATTTATATTTTAATTAACACAAGCGTCTGAAACTTATCAAGATCAAGTTCCTGTGTTCGATTCCCACGACCACGATTTCTGTGAAATGTCAAAGTAATAAGAACAATATTACTTCATGAATTAAAAAGTGTGTTACTCTTTACTCTATACCAATAAGATGGCTGTATTTGACACGAAATATGTTTTTATTTCTTATTTTTTGTATTTAATTAACCTAAAAATGACTAACGTGTGTAGCAGAATAAATTGTCATTTAAACGGAAGCGAAAATATAAACAGGAAACAATTTGAGATCTACGACCAATTTAAATAGGATCATTGGTTTTTACTTTTCGTGTGTAGTCTGTTATCATTCGTGTTGCTAATTAGACTATAGTAATAAAATGGAAAGCTCTTATTTGCATGCGATATTAGGTAGGTACATACCTATGTTAAATTAGTATAAAGTTCTAAATTAATGTAGAAATTTGTCGGCATCTCGATAGGTACATACATTCACATCGACTAAGTTTTGCTTTACTGTGTAATATGTCCAATTTGTGGAATTTTACATTTTAAAATAAACTATAGAATAATACGTTAATCAACAAAACAATATCAAAATAGTATTATTGTGTATCAGGTGTAGAAAATACATACAATATTTAATTTATTGTGAGTGTTTATTTTCGACACGACCCGAAGGAGAGTTCAGCTATTCAGAAACTATTGGACGTACAGAGCTGCGGTTGGGCTTAAATTGTTGCAAATTTAATGTACTTTAAAAATGATACGATCAAATACATATAGAAAACGCATAGTTAACGAGTTATTAGGCAATAACTGAAAAAATTCCCAAAATTTTGCAGGTTTTTTCGTATTACGCAGGAAACACAGGTTTTTCGAAGCTGCAAACTTGCGATTCACACTATAGCCCAGTCAATTTATACATTCGATCTTGCAAAAGGTCATGTAATTCTAATTTTTTAATATGTTGTTAGGACCCATGTTAACAGTAAGAAACCAAATTTGCAGCTTCGAAAGACCAGTGCGACCTGCATAACACGTAAAAACCTGCAAAATTTTCGGAATTTTTTCAGTTGTTGCCTAATAACTCGTAAACTATGCGTTTTCGATATATAGTCGATCTTATCATTTTTAAAGTACATTAAATTTGCAACAATTTAAGCATAACCGCAGCTCTGTACCTCCAATAGTTTCCGAGATATGGCACTTTAAAAATTAGCAATTTTTTCCAAAAAATTTAAGCTGATTTTTTTTTGCTTTTTTCGTAATTTTTGTGTTTAATTAACTGTAATTTCTGAACGAATAAAAATATTGTTTTGCGGTTTCTTTCATTAAATTTTACGAACATTTCTCTATAAAATACATTATTTTAAAAACTTTTTAGGGCTTTCATTAAACCAAAATGTCAATTTTTTTCCAAGAGAATTATTCAAATTTTTCATATTTATTATAAAAACATTTGATATTTTGGCGCAATGAAGACCCTAAAAACATTTTACAATAATGTATTTTATAGAGAAATGATCGTAGAATTTAATAAAAGAAACCGGAAGGCGATAACTTTATCCGTTCAGAAGTTATAGCTCATTAAACACAATATATATAAAAAAATTAGAAATCTCTCTCGGAAAAACATTTGATATTTTGGCTTAATGAACACTCTAAAATCTTTTTAGAATAATGTATCTTATGGAGAAATGGTCGTTGAATTTAATAAAAGCAACCGGAAATCAATATTTTTATCCGTTAAGAAGTTATAGCTCATTGAACACAATAAATATTAAAAATTAAAAAATTTCTCAATTTTCTCTCGAAAAAACATTTGATATTTTGGCTTAATGAATACCCAATAAATATTTTAAAATACTGCATCTTATAGAGAAATGTTCGTAGAATTGAATGCTAGAAACCGGAAGTCGATAACTTTATCCGTTCAGAAGTTACAGCTCATTAAACACAATATAATTTATAAATACAAAATATTTGAATACTTTCCTCGAAAAATAAAATTGATATTTTGGCTTAATGAACGTCCTAAAAAGTTTTTAAAATAACGTATTTTATAGAGAAAAGTTCGTAAAATTTAATGAAAGAAACCGAAAAACAATATTTTTATTCATTCAGAAGTTACAGTTAATTAAACACAAAAAATACGAAAAAAGCAAAAAAATTTCAGCTTAAATTTTTTGGAAAAAATTGCTAATTTTTAAAGTGCCATATCTCTGCAACTATTAGACGTACAGAGCTGCGGTTGAGCTTAAATTGTTACAAATTTAATGTACTTTAAAAATAATACAATCGACTATATATCGAAAACATATAGTTTACGAGTTATTAGGCAACAACTGAAAAAATTCCGAAAATTTTGCAGGTTTTTACGTATTACGCAGGTCGCACAGGTCTTTCGAAGCTGCAAATTTGGTTTCTTACTGTTAACATGGGTCCTAACAACATATTAAAAAATTAGAATTACATGACCTTTTGCAAGGTCGAACTCTGTTTTGTGTATAAATTGACTGGGCTATACCCTAACTGATCCTAACAACATATTAAAAAATCAGAACTACATCACGCTTTACGATTTTAGCCTTTTTTATGTACGATTTGACTGGTCTATTATGGCTTTAATGAACGATTAGAGCGAGGTTCAGAGCAGTTCAGTTTTCAAGCTACAAAAATTACAACCTTAAACATAATAAAGCAATTTTGTTATGAATTTTCATATCATAATAATTGATTCCGAAATTTTGGTTGGATTTTCCAAAAAGAAACATTGAAATTTAATGTAAATATCGTCATATGACTGGATGTGTAAATTTAATTTAAAAAAACTGTCAATAATTAAAATTGTAAGAATGAATTCTGAATGCTACGGGGCTCCTCCGGTGTAGGCCCGAATCGACCGCTTCGTGGTAGTTCTTGCCCTGTTGCTGTTGCTAGAGGCCCTAGATGTTATGCATCACTTGCATGCTGCGTTACGAACTCGTACAAACAAAGTTTTTCACTATAAATTCTTCATATATGAGACTCGATCGATATTTATTTAAATTTTTGTTTTTGAATCAGATCGGTGCAAATTTAAACGCAATAGTTACAGTACATTTTGAGATATCTGTCCGCCATTTTATTTCAAGATGGCGGACTGACATTTTAATATATATCTATATCATAAGTTAGATCCTTGACTATTACTGAACCAAATTTGACCGCAATCGGTGCAGTACATTTTGAGATAGCTGGCCGCCATTTCGTTTCAAGATGGCAGATAATCTGAAATTTTGCCAAAATGCATTGTTAGGTGACTAAAGTCTATTTGCAAAATTTCAGCTCGATAGGATCCCGGGAAGTGAGTCATTTTTGACTTTTGTTTTTTGCCGTACGTATAGAGATGACGGACGGTGAAGTTAATATAAAAAATCCGATGTGGCCAGCACACAACCTCCCGCCATATCTAGACTTATAAACACAAATGTACGCATACAATCCGGTGCCTATTTAAAATATACAAATAAAAATCTAAAATATTCAAACACAGAAATTAGTAGGTATCACCTGAATCAAAAGATTCATTCACAGTAAAACTCTTCTCTGTTGAAGCCATCCTAGTTTCAATTACTAAATTTAATATCTTACTTATGACTTATATGGCGTTAATATGCCAACGTGACATCCGTCTCACCTGTCAATATTTTTTACGCAGAAACAAAAATCAACCGATCATGGATTACAAGATTTCAACGTTTTATTTGATAAATTGATTTTTTAAATTTTACTACAGTTCTTTAATGATACCATATAAAGACAATTTTGTTATGACCTAAGTTGCAAATAATTTGTCCCCTTATTCTTATTACAAATAAATACTATGTTATTACAAATTTTTTGAAATTTTTGACAATTAATCTTTTCAATCTTCAAAAAATATCACTTTCGGCGAAGATATTTGTACCAAAATCTAATGAGCTCTTCCTATTCGTATACAATTGTAAAATACCAAATATCAAAATTTTTGGGTAATTCGTATTTGAGTTATCCGACATCCACATACACACATACACACACGCACGCACACACATACATACAGACATCATCGAGAAACTATCAAAAATGAGTTGTAAGGACCCTAATTCGTGCTCATCCACTTAAAACTCACATCCCGATTTTTTGCATGATTCCAATACCTCCCTTACAAGTAAGCGGAAGCTAAAAAGGGTTTAATAATTCATCCGGGTTTATTTTTTCTATTATTTAATCAATCTATTAATTTGATCTAATCATCAAATATTTATTTAAACTTAAAATGCAAATCCCGTAATAAATGCAAATTGACTGTTTCATCTATATAAAGCTAAAGTTTTTTTGTAATTTTAACTCGGTAGTACCGAGCAGCACTTAACCGTCCGCTCACATTTAATGATGTACCTTGTTGCCTGTCAAATTATGTCAACAGTGGAAATGCTGAAATTCAAATCACTGAGCAGTCGATGTTCCACTGTTTCTCTGATGTGCGGCCTGCTTGATTGATAAAGATCGTCGATTAACATTAAACGACCGGCGCATGTTTCATTTGAATTTCCAATTTATCAATTAAGAAACGATGTTTTTGTAGAAAAGCTGTTTCACTTTTATTTAGTATGTATTGGCTTCCTGCGCAAAATATTCAAACTGGAAATTCTTCAAGCGATTAAATTCGATATGAATTTATTACCCGCACAATTTTATTAAGATCTTAGCAATATTTTATTACCTCGTATTTGAGTTTGAAAGTAAGTAATTTTTATTTTTAGGAAGTTCATTATAAATTATTTTTATTCAATTTTGACGTTCTAAACTGATATTATTAACTACATAGCAACTACTGTTTATTCGCAAGTGAATTCATTTTTTTTAAATCACTAAACATATTTTTAAATCACTCTGGCGTTTTAAACTGTCATTATTTCGTCAAAAATGCATAAAAACAATAAAAAAATGACAACTTGCCACTAACGAGTATTTTAATTAGTCTTTTATTATAATAAATTTATAATTCATATATTTTCGTCATTTTTCCTAATCAGGTACGTAGCGTTGGTGACAAATTTTTGTACTAGTAGAGGGAAAGTTCACTTCTCACCTAAAATCAATAAGACTGACGTCACCAGATCAAAATTCTAAGACCGAATATAGAAATTGTTATGATTACAAAAAATTTTACACTTTATTTTTACTGATAGTCCATAAAATTATGTCTATAATTATGTAGGTATAGAATTCTGTCCATAATTATAGATCGTGACTTCGTGACAAACAGGCTTAATATAATAGCAGGGTGAAAATATTAAAATAATAATAATTATAAATTGAAGAAACGATAAAAATAAAAGAGTGAATAACACAATTTTTTCGCTTATACTCATAATTTGTAGCATAACATTATTTTATTTGATCGCGAGTCATAATGACATTATAAGCCTCAATTTAGGTACATCGTGTTATCAAACTCAATTACGTTACGATTGTTAACATAAATAACTATTCTTTGAAAATAAAAATACGGTTAATGAGACCATTGTAATAAAATGAATGACGATCGTTAACAATACTATTTTTATAGGTTATGGTTAGGGAAATAAATAAAAATTAAAAACTTGTACCTACTTACTTGTAAAAATTTATAACATTAATGATTTATACTTATTATTCTATTGTAGAAATTTTCCAGCATTCTTAAATTATGTGAACTATAATAATGTACTACGTATGATATATAGGCGAAATTCTTATTGTAATATTGTAATGAAATTATACTATTTTGATCGTGTTATAGTAAATTTGCATTAAAATGTAATAATACTTACTTGGATAAAAAATGACGATATAAATATGTAACAAAGTAGAAATAGACACACGGTTAATTAATTAAAGTTCGAATGATGCACAAGTAAGCCGGCGATTTCTTGAAATGCAATTGTACGACTGAAAATGGTAATCAGATGAAAGTAGTACGACATAATATGACTTTTTAAATGTGTATTAATTAAATCTGTTTGATTTACAACTCGCTTTTATTTATTGGTGCACTGTGCCGTTGCCTTGGCCGTGCCTGTGTGATCTTCCTAATTACGGGGAGCATTCTCCGTGTTCATGTTTAAAACATACATACATCTGTGCACATGCACATTCTATACCGTATTACTCGTATATTCTATGTCTATGTCATCATTAGATACAGAAACCTAATTTATTTTATTTTATTCTTAATATATTATTAATTCATTAGTAATCTAGCTCACCATATGTTTTTAAATGTTATAAATAAAATTTCACGAAAAAATTATTGCATTAAGAAATATTTAAAAATAAAATTGACTCAATTAGAGAATATTAAAATTCTAAATAAGAAATAACATATTTATTACACATAATTTCTTCAAACATGTTATCTCTGGTTGCTAATATTTTATATTTTTGGATTGTCCCTTGGGAAACTTTTATTTTGACATTACATTATTTAGTCCAATATGTCTAATAAGTACCCTTATACATAGGTGCAATAAAATTGTATAGATTGTATAGTAATATTTAATAAGGGTTTCGAATAATTATAATATTATGTTATTTCAAAAAGTGCTATTTCGGTGAAATGGTTATTATCTTAGATTTAATTTTTTTGTTTTTTTATTGTAACATAAATCGGAGAAGTAGTAAAAGGTAGAAGTAGAAAAAAAGAAGCTATACTGTCATTTTTTATGTTCTATTAAATTGAGTAATGTTATTACAACAAACTGCCAAATCGTTATAATTTTATTTATTTCTCGTCTTTTTTGGCAGCGTCCAAATTATGTTTCCTTTATGTTAGTACAGCTAATCAAAATATCCAGTGGAGTATTAGATTAAAGTATAAGTAGATGTACTGTGTCACTTTAAAAATGAATTCTTGATTATAAGTACACTATCTAACAAGGAATCTTAATGCATTTAAATCAAACATAGACGCCGACTTAATAGGATCCCAAGGGGGACAAAAAATAAAAAGAATAAATATAATTTTTTTTCTAAGTTTATAATATAAGTGAGCCCTAACCAAATACAATTTGTATTACTACAGTGTACAAACTGGCAAAGGTAGTTCAACATATTTGGCTATAGGTACAGTACGCCTTTAATCTGTGATAAGGGTACAGGATAGAACGGGTTTCAAAGTCAAATTTTGTTTGATATAAGGTAAAAGTTGAAAATTTTGAGTATTGAGAGGTAGCCTCCCTCTCTTCAAAGTTCCCAGGGGGGCGACATAAGTCCCGGTGCCCCCTTTTAGTCGGCGCCTATGAAATCAAGAGCACGATTTGAATATAACATTTGATTATATGAGAGACGAGCGTATTATACTTGTATTATTTTATTTAAGGCTCAGCAAGGTTTTAAGTTAGTAGTTGATCATAAGTGATGAAGCAGTTTTTTAGATCTGATTGAAATGTATAATTAATAACCTTATTCTCAACGTGCACAATATATTAGGCATGGGAATAAGTTATATTTTAATAAGAATTTTCATTCTAAACTTTTCCCACGTCCCCTCTTCGCCACTCAAATTTATTTCAAATAATAACTCAAATTTACTACAAAGTGCGTCTAAATTCAAATTTAAGCACAAAAAATCTGATGTGGCCAGCACAAGACTTCCCGTCATACTTATTAATTTCTTTTTACTTATTATACAAATATATTAATATAGGTACTACTACTCATAAACAGATTTTAATAATTTTATTTAAACTGCAGCAGAAGATATTTTACTATTGTCACTGTCACTGTCATGTCGTAATTAGTTAAATTTTACGAAGTAACAAATGTTAAACGATCATGGACTACAAGATACCGAAATACTAAATTATAAGTATATACTTTAATTATTCTTATGATACCAGATACGATCTCTCGCCTAATTCTGCTTATTCTACTAATCTAATAAATAGTTTTACTTACATTTTAATAGTTTCATGTTCATGTAATATGTAAACGATAATGTAAACCAAGATGAAAGCAAAAGATGTTATCTTTACTGTCAATGTCATAATAATTCAAATTTTATGTAGAAACAAATTTCAGATCATGGACAACAAGATAATGGAATTTCAAAAAAATTGAATATTAATTGTACTTTATTTTATTGTTAAATACTACCAGATTCAGCAAATTGTATTTATAATTAACTGTACCCATAGGTAATTATATTTTCTTTATTGCAAAAATTGTAATAAATAATGTACCAATATATTTAAGGAAAACTTCAAAAAGTACAACTTCCGGTTTGCGGATTTCTACCAAAATGTTATCCGGTGTTAAGATACTTATTAAAACCTTAAATATGAAATTTGGTTATAAACGGTTAGATACTTTTTATGTTATCGTGGACGAAAAATCGTCAGTCCATACGTCCATACATACATACGCACACACATACACACACACACACATACATCATCGTGAAAATATTAAATTCGTATTCTAGAGACCCTGAAACGTGCTTATCCACCAAAAACTCATACTCGAAAATTTTGACCCATTACAATTTACAATACCTCTCTTATAGAATATGAGGCGAGAGGTAAAAATTATCTTACATTAATTACTTAAAATATTTAAAATAGTACTACTTCCGGTTTGTGGATTGAAACCAAAATTTAATGACTTATTAAGATTCGTATTAAAACCTTAAATACAAAATTTGAAATGTTAATGTTTGATATTTTTTGAGTTATCGTTTCCGAAAAAATTGAAACATACAAAGGAACGCACACACACACACAGACATTATCTCGAAAATGTTAAATTCTTACTGTAGGGACTCTAAAACGTGCTTATCCACTAAAAACTTGGAGACGAGACTTGACGAGACTTGGCGAGACTTAAGGTCAGTCTCGTCTCGGTCTCGATAAAGTCTCGAATACCTTGGTCTCGTCTCGGTCTCGAGTTGGCCTCGAATGCTCTAGTCTCGTCTCGGTCTCGAGTCTCGACGAGAGTCTCGACTTTTTAATATTTCTTAAAAGTATGTGTTTATAAAATACATTATCTGTCATTGCAAGAGGACCACCGTAAAAAACTAGTACAGTAAGCATTAGGAAAATGGAAGCTTGAGTTTTGAATGAAACACCAAAATATTATAATTCTCAATATACATGGAACTGGAAATTTTACACGGCATACTAGTCCAGGAACTTTAGATATTTAGCTCGGACTCCGTGAAAGTTACACCGATTTTCATGATTGTTTTTTAATCGCTTCGAAATCGAATTTGAAACAAAGTTTACCACCTGCGAATACTTGCTTTTGTTTAAAAAAAAAAAAAAATTTCTAAATTTTTTTTTCGAATTTTTTTTATTGTATTATTATTTTATTTTTTAAAGTAAATTCACGTAATTTCTATTACTAAATTCTCTGAACAATTTTCTATAAGATGGATTAATTTATTTTTATCGTAAATGCCTTAGTGAAGCCAAAATTTTCAGATTTTTGTCGCGGGAAAATTGAGAAATTTTAGTTCGTAATTTTTTTTTGTGTTTAATGACCTGTAGTTTCTGAACGAATAAAAATTTTGATATGCGCTGTCTTTTATTAAATTCTCTGAACAATTCCCTATAAGATAGATTAATTTAAAATTTTTTGAAGGCCTTAGGTAAGTCAAAATTTTAAGATTTTTGTCGCGGGAAAATTGAGAAATTTTAGTTTATAAAATTTATTTTGTGTTTAATGTTCTGTAGTTTCCGAACGAATAAAAATTTTGATATCCGGTTTCTTTTATTAAATTCTCTGAACAATTCTCTATGAGATAGATTAATTTAAAATTTTTTGAAGGCTTTAGGTAAGTCAAAATTTTAAGATTTTTGTCGCGGGAAAATTGAGAAATTTTAGTTTATAAAATTTATTTTGTGTTTAATGACCTGTAGTTTTTGAACGAATAAAAATTTTGATATCCGGTTTCTTTTATTAAATTCTCTGAACAATTCTCTATAAGATAGATTAATTTATTTTTATCGAAAAGGCCTTAGTGAAGCCAAAATTTTAAGATTTTTGTCGCGGGAAAATTGAGAAACTTTAGTTTTTAAAATTTATTTTGTGTTTAATGACCTGTAGTTTCTGAATCTGAACTAAGGTCTTTAAGATAAAATAAATTAATCTATCTTATAGAGAATTGTTCAGAGAATTTAGTAAAAGAATCCAGATATGAAAATTTTTATTCGTTCAAAAACTACAGGCCATTAAACACAAAATAAATTTTATAAACTAAAATTTCTCAATTTTCCCGCGACAAAAATCTTAAAATTATGACTTACCTAAGGCCTTCAAAAAATTTTAAATTAATCTAACTTATAGAGAATTGTTTAGAGAATTTAATAAAAGAAACCGGATATCAAAATTTTTATTCGTTCAGAAACTACAGGTCATTAAACACAAAAAAAATTACAAACTAAAATTTCTCAATTTTCCCGCGACAAAAATCTGAAAATTTTGGATTCACTAAGGCATTTACGATAAAAATAAATTAATCTATCTTATAGAGAATTGTTCAGAGAATTTAGTAATAGAAATTACGTGAATTTACTTTAAAAAATAAAATAATAATACAATAAAAAAATTTCGAAAAAAAAATTTCGAATTTTTTTTTAAACAAAAGCAAGTGTTCTCAGGTGGTAAACTTTGTTTCAAATTCGATTACGAAGCGATTAAAAAAAAATCATGAAAATCGGTGTAACTTTCCCGGCGTTCGAGCTTTTGGCGTTTTTTCGTCTAAAGTTCCTCGACTATACTCACTATCCACTATCCCGTACGTCTTTATTGTACAGTGTATTTATCGGTATTTATTTTAGCCAAAACATTTCAAAATTATTATACTAGGAGAAGGTAATTTTTTAGCGAATATTCCATACACGTCATTTTTAACCAATGAAAATGCATTATTTGTTCAGAGCAGGCAGTTTTTAGCAATGAAATTAGATTAAACCACAGTAGGTATGTCCATGGTTACCCTTTGTTGATAAAATTACTTATAATTATAATTCCTGCGTAGAAACAACAACTCTGGTCAAAATTGTTTCTTAAATTATCACAAAACATTCTAAAATTCCACAATACAAAACATAAACTGAAATAGTAGTAATGAGTTGCTGTATAGAAAGACAACAAATTATTAACAAAAAATAATTGCATGAAGCAGTCTGCTTGGTTCAAAATTACATGTGTGGATTGTAGAATAATCACTAGGTATTTATATGAAATTATAAATTTAGAATTCAATTTTTTTTAAATAAATAAATAAATTATTTATAACGAGACTCGAGAGTCTCGACGAGACTCTCGGTGAGACTCGATACTGGTCTCGTCTCGGTCTCGAATCTGTTAACGAGACTTAATAGGTGGTCTCGTCTCGAATTTTCGAGACGAGACGAGACGAGACCGAGACTAGTCTCGAGTCTCGCGGCAACACTACCCATCACAACATCTCCCTTATAGAATATGAGGCGGGAGGTAAAAAACCCATTCGAAACAAATATTTACTTAGGACATTTTTATGTTTATTGTTGTTAATTTGTAAATGATTTAAAGCGCATATTCCAGTCTCTTTTTAGTGGTTAAAATTAAATATGTCAAGTATGCTTTAATTATGGAAATGCATTTTAGGTAAAATTAACCCATTTTAATTTAAATCTACTATACTTTAACATGACATTTTAATATAATTTTTTTTCTTTATTCGAATTTAAGTCGCAGATTTGGTTGTTTAAATTGCCATGAGAGTGACAACACAACAATTAATATTTCATTTTTAAGAATTCGCAAATAACAAAAACAAATATTTCGTAAATATAACACAGAATTATTAACACTTGCTACATGTTTCTCAATAGTTCAAAATGTCTTTATAAATGAAATTTTTGTCCCGGTATATAAATCTTTTGTTTTTGCTGTGTTGTTTAAATCAGCAATGGTGTCATTGACAAAAATAAATTCAATTGTAATTTCTTTCAAACAATAAACATTTAATTTGGAGAACAAATACAATAACAACAATGCAATTTGTGCAATGAGGTTTCCAATTAGATACTTGTATCGTATAATTTTGCGTTGTTATTATATAAAATGATCATTATGTACAAACTTCTTCTCTCTTTTGATGTTTATCAGCGTTTGACGAGATCGAATGCGAATGGTACACTGGTAGTAAACGTTAACATGCTACCAGTACCAGGTTGATAACATCGCAAAAATATTTACCTTTTGCACGTGACTATGCATTATCAATTTTTCTCCTGTTGATATTTAAATGTTACCTACTTTTTCGAAGTACTTTTTCATTACAAAAACCGCATTCTGAAACGAATACCCAGTATTTAAAGAGAGATTAAAGGCAAGTGAATTTGTTATTACGTATACATTGGCGTGCGCAAGATTTTGCTTAAGAAGTTGAATGCTATAACCATTCAAGTTTTATATATTATTATTATTGTACTTACTTTTCAACAATTATGAACATATTTCTGGTTAAATTAAAATCACAACAAAGACATTCTTTTTTCGATTTCTAGTAGATTTTTTTTCCGAAAAATGCATTATTACTGTTATAGTAATTAATAGACAAAACAGAATAACAGAAGTTACTGGGAAATAATCCTTCACATGAAAATTGACAGGAATATTTTTTCCTGCTAAATCTACTATATTTATCGTCCAGGAATGTAAAATTCCTTTTCATTATAAAGTAGGTACCTACCAATATTCAAACATGGAAATCTTTCTTAGTAAAAAAACATTTCAAAGTTAACAAAAATTAAGGCAAATGCAATAATTGAGGGATATGTTGTTAAGTCAAAATAAGTAGTTTTTCTGATACAGGTCGTTTATCCGTTTATCTATAAAATCTGCTGTGGCCAGCACACGACCTCTCGCCTAATTCTGCTTATTCTATTAATCTAATAAATAGTTTTACTTACATTTTAATAGTTGCATATTCATGTAACATGTAAACGATAAAGTAAACCAAGATGCAAGCAAAAGATGTCAACTGTACTGTCACAATATTTAAATTTTGTGTAGAAACAAAGTTCATATCATGGAAAACAAGATACTGGATACTGGTACCTACTTCAAAAAAGTAGAATATTAGTTGCACTTTATTTTATTGTTAAATACTACCAGCTTCAGCAAATTGTATTTAAAATAAACTGTACCCATAGATAATTATATTATCTTTTGTTTTTAATTGCAAAAATTGTCATAAATAAATAATGTACCAAGTACCAATATATTTAAGGAAAACTATATCAAGCTTCAAAAAGTACTACTTCCGGTTTGCGGATTTCTACCAAAATCTTATCCGGTGTTAAGATCCTTATTAAAACCTTAAATATGAAATTTGGTTATTAAAAGGTTTGATACATTTTAAATTATCGTGGACGAAAAATCGTAATATAATTCATACATACACACACAGACATCATCGGGAAAATATTAAATTCGTATTGTAGAGACCCTTGAAACGTGCTTATCCACCAAAAACTCATACTCGAAAATTTTGACCCATTACAATACCTCTCATATAAAATATGAGGTGAGAGGTAAAAACTACAAGTATAATTTAAATAACTTTTTAGTGAGAATCTGCACCTACGCTAGAATCAGCGCTGCACAAAAAGTTATATTTTAATTCGGCGCCCCTCAAAATTGGCGCCTCGAGCGGCCACCCGGATCGCCCGCCCCTTAATCCGGGCCTGTTTCTACCAGCTATAAGAATATTTAATAATAATGTGAATTTATTTAACTATGAATTAAAATTAAAAATACGGTCATTGGTATTGTGATATTTGTGTAGGTACCTAGATGAATAATGTAATGTAACGATTTTAATAGTTTTATGACAAGTATAAACTACTATGTGGAGAAAATTCTTGTCAAATAGGTTAGTTTCTATAGACTTCCAGATTACTCAATAACACTGTATTTCAGGATCAAATGAAAAACTCTTGCATAAGTATATATTATTATATCCGGAAATAATCTCAACCATCCAGCATCTCCGTCCATGCTGGAATCGATCCGGTTCTACTGTAGACGAGCGTCATCTCAACTACTTACATCAACCAAACCACCAAGCATCAAGCAACTACGGCCTACGAACGAGTGATTAGTATCGATCAGTGGCGATGATGCATCAGCGGTGATTATCGACTATTACTTGTCGATAGCATTTCATTACTGAAAATACCTGATAGTTTATGCGCGTTCGAACTTTCATTTCTTTCAAACGATCTGCGTTATGTGATCGTTTACCTACATGATGATTACCTTGTCTTTATTTGCTTCACTTGCAGCACATATTTTGAATATGAGAGTAAAGAGTAGAATTTGAGACCGAGTAACAGAAACGATTAGATACCACATTAATATAATCAAATTTTTCTTGTATGAGTATTTGTATAATGGGGGTTTTCAAGCCTACGGCTTTTAAAGAAATACTTATTGGATATCAATTTTCAGCATGTATAAGTTATAGGAAAGTGATAATAATTGTTAATTTTGATAGATTTATTACCTCTTTATCGAAATGAAAATGTAAGTCTTTTGAATCGTTCATTGAAATGCGCCATGTGTGACGTAGCCAACATTGATATCAAACCAGGAGTTGGTTCGTGTAAGTTCGTTTTTTGTCGTTTGAACGACGGACCACCTGTTGATTTTTCGATTTTTGGCACGTTCACCAACGTTCACGGGTTCACGTTGTCGAGTTTGGTTAGGTTCAAACACGATTACTTACAGTTTATTGAAGAATTTTGTGTTGGTTTTAATCGAAATGAAACGGCATGAAACAGTTTGGTTATGTTTTTCTGTTCAAGTTGACAAGATGTTGATTGTGTAAGGTAAGACATACGTATCGGTCCTTGTCAGCGCGTTGAACGTATGTTCTAGATGTTGGTGACGTCACACTGTTACACGCGGCATTGATTTTCGCGGCACTTATTTTTTTAAACTTTATGAATTTTTTTCTGGCTTATCAGTAACTTTTAAGCGAAAAGAAAAAATACGGGTCTTATATTTTAATGTATAGATTAACATATAAAAAAACCAAAAAATCGTGAAAACCCCCATTACCTACATAATTTATTGAAAATTCTGTTAACTTATTTATCCCAGTGTGTAACTGAAAAACAATTTTTACCTTCCGCTTACCTGTAAAGGAAGGTATTGGAATCATGCAAAAAATCGGGTTGTGAGTTTTAAGTGGATGAGCACGAATTAGGGTCCTTACAACTCATTTTTGATAGTTTCTCGATGATGTCTGTATGTATGTGTGTATGTGTGTGCGTGTGTGTGTGTGTGTATGTGTGTGGTCCGGGCCGATGCCGGATGTCGCATAACTCAAATACGAATTACCCAAAAAATTTGATATTTGGTATTTTACAATTGTATACGAATAGGAAGAGCATATCAGATTTTGGTACAAATATCTTCACCGGAAGTGATATTTTTTGAAGATTGAACAAGATAATTGTCAAAAATTTATATAAATTTTGATAAATATAATATTTATTTGTAATAAGAATAAGAGGCAAAGTTATTTGCAACTTACGTTATAAAAAAATTGTCTTTATCTGGTAGCATTAAAGAACTGCAGTAAAATTTAAAAAATAAATTTATCAGATAAAACGTTGAAATCTTGTGATCCATGTTCGGTTGATTTTTGTTTCTGCGTAAAAAATATTGACAGGTGAGACGGGTGACAAGTTGACATACTAGCGCCATATAAGTCATAAGTAAGATATTAAATGTAGTAATTCAACGGAGGATGGCTTCAACACAGAAGAGTTTGCCTGTGAACGAATTTTTTGATTCAGGTGATGCAAATTTCTATGTTTGAATATTTTAGATTTTTATTTGTATATTTTAGGGACACCGGATTGTATACGTATACATTTATGTTTATAAGTCTAGATTTGGCGGAAGGTTGTGTGCAGGCCACTTCAGATTTTTTTTATTTGTTTCTTACTTGTGTAATAAATATAATTAAAAGAATAAGAAGTAAGTATGTTACTAAGTACCTATAAGTACCAATGTAAGTATTTTATTTAGTGTATTTTGTGTAAGGAAAGCAACAATTACTAAATTTAAAAAATAGTTATTTACTTTATAAGTGGGCAAAGTAAGGAATTACTCACGAGGGAAATCTTAACTCACGAGTCCGTCGCAAAATATTTTACTTATGTTTCTTTCATAATCTTTGAATCAGTCCTGTTTTTGCCCACGTGTGAAGTAACTGTAACGTTTTATCCAACACTTTTTAATAACTGCTTAAATATTTAAAAATTATTAAGTTCCAACCTAATTTGTCAAGTCTGTCACATATAGCAATATGCACTTGAGTTCACATCACTGAAATTTGATGTTATGAACGCAAGTATACATTGTCATAAGACAGACTTCACAAATTGCGTCAAATTTCACCAAATTTCGGACTGTGCATGCGGTTTAACAGTTTATCCACTAGTGGGCAATATTTTAAAATCGCCATAGTTATGATGCTTTTATTAAGAAGTGTTGGATAAAAAACATTAAATTGTTTATAGTGGTTTAAAAAATGTTCATTTATCTTTTTTGGTCAATAAAACTTCTTGTATTATGGTTATTGGCTAATAGAACTTTTTTTACTAGCATACGATAGGTATCTAAACAGTTTATTGCCAGGTAAAAAATATAAATTTTAAAAATAATTTGTATATGACAGCTGTAATTCCTAATTTACTTTATAAATTAAATAGTTGTGGGTAAAGTATACCTACTATTCTACTTATAATTAAGTAGCTACTACTCGCTTTAAAATAATTAACTTCGTGAATACCTACCATTAAATAATTTATAATATAAATTTTAACTATACATTCGATAAATACGGGTTCATCATAATTCCGATAATTATTATGGATTCAACAACTTTTTAAATTGTAAAAAATATAAATGCTGCATGTAACAACGATTTCTTTTGTTACATAAATACCAGTATACCTAAATTATAGTCTATATTTGTAATTGAAATGTCTCTACCTATACAAAGGTATGCTAAATGGTTAGGTTTGTTACATATATTAGATAATAATAGCAATCATAACCTAATACTTATACTCTTTTAAATAAAGTATAGCTAAAGTCAGTATTTGTTAGCTAATTTAAAGGCAGAATAATCGTGATTTGTGTTTTTGCCACATGTTACAAGTAATTTAGCAAAAATGTGAGAATTTGTTTTGGATTGTTTTTTTTGGTAGCAATAGCAAGTCAATGAATAACCCTTTTCTGGGCATCGTATTCGTGTAGAATGGTTGTAAGAAGACGCATATCCGGATGAGTCACAGTTTTAAAAGAAAGCATTATTCACTTAGTCACTCTTGAGGGTGGGTTTTTTTTCAACTGATTTCACTTTACAAGAAAGAAAGTTCAATAACCCAATCTTATATTCATACGTGAAACGTGAGTCATATGAATTTCATTTTATCATTCTAATTATTTCTCAATAATGTTATGATTGCTTCCGCAAAAGTTTCTGATTCTAATTATTGCTAATAAATGTAAAGAGCTATTAATAAATGATAATTTTTTTGTGAAATTGTATTTTTTTACAAAAAACTGTAAATGTGTCATGTTATGATGATAATTAATTTAATTTAAGGTGATGTAGATGGAAGCATAGAAGGTTAAATATAATTAGTGTTGTGTAAAAATTATAAATAAGGATATAACTGTTAATAATTGTGTGAATTGCTTTTTAGTTTTTACTTTAGATATATTTTGTAGAAGAAATAGCACATTTTATAAATTATTGAATTCTTTCTTTGAACTTAATACTTTACATAATTATGTCATCAAATATATAATACAATGTCATTACTCACTTGTACTATATTGATGCTAGAATTCAGGAAGTCAGATCCATTTCACGAAATTGAGTATCAAGATAGGGAACGTTTTGACAAAAATCTGAAATAAAATAAAAACAATATTGAATTTAATTTGAAATGTACGTACCTAACAATTAAATAAAATAAGGAAAAGAAACATTACTTTTTAAACTATAGGCAGGTATTAAATATTTATGTATATATCAACAAATGTATGAATTTAGCTCGGACTAAAAGTTAATTTCTTGAACATTTTATATTTCAGTAGGTATTAAGATTTTAAATACTTAACCATCGTTTGAAATTTTGTTTTTTATTTAATGTGTTATTGTAACTCTCCGAATATAGTTAAATGGTACCCACTAGTAACTTAAATATTAAGTCAAATTGATTCCGAAGTATCATATACATACATACATACATATCTATCAAGCTTTTTTACCCAACTGGTGGTGGTGTAGCTATAGTGCATGGTGGGCCCTATATCAAATATTATAATAGGGATTTTCCCCTCCGGGTTTGAGTTTGCAAAAATCAGGAAATTTTTTTACCGCTTCATTTTTCTTATATTTAAAAAAAATTTAACCGCTTTTCCATTTGCATAGAAGTTAAAACAAAAGTCAAATTTAAACTTTTAAATAATCCAGAAAGTCACTATATAGGATTTTCTTCTTTGTTAAATTTTAATTTTTTGCGTCTTACATCGTAGGTATCTAAAGTGTAATTCAGGTTATTTTTTATGACGAAGAACGAATTTCAAATAATATTGATCTTGTAGAATGAATTTCAAAATTTCATTTTAAGCAAAACATGACTTCAATATGACATTTCGTCTATTTTGGGATTAGGTGCAAAACTTATAATGCTCCAGCTAACCAAGGCCGTATCAAAGTCAAAAATTTATAGTGTGCAAATTTTATTTTCTTCGTCCAATTAAATATTTAATGTTTGAATGATACTAATAATAAATAAGGTAAATATGTGATTAGAGGTTGGCTGGTGGAGCCCCTTTATCTTGGGGGCCCTGTGTGGTAGCTTCACAAATTGTGAGTCAGTGATATAGCTATAAATGTGTGTGCGGTAATTAGTCGACAACTCACGGGCACTCATTGTAAAAAGCGAGATGTTGACCTTTAAATGGAATACATCGATTATCACCTGAAGATTTTATCAGTAACTGTGTATGTTCAATTACCATCAGTGTTTAGATAAGAAAAGAAGTGTGCAGTTAAACTGCAAATCGACACAAAACCAAAACATTATTAATTAACACAAATTGAAAATCCATGTAAAACAAGTAATAAACTTAGTAGTCGATCACGCTTCGCGCGCCACACTCCACTGGCGGCGACGTTCCGAACTACAGACGCCGGGTGAGAGTTACTCCTCCTCCTCCCCCACGTGCTCGTGACGTTGTGACCTACATCGGCTCGCCGGCGGCACAAGATGTGTGCCACCGAGCCAAGTGCAGAGCCACCGCCATCAGCATCACCACGACCTGCGGAACCAACCGCAACTTCCACACTGAGCCTGGCCGTCTCCGGCAGCCACTCCAGATCAGCAGTCAGCGGTCGCGGCTTCGCGCAGCAACATCACGAGGAAGGCATCGCCAAGGTTCGACACTTCAAACAACATTCGCGAGTGTTCATCGTAGATCTTGTCAGGAGTCTTCTAACAATTTTTTCGGGTGTGTTAAACATTTCATTCTTGTAGTTCTAGCGAATTCTTGTGGATCTTAAAGAATTTCCAGTTACTTTGAAATATTGCGACTTGCTCAGGAGTCTTCAAACAATTTTTCGGGAGTGTTAAATATTTTGACTTTGCGCGCAAAAACATTTCATTCTTGTAGATCTCAAAGACGAGAGAGTTCTATTGAATTCTTGTAGATCTTAAAGAATTGCCAGATACTTTGAAATATTGCGACTTGCTCAAGAGTCTTCAAACAATTTTCGGGAGTGATAAATATTTTGACAGTTATTGAATTTGTGCGCAAATAGTAAGACATTTCACTCTCTGAAAGACGAGGCTAGTGTTAATTCTTCAAACAATTTTTTCGCGAAATAAAAAGCACTTCACTTTTATAGATCCTAAATACTTGTCAGAATATTTACGAGTTGTTGCAGAGGCTCTAAGTTTCTTGAATTACCAGTGGCAAAGAATTGTCGTTAAATTTTGCGGTCAACTCATCTATTTTCATCAATTCTTGTCGATCTCAAAGACTTGTCCGTTCATTTGAAATAGAGTCTCCTATTATTTTAAAAAGAGAAAAGTCTATGGTCCGTTTTAATTTTTCATATCAAGTATATGAAATTGGCGTTCACTGTAGACTCGAAGTAGCAATAATAAGGAGGATCCAGCAGTTCGAAAGCTGTTAATAATAAAACAATAAAAGAGGATCCCGTGGAAGTGATGTGCCCCTCCCGCACTGATTTACGCGCTACAAGGAAGATGATTCCCCCCTGGTAGTGTTTGAAAGACAGTAAAGAGAGTTTTACGCTGACAATTAATTAAAAGAACTTTACCTGTCGTGACAACGGTGCGATTAACATCACCAACAGCATCAGTGTGTTAAATTGTCGTGAGTGACGGCTTAATCTACGGATTAGTGGCATTGGGATCGTGATCGTGATCGTGCATCGACTGCTGTGGCGGCGGCTACAGCAAAACGCGTCTCAAGTGCATGTGGATTACTAAGTGGACAAGGATTACGAGGATTGTTCTGTAGGAGACAACAACAGGTAATTACATTTTTATCTTTTGTTGCGTTTAAAAGTGAGAGAGCTATTGAAAAATTGTTAAGTGATCTTTTCACTTTTCTACATAATAACTCTAGCTGATGGAGAAACTGATAAATTGATTGAAATAATTGGTTATAATTTTCATTATATTTTACAAGTTTACTACATAATTATTTTGAAAAGAAATTAAATTGAAACTAATATCTGTTTGAATTTTTATATAAAAAACTTAAACTACTGATATCCTTAAATTATTATTTTCATGAAAATAATTGTTGATGTAGTACCTACCTATTATAAGAAATTTTTTGTCAAGTGTCCTGAGAAAGAAAATATCAAAATTGTTTCTTGAAAATTTTTAAAGGTACCCAAAGACATCAAATTAGCAAACACAGTTTTAAGTAAAGTTTACAAAAAAATGTTTATCCGTTTTCTATGAAGAATTTTAAGAAATAATAATTTCTTCTAGGCATAGGTAATGCCTTATTTAGTAGGTAATGGTAATTATGTCGGGTCTACAAGTAAATTAAATAATACAATCAATATATTACGAAAATATATTATTATTAGTTTATATACTGCTGTAAAAATAATTGATTAATTAGGGACTGTTTTAAAAATGATGTCAATATAAATAGTAACAATTTTATTTAAATACAAAACAATTCATATTCCGTTTTAATTGTTTAATCCACTTCTTTTTATTATGATAATTTAAATAATTAACTTTTATCTTTTACTTTTTAAGCTTCCTGTTCATTTTAAAGATGAGATTTAAGATTACACCAGAAAAGATATTTAACTAATTATTTGTTTTTATCAATTGATATTATATAAACGATATACTGATAAAAATAATTAGTTTTTTATGTAAAATGATAAAAAAGTTGTAAATACAAGTAAGATGAATTAAGTTGATCAATTTATTTTTTATACCTAAAATTTGCACTGATTTACATAATATCAAAACCGGTTAGATAATATTTAATTTCCATTTAATCCTCAAAATTGATTGAGATTAATTTTAAACATTATAATTTTTTGATGTTCTTTTGCTTTTAAAAATTAGTTTCTAAAGCTATGTCAAATCACTTAATTCCACTATAAATTATGGCTACTTATAAAAATGTATACAAAATCGAAATCTGCACATAAAGAAATTTTCAACAACGAATAAATTACCATTTATAATAACCTTTTAATAATCCGCTAAATTAATGCAAAAGAAAGTCGAAAAACACGATAAAAATAAACGAATCAATCTGCAAAATCTTATCTGCAGCAAACTTTTACTTTTTATGGCAAACAAGTGTAAGATTGGCGATTTCTCACCGGAGCTTAAGTGCCTATAATTGAAATTAAATATTTGCGATGTAAAAAAGTGTCGAGTAACACAAAGTTAAGTGTCAACAACACAGATGTGAGAGATTATAGCATGAGGACGTGATTTGCGCGCTTTATCTATCGTTGAAATCTCTGGCCCTCCCAATGGAGTAGCTAAAATTTAGGTGTTGGAAAGTTGTGATCGGAAATTTGATAGTGCATACGCGGTAGAAATATTTTTACTTGCATGCTAAAGATATTTAAAATTTAATAGCTTGTTTTTATTTTTTTTTTACAAAAAATATAGAAGCTGCGTTCTTGATGAGATACAATTTTATTTTATTTTGGTGCATACCACCTAAAATATAAATTTTAATATTCCCAGGACCATATATGATACTATAATAATTTTTATAGCTAAATTGCAAGGAGGTACATTAAATTTAAATTCAATAAATAAACTGATAAATTATATACTCAGTATAAATTTACTTGAATTTGCACCGATTTGAGTAAAATAAAATAAATTACTACATAATAAATTATTATACCTACTTCATTTTTCCCTATTTTACCCATTTTTGATATAGTTTCACGATGATGTCTGTATATAATGTGTGTCTGTGTGTGTATGGATATGGTCAAAGCCTGATTCAAAAAATTTTGATATTTGATATTTTACATTTGTATACAAATTGAAAGAGTTCATTAGATTTTGGTACAAATATCTTCACCGGAAGTGATATTTTTTGAAGATTGAAAAGATGAATTGTCAAAAATTTCGATAAATTTTGATAAATATAGTACCTAGTTACCTATTTATTTGTAATGAGAATAAGAGGAAAAGCTATTTGCAACTTACGTTATAAAAAATTGTCTTTATCTGGTAGCATTAAAAGTAGTAAAATTTCGAAGTTAAATTTATCAGATAACACGTTAAAATCTTGTAATCTATGATCGGTTGATTTTATGTTTCTGTGTAAAAAATATTAACAGGTGACACTAGTAACACGTTGACAATAACGCCATAAGTCATAAGTAAGATATTAAATGTTGTAGTTATTTAACGGAAGATGTAAAAATCTAGACTATTCAAACAGGAAAATAAAACACTAGAAGAAGAAAATCTGAAAATACTGGTAATTATTAAAATGAACAAATTACATACTTTTACGAAAATAATTTGCAAGCCTAGACTATGTAATGATATTTAAATTTACAAATGCTATATAATTGAAGTAAAAATGCTAAGTTCCACAAAACAACAAAGTGAATAAAACCATGACAAATTCATTGATTCAGTTAGCAATTATTCCGCAACATTTGATTATTTCTCTCAAGTTTATAATTTATCCAATTTTCTTTTCTTTAACTTTTCCTATCTGCTAATGATACATTAAAGAAAATAAAGTTATTAAAAAACAAGTAGCAAATTTATAGTAATATCCAGAGCATTATATTTCAAGGATAGCTGATATTACTTGACCAATTAACTAGAACAGTAGGTGTTATTATGTGCAAGTAAATTTATAATAGTAATTTCGCTTTTATTAATTTTACTCCTGGTTTTACTTTACGTTAAGGTTGAGATTTTATTGAAGAAAATTATACACTTTGTATAGAGAAAGAATATTTAAGAAGGAAGCGAAATAACTTTTCAGCCGGATGTGCGAGTTGATTAACTTTTTTACAGGATGTAAAGTATTTTATTATTTTTTGAATTGCGCTGACTTAGAACTAATATTACCTCTTATATTATAAATATATTTTTTCAGGCCTGCTTTAGAATATTTAATATAAGATATTATTAAAAGAAATAGTTTTTAGTTACTACGTAGGACGTAGGTAAGTAATGAAATGAATTATAAAAAATGATAAAGAAGTTTTCAAAAAAAATGTTGTGACTTTTTTTAATTATTCAGCTTTTATTATTTTAAACACTATATATTTTATTGATAATCGCATGACACAAATTGAAATAGAAGAATGAATTACAATATTTTAGTAACAATGATAACATTAATTTTTTTTTAAATCATTTAGATACATTAGCCTGAGTAACTTAGCTGAAATTAATAAATGGAAATTTTTCTGTCATATGTCAGTTTGTCATTTAAATTTAAAAATGGTTATATTTTCATTTTGAGTCTAAATTTGTAAATACGCAACCACTAAATATTTCAGTTTTCTATTATAAATAGAATTCAAAAATAAAGCGGCGGTGTCAGTATGATATTCTTACCGAATCATTAAGTAAGACGTTGGAAAGCAATTTCCGGAAAGAATGATGCCGCATTCACTATTCACAGTCCGAAATTTTGTGAAATTTGGCGAAATTTGTGAAGTACTTGCGTTTACATCACTGAAATTTAGTGTTGTGATCGCAAATTTCGTCAAATTTCAACAAATGTCGGGCTGTGATAACGGCTTTAATCCACATTTTATATTATAAGTGGAAATTACCAAAATATTACACAAATTTAATAACAAAAACATTTACTTTGCACCGTGTTAAATCTGGCAGTAGGTACGCATTTGAAATGTTATAATTTGGAAAAATTATTTAGGGATGGAGGGCTAAGCCCCTCTAGTTGCGCCTATGCGTATACGTGTAACAAAATTTATGCACTATCGCTTTGAGAAAATACTATATACATAATACTTCACAGTCGTAATAACTTCTTCTTCCTTGAGGAGTTCCTGAAATCATTTCATAAACACGCGGAACTAACAACAAAGTACCTTCTTCTTTACCACTCCTTTATCTATGCGAACCTTTCTTTAATTATATCTAATTTGTATCTCTAAACCAATGCAAATCACTGGATGTCATAAGTATCGGTACATCATCGTCACCATAATCATAAAGCTCGGTGCATTTTTGTCAGTTTAGAATGGCATTTTCTTTGGAAGAGAATCACAATGCTGTATAATCTGCCACGCGACCACTTATTGTTCACTGAGAAATTTCTAATTTTTAATTTGTAATGTTAAATGCTACAATATACCTACTTAACACACTCACACGTGCTGCGTGTGTGTTGATGACATGAAGATACGAACAGAACCGGAATCAGTTAAAGGTTTTAGCAGAGGGATTAGGATTTTGTTTTTAAAGGAGGAGTTGAGATTTGTGATCCAATTACAAAATATATGTAGGTACACTTTCATTATTATTCCTTTAAAATTAAAAGCTAATAATTGTAAAGTCCGAAATTATTTTTTTAAGTCATGAAAAAATCTGAAGTTTAATATCCATTTTATTAAAATATAGGTAAATAAGTTTTTCATAATTTGTTTTAAGTGTTTTTAAAAAAATTTAAATTGCTTTGATCCTAATCTTGTACATTGTTTTCGCTGTGATATAACATTGTTAAGATTCTTTTGTTAATTGGTATAGTTTTACAGAAGATGTTTTTCCAAATTTTAAGGGATTTATGTGTTTTTTATTTTTTGTTATGTAAATTATGTATGCACCGGATATTATGGTCTATACTAAACGATGTCCTACTTCAAATTTTGTCCATCGATTTAAAATTTTATATCGTTCTTAAGGCGGCTGCATAGTCAAATTACTGGTTTTGTCTGTATTATTTTAATAAACAAAGAATTAAATTATGTATCATCATAAATAAATTAAACTCTTTTTACATTTTGTAAGCCAGAAAAATAAATTTAAATTAAAACACCAGTCGTCAAAATGACGAAAATCAATAGGTATGCAGTTTTCACCGTAAAATTAGTTTCAATAATAAGAGTTTTAAAACAAATAATACGTTTTCTAATATATTGAAGTTGCCCTCTTTTTGCTCTAATCCCACATTTAATTTTTTTATATAAGATGCAATATGAAACATTTACAAAATATAGGCCATGTTTAGCCATGCAAATACAAAAATTGAAGAAAAATATTTAAAAAACTGGCTTTAAAGCATTCTTAAACTATTCAAAAATATCTTAGTTATTTACAAAATTTCAACTTTTACTTCAATTTTAAGGAGAAAACTAAACATACTTTTCACCATTTTAACGACTAGTAACCAACAAACTTAATATTAAAAATCTAGTTACCTATACAGATTTTTGACGTTGACATTATATAGTAAGTAGAAGTAGTTACAGGGAATACAGTATCATCGCAGAAGTCATATTAATCTAAATGGAAAGATTAGAAGATTAATTTACTATAATTTGTTAGTGTTTCTTTCATACGAATGCATGAGAAGAATTAGTTAAAATGTTAAAAACTTTATTGTTTTATAATCAAATTAATTTCCTTGCTCACCATAGATGTTAAGATCAATAAGCTTAAACTAGATAGATAAATAAGATCTTGAAATCGAAGTATAAGTTCATGCTTGATAGTTTTGATATAGTCATCTCTCTTTGATCGTTGATCTACGTAAAGTAGACGTAAAATTTGAAAAGTAAACTTGCTGTATTGGAAACACCCGTAAATGCTATAAAAATTCCAATCGTGAAAAATATAATTTACAGTCTTCTGATGAAGCAGTTTCATAAACGATTGAATTAAACTTATTGACAAATAGTAATCAATCTAACATGCAGAATTTTGATTTTTTTTCAGTGCTGCTTAACTTATTATTGGATTAAAATTAATTGTTAAAATTTTGAGCATGCTTGTGTGCAGCTGGACATAAAGAAATTGAAAGGGCAAAAACTTTAACTTCTCCCCTAAAGTAAAAAAATATGTCAGTCCGGTACTGGTCACATATCCACTAATTCTGCGGGAGTGTGTGTCTGTACTGTTATAATTGAATCCCGAGTGCGCCATCTCGCTAATGTAAACAGTTGTTTGTTGTTAATTACTGTTCATAATTAAACGGAGCGGAAACGTATAAATAAAATTTTATTCAGTGCATGATGATGATATGTGAGCACTAGGCACTGTGAACACCCGCCACCGCCTTACTGTTACTGATCTGCTTATTTTGCTAATGTCGAATAAGCAAAAACTAACGACTTTATCTTGTTTGTTCACTATCACCAGAGAATGAAATTATTTTGTTAAGACAGCGCAAGAGAGATGAGGAATAATGATAATATGAGACAAATTAATTTTCTTTGTTTTTAGTTGTGGCAAAAATTAATTATTTGAATACTTTCTTCATACTTTCATGATTACCTACTGACAATTATATTATATTTTCCAATGAAATAATCGGAAATGTAATAATCTATAAGAATAAATAAAGTTTTGTACTTATATATTATGAAGTATAGAATCAGAACGCACTTTTATACCAAAAGCAAATAATAAAAAATACACAAACGAGTTGTTTGACGTAAAAGCTAAGTATACTTATTTTCTTTTTTCTTTTAGATCATACTTATTTATTTTCAATGCTGGAAATTTATAATTTTAAACATTTTAATATCGTTATAAATTATAAATAGGTAGTACCTACCGTCCTTAGGAAAAGGTCATATCTGCAAAAAATGCTATTCTGAGATATTAAGATTTTCATTTATTTTTAAGATTTAGTTGTAAGGTATTTTAGATAAATTCAACGTCAATGCGGCTTTTTACTATTAAAATTGCTTAATATAAATATGATAATAAATTCTACCTACCATTTTTAGGGCAGTTGGACATACTATCTTGGTATATTTTTATAAATTTATGCTTAGCAGAAGTGATAAATTTTGCACTTAGGACGAACAATTTACGTGGTTAACTATGATTAGAATTAGATAGTAGTTTGGATTGGACATTCGCACTTAGGGAAGTTTTAAAGAACAAGATCAATACTAGGTAGTAGATATACAAAAATGCAATAAATAATGAAATTCAAAATTTGCAGATAAGACCTTCTTCCTAAAGAAAGCAGTAGGTATAACATTTGACAAAAAATGAAATATATTAATCAATCAAGTTAATTGGGTTGTAATAGTCTACTTGCATATGCATATTATGCTACTGAAGTCTATCATTATGATGAATAAAAAACAGGATCGCTGGGTTTTCAGTCAAAATTCTTTAATTTATTATATTATGTCAACGTTTCGGCCTTGCTGAGGCCTTCCTCAGGACTAATATAGTCAAAAATTTAAAACACAAACAACAATGAAATAATACAATTAATTTACAAAAGTTGATATACGAAAACACACAGGGCCGCCGCGTGCGTATTAGCCGCCCGTGTGCAATATTTCATAAATCCGCCTCCTATTAGAAATTGCAACTATTCAATGAGCCGGCTAAGATTTCTATTTAGAGGCTTTTTTTCTGTTTTGACCTTTAAGGAAGGATGGGGCGAAATCCTAATAAAAATAGTACTTGAATAGTGTTTTTTAAAGAAAAAGAAGAAATAGCGCCGCAGGCGAAAAAAATGTTGACATAATATAATAAATTAAAGAATTTTGACTGAAAATCCGGCGATTCTGTTTTTTATTCATCATCCTGTACCAGTCACGAGTACAACTTATCTTCTATCATTATGTATACCTACTATACCTAATGTTAAGTGGAAAACATAGATATAATTATAAATTTTATTTCAAAAAATTATATGTACGAGTAAATTGATAAAAAAATTATTGTGTAGGTAGGTATTTCTTGAATATTGTATTTTGATATTGAAACCTTCAATCAAAAATACAGAATGTTAATTCTAATAAAAATTGAAATCAGTTTCATGTTCATTATTAAGTTTGTCTCCAAAAGGTTCACAAAATGATGAAGGTTATGAGGTCGGTTCAATTATCAAAATTACACCATTCCTCTAATCATTACTTATGCAATGTCAATTTTTTAATTTTAATTAAAGATACCCATTCTCATTATATGTTATAGGTTCTTACATCCCAATATAGGTAATATTTTTAGTTGCAGTTAGCAAGTAATCACAGATCACATATATCATTATTTTATGGAATAGTAGACTCAACAGAAAATTACAGTATATTATCATTATATTAACCTTTGTATAACCCGAGGATCATAATAAAAGGCAACATTATATGTTACGGCACCGCAAATGCTAACTTTGTAACTGAAACCAATTCATATCTTCAATTACAAGTAGCCGGAGTTGCGGCCAGGCAGACCATATACAGCACACATCTTAAACATACGTCCAGCTAAACAACATAACATATCCCCATAATCCAAGTGAACTTTGACGAAGTTCAGTTAATGCTACAGCGTTACAGGATCTTCAAGTGTATCTATAACGGCGTGGCAATTATCATTCGCTTTGACAAAACAATCGTCATGGAATGGAACACAACACGGTGTCATCTTCTTTCATCCTTTGTTATTTATCCGATCTTATAAATTATCCAGTTTGTTTAATTTGCTAGAAATTTATAGGATATCTACTCAACACTCAACAGGGCAGTTGCATCTTATATAAGATTTTTTGAAATCATAACCTAGGAAAACAACATATTAAGCACGCAATTATTTACAATCGGGAATGTCAATTTGCCAGTGTAGTCAATCGGGAAAAATGCAATGAACACTGAAATATTTGTAATCTAAATCTAAATATACGAGATCTGGCTATTAAATAACGAGATTGCGCACGCAGAAGGAGTCCCAGAGAGGTATGAGGGAAAACGAATGCTGCGTTGGATAGCTGGAAGTATCTACTATTCCGGTACGAAAACACGTTTTTGTCGCGAAAATAAATCTGGCGGCAGGTTGGCGAACTCGCCGTCCAAAATGGCCGTTCTGTTAGAGCGTCGTTGCGTCGCATTCCGCGCGAAAAGTGCTGTTTTTGAAGGTTCTACATTGTTTTAATGTTCGAAAGTGGCAATAGGAATAATAAGTCGTGAAATGTCCTTAGAAAGGAATTATTGTAAATGACAGTGACTGGTACGCCAAAAACGACTTGCACCAGTGACTGACAGGTTATAATAAAGTGGCGAATTCATTGAAAAATCGGTGTTTTTTTGTCGATTTAATAAATATTTATTGATTGTAATATAAAACCTCTGAGCCATTCTCTAAACCTGCGTTCCGCTTACTGTCAGAAACTGGGACTTCGATGTTAACCTGTCAAACATAACCTCTGTCAAACACTAGTGCAACGCTAAAATGTGACAGTCCATTAATGGTGCACTTACAAAAATTTTATTTTTAAAAAATAAACGAACAGAAGCTTTAGTGGCAACGTAACAATAATGTTATAGGATTGAAAAAGATCACGAAAGATGATTAGTAGTATGTAAATTTAAACAAAATTTCATTGTAATTTTCGTGTTTCAAAACAACAGGTCTCTTATAGAGTAAAATTCAAATAGCTAGAACCCTGCGCGAAGTACGAATTCTCGTCTTAGAGAGAGAAGCATAGATGATAAACAAGAGGAAACTACGCTACTGTCTGTTCTACTGAACATCAGCTTCAATATCTGTTATTCTCATGTTGACATTCGTAGTGTTTTGCTTCGTGTAACCCTGTGAATTTTGTAATTGATTGTGATTGAGTTATATTTTAGTTTTGTTTGAAAATTAAATAAGTGCAGCGCAGCATATACTCGCTAGCTCCGCTTTTGTAAAACGGACAGTACATGACAAGCTCTGCCTTCTTGCGCAGTCCAGGGTCCTAGCTATTTGAATTTTACTCTACTGTCAAAGACTGGGTACTTTACCTTAAGAGGAATCCCCACTAGTTTTGAAGATCCATTTAACGAATGAAGCGATGCCGTCACAAACCATTGTTACCCATTGTGACGACATCGGTTGATTCGATGAATGAACCGTATTTAGCCATTTTCTACTACAAAAGGGGTTTCGTTGGGCACATGAAATTACCACTAATTTTAAATATTTTTAAACAATTTTTTTTTTAAATGTAAGATTAAAATCTAGGCTATGTCCGCTTAGTGTCACTTTTTTAATTTTTACTTTAGTTTTGTAATATTTTATCTTCAAAGTTCTCAAAATTTTACTAACTTTGGAGCTTAAAATATACATGTAAAAATTTAAATTTAAAAAAAATGCCACTAGACAGACCTAGAGACATCTTTTATCTTTAAATTTAAAAAAAGAGCAAACAAATCGGACCAAAATTAAAGTCAATTTCATGGGCCCAACGAGAACATATTTTTGCTTAATTTTGTAGGGGTGGGCATTCCTCTTAATTACGGTTAAATAAAAAGTAGTGTACGTACGAATAACTGTCTTATATTATACCGAGGTCCGGATGAATAAGGAAGGATAAAACTCGGGATGAAACAAAAATCTATCTACAATGTACAATACAGAGTCAAGAAGAATATTCATCTGGCCGATTGTACGGAAGCTTGTATTGTACAAATATATGTTGTTAGGAACACCAGTTCGCGGTGCATGTATGTTTGGATTATGGTGCGCTGTGCTGCTCTAGGTTATTTGCTGTTTCAAACGTTTTTGTTTCATAAAGCCTTCATTCATAT
This sequence comes from Agonum fuliginosum, assembly GCA_947534325.1. Lineage (NCBI taxonomy): Eukaryota > Metazoa > Arthropoda > Insecta > Coleoptera > Carabidae > Agonum > Agonum fuliginosum. The sequence goes on along the minus strand of OX384038.1, from coordinate 14,222,708 downwards.
ATTCAACCAGGAATGTGTTGTATTCTTGTACTACCTACTGTAATGTTGGATACATTCTGTCGCTATGCTTAGAACTTGGTTTGGGCTTTAATTATTGTTGTTTTGCAACATTTTACCTACATACCACCACGAGTATAATTATGAAATTATAATTATCAAAGCACAAATTCAAAGATACCCTAAGGTATAAGGGTATGTTTCAGAAGTTGCGCCCTTATGTTAATTTAAAAATATTTATTAAAATTGAAAATATAATCAGTCATTATGTTGTAGTAGGTACCTACCTACCGTAACTTTGCATGCTAATATCGTGGGTATAAAGTTGCAAATTTATAAATGAAATTATAAATTTTCAGGGTTCATTTAAGTTTAGATTTGTGTATATTTGGAATATTTACTACAGTCTTTTCAATTTTCATTTGCAATCATATATACAGGTTGGTGGAGGTGAAATGCGAACATAGGGAAATATATGACAATGGAGTTTTCATGCTAGGCATCTTGATATACGTGGAAGAAGTACTGTCAATGTCAATGTCAAAGTAGCTGTTAGCTGTCATATTATTGAAATTTTTATTTTCATTAAAATATTTTCTTTGCATAATAATGTATGTGTACGAGCAGAACGAGAAAGTTTACATGCACTTTTAGATTTTATTATTATTTCTGTTATTAATTACTCTTTTTGCCAAACAAATTCACATTACTTCGTTTTGTGACACTACTACAAAATATATCAAGATACCTGGTATGAAAGTTCGATTGTCATATATATGTTCCCTATGTTCGCATTTCACCTCCACCAACCTGTATTTATTCATTGTAAAATAACTTCTATATTTATCAACATATTAAAAAAAATATTAGGGCGCAAATTTAACCGTGTTTCAAATATAACATTTTTAAAAATATTAAATTTTTCACACTTTTGGTGCTGGGTCCTAGACATGTATTTTTTAATAACTTCTGTATTAATAAAGTTATGGAAATACTATTACGCGCAAATTGGGCGCAAAATATTTGCAAAATAAAAAAATTAATTCTTACAACTTTTGGTGTTGCCGTGAAGTTGGCATGGGCACTATTATAACTCTTGTAACTAATTAAAATTTTTAGGACGCAAATAGATACAAATTTGGATCAAATAATTTGCAAAATTTTTACCTATACTTTTGGTGCAAACTTCAGCGACCTCATAGGATGATTTTTTTAAAAATTTGATCGGATTTTACAATACAAAAAGAGTGTAAAGTATACAATAGAAATAGGTAGGAACCTAACTATAGGCACGTAGCAAGGGTGGGCTCGACTAGTTGAAGCCCCCTCCCCTGAAAGTTTATTTAAAAACATGTAATTTTACTGAAATGTTATTGAATTTTTTTTAAATTATTGATTAATTATTATTAATATATCCGTCAAAAATGAATTTTATTACACTGATGCAGTTGCATTAATTTTAAATTATTTATTAAACCACGCGCTAAAAAAATTCCAAATAAAAAAAACCTTAGTGATGCGCTTCTCCCTGAGCATGTGAACATGTGTTAATTACATTACAGAAGAAAACAGTAAACTGTAACAGGAACATAAGATACAACAATTAAATAATATGTCGAATAAAAATAGTTTAGTTTCACCTAATTTTGTAAACGACGTGATTTTGAGCCCGAGCGTCAGCCGAGGGCTAAAAACACGTCAAGAGCCATAAAAGCAAGGTACGCCCGTGGTACATACCCAACTTTATGCACGGTTCAATATTTTCTAATAAATTAATTAATACAATTTACTTCAAATTACCTAGAATTACTAAATTCTTTGACTGTTGCTAAGATACCAAAAAAAGCCGACAATAAACAAAAATCTAAATGTCAAAGTTGTCATTATTGAATTAAACATTTACAAGATAATTTATGTTAAATGTAAGTAAAAATGATGTAATTTAAATAAAAAATGGTACAACTAATTATAGAAAATGGTTATTTGTAGGATTATTAGTAGTTTTAAAATTTAAAATCTAAATTGTTTGCATTGATTTGGCGTTTTTTTATAGCGCACTGCGCTATAAAGTGGTTCGTGGGCTATAAAGTGACGTTTACGTCAAAGAAATTCGTGTATAAGTGTCAAATTATGATATGACCGTGCATAAAATAATATAGAATTCATGTACGTAATGAACTACTAAATAGGCACTTATCCAAAGACATCAATTACTGGATCCGGTTAAAACAAAAACTCTAAAATTTGAGAGTAAACAGTAAAGGAACAAAAAGCAAACTTTCAAATGACAAAAAATCCTGGGATATAATGTTTTTCGCCACGAACATCATACACTATCATCACCAGTGAAAGTAACAAGCAAGAAGTAAGTAAAGCAACGGCGTATGCAAGACCTGGAAGACATTGACAGAAAGAAGTGTCGTTTAACATAACCTCGCTTAACGTAAACAGTCAACGCGACGCGCATTGTCCCGGCCCGCGAACTGTGACGGAGACGCCCGACGCCGCACGAATATTATTTATTGTAAAAAAAGTTAAACAATGTGTTGAAATTGTGCATTGTTTTAACGCACTCGCCATTGTTTGAGCCGGGTTTCTTTTATTTTCGTGGCCAACCGAGACTAATGCAATAAGTGAACGCATGCGACATACCGTTTTCTAATATCATCCTCATTATTATGGTTATTATTAAAATGATGAGTGGCTTCATTCTATTCTCACTTGCAAAACATTGTGCGGTAAAAGTGAATTGAAGCTGATTTTCAACAAAAATTGTTCAAGATAATCGTCTGTAATAACACGTTGCCCAATTTATTGTTCAATTTTATTTCTATGTCATTTTCATTCCTAGAAGTTATGAACAGTACTGTTATGTTTATAGTTATTATTATTTAGGAACAATAGCAAATGAAATATGAATTATTTTTTGGAAAAAGAATGTAATAAAGATTCTTCGTATAGAAAACCACACAATAATAAAATCTGACTGTATAATAGAAAACAATATTAAATAGTAGTAAATAATAGACACACATACATGCCTTTGTAACAACTGTATGCAAAATTATGGACAAAATTTTTTACATATTATTATTCATAACGAAAAATTAATTATTTACAGTACCTATAATGAATACAAATTAGTAAACATTAAAATTTATTTAATTTAATTAAACTTCTGTAACACTTCATTCAATTTTGTTGTTTACTAATTTTAATTCATTACTGTAACCTATCAGACCAGTAGTGGCACGAAAAATATTTATCCCAAGTAATGTGCAATTATTTTTGTAAATTTCGAGAAAATTAATTTTCGTTGTAATCAGTACATCAAATAATTATGTACCTACCCTTATTTTTTTGTCAATAATTTTGAAACACTCTGTATAACCGTAAAACTAATTGATATCTAAATTATTGAAGGAAATTATACACAAGATACACGTTAATAGATATAAATTTATGTTTCAATACTTATGGAATAGAATTCAATTTACAATAAATAAATTTTTATCTTCATTCAATGTAGTATTAGACAGATTATCTTACAACAATTTTAGTATGTTGCATAACAATGATAATATTTTAGATAAAAAAATTTAAGTAGAAAACATAATTCAATTGATGCAATTATGATTAATTTCCGTGATATACATATTAGTTGTTGAAAATACAACAATTTATACAAATGCTACAAGCTGCATCACAATTTATAGCCTGTTTTTTAAATAGAGGAATAATTTTCAAATTTTTGTTCACCTAAATTAATTTTTTTGGATGAATAACTAATATAAAATTATGATGTTAGACACCTCATAAGTATAAGCCTGAATTAAGAACAAAATCTACCTAATTAATTATTATCTGGTGGTTAGTAAGATAAAGTTGTAGATAAATAAATAGATCACCAGTGTAAGATATTAATTAACCTAATAAAACAATTAGAATTAATCACTGTAACATACAATATAAATCACGCTCGTGTTGATTAAGTAAGGTAATATGTCGAGGTGGAATTAAGTCAACAGTCAACAAACAATTTTTAACCTTTAGTTAGTGTAGTTGCCGACCGCACTTGTTCGGGTAAATGTCAGTGACTTTCGAAGCGCGCATGAAGTTGTACAGATATTTATTATTATTAATTATCGATGTTTCTGTTTAATTAGGGCCGGCTGGCACGTTGTCATCGCCGGAAGTCGAAGTAAATGCCTTTGAATCAATCTTTTATTCTGTTGCTTGTTATGAGTGCGCTACATATTTGCTTCGCTTGCATCATTCATTGGATTAGAAATAGTTCAACAGGAAGATATACGTTATTTAATTGTGTTTCTTTAGATTCCTCACATTACATGAAAGTTCTACATTATTTATATTAATTATTATTAATTACATTCAGAGCACTGCTCTAAATATTTCTTGCAATTAGATTTATTACGCGTTTTTATCAAATAATTTTATGCGACACGCGAATGCATAAAGTCGATTTTGCTTTCTTATAGGTTCCTTTACCAAACAATATCAAATCATTTCCTAAAAGCTGATAAAAATCGAAATGGTGCTTATTGTTTACATTTATTAATGTCTTCTATTACTAATAAATCAAAAAATCTACCAATATTTATGGAATAGGTACCTATGTATAATTATTAATTATTATAACCACTAAATAACCAAAGTTTCATTATTGTCATTTCATTTATAACAATATGAAAGTAATTAATATCTAATAAATAATATGTAAGTGATATACAGTGAGTTTATTTTAACGTGAAACATCGGATTTTTCATATCCGTTATGTTACGAGTACGACTTTGACAGCAATGAATTAGAGCGTTCTTTTTAAAATGAAACATGGAATGAATTTAACTGTATTATTCTTGAACAATATAAGATATTTGGGCAGCTGCAATAGTGCCAAGGGACGATTTCGTACTTCCAGCAGCAGTGTGACCCCACTGGTGACACCAATTAACAAATTCAAAATTTATTCCCTATGTTTCATTTTAAAAAGAACGCTCCAATCTAATACATTGCTGTCAAATTCGTAACCATGGATATGATAAATCCCATGTTTCACGTTAAAAAACTCACTGTTTTATAAGACTGAGATACCTACCTAGGTACAACATTTTGATTTAATCTTAGATCATTTCCTAAAATTCAGAATACCAAAACCATACGTACCTACTCTTTTTATACCAAATTAGTATTATTTATTATTATAATTAACTATCAAATTTTATGTCTGCACAATTTCCCGCTAGCATAAAATTAGGAATTGCATAATACACATGTTTTCAAAGGGAAGCATTTACAACCAAAATAGGCACACTTGAACTGAGAAAATTTTTACTTGTACAAATAAAAGTACTTACTTTATCGACATAGCAACGTTTTATGATAATTTAAAATGTTGTATTTTTACTACACTGTTGGGTTATAAATGATTACGCAGAGTCTAAATTGGTTGTAAATGTTATTAAATCTGTTTAAAAAAATATAAATTGGTATAATTATATCTTCTTCATTAATAACTACTGCTGATATCTAACAAGTACGTAAGTTTATGACAGAATGAGTACTAGTAATTTTAAATTTATCAGAAAATTAATTTAACTTCTTATCCTTTCTCCAGTTTGTAATTATGTCCAAATGATTTAACGAGGAAGATTTAAATTAAGAAGGTTAAGGTTACAACTTTGAACTATAGTATTTTTAACGTGCAACGCAACATATTACGATAAGATCATAAAACCATTACACATAATATTAATATACGACTGTGAAAGTGAATGTAGTATCTTCCAACTTTAAGTTCTATATTACACTGTAAAGTGTAAACCAACCAGCAACGAAAGACGAGAAATGAGTGAGTGACAGATTAAAAATTGTATATGAAAAGAGGGTCAGAGGTTTTCACCAGACAATTTTTTTCTTTTGTATTGACAGCGTGTCTAATAACCTGTTGTACCACAACTTGCTTCAAACATATAATCGAAAATTAATATCTTTTCAAAGCAATTTTTTCTCTCATTAACTCTTCAATTATCTTTCTAAATATGTGTACAATCAAATATATGAGTAAGCATTTTAGCACCGTGTAACAAATAAGTTTTGTAAATATTTAATAATGATTCATTTCACTAATGATTTGTTTTTAGTAAAGAAAGTAGATTATGACGAAGAGACCATAATCTTAAAAATGCATAAACATTGACATTTTTTGTTTTAGAAATGGTTATTGTTGAGCCGAAATGGATGTTAAGGAAAGAATTAATTAAAAACATGGCTCTAGTTTTATTCAATATTAAGAAATGACAACGTTTCGGTCATTATTATGACATTTTTTTGTTAAAATATAAACACTAGTCTACAGCACCAATTGGACAGAGTGATTAATAATTACGAATAACAATAAAAAATATAACAGAAGTGTTTTAAAATAATCGCACAGCACATGAAGTAGAACAAATTTTGAATACAAATTAGAGTAAGAAAACTTGTATATTTTTAATACAGTGCTTTTATAGAGGTATATAGTATATACGTTTTAATTTTAAATATGATGACTAACTACTAACTGTGACTATAGTTTGTTGTACGGGGTTGTATTTGTATACCTATTGGTAAATAAAATGCAAAGATTGCGATTTTGGAATTTATATTATATTTAATTTAAACTAAGTAGGTACCTACCTATTTATAACTCAGTCGATAAAATTAGCCATTTTGGAGTTAAAAGTGTTTATTTTAAGTAAAGTGTTAAAATTCGAAAGTAAGAAAATAACAATTTTGTAAATGTTTAAACAAAGTATAATATTTTGTAAACATTAAAATAGGTATATACCTAATTATCATAATTAATTAAAGTATAATATAAATACCTATTGTCATTTTTTCGATCAGGAGAAAATGTGGAGAAAATTGAAAATTGAATTTTTAGAGATGGTATTATGTGCACAACTAAATAAAAACTAAGCTAATTTACGCATTTCAGAATCACCATTCTCAAATAATTGTACATTTTTAAGATGTGTTTGAACAACAATTGAAAATCTTGAATAAATTTAAAATTCCCACTGCTCTTTTTATTTTCCCACTGAACATTTTGTGTCCAAGTGCACGTTAGAGGTTAGAATAATCCCTGATACAATGAACTGAGTTTTTAAAATAAAAACACACAATTATTTAATCAAATCACGTGTTCACGTTCAAATAAACCTGAGCTATAAAATAAAATTAACACACTACATAGTAGTTTAATAGTAATACTCCGCACTCAACTAATTTTTAAATAAATTATTTTGTCGTACTTGTGTGTAGTAGTGTTGATCAAACAAACTTTGTAATCAATTGAGATTCTACTGTCATGTTATTGGTTACTTATGGTCATTGACAAATCGATTTCTGTTATTCAAAAAATTTATATTAATATTAAAAACAAATTCTTTAAAATGATATAAGTAATTTAATTAGTACTTAATAATATGCCTAACGTCTTCTAGAAATTAAAATTAACAATACAGTATTTGTATTTTTTTAACACTGTAGCATACCGCGTTTTGATTGTAGGTACACTCTGTTAATGACTGAGACTGAGACTGTGGTGTATCAAAATTTAATTCTATTAGGGAAGAATCTGTGAACCATATAAAAATATACTTATGTATGTTTTTCTATTTCATTTGCTGACTCTTTTGCAATGTTTATATTCTTAGTATGGTAGTATTTACCTACAGATCATGTTAAAAATCTAGTTTATATACACCTCCATACTCCTATAAGCTATAATAATAATTAACGCTGATTATACGTATAATGAGTTGTTAAATAAATTTTCCACTAGGAGTATAAGGCAAGTTTTGTATTTTCTCTTCGCAATTATTTTCTAAAATAAAATTAAAAGTGTGCTCTCGTGCTCTGTCATTAAACCGAATGCGTTTAACATTTCATATTATAATTATTAAGATTTATTATAACATTAAAACGTCTCTAGGTGAATACATTAGTAGGATTCTTCTTGACGAAAAGAAAAACCTATTTATTACTCGAATGTAAGCAATGAATTACTTTAATTGATGTTAATTTTCTTTTCATGACCATTACTTACAATAATTACCTACTTTATTTGATTATTTTTTAATACCTCGAGTATGTAGCTTCGTTTTTGATCTAAAAACAATTATTATAGTGTTTTCTAACCAATAATTAACAGCATTTTCATTAGAAGATCATAATTAGTATTTCTCTTTTCTTATTACAATTAGGTACATTATTAAATAGGCAAACTATATTTATTTTCACTTATTTAGACAATTTACATTGTACCTACAAAATGGACACTTATTATAATACTTTTTTTATTTTAAATCTTGATAGATTTATTGTACTTCCCTACCTGTACCTACATTAAAAAGTTTACTGAGAAAAAATATGAAAAAAGTAAAATTCATTTGTTGTGTCAATGTGTTAATTATTACTAACATAATACCTTCATTTAATAAATTATGAAATGAAATACTTATTTGATTTTTTTTCAATTATATAGAAGATATGGTAGAGATTTTAGTGTCAGTTAATATGTCACCAATAAAATAATTTTATACATAAAAAGGGTGTTTCACTACAAACTACACATTAAGTGGCAGATACTACTGATTACCAAATATTCAAAAAATTCACAAAATTAATTGTGCATGGAATACACATTTTAGAGCCACTATTTCAATTAATATTTTTAATTATAAAAAAGTTTAATTAACTTTGAGATGTGCAAGTAATCATAATGGTACCATGGTACCTAATGTTGCATAAATAAACAAATTAATTAAAATTCGATGATACGGCAATTAAAGTTTATACGTACTACGTCATTTAGAGTGCAATATATTTTGTGAATGTTAAAATCATTGTTTTTGATTCGTGATAAGTACCTACATGTACATCTTGTAATATTTAAATTATTTCCCAAAGTTTTGAAACACTGTGTGTATAATGATAGAAATGTTAGTACAGGTAACACAGTCCAGGTGAAGTATAATAAATTATTGGTTTTTATTTCAAGAGTACCCTTTTGCAGCCAGAAGATTTATTTAAGTTTCACTTTTTATACTATTATAGGTACTTGAAATGAATAGCACGTACCTACCTAACTTTAAATACCAGTATGGAATAAAATTTTGTATGAATCTTAGATTAAAAGTGTCCTTGTTTACTACTACACTACTACTTTACTGCTAATTTTGACGTTTGCTTCTCATTCTAGATGCATAAAAAACTATATATTACGTATTATTCGTTGAAGACTGTCAGCGATCATACAAAATAAAATAATTAGTAAGTATATCATGAAAATAAAATATTAAATATATCTCCTGGAGATGAAATGTATACGTAAATACGTACTTGCATGGAGATATCATGTTTACTAAACTCGTAATTTTTCTTATTGACAGTAAATGTAATAATATTCTACAGATGCATTTGCGAATGTCGGTTCCAATTAAAATTTTTAATTAATTAAAACTTAACCACGGAATTAATTACATGAAAAGTGCGTTTCGGATGGAGATACCTGCATTAAGATTATTAAGATACTCAAAATTCCTCGATTATCATTGGATCCATTTAAAAAGTTCCATTCCTTCCTGCGGTGGTATCATTTATCGTAGTTTTACAGTTAATGACGCCAAGTTTATAATGCAAATTTCGGCATATACGTTACGGATAATTTCGCACATGACCCACTAAGATCGCAATTAATAAATAAATTCGCGTTTAAGCGCACGGCATAGCCAACTATACCTCCACAAAGAGAATAAGAATGAGAGATTGGGGATAAAAAAACGAGGAAAACAAAATTGCGGGCCAAAGCGCACGCGATCCAAAGAGGATAATTGTTATGAAATCCGTGTTAGTGTAATCCTTTTACTACGTAGAAAGTACGCGCGGTTTCTCACGCTTAATTGTAACGCAAGTTTTTTTTTGCTAAATATTCTTTTATTTACAAACATACTGCTCTCTTGCTCTTGTTTTGATTACTTATTAAAACTTGAGATTGAGATAGAAATGTTCTTAAGTAAATAAATACTGACGTGCACTTTCCCAATCAAATCTATAATACAGAGGTTCTCAAACTTGGTCTACTCAACTATAAAATTGCGAAAAATTCAAAAATAATTTTTCAACCTGTTATAGACAATATTATTTTAAAATACCTATTAGTAATGTAAAGATGGGCGCTGGGCGTGAAATTTAATGGGACACAGCGTGACCCACCGTGAACGTGAACAAAAGTTTTAATTTGGGAAGTGAGTTGACGTAAACGTGAACGTTGTTTTTTGTACTGGGAGTGAATGGGCGTGAGCAAAAAAAATTACTCACGGAAATTAAAAATGTTAATTTCAAGACAATAATCATTACAAGATCAGTTTTGTTTTATTCATAAGTAATAATATAAAATAAAAAATATTCATAAAATACAGAAATAAAATTTAAAGTTATAAAATCTAATAATGTTGTAAACTGTAGAATAATTTCTGAAAATAAATATGCTGTTCCACACGAAAGAAAATAAGGGAAGACTTCATTTTCTGAAAATGAAATCGTGACTCCATGGACGTGACCCAACGGGCTAGAAAAAATAATTAAAAACCGTGACCCGATGAACGTGAAAAAATAATTAAAATCGTGAACGTGCGTGAACGTGAAAATTTTAAAAAATAACGTTCGTGAATGGTCGTGAAAATTATATTCAATTTCGTGAATGGGCGTGAGCGTGAATCAAAAGTCACTCCCGCGCCTATCTCTAAACAGAAGTTCGAAACTATCACATATACCGGGTGGTCGTTTTAACTTGAGACAACGGAATATCTGGAAAAATATGCATCCTACGAAAAAAAGTTTAAGATAAAAAGTAATATTATCAAGGGGGACATCCAGAAGTGCTGAAATTAGCCACCCCCCTCCCTGAAATGGATTTAAAATCTTAAATGGGAACCCCTATTTTTATTGCAGATTCAGATTCCTCGTTAAAAAGTAAGATAAATTTACTTTAATTAAAAAATGATAATGCGTTGGGATTCATTTATCATTATCAAAATACCAACTATTTCAAATATCATTATTTTTGAAAATTTTCTTTTGCATGATGTTTAGACTAGTTTTATATGAATTCTAGTGAAAATAACTAAGTTCTATCTCCACGGGTTCAAATGTTACAGTAAGATAAAAATTGAATTTTAAGATTATCAATCCATGGTCATGGTTGTTAGTAGAGAGCATAGGTACATGACAAAAATTATTATCCATTGAAAATAGCAGGTAGAAAATTTGATTAACTTGTAACTGGCTATAACAAAATGTACCTACTAAGTTCAATAAAAATACTAATTGACAAAATTTTTTTTATAGACGTTCTTGCATTATATGCAAAATAATGTAAGGTGTATTGCTGACTGTGAACTGTAGACATACAAATAAAATAAATGTATGCACTCAATCTGACCCCGAAATTTATGATCACAAGTCAATGGAACATAATCGGCCCAAAATTTTGTTTCAAATTACAATATCTTATTTATTATGCATGCAACTTTCAAAACAATAAATAATAACGGTTCCTGCAACATCAACATAAAAATATTCCTAAAATTATTCCTTTTTAGCACGCAAAATATCCACACCTTAACATCTACATGCAACAAGACACTAAAATTGCTCAATAAATTCGCAACTAACCTTTGTGTTGAGCCGAAATTTTGGCAAGACTTTTATAGAGTCGTAAACAAGAATTTTCTTAATGTATTTCTCGAAGAAAATTGGCTTACAATTCGGCGAAGAGAAAATTGTAAATTGCAGAGATTTAAACGGTATGTCAGGAGAGCAACTCAGCAATGCCAGACAGAAAGGAATTCAAGATTATATATTACAGATATTTTATCTTGTCTTGTTGAATGTTCTCTGCTTTATTAGCTTATTATTGCAAAGATCTAAGGTCATTACGCCCACGATTGCTTCCAATACATGACTGCAGACATTTTATTATAGACTAAATATATTATCAATTTAGAATGTTCCGCAATGTCAATTCTTGCCAAGATAAAAATTGCGAGAAGTTATTTTAACTAGAAACTAGACAATATAATTTATTACCTACTAGCTGCATTTAGTAAGTTTAAATTATCAAGCTATCATAATTGATCATAAATTCATTATAATTTAATTGTTAATATAATTGTTTCTGAGAAAAGTAATGTAGTCAGCATTTGATTTACTATTTACTGGAAACTATTATAAGTATTTTCCTTTTCCGTTCAGTCGCCGTAAGTAAAGATGGCACCACATACTGCATGTCATCGGCATGTACATATGGTTTTCCATGTGTGCGGTTGACAACTAACGGATATTCATGGTTGTTAGTGGAGACTACAACACTATTTACGCAGTGTTAAATTGAAATGTGTTGATATCTGACTGGATACCGAGTTCGAACATTTTAGTCAATCACATATGGGTGCATATGCAAAACCCGAAAATGCATTTCTCGAAAATGCAACCGAAAGTGCAATAACCGAATGATACAAATTCCGAAAATGCTTCGGCAGAAAATGCATGAACCAAACTATGCACCCGATAATGCATTAGCCGAAAGCGAAAGATCCTTATAACATCAATTATTATTATTTTGCATACCTATATACATTTAAATAAATACAGAACTTAACGATATTAAAATTTTCACTTATAATCTCACATAAGAATTCATTCTTTTCGGAATTTTTTTGAGTACTTCCCAACATCGTCTTAATCAACTTGAGTGGTACACGAGAGTAGATTACTTTATTGGAATGCATCAGGATAAAAATTTCCTGGAAATGAAAAAATGCGCGAGTGCATAGAATCAGTAAGAAAATGTCACCGCCGCTCAATTTTTGAATTCTTTTTACAACAAGAAACCTGAAAACATTGACTAATTGTGTATTTAACGTTAATAAATGTGTATTATTTACATTATTGATTGCGTTTACACTCAAAATTACACTAATGAATTTTAAATTTAATTTCAAACTAAAATGTGACAGCAAAATTTCCACTTATTAATATCAGTTATATAATTTCAGAAAATTTTAATGTTACCATGGTTTCTACTATTGTAATCAATTCTTTCATTGATTGTTATTTGTGTCATGTGATTTTCGGCATAATTTAAACTGTGTTAACACATCTACATACAAAAATCTTTTTGAATTCCGTTTTAATGCGAAAGATAAATCTACATCACGGAAATATTTTATTTCAAGTTAATGGTCAATATAAAAAATACCAAAATACCTACCTTATGGCGATTTAAAGAATGTCTTTATAATTTATTTTCTTTACGCCGTGGGTTTATTTACAGTCAGATATGTATCGACAACCTTAATTGTCGACATTTGTTTTTACAGTTTTTAAGAGCTGTTTTGTTAGGACATATTTTTAGCTTCAAAACGAGTGATAGGTAAGTGTCACACTAAAATTAAATTCATAATAATTGGTAAACTGGGAGTTCAAGTGTAATACTTTTTCGAAAATGAAACAAAAATTGCTTTCAAGTATTTATTTAAATTATTTATTATTATTTACCAAATTTAAACTATCAGTTTCAAATAATACGCACTTTGACTTGTGTGGAAAAATAATTATCAATAATTGTTGTACTTTGCAAAAAAGTAGCTTAACTTGTGTCAAATTTGGTCTAAAAAATTTCAGCAATTTCTGGTTTAAACATATCTAATTTTAAAAACTTTGTCTTGAATGTTTATAAAACATAAATTTATGTATGTATTAATAGTTATTTATAATACAAATCTTAAATTTTTTATCAAATTTCTATTTTTAATTCTTCTCCAAAAAAGCGTGTCATTAAGAATTAATAATTACCTACACAAATGCCATTAAAAAATTCATAACATTTTCATGGATTATTTTCGGTCTGGGTAAAATCACGACAACCCTGTTTTTTTTCTGGTAGTTAAGTAGTTAACTGTCGGTTTAAAGAAAGTTTCTAGGCAACAAGAGATATAAAATTCAACGTATTAAATCTCGAGTCCCTAAATATTATTTTTAATGTTAATTTTAAAGGTCAAAATAATGGGTACACCAGTCACAAAAGTTGTAGATTTTGTTATTACTACGATTTTAGTCTTCTTAATTTATTTTAATATAAAAGCTTTTAAAATTGTATTTATTTCCTACTGCTCGCTATCTAGATTCATCTTCATCATTGATTCTAAAAGAAAGAAGCCGGTTAGAAAAATACAACGTGCCGGCATGTGATCGAGCAACTCGTCTGCCGAGTGCAGTTTAAAAGAAATATACGGACAGGTCAGTTGGAAATGTCATATCTTCGCGTTTTTCAATTTTCTCTACAGCAAAAAATAGATTTCTAATGTAACCCTGCTGCCTCCAAGAGAAATCTATTGCTTTGCACTGAATCGCTCGTTTCTTTTATTTTATTCCATTTTGGGGAACAAAAGGATAGATTGGAAAGAAACTTTGAAATATATTGACTGACTGTGATATTGAGTAAGTGTTTTAGTAGATACATTACTATTATTATTATTATTTTCTGAAAGACGTTATATAAATATGTAAATAATACATTTCAAATTAAAACAATTTTTTCAAATAATTATTATATAAGACATGTTAATCCGCATTTAATATTATGATTATCAATAAAAGGATCTTACATATTTGATTATTACTTATAAACATATCCTTAATTTTTGAAGAAATTAAAATTTCATTCGAGATTTCATTATTTTTTGTTTAGAGTAAAAGTTTGTGTTCTTCTTGTAGTTTTTAGGTATTTGATGTACTTTTTTTCAATAAATTTATTAAAATCCCAATTTATTGTAGATAATTAATAATAAACGAAAGCTACTTAAGTTGAAGGTGTGACAACGTTTTTTAAAATCTTTTAGATTTCAAAATATATTATTTGATAATAATTTTACATTACCATTTAATGATTTTTTCACAAATTTAAATTTCTCATCTCCTGAGGATGACGTCGAAACTAGTCGATTGAGAAATATATATCTTAGTGACTGCATCCTAGTAATTTTTCTCCAATCCACCTTATCTACCACCAGTCAAGTAAATTACTTCATTTATATAAATTCATATTTTACTATGCGCAGTGCACAATTTTAACCTGAGCCTTCTTTAATATTAGAAATATTATTGCTCGTACAAGCCGAAACGAGATTCTTGAACGTACAAGTACATGAGCACTGTGTCTATGATCTATGTACTAGTAATGAGCAATTCCTCAATAAACTATTTAAAAATTCGTAGAAATTCTGTCAAAACAGCTATAAATATGAAACTACAGTAATTTACTAACAAAACTACGAGGAATCAAATGGTGCAATCAAATTTTCGATATTATATTTAGTTTAGTCTGTACATTACTTAGAAAAACTATAAATAGACCTTGTGTAATTCATCGCAGGGCCTTAAAATTTCTTCCATGATTCAATAAGGTCCTTCACACTACACATAGTTTTGTAAATGTATATCGCGAAATAACTACAGATTTTAGAAAATAAAGCACTACGAAATCACTACGCTTTGAATATTATATCACTTATGTGTTGCACAATCTTCATAGAGATGGCGCCATTTTCGATTCATATTTGAATATTTAAATGTTTTAAATGATATTCTGGTAAATTTATGTTTCATATTTATTTAGATAATGTAAATTTGGAAACTAAGTAATTAATGAATGAAAGAAACATGATTTATTAGTGCTTTGTATTTGGGGTAGGAAATATTTCAGGATTTGTTAAAATTGGTTGAATATTTCATTTTAACAAGATACTAAAATACGGTGTCAGAAATTTTAACATATTAACATAAAAAATCTTTAAAAAAATTCCTCACTAAGAATATAACCTGAATCTCGCCTTGGGCTCCCAAAGTATTTTGCCCCAGGGCTCCTAGACATCTAGCTACGCCACTGCTTTCATCTTGTCAGCTGACAGATTGAAAGCCCCTGACAGCTATGAACTTAGCAGAAAGACGAACATAATTTTTACTTCAAATAAATTCAATAGATTGCTCATTTTTCCTGACAATGTAAAATTAACAGTTTCTTTGAAAATAATAGCTCACTACTTATTGACACAAATTACTCACTACTTATTTCTCTGATGGTAATATTCTAATATTTTTGTATTGATTCCGCCATCTATCAGCGAATTTTTGAACTGAAACAAAATACAAATGACAGTTAAAATTTGAAAAAGTTTAGAACATGCAAATGTGTACAAAATCATAAGATTAAAACACACCTTACTTGAAAGATTGCTAAGCAACAACAATGAAAATGGTAACCGATTTCCTAGGTATTGATATTTTGACACATCACACAGCTACTTTATAAAATTCGATTATCCAGCTCTATTTTCCAAATTAGGATACATGTGTAATAAAAAATAGCGTACGACACATGTACATAAGAAGTGCTTTTAAAGAACTAGCGACGTTAAAATATACTATTCTATTTTAGTAGTTTGTGATGTTAAAATCAGAAGCCTTTTTATATTTTAAAGAATTTTTATTGATGTCATACAAATTAAAATGAAAAATATTACGTTCGTAAATATAACAAAATTACATTTGGAAAGATAAACATAGTAATAAATAAAGGTCTATTATAGAAATACTAAATAGTATGTGTCACTAAATAGTATGTTTGATAAAACAAGAAAAACATAAAAAAAATAAATATGGATTATCACAATAGTCATAAATTTAAAAAAAATACAAAACATTTCAAACATCTTTGTTTTCTTCATCTTCATGTTTATCTGTCTTCAATAGTTTAGGACCGGGTGAAACTTTCTCATTTGCATTTTGTATTGATGTTTTGTTTGAATTGTCGTCATCGCGTTTATTGTAGAAAAATTCTAATACATCATTACAGTATTTAATTCCTATTGTGTTTCTTATTTGTTGTTTTATTTCTTCCCTAACCTGATGATGATCTGGTTCTACTCTTACTTTTAGTTTATTGTCGTCAAAATTAAGTGTTTTTCCTCTGCCGAATGTTTTATACAATTGTTTGTTTTCATCAGAAGACGAATCAGTGCTGTCATACCACGGAACAAGAACAGGTTGCTTGATTACTTCTTTGGGTTTCAAATTGAATTTGTTACTTGGAAGATTGTGACTTCCACTAACATAAAATACTGATATACTTTCCACATCATGCATGAAATCTGTGTAATCTTTCCACTGCGACATTTTAAAATCTTTAGGTTATAATCTGACACTTGACACTTCGCTGTTTGCGCCACAAAGACAACTTTACAAATGGTTGCGGTTGCGCAAATAACGTGAACGTCGTGAACTGTGGTGTGGTGTGAACGCGCCAATGAAACTGACTATGTTTACTACAGCCCTACAGCCTTGCATTAGTTAAGTGACTTAAATCTGAAGTCGCTTAAATAAAGCGACTGAATGAAGTACAAATATATCTAATAATACAGTTCTTAAATTGATTAATACAATTATATTATATATTGCTGCCCATTCCCAGTGAGTATATTAATTATCAATAAAACTTTTTGTAAAACCTTATTAAAAACAGCACTTATAAAAGGGAAGTAGGTATTCCATAAGAGTTTAACAAAGAAAATTTTTAGGTTAACTAAATATCCAATGAAATTCTTTCATTTCTGATCACGTATACGAAATTGACCAATGAATACAACATTTAACTGACAGCAACCCATGGGACATTATCACTTATGTCAAATATGTTGCTAGGTTACAATTAATTATGTTCATTTTTATGTTTATAAAAATAATTGAATAAAAATGTCATTAGCACGTTTAGGTAATGAAAATGATACTTCAATTAATTAATAAAATTTTCTGTCAGAATAACCATCGACCATTGATAAATACTTATAATTTTGTGATAGCCTGACAGCTACCTCAAGCACGTTGCTTTTAGGTTAACAGCCCTCCGCCTGCGGTGACGGGCGGTTACCAAACAACGTGCTTTCGGAATGTCACAAAATTATTTCGTAATTATCAATGTCCTTGGGTTATTATAGCTGATAATTACCCATGAGAATGAAAGCTTAAAATGTTAAAATACAATACGAGTCGTAGGCGAGTGTCATAATCAGTCGACTAAGATGTGAAGAAATAAACTATAATTTGTCAACTTTGAACATTACTAAACCCTATCTGAAATAACTAATAAAACCCCCAATTAATTGTCAAAATTCTTTCGTTATTTCAAAGGTGCGTTCGTTTCACATACGTTCATTGTTCATTTATTCAGTTATGTGCACACATTGTTAACATGTTGCTCAGTATCAGTTCGTTTATTCACTTCTGTGCACTTTGTACTGCACAGGATGCGTTCGGAAAATACTCGGAGAAGCACCCATGGGGAAGTTGTTACTAATTAACTAGTGGTTAAAAAATTGGGTGCCTGTCCGGATCAGTTTAGGTCCTATTTTGAAAAAATGGCTTCCTTTTTTAGTTTTTTGCGATTTATTGTACGGTATTAGTGCAAAAAGTGTAATTACAAAATTATAGAACATACAATTCTCTACAAGATAGGTAGAAATATAAATAATACAGTTTTGGAGACAAATTAAAAAATGTGTTTTAAAGCACTCTTTTTGTATTCAGTCATAATTTTGTTATCGAAACTGTTTTGTTTCGTATGCTGGCAACACTGTTAGGGGAATTACCGGCAATAATTTTGTTTTAAGGTTACACGAATGTTAAACAGTAATAAATTGTTGTTGAACAAATTTCTCTTAATTTTATCTTGATCAAATTAAATTCGACTGGAACTGGAAAGTATAATGTAGGTATAATCAACTTCCAAGGTCACTGTTTTCTCATCTATCATCCTCTTAAACTTCTAACCTATCAATCGATCAAAATTTACTTCAACTCCGCGCCACTGAAGTACTGAACTGATCATCAACTTAAATTTCTTCGTTGTTTTTTAGCAATTCAGAAAGCGCTGTTATGTTTTGTGTGGTCTCCATTCAAGAACTGGTATATAGTTTGACAGTTCAGTCTTGGGCTTTCCTCATATAATTACATTAAATTATATTGTTGGGATTTGGACGAATAATCGGATGATTTTGATGTGGATCAGATTGGAAATAAGTTATGTACAATCGAGGACAAAAATATTGTTTTAAATACCACACCTTTGGATAATCTACTTTAGGAACTAAATAAGACCTATCATCAATCATTAAAACCTTATCTAGACTTTATTTCCCCGTTTAATTTTATGTGTAGATCTAAATTGTTAACATAAATTTCTTTATTTAATTTCTAGTTTATGTACACGATAGGGACTACATTTTTGCTCTCCAGAGAACTCGCGTGAAAGTTTTACTCTTCTATATAAAGATAATGAATCTTATGGCTGATTTAATTCGTAATTAAATTGTTCTTAACTACTGGTTTATTGTCGCTATCGGAATCAATCTGTTCGTTGTGCGATTTCATCTCAGGAAGAAACTGAATCTAAAAGTAATATGGCTCTCTCTAATAACAGGTGTACTCATTTTAAACAATTCGATAGAAATAAACATAAACACGATCACGACAAGCATTTTAAAAATAAAAACAAACATATTTAACATAATATGGAGAATATTTGTGTGTACAAATAAAATATAGTAGTAGTTTCAAAATAATATTTTTATGACGGTCAACATGTTAAGTAAAAGTCTATTTTTTTTATTCAGTTAACTAAAAAATGTTTAGGTAGGTATTTTATATGAAATCCCTGAATAATGAGCTTCATTAGCTCCGCAAAATGGTATACCTACCTAATATTACTTTAGCTCCGATTCTTTTCAAGTGATTTGATTAGAACGGTGCTGGTCCTGGTCCATAAAGTGTTGACAAAGAGTTCCACTTTAATATGAGTATCGAGTTTACCAGCTTAAGTTTATTGAGACTCGGTGTGAGTTTAGAAGGTTTACGAGGCCCGTCTACTTCCTAAAATCCAGCATAAAATTGCCAGTACAAGAATGATAAATTTTATTTCAACAAGGATTTAATAGAGAAAGAATGGATCTACAGATGTGATTCAAAAAAATGCAAAAAAATCTAATTTACGTAAAATTTACACGGTTATATCTCATGATAGAAATTAATTTTTAATATTTTAAAAAGGTGCATCTGTAGATGCTTATAAAATCATTATCCCGAAGTCAATAATAAACTGACAGTTTACTTGCAACGAAAACGCGTTTACAGTATTTTTCAACTTCAAAATGACATTAGGACATTACATAACTGGAATGATGTAAAGTACGAGTTTCGGGTTGGTTTCAGACAGCCGTAGTAGTGAGGAAAAGAGTGGAATGGAAAAAAAGTAAAATCGAGAGTATATGCTAGGAATTAGAATTAAGGTTTATTTATTAATTGTACGAACTATAGTGATGCCGCCGAGACGAGAAATTTCTCGTCTCATTCTCGTCTCGTCTCGAAATTACGAGACAAGAATCAGTAAATTTTTCGTCTCTGATTTTCGGTACGAGACGAGAATTCATAATTTTGAGACGAGAAATACTCTCGAGAACTCGAGAATTCTCGAAATTTTTACTTTAAAATATCTTTTTTAAATCAGGAATGAAGAAAAATTACTGGGATGCATTCAACAATATTTTATTTCTCAGTTGACTAGTTTCGACGTCACATACGTCATAATCAGGAGCTACATTATTAAAAGAACAATCAAGAATAGTGAATAGTTATTTACGAACCAAATGCGGGAAGATTTTGATCCCACATGAGCGGTTTTTACCTTCCGCTTACCTGTAAAGGAAGGTATTGGAATCATGCTAAAAATCGGGTTGTGAGTTTTAAGTGGATGAGCACGAATTAGGGTCCTTACAACTCATTTTTGATAGTTTCTCGATGATGTCTGTATGTATGTATGTGTGTGTGTGTGTGTGTGCGTGTGTGTGTATGTGTGTGGTTCGGGCCGATGCCGGATGTCGCATAACTCAAATACGAAATACCCAAAAATTTTGATATTTGGTATTTTGCAATTGTATACGAATAGGAAGAGCTCATTAGATTTTGGTACAAATATCTTCACCGGAAGTGATATTTTTTGAAGATTGAAAAAGAAAATTGTCAAAAATTTATATAAATTTTGATAAATATAGTATTTATTTGTAATAATAATAAGAAGCAAAGTTATTTGCAACTCACGTTATAAAAAAATTGTCTTTATCTGGTAGCATTAAAGAACTGCAGTAAAATTTAAAAAATAAATTTATCAGATAAAACGTTGAAATCTTGTAATCCATGTTCGGTTGACTTTTGTTTCTACGTAAAAAATATTGACAGGTGAGACGGGTGACAAGTTGACATACTAGCGCCATATAAGTCATAAGTGAGATATTAAATGTAGTAATTGAACAGAGGATGGCTTCAACACAGAAGAGTTTTCGGCTAAAGTGTAGAATAGGTGTTTAAAAGGAATTTCGTTTTTTTTGGTGTCAATCGGTTCATTCCTATTCTTTGTCCTAGAATAAAGCAAAATTAGGGCCGATTTTGTTAGTTTTTAGGGTAAAATTTTTGACAACTGTCAACACTGGTTATGCTGAAAAATTAACAGATTAAACATGTGATTTAACGTTTTTATACATTTATGTAATAGAGATATCAATAAATAAATATATTTTTCACAGATATAAGGCTTTTTATTACTTGCTTTTCTTAGTTTTCGAAATTATTTGACATAAATACAATATTACATTTGTTTTAGATTAATATAAATTTCAATAGTGTTTGCCATGTTAAAAACATGGATACAAAAAAAATGCGAGTTTGTGGGGCTCTAGTACGGTTTTGTTAGCTTTGTTATTGTAGCAAATACCAAAACCGAGTTTGTGGGGCTCTATTACGGTTTTGTTAGCTTTGTTAGTGTAGTAAATACCAAAATCGGGTTTGTGGGGCTTTATTTTTAGCCATTTTGACACATTGAGGTTAACCAAAAAAATTTCATTTTCTTCAAAAAATCATGTTAAAACACTCTTCCGCGGTCTAATTTTGCTTGTTTAGGTCATATTTAAGCATAATAAACGATCTCCTAAAATAACGCATTTTCTCTTAAACACCTATTCTACATTCCAGCCTATTTTAAATGGGCACCGGTTTATACGTATACATTTCTGTTTAAAGTGTAGATATGGCGGAAGGTTGTGTGATGGCCACGTCAGATTTTTTGAAACATGGGCGAAGCTAAGTTTTCATTTACGCGAATGCTGGGATGGTGTCTTCCCGCAAGAGGTTTGTACAATGTTTTTTGTAACGGATAAAACTATAATCAAATACATTCAAGTTGTAGTTGTAGTCTGATCATTAAATTTGAGGTTACGATGTATTTTCTACTCACTACTACCGACAGATGGCAGCGCAAGTTTTATTTTTAAATATTGGCGGTTTTCGGTGGTCTTCACTAATTATAATTCCGAAACGGTGGCTATTGTCGAACTACCTACCAATGCGTAGGCTGTATCATGTGTATTTTTTGTTAAATTAAGGTGATTTGGAGAATTCATAAAAATTATAAAACTACCTACCTATTTAATTTCTGTTCCTTTATATAAATAATAGAGAAGTATAATACTAATTATGAATTTCATCAGTTCCAGTCCAGATTTTGGTTCTTATATGCTTATTTACTAGTAAATTTTGTTTGGAAGTAGGAATATAATGTGGAGGATAAGTGGTTATCCAGAAATTTAAAGTTAATAATTATATGTCAAAGATTTAGAACAACTTTTTTGTAACATTTTTCTTAGCTTTTATTATAGTATAGTAAGTCAACAAACTTGAGTCTGGTCTCTGGTATTTTACTATTTATACAAAGTTCAAAATATGAGCTAAGTGCAAAATTAATGTATCTTTTTTTACAAAACAATTTATTGTTTTTCATGAAATAATTTCTTCGTGAAAATATGCTGTACATCCGTTGTTTTTGCAATTTTTATTCAATTCCAGTAACTCCTTAACAAAAACTTTGAAAACAACATAACTCACTGGTTGCTAAAATGACAGAGCACTCATTTAAAAAATTCCTGTTTGTTTTTTTACAGAGTATCGTACGATGGCCAACAATTTATAAATTTTTGTTTCGCATCACAAAAGGCAAATAAGTGTTGTTGGTCGCTAATACTCTGTAATTATGTTTACACTAAAATGAAGTAAGCAGTGAAGAGTGAAGTATAGAACATTGTTATCGAGTAACAGTTATACGTGCGTTCGTCTGGTTGCTGGAGAACACAATACCGAGTGAAGAGATTTGTCTTTTGTGAGGATTATAATGGCTTCATGGCAGATTTTGCTAATGGAACGGTGAATGATCAGATGCATGAGCAAAATTCACCGAGCGAGGTCTATATTACCTAATTGTAGTATAATTTCACTATTTGTACCACTTTATAATTCTAGACTTTATTTTATTGATCATCAGTTAAAGTACGAAATGTACTAGGTACCATATCATATGATATAAGGCATGTGCACATGTGCAGCTTACGTCACAATCTCAAACAACAATAGTTTGATGACAGGGAGGTGCAATTTGATTTTTGTAAACAAGAGTTTATTTTCAAATTTTTTGACTTATTTTTATGAAAATATTAAATAAAATGGTAGCATAACTCATTTAACAGCATAAATCGTAGGTCAGTACTTTGTATTTTGCACTTTTCTATCATGCTTGCCTATCAAACAGCTGATGTTGTGACGTAGGTGCACATGCCTTATTGCGTTGGTAGTACCTTAAAGAAATTTAAAATATTCGACAAATTAAATATACCTACCTACATTTGAAATAGTTAAGCTTAATTTCCATGCATCCGTTTTGTACGTCGCGTTTTATCCGTCGTTAATGGTGATTGGTTGAATTCAAAAGTTATTTTCAATTTGACCAATTATCATTGAGAACGGATGAAACGCAACGTACAAAACGGATACATGGAAATCTACCCTATTTGTAACAAGTTTTGAAAATATAGTTTTGTCGAACGCGAACGAAAATTGTAGCCCTAGCGAAGGAAGGGTTAAAAAATACAAAAATAATACTAATAATAATTTTTTAACATTTATTGTCAAATTTTTAAATTTTTGTGAAATATCAATGTTGTTGCGAAAACAATGAACATTATAAAAAGCAAAACTGTGTTGCAAAGTGCCCAAAAGTGTGCTACAAAGTACTTCGTCGCACACTTAGGTACTTTGTTGCACACTTAGGTACTTTGCAACACATTTGAGACAAATGGCTGCTTTCAACATTAAAAACAATGTAGAAACATAAACTTTCAGAAGCAGGCATGTAAAAAAATTAAATAAAAATTTAATAAGCATGAAATCATGAAAACATAATTTACACATTGTTCTTTAAGGTTTTCCATTTAATATATGTCAAACTTTATGACAGGATTTATATAAGTACTTAACAAATGCAGATTATTATAATTATTTTTATTTTTATCAACGACTGTTTTTAAAAATGAACCTTTTAACTGTTAAAAGTAACATAGCAACGTGTTGAAAGTTATTTTATTTATACTTTTAACACGTTAACGATTTACCTATATCAATAAAAAATAAACAACTAACCTGTCGAAATGTCATTCATTAATTTTTAGTTTTTACAAATATACCATACGAAGACCGTATAAATAAAATATTGTATGATATATGTATTAAAAGTGATTTTATTTCGTTCGTGGGGTTGTTTCACTCGGTTTCGCCTCGTTTTCCAAACATCTCCACTCATGAAATATCACTTTTAACACTTATATCATAAATCACTATTTTATGATTTTTGAATTAATTAGCCTGTTTTAGTATTTTCCAAAACAATAAAATATATATAATATAGTATTTATAACATTATTAATTAAAATACATAATAAATATGAGTAATAACATAATAGCAAACAACAACGTTCGTTGAATTTAACAATCAATTATACCTCTACTATTATTATTATGACATTTACTTAGTCGATTTATAGGAGTTGGAATCGTATTCGGAAATGCTATAGCTTCATGGCTAGGCTGACATTCAAAATAATGCTTCTATTGTGCCATCACTTAAATGTAAATTATCACTAGGGTTGCAGATCAGTAATATTACTGATTGTGCACCAAAATCTAAGAAACAAACACAAAACTCGAACCTTTATACCCGTTTTTACTTCCTTGTACGAAGTAAGGAAGTATTGTAATCGCGAAAAATTTCGGTTCTCAGATTTTGACGGAAATATCCGTTTTGACCTTTTCTGAATCCATTATGACTAGTTTCGACGTGACGTCTGTACGTACGGACGGACGGACGTATGTGTGTCGCATAACTCAAATACGGTTAG
Source organism: Agonum fuliginosum (assembly GCA_947534325.1). Lineage (NCBI taxonomy): Eukaryota > Metazoa > Arthropoda > Insecta > Coleoptera > Carabidae > Agonum > Agonum fuliginosum. The sequence continues at coordinate 14,197,265 of OX384038.1, read as the reverse complement.
ACGTAGAAAGTTGAAATTTTGTATTTAGGACTGTTATAGCATCTAGTTGTGCACCTCCTATTTTTGGTTTCAGTCTACAAACCGGAAGTAGTACTTTTAAAAAATATTTCGATAAATATTTAATTTTAGACAATTTTTTTAATTTTAAATGAAAGATTATGTGATTATTACCTACAATCGGTATTTTATAAATATTTTTGTATCTGCTATCATTTAAAAATAATTAAAGTATATATTTATAATTTATAGTATTTCGGTATCTTGTAGTCCATGATCGATTAACATTTGTTACTACGTAAAATTTAAATGATTATGACATGACAGTGACAATAGTAAAATATGCTTTATATCTTCTTCTGCAGTTTAAATAAAATGACTAAAATATATTTGTGAGTATACTAGTATAATAAGTTAAAAGAATTTTTAATATTATTTTACATTTTAGTTATTAAGAAAAGTATGAACACACAAGGCGTACAAGGAAGTCATGTGGTGTCCACGTCAGATTTTTTTGTGAAACTTGCCATTTAGGGTAATTTCGAAATAAATAAAGCCATGTTAAATTAAATTCACGCAAAAGTATGAGCCATTATTTTTTATATAAAGCAAATAGTTTTAGTGCTCGTTTAACATATTACTACTATTTAGGTAATGTATTCTCAATTATTTTAAAATTATATTCCGTTACCGCATTTGGTACTATATTTAGTAGATTTAAAATCTTTGTATAATATCAAATAGTAAATATGTTAGCCATGGAAGTAGGTACAGTTTCCGGAAGATTTTTGGAGTTCCATACCTACCAACAGTGTTATTGTTCCGTAAAAAGTTTAAAATACCACAATACCACACAACTTAGTTAAAATAACTCGTTTACGGTTCATACCTCTAAATGTTTTCTTCCTAACAGAACTAGAACAATGAGAGTGTGTTTAGTATAAACACCTCCGCACAAAAAGCATAAAATCCTCAAAAGTGAAACTTATCTGTCACCTGAACCTTACAGTAAGAAAGCTTACTCACCTTACTCAGCTCACTCTACATTGTTTATAAAAGGTTTTTTGTGTTCGATAACATTCTTTCCTCGGTACTCGCACATTTTTTCCTTTTTGAGAAAGTGTGCGTTGCAGTGCTCGTCCCAAAACCTTCTCTGATCGTTTGCTCTCGCATCGCCCGCACTTAATCACAATGTTATCGTGCCTGTAATTATGGATGATTGCAGCCGTCAGTCGTAACACATCAGGACCGGATTGGCAAGAATGTGACCCGGGACCCCAGGGCTGGTACGGCCCTGTATCCGATATATAAGTTTTAATATCATGGATGCGATTAAAAATTGTTGTTAATAATTATGGGGTGGGGTTGAAGAAAATGAGAATTTGGATGAGTTTGGTTTAATGCATTTTTGTAATTAAGTTGCAAATGATAATGTTATCTGAATTTAAATTTTAATTGAAATGAAATTTGTTCGACAATATCGCAGTAACTATATTTTTTATTTTTTACCTATATAAAATTTCAACGGTAATTAAGTTTAGATTTTTATTTTACTTTTTAGGTACTTACATCTTATTATTACAGCCTATCTTACTACTTAATTCTAATTGACGGTTATGATGAAATTGAAAATATCGTACTTCTATAGATAAAATGAGATGATTTTGAATTTAAGTAGTATATTAAAATTTTGTGATGTAATAAATGGTTTTACGTTAACTAACTGATAGATGAGTTTACATAACTTTAGTTACTACCTACTAATATGCAAAATGCAAGTAACTTATATTCATACTATTAAAGTTCTAACGATTAAACTGTATAATAATATAATAGTTAACAAATATTCTTTTCTACAATCTTTGCACAATATGAATAGTGTTATTAAATTTTTAGTTAGGATATGTTCAAAATTGTCACACTTGTGCTGTTTTGTCCCACTAGTGCGGTAAAAACATTAAACCATTGCATTTATTGCGTAAAATTGGCCTCAAATTACGATTGTAAACATTTTGTTTGAATTTTGTTTTGTTCATAAACGTTGTCATGATGATTATCAATATCCACGATTTCATTGAATTATTATAAGCACACGGCAAATAATAATAATTTTTGTTCAATTTTAACGTTTTAAACTGCTATTATTAACTCCATAGCAACAACTTTGAACAACAAACTGTATATTCACAAGTGAATTAAAACTTTTTAAATCACTCAACAAATTTTTAAATCACTCTGATGTAATTATTTCGTCAAAAATGCATAAAAACATTTGCCACTGACGACTACTTTAATTTTATTTTTGTTGTCAAAATAAATTTATAATTCATATAATTTCGTGAAAATTGAATAAAATATTGTATAAACCACGTGAAATACGAATGTTTATTCACTCCATTCCACTCGCCCTTCGGGCTCTGGGGCTAAACTTTCTTCTCTTGAATAAACATTCATGTATCTGACTTGGTGTATAATAGATATTTATACATCAAGTGAGATAAGTACATGAATGTTTATTCAAGAGAAGAAAGTTTAGCCCCCGAGCCCGAAGGGCAAGTGGGATAATTTCTTCGAGTAAATAAACATTTGTATCTCACGTGGTTTATACAATATTTTATTCAATTTTGATGAAATTATTTCAAATATATGAATTATAAATTTATTTTGACATAACAAAAAAAAACTAATCAAAGTAGTCGTTAGTGGCAAGTCATTGTTTTTATGCATTTTTGACGTAATAATAACAGTTTAAAACGTCAGAGTGATTTAAAAATGTGTTGAGTGATTAAAAAAAATTTAATTCACTTGTGAATAAACATTTATTTAAAGTTGTTGCTATAGAGTTAATAATAGCAGTTTAAAACGTCAAAATTCAATAAATATCTATTAAATTAGTTATTTTTGACGTTATACGACTGTAGAAAAAATATTGTGTGCACCTCGTCGGATAGAGCTTGTTGCATTTGGCGAGTCGTCGATCTCGGCTTCGCCTCGACGGAAAAACATTCTCGCCGCGTGCAACAAACAATATGCTCTATCCGTACTTATAAAAATGGAATTATGTGTTTATATCTTATGATTTTAATTTTCATTACTATGCGAAGATTCAGTGCACTTATACTTATAAGAAGATAAAATCCACATAGGTGGTGAAATTAAATTTCAGTGCCTAGGTATTAACATAAATTACTACTATTAGGTACATCAGTGGCGGGAAAATTTAAGTACTTTGCAGTTAGGTAGTTATCAATTATTCTACTATAAGGACAGAAATGAAAACTGAAATTAATTCAATATATTTATCTTAAGAACAGACTTATTTACTGTAAGTATATAAAATATTTTAATAATAAATGTAATTTTTATTATCACATCGTGGGGATTCCCTTTTCACCGCCTAGTTACGCCACTGAGGTACATTATCATGATTTTTATTACTGGTAGGCACGCTGGTAGGTAATCACCAAATAAATTATTCACAAATCAATTTGTAAATGGCCAAAACACAACAATATATAAAATACCTATTGCTATTTTACATTTTTATAATTTCTAAAATACTATATAATTTTCAGTAGTATACGTGTCTTAAGAAAAATATTTATTTAAAAAAAAATTTTCAAGCAGTAAAGAATAAAATTGTATGATATTATCTCTATATTCGAAATACAATGTAGTTTTCTATCATATTTTTATAATTTTATGGAAATACCTATCCACAAACAGTAAAATCTTTATAATTACAAAGATATTTATCGCCTTAAATTACAATTTTCTGTTGTAATAAAATTTTACGATACCTGTTAATTTTGCAAGCTTTTATATTCGTAAAAATTATCAACTACCAGATCAGAGGCATAAAATTTAAATTTTTTCTTATCTTTGAAAGTAAATCCTTGAGTCAAATTAAAGCAGATATAAATTTTGGAGAAAGGAATCTTTATCTTTATTTGGTGACTTCTGAATTCTTGGATGCTTGAAATGTTTAAGTGATTTCTGCAAAGATTAAAAAACATTACAAATTGATACTCATTAAAACTGTATCTTTGGGTTATAAAATTATTTAATTATAAAAATAAAATACCTACAACAAAAGTAAAAAGTATTGGGATCCTGATTTTCTGTGACTACTTGGTCTCGGTGACAACTATTTATCATTACAGTATAATTGAATCAAATTTGAAAAAACAAGACAGGTGCTCAATAGAGACATGTTTACTCAACCATTTGAGCTAAATAAATAAAGATTATTTTTATTATTATTATTTAAAAAATCATGAATTTTGTAACTTGAAGTATGCGACGATAAAAAGAAATTCAGTAAAATCTAATAAGATTGTATTTTTCCGCCTTAATTCAAATAGCTAATTAATGAAGTAGGGTGCATTTAAACGATAAAATCAAATGGAATTTAATGCCGAAGTGCAAAAATATCAAATTTAAATTTTTGTTAGAATTTTTCAACAATGTAATTCGAATGTTTTAAGTCAGAGAATTTGAAAAGTAACATAACTTTAAAAATCTGATATTTCATAGTTTTAACATAAAAAATATTTAAAATATATTTTGGTAAGTGAAAAGGTTAATCATAAAAATAATAAAATCTGGCGTATAGTTTATATTTTGTAGGTAAATTTAATTTAAGATAGGTATAGGTATTTTCAATAATTTTGTTGTTTAATGAAGAAATGGATTTAACTTGGGATGAGATGCATAAGCGTTGCCGAGTGCTCTATGTAACTAACTATACCGTGAATTTATTTTAACATGAAACATAGGACTTTTCATATCCATGGTTACGAATTTGACAGCAATGTATTAGAGCGTTCTTTTTAATTTAACTGAAATATATTATATTTAAAATTATATGAATGTTACAAAATAACAAACAAATAAACAATAACTAGAATAATAAATTTTCAAAACGTCTCGAACTATTACAGCTTCCCAAATAACTAATGTTACTCAAGAGTTTTATAATCGATTGGGTCATTGTTTAGCCGTGAATGCAGGGAATTTTGAAAATTTATTATAGTTATTGTTTATTTGTTTGTTATTTTGTGCAAATTTCATATAATTTACATAGATTATATTTCAGTTAAATCGATTCCCTATGTTCTATTTTAAAAGAACGCTCTAATACATTGCTGTCAAATTCGTAACAACGGATATGAAAAATGCATCTTTCACGTTAAAATAAACTCACGGCACGGTATAATGCCCATGTCACACCGGCACGGTGCTCGGTGGAACAAATGAATAACGTAAAAATTTTATCGCAGCTATTCCATCGAGCATATTGACATATGACATATTTGTTGCTGATTTCAGTGAGTCCTCAATATAATTTTTGACATTTGGTGAATAATTGATATCAAAATAATATATATATATATATATATATATATATATATATATATATATATATATATATATATATATATATATATATATATATATATATATATATATAATAAACAATATAGGTACAAATTTTCGTATGGCATTTTGCTATACCGGTGTGACACCCTTTTGACAGTTTTGAACGAAGCAAAATGCCACATCGAGCACCGTGCTTCATGCCACACCGGTGTGACATGGGCATTATATGATTGTGATTCTGACAGTTGAATTTCGAATATACCTAGTCAAGCAAAAAATATCCCCGTGGTGTACTCTCAACTCTCAAACAACTTTGAGTACAAAATTAGTTGCATGCATGATATAAATAAATTATATATCTATCGATATAATTATTGTAGATAAAAATATTAGATTTCAGTTTATTTATAATTATTTATGATTACGTTATTACGGTGTATTTAATTGAATAAGATTTTGGGCCTCATCCTTATAAGTATGTAGTTTTCTACCATCGTCGCTTATGGGTAACAACTTATAAATATTAATTAACGATTCAATTGATAAAATCGACAATCTTCATCTCGTATCTCCGCAGATTACACGTTGCATTAATTACTTAAGTAATAGTTAGCTAATATCAAGTTAATAGCAGCCATTACATGCGTCGTGCAAGTATGTACAAACATACGTACATGGTCTAGCTTAATTTATTGAATCCTAATTTAGGTGCAGGAATCTTTATATCAATTTTGCAATCGCCAATTGATTTTATAGGGAGGTTTTACGATGAGATATTTATAGATATTGACAATGACGATATTGATAGGCTACTGAAACTTGAAGACAGATATTAATTCTAGAAGATAACAATATTGATTAATAGATAGATTGGTATTGACAGGAAGGAAAATATAGAAATTTTACTACTGTTAGCAGGGTCGTAGCCAGAATATACATTTAGATAATAAAAATAAATTATGGCAGTATGAAATTTAAAAAATCTGATGTGGCATGTGCTCAGCACAAGATTTGTCGCCATACTCTACTCATTTTACTAATACAAATGTTAGACAATCATGGACAACAAGATACTGAAATTTCAAACACTAAATTGTACTTTAATTCCTAAGTAGTACCATATACAAAAAAATATTTGTAAAATAAAAATACTAATTTAGATAAAATAATACAATCTTTTATTTAAAATAAAAGTCGTCACAATACCTCTCTCTTATATAATGTAAGGCGAGTGTCCACCTAAACAAATATGTGTAGTAGGTTTAACGGTTCAACCATAGTAAAACAAAGCAAGAATGCGCCGCAGGTGATTTTTTTCATTCAAGGTCAAGTGCTTTATAATTGAAAGTTACATTTAAAAAAATAAAACCTGTATGTTTTTCGCCCATTTTACGTGCAAAAAAGATATAGAAACATTTTAGAAAACAAAATATTTATAACGGATAGTTGACTTTCAAATAAACTGAGTAAAATAGATTATGAATTATGTTGTTTGTTTTAAATAGTAATTTTTGTAATATTTTAATTATTTTTTTTCCGTCTGGCTTGACTGTTAGGTATCCCTTAATTCTTTCTGTTCCACGCTTAGCACGTCGTGTAATAACCGAATTATAAAAACATTTGTATATTTATGCAGTTTACTTACAAAATGTAAGACTTCTATACACCCAAGTTGAATACAAGTCGTAATAAATATGTATGTATGTACTGCTAACTAATTAAATTTTCAATGTTCAATGAAAACAATTAATGTTCTGTATGTGGTATCTAATGTTTTATCCAGTTGTAACTAAGTGACAATAAATGACCTACATGTTAACTAGTAGATATTATTATTGAATAACTTTATAACTAATGCATATAATTCAGTATTTACTACTACAATAATAATTTCTAACAAATTCTTTCTGGAACAAACCCAGCAAATTCTTGAACCAGACCACATCCTTCAGTGCGACATAAATTCCGTTTACAAACACTTCCTCAACATTAAAAAATAAATTTCAGTTATGCACGCCGAGCTCTCGATATAAATATCTTCTTGCTGTACGCCGATAGGAAAACGACATACCGACATACGTCATACATGATTACCATACGTCGAGCGCACCGTTATAGGGGGCGATGAGAGTCTAGAACTCAGATCAGATCGGAAAATTTATCTCTCTGGAACTCTGAGAGATAAACGCTGGAGTTCAGCTCAGTGCTACGGGGGTTGATGTTATTTATATGTGATAACAATGCTCTTGGTCTTGCTCCCAATGCAGGAAATTATATGTACAGTTCCAGGACTTTTAAAATTTATAAGTGGGGTTATTGTTTTAGTCCTGTTGCTCAAATGTGTAATAAGTCTTCGGGTTTTATAAACTGCTGCACAAGTATTTGTTGTAGAAATTATTTTCTTCAGGCTACATTGGATGTTTATTTCAAATAACTTTAACAATTTCAGTGCCCAAATCAAAGCAAAAAATCTGCTGTGGCCAGTACACGACCTCTCGCCTAATTCTGCTTATATTCTACTAATCTCAAGACTAATCTAATAAATAGTTTTACTTACATTTTAATAGTTTTATGTTCATGCAAGATGTAAACGATAATGTAAACCAAGATGCAAGCAAATGATGTCAACTACTGTCACTGTCAGAATAATTCAAATTTTATGTAGAAACAAATTTCATATCATGGACAACAAGATAGAATATTAATTGTACTTTATTTTATTGTTAAATACTACCAGATTCAGTAAATTGTATTTATAATTAACTGTATTCATAGATAATTATATTTTCTTTTATTTTTAATTGCAAAAATTGTCATAAATAAATAATCTACCAATATATTTAAAGAAAACTTAATCAAGCTTCAAAAAGTACTACTTCCGGTTTGCGGATTTCTTCCAAAATGTTATCCGGTGTTAAGATACTTATTAAAACCTTAAATATGAAATTTGGTTATTAAAGGTTTGATACTTTTTCAGTTATCGTGGACGAAAAATCGTCAGTCCATACATTCATACAAACATACACATGCACACACACACATACACACACACAGACATCATCGTGAAAATAGTAAATTCGTATTGTAGAGACCCTGAAACGTGCTTATACACCAAAAACTCATACTCGAAAATTTTGATTTGTAAAAATCGGGTGTCTCTAATAGAAGTAGAAGACTTTCACTATCTTAATTACCTAAAGATACGCCATTTATAAAATATCAGTAGACTTTTAAAATAAGTGTCATATCACACTTTATTAAAATTTGTTTTGTAAAATCTGGAGAAATAATAAATTTTTGCATTATGCATCAACGACAAAATTTTTAAAATATTTCAAAATACGAGTACATACAAAATCTTATATGTTTTGTATTGGGTTATTAAGATTCGTATTAAAACCTTAAATATAAAATTTGTAATTTTTGAGTTATCGAGTTATCGTCAACGAAAAATTGTAACACACGGCGTAACGAACGAACGAACGCACACACACAGACATCATCTCGAAAATGTCAAATTCTTAACCTTGGGACCCTAAAAATTTTGACCAATCACAATACCTCCTTTATAGAATATGAGGTGGGGGGTAAAAATAAGAATATAATTATGTTTGATACCAATTTTTTGATCAAGAACACTTATTTTATAAATTTATTTCGATCTTTCAAAACCAGTATGCGTTGTTGAGTAATAATGGGAATTAAGAAACAAATTAAAAGTTTCATCCGTACCAAACCAACCTATGGTACCAGTAAGAAAATAAAAAGGCACATTACCGAACTTAATTTTTTGATTATAAGTTCCAATTTAAAATTATATTCCAATATTTTTATTTTGTAACTGAACTATATTCTGAATTCTGACAGAATACTTGATTCACTAAAATTGACAAGATTCATCACAATATTGAAGTTAAGGGAGCAAGAAAAAAATGAGATGTCTGCTGTAACTATTACATCATTTTTAAATAAAGTTGTTATTTGGATAAAAAAGTGCAAAGATGACAAATCAGTTATAATTTTGGCCATGTTAAAGTCGGCAGAATTAATGGTAGCAATTTAAATTTTAAAATGTCTTTTAGTGTCTCATTTATTTAAACCTCGGTTTAAAAGAAAGCACGTAATCAAAAATAAGTTAATCGGTTAATAAATCAAATCCGAATCTGCGATCTATATATGTTTCACATTAATTAAAATTCTTAAACTCTTTTTATCACTGATTGTATTTCGATTGTTTATTCATTTATTTCTCCGTCTGCCGAATGAGTTTTACAGTTAACAATTCATTAATGAAAGTCTGCTACGCGGCCCGAAGACATATGTTTCAAAAGAATAAACCTATATAAGATGGATTTCAAAAAGACTAACATTAATCATCTTAAACATGAGCAAAAAATATGCCAATTTTAGTTTACTTGTTGTTTACCGCGGTGAAATATGTTCAAACAAAATGGAGGGGGCGAAAAAGTGGGGCATTAAATGCCCCTGAATCTGCCAGGCATAAGTTCGGATATTGGGGTCATCATTTCGATTATTTTTTATTCTTTAAAGGTTTAAACAATGAAATGAGTTTGCCCCCTCTGGGAAAGGTCACGAACGCCACTGGATACACAATTGTTTAGTAGTAATTTGGTTATAGGTCCATATATCAACTATTGTTATTGTTAATATATCTTAGTCTTCGTTGAGAGGTTCAAAGTAATAATAATAATACTTACAATCATAATCTATCTAGGTTAGTTGAATATTATTAGATATCCCCTTCAAAAAGAATGATAAAAATGGGAATAGATAATAGAACAATACATTAGTTATTAAACATAAACATAATGTAGGTAACAGGGTATAACAGATTATAGAACAAAGAGGAATAAAAAGAGATAATGCAAGAGTAAAATAGAGCACAATGGAGTTCTGATGTAATACTCGATAAGATGATCTTACGGTACGGTTATGACTACGAGAATGCATTTCAAAGTGATGTGATAAGTAATCAAATTCAATAAAGAGGTTACATAATTGACATTTTAAATGAGAAATTGTATCATTTCTGCAAATAAGAAAATTAATAAATACTTTCGAATTATTTTTAATTTACTTACATAAAATCTTTCGAAATTTTACTAATGAATTTAAAAATAAGATATTTTTTTTCTTTGGATGGCCTTCGGTACTGTGCCGATTAGCCAAGATCTTTGTGCTTAGTGTACTGTTTATATTTTTATTTTGTTATTATTAATAAAATTTAGTATGTGTATAAAATCCTGGAATTTGTTGCTGATAAGTTTATTAAAAAGAGTATAGAGGACAATAAATTGAGTAATATGTGGTCCAGGGTGGCGTCTGTGTTCTGATCACATGGACATATTGGAGAATCGCATAGTTTCAACTTGAATGCGTGACTCGGTAAAAGAGTGTGATTGAAGCGCATTCGCGCAATAGTAGTAATTGAGGCTCTTTTCTCAAATTTGTGGAACCACGAATGTGGATGGTATCGTGGGTTGTACTCGATAGTACGAAAAAGATTTGTTTTGAGAAATTTCTAAATACTCTTGGTTCCACCTTTCGTGACAGAAAAATAAGATATTAAAAATAATATACCTATAAGTTATGCTTTATCATTGGTTGTTTGGTTCTTTAACAATTTTTTAAAGTACCTACAAAATTTGTGGTAAGATTATTACAAATTACTATGGCATAAATAATATTTTTTATATGTAACAAAAATATAATGTCACTGTCAATTTTGAAATGTTTATAATTTGATAAAGTAGCTCATTTACTGTTAGTACTATGATATACAATATATGATAGTATAATAGATATGTAATATTATATAATTTTATTATACCTAGATTACATGATAATCATAGTATATTATAAAAATATCTCGATTTTATCATAATAAATATCAAAACGAATAGTGGTAGCTATGGTCTGCTTTATGATCTTCCAGTGGAATGCAAATTCCAATCAAGTTCTGAAAAATGGTTCGCCAAAATTTCAAAAATTATACAAATCTTGGAATCAATAAAAAAGGACAAATTGTATGCAGAATTAAAAAAAATTCAAACAATTCGTACCATTTAAAAATATTTGGTTTGTGGCAGCGTAACTCAATCTTCGAAAATGACGTAGGTACGCAATTCTGGCTGTGAAGTAAAAAATTTGATTACAATATAGATTGAATTTCTTGAATTCTCTAGGACGCTAAATAGTAATTTCGCAGCCTACGTATACAAATAGGGAAGATGTGCCTATAATGACATACTAAGGTACAATGACATACCGGCCATTTCTCGAATTTGGCGAAACGTACGGTTCTAATCTCAAGAACTGTAGAAACGCATAGGTCAGCTTGTTCATATGAAATGTGAAAATAATGTATAAGTTTAGAGTGGAAATATTTCTCAAGTCAGTATAATGTAATTTACATATTGCTTGTATTATTTCTATATTTTAAAATGATTTTAAAAAATCATGTTATTTATAAAACTTCAACCTCTTGAATTTTGTTAACTAAGGAATAGGACCTATGTTCAATGACATTTTTTGCTTAAAATGACATCAGGAATAAACTGTTAAAGTTTGCTACACTTGTTCTGAAACACCCTGTATCATTTTCAAGTTTCTCTTGTAATTTCCGACCTGTCTATTTTATTTGGAGCATCATTCATAGTTAAAAAAACCAATCATATTCTTAATATCTACACTCAAATATTTAAATAACTGATCGATTTATATCTTCCGCCGTTCTAGCAATAGCAAATATCAGATAAGATCTCCCTTCCTTATATAGTCATTATCCCAATCCCCGGAAACATAAAATCGCAAAAGCAACAAGATCCGGTAGTAAACCTACACACACTAACACTCCAACAATCCACCGCGATCTTAGAGCTAAGACGGTGTGTTTCGAGTGTTTATGTTTGCCGACAGTCGGATTAATTGGTTGTCCGATAGCCGACAGCGAAGAGGTTGAAGTTGATGACAATGGACGAGGACGAATGAACCTGCTGCAGAAACCACCGAGAGGAAGACTGTATAAGAACCGTGGTTATTGCCTCCAGCTGTAGTAGAATAGATGATTGTTAGAGCTTAGAGGTTGTTTGAAGAAGGATAATTTATGAAGACGTTTATAATTAAAGTGATAAGACATGGAAAGGGCAAACAGTGAAGAATGTATTGAAAATGATGTTTAGAGTGTAATGAATAGCAACCATAGAGTTCCTTGTACAGTAGTTCCCAATGTACTGTAAACAACAATTTTACAAATAAAATTTGTCAAGAATAGCTATTTATTTTAGAATTGGTTATTGTTGAGCCGAAATGGATGTTATGGAAAGAATTAAAGAAATTTAATTCAAGTTTTTGGATAACATGGCTCTAGTTTTATTAATTGATATTCGGTAATGGCAACGTTTCAGTCATGATTATGACCATCTTCAGGTCTGGTCAACTAAATGAACCTAGCATAGATGTTGATATTTAAAATAGATAGGTACCTACATCCTACATATTTGTAGAAGTGAATACTTCTACGAATCAATACTGATTGAAGTGATCACTTCTACAAATATGTACCTATTTTAAATATCAACATCTATGCCAGGCTCATTTAGTTGACCAGACCTGAAGATGGCCATAATCATGACTGAAACGTTGTCATTACTCAATATCAATTAATAAAACTAGAGCCATGTTATCCAAAAACTTGAATTTAAAAAAAAGTCAAAAATAAACTAACAGTTTATTTGCAACGAAAACTCTTTTCCATGCGGGAAAGTAAAAGTACGAGTTTCGGGCTGGTTTTAGGAGTAGTGGAGAAAAGAGGGGAATAGAAAAAAAAAGTAAAATCGAGAATATTCTAGGAATTCGGGAGAAAAACGTAGACGAACTTTGCAAAGTTAATAGTGGAAAATAGTGTGTTAACACAGTTTAGGTACTTAGATGAATATATTGCTGTCTTTTTTGTCAATATAAAAGTTGACTAGTCTAAAATACAGTATAATCCGTGGTATATCTTTCCACATTTGAAGTAATACCAAGTTTGAACTGTAACTTGTACATAAAGACTAAATTTTTCGCAAAATGAGTTTAATAAAGTAATTAAGTTATCAATGGTGTTATAAAAGGACAATAATACCTGAGGTTGACTGTGTGTAAATAAAGAAAATTATTTATGCTAGATAAGGTACCTTTTTAAAGGGTTGGACTAAGCCAATTATCACCTACACAACTGGCATTGAAATGAACTGATTCATATTTGTGTAGGTAGTACAGTATATACTTAATTAATTAGGTATAATATTCTAATTAATATGATATTCCACACAATTAATATAATATTCCACATTAATTGTGCAAAACAAATGATATCCGCTATTAGCAATAATATGAAGTTTTGCCCGCAATCACAGAAACTCAGGTCTTGTAAAGTGAAATCCTAATAATTGCACCAGAACCCATGAAAATAAATCACTCGATCAAGCAACAGGTTGCTGATAAAATAATTCCTCATCAGCAACGTAAACGTAAAGCAAATATTAATTGAATGCAATGACCGAATTAGAAACATCTACGTCTAAGAGAGGAGAAGTAAAAGCGCGTAATATATGACTGAAACACACGAACACACATACGTGGACGCTTACCAAGAGCAAGTACGAGCAATACGTGTGTTCAGAGTGCTATATTGCAATTCAACACCTTGCTGAAGAGTTACACTCAAATCATATTTCGTTTAAGTCAAGGAAAATTATACTACCTTATGATTCCTCAGAGCTTATACTAATTCTAAGAGAATTTGAAAATAAATTTTCGGTTCGTGTATTGGATTATCATTATTCGTTTCATATTATTTGTGAGTACCTATACTTTTATTCTGCAAAATTATTACAAAAAATAATCTTATAATTGCGCATTTAAAATTGTGAAAACATTAGGTTCTGATAAGTTAAGCTACAAAATTTAATCGGGAAAAGAATTTTTCGATTGTCAGTTGGAGACTGAAAATTGACGTTTGCATTTGCAGCTGAATAGTTAAAAAGTATTGTATGTAGGTACGTGTGTGTATTTGTTCAGAATAAGAATAAGAAAAATTTGTTAGTATTTCATTCCCTTTTTAAAATTTATTGAAGAGAAAATGTGTGTATTTCGAGCAGAAAGTTTTCTAGCTGTTATGGAGCTCTGTACCATCATTATGAGTGAGAAGCGGTACCTACTTAACTTTTTGTTTTGAAAACTATTTCGGAACTAATTTTCAGTTTGTTTAAAATGTGTATTGAAATAAACAGAAAAAAGCCAAAACCACTCAAAACTTAAATGAATGGATTATTAAGTGCAATCATAGCTTATATTAAAAATATCAGTTTTAAAGAATTAATAATATGATTAGTGGTAAGTGTGAATTACTCAAAGTAGGAACAAAAATTATGAGTGCAAATAAACAAGTTAGTTTCTTTTTCTTTGATTTGCAGGGCGAAAAATGTTTGTCATATTGCTGCGTTTCAGTGCTAAATTTTTGAAGAAGTGTTTCGGGATCCATGTTTAGCTTCTTCAGGTAAATAAGTAATAAACTATTTATTATTATTATTTAAAATTTAATATATTTCTGGTTTAAGCCATTAGGTCGACATAATTCTGTTTAGGTAGGTTATTTAAATTAAGGTTACAAAAAATATAAAAACATTAGATAGAATGAATTTAATCGAAATTCAGTATTTTTCATAAATGAACAATATTTGTGAGACAGATAATTTTAATATTCTTCAAAATAGTTGGAGACTTCAACGGCCGATCACAAAACAAAATTCAATGAACAAGAAGTATAGTAGGTACTTCGTGAAGTGTAAAATTGTTATTTTCGTTCATTCTTAAATATAGATATGAATGACCAATAATTATGCAAGAGCGGCAAGTGCGCTTTATGTTCGAAATATTTAAATAATGATCGCATAAAAATTTGTTATTCACTTTAAAATTAATAATTTTCTGTTTAGAAATACTTTATTTGTCTATAGTTAACGAAATACATGATTTATTTTTCTAGTAAGCATAACATAATTTAACCGTGCAGAAAAATAACTTTCCTTTACCCTTTGCATAGTCTGTCTTATTGTCTAGGGTTTCACTACTTGATTTGATTTTCAAGCAATTTGACTTTACTTGATTTGATTTGAAATCAAGTCAAGTAATAAAATCAGAAAGTCAACTCAAGTCAAGTAGTTAAATTTCAAGTAGTAAACTCTCAACTCTCAAGTACCTGTTACTTGAAAATGAAGCAATTCTACTTCAAGAAGAAGAAAAATTAAATAATTCTTCAAAACTGCATTGCTTATCATACATTAGGTATCAATATAATAACAATGGGCCGGCAGTCTAAAATATTATTCACAAAACCAAATCAGAAATTTTTTTACAAAATATAATACTTATGCAAGAAAATAATAAAAATTCGCGTTCGTGCAGATACAAAATCGTTTTAATTAGCTCGGGGAATACCCCATTTTATTTTTTAATTATTCGACTGAATTGCGTATTTTAAACAAAATTGTTCGTTATCAAGCAATATGAAGTAGTTTGATATCAATCAAGTAGTAATGATAGAAAATCAAATCAAGTCAATAATTCACAAAAACGTCAAGCTACTTGAGATGAATTTCTACTTACTGTCGCAGTGTTTTAAAAATTTTGAAATAGCACTGCTTCTAAGTAAGCCTACTTCACACTCGGTCTTCATTACCCACATTAATATTTGACAGGAAAATTTGACCACTCAGACCTAATGCCATGAATCGACTGTAAACTCCTCTACTGCTGCTTCGCTCTTACCCACTACAGTTACCTATTGGTTCTACCAAATCAAATCCACAATCCAATATCATTACCCACATTTATATTTGACATGAAAATTTGACCACTCAGACCTAGTGCCATGAATCTACTATAAACTCCACTACTGCTACTTCGCTCTTACCCACTACAGTTTCCTATTGGTTCTACCAAATCAAATCCACAATCCAATATCATTACCCACATTTATATTTGACAGGAAAATTTGACCACTCAGACCTAGTGCCATGAATCTACTATAAACTCCACTACTGCTACTTCGCTCTTACCCACTACAGTTACCTATTGGTTCTACCAAATCAAATCCACAATCCAATATCATTACCCACATTTATATTTGACAGGAAAATTTGACCACTCAGACCTAGTACCTAGTGCCACGAATCGACTGTAAACTCCTCTAGGTACTGCTGCTTCGCACTACAGTTAGCTATTGGTTCTACCAAATCAATCCACAATCCAATATCCCATTCTAGTTATCCTAATCACACTCTTCCTCACTTCCTCATCAATCGAATCACCGTATACCCTCAGCTATCCGTTGGCTGTGCATTCCCGTTAATAACGTACGATCGCGGCCAAGATCCGGCGGCTGGCTCAGCTCAGCAGCTCGCAGTGATCGCAGAGCTCGCCGCACTCTTCAGTCAAGTCAACGCGAGTCAGTTCCGAGGTGACCGCGACGCAAGCAACGGCGACACGCCCCAAGAATCGACAGAGGGCGCGAAGTGAACTCGCGAGTGAGTGAAACTGTGCAGTGGGTGTGATAGGGGATGGTATGTTGCGTTGCGGAGCCGTGAGGTTTGACCAAGTGTAAGGTTTCATCCCTTAAATGATAAGAAATGAATTGAAAATTAGCGTGAGAGGGTGTTTTGTTTAATAAAATCGCAGAATATTTGATGGTAATTGGTGTACTATAGTCATTGGGTATTTGTTAATAACGTCGACGTTTCGGTCTAAAATTGAGACCTTCTTCAGGACAAATGAATTTCATAAGTCAAAGTTATGAATACGCATTGTAACTACAGCGACTGGTATATCCATTATTTTTCTTTCTTCAAATTCTAAATTAAGTCTAGTACGGTACAAGATTGTATCCCTTTTTGGATAGATGGTTTTCCGTTTTATGCAGAAGCTGATTAAAATTATAAGTAAATTATAAATAATTTGAATTAGGGGTTTGTTTATTAAACACACAAAATATATTTGTAATAGACGTATTATCATTTGTTTAACATACTTAATTTACTATTATATTGAAAGAATAAATATATCGCTTTAATAAATAGTTAAGAGCGAGTTAGGAGAATATAAAATAAATTGCAACCAAATTGCACAATTAATATATTTACCTATAAGTACCTACAATTTGAGTAATTATTAGTAGATAACTTTTATTATTTTAATTTATACTAATTTGGCTTTTTTAATGTATAGGAATTATGATCATTTGCGCCAACAAAAATATATTTAAATTTAAACTCGAATAATTAATCATTTTTACCTTCCGCTTACCTGTAAAGGAAGGTATTGGAATCATGCAAAAAATCGGGTGGTGAATTTTTAGTGGATGAGCACGAATTAGGGTCCTTACAACTCATTTTTGATAGTTTCACGATGATGTCTGTGTGTATGTGTGTGTGTGTGTGTGTGTGTGTGTGTGTGTGTGTGTGTGTGTGGTCAAGGGTTGTTAGTCGCATAACTCAAATACGAATTACCCGAAAATTTTGATATTTGGTATTTAACATTTGTATATAAATTGGAAGAGCTCCCTAGATTTTGGTACAAATATCTTCATCGGAAGTGATATTTTTTGAAGATTGAAAAGGTTAATTGTCAAAATTGTATATAAATTTGGAAAAATATAGTATTTATTTGTAATGAGAATAAGAGGAAAAGTTATTTGCAACTTACGTTATAAAAAAATTGTCTTTATCTGGTAGCATTAAAGAACTGCAGTAAAATTTAAAAAATAAATTTATCAAATAAAACGTTGATATCTTGTAATCCATGATCGGTTGATTTTTGTTTCTGCGTAAAAAATATTGACAGGTGAGACGGGTGACAAGTTGGCATACTAGCGCTATATAAGTCCTAAGTAAGATATTAAATGTAGTAATTGAACGGAGGATGGCTTCAATACAGCAGAGTTTTCCTGTGAATGAATCTTTTTATTCAGGTGATGCAAATTTCTGTGTTTGAATATTTGAGATTTTTATTTGTATATTTTAAATGGGCACCGGATTGCACGTATACATTTCTGTTTAAAATCTAGATATGGCGGAAGGTTGTGTGATGGCCACGTCAGATTTTTTACATATGTCAAATAGTTGTTGATTTCAAATCTATTTTTTATAATGCATCTTTTCCGATCTTTGTATAAATTTAATTGCTACAACTGGTAATAATAAATATTTTATATATTGACCCGCTTTTAGCTCATATAAACTGGGTTGATGGCTGCTGCACCAACATAACTATAAATTGAATTAAAATAAACGAATTTGAATCAAATATTTATATTAGATGTTTCAACTGATACACTTTAATTTATATACTGCTAGTTAGCATATTTAGTCAGCCTCGGTCAAATTTTTAATAATTAAACTATCGAAAGACATAGTTTTGATAGATGTTTCATGTGGTGTTTATTATTTTTTAATTGTACGCCTACTCTGAGTTAATGTTTTAGAATATACTGATGCATTTAATAAACTTTAAAAACCGTAATAATGCAAATGATTCATTGAAATCTCAATTTAAATCATTGAATGACGTGTTAGTATTCTACAAGAGAAAAGATCAAATTTAGCACAAATAGTAATTTAGGTCAAATAGTGCAGCAATTGAGAATCTAGCAAATTAGATTGGCTATTTAAGAGAGCGTAAATTACTGATTTTTGCAAATACGTAAAATTGCTATTAGGTTTTAGCAAGACGTTTTATAAGAAAATTACTAGTAATTACGGGACCTATGACCTATGTTTTAAATTTACTTTAAACGCGCAAAAAATAAATATATTTTTACTTCAAAATCCTACAAATAGTAATCTTAATAATCATGAAGTTCTCTATTTTTGCCTATTTTAATAATGTTCTAATGTTTGTAATATCCCTGAATATTAGCAGTTGTTAATAATTATAACTATTATAATATAGTTCGAAGTAATGTCAGTTATTAAATGCTAAATGGGTTATTACATTTAAGTGTTACAAATAATCTCGTATGTTTAACTATACGATTAGAGTACTAGAGGCGACTAGAGGTATATTTTCTGAAGTAAACATTATCACTGCGCAAACTCTAACCGTTTGTTAGTGTTGATTTATGTTTAAAGCAGGTTTAATCTAACAATTTTAGTTAATAAATGAAAGGCAGATATAAATAAATTAGTCTACAATTAAGTGTGAAAACAGTGCTTTAGAAAGTAGATAATAATTATTCGTAAATCGTATACATGTAAATTAATTCTCGTTTTCTCTGTTAAATCATTCATTGTTAATGAATAATGTACGTTGTTTTACACAAATTCAATTTTTCTAATCAATTTTATTAGCAGTTTATTGACAGAAAAAACAAAATACACACCTGCTACAATGTAACAATATAATGACTGTTGCTTGATTTTAACAAGACGAATTTTGTTTCTAAATTGATATAATCGCGCAATTTTTTTTTCACACGGTATGTAAATACAGGGAGGTATTAAATTTCAATTTCTCTTATATTAATGTTAATGTAGTAAACAGCAATCAATTAAATTATTTTTACTTAATTAAGTCGTGGAAATTATACTGATTAACTATAACTCGCTTCATTAGTTTCTGTTATAAACAATTTAAGTTTATAAGACAAACTTGCAGTACAGTCCTGCCTCCTGAGTACAGATTCGATTCAGTATTTCTTTTTGCGATTTTTTCACCATGTAATTATTATCAATAAAAACTCCCAACTAATGACAGGAAATGTTGAACAAATGTTTCTATAATTTAAAATCTTATTCCGAACAGTTGCAAAAAGTTTGACATTCACTCTTATGAGCATTTTGATAAATCGGGTAGCTTGCTTAGTACATTCATGTAATTTTTAACGGTATACTGTTAATTTGTTACTTTACATGCATATTAGCGGAAAGCAGTTAAATTCTGCCATGGTAAATAATTAAAATAAACTCATAGACATACATAAGTATATGTCATAGTAAGGCACTTTTATGGGTATAGTATAATAATCTTGAAAATATTATTTTTAATTATTCTGAAATCGTTAAACATGAAAGTAACGGGGGTGATAACTTGTAAAAACTTTTGATTTAAAAATAATGTTGTAAGAATCTACCGAGCTATGTTATGAGAACACGAGAAGAGGATATATGGTTTAAGTAGAAAATTTGCCATAAAATATAAAATTAAGGTAAAATTGCTACAAAACGAAATAGTTAGTACTGTTAATATTGACTTGACTCTTTCTATTTGAGCTGTTTATGGAGTGGAACTAAATTCAGGATGTCAGTATTACCGATTATAGGAACAAACTTAAAATTTATTAAATGGTAAAAATTTAATTCTTTCATGTTAAATTTGATTATCCGTTTTTCAGCATCTAATTTCTTACTTTAAAAAATAGAAATGAAATAAGATTTAACATCAATTTCTCTTTTCTTTTTTGCTACGAATATTCTTACTTTGTGAATTATGTTTTTATGTATACCTATAGTATAAAGTTTGTTAGTAGGTGTATTTTAATTAAAACAAATATAACAATTTTTTGTGACGTCCAATTTAAACTTACAATAATTATATGATTATTTACCTATATCGTTTTTGACTTCTCAAGTGACATGTTTATAAAAATGAATCAAAAGCAAATAGGTATCGTTTCTGGACGGACACATCAACATACTGACAGATAGACTCACAGCCAGTTGCAAAATATTCAAGGTAATTTTAGAGTTTATCCGAATAAGAAAATTTAATTTAATATTTTTAAAACAATTGTCACATCGAAATGGGGGTTTTGAAGCCTACGGCTTTAAAAAAATACTTATTGGATATTAATTTTCAGCATATATATAAGTTATAGAAAAGTGATAATAATTATTAATTTTGATATATTTAATTTTTTTTTTCGAAATGAAAATACAACTCTTTTGAAAAGTGCATTAAATTAAAATGCGCCATGTGTGACGCAAACGGCACTAAGACCAAACCGTGAGTAGATTTGTTCGTTTTTTGTCGTTTTGACTACGGAATGGCGACGGACCTGTGTTGAAATATCATATTCGGTCCTTGTCAGTGCGTAGAACGTATGTTCTCAGTGCCGATAATGTCACGGTACCTATTTTTTAAAGTTTTATGAATTTTTTTCTGGATTATTAGCAACTTTTTGGCAAAAAGAAAAAATACTGGTCTAATATTTTAATGTTTAGATTAACATATAAAAAAAACAAAAAATCGAGGAAACCCCCATTCTTAACATTAGTAGAACAAAGATAATTTAATATGTTACGTAAAATTTGTTTTATTTTCACACCTCGGGCCAAACTGTGTTATTTAACATTCGGAGTTAAATTTTTACTCTTGATTATTTTTTGTAGATATGTGGAAGAAGTACAATTATTAGGTTCATAGGTTCGTACTTTTGGTAAAACTACGAATTGAAATATGACAAACTTCCAAAATTATTGCATCCCTGAACTGGATCATGTTCTCGTCAACTAACCTACTTCACCAATAACCATCCTCAAAAAACAAATTCCAATCGTATCCACAAACAATGTTCATGGCAACCACGACGAATCTACCTCAACACCTGCAAATGTGCACACATACATTGTGATATAGATACACACTGGAACATTAACCATTGGTTCAGTGGTACAAATGCGAAGTAGTGTGCAATGCGAGCGCACTTCTTCACGGTTCAATTCCCGCCAGTGTTGGATTTGCACCTCGCGGTTCCGTTATCAATCCAGCATTGTTACAAAGCGAGATGTCACTAGACTAGAAACTGTACTAGCACTGGTAGAAGCTAAAGACCACGGGAGATACAAGAGATACGGAGATTTTATCAGGTGTTGAGGTAATTGTTGTGGGAAGTTTTAATTATTTATGTCGAGTTTTATGTTAATCTGATTAAAAGAGAATAGAATGGGTATGAGTTGTCATGTTATGAAGATATTAACATGGTTTACAATGCTTTTAGCATGTAGTTTATATAAGCAATGAAAACTGATTATCTTTGGATTAAACATGTAAATTGTGTTGCATTTTAATTGTTGTAGCTTTATCCGCAGATGCTATTTTATAAAAAGAGAATACCTATTAAGTACATTTCGGAACATAGTTTGATAAAACTTAATTTATAACAAGATTATCTTTACAATTTAGAGGAATTTAGCATTGCAATTAAACATGTAAAATCTCGTGTAAAACATATAGTTCCGATTTTGAAATTTTAAAATTCTATAGCCTGTTCTTGAACATTGTAGAACCTCATCTGCTTTAAAAACTCCCATGTGATCATCTGATCAAAGTACCTACCTAATTCGCTTGAAGTAAAATTTTATAAAAATATATGTAAATATCAAAATTTAAAAGGATAGTTATTGAAATTTGTAACCTTCATCATAAAATTTTTTCAAATCAGCATTATGGCCTAAGTATAAAACATGTAGGTACCTAATACTATACATAACTGAAATTCTAGACCCATGTAGCTTAAGAGCGCGCTTAAAAGTGAAAAAAACCGTAACACGAAGGCTGTAATGGTCATGTTTTTAACCCGATAATAGTCAAAATCTTATTATAAGTACGTCATAATTTGATTTTAATTTTTTTTGTAACACTAGTGCAACGTCAGCGACACTATTAAACTTTTACATGGCTCATTTTGCACAGGCTTTCTGCATAAATTTCGGATAAACGATGTAACCTACAATGAAAATTATGTTACACAATAAAAAAATAGATTCTTAATTTCCTTATTCTAAAATTATGCCTGTAATAATAGTTCATTTTACATAAAATTCATTGCAATTTGATTAATTTTACCCCCTCTTCTTTCATTTCTATTGCAAATTATATTTATTTTCAGGTATTCTAGAAACTATCTAGAAACTCGAATGATTCTATTGATATATTATTAATGCCTACTGCTTGTTCCTATTTACAGAAATTTATGCAGATAAAGTGCATAAAAATGGCTATCTGAAATCGGTTTCGAGCACGACCTTAATATGATTACACATTATACGGAAACTTGAATCTGAAAACACATAGGTATACATAATTTGCAGAAAAGTTATTAGAAAATATTTTTCATATATTTCAACACTTCAAAAACGGTTTTTATAAATTGTAGAACTTTTAAATCCTGTACCTATATACCTAGTTATTTTACTTTCATCTGTAAGTTAAGATTGTATAATATATTATAGATAGGTAGGTATAGTTATTAGTATAGACAAATTAATGTTAAACTTTATACCGTAAAGCATAATTCTGACTGATATAAATAAAATAATATTACTTTTTAATAAGCAGGTAAAGATTAAACCATAAGTGCGACGAAACTAACACGTAACCAGGTTTATTAGTACCTATAAGAATGTTGAAAGGTTTCTATCACTCCAATTATTTTTAAAAATAAAGCTTCTATGCACTAGACACTAGACGTTAGAAATAGTTCCACTGATTATAATTCTCCATGAAGTAAACTAATAAGAATTTAATGATTTCTATATCAATTATTCAAACCCATCCGCGAACATATGATGTATGACAGTTGGCAGATCATGGCCAACTCCTAACTCGATCACAGCTACCAATGCCACTAACTAGTCCTCTTGGAACACCGGCAAGTTAGCAAGTAGCAAGAGAGCTAGATTCCATCGAACACCGGCTGTTCTCGCGTTTCAGAATTCAGATCGCATCTCGAGAGATCAAGAGACTCTCTCATCTTTG
Organism: Agonum fuliginosum; assembly: GCA_947534325.1. Classification (NCBI taxonomy): domain Eukaryota; kingdom Metazoa; phylum Arthropoda; class Insecta; order Coleoptera; family Carabidae; genus Agonum; species Agonum fuliginosum. The sequence goes on along the minus strand of OX384038.1, from coordinate 14,173,070 downwards.
ATTGATAGGTTTTTGTTTCCTATAAAGAGCTGATGAGTTTGTTGTCTTGTCCGGTCTGTGATCATGACCCTCAAGGTCACTTATGTTAAGTAGAATAAAGACTACTGAGTACAGTACAGACAGTTGTTGTTAATGTTTAGTGTCTGGCTGTTGTGAATTGGTTATGCAGAACAGGTAGTTCTTGGAAATGTTGACATGTGGTGTTAAAGATGTATTTGTTTTCTATGAGTCCGAGTATTTACTGCACTAGGATGGATGCATGATATAAAAAAAACTTAACAAAGACTTTTTGTTCTAAATCTTAAATTATTTAAAGGAATACCTACATTCCATTGCAAAATCTACAATAACTTCTAATTAAGGCGCTACACTTGTTGACTGCAATATTGCTGAAATAGGATCAAAATTTACGATTCTGGATATATTTATGACAAAGCATTGTTTAATTGAAAAATTCATACAATATATTGTTGCGACAACAATTAGAGGCAATAAGAATTAATTTTTGCTTTTTAATATTAGAAATCGTGGCTTTATTAATACATATTAATTAGTTTTGTTATTAATAGTCGATTTCTTTGGTCGTAAAAGTCCAATAAAGAGATTTTTTGTCACATAACTGGTAAAAAAATTGTAACAAATTTACAAAATAGACTGTTCTTACTAAATTATTACCAAAAGACTATTAAGTAGGTATTTCAAAAATATAGCTTCATAACACTCTAGAGTCATCTTGTAGCTAACCATATGAAATATAAATAGTGTAACTGTTATAGTAGAGGCACAATTTTTGTAATATAGCGAGGTCACTTTTTTACTATATTTATATATTAAGAATTTATAAAAATATAACGGGCATTAATTTTTGTATACCTAGTTATTATTCTTGGTATTATTACAAAAATTGTTTTCAGTCTTAGACGATATTCAATTAAAAATCGATGATGGTACCAACGGATATTTGTTGAACTGTTTTAAGAACAAATTCTGTTTGATACATAATATAAACGCGCATAGCGTTAAATAATGTGCAGAATTAATACAATACAATAACCAGCTTACAAATATACAGTTTTCAAATTATGTATTGTGCATCCCGTAAATGTAACAGTGATTTTCGGTTTAAACACAAAGATCATAAAAAAATGTGAATTTTATAGCATTTATAAAATCTAAACACGTTTCACAGTTATATACTTAAATTTTGCCCCAGGGACATCATTTTCTGTCAATTTCGTATTAAAATGCATATCTTTACACTTTATTTCCATATACACAATGCAATCTTTGTAAGAATAATTCCAAAACTTGCCACAACATTGCACTTGCTAACGTCACTATGAATATCGTCTATTAGGTTACGGTTCACTACAAATTTGGTTTCAATTTTCCTAGAATAAACTTACAACTTTTAAGAAAATATCAACAAGAAGGCATTTTAATATTATTATATATTTAAGATCATTAGGAACTCAATAATAATTAAAATTTTCATTTGATGAAGATCGTGATCTGAACTTATTATATCGGTTTATTTTATTCAGTTTAGCTTCAGGGATCGAAATGGCAAATGGTCCGGAGTGGTCCGGAACATTGTTCCGGTTCGTGAAATTAACCAGTTTTTCCGAGCCGTTTGGTTACAATTTTTATATATAAATATTAAGTCTAAAAAAATTATTAATATTTTCAAGAAGCCTAGCGTTTCGTATCGTAAAAGTTTCCATTTCGTTTATGATCAAGATGCCTGGGTCAGTCTTAGATGCAGCGAAAACCCTAACCCCTTAAGAGACTCGTCTACCTTTTTTCGAATTCCTAGAATACTCTGGATATTACTTTTTTTTCTATTTCACTCTCTTCCCCAATACTACGGCTCTCCCAAACCAGCCCGAAACTTTCCCGCATCCTAGCTATGCAATGTCATTTTGAAGATGAAAAATACTGTAAACATGGCTCTAGATTCCCATAATAACTTCTGTACTTTTTAAAGAAATTAAGTAAAACAAAAATTATTCCAAAAAGGAAGCTTAGCTGCATGCTTCCTGCTTTTTAAATTTTTCTTGCCATTTATGGTGACCGAAAAAAAATCTAATAAAGACAAAAAACCGCAGAAAATGTCATTTTATTTTTCTTTACTTCAAATTCTTAAGTCAAAGATTTTATATTTATAATATTTAAAAGCATCATATATTTCAATTATAATTAAAGTAAACGTGGGAGGCGTACACCTCTGTAACGCTGTAAAATTTTAGGGTAGACGAACACCTTAACACTATAATATTCCTTCATAAATGTTAAGAAATATTGCATTAAACTATTCACTTGTTGATACCTAACAAAAATATTTGTAAATAAACGAAAAACGTGCTGAAACAAAACAACCTCTCGCGCATTGACTGATCACAAGATCATCGATCAGTGATCAGCAACAATTCATTTAACTCATCCGATTGAACGCAACGCAACATTCTAGAGGTAGAGGAATTATTGTAGCATGACAACGTAATTAGCAATTAAAAAGAAGTGTGAAGTTGTTAACAAGTGACCTAAATAACAAGGAACAAACGCTAGGCGAAGGAGGAATCCAACAACAAGAACATCTGATGCCGATGGTGTTTTGTTTTGTGTAATGAGTAGTGTGCACGCAACTGCATCAGGGATGTGTGTGCGAACGCCCACCTGTCAGAGCTGTGGGTTCAATTGGAGCTAGAGTTACGCTTCGGACGAATGATCCATGATAAGGTATGTCAATGGGCACAGGGTTTGTAAACTGGAAGTTTATTTTTCTACCTAAACTGTTACTGTATCGTATCCACAGAACTGTATTTGCATATTGAGAACGAGAAGAAAGAAGTAATGAAATATAATTTTCAAATAGCTTATACTCTTTTTGAAATAACGAAAAAGAATTGACAGATAGATTCTTGTGGTTCTATTGGTTGCTACATGCCGTTGTCAATAACGGTTTACACAAATACAATTCAAATATGTCAATAATTGTCAATTATACTGATTTCATCATTTGTAAGTGCTGTTCGTTATTTGTTGTTGTTTTTAAATTTTACTTAGCTATTTTATGTATAATTACCTCGTTACCCCCACCCTTGTATCCGCGCCTGATTATTTGTGGTTTTGTGGACTATTGAAGCTTCTTTTTAAACATCGACATTGTTTTGGTGGAAACCAAACTCCTAAACTACGCCCCAATTAACTGTCAAAATTCGTTATTTCAAACAAGGTATAATGTAACGATTTTATTGAATATTCACTTAATATAATAATAATTATAATAATAATAATAATAGGACACAAGTTCCTTTTGAATTATTTATTGAGCTTACAGTTCTAAATATTTTATTTATAAATTTATTTTTTAATTCATGAAATGTATCTCCCCACTATTAATAATCAAAGAGTAAGACTCATGCTATTATCGAGGATTTTTGGTTTCACGAATTGAATGAGTCTTCATCTGGTTATCTTGCAAAAATTCTGAAAATAAATTTCATGCAGATCTTGAATTGCATGTTCCTCAATAGCCCTAAATAAATATTTTTTTATTTATTTAATTCTTTTGATTTTATGCGATTTAATATCATCTTAGATCAAGAAGAACTTTTATTTTGTATATTTTATTAGAATTTACTGAAACATCTTAGATTTTATAATGTTAAAATATATGATGTGTAGGTATACCTACAATTTACAAACTAACGTGTTTCAAAGGTTGTGCTTTTCCAAATCTGAACAATGTTCCAGAGAATGCATCTACATCATTTTTTACTTAACTGTCAAATTAAGTTACACAGACTATACTAACTGTTATTATTAAGGTAGGTATTCACTCTTCTGTATACAAAGAAAAAGCTGAATAATAAAATAACTCTTTAGTAAAGTTAGTTCAAAAAACGTATATCTGTCCGATTTGCCGTTTTAGCGATCCGAAGTTAGATCTCAGAAACCGACAAAATACCACTGGGTTTAAGTGGTTAGATATAGATTTATAATAACATAACATAATTTACAATCTATAATTAGTAAGTGAAATATTTCGAATGGTTGATTTGATAATACAAATAAGTAGGTAGTTTGGAGTAGCCAATTATTCATTTATTTTGTCACATATTACATTACATGGACGTTTCGAACATAAACTATCCAGGTAATTATGTAATATGTGACAAAATAAATGAATAATTGGGTCCTTAGGACCTTAACTACAAACTACATATTCACTTCGGATTCCTATTTTTAATTTTGAAATAATACAAATAAATTAAAGTCATTTAGAAAAAGGTTATTCTTTACGAATAATAATATCACCACAGTAACTATTGTTTATAATGGACTTTGTAGCCCTAATAGAAGCCTCTGTACTATAGTAACTAGTTGCTAGGGCTACTGTCTACGTTGGACCTGCTAAAATCAAGAAATAAAAATACCTACAATAATTTTGTGGTATTATAAATATTTATTTTATAAAACAAACAAGATCACAAATAAATTTTGTATATGTTCCAATAAACTGCGACTCTTTCAATAAATTAGATTCTGTTTAGAAAAATATAACTATACATTTTCAGTAGTATGCAATATACATGCTTCAATAAATTAAAAATGATTTTTTTAATAGAGAATTGCATCATTCAACTATTCATGGAATAAAGAATAGAATTGGGAATCCCGAATATAAATACATCGTCATCAACACTTGCTAAATTAAAATATCGTAAGATTTGTAACCGTGTTGTTGACCATTTAGCGTTACACTTACACAACAAACCTGTCAACTATCACTTACATAAATAATAGTTAAAGAAGCCAGCAATGACAGCTTTTTTTCAAACGATTATAGAAGTTAGAAACTAGCGTTTAACTCTCCAGGAAGCACTGGTGAGCACGTGCCTAACTTCTTTCCATTCTTCCAGGAACGCCAGTCAACGAGTCTAATTTACTTAATTGCTAAAAATGACACGGATTACAGCGACGTGGCTGCAAATCAGCGACAATAAAATTAGAAACGCGCTAATTAAATCCACGGTGAAAATTAAAGAAAACCTCATCATTACGTGTCTTCGTTTGCATTGTTTCATTCAAGGAAATAATTACACACCGAACGGGAAACGCACACACATTTCACATACTTGTAGTCGTGACACGGACTAAATATTTTCGATCAGTTCTACGGGTTCTTCCGACATTTTTTGCTAGAAATTTTTTACTTATTGGGAGAGTTAATTTCTTAATTGTGCTGTCATTTATGGTTAAGTAAATTACATTTTATTTTATTATAAAAGGAGAGAAGATTAGAAATGCGATCGAAGTATTTCAAACAACACAAATTCGACTTGTTTACAATTGCGTATCGTTTTTGTTTTTAGTTAAAATATTGACGGGTCTATTTCCGACCAATTTGTTCCAGGGTTGTCGTGATTTTGCCCAGCCCACCCAAAAAATCTACTTTTTCTAAATAGTGTAGTTATACTCATAAAAATGAAACCTTGCCAAAATAAATATCTAAATAATAGATTAAAAATGTATTCTCTTTCTCATAAATCAACAAAAACAAATGAATATATTTATTTAAATTTTACCGCGTTTTAAATCGAAAACAAAACTATATAGGTTTTTGGTTTATTATGTGCTATTTTTAAACGGTTTTGTGCTCTTACTCAAATTTGATATTACCCGCACTTACAAATTATTTTCATTTCTCGTTACGTGTTTTTCTACTAGAATAAAATTTTTTGAAAAAAACTCATAAATGGGGTTGGTTTTTTTCGAAAAAAACTCAATGGGCTGGGCAAATTTCTAAAAAACCCCGGGTTTTTGACAACCCTGATACTTTAAGATCAATATCCCAAATTGTGTTGTAGTACAATAGAGTTTGTAAATGTAAATTGTGTTTTTTGTTATTTCCTACGTATAACAATGAAATCAGTATCGAAATAGAAATATTTATCAAAATTAGTGTTTTTAAAGTACAGATTCAACGGATACAATTTGTAAATAAGTAATATAGATTGAACCACTGGCAGTACCTGTTATCATGCGTTTTTTGATGTTTTTCTTTTTTCCGGTCGGTTAAAATTTCTTTATTTATATTGGACATTCATAAATCAATTTTATTACCGTGTTGACAGGTCATTTGCTTGACATAAATTTAGTTCGCAAAATCGATAACCAAAACATAAAAAACGAAATTAATCAAATTCAATTTAAGCAGGTATTATTTGTAAGATGATACATAGTAATGGCTGTATTATCTATAAGAATATCTCAAGTTCTAATCAACACCGACATTTGTAAGTGGTACAGCACATAATCACTTGATACATGATTAAAAAAAACTTGCGAAACATCTATCACTATGAGATGACAGCGATAGGATATCAGAATGTCTATGTACCTATTACAAACTCAAGTATAAAATAGCATTGATGAAGAAGTTGCGAGTAGTAAATTAATTATAGGTTTGTTTACATTTCCACTCTTCCATTATATTAGTAGCAATACAAATTAAGATTTGCTGTTTTTATGCAAGTAATAACCATATTGATTTGTTACTGCAATAGCAACAGATTATTTTACGGTTTACTAGGTACCTATATCTATGTCGAAAATATGTATTTTTCTGTCTTATTTTACCAAAAATTTGTATGTGCATAAAAACAAATCAATTTTTTTTGTACTCATCATCTAGGAAATAACATATTAAACACGCAATTGACAATTGGAAATGTCAATTTTCCAGTGCAGTCAATCAGGAAAGATGCAAAGAACACTGGCTTTTCTAGACATTTCATTTCAGAGTAAAATCATCTTTAACATTTAGGTAGTTTATAGAGCGTTACTTCCCGGAATTATAATTAATGAAAACCACCGAAAACCGCCAATATTTAAAAATAAAACTTGTGTGCAGCGCGCCATATGTCGGTATAGTAGTGAGTATAAAAATTAAAAAACATCGCAACCTCAAATTTAATGATCAGACTACAACTACAACTTGAATGTATTTGATTATAATTTTATTCGTTATAAAAAACATTGTACAAACCTCTTGCGGGAAGACACCATTCCAGCATTCGCGTAAAACTGCTCATGTGGGATAAAAATCTTCCAGCATTTGGTTCGTAAATAACTATTACAGCATCCACGGCAATGGTTATAAATCGTATGAATAATGGTATAAACATTTAAAGTTGAAATTTGAAGCAATTTTTTTCAAAAAACCATTAATCATGATTGATATAAAATAATGCTGGTAATCTATTTAAATTGGCATACATGTAAATTAAACTATTCTCTTTCATATATGAAGTGGTGCCAAAGTGTTAAGTACCAGAGACGGCCCCCATTTTTAGTTTTCTTTATTTATCTCGTATCCCTGGTTAGAATGCCACATAGAAACACATAAAAAAATTTATACAATTCTATGGTAGTCAATATGTGTATTGAAACACCTCTTTTACCATAAACTGCTGGAAATCCAGATATATATTTTATTGGTTTTTATCCGCATATACGAATGTAAGTCTATTCGATCTTATGAGTTTTAATGGTACACAGGTAGAACGGATTTTATACGATTCTATGGTAATCAATATGTGTATTGAAACACCTCTTTTACCATAAACTGCTGGAAATCCAGATATATATTTTATTGGTTTTTATCCGCATTTACGAATGTAAGTCTATCCGTTCGTATGAGATATAATAGTACACAGGTCGAACGGATTTTATACGATTCTATGGTAATCAATATGTGTATTGAAACACCTCTTTTACCATAAACTGCTGGAAATCCAGATATATATTTTATTGGTTTTTATCCGCATTTACGAATGTAAGTCTATCCGTTCGTATGAGATATAATGGTACACGGGTCGAACGGATTTTATAGGAATCTATGCTATTTAATATGTGTATTGGAACGCGCATTTTACCATAAACTGCTGGAAATCCAGTAATTTATTTTATTGGTTTTTATCCGCATATAAGAATGAAAGTCTATCCGTTTGTATAGGATATAATGGTACACAAGTAGAACGGATTTTATTGGAATCTATGGTACTTAATATGTATTTTACCATTCATTGCTGGTTACAGTCTATCTGTTTCTATACGTATATCGGTAGAAGGTATAAGTTAGAAGCCACAGGTAAAAATAGCGGAGAAGTAAGCACTTCGAAAATTAGACACTTAGTGATTCCTATACGGTTTTATAGTAACTTCGCTATTAACTTTTAATTGGATTTTATCCGTTTCTATGTGATACACATTCTATTTGATCCTATGAGCAAAGTGGGATACTATTTTCTATGAGAATTTATACGCATTACACACCTTGTGATTTCTCTACGATTTTATAGTAATTTCGCTATTAACTTTTAATTGGATTTTATCTGTTTCTATGTTACACACATTCTATTTGATCCTATGAGCAAAGTGGCATGCAATTTTCTATGAGAATTTATACGCATTACACACTTTGTTATTTCTATACGGTTTTATAGTAATTTTGCTATTAACTTTTAATTGGATTTTATCTGTTTCTATGTGACACACATTCTATTTGATCCTATGAGCAAAGTGGGATACTATTTTCTATGAGAATTTATACGCATTACAAACTTTGTTATTTCTATACGGATTTATAGTAATTTCGCTATTAACTTTTAATTGGATTTTATCCGTTTCTATGTGACACACATTCTATTTGATCCTATGAGCAAAGTGGCATGCAATTTTCTATGAGAATTTATACGCATTACACACTTTGTTATTTCTATACGGTTTTATAGTAATTTCGCTATTAACTTTTAATTGGATTTTATCTGTTTCTATGTGACACACATTCTATTTGATCCTATGAGCAAAGTGGGATACTATTTTCTATGAGAATTTATACGCATTACACACTTTGTTATTTCTATACGGATTTATAGTAATTTCGCTATTAACTTTTAATTGGATTTTATTCGTTTCTATGTGACACACATTCTATTTGATCCTATGAGCAAAGTGGCATGCAATTTTCTATGAGAATTTATACGCATTACACACTTTGTTATTTCTATACGGTTTTATAGTAATTTCGCTATTAACTTTTAATTGGATTTTATCTGTTTCTATGTGACACACATTCTATTTGATCCTATGAGCAAAGTGGGATACTATTTTCTATGAGAATTTATACGCATTACACACTTTGTTATTTCTATACGGATTTATAGTAATTTCGCTATTAACTTTTAATTGGATTTTATCCGTTTCTATGTGAATGTGACACACATTCTATTTGGTCCTATGAGCAAAGTGGGATACTAATTTTTATGAGAATTTATACGCATTACACATTTAGTGATTCCTATACGGCTTTATAGTAATTTCGCTGTTAACTTTTAATTGGATTTTATTCGTTTCTTTGTGATACACATTCTATTTGATCCTATGAGCAAAGTGGGATACGAATTTACTAAATTGCATGTCACTTTGCTCATAGGATCAAATAGAATGTGTGTCACATAGAAACGGATAAAATCCAATTAAAAGTTAATAGCGAAATTACTATAAAACCATATAGGAATCACAAAGTGTGTAATGCGTATAAATTCTCATAGAAAATAGTATGCCACTTTGCTCATAGAATCAAATAGAATGTGTGTCACATAGAAACGGATAAAATCCAATTAAAAGTTAATAGCGAAATTACTATAAAACCGTATAGAAATCACAATGTGTGTAATGCGTATAAATTCTCATAAAAATTAGTATCCCACTTTGCTCATAGGACCAAATAGAATGTGGGTCACATAGAAACGGATAAAATCCAATTAAAAGTTAATAGCGAAATTACTATAAATCCGTATAGAAATAACAAAGTGTGTAATGCGTATAAATTCTCATAGAAAATAGTATCCCACTTTGCTCATAGGACCAAATAGAATGTGTGTCACATAGAAACGGATAAAATCCAATTAAAAGTTAATAGCGAAATTACTATAAAACCGTATAGAAATCACAAAGTGTGTAATGCGTATAAATTCTCATAGAAAATAGCATGCCACTTTGCTCATAGGATCATATAGAATGTGTGTCACATAGAAGCGGATAAAATCCAATTAAAAGTTAATAGCGGAATTACTATAAAACCGTATAGAAATCATAAAGTGTGTAATGCGTATAAATTCTCATAAAAAATAGTATGCCACTTTGCTCATAGAATCAAATAGAATGTGTGTCATATAGAAACGGATAAAATCCAATTAAAAGTTAATAGCGAAATTACTATAAAACCGTATAAAAATAACGAATTGTGTATTTGCGTATTAATTCTTATAGAAAATTAATTGCCATTCTGCGTATAGAACCGAATAGATTACATTTCTCATAGAAGCATATAAAATCCGTTAAGAATTTTATCGTAAATTTACAATTATTGCAGATAAAATATGTTCCGAATTGATCCAGATTAAAACCCAATAGAATATATTACCACATTGCATATAAAATGACAATAGAAATATTACGGCTCATAGAATCCCATAAATTCTCATAAAGTTTTTATTACAACTTTGTGCATGGCGGATAAAATTCGGCGTGTGCACATAAGTTACGATAAATTCTCATTAAAACTTTATCTGTATTAACTACCATTTTATCTGGCATTTTAACCAGGGATGGTTCCTATTACGAAAATTTTTTACATAGGATATTGTAGAGCATAAAATTTGCTATAAAATGGTATATCTGTTAGGCTCAATTACCGAATTTGGCCATTGGGCGAAATAAACGGCCACAACGCGATCTGGCAAACGCAAAACAGCCAAAACGCGTTTGTGACCGTTTTATAACAGCCACAACGCGTTGTGGCCGTTTAACAAAACCCTTCTTTAGTCCAACAGAACTCCGTTTTTTGACATAAACTAATCTATGCTAACAAAACCTTTCTTGAGTCCAACAGAACTCCGTTTTCCGTTTTTTTTGACATAAACTAATCTATGCTAACAAACCCTTCTTGAGTCCAACAGACCTCCGTTTTCCGTTTTTTTTTGACATAAACTAATCTTTGCTAACAAAACCCTTCTTGAGTCCAACAGAACTCCGTTTTTTTAACATAAACTAATAGTTATTAAAATACACAACGCGTTGTGGCTGTTTTGCGTTTGCCAGATCGCGTTGTGGCCGTTTATTTCACCCAATGGCCCAATTCGGCAATTGAGCCAGCATATCCATTTATTCTGTAAGTAGTACAGTCAGTTCTCGAGAAAATGGTACTTAACACTTTGGCACCACTTCTTATATGATAGAGAATAGTTTAATTGACATGTATGACAATTTTTTCACACTTTAATCACAAAATGTTGATATAAAATTTGTCCTATAACCGCCGGACTATATATCGCTCTGTTTGAAACAGTTTGCAATTAAATATCCTTGAAATTAAAAGACAAATCCAGAATTTACTTAGCAAACAGATATTAATATGTATTATTATGAAATATTTTTACTTTGTATAAATTTTTTAGCTGTGTCCTTTTCTTCTTTTCAATAAAAACAATGGGTTACACAAAACATAAGTTATGAAACAAAACATACTGCAATCCAAATGATGGATGTTACAATTTTTTTTAGGGTTTACGTCAATTTATTGCAAGGGAAATGGCGTATTATTTATGCTACATAATATGTAGAAATTTTTCTTCGTATTTTAAAAGTAATAGCAATCTGCTGTTAATTTAAAAGAGAAAAGTAAAGTTTATATTTCATTCTTCAAAATTATTAACCATGTAAAGTAAATTGGATATTGTACTACTGGATTTCTTTCATAAATGCTCCATTGTTATTCTAATAATTTTCATCAAACAATTTGTTCTATGAGAGAAAGCAACTTGATTAATCATTGACATCTCTCGTGTTAAAATCTTATTTAAATATTATTCTAATGGTAACAACAACATTCACTTCTATTAGTAAAAGTGTTGTTAACAATGTGAAATGTTTTGTTATCTACACGCCCATTTTTATCTCGTATTTATTTAGGTTACTAAAGTAAAGTGAAATGTTCTCGCGTGTACATGCGTTGAAGTCTCCAAACATTTGACCGTGAGATGCGGAGTTGTGTTTTGTTTTCTGATCTTGTACTGGACGTAATTTCTCTTCAGATTTAAAGTTCAAGATCTAGGTTTTCAAGTACGCGGTACGTGTAATAGTCTTAGAGGTTTGTAGTAAAAGCGGTAAAGGAATTAAATCGTGTAGTAATTAAACGTTTTATGTTTATCGCAATATGTTACGATCAACATTTCATAAATCACGAGATAAATCATTGGAGGTGAAAATAGCATGTCATTTATGCTTTGGTGAATGAAAAAATCTGTGCATACTTTTATTGCTTATTGAAGTTAAATATTATTGTATTATTGCAATGAATAATGCATTATTTATACACCTAGGCAGCTTCTTTTAGTTTTCAGCTGTTGTCAACGTCAAATTTATAGCTCGATAAAATATTTTATGCTTTATTAATAATTTTTGATTGTACATGCTTGATGGCATGATTTATAAGGTACTTTGTTAAACAAAATTTATGTTTTAAATGAAAAAGTAAAATTGAATTCAACAATAATTGAATCATAAACTTCAAAAATTCTGATAGATTGTTGCTGACACCAATCATTTTCATTTTCAATCCTAGTAAGACTAATAAAAAAAATATATATAGTCGGTCCCACACTACTGGCCTAAAACATTGGCAAGTATTCACAAGTAATGTCGACAATAACCAGTAGTCAGGGACTGAATTTGTTGGTACTTGTCTATGCTGTTGTTGGTGTTGGTACTTGTCGTTTCTCCTCGGTTGTCGGTAAATCTAGTCAAAGCATAATTATACTGGCCAATGCTTGCCAAACATTACTTGCCGAAGCTTCCAGACTACTGGCGTAACTTCGGTTTTGTTTAGTTTTTGTTACCTTATCTGTTCGCACGGCGATCTTTGGAGATTCTACGAAGATTAAGAATCCTGGAAAAGAAGAAGTATTTTCTTTCTAGTGAGAATTATTTGTTAAATTGCGGTGTCGCTAAATTGACAATGAGTCTTAAAAAAAAAGAATTTATAATTTATTGATTCCTTCAAAACCACGTAATTACCACTAGAACGAAAAAAACTACTTTTTTTCAGGATTCTGAATCTCCGTAGATCGCCGTGCGAACAGGGCTCTATAGCTTATTGTGTGGCAAGTATTCACAAGCATTGGCCAAGAAGCACAACGCAAGTAGGTATACGCCAGTAGTCTGACAATTCAGACTTGACAAGTGCTCATATCAACAAAATATTTAGGAATAGGTACTTGCCAAAAACGCCAGGCCAATAATGTGGAACGGCTTAAAAAGTTTTCTTCAAAAGAAGCAAGTGCTACAAACAATTTTTAATGGCGTTACCTTACTGTGACAGTATAGGTAAACGTCAAATCCATATTAACAGAACACAGAAGAAGTCACCAGTTACATCCATTATAAACCAGCCTTAAGTCAAAGTCATAACGATATATTTCTGATCATGGAACAAAAAGATTATTTTTTAATTTGTAAATTTAAGGGCAGTTTTTACAAGAAGTACATTTTTGAAACCACTGGATTGTTGTTTATATAATGGATATCTGATTAACTATAAATCGAACAAAATTAAATTTTAATTAATTGTGCAATGGCAAGAATAGTAAATTTATGACATTTCATTTGTAAACAGTGACTCAAAACTGTTGGATTAAAGAACATAGAATTTAAAATAGGTAACGAATTTAAAAAAAAAATTCACCTTAAATTTATATGAATTAAAATAGTTTGTTCTGTTGTGATTCAAATAAATTTTTAAGAACTGTTTTACAAAATAACAAAATACTCTGCTAATCATAAAATAAAAACAGCCATCGTAATATCCTCTAACGATGATTGACAGTCGAACATCCGCAATAACTTACATCTGAAAATTATCCTCGGAAAAAAATCCATCTTAGAATTTCTCATCAACATTCAACTAAAACAACAATTTCTTCAACCCGGCAATCCTTGTCACAACTGATAGACAACCAACAAGTAACACTACAAACAACAGTAAAACAAAACAGCATCAGGCAGGAATTATTGACAGATACCGGGCAATCGATCATCGACGGTGCTGCCACTGTGGCCCCCAGAGCGAACTACACGCGCTAATTATGTATGCCGGGTGTTATGTGTTACCCGCAATGAGAACAAAAATAAATAAATATACGTAGTTCTTCTGTTCAAGCCAGAACGATCTGCGAAAGGAATTTGCTTCCGTAAGCAAGTGGATCTAGTGGTGTGTTAAGTAAAAATGTATTATGTGAAGAGGGTTTTTCAGTTGCTGTTGATTGTTAGGTGATCTGTGCACTTAACGTTAGTTTCTAATTTGTCAGCTTTATTGTTTGCTGTATTACTTATTATAATTATACACATAGATTATATATTTTTTGATTTCTTTTTAAATTGTACATTTGCTTTGATGAGCATGAATATACGCTAGCTATTAAAATGTGTACGATGTTAGTAAGTTTTAAATATCATAATGATATTTTTTGGATAATTATTCTAATAATAATTAATTAACAAGAAGTGGAAATGTCCTATATGACCGTGAGGATGAAATTCATGCGAGTAGAATATTATACTTTCTCTATTTTAATTGAGAAACTTAAAATTTTAAATGACATCTGTTATTATATTAATAATTTAGTTACTAATCCAGGTTAAATGAGTAATGAATAGCATTAATTATTAAGTAACATTATTTCGTTTGCATCAGCAGAAAATAAATATTTTAATGATCGTATTCGTAAATATGTTAGACACAAAGCGTGTATTGATCAGTGCCTAACGCAGTAACTTCAATATCGGATCAAGCGATGAACCTAAAGTTTATGAACTGTGTAATACTTTAGTTTGCTTAAATCTGTTTATTTATGTAGTAAATACATAATTTTTTTAGTATTATTTTGGTACCCCGGCTCTATAATAATCTAAAGAAATGAAAAATATAGTCAATAATAATAATTAATTTCTGTCATAATTATTTTATTGATCTTCTTCAAAAAATGTACAAATTATTATTTTATTTTATTTTTTGTATTTAGAAATATTTTTGGAGCTCTTTAACTTCGTGGTTATTAGAGCTCCGGTACATTGATAATTACAAGTAGTTATTTAGTACATTTTGTGAATATAATGGGTAGTACATTTGACGGGTTTTTAAATGTAATTGTATAGGTTTGTGTCTTTCAGGAAGAGTATCATGTTCCTAATTCGTTCTTCATTGTTGGCTAGTGCTCTTTGGATGCCGGTGGGGATGTTGTGGACGTTTTGTTCTGTGTTGTATTTTGGGCAGGCTTCGATTATGTGTTTGACGGTGAGTCTGGTGTTGCAGGTTTCGCATTTTTCTGGATCTGGATCTGTTTTCGACATTAAGTAGCCATGCGTTAGTTTGGTATGGCCTATACGGAGTCTGGTTATTTTTATTTGTTCTTCTTTTGACCCTTGTGTTTTCCATGCCTTTGTGTTTGGTTTGATTGTCTTTAATTTGTTTGTTGTGTTTTGTGTCCATTTGTTTTCCCAGTAAATAGATGTTTGTGTCCTAATATGGTGTTTTAGTTCTTCGTCTGTGATTGGTATATTAGTGATGACCGTGAGTTGGGTTGCTTCCTTTGCTGCG
This sequence comes from Agonum fuliginosum, assembly GCA_947534325.1. NCBI lineage: Eukaryota > Metazoa > Arthropoda > Insecta > Coleoptera > Carabidae > Agonum > Agonum fuliginosum. Next base: position 14,157,346 of record OX384038.1, on the reverse strand, counting down.
GCGTCTGCTTTTTCGTTTCCAGGGATGTTTACATGGGATGGGATCCATAGGAATGTTATTGTGTTGTTGTTATCTGTTAAGAGCTGGAGTTGTTCCCGGATGTTTTTAACTATTGGGTGTTTTGTGTGGGGTTTTTTTATACTCATTAAAGCACTTAGAGAGTCTGTGCATATTATTTTAGCAAAATAATTAAATCAGTAAATAAAAATAGTGTGAAATTAAAATGAAGTACCTACCACACCCGGAATTTATTTCGATCTCTATCTCTACTAATTTTTTTTTATGTAGCAAAATTGAATTACAACAATATTTCACAAATAATGCATGTTTAGAAAATACATCATATTAAACTTATGTTAAATATTTGTCAGTTAATTATTATTTTGTAGAGTTCTAAGCGGCGCCAAGTATTTGATATTATTTGATATAGCTATAGAAGTAAAATTAGCAAAACATAATTATGTGAACGGACGCATGTGTTTCTTTATCATTAATTAAGATAAAGATTATGTGATGTGTGCATGTTTATTAGATTATTACATTATTAAGACAGCTTTAATTTGGTAAAATATCATCATGTACCTACGTCTGTGTAAATTTATATTAATTTATACTTCATTTATTATAAAATACTACTAACTACACACATTGAACATTTCGTCGAATATTAGGTTAAATCAAGTATAGGTATTCAAAACTCTTTTAATTCTGACAAATCGAACAATATTTCCACACAAATACGAAACCATTAACCCAAAGATTTGAACGACCAGTCAAGCACCGAACCCATTAAAAACTCAAACACTTTTACTCTCCTCATTCCCATTCACACCTTTCAACATCAACACCATTCACACCTACACAAACAATCGACAGTCAACCCATCGCATCAGCACATTACCAAACAGCTGACCATCAAGAGCCACCCACGTTGATCTTAACACTCACATATCCCGACACAGACACACGTGCTTTCAACATCTTTCTCTCCTTGTAGAGTTCATGTTTATCTAAATCGATTTCGATAAGGCGCGGTTCCAGTGAACACCGTAGACAGTAGCGATAGTAGTTTTAGTTTAGTCCCGTGCGTGTTCGGACTTGCTTCCTTATTGTCTGTTTTCATCTCAAGCATCTAGCATTATGTGTTCTACAAGTGCGAACATGAAACATGTTTCGTTTTAAAAGGAGTGCATGCGCTGTAGAATTTTATGCAATTTGAGTTATTCTTATTCACACGAAATATCCAGTTTCATTTTTAAAGAAATAAGCAAATCTCACGAGTTTAAAGTTTACAGATCTGTAAGCAGAGAAATTTTAAAAATGAAATTGGATATTTCGTGTGAATAACTCAAATTGCCTAAAAAATTAGAAAATTGGAAAGAAAATTTCATTCGTGAAAAAAAAACAATTTCGTCGAAAAACTTCCGACTTATGAGTCAAAAAACTATAAAATGCACTCTTTTTCAAACCCCCATAACTTTGTGCCAAATCGTCGTAGGAACTTCGTTTTTTGAGTCCTGCACAGGTAATTGAACAAATGCTTTTTTGTGGATCGAGTCGACAAATTTTTTCCAACTTGGTACACAAGTTGGACGTTTTTTTTGACCATAAACGTGTTTTTTTTGTTCGGGTTTTGAAGGGTACGAAAAGAGATCATCCTAATATGAGTTTACCTTCTTAAAGTAGAACCACAATGGTTTTTTTTCTGAAAGAATCGTCTAATTTGGTTGAAAACTTGAAAAGTCGCTGAGTTATGTGCGAAAAACCCTCGGAAAACCCTAAAAATGCACTTTTTTAAAAACACCCATAATTTTGTGCCAAATCATCGTAGGAACTTCGTTTTTTGAATCCTGCACAGAGAATTGAACAAATTTTAGTGCCCTTTTGGTGGATCAAGTCCGTACACGTTGTCAAAGTTGGATATTTTTAAAATTAAAAATTATTTTTTTTCACATGAGTGCTAGAGGGGGGCGGAAGGGGTTACGCTTAAGTTTGCATGCATGACTTTAAAGTAGACACTTCAAAGTTTTTCGCCCTCGAAGATTCATCGAAATCGATTGAAAATACGTCGAGTTATGGCGGTTGGAAAATGGTCGAAATTTTTACGAATTTCAAGTGTTTCATTTTTTTCCGCCGGTGTATTTATATCGGCTTTGGCAACCTCTTGTGCACATAGATAGTTTTAAATTAAATAGATCCTGGACGGAGTTTGCACTTCTGGAACACAGATGCAACTCATAAAACGAAAACGTACAATATTAGGAGGTCTGAATACGCACGGCACGAGACGGAACGTCACCGGTAGACAGTAGCGATGTAAATACAACGTGAATACAAAATGCAGAATGCAGAGGCAGGAGATGTTTGTTCTGACGGCTTCACGGTACGTGAACCGGAGGAATTGAATGCAGAGTTGATGGTTTTATCTCTCGGTGCCGGTATGAATGTTGAGGTAGATTTGTGAGCTAGATACTATGACACTTTTAGATGCTGAGATAGGTGAGAATGGAGTATGCAGTTCAGTTTCATTGTTGCACTAGGTGTGAAAAAAATACTGTGACGAGAGATTTACTTCAGAGCCACTACTATATATACATTTGTTATATATGTATTCCAGCGAGACAGCACAATATAAAAATTGTAGTTTAACAATACCAATATACCTGTATCTACATATACTCGTATATTATTCTCAATTCGTAATATAAATTTGTCAGTTTATTTTAAATTTCCGTAAAAAATTATATTGGCTTAATAAAGTCAATGGAAAAAAATATTGGCCTGGTTTCCACCGATATCTTGGTTAGCTGACTAAGCACCAAATTATGACCATATTTTACTATGTCTTTTGGTACGCTGCGTTTTAAGAGGATGTTCGACCCTATTCCAAGCGGTAGCAAAACTTGCGTTCGAATTTCCCACAGATTTTTCTCGTAGTTTAAGATAATTCAATTTTTTTTTTCAGTAGTTAAAGAGTTGATCTAGGGCTCCAAATTGTTAGATTTCAATTTTTTTTATTTCGTTTCATCAAATATCATGATATTTGAACGAGTTTTTCTACTACTTCTAAATACAATTTTAAAATTCTAACAATTTGGAGCCCTGCATTGAACCTTTCTCTAAACAATAGTCTTTATTTGAAAGAAATATCTTGATCGGTATAGAAAAATCTGTGGGATATGCACCAGAATAGTCAGGTATAGTTTGAAGTCAGTATCTAACCAAACTGATTCCCGGAAATTTCATCGCGGGAAAATTCATCGCGGAAAGTTCATCGCGGAAAGTTAATCGCAGGAAAATTCATCGCGGGGAAAATTCATCGCGAGGTAAATTAATCGCAGGAAAGTTCATCGCGGGAAAGTTCATCGCGGGGTAAATTCATCGCGAGGTAAATTCATCGCGGGCAAGTTCATCGCGGGAAAGTTCATCGCGGGGAAAATTCATCGCGAGGTAAATTAATCGCGGGAAAGTTAATCGCGGACAAGTTCATCGCGGAGAAAATTCATCGCGAGGTAAATTAATCGCGGGAAAGATCATCGCGAAATAAATTCATCGCGAGGTAACTTAATTACGTAAAAGTTCATCGCGATGATAATTAATCGCAAAAAAATTAATTTCAGACATATTCATGATTTGTAAATTCTTCTTTGCAGACAAATAAATCACAATGTTGCGTGTTATTAACAACAGTTGCATAAGCGCAGAAGTGCACATTTGAAAAGCACGATGGTTTTAGGGATTGTAGGTACGAATTTTTTAAAACTAGAAAATATTTCTGCCTAACATTTTTCTGAACTTAACCCCATCATACTCTAAGAGTATTTTTAACAATATTTTTTGCAAAATACTAACAAAACCCTAATTGAGTCCAACAGATCTCCGTTTTTTAAAAATAAACTAATCAATACTAACAAAACCCTAATTGAGTCCAACAGAACTCCGTTTTTTTTAAATAAACTAATCAATACTAACAAAACCCTAATTGAGTTCAACAGAACTCCGTTTTTTTAAAAAATAAACTAATCAATACTAACAAAACCCTAATTGAGTCCAACAGAACTCCGTTTTTTTGACATAAACTAATCAATACTAACAAAACCCTAATTGAGTCCAACAGAACTCCGTTTTTTGACATAAACTAATCAATACTAACAAAACCCTAATTGATTCCAACAGAACTCCGTTTTTTTGACATAAACTAATCAATACTAACAAAACCCTAATTGAGTCCAACAGAACTCCGTTTTTTTGACATAAACTAATCAATACTAACAAAACCCTAATTGAGTCCAACAGAACTCCGTTTTTTGACATAAACTAATCAATACTAACAAAACCCTAATTGAGTCCAACAGAACTCCGTTTTTTTGACATAAACTAATCAATACTAACAAAACCCTAATTGAGTCCAACAGAACTCCGTTTTTTTGACATAAACTAATCAATACTAACAAAACCCTAATTGAGTCCAACAGAACTCCGTTTTTTGACATAAACTAATCAATACTAACAAAACCCTAATTGATTCCAACAGAACTCCGTTTTTTTGACATAAACTAATCAATACTAACAAAACCCTAATTGAATCCAACAGAACTTTGTTACACCAGTTGGGTATACCTGAGGCCTGAGGTATTAAATATATTCAAGTGTTATTGAGTTTCTATATCTTTCTTCGAAATTTGCAGTATTACACTTTTGTTTCTTAGCTATTGATGTTGTGAACGAATGGTAAATTACTTTTTAATCCTATTATAGAAATTGTAAGCCAAAGAACACCTGCAAACGTTAGAATTTTATGAACTTTCTTCAAGTGCAGTTTGTAAGGGAAAATATTAAATTTCATATTATAAAATAATTCGTGATCAATAAGGATTAACATAACACAACATACCATTTCACATTACTATAATAAATATATTCACGATGAATTTTCTCCGCGATGAACTTTCTCGCGATTAATTTACCTTGCGATGAATTTTCCCCGCGATGAATTTTCCCCGCGATGAACATTCCCGCGATGAACTTTCTCGCGATTAATTTACCTCGCGATGAATTTTCCCCGCGATGAACTTTCCCGCGATTAACTTGCCCGCGATGAATTTACCTCGCGATGAATTTACCCCGCGATGAACTTTACCGCGATGAACTTTCCTGCGATTAATTTACCTCGCGATGAATTCTCCCCGCGATGAATTTTCCTGCGATTAACTTTCCGCGATGAACTTTCCGCGATGAATTTTCCTGCGATGAATTGTCTGGACACGAACCAAACTTGGTTCTGCTAGTCAGGCTAACTATGACAAATTTATACCGTGTAAAAAAGCATTAAAACCACTGACCAAACTATACGCATGCGTGTTTTTGTTCACGATAAGAAGTTAAGTTTGGTTAAGTTGTTTTGTTTAATAAATACAAAATTTGTAAGAACAGCATTCGTGTTTAGTTCATTTAAATAATTATATTCCAGAATGACTACAAACATTAAAAAGATGGAAGCAAAGTTTTCTTAATATGGCGCCAAAGTTACTCGTAGATTGACTAAATTTTAACTAAACGAAAAATAACCTTAAAAACAATTGGCGGTGTAAACACTAAACTACACTTTTGGTATGGTAAAGATATGGTTAGGTCACAATAGTATCACGGAGTAAACTAGGCAAAATTAGGTATTGCAAAGCAAAGCTTAAGCGGCTCGTCTACGTTTTTACCGAATTCCTAGAATACTCTCGATTTTACTTTTTTTTTCAATTCCACTCTTTTCCCCACAACTAGGGCTGTCTGAAACCAGCCCGAAACTCGTACTTTGCCGCATCCTAGCTATGCAGTCATTTTGAAGTTGAAAAATACTGCAAAAGTGTTTCCGTTGCGAGTAAACTGCCAGATTATTATTGACTTCAAGATAATGTTTTTATAAACATTTAATAGAGAAAAAATGGATCTACTGATGTGCCTTTTTAAAATTTTAAAAATTAATTTCTATCATGAGATATAACCGTGTAAAGTTTGCATAAAATAGGAATTTTTTTTGAATCTTACGGAATTTTTATATTCATGTACAATTTTGTAATCAAAATTTAAAAAAGGCACATCTGTAGATTCATTCTTTCTCTATTAAATCCTTGTTTTTTACCATTCTTGCACTGGCCACAAAACACTCGCTACGTTAGTATATTTTATGCTGGATTTTAGGTAGTAGACGGGCCTCTCAAATGAGTACAATTGGATCAATTCTATACTGCCGTTTTAATAATATCTACTAGACGTTTGCTTTGACAAAATTTATTTATTGTAACTAACTGAATTAAATAAAATCTAATCTACATGCATGTTGCCAGTGACATCATTTTACATTTTTAATTGTCTTTATAACGTCATAATTAATTACGCAACCATCTGTCAAAAAATATTCATTATCATTGTTGATAATCTTTGATTAAATTTTGAAGATAATTTTACAAATTTATTTTTTCTAAATATGTACACCTATATAAAAAAATCTGCTGTGGCCAGTACACGACCTCTCGCCTAATTCTGCTTATTCTACTAATCTCGAGACTAATCTAAAATTAGTTTTACTTACATTTTAATAGTTTCGTGTTCATGTAAGATGTAAACGATAATGTAAACCAAGATGCAAGCAAAAGATGTCAACTGTACTGTCACTGTCAGAATAATTCAAATTTTATGTAGAAACAAATTTCATATCATGGACAACAAGATAGAATATTAATTGTACTTTATTTTATTGTTAAATACTACCAGATTCAGCAAATTGTATAATTAACTGTACCCATAGATAATTATATTTTCTTTTATTTTTAATTGCAAAAATTGTCATAAATAAATAATGTACCAATATATTTAAGGAAAACTTTATAAAGGATCAAAAAGTACTACTTCCGGTTTGCGGATTTCTACCAAAATGTTATCCGGTGTTAAGATACTTATCAAAACCTTAAATATGAAATTTGGTTATTAAAGGTTTGATACTTTTTAAGTTATCGTGGACGAAAAATCGTCACATAATTCATACGTCCATACATCCATACATACATACGCACACACACACACACAGACATCATCGTGAAAATATTAAATTCGTATTCTAGAGACCCTGAAACGTGCTTATCCACCAAAAACTCATACTCGAAAATTTTGACCCATTACAATACCTCTCTTATAGAATATGAGGCGAGAGGTAATTAACCATATTTCTAAAATATGAAAAAAATTAGTAGGTATCATTAATTGTCGTAATAATTTTATAAAGAACTAACTTCCTCCTGTATAAAATAATAATAAATGATAGTAAACGCTGTTTGAGTTTCCCGTGATCTACGTCACTGTCCCAATACACACACAATAATTATGTCTAATCTAGGTCACTAGATCGTTTGTTCGAGTTTGAATTTTTAATTTTCGGTGACAAATTTTGATAAATTTGATTCCCGGCACCGAGTTCCACTTCTGATTGACCTGTTTAGAACAATGCTGCAGCTTTCACAGACGCGATTTTATTTAAAAAGCAAAAAATTCGTTCTGGGCGTCTGGGGGACTACAATGCATATCTGCTCTGATTTTTTGTCCATAGAAACCTATAGAACCGTTTAGTTTAATAAGCAGTTAAGCACATTCTTTTTATTGTTACTGTTGCTTGTTGCAGTGATCATTTTTTGCTGCGTGATTCTACACCGGAAATTTTCCAAATTAATTTCAGAAGAGTCATTATGATCTTATTCTACTTTAACTACGGTGTTAAGACCTCTTAATTCAGTGCTGTGGACTATAATTTATTGAGGAGTGTCTCAATATTGACATAAGCAATAATATTTTAAACGCTGCGTTCCCATGAATATAATGATTGTGACAGTAATGGTTAATTATGGTACATTTTAATAATTCAGTAGCCTTTTATTACTGTTGCTATCCCATAGTGGACCAAAAAGGCATATCTTAAAAGAAAAAATGTAAAGAAATATTTACAAATACGTATTTTTACTTTAAAAACTACGTTAGGCAGTATATTTTTAGGGTGGGTTTATGAAATCATTACTATAATTATTGACATAAGCAATGTCATAACATTGACATTTAAATTAGGAAGAAACACTTACGCAAACTTGCACTATAACTGTGCAATTAAAACATTTTCTATTTTGACATGCCATATAGTAGGTTAATCTTCTTGTTCTTGTTTTCATTTGTTGTTGTTTTAATTATCAAATTTGTAATATATTATAATAAATGATAACAAACTAACAACTAATAACTGCTAATTTTTTAACGTTATTGACGAAAACGAACAAGTGAAAAGTGTAAAAATTGGAAGTTGGCCATCTTTTTAACAGTTGTGTTAATTTTGGTTTAAAATTAGATTCCATACAACATAAATCACCCTCGTAAGATTATAACTTCAATTGTAATTCGCGACAAATTATTTAAATAGGTCTAAAGAAATAGTTATTTGTTTAACAAGACAAAAAAATATTAGATTTGCTGCCGCGGCTAGAGTTTCACAGACGAGGCGCAGCTGAGGCTATGAATCTAGCTTAGGCAGCAAATTTGTATTTTTGCCATGTTAAACACATTGTTTTTTCGGAGATTGTTATTAATTAATATTAATTTAATGATTATTTTAATTAAATATATTGATAGGTATCGCAATCAAATTATATTGCTATGCGTATGTTGACAGTTGCTATAAAAAACAAAATAGGTTACGTATGTTGATGAATTTTATAAATCTCAAATTTGTTGATTCACCATAGTAACAATTACTTTTGCTGCCTATGCTTTTTTACTATTTTTGCTGCATAGGTAGCAAAAATCCAAAAGTGACACTTTGCTGACTGTCGGCTGTCAAAAAACAGCACTTTTAATGTCAATCGCCGAAAATAGTACATTGAAATAAAAACCCAGGTTGCCGCCACTGTGACCGCAAGATAATTACGCACATTTCTACATGATTTTTATCATCCTTTTATCTTAATTCGCTGTGACAATTTCCAGAACAGTTATACAAATATTTTCGCTAATTAGACAAGCAAAAATCGTTGCCATAACAACACAAATACCTAGTGCATTCGTTGTTGTTAGCATTTCGCGAAACTTCAAAAACTTCGTCTATTCGCATCTTTTAACGGGTTTACGAGACAGGCCGTGATGCTATCAGGTGCATGAATGGGTAATAGCTTTGTTGATGACACTTTAGAGAGGAATTAAGCTAAATTAACTTGATGCTGGATTCAGCAGAGCTCATTTGAATTTTAATTTAAAGTTTTTAATTAGCTACTTTGAACAGAGCATTTTGCGAATTTGGCTTTATGTGTTTTGAAGACTAATTAATGGTGCGGTGATTTTTTTTAAATAATAAAACAGTTATAAATATAAATCATGAATAGAATTTGTGTGGTATTTTTATTGCATTTTTGAAAGATTTGTGGGTATTACAAAATCAAGGAAACGTTACTGGAAAAAGAAGTTATAATCCAAATTTATTTATGAATTCTGAACATAAATAATGTTTAAGATTATATATCAATTATTTCACATACCTAGTACGCCATAAGTTAAAATATCAGACATAAGCTGTATACTTCGATTGTTTATACTTTTAAATGGCATTACACTTACACACTAGGCTTTTTTTTAGTAACCTAATCATTAGTTCGATAATGGATTAAATTACTTTTTTATCCCTTATAAGAGTGATTCAATTTGGAGTGCAGGATTTGTTTCATGAATTCATTACCTTTATTGACAAAATCAGAATGTTACTGCTATCAATATAAATATAAAATATAAATAGATGAAGTAATTTACTTGACTGCTGGTAGATATTGAGGACTGGAGAAAAATTACTGGAATGCATTTTATTGTTGACTGCATCCCATTAATTTTTCTCCAATCCTCATAAAGTACAAACTTGACAATAATTACATAGGTAATGTAATATAATGTCGGTCAAATTCCCTCCCCTACTTGCCCTACTCCGCTTACATGATACCATAAAACGGGGTTACTTTGGTAGGTTTCGAGGGTTTTGGTCGATTTTCGTCACGTAACTTAAAAACGTATTGTTATATTAAACATTTTATAAAAGCATCGTACCGATGATCCTGGAGGATTAAGTTACTCTTGACACGCATAAAAATCTTGAAGAACATCCAAGAAAAAAATTGTTTCTAGGATGCCAAAGTAGGCTGAATATTGGGGATACTTTGGCAGAGCATATAAATTGAATTTGCTCGAAAATAGGAGCTGTATATAATCGTCGCAGGCATGGAAAAAATTCTGTAACGTTCGTTCTACTTGCAGATTTTTTTCGAGTAAATATATCTTTATTGTAAGTGGTTCAAATGTTCAAAATAAATGTTAAACATTTAGAACGTTTTTTTAAGCAAACACAATTAATTTTAAAATATAAAATAAAAAGGCTTAAGGATCGTATTTTAATCATACAGATTTATTTTAAGGACGTTTGGGGAGGAATACTTCACCCATCATCAGATTGTGATTGTGATCATACATTGAAACAGTAATAAAATCATAAGACTGGTTTTCGCCATGATGGTTGGCAAAGTATTTATCAACAATAATTGTTTCTCACCAGGTTCAAAATGGTTCGGTGGCCCGAGGGTCGGTCATGGATACCATTTAATCTGTTCTGAAGTGTCCCATACTATATTTTCCACCCTTCGACTGGCAGCGAGTTCTTTATTAACGCACCTCCCTTATAATTTTTATATGTGCGCCGTCCAGGCTTTTTTTGGTACTGATGTTATCTTTTAGTTCTGAAATCTTTACTGATTTGGTGACATACAAAAATACCTACGGAGTTAGATCACGAGTCTTCAATTGGAAATAATGAGCTTTATCGCTCAATATGATTTATTTTCAAAATTTGCATCAACTTTTCTAACACTCAATTCACATATGTTTCAAATGATCTCTTCGGTTGAGTTAAGTTAACTATGAATATTACTACATTGTAAGCTTTGAAGTGCAGATCTTAAAATTAAAATTCGTTGAGTATTACCGAATGAAAGATGCAGTTGCACACTTTTATTCGCTAGACTGACCACTACGTTCATAACAAATCCTTGGTTTGTCAATTAATGTGTACCAGTTTACTTAAATTTTTGCACTAGGTAACGAATTGTCCGCTTACTTGCATTCAAAAATTTTTCAAAGATTTCACAATCGCATCTCAACACACATGATACTTGTGCGCCCCTGCACTGTATATCGTGGCATAATTAATTTGCCATTTGTTTACATACGCATTGTAAACAATACAAAATTCTATTTCACAGAATGAAAATGGTGCACAATTCAAATCCTGAATCTCAAATTGGATCTCCCTTTATAACGTGGTTAAAATATAACAATTGAATATCAAATACACAAGTTATTTCCAAAAGTTAAGAACTCAAAATTAGAAACAGAATTAACTCTCAAGTGACACAATAGCAGAAGTAATTATTCGAATCAGAACCCCATCAGTGGCGGATTTAAGGTGAGGAGGAGGCGCAGGGGCCCAGGCCTGATCCGAAATAAATTTGAATAATTATTTTTTCTATTTGACTCAATTAAAATCAAGCGTAATCTTAGCGTAATGCTCTAAATTGAATAAGTAACATGAAAATAATTTTCTATTATTCTGTTTACTAAAGCGAATAATTCTGGCACGTAAATGAAGGGGTGAGCAGGGGAACTTTCAATTTGAGGACATTTGACCTTAGATGAAATTTTTTTTGCCTAAGATGCATTCTATTTTCAGCACCAACACAATTTGAATTTTTAAAATCTTTGGGTCCGTCCCCTGTATCCAACTAGGTACTTATACCCAGAAGTATTTTGTCGGTTTTTCAGTGGAATTTAACTTGAGACTTCTACCGTTACCGTGCAGCTATTTTTAAATTATTGAATTTAAACAACTTTGTCCATGTCATGTAAAAATAGTTAAAAATTTAGAAAGGCATGAAGCCCTTATTTCCTCCTAGGATAGATCAGGGAAACTAGATGCCATTACTCTGAAATCGATGTGTACCTCAAACCTTCACTTTCGAAATTGGGGCTAGGACCCTGGAACTATATTACAAAATCATAGCTTAATTAAGCAAGGCCGTTGACCTTAAAGATATCTGCGTTATTTTTTAATAGTTTGTCCTTATTAAAAAATAAAAAAATTACGACTGTCAAAAAATGTTCACATTTTTGAATTGTTAGTGTTTTTTCACAATCTTCATTTTGTTATGTTACTTTGACAACCATTGAAAACGATGCAATTTTTTACACGGTTTTGATAAACGTTATTAAAAATTATTAAAATATTAATGAATTTAACAAATTTTAAATAAACAAGAACTAAAATAATAAATTATTTAACTCGGCAAAATAACTAGCAAGTATACAAGATAACGAGGATTTAAGAGTACACATATTTCGTCAGAAAAGTCTAATGGAAACTACTGAATAAAGCAGTTGTAAAATAAAATTATTTTATGAGTCGAATGTAATTAGAACAAACATATTAAATTGAGTCACTATGTAAATTATATAAAAGGTTCTGTAGGTACTACTAACATTCTGTTAATAGAACAACTATGATTTTAGCACACTTTTATGATACCTAATGATTATTTTTAATTACACATAAATGAGGTTTGTGTTTAGCACAAAGAAAAATAAACACCCGGCTATCCCAGTTCCAAGTTCCTCATGCCACTTTCAGTTCGAATTAGCAAAAAATTGTAGGCCACATATCAAATCAATTGTCGTGTCAGATTGGCAAGTGGACGTTTTTTGTCAGCATTTTTAAACGAACCGCGAAATGAAATTGCCTTGCACTAAACTACGTTGCTAAATTGTGTGCAATTTGATAGTTTAAAAGTGATGCGATTTGCAAAAAATTCGTGTTGAAGACTTTTCTTTTTTATGGTGGCCTGTATTATGATTCAAAGTCCTCATTTCTGTATCTAGCACTGGCACTAGGTGATAAAAAATTGTTATTACTGAAAAATTGGTGCAGCATTTCTAAAAAAATTTCTTGTTGAAGGATTGTACGAGTATGTACAGTTTTTAAAATAAATGAAATTTAGCAATATTTTAGGTATGCTCAAAGTTTAAGTGGCAGTAACTATAAATACATAGTATTACATTATATTGATAGTTTTGTTATAAATGAATTTATACTCGGAATTCGCTCGGAATTAAATAATAACATTTTATTACAATAAAACAGAACTACATAATTTAAAATACCTATAATAAGAATAAGAAAAGATTCATTTATTCATTCAAAATTGAACAAAAACTACAGATAATATTATAAAAATAAAATTATACTATTAATACTCTATAGTTTATAAACAAAAAGGATTTTCGAACTTCTGTAAATCTGCTAAATGGAACAAATTTGTATCTAGAAATTTCAGGTAAATTTTTGTCTGCAATAATATGGTTAGCATGAATTACCATGTGTGATTTTTATACCAAATAGCTAATATATTAATTACAACGTCGTTTGTTCGTAGTATTGTTGAAGGTTAGTAGTTCAGATAAAATAAATAGGATAAAGTGGTACCATAACCTAGTGCTCTAATACACATATGTTACATAGAACAAAACAACTTACATAATTTAGCAGTAACATGTATATCAGCCCCATAAATCCGATATTATGAGGAATATTTCTTACTTGTATATTCTTATTAATTTATGTATGTGGCATTTAAACATGCAATAATACTACACTTGACATTTATTGAGTGCTGCTCGTTGAAAGATTTAGTAAATAGGAGCTACTTTATAACTTTATTGCCATTTATTTTATATGTGTTTTAGTCAGTTGTACGTGTATTAAACTGGAAAATAGAACAGCCGTTTTAAACAATGTAATAACAAAGATCTCTGTCCCTACCGTCCCTATGTATTGAAAAACTTTTAATTTCAACTCCAGAAATAGGTTATCAACTTCCCGTTGATATTGGGAACGTTATTTAAACCATAAAAATTTTAGTTTTTGTATCTTTGTAGGTAATATGGAGTATATTATATTTAATTTTTGATCCTAATCTGATCTGTTCTGCTGTAAAAAGATCGTACTGTGGCATAAAGTGACATTTTTTGAACTATTTATAAGCCGCAAAATACAATTTTGAAGGCCCAGGCCGCAAAATTTTATTATAAAGACCTAGGCCGCAAAATATAATTTTATGGGTTATAACAAGGCAATAGCTAGGTAACCTCATTTATAAAATAAAAATATTCCTGTTATTTGACATTTATTGAATATAATAATTAAATGAAGCACAGCACTCGAAAAGAAAGATTATGAAATAAAATTTTAGATGTATCTCAAACAAAAAGTGTCATTAAGGTACTCACAAGTAAGTAATTTCGATCTAGGCTAGACGCGTCGGTTGTAAACAACTTGCTGGTACCTTAATGTTTCATTTTTTGTCCTAGACACATAATTAACTATTGTTGTTTGCCCCGCAATGACGAATAATTAATGTCTATTGATTATTTTTAGGAATTTGAGTTCAATAGGAGTATAAACTTCCAGGACCAAAATATTGATGGAAGATGTGTAAGATATTTAAAGAATGTATTATGAATAAGTTATGTTTATGTAAGATGTTATTAGAACTGCTATATTAACTGGGATTGTAATGTTGAGCAGTCAGTATGAATTTCTTACAGATGAAACCCTTCAGTTTCAATATTTTTTCTATTTTAAATTTTATTCTGTTAATAATTAAATTTTTCTATATTTTAGTGTATAAAAACTGATAATTATAAATTACAATAAAATAATTATTTACGAAACATTTATACATTTATGTAAATAAGATATTAATTGATATTATAGTTTTCCTTAATAAAATATTTCCTCTGTATGCTTAAAGGCGTCTTTTATAATCTATGCACGGTTTAGAATATGGAACACTAGAACAACAGTGATAAATTTGCATAGAATTCCACTAATAATTAAAAAATAATTACCAAAATTGTAAACCATATTTTATACTTATAATAAAAAACTTCCTCGTGGGTTTTTTGTGGTAGGTATAATTGGTGAAATGCCGTGGTGACACGGTGTATTTATTATCGGATCTAGTAGTTCTGAGAACAAGCGATGTTTATGTCTATTGTTTTGTTTACGTTCGTAATTTTTAATTACAATTTTACAATTAACCTTGACATTAAAATAAAAATTATGCGTGCGTGTACTACATATGAAATCACGCGTGAAACCAGTGAACACAAAACGTTTCACAAAGAAAAAGAAGAAATTATATTGTATGGTTTGTATGAGTGTGTTTAGGAAAAAAGTAAAGTACACAACGTGTACTTAACGTTTTGCTTTGTATATAAGTTATTATTATAATAAAACATCTAATTTCTCAAGAATTAATAAAATTTAGAAATTTCTAGATGATTTATGGCTCATGTTTTCGTTCGTGATCTACGTAAGTCAATTTCACTCCTATTTTACGATAAAAACAATATTTTTATATTATTAATACCGGTAGCTACGTAGTTAGTTATATTTTATGATATGTATTTAACTAAATATTTCTTTTAATTTATTCAGACTGATGTACAATGTACAGTAAAAAAGAAAAGATAATTTGGAGAATTAATAATCAATATCAGGATCGATTTACTTCTGCGTCAGCTTTCTTAAACATCTTATTTTTCTTACCAACAACTGTCATCTATAAATCTTTAAGTAAATTTTTTCATGTTATTTTTTAGCTAATATTACCTAATATACCTTTAATAGGTACCTAGGTATTAATAATTAGGTATAAAAGATTATCAACTTATGCTATGGCATTGGTGATAAGTAGAGTGCGGATTACATGCAGGTAAATGTGATTGAAATATGCATTGATATAATGGGGGCTTACAGGCCAAACTATTCTAGATGGTAGCCGTGTTCCAGTCCCAAAAAATATGATATATGAACGCACACACATTGTGTCATATCACGCGTGTATTTGAAATGTCAAATAATGTAAACAAATATTGTAAACAGTGCGGTGTATGGTAGTAAATAGAAATTAATAATGGAATGTAATTATAATTCATGGCATATTATAAATTTCAAAATTCAAAATACAAACATCAGGGCCCTGTTTCATAAAACAACAAGTTACAATCTTACAATTTTACAATTACAAGTACTTGTAATGCACTATGTACAAGTACCATTGTTTCATAAAACTTATTTCAATTTTACAAATTTGTAACTTAAAAACGTACAATTGTAAAATAAATATTTTATAGATTATGTAGGAACCTATAATAAATTATTTGTATTAACGTTAAACCAAAGAATAAAAAGTGCATATTTTATTAAAATTTGAAATCTAAATTATGCTTGCTCATGGATTGCTCTGTGTTGTTTATTATTAGTCTGCAACGTCTGTAATGAATATAGTATTAAATATAAATTCAACGTTTAATGATACGTATAAGGAAGAATTGCACTAAAAATAATTATTATTTCAGACACAAGAATAATTTTATGTATTTTTGAATCCCTTTACTATTTTTATTTTCAACAAATATTCAGAAAGGTTTTAGTTGAATTTCTGTCATCCTGTCCTGTCATCCTATAGATTTTGATATTCAAACGTGATTAAAATAAATTAATCCCATTTTAACTGTTCTTGAACGTCATTTTGCTTACAACTTATTATATTCATCAGAAAAGTTCAACATTTCCACATATTATCACTACTTGTAACAAAATTACCTACCTTCGATGCAAGGTTAAAAATTATTACAATTTGACAATTGTAAAAATGTAACTTGTCAAAATGTATCAGAAACACTTGTAAAATTGTAATAGTTTTCCTGTAAAATTGTAAAAATTCATAATTAAAATTTGGATTAAAATTATATAGGTACTTACAAGTTTGTAGTATTTGTTTATGAAACACTTGTAACTACGTTTTTGACAGAATTGTAAGAAAATGACAGTTGTAAATTGTAATTGTAGTTTTATGAAACAGGGCCCTGATATCCGATATTTAAAACGTCAAATATATGGAGGGGGTACAAATTTTAGTTCTTGGGTCTGGAACACTAGCGCCACTTTAAGCCCGTAACGTATAATTTCTGAAAAACGACTTGTGTGTAACTACATAAATAATATAATTTTTCTCTTAATACTAACCTCTAAAATAAAAATAAAACATCAGTTAATAATAATATTGAATTTCACAGCCAATCAAAATCAGTAGACTTGATTATTTTGTACTAGTAAGGTTGTGTGTCGACTATTCACTACTAGTACTTTTAGGTGACTATATTTAACACCTTGTTCTTGCGAATATTACGAGTGCACAGCAAGAGTAATATTTATATCCAAGCACAAGGAACATTCGTAATACTACCAGAAAAATAATTGACATAACTACGACTACTTATGGTATTATTAATATCACTGGTACTAATTTGTATATTTAAAGTTAAACACATACCTATTATTAATTAAATAAATAAACATTTATACAACATAAATAAATAACAAAAAAAAATTCAAAGAATTGTGTTGATTTGGATTAAAATTATTTAAATATACAAGCACAAAACAAAGAAGATATCTAACACATTAACAGTGTAAATTTCCGTTTGTGTAATAATTTTCTCAACGAAAATGTAGTGTGACACCTACAAGTCACATAAATCTACATGTTGACAGTTATAGCTTCATTTGACTCAAAACGCACCTATATATGCCATGTAGCATATATTTATTCCCATGCTAGAACCATAACAAATAACTTCCTAATACTAATTACGTTTTCGACCATCGAACATCGATACCGGCATTAAGTGGACCAATAGATTAAGTATCCACGCCCGCGGCTCTTAGAATTAAGACACACGACACTAAATACAGTGTTTACAGTAATTACAACCAGTTTTTATGCCAATTCTGCTTTGCATGACTGAAAGAGTGTTGATAAATTTAAGCGAAGTTGATGAAATTACTGCCGATCGCATTCGAAGCCAACTTTGCGGAGTCTCATTGCGTATTCAAGTCGTGGATGACTAGATGCCGAAGAGAAAACATTCAATTATCGAATGAGGCACCGCCTACTAGATAGTGCTGGTAATCTTTTTGCGAGAAAGATGAAGTTGAAGCTGAGTACTAAGTTGTCGCAGGTGTTACGATGGCTTGTGTAAAGACTTCAGGATAATAATATGTTTGCTTTAATACATGCATTTCGATCATTTGTTTTACGGGATATTATTAAACAAATGCATTTTCACAAGTAAATATTTATGTATTAATTTTTAATGCATTTTTACTTACTCGACTCACCACGAGTCACAACAAATAAATCAATGAGTCAAATAAAAAATTTATAGAAATTTTAAAATCACTTAACACGACTAGGTACAGGTACTTACTTGAACGTTCGAAATACGAAAATATAAATTTAGATTAAAAGTAAAAATAACTAATTTCTATATTGTTCTTCTTGTTGAAATTATATTCTCCATTTTATAACTCAATGTGTTATATAAATATATCTGAAGGGTGGATATAGGTGATGTTTTTAAGAGAGGTAAATTTATTTAGTTCAAGGTCAAATATTTTAAAATTGAACTTTCGGAGATACACCACACCTTTAAATGTGGAAAAATTAATAAAAATATAAGTTAGTGAAATAGTATAATAATTAGAATACAAGTCTTTTAGAAAAAATAATGATCTTAGAGGGAGTAATTACCCCCTTCACCTCCCCAACATATAGATCCGGCCCTGATATATCTGTGACATATCTAAGATCAAGAAGGCGACCACAAGATTCAACTAGAACTAGACCATTCTGATAAATATTTTAATAATTCTACTATATTATTATTCCTGTGATGATAATGATAAAGTATATTTTGAATTACTATACGGTAGGATAAGTGGAAAGAAAGATAGGTACTGAATGTTAAAGATCAATATTTGGTTGTTTTAATTTTATAAATGCAAATATAATTATAATAGAAACTGAATGGACTTATTGATATAAGTATAATATTGCGAAAAAAAACATTAGGTACGCAGGAAACATTTTCTTTAGTAGGTCCCTATACCTAATATCGACCTAATATTAATAACAAAAGGATTTTTAATAAATCACTTTATTTCAATACTTACTGTTTTACTTCAGATTAGAAATATATCACTCAATAGTTCATAATAATGCCCTAATATAACACATAATTTCACGAACGCTAACTACTACAGTAACTTTTATACTATTCTAAATTTCTACAATAAAATCTATTAGTTCACTGAATTTGCAATTTTGCAACTCGTTTATAAAATTCTCCATGTCCCACAAGGGAGTAGGTATATTAAGTTATTAAGTATGGCGTGCAAAAAGTATGTTATGTCCTTCTGTTGTTAATTAAGTTCTATTTTGTCAGTTATTTCATGAAAATTATGGCAAAACACTTCTTGATAAAAATTTAATTATTGTTTTCACTGATTTACCAAAGTGTCATCTAACAAATAAGTTATATAGAAATAAATTGATCCTAAGGAGAAAACCAGCCTTAAATTAGTGTACTAAATAAAAATAAATTACATCTTTTAGATAGAAGATGTGATTATAGAAATTATAGTTTACTTTGTTAGCAATTTAAAATAAAAACGAAATTTCATTCTCCCAGATTCACGACATACTTTTGCTTGTTAGATGTTAACCAGTAGGTACAATCTTTATTCAACCTGTTTCTCCAACAAAAGACTTCTTTTTAAAAAGCTTGCAAATTTGTAAACAAACAAACTATCGATTCCAGAAACCAAGTTACATTGTTCGTCAAACGAGCAACGAGCACACAAATATTTACAGTGTAAAGCATAAAAATGCAGTATTTACTCGTTGTAGAATATTAGTATAAGTATGTCAAAAGGGCCTTAACCCATTTCTTTATCAGCTAGTCTCGTGTGTGATAACTCAGCGAGTAAACATGACCCTGTCATGTCGGATTATTACTTCTCGTTGCGGTTAAAAGGAAAATAACACCTGGAGCCTTAACCATGAAGAAAGAGTAGAAAAGAGATATTTAGTTACTACGATCTAATTGTAATTCTATACATCATTTTCTAATATTTGCTCCTATTTACACATTCATAGATTTAGTCGTTTTAAGCCATATCCAATGATATAGATGATACTTAAGAAAATATTGATATAACTCTTGACAAATTTTTCTTGCCAAATATGTAACAACATTAAAATTTAACGACTGTGAAACGTGCGAGAGGAATTATATAATATATTTGTTTTGTTATATCATATTAACATGAGTTGGAAAACGTTTTCATTTAGAAAAGTAGTTTACTTTACTCTTTATATGTATAATAATATGTAGGTAGATACATAATGATATTTTTATTATTATCATGCTCTCAAAAATGGTTACTTACTTTGTGGATAACTATGAGTTTGCAAAATAATATTTTAGGAGACGAAGTCCTTTAAAATGATGTTACCTAAGCAATGCGATGTTATTTACATTTTATAGGATTATGTCACTGGTTTTCATCGTTTCATCGCCTACGTTTTTCGAAATTTTACTTTAAAGTTATATTTTACAAACTAAGTTTTAGACTCGGTTTTTGAGTACTCACCTAATTTAAAGACTCAAAAAATTTGTCCTCGAAAACTAAATTTTGCGTACTTGTTACATATTAAAATATTAAATTCAATACGTAGGTATGTAAAAATTTAGTTCTCTTCTTGACTTGAGATTTAAGACACAAAAAAAGTATAGTTCTGTGTTGTGACTGAAAAATCCGTGAAAATATATTCAGCATTGTTTTTCAATTTAAATTTCAAATAATAAGAGAACATTACTCAAAGAGAAATAAACATACACATATAATATTTCTATTTCTAATTAGGTAGCACAGTAAATATCCGAACGGGTGGCTTATAACGTTTATAAATTTATAAATTTACAATTGTCCAGGTTACAAAAGTATAGGAGTAATCGCAAGATCAAAATACTTATATACCTAGTCTTTTTTATATAAACGAACGTAGAATAAAATTTTTATTTTCAATTATCTAAACTTATAAGCTTCTAGCAATTTCTAGTCATGGTCTGGTATACAAATAACGAAATAACTATTTTATACAAAATCTAAATACAGATAACATTGAACTTGGGATTTTAATTTCCGTGTTCACAGCATCAAATATTACAGTAAGATGCCAAGCTGATCATGAAATGAAAAGTATAATGGCCAATGTAAAAATATATTATTTATGTTTTATAAACAACTTCAACTTTCACTTTTCTATACGTTCAAATTCAATGTCATTACCAAATCTCTTGTTAAACATAAACCTACGTTACACGAAACACGATGATTTACTTCACCTGGACATATTGAAATGTGTTGAAAACCGGTAAATGCCGTGTAATAAAAACTGTAATTTTATATGTAAATAGCGAACTTTTAATTAATATTTTATCTTAATGGCATGTACAACAACTAGTTAGCAAGTAATTAATTATTAATTTGATATCAGTAAATTATATTTGATAGCTGTAGGTATAGAAATATAGGTAGTAATTTATTAGCACGAGGGTCATAATTTTTTTTGCAAATTTGCCTATTTGATGCGAAGATAATGAAATTCAGCAAGATTTTTGAAGAATTTATGTTTTTGCGATTACAATATAAACATCCATAACCTAGTTCATATTATAACAACTATATTTCGTTCATCGAGAAGTTCGAAAATATCGTGATGGTTAAATGTTGATATTTATTTTTATCATTATTGTTCAAGATAAATGCAGTGAAATTAATAAATTAAAGACATTTTTTAAAAAATCAGCAATCGGTAAAAAACTTAAGTATGTAGGTACGAAATTCTCGAATCTGTTGCCTCTTTTAAATTAATTCTAAATCACTATGATAGATTTTAGAGCCTTTCAATATTAAAAATAATATAAATACGAGTAAAAATTTAAATAAATAACAAATTTAAAAAATAATTGAAATGAAAATTGGGAAATTTTGTTATCTGTAATTTGTCAGGCCCAAGCAATAAACAATAAAAGTACAGAAATTTTGTTTCTTTTAAAAATGCATTTTGCATCGTTTTACATTTCAGCTTACTGTGAAGGCTGTACACACTCAAAGTAAATGAACTATTTTTTTTTAAATTCATAAATGTTTCAAAAAGGTATTGCGATAGTTGAAGTTGGAAAAATTTAACGACAAGGTGGTTTTATAATTTATAAGGTTTCAAACTCTCCATTTCATATGAGGTGGGGATAACAAATCAAATTATATCAAGAATTGTCAACTCTAATAAACCTATATCCAATAGCATTATTTACAGAAATATTCAATAATTATTTTTTTAAGAGTTATTAACTTTTTTGTCAAAATATCGTTTCAGAAATACCCACTAATTATAATTTATTTTTTAGTCTTTGCTTCAATTATTTATAAGAGAAGCTTAAAGTTGCCCTTTAAAAAGCTTTGACGATAAATATTATAAGTGTGAAATTCAAAGAAAAGCATAATATAATAAGTAGGATATACAATATTTTCATTTTAAAAGTTAATTGCAATAATAAAACGGTGTATTGTAAACACACCTAAACGAAGCGTAATTAACATAATATATTGTCAATTTCTCCACTACAATGTTAGAAATTTGTAATAAATATAAAAGTTTATCATCTTGTGTGGCAAGTATAACAACATATGAGTACCCATCAAAACACCTCGTGTCAGTTGTAAAACATAAGTTTAAAATTAATTTGCGATCTAACATTGCAAGACATAAACGCAAAGCTGTTTTTCGATTAATAGTCGGATTTTACGGCCTGTTTGCAATTTTGCGTTAATTAACGTTCGTAGCTGATTGTACTAATTGCATATAAAATGGTGTTAAGTTGAACTCACTTTTATTCGGATGTGATTATAATACAAATTACCTAATGCTAATTTATCTAATCTTAATATTATGAAAAGTAAATATTTATTAATTTATGTTTAGTATAATTATTATTTAAAGGTTTTGAAAAAAAATTGTTTAAATCAGCTGTGTCGAACTGTATCTAGTGTATTTTACCTATTCTTGAACCTAGAGGGCCATTATTGATGTAGTAAAGATAAAAATCATTTAAGTCAAGTAAAAAAAAAAAACAAATACAACGCAAGTTCCTTTAAAATTCTACAAAACAAAATAAAATTTGATCCAGAACTGTGTACAGTTTGCAAACATGAAAAATGAATTTTGCCGTCAAATATGAAAAGTTAAAATGGTTTGTTTTTCAAATAGCAATGTTTGATTTAGGTTTTTGTTTTGTTTTTTCTTCGTATAGATGTGTTTGACAAGTAGGTAATACGGTAAATGTATTATTAGTTGCTCGCGTGTTGATACCAAGCTGAGTTTAAATAATGAAAGTTTTGGCTTTTAAATGGTAATTGAAATAACGGGGTTTATTTTTATTTATACTTTTTACAGAACTATTAGAATATGTAAACAAAGTACCTACATATGCAAATTTGTAATAAATAATAAATACTTAAAAGTAAAACAATGATTTAGTACTCGCATAGTAGGTACCTATCAGTTTTATAACAATGGTTTCTAGTTTATAATATTTGGGTACTATATCATAGTGTCTGATTACGTTCAGTAAACAGCTTGTTATAAATTACAATGGCGCACATTAGTTTTTGAATAGGGTACCTACTTTATTTACAAACAAGAATCAAGGTAATGGCATTGGTGTAGGTAAATAAATAAAATCACAGTTAAATAATAAAAATAATTTAGAATGTATTGGTGACAAATAATATTAGAAATTTTATAGCAAAAACAATATACCGTGTAATTAAAAGTTCAGTTTGCATTGAAATGAATGATATACCTATATTTTATAAGATCCCATTATATATTGTAAATAAAATAAAAAGAAGGAAGAATGTTATTCCCGGAAGATGATCGTTTGATAGTATAATTATTTCGGAACGAGGTGTTAGTTTAAATCATTAAGTTCTGCTCTTGCATTTTTCATAACAGTCTGGAAGTTTACTTTTCGTATGTTTTAAAGTAGGAGTTTATTTTGTGAAAAGGTGTAATAAAAATTTTATTTTTAAATATAAGTAGGTATATTGTTAAATGTAAAAATAAACAGTTCACGAATTTTTAAAATTCTAGGTAATTTTATGCTATTCTGTTATTTTCATCAACAATTTGAAAGTATCTTTAGCTTTAAGGAGGTTCCCTAGACATTTTAAAAAATATTCTAATGCAACCAAACTTTGAATTTATGTTGTCTGTGTCATAAAAATGATACCTGAATTTTTTGGAAATTTTTGACCACGTAGTTTGAACGAAATTAATTGTTAAATTTTAATATTTTACATGGGCTCTTATGGCTTTCCATTAATTGATTAAATAAAAAGATGTTAGAAATGTTCTATTTACTTAATTTTTGGTATATAAACGTATGTAATCACGGACATCAATTTCCCAAAATTTGAAGAAGGTTGACCACATATAGTTCCATAGTTGTAACAATATTGTTGTTATTGTTGTAAAAAAATCTTCACGCATTTTTTGATTAGTGAATTAGAAATTATTGTAAAAATATATCACCGCAACTGAACGAATTGCAATATCAACTAACACCCGTTGACCGAATTTTGTTTTACATTAATAAAAATATTTTTATTAATTAAAGGCTGATATCTGAGTACGCCACTGCATGTGTAGGGAACCTCCTTAAAAAGGTCATATAAGAAAAATTGAAAAAAGTTTTATTATTACACAAAACTTTAAAAACTGTTATGTAATGATCTCTTTTTCTACTTTCGTTAGGTAATAGACACTTTATTTCACTAATTTGCGTTAGGTTATGGAACTTATTCATTATTACATGCACTGGTCTTTACTTCACTCTTTTTATTTATTAAAATGTTCCTACACATAAAACTAATAAAAATGTCGTTTGGAGATAACCTAATTTGGATGTCATTAAAAGTCAAACTTTCGTAAAAATTGCACTTAATCGAAATTCGAACAAAAAATATTGTATGCAACACGCAAGGAATCCCGGTAGTTACCATATTTATGTGTTTACAGAACTCGGCTACGTCTCGTGCTACACATTTCACAAAACGTAAGGTAACAACTTTCGTTTCCTTACTTGTTGCATAAATATAGTAATTACACAATATCCTATTTATTTATTTTTTCTTCCTCTTTTGTTTTAACATCGCTGTCGTTGATGATACGATTAAGCTTTGAATATAACGCGAATATTTAAGCCCCCTTGGATGTTCAAAGAGATTCGGTTTCACCTCGTCGCTTAGCAACATCCTCGGTATTATAAATCGCATAATATTCTTGTTATATTAATAGCTAGGTATAATGCTTTTGTTAAAAAATAAAAAATATTTACTTAGTGATGTAAACAACGAGCTGCATACCAGCAAAATATATTCGCTCTGAGTAATTTTGTGTTTACTTGAGTTTTCATTAGTTATTATGAAACACGAATAACATAGTTTCAACTACGAGATATAACCACTTCAATTTCTCTCACAGCCCTCTAAATTCTAAAACTTTATCAGTGTACTGTTTGATTGTAATGAATGTTTTGTTTGTTTCTAGGATCAAGAATGCTCTGGGTGCCGGTCGTGGGCGCCATCCTCTCGTGGCTTCCCGCTCCAGGTAGTAGCTCTAGCTCTCTCTCGCTCCCACTCGCAAACTCGCTGTTCGCAGTGCACCGAGATCAGGGTAAAACATAACCTCCAACCACATCGTTTACTAACAAACTCAAAACCCCCGTAAATCTTACGACAAATCTCACTGCAAATATTAGATGTGGAGTTCAACAATTATTAGTTACACCTGCTAGCATAAATTTAATATGCCATGGAAATGATGGTTGTAATATGTTAGTATTTAATTTAGTTATATTGCAGCAGCTATAGAAATTTTATTGAATTAATTTTATAAGGCAATCTGTGATTTTTAATAAATGTCTCTAAAATCCGAATAAGGTTAAGAAATAAGGAACACAACCTAAAATAAAAGTATTCAAATTGAATTAGCCTTTTGAAACTTGAACTTTATTATTTTGACGTTTGTGACAACCCGGGACAAAATTGACTCTTTGCTGGTGTGATTTACATATATCAATTTTGACACTCGTGCCTTAAACATAATTTAATTAAACAATACCATATAATAATGCTGGGAACCAGAAGTCGATATATTTATCCGTTTAAAAATGACAGATGCATAAATAAAATTTCAATGCATTTCTTGTGCCATATCTAGAACTCTTAATACAAATTTTTTAATTTAAAATACAGAAATGCTTCTGAAATTGAATGTCAGAAACCGGTATTCAAATTATTTTGTCGACAATTATTATTATAGTTACAAATAATTATATTTAAAACTTTAAAAAGCCACAAGAATAAAGAGAAAAATACTACTTTTACATGTTTAATTTAAGGCATTTTAAACACAAAATGTATTAAAATTCATGCTTCGCACTGTAGATAAAATGTGATACAGTATATAAATAATGCGTTTGATTATTTCTTTTGTCTTATAAATACAATATAATACAAATAATACGACGCCACTTTTAGAGCGCGTTCGCTATTGCTGCCTTTGTTCGACACACTAAATCTGTATAAGTATATCTCTCCTTTTTCTCTACGAAATCGTAGACAGCTACATTCCGGCCTTATTCAAATTTGTATTCAAAGTAATTTTTAGCTGTATCAATATAAAATATCCATCTTCCATAAGAAATATGAAACATTGACAGACTTTCTTTATTTAATACGATATCAAGTTATTTTAAGACTTGAAGTTTAGAGGTATACCTATAATTAATATTAATGTAAAGGGTAGTTTTTCCTTTATAAAAATGAAAAATATTAAACTAAAATAATTAAAACCTAGGTACTATCAGTTACTTGGTACTTTAAAATATTGTTTTGATTCTATTTATTGTTTTGAACACTTAAATTACGGCAGTGTACTTGCACTAACATTACCATTAAATTATTCAAGAATTAATTATCAATGGAAAAGACGAGTAATCTTTAGAATTTATAATATTTATTTGCAGATTTACGATGGTTGAATGTTGAAAGCAGCGTTGAACGATCAATAAATTTCATGCGAAAGTTGATCGATTCTAACTAATTTATTATTATTATGAATGGGAATAAAATATGCCGTTTTATCTAAAGCTGTAAATTAATTTAATTCACGTTTTCTAAAGTGCTAAAATAACAGATTATAAATCGTGATTAAAAGAGGGAAAACTTGTAGTTTGTAGAAAGATTTAATTAAACAACGAACCGTATTTACATGCGATATTTATTTTTATTAGGTTTTAATTTGCTAGCATGTCATTTCACTGGCTTGTTTAATGCTAATGATACAGGACAAGATAATTTTTGTGTTTGATAGTCAAATAAGACGTCCATACCTATCATAAATATGCAAATGCATAGAAAGTGTCTCAACCAAGAGCAGAGCTGCCTGCTTGCTGCCGTTATTAATATACATGTTCATTTTTTATTCATCTAATATTTAATGAAAATTTATTAATGAATAGAATATGGGAACTAGCACTTCTGTCGCTTCTATTCGATTCGATTTTGAATATGGACCCATTAAAGTTATTTATTTTTGGCAGATCAAAAGATACTGGAATTTAGAAACATTTCTTTTCCTGTGATTAGCATTAATTTCAAGTTTTGCTTAAAAGTAGGTAGGTACCTATAAAAGAAATTTTTTTACCTTAGTAAGAATTCCATTTTCAGACTAAGTCTATTAGATAGTTCGATAGTTGCCAAGGTGACCAGTGCAAAAAATTCACTTTCTGTAGGGCAACGCACGCTTTTTATCTGATCAGAAACAACCAACAATTTTCAGTTGGAAAAACATGCTTTCAGCACTGTCGTACAAATAGAAATTTTACACATTCAACAAATTATAAAATAAAGTTATGTTGTATATAAAATTATAATAATATTAGTTTATTTAGGTATCCACAGGCTAGAATACATACAATTTACAAGTTATTTAACATAATTCGTAATATATTCAATGTTAAATTATTTACATTATTGTTGTTGCTTAATTATGTGACATTTCAGTTTTCTCTTAAATTAATTTATATTTTTAGCATTTTTTACATCACCTGGTAGCGCGTTATACATAATTAAAACTTTACAATAGATGGAATTATATGTTTGATTCTTGTTCTGTTTTTTAACATAGAAATTGTTTTCCACATTTTAAAAGTAAGGACAAACCAAGAATCGGATAAAATATTGTAATAATTGTAATAAAAACACGTAGGTCGTCACTTTTGAATATGTATTTAATTATTTGACGCATAATTATTTATAAAACATATTTAGAATCTCGCCCCGAAAACAAAATAAATATTCGGTTGAAAATGTTATAATTCCTTAAAATTAAACACCAAAGGATATTCTATGTTGTGCTGATTATATTATGTGAATGTCTTTTAGTTTCTGTTTATATTTTTATTTTCTTTTAACATCAACATGTCACTGTCAATCATTTTTAAAAAGCAGTGATAATTTGATTAATGGTCACAGCGTTACTTTAAAATGAAATATGAAACGTACAATTATAGAATGGATGAATGGATTGAGATTGTGATTTCCAATGGCGTACGCATAAAAAATTTAATAGATGTGATGGTTTCATCTTTCATGGAAGTTTAATGTTTAATCGTTATTATAACGTTTAGAAGAACATTAAAAAATATTATGTGAATTAAGTGAAGAAAAATTATAGTTGCTGTGATGAAATAGTTTATAAACTACTAAAATACTTTTATGATTCAGTTTTAGTACCACAAAATTTCCTGTACGTGTAAAAAAGAAAAATTGAAATTTAATTTAAAATCCGTTATAAAATGTAGTCCGTAATTATTTTCCAAAAGCATGTTTTATAAATTAGCATCAGTGCAGTTGTAAATAAATTTTATGAGGTAGCTGTCAAGAATTTGGTAATAACTATATTATATTAATTATTAATATGTATTAGACATAATTAAAATATGAATTAGGAAATACTGACACTATTAGTTATAGCATTAATAAATTACTTGTAAATACCAGTACACATATTCATACTGATAATTAAATTGCATAATTAAAAACTTCAAAACAAGTCCACCGCAATTTGATGTACGAGTTTTCCTGTTTACAAATTAACTCATTTAAATTTTCAACGCATAATTCAATTACATTACAAGGTCGAAAATCCCATAAATTCATTAAAATTTTATTGCATGTGTCAAATACTTTTCCGAAAAAAATAATAACAAACTAATAATTTCATAGAACGAAGCCGCGTTTAAGACAGTGAAATTCTAGCAAAAAATCGACCACAAAATGAGGTAATAAAAACGCTTCGCTAATAATATCAGGTGTGCATTAAACATACGGACAAACTGAAGACCTACTGTTACACTTTCTAGACAGCCAGAGTTCTTTTGCTCTGTTGAATGCGATCTGGTATCAGTGGTGGAACCAGAAATTTTAGTCAGCATCACGTCAGCATCAGATACTTGCTCGTATTTGTCTAAAGTATGGTAACTTTAACTAATAAGCATACTTGGGAAAATAATTATAAGGGTAGATACTGCGTCATTGTATTTCTGTAAATAAGTGAAACTAAACAAAACAAGAAAAACACTATTAACTATAATAGTCTTCAAAAAGGCTAATTGATCAAAACAAAGAAATTATAAAACACTACTCACAGACAAAATAAGCCAAACAAATAAGCCGAATGTTTCATATTTTGAATGTATTGCCAACCTAAATATTTACTGCGTAAACCTAACTATTTAAAAGAAACTAAACTATAACATTTAAACTACCACCGGCTGACGTCATCAACGTATGACAATTAATAAGTAAGTACTTCCGATGATTTGGCGCGAAGTTATGAATTTTTGAAAAAAAATTGCATTTTGTGCCTTTTCGATCATAACTCGGCTAATTTTGCACAGATATCGGTGATTCTTTGAATTTTGAAAAGATTGAAGATTTTTTCTCAATGCATTAATGTGATGCCAAATCCAATTCACCCCCAGGCATCTTTCTAAAAAACAATGTTTTTGACTCAAAAATTAATTACACGTGAATAAAGTTTAATCGTTGTTTAAAATTCAATGTTGTGCTACAAACTACTTTCCACGTAAAACCCTCATATTTGTTTATTATTAATCAATAACAGTTTAACGAAGAATGAAAGTAAGAGTAATAATTGCCAAGTTAAACTTTAGAATATTATATTATTTTCTGCGTGTGAGACTATATTGAATTAGGTATTAATTTTAAAATGACAACATTTTATATGACATGAATGTATCAAAAAATAAATAACCTTACTCAATACTACTCATTGAACACAATTTTCTTCGGGGAAAATGAATGAGCGTGAAACAGAAATGATTATTTTTTTAAATTCGTCAATTTATGGCAGGATTACTGAAAGATAACATTTTCAATACCAATATCACTGGAGTAGTTTTTTTAAAATTTAAAGCAACAAAATTGAATTTAATTATAAAAATTGTATTACCCACATAATGTTTTTAAAAAGTCGATACTAAAATGTGCACTTTAAATAAATTTTGCGAATTAAAAATTTTGCCCGAAACATAAAACACCCTGTATAACATTACTCACTGAACTTATAATACTTACAGTGAATGTGTTATGTAATAGTTGTAGATAATCGGTATTGGTATCAAGATCTAGCTGGCTACGCCACTGTCTGTGACGCTAGACGGCGTTGGAAAGATCAACTTTGCCACTGATGGATAGAATTTCGTGATAAAAAACAAAACACTCACGCCCCGGGCTAACATACTTGATCGAATAACATTGACGTGAAATTGCTGCTGAATTTGGTATAAACGAGATGAATTTTTCACTTGAAATTTTGATGTGACGGATATCAAAATTGCTGATGTGATATGTGATACAGTTGACAGTTTAAAAAGTTCAGTTTTTATATTGTCGAATTTTTTGAACTGTCAGTAACAGCGAACAATAATTTCACTTTAGAAGTTCTTTAAGAATAATACATGGGAGTAATATACACATATTCTCTAAAATAACTTTCAGGATTAAAGAAATAAAGTAACAAAACATTTTTGAAACTTTAATTTAGTTTATATAGACGTCAAAAACGTCAAAATAAACTAAATTAAAATTTCCAAAAATATTTTGTTACTTTCTTTCTTTGATCCTGAAAGCCATTTCGCATATTTCCAAAATTAACAATACTGGATCGTCAACTTAACGAAAATAAAATATGTGAACATAGCACATAGATTAGCTTTAACAGTTTCTTGAGCTTAAAAAAATGTTTTTACTAAACTTATCTACATAATCTAATGAGGGGCTATACTATAACCACATATTACCTATACCTATTTCAGAAACAGTAGGGCGTATTACTATCAATCATATTACAGATCTCAGAAATTTTAAATAAATTTTCATAATGAATAAAAAGTGTAAAAGTCATCTTGCTGTGAAATTGTTTAATAGTTCACGATATAGAAATAAGAATGTGCATTTACTTTTCCTTCAAATTCAGACACGTAAGTTAATAACATTTTTTATAATAAGTAAATAATTAATAATGAAATCTTTACAGATGCAAATTATAGATTTGCAAATAGTACTACGTAAACCTGAAATTATTACCTATATTTTGGACAATTTTTATACTGTATAATGTAATAGTTGATAGGTATTTGTATTGTTATAGAATCAGATTCATAAAAACACAGATTAATAATAATTATTTTGTATATTATCATAATGTACGTATATTTATTTTGATTATTATGATTGATATTTTATGATAAGAAAATATAGGTATAATAATATTTGATAATTTATTGTAGATATTATTTAGGTACCTAACTTAACTCTTCTGCCATATAACATCCAACATTGTATACTTCATTCTATCAGTTTGCACTCGTACATTATTTCACTTTTTGGAGACACCAACATCAAAGGTGCCGACAGAGAGTTTCGCATCTGTTTAATAAGTATAATAGGTAATCTGTGCCATAACCTCTTTGCATATATCTAAAAGTGTATTCTGCTTATAAGTTTTTCAAACTAATATTTTATTCATTTAATTCTTTATCCAGAAATCGTCATTTAAATAAGAGAAATTGGCTGGTTTATTGAAGGCAAAAGTAATATGTATAACACTATCAGAATTTTTTGCTTTTGTTATGTAAAAGCTAATAAAAATTAACAATTGAATAGTCGTAATATAGCACACGAGAACAACATATCAACTAATTTTTAATACTCAAATCTCAAATCAAACACCATTACAAAAATCAGAATAACTTTATCCGGAATCAGATCAACGATGGTTATTTTTTACACGAATGAAAGTTTATTATACGAGTCGAACTTGAGTTTCATTATCAAACTAATAGTTATTACCATATTTATTTATTGATAGCTGTCACAAATATTTTATTTTTGAGAATTACGTACTTACGTTATTTAGAACTGTAGATAGTCTACTATTTTTTATATGCCATAGATATTGTCAGAAGTTTAATATTGGTCAAAATACCCGAATTCTTATTTTGTTACTCTACAAAATAATTTTTTTGGAGCAATTGAAGGTAAGTATACTAATTATTTACGCCATAATTTTACTTTTTTTATGACAAACAGTTAAATTTTGAGAATGGTTGATGAGTCTATTCTTCTGTGAATCTAATTTCTTAATTATTTCTATTCATGCGGATAAGTTTCTAACTTTGCGAATTAGAACTCCATGCTATTGTGTAGCGCAAATTGCTCTCCTAATGCCTGCAATTGAAATTTAGCAAATGCTAGTTGTTATATCTAATTGTTATAAACGCTAGTGTTAGATGAACGAAATGTGCTGAGCACGAGGAAATTCATTCTTGGTTCCCGGCGATGGCGATGGTACACTATAATATTCGTTGTATTGCACGGTGTAGAACAGGTTTTAAGTTTGCACATGACATTTGTAGGTATAATTTAAATAAATTACTAAGTAACGCCTTAAAATACCAGCTAATCGCCGATTACAATATTGATAGCAAGTTTGTAGTGGAGTGGTTAATGCGTCTAAGTGTCTCCGGTAGAAATTTCAACGCGTGTTTCTTAACTAGGATCAAATCCTGACAAATTACTAACAAATCATTAAACGGAGTTTAACATGGACGACATTCGTTTCAGTTGGTACATTTTTCTTGAATAATTATTAAAATGTGGAAAATGGTAAATTAAAACTAGATAGCCCTATAGATGACTAGATTTTTGTTCGAAAACTTTCAAACTTATAATTATTAGAATCGTATTACATGACCGTAGCTAAAATATTTACCCAGAGAGAGCGGACTGTTTATGAAATTAAAGATAAGTAAAAAATATGCCACAGACTACTGGGAGTGTCATTATAAATAGGTATGAATAAAATGCGCCGCAGGCGAATAATTTGGCAGAGAGGAGGGGTTTCCTGACCCATCCTGCCTACTGTGTACCTTTCGTCGAGAAAAAGGAGATATATATATATATATATATATATATATATATATATATATATATATATATATATATATATATATATATATATATATATATATATATATATATATATATATATATATATATATATATATATATATACAGATTTAGTGTGTCGAACAAAGGCAGCAATAACGAACGCGCTCTAAAAGTGGCATCATATTTGTAAAGTATTGTATTTATAAGACAAAAGAAATAATCAAACGCATTATTTATATATTGTACAAGATCTTACCTACAGCGCGACGCATGATTTTTAATACATTTTGTTTTTTAGGTGCCCTAAATTAAATATGTAAAAGTACCTAGTATTTCTCTCTTTATTAGGCATTTTTTTGAAACAATACTATGGCAAAATTTGGTAAAATAGATGCGTCGCACTGTAGAATGAATAGGTATTAAATATTGTCGTAAAAAATTCCAATGTTATTAGATTCAATATTTTACAAACCGTAGGGCATTGTTTTATCTCTTTATATACAGCTACATTCCCGCCTTAAATTATCCATATAGCAAATGAAAAAATTGCCTTAGCACGTTAGTTTATAATAGAAGATTTTGAGAAAAATAAATTGACGCGAAACAAATCACTCTGATTAAAATTTGCCACCTCTTCCAAATTTCTACAATTAATTATTCAACAAAACTGTACCACATACTCTCCTAATTAACATATCCCAAAACAACAAAACCTGTATCACTCTGTCACCTGTCACCGGAAACCACAACCACAGCCTTTAAATTCAAATCCACACTTCCTAACAACCTGCTACGAATTCTCGTCACTATAAAAATCACCACTGTCTTCTCTCGATCGCTTTATCATCGTCTCGGCTGTTGTTGCTACTGATAAATGATAGCGAGCAGAACATGACACCAATAACACAATATCGACGTCCCGTCAACTCTGCTAATGCGAACAGGGCACGCTATCGTAGAAACCGTGTAATGTAGTAGTGTATCAGTTGGAGAGATAGTAAGATCCTTGGTGCTGGGAGGTATGGATAATGAAATGATCATTGATCATTGGCTCCTGTTTACTGTTTGATTATGGTTGTTATTGTCTGTTGCGTGTACTGTAGATTGGAGAGACATACTACTTAAGAGGCCCGTCTACCTAAAATCCAGCATAAATTGTACTAACGTAGCAAGTGTTTTGTGGTCAATTCAAGAATGGTAAAATTTTATTTCAGCGAGGATTTAATAGAGAAAGAATGAATCTAGAGATGTGCCTTTTTAAAATATTGATTAAAAAATTCTAAATAAATATAAAAATTCCGAAAAATTAAAAAAAATATTCTATTTTATGCAAACTTTTCACAGTTTTATCTCATGATTGAAATTAATTATTAAAATTTTAAAAAGGCAACGAAAACACTTTTACAGTATTTTTCAACTTCAAAATGACATTGCATAGCTAGGATGCGGCAAAGTATGAGTTTCGGACTGGTTTCAGGCAGCCCTAGTGGGGAAAAGGGTGGAATTTTATCTTTGGCCTAGGAATTTGAAGTAAAAAATATTTAAAAATGATGTTCTTTGTTATTATTTAATAAGATTTGATATTTTTTTTTGGTTATTATAAATTGAAAGAAAAATTTAAAAATCAAAAACCCTGCAACTAACCTTCCTTTTTCTAATAATTTTTGTTTCACTTAATTTCTTTAAAAAATACAGAAGTTATACATATTTGTAGAAGTGATCACTGATCACTTATACAAATATGTATTTTAAATATCAACATCTATTCTAGCCTCATTTAGTTGACCTGGAGATGGTCATAACCATGACCGAAACGTTGTCATAACTTAATATCAATTAATAAAACTAGAGCCATGTTATTCAAAAAATTATATTAAATTAATATATAGGTACTTTTAAAATTTCACGGAATCGTCTGCGCATGAAGTAGGTATGTTCGTGGTGGACTGTTTTTTATTTCATTAAAGTTCTATTAATTTTTTAAGAAAATTATTGTATTTTTTTCAGTTTATTCAAATTTTATTTCATTTTAGATATTTTTAATTTTTATTTCAAAACCGATTACCGGTTCATATACTGAGGAGAAATTTTAAAAAACCGAACCTGAATGAATAATTAATAATTTATTTATTTTATTTCATAGAGTTTGTCAGGTACCTATTATGCATAATTTTGTTTTCATTATAAGTAAGCCGATTAATATTAAAATTACTACTAAAATATTCACCTTGTATATTATCTTATTTTTGGAGCAGTTTTATTATTTTTTATGCTTATATAAAATTTAAATTTCGTAACTTGAAACTTGTATGTGTTTATTCGATTTTTTATTCATTACAAATGTCAAGAAATTTAATTACAACATTAAGTACTGAGGAACTAAACCGTTTTAAAGCAAGTGAAATAATTAAAAATGCAGGTATCTGTACGTAATAAACAATTAAGTAGTCAATTCAGGCACAGGTTGTTGGCTTCCTGAACAAAATAGTCATTTGCTTTTGTAACGGATGAACTAATGAGTGATTTCTGGTGATGGCTATTTATTAGATTATAATTAGATAGCACTGATTGCTCCACTACTTTTTATTTACCTATTTTTTCTCATTTAATATTCGTTGTTTGTTTATTAAAACAAGATAAATACGCAGAAATTTGTATATTATCAAAATTCAAAAATTATTATCCTACCTTGTGGCTTCTGCTAGCTATACTGTCGTCACCAGTACACGAAAAGTTAGAAGAGATATTCCCAATGCATCTCTCCCTTGCATAGCACATATTTCACATTTTGGTACTCGCACTGTAACAAAATTATTACAATTTATTATTAACACCATATCGAACCACCGTACAGTACAAATGTTTCCTATAAACTAAAACTAACTAGTTACAAGTAGAAATATGTACATTTTAGAACAGAATTAGATATAAAATGTATGTTTCAACTCGTTTAGTTAGGTACTTGAAATAAATAAAGTAATGAGTTTATGCTTAGAAGAAAACGAATGAACAAACTGTAAATTGTTTACGACGATATTTGCATGAATTTTATAATAATAAATTAGGTATATATTTGTTTCATAACACAAAATAGTATAAAGCAGTGGCGGCGTCAGGTTTTTTATGTTTAAGTATGAGCAATAGAACAATACTAATACACGAAAAAAAAAAATAGCATAAGTAATTGCAACTAAAAACGGTTTGCTATCAAGCATTTGTAGAAGTAACAAAGAAATTTTGTCTTTGTAACAAATAAATCTTCATTGCAAGTAAGTGGTATCAGTTGTAGAAACAAATGATCTTTTGCTAAATAAATATATTTGTAATAGCAAAAAGTTTTAGTCATTGGAACAAATGTACTGGTAACATAGTCACAATAGCAATAATTATTTGCTATAGTAGGTACTTGCATTTAGTTATAGTAACAAAAAAAAAATTAGCTACCTTCTTTTCGTAGAAATAACAAATAAAATTTTTTGAGGCAACAAATATTATGTGTTACATTAGAAAATTCTGTTTGTTCAAATCGTCTCTTCGGGTAAGCATTTCATTCTAGTATAAGTTACGATGCAATAAAGATGGGCAATATCAAATTCAATAAATTAAAGATTACCAAGATGATTTCAATATTATTTTAAATTGGGAATAAGAGGATTTAATTAATTAGCCAAAAGGTTAGTTGAACTGTATTCATCTCAACTATAATAATAATAATAATAATAATAAGTAAGCACAATATACAATAACATGTTTTGTTTACAGATAATCTAAAATATATTGAAATACTAAAGTCGTTATATGAAACAATAATAATTATGGAAATAATAAGGTTAAGAACAACTTAAGACATAATGTTTACCTATATAATAAAATATGTTAACCGGACTAGGTATATAATGTAACAATGTAAGTAACCTACTCAATAACCAAGTACCAAACTATCTAATAAATATATATTTTGCTTAGACTTCAGCCAATGCCATAATTTATTCAATTTCAATAGAATGAGAAATGACCAAATGACCCAAAAGACAAAACAAAAACAGTTTCTAATGTAAAATTTCGTTCAAAAATAAATAAAATAATAATATAAGTAACAGTATTTTTTCTCACAATAATACCTTTTAACTATTTATAAAGCCTCATTCACATTGGCAATCTCTTACTGATACCAATACAATTGCCATTAATTTTATTTTAAATTTTTTATTACGTTTGTTATTCAAATATAATGAAAAATTAATTCTAAAAATTAATGGCAATGGTGTTGGTATTGGCAAGAGATTGCCAATGTGATGAGGTTAGAAGCTAAACATTTTTCTTACTATAACAAATTCTTATTAGCTACTACAGCCAAATATTTTTGTAACTACAACCTATCGCTTTCTTTGTTGCAAGTAACATATATTCTTCATACAGCTAATATTTTTTGCTCCTGTAGGCAAATTTATTCTATCAATTACAGCAAATTCGGTTTTGTTACTAGAACAAATGTGTAGGTAGCAATTTTGACTTTGTTGCAGCAGCAAAAATATTTGTTGGGTCTATATTAACAAAAATATTTTGCTGGCACAGCTTATATTTTAGTAACCACAGTAAATAGTAAAGTTGTAGGAGACCAAGGGGGACATCTGATTAAAGAATAAAATAATTTTTTAAACCAGTGGTTCTCAAGTTAAAACACAAAGTTATATTTTTTCAAATGGGAATATAATATACATATTTTTAGGCCTATCCGATAGAGTATTTTTTTCTGAATTCAACCATGTATTCGTTTTATATCCTTACATAATAAAAATATTGAGAAAAATTCAGTTGAAATTTAAGGTAGAAAATCCGTCGGTCATAAGCGTGCGTGATTTCGGTGTGAGGTGAGGCCGAAGCAGTCAAATAATCAGAAATAAATCATTAAAAATCGTAGATTTGGATGTAAATTACAAACCATAGGTATCCAATTAAATAAAAAATATAATTGAAATTTAAGTTTACACTGAAATGCAGTAGTGGTACGTCAAAAATATAATTTTTCTTGAGACTGGAACCTTTTGCATGCGATTTCTCAACCATTATTGCGGTGACTCATATTTTTTATTTTTCTAATAAATACCTCAAATATCAAAGAATAACATATTCGTTTTCCAAATATGTGTTGGGTTGTTATGATATAAAATTTTCTAATCGTTTAGTAAATCTACTGGTAACCTCCATATACGCAATGTATTTTAGCGCGTTTTTGTGTCAACTTTAAATTCAATTATCTTCGTTATTTCAACGGTTACCTATAAATTTTAATTTTTATTCAAAGTCTACGACTTGTAATGAATGCTGTATATTAATTTAAGTCATATTTTGGGTTGTCACTACCCATGGATTTACTACCTTAAATAATTTCTAATTTTTAATATTAATGTGCAGTAATCTATGGATGAAAAACAAGTGATAAATTAAATATGGACGTGGTTACTTTGGATATCTCGTGGCATAAATATCGCAAGCTTGTATGGTATTTTTATTTATTTTTTTTAAATTTATCACTTGTTTTTCATCCATAGATTACTGCACATTAATATTAAAAGTTAAAAATTATTTTATTTTTAAAATTTCAATTGAAATTTTCTCAATATTTTTATTAAGTAAGGATATAAAACGAATACATGGTTGAATTCAGAAAAAAATACTCTACCGAATAGGTCTAAAATATGTATATTCCCATTTGAAAAAATATAACTTTGTGTTGTAACTTGCGAACCACTGGTTTAAAAAATTATTTTATTCTTTAATCAGATGTCCCCCTTGGTCAGCTACAACTTTGCTATTTAACATTTTTTTGTAACTATAATAATAAAGAAAATATAGGCGTTGGTTGGTTTCGCTGTTACAGCCTGTATAGGTACCTTTTAAGTTTTTGTTATGGAGCTAACTTTTAAATAATTGAACATAATAATAAGAATAACACATAATAATTCTTTGTATACTTATGTATCTTTAAAACTGTGCAAACAAAATGCTGGATAAAATCTCTTTTATTTCAAAATATTTACTGAATTATGATATTTTTAGATAATTAATGTAGTAAAATAATAAAAACCTCATAACATGATTTCAATTTACAAACATATGCATGCAGTGTTATCTTCAATTCAACACCAACAGTATTGTTAGTTCTCCGACGCTCCAGCAGTCACCGCCACAGAAACCAGGTCAACGAAATGAAAATCACCTCTTCACCTCTGCTACACTCACAATTTCACTGCTCTTTACCTAATTGTCGCGAATTGATGGCAGTTATAAATTACTGTTAATTATAATTCGTAGCGCCATAGAACCGTTAGTCTGTCAGGCGATCCGGGAGATCGGAGCAGTGATTGGGTCAGTTTTCAAGTAAAAATGCGCGGCTTTGAGGAAACCGACACCCGACATACGGTAGCGCGTAGCGAATATCGAGATGTCGAGACTTGGGAATTAATATCTCGGATCTGGATTCATGCGACGCGGTGTCGTGGACAACACATATTCCATATTCGAGTAATATATTGCGTAACTGTTATATGGTGTATGAGTTAATGGAGAGAATATTGAGAGTTATGATTGTGAACATATGTACTGCTGGAGTCTTAAAATGGATGATAGACTTGATTGTTATGTTTTTTTTATCTCCAGCCTAAAAGGGAGGTATAAGAATTGTGGAAAAATTCGATGTACAGATTTTTGTCAATAAGCACGTTTTAGTACCCTTAGAACCTATTTTGACTATTTTCACGAGGATGTCTGTGTGTGAATGTCTAGATGGATGCATTCGCCGATATTCGATTTAATTGTCATCCATTATCTCAAATTCTACTGAATATAAAATTCTGACATTTGTCATTACACGATTGGACATCTTAACGAAGAGCTGCCGAGACTTTGGTAAAAATCTGTCAACCGGAAATGGTACCTACTATAATATTTCTTGCAAGAATCTTAGAAAATAGGGTGAAAGTCATGGCCGAACGATAAAGGTAAGGTCTGCCAATGCGCATCGTTCCCGCCCATTCGTGACGTCAGCCCAGACACACAGCATTAATTCACAGAAACGAAATACTGTGCTTGTGTGCTTAGATTGAGCGAGTGTAACAATGGTAGTTTGCGCAGTTTTGCACTGCAAAAATAATTCCAGACACAGGAAACATAACAAAAATTTAAGTTTCTTTACTTTTCCTAAAAATGAACGTATGTGTCAAGTTTGGAAATCAGCTTGTCAAAACGCAAATATAAATACCAAAACTGCAAGTATTTGCTCAATTCATTTTGCAAACGATGTTTTTCATTGGAATTTAAAGCACAAAATTTTAAATTATTCACCAAAACACAGTAGGAAAGTAAAACCTGATGCTGTACCCACCTTATTTATGCCGAAACAGGAACAAAATAATTTTATTCAGACACCAAAGAAACATATAAAAAATAAATTTAAACGCCGAATCAATTTTAATCAAACGGAGGAGGAAAGGTAAACATTAAATATAGTTTATAAATTCTTAAAACGAAATCACCACCACATGTTTGTCGTGCTATATCATATTTTTTTCTTCAGTGCAAAATGTAACAATAACAATGGAGTGACAACAATCAGTAACTTGGAAAAATCGCATGATGACCAAGACCAAAATGCATGTAATTTTTTACAACCGATGGACTGCACAGAAAAGTATAATTTTTTAGTGTATTTAAATTTGAAATAATTTATATAATGGAATTATATATTAAATTACAGTTATTTAAAAAAGATAGAGGAACTGGAAGAACTCAACAAACAACTGGCATTAAAGAATCAAGAACTAGAAGATAAAATTTCGAATTTGGCTAAAAGTAATGATTCTAATACCGAAAAATTTAATTATATGTTAGATTCGTTGCGAAAAGTATTCACAGAAGGACAAATTCGAATTCTTATGAATCGCAATAAAAGAATAAAATGGAAACCTGAAGATATTTCATCAGCAATTTGTTTAAGAACTATTAGCGCAAAATGTTATAGATATTTGAAGTATAAATTGCATTTTCCATTACCTGCACAGTCTACAATAAATAACTGGATAAGGAAATTCGATTGTAGCCCGGGAATTCTATATGACGTATTAAAATTAATGAAAGCATACGGTAAAACAATGTCTGCAATTGATAAAATTACTGTTTTGTCTTTTGACGAAATGAGCGTGGCAAATAAAGTAGCATATAATAAAACACTAGACCAAGTCATTGGTCCGTATAGGAATGTTCAAGTTGTTATGGCAAGAGGTTTATTTAAATCGTGGAAACAACCAATTTTTTTTAAGTTTGATTGTCAAATTACAAAAGCAATTCTAATGGACATAATAAATTCATTAAATAGCTCAGGATACACAACGGTTGCAGTTGTAAATGATTTAGGTGCAAAAAATATATCACTGTGGAATGAATTAGAAATTTCAGTAGATCGTACTTTTTTTTACGACGAAACTGGTAAAAGAAAAATTCACGTATTCGCAGATGTGCCTCATCTTATTAAATTAGTAAGAAATCAATTTATAGATAAAGGATTTACTTATCACAATGACTATATAAATACGAAACCTATTGAAAAAGTAATAAATTTAACAGAAAATAAAGAAGTTAGAATAGCTCATAAACTATCTGAATTACATTTAAATGTTAAAGGACCTCAAAGGCAAAAAGTTAAACTTGCATGCCAATTACTGTCTCATACAACAGCGCAGGCAATAAGAATGTGCGGAGAAAAAAACTTGATGTTTCCAGGTATTAAATGGGAACAATGCGCTGATTTTGTAAAACTTATAAACGATTGGTTTGACGTTTTTAATGTACGAGTACCGGAAGAAGATTCTAGAGAACGAGTAAAAGCCTATGGATTAAGTTTAAATATTTTCAATAAAATAATTGATGACACGATTGAATTCATGAAAAATATGCGCGTGTATGGAAAAAAAAGTATGCTACCGTTCCAAAAAGGAATAATTATTTCCTCAATATCATTAAAAAATTTATTTACTGATTTACAAAACGAATTTAAAATTAAATATCTGTTGACATATAGATTGAATCAAGATGTCCTCGAAAACTTTTTTTCTGTAATGAGATCCGCTGGCGGTTTACACGATCATCCCTTACCTACAGAGTTTATACAACGACTTCGATGTTATATATTAGGTAGAAATAATGGTATGATACCGAGCACTGCTAATGTAAAGCCTGCAGAAAATGACTGTATGCACCTAGTTAATGTTTTGGACGATTTGAACTCATTTGACTTTGACACTTCTTTTGAACTGGATGAACAAACAAATGAACCCCCAGTTACAGCACAATTGCTATCCAAATTTGATTTTTCTTCAAATGATGAATTTTCGACCAATGAAGACGATATAAGCAATATTATAACTTCGCCAGAAGATGAGTTAGAAAATGAAGCATTGATTTATTTAGCAGGATATTTAGCTTATAGAGTGCGTACAGAAGAACCGAATTTAGCAATGCCAACGGAACAATTAGCAGTTCCTCAAAATAACTGGATATTTACTTTATCTGAGGGCGGACTACTCCAACCAACAGAAGATTTTTTGGATAATGTTAAGAAGATGGAACAGAAATTTAAAGATTATAATGGAAGTGATATAAACAAAAATCCTAAATACATTCAAAATTTTCTTTTTAGAATAAAAAATGT
The DNA here is from genome assembly GCA_947534325.1 of Agonum fuliginosum. Taxonomy (NCBI): domain Eukaryota; kingdom Metazoa; phylum Arthropoda; class Insecta; order Coleoptera; family Carabidae; genus Agonum; species Agonum fuliginosum. Next base: position 14,113,952 of record OX384038.1, on the reverse strand, counting down.
GCAGGTATCTGACAAGATAAAGAAAATATTCACACGCACCAGAATGTACATTAAAATTAATTATTTGAATTCAAAATTAAAAACACACACGCAGAATAAAAAGTGGAAAAAAATTCTAAGTTAGGTACCTAATATATTTCCGTTTTTTAATACTTTACTAATTATTTATGTAGTTAAGAATTATTTATATATATATATATATATATATATATATATATATATATATATATATATATATATATATATATATTCTTTTCTTTGTAATAAATAATATGCTTTATGTTGTTTAAATCTAATATATTTTTAAGTATTCTCCTGTCACTAAATAAAGTAGGTAACATCTTACTGAATTACTAATAATTAAAAATTCGTTAAACCTAAAGCACTAAAGCTATAGAAGATTTATTTACTCTAAAATAATTATTAATACTACTTATGAAATTTTGATTTCTACATTAATAATAAAATATTTTAAAATACGTACCTAAATTTGAAGCGGAGTATTTTTCTGTCGTTCGCTACAAATTTATATTTTATTTTACTCATTAATACATATAAATAACATCGTTCGGCCATGGTATGGATAATATAATTTCATGCTGTATATATTTTTTATATTTGTATTGTATTGAAAATTTAAACTTTTATGACAATTAATTTAGTAGTAAATTAAAAAGTTGCTTTACAGTGCATTGTCCCGGGACTATTTGGAAGGGGATGAAACAAAATGTGTTTGGAGTGACGTCATGCGCAAAGCAGTACGGATTTTAAACTCGGTATTGGCTGACCTTACGTATCTTTCGGCCATGGGTGAAAGTTACAATTTGTTTATGATATATGAAAGAAGAATATAATATTTATTTAAACTTAAAAAATATGTAATTTCACCTACCACGATTTATAAATTGCAATATAGAAAATAAATTTAATAACAAAAATAAATTTGTTAATGATGTCAATGTGACAGATGAGCGGACGTGACGTGTGTAGAGTTTTTGAAATGTTTTTGTTAATGGCACTATTTTCAAGAAATACCTTTATTATTAACTGGACGTTATGTAATCAGCGAATCGTCAGTGGTAGGTACCTACTTATTACTTGAAGCACTATAAAAAAATTTGTAAAACGCTTGTGTAATATGAAATTTATTACATAATTAGAATTTTAAGCCTGTTAACAAACTTATGCCAAGGCGTAAGGTTATGTGCTGGCCACATCAGATTTTGTATTTCTCGTTTATCAATTACTATTTGTTAAGGATCGTAACGTAAAACATTATGGTACTATAAATACCTCATTTCACGTAAGAAAAAGCAATGGGTAAGGTAGGGCGATGATATACAAAATCTTATTGGTCAAGATAAGTGGTGTATTTACACCAGCAAATATTTTCATTTCCGTTAACATTACTTATACCTTCTTATTTTGAATTTCATAGTTGCACCGAACCGAAGTACTAGATTATTCTATAGATGACAGCATTATTCACTAAATGGTTGAAATATCTACAACTAAAACACTTCTTTTTTCAAATTTTTATTCATAAAAATATTAACCTAATCTCACATTTTATGACAGTTCATCATTATACAGAGTGTTCCACAACACATTACGAATGTATTATTCAATGGTCGTTCGAAATAATAGTGATATTGATATTATGCTAAGGTTAAGAAGATTGTCATTATTTAACTAGCGCCAAGATTGTAGCTCGAGGGATACAAGGCGCTAGTCATTATAGTCGTCATTATAATAACAAAGTTATAAGTAGTACTACCACCAAAGTTTTTGTATATTTTCTTGTGAAATATTATTATTAATTGCGCTACGTTTTAAATTTTAATATAACGTTGTGTTAATTACATTTTATTGTTAAAGTACAGAACAAAATCAGTGTCCAGGATATCCTGTATTCTTGTAATTTAATTTACCTATACATAAATAATTAATAATAACGTTTGAAATATGAACTGTAATTTTGTGCATGTTGAAATGATGATTTTATTTATTTATTTATTTACTCGGTGTCATTCTAAGATAATAATTATTCCGTACTTACCTTACTAAAGTGAAGTTCATATTTAGAATTATGATTTTCATTTTTTGGTGTGATAACTTATTACCTACTCGAATATAATTTTAGGAAAATACAACGCATTTACCCACTGTCTCTTACGGAACTACAATTTCTTAATTCTTTGATATTTTTGTTCCTATATGCGTTTGTCTCTATTATGTGAATATCACAAGGAGAAAGACTTTTACTAGTAGTACTTCTAGTTATTTTTTTATGTGAGTTCTTTGTTTTTATTTATTTATTCGTACAGAAAAACTAACTTTCAGCATGGAAAAGGCATTTAGCCTGCGGTAGCAGCAAATTTCAACATTCGTTTACAATATATTGTACTTTACCATAGTGGCAAATTAGCAATCCAGTCAATTATATTGAAAGGAGATATCAAAAATGAGTTATTGCCATGAAAAAAGTTTTCAAAAAGTTAGTAGTTCTTTAAATATTTGAGATTTTACGTATCAATACATCTACGTCACAGCAATGCGTTTTCACGTGTATTCTTACTTACAGTAATAAAGAAACTACCAAATTGTATTTTATATTTTGTAACATTTAGAAACAGTTTATTTTACATGCAATACATTCTAATCCCAGCCCTATTGTTTGAGAAAATTTTCAGCTATATATCTACGTCACACAAACATTAAAAATTAATTACAGCTTTATTAAGAACAATTAAGGCTTATCAATACCCTCAATCGTTTTCAAATAACATCTCCAATAAAAAAAAACTTTAAAAAAAATGGTAAAAACTACCCTATTAAGAATAATAATACTAAAAAGAAATATCGGACTTGTCAACATAAATATTTTCGTAGATTCTGCAAGGAATATCAAGCTATTTTACTAATATACACTGAATATACTGCGTTTTTAATGTTGTAAATATGTGCAGAAACTGTTTATGATACAAGTAATACCATCAGCTCATTTTTTCAAATTTTGTAGATACTGCGTTTTTACTTATAAGGGTAGTAACAGTAGCAGAAAAAACCAATATTCAATGTATAAAACCCCGTTTGAAATCGCACGTACCTACCCGTATTTGAACGTTGCTCTTTGTGTCTAGGCCAGCTGATCACCCCGAAGCCGTGCAGCGTGGACGGCGTGCGCGGCACGTGCATGTTCGTGTGGGAGTGCATCAAGAGCGAGGGCCGCCACGTGGGCATGTGCGTGGACACGTTCATGTTCGGCTCGTGCTGCGCGCACGACACCCTCGCCGACGCCGTGGCGCAGGCTACCGAGCACCAGGACGGGCCCAGTGTGCTCTACACCGACCCGGGACACTATAATCATCATCTCAATGAGGCTGTGCAAGGGTAAGACGGTGCCTGAAAATAGACAAAAGCGTTTATTGTTTTGTTACATATAATCATCTATATATTGTTGAAGATAAAAGTACAAAAATGCAAGATGCAGAATTTTAATGTTTTGCTTTATAAGCGAAATAATGTTAATTTGAATTTTGACAATAATTTTTGTTATTTTTTGAACACAAATATCTTCTATTTTAAAACGAATTAAAAAAATTACATCGATTATTTCGTAGATCCAAGCTTTGTTGACAACATATTAAAATTTTAAGTTAATTCATACCTACCTCTTTGTACAAATATTGCAGTTTTTTAGAAATATGGGTGCCAAAATGATTTTTCCCTCTCAAAAATAAAATATTTGTTATTTTTATGTTTAACAAAACAATAAACGATATCAATGTTTTTGACTGTTTTCTGCCATGGGTAGAGGCTCACTTTAAACTAGGATTTAATATTATGAGTGTTTTTTTATAAAACGTGTGTATTTGTTGGAAACAATTATTATACTAACTTTTTAATTTTTTTATCGTATCAACTATTATAATCCTTTAATTTTAAACATGTATTAATAATTTTAAACAACATAATATTATGTTAGTTACTTTTACTTATAATACTTAAATTGGTTACGAACTTAATACGTTAAGCCTGTTTTACATTAAAAATTTTTCGGCTTTGTTTCAAACTAGATTTTAGAATTCGAATTATTATGATAAAATATATTCCATTTCCATCCAAGTTTCATACTAGACCTGCGCAGTAAACACATTTTGCATTGTCAACCTTCTGTACATACACTGACATCAACAATCAACAACCAGAAACAATTTCGGGTTCTTGACTTCTTCGTATTGCACCTATATCTCATAATTTTTTTTGTAATTTACATTTTCCATTCATATTTCTAATTAATAACAAAACGTCAATATTACGGTTTGAAAATTTGGTGTTGGTAACATTGATTAGTGGCTGATCAAGAAATTAGTACAAAACTTGGATGTGATTCTACACTAAAAAAAGTCACACAAAGTTTCTACCCCGAAAAGTATAATGTAAAAGAGGCTTTAGATTCATTCATAATCTCGTAACACCAACCTTCCATTATGCAAGTATTCAAAGTAATTGGTTTTACATGACAGATAATATAATTAATTGTTGATTTGTTTGAACATCGCCATCGCCTGTCGTCGATAATAAAAGACACTCGGTGTCAACTCGTCATGTAGCAACAGCCTCGAATATTATAAATTGCAAATTTTTAATTTGTGGTCAAAATTATTTGTTGATTTCACCCATCGTTTATTAACATTTTCTAAAAAATTTGAATATTATTGGCATAAAAATTTTAAAATTTAAACTTGAGAACAATAAATTAGACGTATGATTTTAATAATTGGTTCCTATAAGTTGTATAAGTCTAAAGTAGATGTAAAGTTTTATAGTGCGGCTATACGCCTAAGACTTTAAGATTCAGATGACCGCACTGTTTAACTGTTTGCTTGGTTGCAGATCCTTTTAGACTGTGATGTTATGCTTACAAAAATAAGTTTCTGTAATGTGTTTTGATCTATAAAATATGACCTATATCTTTCTTTTTGTGCAAAATCATATTTTCATTCTACAGAATATTCATCATCTGGATTCACAAAATATGTTAGGTATTTAAAACTATGATGCTGGGTTGTTATACGAAACTTAATTTAAATTCTGTTCAAAAATGATATAAAACTAGTTATTCGAGGAAATATTTTATAGTTCAATATATGGATATTTGAATTTCAAAGCTTTTTAAACAAAATTTTCAACATATTTCATATCTATTTCATAATGTGTTTGAATAGTTCGTAAATTAACTCCCGAACTTTCTACACGCTCTACCTCAAAGTTTGAATTCTAATTTGATTTCCTTCTTGTAGATCTCGACCTCAGCACGTGACACATCGCCCCGGAGGCAGCGGAAGTTCGAGTTTCTCGTATCGACCGGGGAACGGCGCCACTAGTCACAAACCGCCGTACCGCCCCACGCAACCACCGAGATCTACAGCAGCGCTAGGGCCGGCGCCACCGCACACTAAGCCTGCGTCCTGGCAGGTAAGGAAAATTGCACAAAGGCGGCAGCACGTGCATTAAAATCAGACCTGGAGCGAAGTTTATTTTGTAGTCCAGGTTCGGTTACGGTTCATACACAAAAAATCAGTTCAGGATTGGGTTTAGGTTCAAGTAGTTTAAAATATATTCGTTCAAAAACCTATATTTTTCAGTTTTTTTCGGATTTCAGTTCAAAAATAAATATATTTAAAATAAGTATATTAATTATTGTTTTCTTGACGAAATATTGAAGTTTTGTTATATCTACATTAGAGAACTACTTAAAAGTAATAAGTAATTAAATACTAATAAGTCCCATTAACATTAACCAGTGGCGGCCGGTGACTTTTTAAAGGTAAGGGCTGCAATTTTAAATAAAATGCAGGTCAAATTTTTATTTTGTTCAAGGTTAAATACATATTTAAAGTTAATTTTTATTAGGGAAGAGAAACTTCACAGTTTATCCCAGTTTTTGTACAAAAATAAACACAAATTTAATTCTAAACATAAGTATATCAAATATCACAATCAATTTTAATAAAATAACAATATACCTTTAAAAATGTACAGTTTTACGCCTTATAATTTTAACGCAAACTATTTTGTACCTTCAAACTAAACGTATTTATGTTCACCGTGAGCGAAAGAGCTACGTTGAAGGCAGCCCCATTGCTCATTGTGTAACCGACACATTGGCTATCATTCCCCTCACCGCGCACACATACTTCTGTCTAAGTTCGAGAGCTGCTCGGACAGCAGCCCATACAACGAAAATGGGTATAGCGTTGACTCACGCCGCGTCAAAGTATAACCAATAATAAGCCTACAGGCGAAAATTTTTAAATTACAAGATATATTTTTTTGATGGATTGATGATGTTATTTATTGATATTATTTAAATAATGTATCAGAACAGTTTCATTTCCTACTAGGGGCTGCAGCCCCGCAGTTTGTTCTTTATTTAAAGTATGTAATATATCTACCAAATATTGTTAATATTTCTGTTTCATTGTTTTTAAGCATGTACAATCAATGAGTTAATTTTCTCTTTCGAAATTTCAATTTCACAACACAAATTTAACCAAATTTTATAATTACTTCATAATAAAATGCAAATTTCTCATAATCATATTTGTATAATTTATCACTCTACAAAAAACGAATTTTCCGCAGGTAACCGGCCAACCAGACGCCCACACATCCTACAATCAGAACTCAATACCCAGTGGTTCTAAACCGTCGGTAACGCACTGGCAGATCACAACGGAACCTGGATTTATAACAAGAACGAAAACGAAACCAGGGATGAATAGCGTGGGAAGCAAGCCGTATAAACCAAAACCGACAAAGAAGCCGATTTTTTTTAGCACAACGAATAGAGTGTCGTCTACAGCGAGGCCGAATTATACTCCGCCGAGTACTACAACCAGGTTAGAATAAATAATATTTCAACGATATTTTTTATTAGCATAAATTACTTCTCGAGTGCAACAAACCATGTATATATTCAAATCAACATACAACAAATAGCAAAAATTATACAATTAAATTTTAAAATGATGAAATTATGTTTATAACATAAATTGAATATGCAAATATACATTGGTAACAGTTATTTGCAAACCAAGGGTTTTCCAACTAGTTATACGCAGAATAATTTGTTACAGGAAAAAAGTTAGTACAACATTTTTATAAAATAAATTTGACGATACATGGTTAATGGGATGATTTAAAAATTGGTTGTTAACAGATAAAACGTGAACTTGGGATTTTTCATATCCATGATTACGACTTTGACAGCAATGTATTGGAGCGTTCATTTTAAAATGAAACATAGGGAATCAATTTAAATGTATTATTCTTGAATAATATAAGATATTTGGGCAACTAGTACCAAGGGACGCTTTCAAAACATAAACTTTTAATTGTTCAAAGTATAAATAGTATTTTCAGCTAGCAGCAGTGTGACACTAATTAAAAAATTCAAATTTATTCCCTATGTTTCATTATAAAAAGAACGCTCTAATATATATAATATAGATACATTGCTGTCAAATAACACTATGGATATGATAAATCCCACGATTCACGTTAAAATAAACTCACTGTATATTATTAATTTTCAAATTAATTAAAATTGATAAAACCATATTATATGTTATCAGTTGAAAACTACGACTATAAAATTTTATGAAGCAAATATTAGTAGCGACGTTTCTTTTTTATTCTTTTATTTTTATACGAACTAAAATATTTTAGAAACAATGAGCCGAATTCAACACTCTTCTAAGCTAATGAACATCTTTTATAAGATATAAGCATGTGTTTGTCTCGTTTGTTATTTTTAGAGAAGCTTCTTTAACTTACAGAAGAGTGCTGAATTCGGCCCAATAACTCTAAAACATCGGTTTAGTTAAAACTGAACAATGCTGATAATTATTTAATTAAGTAAATTCTGTAAGTTCTCCACATGAATGAAATAACAGTAAACTTGTTAATATTTTTGGTCGATTATTAAGTACTTAAAAAGAGAAAAACTCGAAGAATAACATAGAATAAAGCATTGAAGCATTTAAAACACAATTATAACATAAAGAGTTCATATTACACCATATTGCAACGTTCGATTGTAGTTTACGTTTTTATCCAGCTATTCGATAAAAGAAAAAACTAAAACGTTTTCGTTTCCATTGTCTGTTTCCTTTCGTTCTACACGAAAATCTCGCAACCAAAAACCCTTCAATTCGTGGAATCGTCCGGAGAGACAATCAGTTTATTGTCACACAAGACAGCGTTTGACGTTTAGCCTGTATCGCTTTTTGTCTCTTTCAACGCTGTAAGTTGACATTTGACGTGCCTAGAGACAGCGAGCGCTCTTTTTCCTTTTCCTTCTGCGCGTCGCTTGTCTCTTGATCATTAGGGAACAAAAGGGAATCCATTTACTCGCGCGCTTTTAAGTCTCAAATGTGGATGTGTGTCCGCCGTTTGTGCCCGGATATGGAAGTGCGGACACATCGTGATTGTTGCGCAGGAAGGATCCGAAGGAAATGAATGTTGATTCGCTGATTGAGATGTGGGATGATTGGAATGGAAAAAGGATTTTTTGTTGGTTTGAAGTCTTTGTTTGATAATATTGCATACAGAGAAACTAGATTTGAAAGGTTCTTTAATTTGTGGATGCATACAAAAGAAGATGAAATTCGTTGCGCAGCAGATTTTTTATCTTTCAGTGTAGTAAATAAAGAATCATCTAATGTTTGTAACGGCAGATTTATAAAAAATGTCTTTTTGAAATACTTTGTTCAAGGGAAATCATTATTATATTTTGGTGTGAAAAGTGAGATATTATCGTTCTATTTAATCCACTATGTTTTTATGGTTAGATATTAGCAACTAATACATTATACAAATTTTTGGAAAAAATTAAATGTTTATAACAATAAGAAAAATAATGGTGCGTTCTCATGCGTACTGGTAAGATTAAGACATACTACATACTCAGTGTAACGTTTTATTTGTGAAATGTTTCAAGGCATTTTAGATGCAGATGAGCATAACATTTTTTTAAATACATTTTTACCTCTCGCCTCATATTCTATAAGAGAGGTATTGTAATGGGTCAAAATTTTCGGGTATGAGTTTTTGGTGAATAAGCACGTTTCAGAGTCTCTAGAATACGAATTTACTATTTTCACGATGATGTATGTGTGTGTGTGTGTGTGTGTGTGTGCGTATGGATGTATGGACGTATGGACGTATGAATTATGTGACGATTTTTCGTCCACGATAACAAAAAGTATCAAACCTTTAATAACCAAATTTCATATTTAAGGTTTTAATAAGTATCTTAACACCGGATAACATTTTGGTAGAAATCCGCAAACCGGAAGTAGTACTTTTTAAAGCTTGATAAAGATTTCCTTAAATATATTGGTACATTATTTATTTATGACAATTTTTGCAATTAAAAATAAAAGAAAATATAATTATCTATGGGTACAGTTAATTATAAATACAATTTGCTGAATTTAACATAAAATAAACAATAAAATAAAGTACAATTAATATTCTATCTTGTTGTCCATGATATGAAATTTGTTTCTAAATAAATTTGAATTATTCTGACAGTGACAGTACAGTTGACATCTTTTGCTTGCATCTTGGTTTACATTATCGTTTACATATTACATGAACATGAAACTATTAAAATGTAAGTTAAACTATTTATTAGATTAGTCTCGAGGTTAGTAGAATAAGCAGAATTAGACGAGAGGTCGTGTACTGGCCACAGCAGATTTTTTATTTTCACACTCTTTTTACTTCCTTGTACGAAGTAAGGAAGTATTGTAATCGCGAAAAATTTCGGTTCTCAGATTTTGACGGAAATATCCGTTTTGACCTTTTCTGAATCCATTATGACTAGTTTCGACGTGACGTCTGTACGTACGTACGTATGTACGTACGTACGTACGTACGTACGTACGTACGTACGGACGTATGTGTGTCGCATAACTCAAATACGGTTAGACGTAGAAAGTTGAAATTTTGTATTTAGGACTGTTATAGCATCTAGTTGTGCACCTCCTATTTTTGGTTTCAGTCTACAAACCGGAAGTAGTACTTTTTAAAAATATTTCGAGAAATATTTAATTTTAGACAATTTTTTTTATTTTAAATGAAAGATTATGTGATTATTACCTACAATCGGTATTTTATAAATATTTTTGTATCTGCTATCATTTAAAAATAATTAAAGTATATATTTATAATTTATAGTATTTCGGTATCTTGTAGTCCATGATCGATTAACATTTGTTACTACGTAAAATTTAAATGATTATGACATGACAGTGACAATAGTAAAATATGCTTTATATCTTCTTCTGCAGTTTAAATCAAATGACTAAAATATATTTGTGAGTATTAGTATAATAAGTTAAAAGAATTTTTAATATTATTTTACATTTTAGTTATTAAGAAAAGTATGAACACACAAGGCGTACAAGGAAGTCATGTGGTGTCCACGTCAGATTTTTTTGTTTGACGCAAATGAAATATCGCTTACTCAGACTAGCTGGTTATAATGTTTCTTTTGGGTAGAATATGCATATTTCATATTTGATATACCAACCTGATTACGAACCAAAAAGAATTTTTTCAATAATTTGCAAAAATTAATTGTACATAATGTATGTAATTTTAACATTAAACTAGCAACATTACATATAAAATCACGCTTTATCTCTGGACAGGAATAGCAGAGTAGCACCCTTAAGCCAGTAAACCCATTGGTTTATTTCACACGTGAATCACATAATTTTAAAACAAATATAATTTACACCTCAACTTCTCAGCTGTAAAAATTAGTTCAGAATTCGATAGCAAAATCTAAATATTTAAACTGAATGTTCGTATGTCTGTCTATCTGTCTGTCTGTCCGTTTGGTTTGTATCTACATTTAGACCGTTTATCCGATCCTCATGAAATTTTGACCAGGGTGGGAGTAAAAATTAAAAATAGAATAATGTTAAGAGCGCGCCACATGTTCAAGAGCTACACATTTATAAAAACTTCCAACTACGGGCGACTGAAAGGCGTGCACTGTACTCAAAATGTTGGGTCCTACTCTTATATCGTACTGACCACGTATTGTATTTTAACGAGAACATTGTTTTAATACCGCTGAGATGCATTGAGTGGGCTTTGCCTCTAGTACAACAATTTGTCACTAGCGCTACGGACGATTAGGACAAATTGCGTTTAATAAAAAATACGAGTAGGAATAATTATGTTTAGGTCAAATTGCGTTTAGCAACAACTACATTTAGGAATAACAGCGGTTTGAAATGATTTTAGGAATAGCTACGGTTAGGAAGAATAGCATTTAGGAAAAATTAAACGCGCTCTTATTTCTACGGCCCTGTTCTCTATCATACCTTGTACACCGAACTACCGAACACCGTTTTATCATCACCGTGCACGATGCTTATAATTTTGTTGTCGCAACCCAACGTCGCTGGGTTGACGCCATGACGACAGAAAGGAAATTAAGTCAACACAAATCGGGGATGCAAAACTGATTTTACCCAAATTTTCCGATTCTCTGCACGCGGTTTCCGGTGTGTGGTCCGATCGCCTTTACTTGCAAAAGAGATTATACGTATCGGTAAAATTGAAATTGTAAATTCGACTTGATGTAAATCACTACATTGGGTGTTTGTTTGCTTATTATTTATGAGGTATTGTTTGAAAATACTTTCAGTACTGACAGAAGAGTTGACCTAAATTCAGAAAGATTTATTTTTGTGACGCACAAAACAAAAGAATTTTTATGAATGAAAAGAAAATAAAAGATTCCTTTGTTTACTTTTTAATTTTGTATTCTTGAGTTCTTTATATTTACGAAATTAATCAATCATTGTTTCTACAATGAAATATATTTTTATTTCCCTACATTAACTTAATATTCTGATCAAAATTAGAAATTGTAAATGTGTTCTTAAACAAATAAAGTTCGTAATAAACCATTAGGTATCAAATCTTTAAAAATTTACTTAGGGTGACACTCACTCATTTACGCTCACATTTTTTAATAGATCTAATTCCTAATTATTAATTTAATTCTATTTAGGTATTCATAAAATTTATTTTTAATGATTTAATTACGCAAATCCAGTTGTATTTAAATTTAATCCTTAATTTTTTAATTTCTGAAACATTATTTTTAAATTATAAACAGCACATTCAGCGGTATATTATACCTATGTACTCGAAGTTATGATACACCCTATATTTACATTAAATACCAAAATACAGAACACAGAATGTTTAATCATCATCGGCGTATTGTGTCCCACTCGAACCTATGAATTCATTAGAGAAAAGCATGCAAAAATTTCCGGAAAAAATACTTCATTTCAAATTAGTTTTCCACTTTGTTAAATTAATATATGGAAATAATACTAACTGTATAAATGTGATTGTTTCAGGAGAACAACATCAAGAACAACTACGACAACAACGACCACAACAACACCGGGTCCTGTATCAGCAGATATGATGCCTACGTCAACAATATCTTCTATGTCCGTCAGTGCCAGTCCTCAGTCTAGAGGTGAGAGGAAACGATTACATTATTAAATAAGTTATTTTAAGTAAATAATACAAGAAGCTGTCGGCAAATACCCTTATTAATCAATAATTGCTAATGGGATTACTAAACTAACTATGTAATTTTCTTGAGTGGGCTCTTAATTTCAATCAAAACAATTACTGGAATTCAGTCAAATTTATTTTGATTTTATTTCAACCTCAACCGGTTTCACACCCCTCCTTCAGAACATGTTGTGTGCTGAGTATGTCACGTATTTATGTGTTTTTAAATTATTTATTATTAATTTATGTTTTAATAGCAAGCGCTAGCAAAAACGAAACATCACTGAAGGACTATAAATAAGTAATATCTGTCAGAAAATGCGCGAAAGTTTAAATGTTTAGCTGCAGACCAGCGATTAGCGATTACTAGTAGATAGATTTTAGATGTGATCAGAAGAGCGACGAAAGTGCGATATGCGATGAATAACCAAGAAAAATTTATTTTATGCGAATTGTCAGATTCCTCTTATGCAGAAGTTCAAAGTGCAACAATATTATTAACAAATTGTATTTTGAGTTTTCCACTAGGTTCGTAACTACTAGCAAAAATATCTAGCGCCAAAAATCGGCGCTAGCTATGCTAGCTAGCAAGCCAAAAATTATGACGTCGTTAATGACATCACATCCTGTTTGCTAGCTAAGTTCGCTAGCTTGCTAGCTTCCTTGAACGCAGCTAATGTTAGTTTTAATGTGTTACACATCTCAAAAAATGTTTTGACTTTCGCCTCCTGATGATGATCCAGGTGGGGTGTGAAACAAGTTGAGGTTAAAATTAAATCAAAATAAATTTGACTGAATTCAAGTAATTGTTTTTATGGAAATTACTAAACTAAATCTAATAAACGTGTTTTAAATAATTTTCAAATTTCAGTTTAATATTATCTAGTAGGCTTGATGCAGCGCATATTCGTCATCAAATTTAGAAAAATATTGTTTAGTTCTTTTTCTCAAAAGACCTTATAACTGAATTTAAAATTAAGATTTTTATAAGAACGCACAAAATAATTATATAATTCAAAATAGCGTGTACCTGCAGGGAAACGAGCTAGTGCTTACTCTAGAAATTACATCATTTCCACTTTGTATTCTTATTACAATTTTAATGTAACTGGGTTAAAACGAACGAAAATAATGTATATTTATTGATTACCTACTTATTTCTTATTTAACACTTTTGTTCAAAAGTCTTTAGAAATAATTTTAAATACAATTAAACAAAGAACACCTCCTTGTCCCAGTTTCTCAGTGAAAGAATCTCCAAAGTTTTTGTAATTAAAGATTTGTCTTCCTGTCAAAGTGAATTTCAAAATGGCGTCTCTAATATCGTTATTACAAATATCAGGTTAGAGTTGCTTTACTCTAAATTTTGCGACATAATTGTGATAAATTAGTATGCGTTCGTCATTAACGTTCCACACGTATTACTGATACATAGTTTGTATGTGTGAAGATGCGATGTGCTGTAGTGTTAGTGTGTATTTATGCGTTTCATATCATCATATCAAAATATCGTTACCACGTGCCGACAAAATTTGATTCTGTGAAATATGCAGCAATTATTGGAATTGCAAAAATTGTTGTTTGTGCATTCTCTTGTGATTTGATGAATATTTATGAGATTTCCATTTATTAATTAATAATGGAAATTAAATAATTTTGTATTTTGTAATAATGCTGATACATATTTTAGTACTAGGTATATAGGTACTTTTTGGTTTAATTTAGATAAATTAATTATGATGTGTAATACTGTTTTTAAAATTATTATTTTTGCTGGAAATAAACGGTACCTACAATAGAAATGATTTGGATTGATTTATGCTGTATTTTGTCTTCCATTTTATAAGTTTTTTCACACAGCATGTTTTAAAATCTCATACTCCTTTTGTATTTTTGTTTTCACTACAATACAGAGTACACACAGTTTCATTTTATTTATTTGTCCATGTAGTTATGAACATTGAGAAATGAGAAATTATTGTTCAATGGTAATAAACGTTTTATTGCTTTATTTTGATTAGTTGGCAATGCTTTGTTTTTGTTATTGTGTTTTGTATATTGTAATGTTGTTGTTGTTAATTAAATCGAACAACATACTCGTAAAGCATAAACGAAATTTTGTCCTATAAATGTGCCTTCATATTAATTTATTGATCAGCAATAATTGCTGCATAAATTATGTATGCTTTACCAGGCTACGAATTACAATTACAAGATTGACAAATATACCTCCCTGTACTTAATTGTTAATAATCTATATTTATACATTTCAGAAATAAGTATATTTATAAATAGTAAAATAGAATTTAGCAAGAATACTTACAATAATAGACTGAAAAAGTAATGACACTTATTTGGAAAATTTTGTATGCGGGTTGCATAGTATACGCTCCCTACACACCCTACACGACGGAATTTTTGAATGAAAAAATATTTAGAAAAACCGGTATTTTATGTTTGATACCGGTATTGAATACCGACTAAATTTTGTACGGGATCCCGGTATTCGGAATCCCGGGATCCCGGTATTGCGTTTCCTACAAGTAACTATGAACGAACTATATAATGTGCCAAAAGCGCACTTTAACTATCAATCCAAATATGTATAAAAACAACTTCATATTATTTACCGTGATTTGAAATGAAAGATATTTCACTAGTTCCTATCAAAACCGAGTAGGTGGTACTCAAAAGAAGGGTATTTTGGTTGTTCTTGGTCCCCAGTGGAGCCTTTTAAAAAAAGTTCATGTAGGTATATTCCTAAAAACATATTTAACCTATAACGAGAATATTGCTAGTATAATATTATTTACAAACGTCAAAAATACACTTCGTTCGTAATTCTTAATTCTTATCCCTATTTTTCAGGGAGGCTCGTATAGGTACCTCATTTTATTTGAATATAAAAAAATCTGACGTGGACACCACTATTATACAAATATATTAATATATAAGTACTACTACTACTGCTACTATACTCACAAATATATTTTAGTCATTTTATTTAAACTGCAGAAGAAGATATAAAGCATATTTTACTATTGTCACTGTCATGTCATAATCATTTAAATTTTACGTAGTAACAAATGTTAATCGATCATGGACTACAAGATACAGAAATACTAAATTATAAATATATACTTTAATTATTCTTAAATGATAGAAGATACAGAAAAATTTATAAAATACCGATTGTAGATAATAATCACATAATCTTTCATTTAAAATAAAAAAAATTGTTTAAAATTAATTATTTATCAAAATATTTTTAAAAAGTACTACTTCCGGTTTATAGATTGAAACCAAAAATAGGAGGTGCACAACTAGATGCTATAACAGTCCTAAATACAAAATTTCAACTTTCTACGTCTAACCGTATTTGAGTTATGCGACACACGAAACTAGTCATAATGGATTGAGAAAAGGTCAAAATGGATATTTCCATCAAAATCTGAAAACCGAAATTTTTCGCGACTACAATATTTCCTTATTACTCCGTACAAGGAAGTAAAAATTCAAATAATACACAAAGCACCTAGGCAACAAACAAAACTCATCAATAATTGTCGAGCACGAATTACTATGTCACTAACCTATTTATTCTACCAAAAAATTTCCCTAATGGAGACTGTCAAATAAATAAATAAATAAAATCAAAAACTGCAGCAAATAGTATAAAACATTACGGAAGACTATTTTAGCACCCGTTCGTTCGCAAGTATACATTGTTCGTCTTGTCTAACATCTCTGCATCTCGCTACCAGACACTGGCGTCGTATTCATATGCCCGACTAGATTGCAATTGTTTCCTGTACACACGTGGACATGAGGTATGGGGTGGGTGTCGGGTGTCACTCCCTCACCGACACATGGACATACTAAGCGACATGGACACTGCAGTGAGATAAAGCGTGGCGGTAATGAAATTCCAGGGACAAAGCGTGATGTGTTAAAGGGTGGAATGAGAGGGGCGCACATTGGAAATAGTGATTAGCAGCGGATTGACGGTAGTAGATGCTTAATGAGTGATATTTTTATCTAATTTATTTGATTTTTATGTTTTAATAATTTCTTTAGTAATACGAAATACAGGTGCGTACAAAAATCTGCTGTGGCCACCACAGTACTTCCATGACTATAAGTTTTAATAACTGACAGCAAAATTTAAATACATTTTTCTTTGTCTCCGAAATATAAGTAGGTAACTTGCCATCGTGTAAGTGTTGTTTTTACTTCCTTGTACGAAGTAAGGAAGTATTGTAATCGCGAAAAATTTCGGTTCTCAGATTTTGACGGAAATATCCGTTTTGACCTTTTCTGAATCCATTATGACTAGTTTCGACGTGACGTCTGTACGTACGTACGTATGTACGTACGTACGTACGTACGTACGTACGTACGGACGTATGTGTGTCGCATAACTCAAATACGGTTAGACGTAGAAAGTTGAAATTTTGTATTTAGGACTGTTATAGCATCTAGTTGTGCACCTCCTATTTTTGGTTTCAGTGTACAAACCGGAAGTAGTACTTTTTAAAAATATTTCGAGAAATATTTAATTTTAGACAATTTTTTTTATTTTAAATGAAAGATTATGTGATTATTACCTACAATCGGTATTTTATAAATATTTTTGTATCTGCTATCATTTAAAAATAATTAAAGTATATATTTATAATTTATAGTATTTCGGTATCTTGTAGTCCATGATCGATTAACATTTGTTACTACGTAAAATTTAAATGATTATGACATGACAGTGACAATAGTAAAATATGCTTTATATCTTCTTCTGCAGTTTAAATCAAATGACTAAAATATATTTGTGAGTATTAGTATAATAAGTTAAAAGAATTTTTAATATTATTTTACATTTTAGTTATTAAGAAAAGTATGAACACACAAGGCGTACAAGGAAGTCATGTGGTGTCCACGTCAGATTTTTTATTCTTCGACTAGAATTCTTTCCCAGGGAGCTTAAATTTGACTATATACTGCACTTGACAAAATTTGAATTATTTTTGGAGAAACAATTAAAAATCGCATAAACGTAATTTATTACATTTCTACTAAATATATTTCCCCGAGAAATTTTTTTAAAACCGCATAATTTTTGGGTTTAGTAGGGTCTCGAACTATCAAAAAATCACGATTACCTGTCTTATTGCATTGGTCGGGAAAGTAAAAATTATATCCGTTAAAATAAAAAGTACTTACGTACATGCTGGGATGCTAGTTTAGTATTTAATTCCATAAAAATGTTCCTTTTAAGTATATATTAAAAAAGACTAGACTAGACTCACACTTTTTTATTGTTGTTCGGGCCAATGGTGGTTTTACTGAGAACAATCGAAAAGAACTTAGTATAAAATAATAAATTATTTAAGGAATGTTAAAATAATTTTAAAAAGAACAGTTTTTAAATTAAAAAACCATTTTACATTGGCAAAATGAATGTACCTAACTAATTTTTATTACATTTTAGCTGATATAGATATTTTCTCCACATTACTTTTCTATACATATATAATTCAGTTTCATTAAATTTGCTAGTGCTACAAAATTTATAAAAAAATCAGAATTTAATGACGCAGTCTTTTTTTCTATTTTCTTCCATAGTGATGAACCAATTAGGTATTATAACTCCCAATAAGTAAATGAAAACAAATTGCTTTATTAAAATCTCCATCATTTATTAAAAAAAACTTGAAAGGAATTCATTTACTTGTGATTTTCCATTTCCATTAAAATTATTTCAACATTCCATTATTACCTACATACCTGTAACAATTTTCTCGTCGACGGCAAAAATATTTCATTTCATGACATTGTGTCCACATGACCGCTTTCCACCCGTATAGCCCTTGTCAAGACCGTTAGGACGTTTGTTGTCAACATTTAGCTATTTCTGCCTTTTGCCCTTTGGTGCTTCGAGGCACAGGGCATCACAAACGCGTCAGGAAACAAGGCTAGTGAAACAAAGACCAGCGCAAAAGACAAAGAAAGCAAATAGAAAATGAAACGGGAATATAAGAGGAAAAGAAAGACAATGCTGCTAGATTCGATTTTTATAAAGTAAAATAAAAGGGATGACTATAGGTAAGTACTTAATAATGCAAATGTTCTTATTACTATTTTGTATTATTTTTCTTTAATGTTAATTTTATCTCTACTTATTTTATATTTATTTTTGTTTGCGTTGTTGAATTACAATTAGGTATTACCTTGTTATGGATGGTGTAGGAACCGTTATATCCACTCCAAATAAGGGTGTTTTGGTGTAACAAGTACGCAAAATAGAGTTTTCGAGGACGAATCTGTTCACGGACGAGGTATACGTGTTACATAGTACAAAATGTTTTAATATAGGTACTCGTAATACTCTCCAAATTTGTTTAGTAACAACTATACGAAATTATTCTAAAATATATAATTTCAAAATAAAATTTTGAAAAACGTAGGCGATAAAATAATGAAAACCAGTAAAAAGAATCCTATAAAATGTAAATAACAACTCACTGTTTAAGGCCCGAATGTAGCTGTCTGCGAGAAAAGGATAGATTCATACAAATTTAGTGTGTCGAACAAAGGCAGCAATAGTCAACGCGCTTTCGTAGAGGGATCAAAATTGGTACTAAATATGAACATATCATCACAAACAAGGGTTCATTTGAAAGATAGAAGTTCAATCTAGATCCGTTTAGTGTTGTAATTTGCAATTTTTGTAGATTTACTGAGTAACAGTTATGTGAATTTAGCCAAGTTATGACAAGTGACAAGTGTATGGCATTCATTACAAAGTTAATTAAATTTGTTCATTACACAATATCAGCGTTGGATTAGATAATTATGTGCATTGTTAATATTTGAATAAAACAACACATACAGCTATGAAACCAGTAGCACTCAACATGTTTCCTTTAAAGGCATTGGCAAGTTAAACATAGTGAATACAAAAATATTATACTGGTCATAGTTACCGAGATATAAGCCCGTTAAAGTTGACAAGATGACGTCATTACAATAGCTCTGCCTACTATTGTAAGCAAAACAACAAACGCGTTGTGCCTAGCCAAACGAACAGTGAACTGACCGACTGCGGTACACGGCTAAGATGACGTCATTTCTCTAACTTCAAATAGCTGTAACTTTGTAATAAGTAATCTTACAGACTTGAATCAAAAACTAATCAACTTCTAATTTTATAATTTATTTATTAATACTATTTAAAAAATATCGAAAATAACTTGCCAATGCCTTTAAGTAAACTACCAGGGTTGAAAAAAAACATGTTTTTTTCAATTTTAAACAAAACATTTGTTTTTTACTGTTTAAAACTGTTTTTTTGGTTTAAAACATGTTTTTAACTCTGCACAAAAAACATGTTTTAAACAACAAAAAAGCATGTTTAAAACATGTTTTAAACAGGATATCTGTTTTAAATAAATATTATTTCCATCGAAATATGTCGCCAATGCTACTTTTTGTGCGAGGACGGGGATTTACATCGCTCTAGCTGCGTAGCTAGGAGTCACCGATGGTCGGTAGTTGAATTTGTTTTGTTTGTGTTATGCCTCGTGAATGGATTTCGATATCATTTTTAAACAACTGATTTAAAACACAGTTTAAAACATGCATTAAAACATTAGGCCGTGTTTAAAACATGTTTAAAACAGTTTGTTTAAAACAAATTGTTTTAAACATAACAACCCTGTAAACTACCCTTAATTTTGCGAATTTTTGAAAAATTCTTTTTGTCCCGTTATCAGTAGAACGTGTTGCATATACCCTTAAAGTTTGATCCATAAGTACAGAAACACTCTATAGAGGTTGGTACTTATTAGAATAAAATTATAGTTTATTTATTACAAACATATATTAAATATTTATGGGAGGGAGGAGGGCAGCCCATTGTAATGTTTGATACATGGCCCACCAAGCACCAGCTACGTCACTGTATGTAATGTATATTAAAAAGTAAATGCCTATGGCAGAATAATAAACGTAGTTTGCATATTAAATTCTGTTCCTATCTAACTAAACAATACAATTTTAATTTGATCTTCGTGATGTCTCTTGTTGAAAACTTATTAAATTTTAATCGTATTCGAACAAGGAAATTTAGACATTTCTTGACATTCTCTACCTATAAAGCTTTCTGTGTAAAATTAAACAAATCCCAAATCTAAAATTAAAGGCAACAAATATTTAATATTCCGTCAAGCAGAATCAACAGAACCTGGATCAACAAACTGTACTAATTGCTTCAAATAATAATCTCGGTGAAATTTTCTGTAACCGTCCCAAGTAACTTTTGTATACATTATTTTTACCTGAATTAAAGTAAAAATCTGGCATTCTGGGTATATGATGAAAGAGGGGACTAGAAAATTAATAACAACAACAACAAGTTCAACAATAATACTAATAATATTGCCAGTAAAAAAATGGGTTTTGTGGATTTTACCATGTATCTTCTAGTGGAAAAACGTGATTTTCGGACTTTGAGACGTGGATAGCGAGAAATTAAGGCATTTTCAGACCCATGTTGCATTTGAAAGTTTGTTCTAGACTTCGATAACTGTCATTTCCTAAAGTTACTGAAAATTTCACCGAGATTATTGGTCCCATGTATTTGGTGCGGGGTCCTTTGGGGGATCACCAGCGTTTGGATTATTGCGAGATCGAAGAAGGTCGACAATTTGAAAATTTGTTATAAAAATCGTACAATAAACGTGCAAAAAACATTAAAATTAAATTCTTGAACGAATTAAGATGGTCTTGGTTTATGGTGATGTGTTTCTTGTTTCATTACCTTTAAAATAAGGTGAAACTCGTCAGGGGTTGCTATTTTAAAATGTTGAGGGTGGTCATCCCCTATAAAAACTCCACGTTGCATGGAAGTTCTAAATTATCTAAGAATGTAGTTTTAATGACTCTTTAGTGATCCCCAAATTTTCAATTTTTTTCTTCACTTGTTCATAACTTATAGCTCCGTCCCGGGACTTTTGGGAAACCTTGTATAATTTGTTATAAGTACTTTTGCTTATTTTTTCCATTATACTTGTTACAGTGTTAAATAAATAAATTTTCGTTTATTTGTTTATTGTTCTTTTGTTTTTAAAATAAACCATGTTAAAAAAATCTGACGTGGGCACCACATGACTTCCTTGTACGCCTTGTGTGTTCATACTTTTCTTAATAACTAAAATGTAGAATAATATAAAAAATTCTTTTAACTTATTATACTAGTATACTCACATATATATTTCAGTCATATTATTTAAACTGCAGAAGAAGATAAAAAGCATATTTTACTATTGTCACTGTCATGTCATAATCATTTAAATTTTACGTAGTAACAAATGTTAAACGGTCATGGAGTACAAGATACCGAAATACTAAATTATAAGTATATACTTTAATTATTCTTAAATGATAGAAGATACAGAAAATTTTATAAAATACCGATTGTAGATAATAATCACATAATCTTTCATTTAAAATAAAAAAAATTGTCTAAAATTAATTATTTATGAAAATATTTTTAAAAAGTACTACTTCCGGTTTATAGATTGAAACCAAAAATAGGAGGTGCACAACTAGATGCTATAACAGTTCTAAATACAAAATTTCAGCTTTCTACGTCTAACCGTATTTGAGTTATGCGACACACATACGTCCGTACGTACGTACGCACGTACGTACGCACGTACGTACGCACGTACGCACGTACGTACAGACGTCACGACGAAACTAGTCATAATGGATTCAGAAAAGGTCAAAACGGATATTTCCGTCAAAATCTGAGAACCGAAATTTTTCGCGATTACAATACTTCCTTACTCCGTACAAGGAAGTAAAAACATGAATTGAAATTAATTTACAATAAATTTGTAATTATTTTGACGAAATCAGGTAAAATTAATATTTATATATAAATAAATGATACCTGTTGATGGCAATCTAAATTGTCGAAACTGGTACTGGTAGCAAGTTAAATAAAACAATAAAAGTGAGTGAATACTAAGACAGGTTTCTTTCCCTTATTTATTCCTTCTTGGACAATATTAAAGATTTCAGTTAAAAACTTTTAGTGCAAACAGGTCAAATAATCCGCAAAAACAGTCTTGCCATCTGTCTGTACTTTGTAGTACCTACTCTGTGTTGTGTTTTCTGCAATAAGGTTCAATATGTACTGTACTGTAAGTTAGAGTTCTGGTACGACCACAACGTCATGTGTGCTGTTTGTATGTTACAGGATGTGGACTGCCGCCCTTGTTCCCGCAACCGCAGACAAGGATAGTCGGAGGACGAAACGCGCCATTTGGGAGGTGGCCATGGCAGGTCAGTATGAGAACTGCCATTTGTTTTACGAGAAGTTCAGGAGAGAATTAGAGAGTATGTGCGAGGAAAGAAGTGATGATGAATGAAGCGCGGTTGTTAAAAGTTCAGTATAATTTACTCCACGGTTTTAAAAGTATTAGAAGGAATCTTAATTTACAATTCAATGATTACTTTTCAAATTTACATCAACTTGAGTAACTAACAGCTTAAGTGCTGATTATGTTAATTAATAATCATCGCATACTTATTTAAAATTATGGAAAATTATCCACTCATTTAAATACGCACCTCTCCAGGCTTTCTATATCTCGCAGAAGTTTAATTTAAATATTTATGAAATCTTCTTATTTCAAATAAAACAAGAGATCTTGGAATTTAATTCTTCTCTTTTAGGACTACCAATCGCTTTATGTAGTTAATACACAATCAACAATTATAATTATTATTACAACCATGAAATTCAATATAAAGGAACAATAGTAAAGATGTTTTATTATTATAGAATTCAGTAATATCATTTCAACAATCTACTTTGAAGATTTTATTTTCATGCTGAAACGAAATACTTAATATAAAGATTGTTTTACACGAGCAATATATTACTGAACAATATTTCATTATTAGCATTAAATGGTTTGTTTAAACGTAAGCATCTACAAATACTTTTATTACTTAAGTGTGTGTAGCGACCTGTGAAAAAATTATCACATTATTACATACAAATTTTGTCATTCAGAAATTTCATTTAAAACAAGACGAAATCAAAAGTCCAGGGATATTTAAGAAATTTTTCACAATTTACAGGTTAACAAAAGAATACAAAACGCCAAGATTTTTGAACAAGATGTAGTAAATCAATAAAAAAATAATTGTATCCATTGTCTGCAAACAAAGTATTTTGTCATGACAACGTAACTTTTCAGTTTTCAGACTAAGTTTATGTTGTGATTGGTGATTACTTTGTTTTTAAAGTTTAAAAAATCTAATATTCACAATTATTTTTATAAGTTTGGTTCGCCAATTATTGTCATGCAAAGACATATTATTATTTTTTACAACCAGATAATATTTTAATATTTTGCTACTTCGTGTAGGTAGGTACATAGGCGATAACATATCTACTCTCTAAATTATAGATAATTTTCGAACCATTAAAATAGGAAAAAAGACCCGAAACTGACAATATGTGGCACATTATGTACCAAATATTGCCACAGTACCTGTAATAGAAGGAACACGTTTTTTTCAAGTGCAAAAAAAACTAATATCAAAGGGATTGATCAAGACTTTAATTTTATGAATAATTAATACAGATAAAAATAAACCTATATACCAATTAATATTATTTGATGACGATGTCAAATAAAAGTTCATTCATAGGTACAAATAGGCAAGTAATTTTTATTTTTATTTTTAGGCAAATTATTGACCCATAAAAAATGTTCTTATCATCTTATCATCTTAAGTAATTTTTCATGTACATAAAAATTGCTATGCAATGTAAACAAAAAATTAATATGGCAATATTAGGAACACAAGTACTTAGATATAAAGCGAGCTAATAACCTAATCATCTGTCAAATTTAATAAAATACAATATTGGAAGGGAATGACCTTACAATTTTCTCATCGAATAAAAATATCTGTTCAGTAATTTGTAATAAAGTGAAGAGTTTTTTTTATAGCACACATGCCCTAAACACAAATTTATAGATTATGAAATTTACAATCAACTTTATGTATCTGCATTATATTTATGTTGTTCATTGCAACGTGGAAGGCAGATACATAGCATCCAGGTGCTATTCAGCTTAATTGGTTAATTTATGAGAGATGACAATATTAAGAACATGGCAATAAATGGCTATCCCTATCTTACTATAAAAATATAATTTAAAATAATAGGTTTTCTTCTAGCACATTATGGAAAAAATAAATTCAGTGTGAGCGCATTTACAATTTTCAAAGGAAATCTGTTGATTTATATCGTCTATATTTCTTTTTCTAACTAAGCCAAGGTCAAATAAGCTGTGACACTTTCGATAAAAGACTCGCATAAGCTTTTCCATTTTTTCAGCCTGAAAGTTTTCGTTTTCCATACAATTGAACTGAAATAAAATCGGGAAATGCTGACGCTCCATGTTCAATGCAATACAATATCGACTGAGTTACAGTAACGGGTATTCGAATGCGGGAAGCGCCAATAAAACGTATATATTTTTTTCAAGTTGATATCTCTTAATTTGTTCGCTTTTTCGAATTACAACCCCCACCCATGCCATGTATCAACCATGGGCGGGGAGAATGAAATCTTTTGGGGGACAATAAAAATAAGACCCCGTTTTTTTGGATAAAAATTAAATTTGACTGTGCGGTTAATCGTTTTTGTACTACAACGTTCAGTTCCATTTTTACAGAAATTATTGGTTAAATTTATAAACTTATTTTCTCTGCACGAAACGTGACGAAACTTAAATAGAAGTTATACAATTTGTTATACTGATTATAGAAAATTTAGTTATTTTATATCTAGGCTGCGAAATGTCTGTTTAACGTCCGACATAATTTTTTGCCGAGGCGAAAGCCGAGGCTTTAAAATTCTCGAGGACACTAACACTAAACACACATTTCGCAAACGAGTTACGTTATAAACAATATTTTTGTGCAACTGCAATGGATGTAATTAAAAACACACATTTAATTTTTTGTAACAACTGTCAAAAATATGTAACAATGACATGCACAACTCAATAAAACTTCGCAGCCGTTACTAATAGCAGCAACGAAATGTATCCTACACAAATGTTTTACTTTGCGGATGTCAATGTCAACTTTTTTGACACTTGCGCAATAAAGATGTTTTTCAAAAATTAAGGGTAGTGAAAATTTTAGAGCCACTGGTTTGAAAGTACCTACTAAGTCGACTAACATGACTTATACGCTTTCTACAGAATGGGCTACTTGCATGGCATTGGAAATACGATTTCTATTACTATGTCTTAATGTTAGGTCGAAAACATACTCGTAGTAAAAATATAAATTTTGTTTGTCATTATTTTGAATAAGAGGAGGGAAGCATATTAAGAATGTAACCTGTGGTTGCCCGTTTTAGCTTATCGCAGAAGCGGGGCGTTCACTAGTTGTGTCAGTACTATGGCTACGGCCAGTCATTGGTTAGCTGTCTCTACGTCACTATTAATATTTAATTTTGATTAGGTTTTTTGGACTTGCTAGTAAAAAATTTTGTCAAAAGAAAAAATATTTAATAAAAAAATCTGACGTGGACACCACATGACTTCCTTGTACGCCTATTAAACTGTTCATACTTTTCTTAATAACTAAAATGTAGAATAATATAAACAAATATTTTAACTTATACAAATATATTAATATATAAGTAGGTACTACTACAACTACTCTACTATACTCACAAATATATTTTAGTCATTTTATTTAAACTGCAGAAGAAGATATAAAGCATATTTTACTATTGTCACTGTCATGTCATAATCATTTAAATTTTACGTAGTAACAAATGTTAATCGATCATGGACTACAAGATACCGAAATACTTAATTATAAATATATACTTTAATTATTCTTAAATTATACCAGATACAAAAATATTTATAAAATACCGATTGTATAGGTATCGCAATAACCCAAACGCTGGTGATCCCCAAATTTCAATTTTTTTCTTCACTCGTTCGAAACTTATAGCACCGTCCCGTAACTTTAGGGAAACCGTGTTAATATACTTTTATATCATGTACCTACTCATGAAGGTCTGAAAATAAAAAAATCTGACGTGGACACCACATGACTTCCTTGTACGCTTATTAAACTGTTCATACTTTTCTTAATAACTAAAATGTGGAATTATATTATAGTACAAATATATTAATATATAAGTACTACTACTACTGCTACTATACTCACAAATATATTTTAGTCATTTTATTTAAAAATCGATATTTTACTATTGTCACTGCCACTGTCACTGGCATGTCATAATCATTTAAATTTTACGTAGTAACAAATGTTAATCGATCATGGACTACAAGATACCGAAATACTAAATTATAAATATATACTTTAATTATTCTTAAATGATACCAGATACAAAAATATTTATAAAATACCGATTGTAGGTAATAATAACATAATCTTTCATTTAAAATAAAAAAAATTGTCTCAAATTAAATATTTATCGAAATATTTGAAAAAAGTACTACTTCCGGTTTATAGATTGAAACAAAAAATAGGAGGTGCACAACTAAATGCTATAACAGTCCTAAATACAAAATTTCAACTTTCTACGTCTAACCGTATTTGAGTTAGGCGACATACATACGTACGTACGTACAGACGTCATGACGAAACTAGTCATAATGGATTCAGAAAAGGTCAAAACGGATATTTCCATCAAAATCTGAAAACCGAATTTTTTTTTTGTACTCCGTACAAGGAAGTAAAAAGTCATGCAAGTACCCCTAGTCCATTGAACGATAATTAAACATCATTAATATTTCCATTTATTTTGTATTAATTTTTGAAAATGTCGCAGAAAAATTAATCTCATTTTGAAAAGAAATTGTTCTTGCTGCTGTTATTGCATGATTGCTGACATAGCGCTCCAATATTCAATCAATAATTGCCTGCTTTCTGCTTATTCTAAACACGTTATTTTCTTTATCTACGACCATTGAATAATACATTCATACATGTGACACACTATTGTATTATGAATTCATAATACAACTTATTGTATTATGAGTCCATTATTCAACACTATTGTCACTGTTATCACAGCAAAATGAATAAAAATTTGTAAAGAAATATTTTATTTAAAGTTGTAGATATTTTTTTTTCTTGAATTATAGATTACATTATGTGCTTATTGAAATTTAAAATGAATACAATTAATTTTTAATTATTTAAGGGTATAATTTCCCCCTTCCTTGTACGCCACTGGCGTTACTCCCTCACTGTATCAGAGTTGAGGCTCTTAGCGAATTCGCCCGCATCTTGTGGCAGTAAATCACAGGGCCGCACTGCGAGGGCCAGATAATTTTTATGCCGGCCGAGAATTTATTACCCCAATTTATTGATATTGAATTTTTTTGCAAGTTGTGCGTCTGACGTTTGCATATTAGTATCCCAGTGTGCTGTTAGATTTACTGTGTGTTTTATATTTTCTCTCCTGCGGGACTCGGGGAGTGAGATGGGAGCTAAGAGGGTGCACTTTATTTTATTCTTTTGTCATTTGTGCAGGTGTCTGTGAGAAGGACGTCGTTCTTCGGGTTTTCGTCGACGCATCGCTGTGGCGGCGCGGTGCTCAATGAGAACTGGATTGCCACAGCAGGGCACTGTGTTGATGAGTGAGTATAATTTTATTATGTTCTGTATAATTTATAACTTCCTCTTTTGATATTTTTTTGTTATTATTTCTTATTATTATTCCAATAGTCATTAGTGAAATGAGTATCTTTTAAATTCTGACATTAAAGGGTCGCATCTGTCTACATTTATTATGGAAATTGAAGAAAAAGCTTTTGAGCAATTTATACCGGCGAAAAATTTAACAAAATTTACTTTTAATTTTATATAATAAAATAATTTATTGTTGACAACAATTTTATAAGATATTACCTATACCAACCTACCTACATTAAAGATATAAAATTTAGAACAAACGAGTAAAAAAAAACAGGATCATAGTCTAGAAATAAATAAAAAAAAAACTTAAAGAATTATAGCACAAATACAGCAGAGATAATCTCTGATTCAGCTTTTTCTAATATGCACCACACCAAACTACCGGAGTATACCTGTAAGATTCTGATTATGGATATTATATTTTTTGAATATTAAGAAACATCGTTCGTTTCTATTTCTAAATCAACGCATGAGCAAGAAAGTTAACTCAGAGTCATAAGCAAACATTTTCAGGAAAATGCACCATAGGCAATAATTGATAATTTTCTACCCAGGCCAAAAATACCATCAATTATAACATCAAGAAAAAGCATCTACATATTTTACTTTTTTCATGTGCTGAAATAAATAACTTTTTTAAATGTATACCCTCCACCCTGTATGTTGTTCTGTAGTTTGTGAATGGTTAAAGAGTAAAGATACATAAAAGCTTATGATTTGTTAGAATGAAATGATTACACACCGTCGCCTAACCTGGATCATATGATGTTTTGTTATTCCAGTTATGATTTATCCAGGCATTTTCATGCTGTACTGTAATTGATACATCTTGTTTATCGTATCCATTTTTCATTTGGAAAATTACAACTTAATATACGAGTAATCCATTGTTCAAGTCTTTCTTATTCTTATTATGTCTCAGTATTTTTAAAAATTTAAAACGTGCAACGTTGTTAGTAAACATTGTTGCAATTTTCATATTATGCGGTCATAAAAATCTTGTATAATGTAGAGTCTCTATGCCGATATGCTCGCAAAATATAAATTTTAAATCACTACATTGCTTACGTAGTGCTATAAATCTGTTTTGAAGTAAAATGAAGTAAAAAAATATGGATAACGTTCATATCATACAGAAAGATACAGCTGGAATTTTGAGATTATTAAAAAATCTGACGTGGCCATCACACAACCTTCCGCCTTATCTAGACTTTAAACATATTTAAAATATACAAATAAAAATCTAAAATATTCAAACACAGAAATTTGCATCACCTGAATCAAAAGATTCATTCACAGGAAAACTCTGCTGTGTTGAAGCCATCCTCCGTTCAATTACTACATTTAATATCTTACTTAGGACTTATATAGCGCTAGTATGCCAACTTGTCACCCGTCTCACCTGTCAATATTTTTTACGCAGAAACAAAAATCAACCGATCATGGATTACAAGATATCAACGTTTTATTTGATAAATTTATTTTTTAAATTTTACTGCAGTTCTTTAATGCTACCACATAAAGACAATTTTTTTATAACGTAAGTTGCAAATAACTTTTCCTCTTATTCTTATTACAAATAAATACTATATTTTTCCAAATTTATATACAATTTTGACAATTAACCTTTTCAATCTTCAAAAAATATCACTTCCGATAAAGATATTTGTACCAAAATCTACGGAGCTCTTCCAATTTATATACAAATGTTAAATACCAAATATCAAAATTTTCGGGTAATTCGTATTTGAGTTATGCGACTAACACCCCTTGACCACACACACACACACACACACACACACACACACACACATACACACACACATACACACAGACATCATCGTGAAACTATCAAAAATGAGTTGTAAGGACCCTAATTCGTGCTCATCCACTAAAAATTCACCACCCGATTTTTTGCATGATTCCAATACCTTCCTTTACAGGTAAGCGGAAGGTAAAAAATGATGCGTATTAGACATATGAAAAAAATTTACATACTGATTGAGAGATCGAGTCCACTAATTTATAATAATATAATAATATTTTGAAACACACGTGTATTTTAATGTTTTATCATGTTCAATCTTATTTGAAATATGATTCATACTGCTAATACTAGCTGTAGGAAAGTTTAAAATAAATATTAGTTTCTAGGTTTTTATTTATTGAGTTACTATAAATAAAAATCTAATGGATTTAAATCCGGAGATCTAGGAGGCCATTGAATTTTGAATATGACCACCACGTCCTATCCACCTATCCTCAAAGTATTGCCGCACATCACGTGTAAAGTGAGGTGGTGCACCATTATGCTGGAACCATTCATGCTACAGTACATAAGGAAATATTTTCCATTAGCTTCGACATATTATTTTTTTGCACAATTCATTCTATGAGGTAGAACATAGGGACCAAATAACGTTCCATTTGTAATTCCAGCCCAGATATTCAAAGAAAATCGCTGCTGAAAATTGCTTCTTACAGTAACATGCGGATTTGCAATCGCAATGCGAGTTATGAAAATCAAAAACTCCGTCTCTCGTAAATATTGCTTCATCAGATAAAATTATTTGCGATTTAAGGCATGCTGTTGTAGAAGCCATTCGCAAAAATTCACCCGAGCTAGATGATCAGCTTGTACTCTCTGAAAATGGTACCTACGGATGATAATCATGATTCCGAATAGTTCTCCAAACACTAGAATGTGGAACATGTAAAAGACGCCATATTCTTCTTGTGCTAACTGTAGGTTCAACATGTACGGCGTTTGACATAGCATCGTCAACAATGTGGCGATTTCTTAGTTGGCAAGGATATCCCTCTCTACCACGATTAGGTGGCAAACTATCCTGTATCACGCAGGCGTTGTGTGATTCCTATAAATATACGGTGTCTAGGATGCCGTCTTTATGGAAAACGTTCCGCATAAATACGCTCTGCTAGTCTAGTATTTTGTCTCGCCTCTCCATATAACTAGCACTATGTCCACTAATTCACTATCGCTAAATCCGATCGTGTAATCCATTTTTAAAACAAATCACCAATTCTTTTACACGGTGAAGTATGTATCATTCACTAAAGAAACAAAATTACCTACTGCCCTACTACGAATAAAATAAAATTTCATTAATTTACTAATTCCACAATTCAATTATAAAATTTTTAACTGAAAAACATGGAAATTAATTTTGCGATTTAAAAAAATTCTTCCTTATTCGTAATCAACATATCAAACAACAACAATAACATATACCGAAGTTATGAAACAGCCTGTATAAAAACACTTTATTTATACCGGGTGGAACACCATACATGTGTACATTGGTGATTAGCATTGCATTTTACATTTATGCAGATTCCTGATCCCCGTTTCTACGTAGAAATATGGTACAGGTATCAATCGAAAGGTAAAATTATTTCACACCAGATGCATCTAAAATTTCCATCAAATTTAATTTTAATGAACAATATTAGGTAACTTTAAATTCGATATTTTCGAATCTAAACTTACATTGCTATAATAACTAGGTACAACAAACTTTTTTAATTTGACAGAGATGTCAGATTTATTTTGTATTTAATTAATTAATTTAATTTGAATTTTGTTTATTTATAAAATGCAGACTTTTATGCTTTATAAGATTTATTTAAATCTTTTTATAATTAATACAAAATTAAATCTGATATCTCTGTCAAAATTTGAAAATGTAATGCAAATCGCCGCCTATGTACACATGTATGGTTTTCCACCCGGTATACTTAAATCGTGTTTATCATGGCGTACTGTACACCTAAATCTTACATCACTTTCTGTACAATAGTTTCTGAACTATATATTTTTATTTTCCTCTAAAATTTCGAAGAAAATAGCCAATCTAACCCGATCGAAGAATTATCACGGTTAACCAAACTCGAAGATTGCCGGTTTGGAGTATTAAACCTTGAACTATAAATAACAAAATCATTTTTATATTTTTCTTTCCCGCTCCGCAAAGCATATTGTGTGTTCCTTTCATAACAATTTTGTCGACGGGCGGAAAAAAGAAGCGATAAAAAGCGTAGCAGGCAACAAAGCTCTGCCGATGTCGCCGCCGCCTTCGAAGGCGAAACGTAAAGACGCAAAGGTTCGCGGGTTCACAGGTTCGCAGGTTCGCAGTTTGGAGTTCACGGGCGCGTATGGAAATTCTGTTTCCTGTTGGCGTCTGGCGCGTAAAAAACTTAAATTACTTTATTATCGCCGCTTCCATCGAACACTGACGCTGATTTTGCGAGTTTCGCATGTGTGAAGAAAGGATAATGTGATTTGTGAATCGCGATGAACAACAACAAAGTTCATACTTGACTTGCAATCTCACAATCTTTAAATTTGAAAAGTTTATAGAAAAATTTGTGATAGGTACTTTGATTGTTGCATATTTCGAATATTTAAAAAAAAAATTATTCTAGAACCTTGTACATAACATATAAATCTATGAATATATACGAGTATCTTCAAATGGACTGACGACTGATAATTTAAAAAGTAAGAGATAAAATTATACACATCTACACATAGCTGTAACTTAAGAGGCCCGTCTACTACCTAAAATCCAGCATAAAACGTAATAACGTAGCTAGTGTTTTGTGGCCAGTACAAGGATGGTAAAATTTTATTTCATCAATGATTTAATAGAGAAAGAATGGATCTACAAATGTGCCTTTTTAAAATTTTGATTAAAAAATTGTACATGAATATAAAAATTCCGAAAAATTCAAAAAAATTCTTTACATGGTTACCTATATCTCATGATAGAAATTAATTTTTGAAATTTTAAACAGGCACATCTGTATCTCTATTTTTAATGTTTATAAAAACATTATCCTGAAGAAAGCAAATATGAATATAAACATAGGAAAAACTAAAGTAATGGCCATATCGAAGGAAAATAAAAATATTAACATAAATATCAGCAACCAGAGAATTCAACAAGTAGAAGCATTTAAATATCTTGGCAGCACCATAAAGGCCGGAGGAAACATTGAGGAAGAAATTAACGCTAGAATAATATCTGCAAACAGAACATACCACCTGCTGAGAACGGCAATATTTACTCATAAAAACGTATCCGAAAGAATATAGATAACAACTTATAAAACAATAATACTCCCAATCCTCCTATATGGCAGCGAGTCCTGGATATTAACCGAAAGACAAATAAGTAAAATACAGGCCGTTGAGATGAAATGTTTAAGAAGAATTATTGGAGTAACTAAAATGGATAAAATAAGAAGCGAAGATATTATAAGGAAAAAACTGGGAATGAAATCTGTTAGACAAGTAATAGAGGAGAAACAGCTACTATGCTTTGGACACCTAAATAGACTACCAGAAAAAAGACTGGTTAAAAATATATGGAAAGCACGAACAATCGGGAAAAGAAGCAGAGGCAGACCGCGGAAAACGTGGGACGACAACATAGAAGAAATATTAAAGAAGAGAAATATATCAAACAGACAAGCATACGAACTATCAAAGGATAAGAAGAAATGGAAGAACTTTGTTGAAGAATAAACAAAGGCACACCTCTACACCCGCAGGGTAAAAGGTATATATATATATATATATATATATATATAAACGTAGACGTGGATGAAGAAATGTGTGCGTTTTTATGATAATCATTAAACGTAATGTAATGAAAACTTCTTGACTGGATGATGAGATAAGGAAGGAAAAATAAATTACTGGAAGTCAGTCACAAGATTTGCAGGAATTATTTCAACTCCAACCGGTTTCTACCCCACATGGGTCATCTTCAGGGACTACAGTGAAATTTAACAAAAAATTAGTAACAGAAATAACAGACATTTACAAAATTTAAACTTACGTGAAAGTCATAACAAATATTGTATACATAGAATTAATTGTAAAACATATTTAAAAACAAAAATATTTCATGGATCAAGTCAACAAATGTAAATATAAATGTATGTAAAAAAAAATCTGCTGTGGCCACCACACGACCTCTCGCCTAATTCTGCTTATTCTACTAATCTAATAAATAGTTTTACTTACATTTTAATAGTTTCATTTTCATGTAATATGTAAACGATAATGTAAACCAATATGCAAGCAAAAGATGTCAACTGTAAAGTCACTGTCATAATAATTCAAATTTTATGTAGAAACAAATTTCATATCATGGACAACAAGATAGAATATTAATTGTACTTTATTTTATTGTTAAATACTTCCAGATTCAGCAATTTGTATTTATAATTAACTGTATACATAGATAATCACAATTTCTTTTATTTTTAATTGCAAAAATTGTCATAAATAAATAATGTACCAATATATTTAAGGAAAACTTTTCCAAACTTCTAAAAGTACTACTTCCGGTTTGCAGATTTCTACCAAAATGTTATCCGGTGTTAAGATACTTATCAAAACCTTAAATAAGAAATTTGGTTATAAACGGTTTGATACTTTTTAAGTTATCGTGGACGAAAAATCCTCGGTTCATACAAACACACAAACACACGAACACACAAACACACAAACACACAAACACACAAACACACAAACACACACACACACAGACATCATCGTGAAAATAGTAAATTCGTATTGTAGATAGTGTTGCCGCGAGACTCGAGACTAGTCTCGGTCTCGTCTCGTCTCGTCTCGAAAAATCGAGACGAGACCATAAGTTAAGTCTCGATAACATACTCGAGACCGAGACGAGACCAGTATCGAGTCTCGCCGAGAGTCTCGTCGAGACTCTCGAGTCTTATTTTAAATAATTAATTTGTAATATTCATTTAAAAGTAGAAATTTTTTAATAAAGGTTAGATCATTTATTTATTTATTTAAAAAAAAAATTATTCTAAATTTATAATTTCATATGAATGAATGAATAAAATAGCAGAGCAGACTGCTTCATGCAATGATTTTTTATAAATGATTTGTTGTCTTTCTACAGCAACTCGTTGCTATTTCAGTTGATGTTTTGTATTGTGAAATTTTAGAATGCTTTGTGTAAATTTAAGAGTCAATTTTGATCCCGAGTTGTCGTTTCTACGCAGGAGTTATAATTATAAGTAATTTTACCTAATTAATTTTTGGCTCGAAATATATATTTATACATATATCAACAAAGGATAACCATGGACATATCTACTGTGGTTTTATCTAATTTCATTTCTTAAAAAATGCCTTCTACGAACAAATAATCCATTCTCATTGGTTAAAAATGATGTGTATGGAATATTCGCTAAAAAACTACGTCCTTCGAACTTCGAACAAATAGAGCATTCTAATATTGGGCAAAAGTGATGTGCATATTTAAAAATATTTAAATGTATTGAAAAACAAGTTTTTACAAATAACTGCAGTTAAAATCTCCGTGGTTATCTCCTAGTATAATAAATTTAAAAATTTTTGGTCTAAA
The DNA here is from genome assembly GCA_947534325.1 of Agonum fuliginosum. Taxonomy (NCBI): domain Eukaryota; kingdom Metazoa; phylum Arthropoda; class Insecta; order Coleoptera; family Carabidae; genus Agonum; species Agonum fuliginosum. Next base: position 14,078,100 of record OX384038.1, on the reverse strand, counting down.
ATAAATACACTGTACAATACAGACGTGCGGGATAGTGGATGTCGTGTAAAATTTCCAGTTCCATGTATATTGACAATTATAATATTTTGATGTTTCATTCAAAACTCAAGCTTCATCTTCCTAATGCTTACTTACTAATATATTTTATTAACACATCTAAGAAATATTAAAAAGTCGAGACTCTCGCCGAGACTCGAGACCGAGACGAGACTAGAGCACTCGAGACCAACTCGAGACCGAGACGAGACCAAGGTATTCGAGACTTTTTCGAGACCGAGACGAGACTGACCTTAAGTCTCGCCAAGTCTCGTCTCGCGGCAACACTAATTGTAGAGACCCTGAAACGTGCTTATCCACCAAAAACTCATACTCGAAAATTTTGACCCATTACAATACCTCTCTTATAGAATATGAGGCGAGAGGTAACAAACATTAGTCTAAAATAAAAAAATTCTTGTACGTCTCATAATAGGCGCAGAAGCTTTAATCCTTTCATTAAATACTTATCTTAAAAACCATTTAAGCCAAAATAAATACAATCCACTGAACTGTATCTACTGTTTTCAATTTGTGTTTCCTTTCAAAGCAATAACAAATCAGTTTTTGCTGTGCTCTGTGAACCCGTAAAATAAATGATAGGATAAGTATTCAGTCAACTCAACATAAATTAAACTCTAACAACTGTAATTTAAAATGAACCCTTTCGCTTTCAAAAGAAGTCCTCATTTCACATTTCCATAGAAGTTATTTGCGCGGTTATTTGTGTTTGGTCGGTAAACGTAACCATCAGAAATTTTAATTTGAATCATTTATCATGTTCACATGCTCCCTGTGTAACCAACGTCCATTGAATTAATATGTAACATTTAACATTTTCTGATTTCATCAAATGTTTGAAACTTTTGGGTAACTGACCACACATTAATTTGATTATAAAATATGCTGGTAACATGTTTTGCATGCTAAGAGAAACAGAAGTTATGCCGTTTCTAAATCTAAAATATTTGCGAGATACTTTCAAAAATGCTAATTTGCGAAAAAGAAATTGTAGATTTATAATTGTGGAATTATAGACTGGCGGAAAAAAAATGAAACAATTCGTAAAAATATCGACCATTTTCAAACTGCCATAACTCGGTGTATTTTCAATCGATATCGATGAATCTTCCAGGGCGAGAAACTTTGAAGTGTCTACTTTAAAGTCATGCATGCAAACTTAAGCGCAACCCCCTCCGACCCCTCTAGCAATCATGTGCAAAAAAGAATTTTAATTTTAAAAATGTCCAACTTTGAGGATGTGTACGGAGTTTAAACATTTTTTTTGACTTGATCCATCAAAAGGGCACTAAAATCTGTTCAATTTTTAAGATAAGTATTTAATGAAAAGATTAAAGCTTCTACGCCTATTATGAGACGTAAAAGAATAATTTTATTCAATTCTAATATAAGCGCGTTTTGCTCGGCAAAAATCAAGACTAAATAAATAAATCTGATGTGGCCAGCACACAACCTCCGCCATATTTAGACTTATAAACATAAATAATACGTACAATCTAGTGCCCATTTTAAATTATACAAATAAAAATCTAAAATATTCAAACATAGAATCAAAATGTTAATTCACGGGAAAACTCTTCTGTGTTGAAGCCATCCTCCGTTCAGTTACCTACTACATTTAATATCTTATTCATGACTTATATGGCGTTAGTATACCAACGTGACACCCGTTTCACCTGTCAATATTTTTTACGCAAAAACTTAAATCAACCGATTTCAATGTTTTATTTGATAAATTTATTTAAAAAATTTCACTACAGTTCTTTAATGCTAGGTACCAGATAAAGACAATTTTTTATAACGTAAATAACTTTTTCCCTTATTCTTATTACAAATAAATACTATTATCTAAATCTATAAACAAATTTTACAATTAATCTTCTAAATCTTCAAAAAAAATCACTTTCGGTGAAGATATTTGTACCAAAATTTAATGAGCTCTTCCAATTCATATACAAATGTAAATTACTATTTGATTTATCCGACCTTCAGAAATGGCCCGGACCACACACATATACACAATACATACAGACATAATCGAGAAACTATCAAAAATGAGTTGTAATTGTAAGGACCCTAATTCGTGCTCATCTACTTAAAACTCACTTCCGATTTTTTGCGTGATTCCAATACCTCCCTTACAGGTAAGCGGGAGGTAAAAATCATGATTAATTTGATTTTTATTCCTGTCAAAAATTGCAAAAATTGATACAATGCTACTATTTTTATTTCTTTATAAACAATATATATTTTTCAGGGAGTCAAAAGTTTTCTATTGAATGTTTCTTTCTAAAAAAAATTTGTTTGAAGATATTTGCCATGCCACTAAAAAGTTATTGGCTTGGTAGTGTGTTCATATCCCAGTTTCACGCACTAGCAGTGCACTAAAAATAACAAATATATATATATATATATATATATATTATAGTTATAATCAAAATTAATTTTTTGTACAAGAACTGTGAAACTGTGAAACATTTTCGGATATAGGTACGTTTGGTTAAATCGTCTTATTTTGCTCCCAGGAAGGCAGGAAGCTGTGGTTAAGCCAACGTACACATATTTCAGATACACGCTGTATATCGTATGCTGACAAAACTCAGTTTACGATTTTTCCAATTCAACTACGACAATTCTGTGTACCGTGCGCTTCTCTGCGATCCATATTCAACGTATAGTTTACTTAAAAGAATTACATTACATTCTATGTAGATTTCACAGAAAATATCTTGACAAAGCCTTTACCTTGTATCATCAAAGGCAAATATCAGATTTCTGTAACCAAATAAAAGCTTTACGACAGACCGTGGAAGCGTAGAATGTTATCGTGCGTGTTCGTGAATTCGAGAGGTTCCCAGTCACACTGTGTAATAACACAATTTAATCTCAAAATTCAATTAAGCCCAAATCAATGGGGCGAATAATTAATTGTCCATTCGATTCTATACGCCGACGTGTTATTCATTTTATGAAATTAATTTCAACAATGAAAATACGAATGGAATAGACAGTCGGACAGAATATTATTGGAAATTGATTTTGCTGGATATGTTTTATTGTAGGTATCTTCTGTCTAGTATTTTTTGTTTTCAATTTTCATTGAACAAGATAAAATACATTTAATTTAATTAGGTATTTGTTACAAAATACAACAGAATATGGAATTAATGAAAATAATTGACATAAAAAAAATGCTCTCTAAAAATTAAATTTTATTTAAATTTTGCAGTGGCTTGGAAAATGAATCTCGTATAAAATGGTAAATATTTGTAGTTTAAAATATAATTTATATAAATATGAATATATTTTCCTATCTATTCATGTAGGTAAAACTATAATCAGCTGGAAAAGTTTGCGGTTGTTCCAATTTTTGTTCTTAAATGTCATAGTCATAAGGTACTCGGTTTTGGTTAGAAACTGTGATTGAATAAAGGTTAAATTAGTTAAATTTTCTTAATATACTGACAGCTAAATAAGCAAAATTTTATATATTTTGCAAATCCACTTGTAATGAAAGTAACCTAAGTAACGAGCGAAAACTATTGACAACTGTGTTCTTCTGCTCAATTTCATTTAACTATTTTGTGTAAAATATCGAAAACTAAGCAAAACCAGACATGGTACAAGTTGTCAAAGTTTGACATTGTCATTCTGAACATTTTTTTTCGTAGGGGTTTTTAAAAGGGTTAAAAACCAACTTTCGTCATATCCGCCTGCATGGCCCTAATGATAAAACTTCAAAGTTTTCGGGAGACAAGGAATCATATCATAGATTTACGGCAAAACTGAACAAAGTTATAGCGATTTGAAAATTCGCGTTTTTTCGCGCATTTTCAAGTGGCGCGTTTTTTTTGTTGCCGAGTTTATTTTAGAACAATACGTATATGCATTGAATGTAATGTGTTTACTAGGATTATCATATCAAAAAAAGGATTTCTCATTTATTTGTTTCACCGATTGAAACAAACTCCGCTCTTTAATTCTAATTTACTAATCATACTTTAAAATCTTTTTCAGCCTACTCACCTCTCAAATTCGTATCCGCGTAGGCGAGTACGACTTCTCCTCCGTGCAGGAAGAGCTCCCCTACGTTGAACGAGGCGTCGCCAGGAAGCTGGTGCATCCGAAGTACAACTTCTTCACCTACGAATACGACTTGGCGTTAGTGAAACTCGATAAGCCTTTGGAATTTGCACCGCACATCTCGCCGATTTGTCTACCAGCATCGGATGATTTGTTAATCGGTGAGAATGCCACAGTCACTGGGTGGGGAAGGCTCAGTGAAAAGGGCACGTTGCCCAGTGTATTGCAAGAGGTAAGAAAATTTCTTATACTTAGTAGTTTAAATGGAAGATTGATTTTGCGAATGGATGTTCAATAAAATGGAAAATTTCTTGGAGAAGCAGTCAATTTATTAAAATCCATTAAAAGTTGCGACTGCAATAACCAATGATCACCCTGATGAAGACTGATTTGCAGTCGAATAAATTTTCCATTTGGCAGTTGGTTGATAACAATCTGTTAAGTAACATGTATGTGTGTGAGTTTTATCTTTTTTTGACGAAAGATTTCTGTAAAATAATTTACATGATTTTCTTAATTTTTAATAATCAATTATCACCCTGCTAAAGGCTGAATTTCAGTCGAAACGTTGGTGTTTTAATGGATTTTAATAAATTGACTGCTTCTCCAAGAAATATTCCATTTTAGTAGTTTAAATTTATTTAATAAAACACGGCAAGTGTTTTACTTTTCCATTTTACTCGATAAAATTATCATTTTAGACAGGCTAGAGAAATTATTTAAATACTTTACTTATTACTTTGTTAAACTAACAGTTTCATTAAAGCATTAAAGGGAAAGTAGTCTACGAGGTTTTGTGCGCAGTGATTGAATTTTGAACATAATTACAACGATTGGTTCTAGAACTAAGCACAACGTTCGGAAACCAATCATGATGCACAAAACCATATATAGAATTATTGTATCCTATCCTAATGAAACCTCTCGTGGAATAAGCAACACGGTGTATATGTCGTAGGCAGATTGTAAAATTAAGCTTATTATAAAAAGGCTAGGCCTATTATAAAACACAATGTCACATCATTTTATTTAGGTACTTCAGTTCAATATTGGAGTTTGTATCAAACCTGAGTATTAAAGACTCAAGAAGGTTATTGGATATATTATATAATTCAGTGCAATCAGAGTGTTGTCCACCAAAACCGAGTCTGTGGGATTAAAGAAGGGTTGAGTTTTTATTTAGTTCTGATTTTTTACCAAAAGCCCCGCTATATCGTGTAGTAATAAAATAGTATGATATTATAATGCCGAGTCATGTAGAAAAAGACTTGGCGTTTTATATTTTATTATAAACCTGCGACATACTGCAACGTACTAGTAGGTAGGGGAAGGTGGGGCGGAATGGGGTAGCATCTTATTTTGGGTGATAACATGACAAATTTATTAGAAATTTAAAAAAATATTTTTTTCTCTTTTATTTAGACATTATAGAACATACTTATAGTAAAACCATTATAAAAAATCAATAAATTGTACTTGAAAAACGCAAAGGAAAAAAGATCATTTTTTGGTGAGGCAGAACGGGCAGTCTATATTGATTTAATAATTAATTATCAAATAAATATAGACTCATCGTCATAGTTGTCAAAACCCGCGCACGTCATATGTGCCCATTTGTGACACAAGTTGATCACAATAAAGGCCATGACAGTTTCTACACCACGTTTTACGTTGTCTGACGACCAGCTTTGCCGCTCAGTTTTTTTTGTAGTTACACACCATCTGAATATAATATATAAAACAAAATAATTCACATACCAACATAAACTTATGATAAAACATGTGAGGCAGAACGTCCCATTCCGCCCCCACCGTTCTGCCCCACTACATAACATTACAAAAATAATTTTTTTAAAAATTATAGTCAGTAATTTCACCGTAATATACGGCAAAATTGTAAGACGACTAAATAACAAATGTACTGGATAATCATAATTATGATAAAACTTAAAAATGACGCTTACCTGCATTCAACATCCATATATTAAATACAAATCTAAGAAAAGTTTCGCACACACGTAGAAACCGGCGGAAAGTGAAGACCAACACTAACAAATAGTACTTCTAACCAAACTTGACCTCTGACTAAACGTCAAAATATTATTTAATGGATCCCTACACTCATGCGCGCGCGTTAACAGCGTTTTCGCATTCCACCCCGCTACCCCATTCTGCCTCACCTTCCCCTACCTATATTTTGGAAAATTTGTATATTTAAATAATTGAAAAGCAACAAATCTTTGAAACTAATTTAATTTAATGATACTTCCAAAACATACGTATCCATATTGATAAAACTAGTTTAAACTGAATTGGGTTAGGTTGTGTAAGAGTGAGATAACTTATTATTTTTTTGATAACGTTTAAAACTATAATTAGGCACAAAATTCAAACAATACCTACCTACATGTATTAAATATAACCAGACATATACATTTTTAATTAAGTAATTTAAAGTTCTTACAAGCATATTCTTTAAGACTTTTGTTAAATTAATTTTATATTTTTATAAAAATAATTTACCGAAACAGTAAATGAAATATTTAACAGTAATTTGTTAAATTAAATATTCAGATGAATGCATTTCTGCACAGGCCAGCAAAGCAGTAAACGTTAAACCATTCTTCCGCAACAAATATTTCATTTATACAAGAGAACTTCGATTTGAGGAAAATCTCTTAGTTTTAATTTAATTTGTAGAGCATCAAAACAACAAAACAATGTACAAGAATAAGAAATTTCCTCTTTGTCGCATATTTCGTGTTACTAAATTAATATCACAATATTTGTAGAGCAGCAAAACGAAGCAATGTAAAAGAAATTTCCATTTTATCGCATATTTTGTGTCACAAAATTAATATCACAACAATAAAAACAAAATTTCATTCCAATACAACTCAATCTCCATATGAAAAATTCTTTTCTTCCGGTGCAAAAACAGGCGTTTCTACAGCTCTAATAATAAATGAAACTCGGAAAAAATAAAACAAAGCAAAAACGACATTTCTCTTCACTCCACGCGCCTCTCTTTCGCCCCTATTGGGAAATGAAACATATTGAAAGGCGTATGTGGAAAATATCACATTTGTTTGAAACTCTGACAAGCCATCTTGCGTTCGGTGATAGCGAATATTGAAATGGTATTTGCGAAATAAAAAGTGTTTTACATTCCGAAGAGTTTGCATACGGTTCCAGGGGTACATGGATGGCATAACAGAACTGTGTAAGTTTTAATGTGTTTTCAATTTAGAAAGCAAATAGCCATGATGAAATGGATTCGATGAGAATAAAATAGATTTTTTTGTTACTGTTGCATTTAAATTAACTTCACTGGAATTATGAATATAAAAAATACTATTAGTTTTCTATAAAGTTAGAAGGCATATTGTAAATTAGTTTGTTTATTAAAAAACGATATAAAATTTATTCTAAAAGAAGTAGAACAACTTTTTGTCACATTAGTTATTTACTTTATAAGTGCGGTAGGGTTAATTTTACAACGCGAGGTTCTATAAAGTACGACGCGAAGCAGAGTGCTTTAATAAAACAGAGCGTTGTATAAATACCTAACGCACACATTATGTATTAAATTTTTTGGTCGACATACCTATTTATTTAAAACATCGTATTTCCTATGAGGTTAAGTGAGATGCATTCGGATGCATTTGACATTTGCACCAAAATTTCTTTGTGTGGAGTAGCCTTGAAACAACCGCTCTGAGATGTCGCCAGTAAATGTCACATTTAAAATTAATCTGTTTTACTTATTTCCGAGTCTATTGAACAATAAATTGTGTATAAAGTTTTTGTAGGCTCTCAGTTTATTGTAATGTTGCCTTTTTATTTAATGGCATATTAAATAAATAATATTCGGTGTGTAACGAACTATAATACCTATGCGGAAACAGTTATGACATTGTGTAAAATCGAAATTTAATTATTTTTAATGAAACAATAATTACTCCACCCAGTGGCAGTGGCTACGAAAAATTTTTGACTGGGAAACATGGAAATTAATTTTGCGATTTTAAGAAATAGTTATTTACGAACCAAATGCGGGAAGATTTTCATCCCACATGAGCTCGTGTTTCATTTACGCGAATGCTGGGATGGGTCTTCCCGCAGGAGGTTTGTACAATGTTTTTTGTAACGAATAAAACTATAATCAAATACATTCAAGTTGTAGTTGTAGTCTTGTCATTAAATTTGAGGTTACGATGCTTTTTGTACTCACTACTACCGACAGATGGCGCGCTGCACACAAGTTTTATTTTTAAATATTGGCGGTTTTCGGTGATCTTCACTAATTTGAATTCCCGAAAGTAACACTTTGTAAACTAAATTTTATTATTTATAAGATGATTTTACTCTGAAATGTCTAGAAAAGCCAGTGTTTTCTGCATTTTTCCTGATTGACTGCACTGGGAAATTGACATTTCCGATTGTCAATTGCGTGTTTAATATGTCATTTCCTAGGTGATGAGTACAAAAAATTATTTTTTTCGTAATCAGCATATCAAACAACATATTTATACCCTTAACGTACCTGAAGTTATGAAACACTCTGTATTTTTATTTTATGAGGCTAAATCACTAAAGAATTTGAGGCGTAGAAAGTCTTGAGTTAGTCATACTAATAGTTTTAATCTTAGAAAAACTAGAATTCAAGGATTTCTAAACAATCATCGAACGATCAAAATTCTTACATATTATCATACATATCTTTCAGGCCTATTGCCCATCTTGGGTGTGGAAGACTGACTTTGTGAGTTTTCGGTATCGATATATATTTACTGTGTGTGTGGTTACCAGCCGTCAACTTATTAATATATAAAAATGAAGATAATATTCAATCAAAATTACTTGTTATTATAATAAAAACGCACTGTTAAACATGATAATAATCATTCATAAACCTTGTTGAAAAAAATGCCTATCAAAAAAGTAAATTAAACCTGGTATAAACAATTCTTCTTTTGCAACTGTGGCATTTTTTGCAATCTCCTAATGGGCTCCGGAAACAAGACGCAATAAATCTAATTCATTCATCCCAAAACCAACAGCAGAGAAGAAGAACGACTAACCTCGCTTCCAGCCCTCAACTTTATCCAATACCCCTCTGTACTCCTCCTCCAAGAGGTTGTTTTAGGCGGCGTTGATATATTTTTGCTTTTATAAAACGGAATCGTTCGAACGGCGAAACGTGTAACGTATTGATAAATAGCCGTGACGGAGTATATTCCCGTCATCTTTCTTCCTTTCATCGACTAGGAATTCCAGAGAGAGAATTTGATCCCCCTAGTTCGACCCTGGCGCAGGCAAAGCTGATAAGAAGGGAATGAGCAGCAATTTGAAAGAAGTTGACAATATTTACGTAGGTTTTGTTGCTGGTTATGGATGTTAAAGGATGAAAAGAGGGGAAATTCAAAAAGAGGTTAAAGCAATTTTGGAGAATTTGGTGGTATTGTTGGCGTAATGGATTTTGGGTTAGGGGAGGATTTAATGGGAGTCTATTACTTGTACAGACGAGAAGAGGTGTTACTCGAGAAAAGCTTACGAATTCCTGCAAGAACTGATAACAGCTGTTGAAAGACTTCAGGGTACAACAGATTAGATTAGATTCAGAATTCCCTGTACCGAGAGCTGTCTAATAATGTACCTAGTGTTGGATTAAGTTAGATTGCAAAACTATGTATATAATTCTTATTCAAATGCAGAATTCGGTCTTTGATCGAAATTTGCATTAATAACGCGCCACACGTATAGTGTTAACTTGTACCATTTCTCTGTTATTTACAAATGGAATAATAAATACAATGTCAATACAACTAATTTATCAAGTTAAAAGAAAAAAAAAACTAATTTGGAGCAAGACCTGCTGCCATACTCTACCTACAGCTACTCTTTTTAATATACTAGATATAGGTACTCACAAATCATTCATTTTATGTAAACTGTAGAAGGTGGTATTAACGATGTGTTACTATTGTCACTGTCATCAAGGTCTGTCTGAATTCTATGTAGTAACAAATGTTAAAACGATCATGGACTACCAGATAATGAATACTGAAGTTTCATACTCTAAATTATAAACAATAATTTAATTCCAAAATAATAGCATGTACAGAAAATTTTTTTAAACACTGATATTGTAAATAATATATTAATCTTTTATTTAAAAAAGAAATTGTTATGATAAATTAATTATTTATCGAAAAATTTAAACAAAGTATTACTTCCGGTTTGTAAGTAAATTTTGATCATTATCCAAATTACCAATTTACCAACTCACCAACTGTATTTAATTTTAGTAAAAAAATTAACAAATACAAACACAAAGTAATACTAATGGACTCCTTAGTTATCGATGCTCCTTAGCACTTAGCATTTGTTATGAAATAAATTGTGTATTGGCGACCTTTTAAATTTGAGATTAAATTATTTAAATTATTCTTTGTTCAAATTTACAGCCTAAACCGGATTTACTTACTAGTGATTGTCACTTATGTTTGACCTGACTAATAATATTAAAATATAATTATGCATTATGCTCTGTTTTGTGGTGGGTACCAAACCAACCAACCTATCATATAAAATTTGCAGATTATACTGACTATTTCCCTCATAAAATTTAAGCCAATCAGAAGTCTGACATTTCTGAATGTCGTCCAATCAACGTAGAATTATCCGATAATTTTGCACTAGTGCAAATTATCGATAATTTGCACTAGTGCAAAATTATCGTATTTGGATACGGCGTGGCAATGTGATTCTGACTTGCTGTCAAAGGAGTTTTTAAATTTTGTTTTATTTTTCATGAGAGAAACAGCGTTTGGCTAAATTTTAATCGGGAAATAGTCTTTCGAATATCCCTCGTGCATGTTATTGTCGATAATTTGACATGCACTTGGGATATTATATATGATTATTACTGTGTACAAATATTGTAGTAATGAATTTCCGAAACATTATCGTAATAACTATGTTAGTAATAATTTCACATAATTGCGTGAGCCAAAAATATAGAAAACTTATTTTACCCAAATTCCCGTATCGTTAGTCATATCTGTACCTAGTTACTCTTGGTTGTTAGAGGAAAAGATTTTTGTGGAGTTAAACTGAAATGTATACCTACTTGAGTGGATTTGAACTTGAGTTATTATAACCACAGTCGGTCATAAACGCACTCGACTATTCGCTCCACAAAACAAATAACATTCATTATATATAACTTCATTTTACTTTTTTTTCTTTTACGAGTAGCACCCTCTTCTTGTAAATCTTGATAATAAGTTTGAAAATGCCAGTGCACAGGTGCCTAAAACCGTCTGCCGGAGTATAAATCTCCGTCTTAAAGATCAGCAACAATTCATGAGGTGACGTTGAGGGCTTCTCAATGTCAGTAGGCGTTTCGGTGTCGGCTAAGACACGAAGCCTTTAATGATAATCATCGCCAAGCACTTAATACCGCCTGAGAAACTTACCCCATTATCTGTTAGCAGCGCACTCTCAACGAGAACTTTCCTAATATAAGGGCAACATGTTAATCGCGGCCCGCCCGGCATTTGCATGTTAATCCGGCCCTGGAAACCACAGATCCCCTACAGACGTGACTGTGAACTTTACGTCGCCGAAGATGATTTCATTCTTTCCCAACTCGACAGAGATTTTTACTTACTTTTTTCATATTTAAAAATATTTGAATGTTTTGTATTTAGTCAATTTTTTTATAAAATGCATAAACAATTTTGATCATAATGTCGTACTGTTGAGGAGTGTGGATTTAGCACGAGGTAAGATTTAAATAAAAATCGTAGATTTTGCAAAAGATCGTTTATTCCAAACGCAAATCAAAATTATACTGACTGACTAAACGATGCTGATGAATATTCTGAGTAGGCAGATACCTATCACTCTGCTATAAAAACATTGCCATTTTCAGATTAAATCATACTAAACATTGAACTAAATAAAATCCCTTTCATACAAAACATTACTGCGCAATGATACCAAGCTTAAATATTTACTATAGGTACCGAAAGTACTGCTTAAAGGTTCTATAACTAGAGGGTCTTAAAATATGCCCTAAAAACTATTCTACAAAATTAACGACATCAAATTGAGACCAATTCTTTTGCTATTGGTCCAGTAAAGATAGATTGCTTAAATTATAAATATAATGATTTGTACGAGCATAATAATTCAGTCATTTACACTTTTAATAATTTCAAAGAAAATTGTCCTTTATCACAGGTATTTGAATAATTGAGCATTATGCTTTTGAAATGTAAAGATATCTAAAAAAATCTTTCAGACTGCAGGATGTTTTCCTTTTATCCTAATTTTCATTTTATAAGAATGAAAACAATTATTTTTTGTAATTTGAAGTTATTTGTATAACAAGTTCTGAAAATATAATTTTGTCGAACTTAAACGATTGCAACCCTGCCTTCGCTCGGGCAGAAATTTTCGTTCGCGTTTTTGCAAAATTTTTAAGCCAACAATTTTGCAGTTCAAATGGAATTTCATATATTTATTATTCTTGCCATTGTACAATTTATTAAAATCTAATTTTCTTCTACTCATAGTAAATCGGATATCCATTATATAGGGTGCTTCAGACCACCCGTACCCCCGAATATCTCGCGAAAAACAAAACGGATTGAGAAACCAAAACATACGTCCAAAATATTAAAGTTCTATCGAATGGCACCAAATGAAAGTTCCCCTCCCTCACCACCTGAGGTCACTTCGTTATCTTAAGTGGCAACCCCAAGTTTTTATTGCATATTCGGATTCCGTGATATAAAAAATGAAGGTTTTGTCTGAAAAATTTCTTTCCGTTCGCGAAAATTGACAATTCGCAAGAAAAAATTTTAAATTAAAAAAAATATGTTTAGTTCCATGATCATTTAGTTGAGTACTACATGCACGACGAAGTTGTGAATCACTCGTATTCCTTTGTGTGTCATAGAACAGACAATGAGTGAATATTAGTGTACTGTATTGAAATTAGCGGTTATAGATAGTCTATATAGCAATATGCTATGTATATCGCCTATCGCGGCTACCAGAACGGCAATTAATTGATAATGCTAGGTACCTATATATCAAACATGGCATATTCTTTATGGCGAAAACGGGAAAGGCAGAAATGCAAGGATACAATTTGAAACTTCTCAGTTCTCACTTCTGTATTTTTCACCTTGGGTGCTGTTCCTGCTGTTGTCGTCATGTCGATGTCGTTGTCTGTGTCGTAAAACTGGAAAATATTCCGCGTACGATGTATGAAACTTGTTATTTTTGTAACAGATCGTCGGTACGATGGACAAATAATAAGGGCTTTCAAACAACTTGTAAGTAGGCTACTCAAAAACGCTGTAGTGTTACAAAAGTTTTCTTAAGTCTTGATGCTTCGTGATGTGAGTAATATAAGTCACATCACTGAAAATCAAGATTGAAAAATTACATTTAAACTTGTTCAATTTCAAAATGTAATTTTTCAAATGAACGATATCGGAAACTTGAAATAATCGCTTTTCGGACGTTCTTTTATCTTTAATGGCGGAAATTGTTTTAACTTTAATCAGTTTTTAACTTATCTCAAGTATCATCATGATAAATTCTAGAGTAGATGATACTAAGAACTAAGAGTTGGGTAGTTTTCAAATTAGTCGCACATAAATTCTTCTTCATCATTACAGAAAGAAACCATACTTGAAACACAAAGAAAATTCTAATTTTGTATTTGTAAAAGATACTATTTTAATTAAATAGGATATACATTTCTTACGAGCATTAAAACCGTTGTTTTAGCCACTGTTTAAAGTTGTAGGTAAAATAGATAGAATTAGAAAAAAAATAAAAATATTGCTTTACTTTTTTTACAAAAAAAAATTAGTTTTAATAAAATTGTAACTACACCAGTATATAAAATACCATTTTCTTAACATAAGCATTTATTCATAATTAATTATATTCAAATATTATAAAATTCAATCAAAAATTTATTTTGACTACCAACTTTAGCTTTGTCCAGATTAATGAGTCTTTTATAAAAGAAAATCTATTTATTATTGTGGAAATTTATATAGGTACAATCTTCGCTAGATATTTTTTATATTCTGTAAAACCAGAAAAATATTGAATACGTTCCTGTTAGAAAGAAAATTAATTCTTAAATTTGTAAGCTAGCTGACTCGAAAAAATTAATGAATATTTAAAACTATCCAGTTCAGAAACCAGAATAATTAAAAATTTCCCGAACAATTCAGAAAATAGTAAATCTATTCCATATTTTCAACTACGATGAAAACTAATTAGTCAGTTGTCTACACACCGTAATTAAACGTCAATCATTTTGTTTAGTCGTAAATTTCGCGCATGGTAATAATTTTGAGCGGTTTGACGCTGTATAGAAGAAAACAAAGAGTTTCCACACAAGCTGCAGATCGATTATTTCATCGAGGAGTGACGTGATGATTTTCCGACTCGTCGGTTGACGGAATAATACGCTTGGAGAGATATGAGATCGTGACCAGAACGCGTAATTTGTACCACCGGTGCGGCGAGGCTACCGCGAACGTTTTATTCAATATACAACACGTTCCAAGGAGATGAACGAGGTATCAAGCGATGAGGACTATTTGCACTAGTGCCCTAATGCGCGACGAGAACTTCAATATGCGCAACTAATAATTTACCAAGGATTTCACTTTAAGGAACTTTAATATAGTAGATTCATTGGCGCCACCAGAAGGGGCAATTGTCACCCGCCCCCTGGAAAATTCCGGAAAGTATAAAAGATTTGGAAGATCCGACCGTGAATCGTTTTATGTCGACTATGGATATTAAGGCGCTACACTACTTGTACCAAAAATATAGTGAAAAAGGGACCTTGCTATATTAAAAACTGAGCTCTTGTTAGTACACCTACACTGTTCATATTTTAGATTGTTAAAAGATGACTCTAGAGTTCTAAGAAATTATATTTTTGAAATACTAAATGGTATTTTAGTAATAAATTAGTAAAAATATTTACCTAGTCAATTTGGCCGTTTTTGTACTATTTTATTCGTCACTTTTTACCTTCCGCTTACCTGTAAAGGAAGGTATTGGAATCATGCAAAAAATCGGGTGGTGAATTTTTAGTGGATGAGCACGAATTAGGGTCCTTACAACTCATTTTTGATAGTTTCATGATGATGTCTGTGTGTATGTGTGTGTGTATGTGTGTGTGTGTGTGTGTGGTCAAGGGTTGTTAGTCGCATAACTCAAATACGAATTACCCGAAAATTTTGATATTTGGTATTTAACATTTGTATATAAATTGGAAGAGCTCCCTAGATTTTGGTACAAATATCTTCATCGGAAGTGATATTTTTTGAAGATTGAAAAGGTTAATTGTCAAAATTGTATATAAATTTGGAAAAATATAGTATTTATTTGTAATGAGAATAAGAGGAAAAGTTATTTGCAACTTACGTTATAAAAAAATTGTCTTTATCTGGTAGCATTAAAGAACCGCAGTAAAATTTAAAAAATAAATTTATCAAATAAAACGTTGATATCTTGTAATCCATGATCGGTTGATTTTTGTTTCTGCGTAAAAAATATTGACAGGTGAGACGGGTGACAAGTTGGCATACTAGCGCTATATAAGTCCTAAGTAAGATATTAAATGTAGTAATTGAACGGAGGATGACTTCAATACAGCAGAGTTTTCCTGTGAATGAATCTTTTTATTCAGGTGATGCAAATTTCTGTGTTTGAATATTTGAGATTTTTATTTGTATATTTTAAATGGGCATCGGATTGCACGTATACATTTCTGTTTAAAATCTAGATATGGCGGAAGGTTGTGTGATGGCCACGTCAGATTTTTTCTTAGCAATCTCACGAACAATGCAAAGAATCGACTATTTAAAATAAAATTAATAAATATGCAATAATAAGGCCATAATTTGTAATATTAAAATGCATAAATTAATTCTTATTTTCTCTAATTGTTGTCGGAACAATGTATTGTATGAATATTTCGATCAAATAATGCTTACTTATTGGTAAAGTTTAAATTTTTATTTTGAGCAATATAGCCAGAATCGTGAATTCTGATTCTATTGCAGCAATATTGCGTTCAACAAGTGTAGAGCCTTAAGAATTCTACATCGGAAAAAATTTACTATGATCGAGAAAAAATGATTGGATTGGGCCTTATGCCTCCCTGTAGCCCTACCTTACTTTTTGCTCATATATTATTGTACTTTTAGGTTGATAATGGGTACATTTTGCACCCGAAAGTCCGAAACGTTCCATGTTTTTATACTTTTAACAAATAATAAAGATGTCCACATAATAAAGGGTTTCCTAGAACCTTCTTATACTTACTGTAATTTTTAACGAATTATAAAAAATAACGATCAGTTTAATTTCAGGAAAACCAAATTTAAAATGAACCATTTCGTATATTTTCATGTTCAAAATACATAGTTTACAACCAACTTCTCAATGGTTGATTCGACGTCGAAAATAAGATATACAATAATATACAGGGTGCGGCACAAATGACGGATGGTTTTCAAAAAATCATAAAATCGGTAATTTTTACTCAATAACAAATTTATTTACGGATTCGGGTTCGCAATGAAATAGCATTTGTTACAATTAAGTGTGGAAAATCTCATCAGTCATGTTGTGACCGTTTTTGACGATGCATTGCTGGAGGCGTTCTTGGAAGTTAGCGTAGACTCTCTCCAACATCGCTTCCTCAACTTGGGCGACTTCCACACGAATTGCCTCCTTCAACTCGTCCAGGGTTCGGGGCTTGTGGACGACGGGTATAGAGAGATTTTGTTAAACAGTTAACCCATTGACTGATAATTTATGTAAAACTCGCATTTTTAGTAATTTATAGAAATTATTTAACAAAATACGATAAGGTTGTTTTGTAAATTTCATTCTTTAGCCATGTAAGCACAACCTATAAGTACATCATTATAAAATATGAGGTCATCGATTTCAAAACCAAAGTCACAAAATGATTTATTGTAAAAGGCTTTTTTGCTTTGCATTTGATAGCAAGAGATGGGCCTTAATATCAAATATTTTAAAATTGAACTTTTAGAGATGAATAACATGTGCACAAGCACAACTAAAACAAGACGCGAACTCTGGACGAGTTGAAGGAGGCAATTCGCGTGGAAGTCGCCCAAGTTGAGGAAGAGTCTACGCTAACTTCCAAGAACGCCTCCATCAATGCATCGTCAAAAACGATCACCACATAAGTGATGTGATTTTCCGCACTTAATTGGAACAAATGCTATTTCATTGCGAACCCGAATCCGTAAATAAATTTGTTTTTGAGTAAAAATTACCGATTTTATGATTTTTTAAAAACCATCCGTCCTTTGTGCTCCACCCTGTATTATTTTTAAATAGATTACTTTATTTAAGATTGGTAAAGCATCGACTAAAATATAAATAATATAAATAAATCATATTACAAACTATGCACCTAATCTAATTGCAAAATATTTCATGTAATAATGACATTTTGAGCAGCGCTGAAATGCGTGCAATGCAATATATTCCTTTTGAGTGGTGAGTGGCCAGGGGAAATGCGTACTAATTCAGTTGCAATTTCATTTTGCAGTATTTATCTAGCTATATAGCAAAATTATTATTGTAGTTCTCACCAACAAATAATAAAGTAAAACAGTTTTTCTTTTGTTACACTAGTGTCAATATTTGTTTCGCTTGGCAAAGATTTAAAATAGGTAACAATAAAGTTTAAAAAAAGTTAATTATATACAAACGTAAATAAAGAATAGAAAGCAAATGTGATTTGTACAAACGTAATACTCGAGAAATTCTTAAATACAATGGATACACAAAGGAAGCAATAAAAATAATATTCAATCAATACTGAATCCATTCTTATAGAAAGAAAATCCGAAGTTTGTTATAAAAAATAATTGTGTTCATTGAACAACTCGCATTTTGGAGGAAGAAAAAGATTGTTTCATTTGAATCAGATTCCATTATAGTCCAAGGCAATAATGATTTTATTATCTCTGCATCAATACATCAAACATTGATTCTGAAGAATGATTTTTTATTTTCGTTTCAAACAAAAAGCTGACAAAAAAGTTTGTGTTATATATCATCTCCGTTCTTTCATCTTAAAATAGGAGAACAAGTAATACAAAAAGAAATATCATTTCACAAAATAAAGTTTTCGTTTTGAAGTGAAAACCGATTCTAGCGGCCACAAAGCAGTGTTCCCATTTCCCTCTATTCTTTTCACACTTCTATACTTTAGTTTATAGTTCACTGAGTAGATGAGATATTTCTCATATTTAACTAACAATGTCATAAAAGAAGTTGAAAGCTTGAGAGTTGTTCCAAAACGAGATTTTTAAACCCCAAAGGATCACGAAAGCTACAACATTTTCTGATGTACTGGAAACTAGAAGACACTTTCTTATGGCTTAACTTTATACTCTTTACACTTGTATGACTTTGTGATGTTGTGTTATCAAGTTATCATATCACATTCAAGTGGTATACTGTGTTTCACAGTTTTAGGAATTCTTTCCTGAATTATTATGAATAAAAAAATTATTTCATTGTTTATAGTAATTTGCTTATAGATTTAAAAAAATTAATATTTTACATTAAAGTTCATCAGAAAATCTTTTGAGTCTACAATCTACAAATACTCTAAAGTGGCCCAGTAACGAAATCACTTACCAGTGGTCAACATAGAAGTCACTATAGCCCATAGGGAAATAAAGTTAATTAGTCTAAGTTTGATTGCAATCCAGGACCGTAGCCAGGTCCAAAATTTAGAGTTGGTAAAACCCAAACCAAATTTTTTTCAAGTTGCGTATACGTATTTACAACATAGTTCTTTGTTTAGCCGACTCAAATAAGTGTTTATTATAGTGATTCTGTCGAAACGAGAAATTTCTCGTTTCATCTCGAAATTACGAGACGAGAATCATTAAATTTCTCGTCTTGGATTTTCAAGATGAGACGAGAATTCAAAATTATACTAGACGAGAAATAGTTCTCGAGAAATCGAGAATTCTCGAAACTAAAACTTAAAAAAAATTGATATTATTTTCTTTGAAAATGTCGAAATATTCTTTATTTAGCTTTTTCCATAGATTTTTTTTTTATATATAAATATTTTTATTTCTACTTGTGTGAAAATTTAACAGAAATTTTCTTAAATATTTACTTCTTGCTTTTCAAATACCTAAGTATATTGCAATAAAAAAAATTTTCGAGAAATTGAGACGAGACGAATATCGTGTTCTTTGAGACGAGAATTGAACAGCCGAGAAACGACCGAGATGACAATACATAAATTTCTCGTCTTGAAAATTTGAAACGATACGAGAATTGACCAATTGACCATTTCTCGTCTCATCTCTTTATACTGAACATCTGATATAAAATATTGGTACAATTTATTAATTAATTGTTAGGTGTTGCGTGTTCTTAAAAAATAATAGAAGACCACTACGATTTTATTATTTTCCAGAGTGGACAACGTCCACACTGGCCTCTCACTAGCTACGGCCCTGTTTTAGATCAACTAAGTTATCTAAACCCATACTTAATGTAAGAGCAAATTTATGCAGCTAATTTTGATGAAATTTGATAAATGTTTAATTAATTTATCCAAGACATTTTAAATTATTCTGTATAAAGGTGTTGAATTCACTGTCTTTTGTAAGTTCTTTAAACACATCAAACGGTTTCTTCCTCCCAATTATGTAACAAATTTCGCATCCACTGAAAATCTTTTACACCTTTGTCGTTCATTAATTATTAAATTAAAAGGTTGTCAGCACAACTTCCTTACACGAGTAACAACATTAATAAATTTGTCCGCTAACCAAACTCCGCGAAACCCTTGTTCGCAGGTGAGCACACTAGACGTCTTCCTTCGGTCTTATTATGCGTTACGTGCGCGAGTGCACACTTTGACGCGTCGCGGCGGCGGCGGCGGCGTCCATGCGAATCCATTAGATCGTCGAGGCTGAGTAATAAATCAGCGTTAGCTATGGAACTTACCTTCGAGTGACAGTACGGATTTATACGGCCGCTGAAATCGTTATAAAATTCATAAATTTTCACCGTCTTTTCAGCCATAAAAGGCTCGCACTTCAGTCGTGAAACAAAAGACTTTGGAGTTAATAGCAAGTCTTCCAGGAGGCAAAGGCGATAGTAAATCATCCGAGAACGAAATTTATAAATCAGGATTTTCATATTACCTGCCGCGATCTTTTGATTATGTTTTGTATGCTTGTAAATAGTATTGTAAGATAGGACGCGTTGAAAATTAATATCTTCTAATATAGCTAACATTTTAGGTTATAATCATTATTGAAATAAAAAACAGAATCGCTGGATTTTCAGTCAAAATATTTAATTTATTATTTATTAAGTCGACGTTTCGACCTTGCTGAGGCCTTTCCCAGAACTAATATAGTCAAAAACTTGAAACACCAACAACAATAAAAATAATACAATAAATGTACAGCAGTAGATATACATAAGCACATAGTTATATCAGATAAAACAACTAAGCCGTAAAATGTGGCTGGCATAAAGAACATAAAAGTATATACTTTTATGTTCTTTATGACAGTATTTAAAATTAAGGCTGGTTTAAAATTAGAGATGAAACGGATAGTAGTTTCGCCGGATATCGGATATCCGGCTAGCTGCGAAGCCGGATAGCCGGATATCCGGCGGCCGGATATCCGGCCCGTGTTAAATCGTAAAAAAACATGTCGTCAGTGAAGAAAAGATCACCTATTTGACAATATTTCGACATAAGCAATGAAATTCATCATAATTTACCACTCATCAATTTTGAGTATTAATTTTAATTTTTAAATATTGTTTGTTTGTTATTATTTTAGTTTCTCTGAACTTCTTTTTCTAGTTTTTGTAACTCTTCCAGTAATTAATAAAAGCAGTCATAATTATAAACCGTTTTCATATTATTTACCTCACAAAAACTTATGTTTTAAAGTTGATTTTAGGAAATTGTCGTAGTTTTTTAATAACCGGTATCCGGCCGGATATTGAGTTACTATCCGGTATCCGGCCGGATAGTAAATTTGCGCCGGATTGGCCGGATACCGGATAGTTACCGGATATCCGTTTCATCTCTAGTTTAAATTCTAAATATTTAACGGAAATATTAAGATGTTATCGCCATGTGAAATAAAATAAAATACAATATATACATATTTTATTTATAAGTTTAAAATATATTTTATATTAACTTCTGCATCTAAAATAAAACATGAGTCATATTCCATTAGGTCAATTTCATGTTCATGTTTATAGCAGAATTTTTTCATATAACTTCCTTTAGATTTAAATGAAATATAGTTATATCTTCTTTTAAAATTCCATTTTCAAAATACATTTTCATACTCTGTATTTTTATTAAAAATCTGTTTTAAACTTTTCCTTTTGTGCACGGAAAAGTTTTCTTTGTGAAAACTGTGTTTATGATTTTTTGATTATATTCTATATTGTCCTAAAAATAACTTTTTATCAGTAGCGAAATTACCTTCGCGCTTGTATACAAAATAACAGGCGATGGCAAATTTAAATTTTATATAGTTTTAATTATTTGTACCTACTTTTATACTACCATACATAACATTTTTTTATGCATATGTTACCGTTTAAACCCAAAGTTACTTAAAACTAGTTTTAACTAGTAAAAAGTTGAAAAAGACTACTTGTACCAATTAATCTAACTACCTTTACTTTGCGTATTAACTATTCAAAACTGGGGGTTGGTTAAGTAAGGTTAGGTACTTTTAACTAACTTATTGGACTTGGGGCTTTGACGATAACATTATACAAATAAATATCTATTTAATTAAATGCTGTGACATTTACCACAAATTGATAAGAATAAGTTTTTTATTTTCATGGTGACTCTGAAGATTTTTCATTTATCTAAAAATTAATTATCTCCATATCTATATTATGCATATTATATATATATATATATATATATATATATATATATATATATATATATATATATATATATATATATATATATATATATATATATATATATATATATATTATGATATCGTATAGGAGAGACTGGGGTTGGTTGTGACATTTATATTGGAAAATTTATCCTAACATCTTATTGGGTAAAACGATTAAAATGAAATTGTCAGCACTTAAAAAGTATCTTGTTGGCTATACAATACGATATTTATTTGAAGGCAAACATAATAAGTAGATGAAAATTGTTGTTTTTCAAAATTAAGCAGATGTCACATGTTGTTACAGCAAACGGCGCAAAAAGTTGCAGAAAGCGTCTTGACCATATTAGTTACTTATTTCTAATTTTAATTAATGCAATCACTTTAATTAGTTTGTCTTCAATGTTGATTTCTTTCTTAACATTTAACATGTTTTCTGGAGTATCTGTCAAAATTGCTGATTTTCTCGTCTTACGTGTGATCTTCTTTATTTTTGGCGCAACGTCGTAACAACCAACAACGGTGTCCCCTACCTACTTAAGTAAAGTAAAGTATCTTTAATAAAAATAATAATTCAAACTTTTCATAATATATTATGAAACTTCAATGAATAACAAACAGAATTGATTGGAGAATGATTGATTGAACTTTTACTGACATAACTAACATAAAAAATCAAAGTTAAGTGCGCCCACGTATTAGAAGCTGATGTAATATATGCACCAAAATTAAATTACTAAAAGAACCCCTGAATCTCAGAGAAATGAAAAAAGTAGTCGAATTTAGGGTTCTCGTAAACAAGTATACAAGCCCGAACATCCTGAAATATTACCTTCCAGCAACAGAAAACGAGAAAGCCATTTCCAAAACGCAAAATCCCGAAACTCAATTTCGAATTGAGTCCACAAACGAAGTTCGTACTTTTAGTAATCTGTTGACAAACTACAAAACTGACCGTTCCAAGTCCGCAGCGCATTATATGAGAAATTTATTCCGCACACAAATTCAAGGGTTTACGCGCACGCCGCAGATATTGCCGTGGTGAATTGGAGAAATAAAATTCTCCCGCTATTCATTGGAAACTGGGTCAGGAATTCAATTATACAAATTCCCGAGCAGTGCTCTACACATGCTGAGCTAAAGTGGGAATTGTCGGTGATGGTTATAGTCGTATCGACAATTCTCGAATTAAAACCAACAATTATGTGGATGGAGTAAGAACTACACTAAAGAATTTGCTAATTACAGTCGTTGCAATGCTTTAAGTGGTTCTTTTATTTTTTGAGATTGGTTGTTAGCTGCTCGATTGCATTTACGATTACATAGGTAGTTTTGTAGTTAATAGAGAAGTTTCTACAAAACTAAATCACGGGAATTATACAATTAGTGATATTTATTTTATGTTATTTGTTATCGTTAAAATAGCAAAAAACTATCACAAATGAATCTATCGTTTTATTACCGCAAAACTAATTTAGTTGAACAGTTAAAACACATAAAATATCAAACTAAACCTAAATATAGGACATTAAAAGTTTATCAAAAATTTATAGTACCTACATATTTTTTAATCGAGATATTTAGTGACAATTCGTTACACTATCTGTACACTTAGTTACTACTTTAATTATTTGACACAGGCATGACGGTGCGACTTGAATTCCCAGCTTGAAACCGTGTTTGAAACCAAAGTGGTGTGTTTACAAAGTTAGTAAATAAAATACATGTTACCAGATATTAAATTATAAATATCTGTTTTGTGATTTGATTTGGCTGAATTATTTATTTGGAAATGCTTTTAAATATTAATTGTCAGTAAGTGCATTATGTCAAACGTCATGATAGATTAAAATTAAATTTGTTATAAATCTATGTAAAAGCTTATGTAACAAACTATAATAAAGCAGGCTACCTGTTAAATTAATAAGTAGGAAAGCAAGCATGCAAGAATCATGAACACCAAACATAGATTCAAGTGATTAGATTTTTAATTAAGAACTTGAACTGAATTGAATTATTTAAAAAGAGAATTCTATTTAGAACCACAAAATAAGTTAATAAAATATCATTTTCTTAAAATTTGGCCAAGATCCTAAAGACATAAAATATGTATAATTGAAAATTATAGTCCTCGATAAATTTGTATTCAATTTTTGAGATAAAAAAATGTTTGCTTGAAATACGATGCATTTTTTTTGTGAATTCAAAAAAATTCTTTTTGTTTCATGCTCAGCACGTCGTACAGTATATACCCTTTAATTTTTTGTCCTAAGTTGTGGAACTCCTGTATATGTACTGTGAACTGAAAGCAATATAATTATTAAGTTTGGAATATGTAGCAACAAATCAACAATGTATTTTTTGCGTAGAGCTGATTATTACAATAATTTGTAAAAAAATAATATTCAAACGCATGTCATAATACATAATATTCTCACCACGATGAACCTTAACGTAGGTATCAGGCGTGGATACGAGGGGGTGGGGGTAACGGGGTAATTACCCCCCCCCCCCAAGAATCCAAAAGTTAGAACTTAAAATCGAATACTATTCCAATTTCTACTTAAGTTAATACTATTTTAACTTACGTGGGAGTAAAATTTAAGTTTTAATTTACTTTTACACATAAAAAAGACTGTTATTCAAATCCGAAATTTCATATTAGTAAAGGCATTCGACCTTGAACTTTTAAAAAATTTCGCCTGCGGCGCTATTCTACCATTCCATTTTTCAAAATGACCCCTCCCCCCCTAAGAACATCATCTGGATCCGCCCTTGGTAGGTATACAGCGTGGTCTAGCGGTTATCGTTTCGAAGTTTGGTTCCTAAGGTCTCATGGTTCGAGTCCCGTCAAGTTGGCAGTTTATCCCGGTTTATCCTCAAATTCAGCATTGTTATGTTGTTAAATCAACGCGCGTCAATACATAATAATTGTGATATAAATGCTATTTATTTTTTAGGTTTGCTGCTATAATTGACCTAATTGATCGATTTTAAGAAATTAATGTAAAAGAGAGATCTATAGAATAACTTTTAAACATGTTTGCATTTAAAAATGATAACTTTCGGATAACATGAAAAGCGACAACGCAAAGATATCTTAAATATTTCTTTTTGTAGTAGAACAGCGATATCTCATAATATAAGATAACGTGATCTAAAAGATATCTTTAGGATTTTTACTTTGTGTTATGCGGGTTAACTTAACTTATCAAAGTGAATTACAAGCCTTAAACATTTTTTCTTTAAAACTATTATACAATACAAGTGAAATTTCATTTATAAAATCCATTGATTTTAAAAGATCATGTTTCAGTACCCATCAAGGATGTAATTAGGGGTAGGGCCAGGTGAATGACCCACCCAGTAAAAGTCTTGAAAAAATTACTATATTAAGTATGCTCCACCTAATTTTTTTATTGCTTCATCTAGAAAAATCCTAGTTACGTTTCTAGATCCATTCATGCAAAAATATTCATCACATTTATTAATTCCATCGTTCGTTCCAGGTGCAAGTCCCCATCGTGAGCAACGACCGCTGCAAGAACATGTTCCTGCGCGCAGGTCGGCACGAGTTCATCCCGGAGATCTTCCTCTGCGCGGGCCACGAGACCGGCGGCCAGGACTCCTGCCAGGGGGACTCGGGAGGCCCGCTGCAGGTCCGGGGCAAGGACGGGAGGTACTTCCTCGCGGGCATCATCTCCTGGGGCATCGGCTGTGCGGAGGCCAATCTCCCCGGCGTGTGCACGAGGGTTAGTAAGTTTGTGCCGTGGATACTGAAGAACGTTACGTGATAGAAACACTTGCTTGGTAGAAGTGGCTGGACTGTTATTCATAATTTTAATAGTAAACTAAGTCATTTGATAAGTAGTTTTTACTTTGAACCCCGGTATAGTGAAAATTATGTACGTGCAGTTCTGTGCATATCTATTACATGATACAGATTTATAATGTATAGATTTTTAATGAAATTGCGTTATTAAGTTAAATTGACAAATGTCACAATACTCATGGTTACGTTTTGGTTCAACTAACCTAACCCTAACTAAGCTGTTAAACTTATTGTAAATGTACATTTACAACCAATTTATACCAAGCGTAATTTTGACTTGAAGTAGAAATTATGCCGACTCCAAATTTATATCATTTACAACCACATAATAAAATGTAGTTTTTTCGGTAAAGTAAATATAATTTTATGTTTGAATAACAAGTAAAATGCTTATAGTCACATAGTACATAAAAAATATACAATTATTTTTTAAGCTCAGTTTGCGATTTATTTACTTCCTTACTACCTAACTTGAAACATGCAAACTGCTCTAGAGAAATTTATATTCAATATTCAATAAAATGCTTATGTTTAAACAACTCAAATTAATGGCAAATTTAAAATCAGAGCTTGCAGCGCCTGTGTTGAGAAAATTACCAGAATTCTAATGCGCATGCGAATTCTTGGATTCATTCTCGACCTTGCTCTCGACATAAGAGCAATAATACGCATTGACAAACGAGTAATTTTTGTGATGATCTCAATCTAATACTATTATACGTATGATGTTGAATTTTTGTATGTAGATTAAAGAAGAATACTAAAAGTGCGGAATCTTCAAAATCTTTAATTAATGTAATTAGTTTGACTTTAATAATTATGCGAAAATCGGCGAAAATTGTACAAGTTTAGATAGAATTTATGGCAATTCTGTTGATAAAATAATAGTTTTATTATTTTGCCGCACTTTTTACATCTATGTTCTACTCATTTTGTCTTTAAACACAATGATAACTTTTATAGTTTATTCACGAGATCCTCACGAAACTCTAGTGTTTAATTCCTTTTTATCTCTAATTGTTATCGGAACAATATATAGTTTGAATATTTCAATTCAACAATGCTTTGTCATTACTAATGTAAAATTTCAGATTTTTATTTTTAACAATATAGCCAGAATCGTGAATTTTGATTCTATTGCAGCAATATTGCACTAAAGAAGTATAGCGCCTTAAAGTGAAAGCTAGCAGCTTGCAAACATTGAGTTAAAGTGCAATTCGGGTCCGAAGTACGCAGACTTTAAATTATGTTTGTAAATGCGGTTGTTGATTCACATAATGTTTAACTTACAGTTTTACGGCAGCTTAAAATTGTGCTGGTATAAAATTTGGTTGTAAATGTAGGTACCTATTTTCATCGAGCTCGAGTCGATTCGGATATATTTATAAGCCATCGGTAGTAGCGTTCTGATTGGTGAAAATCAGAGCTAAAGTAGGACATTTTACTACGATTTTCGAATCTAAAATAGCTTAATAATGTACGATTTCATGAATAATACTTTTTCATAATAGGTTGTATATTTAAATTGTTTTTAATAGATCTGTACAGAATTACACCACTATTAAAAACATAAAAATTGTCAGATCTTCTCGCCGAAATTATTTATGACTATTTTTTTGTCTTGATTGTATTTATTTATAAAATTAGTTTTAATAATAGTGTAAGATATTTGCAATTTCATTACTAACAATATTTAATAAATTATTTAATATATTCAGTAAAGTAAGATACAAAAATTAAACACCATTTTGAGAAGAACCTCATATCAAATATGTGATATTATTCATAAAATAATATTATAAATTAATAGTTAAGCATAAAAGAACTATAACAGTACATATTTATAATTAAAATAGGAATTAATAACATAATGGAACATTTGTAGTGTAATATAAGTTTTTCACAAACAACGACATTTTTCAAATTATATTTTAAAATAAATAATGATAAAACCCCCTCATTTTGTCCAAACTTAAAAAAAAAACGATTTCAATTGGTTAATTCTTTAAAATTATTGCGTTAAATAGTTTGCTGTCATATTCCATCCCATTTATTAATTTTTAAAATCACTTAAATTAGTACCATCTGCAATAATCTAGACAAAATAAGCGAACCTAATAAAATTATGGAAACTTTATTTATTCTTTTAAAGTTTACGTTTAATCAGAAATTAATAGAAATTATGTAACGTCTAGTATTTGTTTTTAATTTTTTTTAATTAAACATTTAAAGACAACCCGAAAGCTTATGTTACAATACAGTCTTGCAAATGTATATTTCTCTTTGTAGAATATAATTTTACAATTCTTAAGCAAATATTGACAATAACTGCTCCAAGATTGCATATATAAATGCTGCTGCATATTTGCAAACTTCGTAAAGCAATATACAATCTCCCAAGCTTGTAGAGTACATAAAATAATAATAAACACACCAACCGCATTGGTTTGAATACAGCCGTAATCCAGGTGTGTCTTTCTCGCGTGAAGTGAACAGCAAAGCTGGCCAAGCAATTTCCACGGCTTATCAGCACGAACATTTGCATTTTAATCGCTTTCCAAGATGGTGGAAAATCGAGGAGATTCTCTACCTTATTCTAAGTTCATAACGTCGCTATGATAAAGGATTACTCCTCGACGTTGGCCGCGTTAGATAAAGAACCTTATGTTTGACTTGTTACGAAATTATCAGATTTGAAATTGTCAAGGCGTGAGCACCATTGACCGATGAGTTTTAGGTTAAGTGTAAAAGCAAAATATGGAAGTAATGGAAGACATGTTTGAAGAAAGAAGAAATGCAAACATTTACTAGATGTATGAAGAATGTATGAAGTTTCAAATTGGTTTCATATTACTCAAACAGATTTGAAAGCTGTTCTGTTCGGAAAAATTAAAAAGGTTAAATTTACTGCAAAGAATATAAGGTTCTACAATTTCTCAGATATACAAACATAATATGGTTTTTAATGCATTTGAAAAAAAAATTTAGGCATTCAAATATCACATATAAGTGCATAAATATTGTTCCTCGGGCTTCAAAAGACGATGTTTTTAAAGAAATTATGATAAATAATTAAAGAAACAATTAATTTGGTCAATATAAATATATATTTAACTTTATTTGAATTTTCTCAAAACAAGAACTTCTGGTACTTACCATATTCGGAATAATGTAATTCCAAATTTAAGCATAAACGAAAAAAAAATTATCTTAAAAATATAAAAAATGTTTGTTGCAACTTGTGCACTGTATAAATTTATTGATTAAAAAAGGCTTTATTACTCTTTGTTTTTGATTAATTTTTAACAACAATATGAATCTAATAGATATTTAAATTACCTACATGTATGAGATTTAACCGAGCTATTAATATGATGTTAAGTTTTAATTCTACGAAGTGAAATTGCATCAAGCCAGAAAAATTTGTACAATTTATTGTATAATTATTTTTCCTCGAATAATTAATAAATGTAGGATATAATCCACTGAACTACCTATAAAAATAACGTGAAGGACCATCTCTATACGACATGCAACTTAAAAGTTGCTTCCACCATGGACATGGAGCTCTCCATTTTGGATGTATTGGCAACACTGTATTATATGTCTGTATTTTTATTTAAAATTCTCGTCAGTATATAAAAAATATGACAACCGCTAAAATGAAAGACGGTAGATATTGGGGTTAGCAGCGCAGCCAATTTATCCAAAATGGCTGGAAGTACATTATTTTTGTTGTGATCCTGCCCGTTATTTTATATAGTTCAGTGTATTAACCCCAAATTGTGAAATTTTCATTAAAATTCAAATGAACTTCCAACCAAGTTAACATAATATAATTAAAATAGTATTTGAATATTTCGCATATAAAGTATGAAACGAATTTAAAATCTGCATACATTTTAATACTCGCAGAAATAAAAAATGGCGGCAATATGATGCAACAGTTTATAGGTTAAGTTGCGCACTTGTTGACTATAGATGTGATTTGCTAAACATATACGTTATGTTTTCTATACAATTTATCTTATGTTATTTTGTAAAATATTTATGTTTCTTAATTTTAAATATTTTTTTGTTTTTTTCTTACTTATGCTTTCTCATATTTTGCCAAGCATGTTCAGGGTTCTTAATATGTTGTTATTCATATTTCTAATGTTGTATATAATTTATTGACTACCAATAAGTTATTTTACATAATAATTAATTTTATATTTATGATATTGTATACATTGATGTAATAATTGTAAATATATTTTTAAAAGTCTTTGCTAAGGATAGTTTGCAAAGTAATTATATTTTTATGAAGAATATAATTTTATTTTGCAAAGAAATCCAGTTTTCGCCCAAAGATGTCTGTTATAATAAAACTATTATTGTTAAGTTTATTATGTATAAAAAAGACGTATATGTATTTTTGTAATTAATAAAAATCCAGACATTATAACTTTTTAAATTTTTACTAATATTTTGTAACATTTGAAAACGTATAATATTTCAAGTTGAAATATGCTTTAATCCTGATTTTAGATTAGCATAATAAATTTAAAAATAAGCCGGGAATTAAAGAATAAGCGCTAAAATTTCATTTCATATTTCAAGAGGACAATAACCGCGAAAACAATTTCAGAAAAAATTGAAATATTGATGTCTTCTTTTTAATATTACGCCTCTTGACGCCTTAAGGCTTAAGCGGTTATACTTTCCTTTATCTTCGTTGTTATTCGCTCATAGCCGTTTCACAATTTTTTCCTTTTTAGAATTTTAAATTCGGTTTATACGGTCAGTAGTATGATAGTAGTCAATCTTCAATGATACTTTTATTATTGTTTTAACTATATTGCCTCTCAACAATATAAATAACAGAGTGGCTCTATAATACACTGGCGGAAAAAAAAAATGAAACACTTTGAAATTCGTGAAATTTCGACCATTTTCAAACCGCTATAACTCGGCGTATTTTCAATCGATTTCGATGAATCTCTATGGACGAAAAACTTTGAAGTGTCTACTTTAAAGTCATGCCTGCGAATTTTAGCGCAACCCCTTCCGCCCCCCTCCAGCACCCCGGTGAAAAATAATAAATTTTAATTTTAAAAATGTCCAACTTTGACGATGTCTATGGACTTTAAAATTTTTTTTTGACTTGATCCATCAAAAGGGCACTAAAATTCACTCAATTCCCTGTGCAGGACTCAAAGAACGAAGTTCCTACGATCATTTGGAACAAAGTTATGAATTTTTTTTTGGTTTTTTGCACATAACTCAGCGACTTTTCAACCAAATTAGACGATTCTTTCGGGGAAAAACCAAATTGTGGGTGTACTTTAAGGGGATAATCTCAGATTAGGATGATATTTTTTCGTACCCTTTAAAACCCGAACAAAAAAACACGTTTTTTCGCAAAAAAAACGTCTAACTTTGGCGATGTGTACCGAGTTGGAAAAAAATTTGTCGGCTCGATCCACAGAAAAGGCATTGAAACTTATTCAATTACCTGTGCTGGGCTCAAAAAACGAAGTTCCTACGACGATTTGGCACAAAGTTATGGCCGTTTGAAAAAAGTGCATTTTTTTATTTTTTGACTCATAAGTCGGAAGTTTTTCGGCGAAATTGTTTGTTTTTACCTCTCGCCTCATATTCTATAAGAGAGGTATTGTAATGGGTCAAAATTTTCGAGTATGAGTTTTTGGTGGATAAGCACGTTTTAGGGTCTCTAGAATACGAATTTAATATTTTCACGATGATGTCTGTGTGTGTGTGTGTGCGTATGTATGTATGGATGTATGGACGTATGGACGTATGGACGTATGGACGTATGGACGTATGTGACGATTTTTCGTCCACGATAACTTAAAAAGTATCAAACCTTTAATAACAAAATTTCATATTTAAGGTTTTAATAAGGATCTTAACACCGGATAAGATTTTGGTACAAACCCGCAAACCGGAAGTAGTACTTTTTGGAACTTGATATAGTTTTTCTTAAATAAATTGGTACATTATTTATTTATGACAATTTTTGCAATTAAAAATAAAAGATAATATAATTATCTATGGGTACAGTTAATTTTAAATATAATTTGCTGAATCTGGTAGTATTTAGCAATAAAATAAAGTGCAACTAAGTACCAATATCTTGTTGTCCATGATATGAAATTTGTTTTTACTCAAAATTTGAATTATAATGACAGTGACATTACAGTTGACATATTTTGCTTGCATCTTGGTTTACATTATCGTTTACATATTACATGAACATGAAACTATTAAAATGTAAGTAAAACTATTTATTAGATTAGTAGAATAAGCAGAATTAGGCGAGAGGTCGTGTACTGGCCACAGCAGATTTTTTTAACGAATGAAATTTTCCTTCAAAATTTCTAATTTTTTAGACAAATTGAGTTACACAAAATTTTCAATTTTATTTTTAAATTTTCTCGATATTACAGGTTTGCTTATGCCCATGGCATGAAGCACGGTGCTCGATGTGGCATTTTGCTTCGTACAAAGCTGTCAAAAGGATGTTACACCGGTATAGCAAAATGCCATACGAAAATTTGTATATTGCTTATTGCTATGTTCACTTCGTACTTTGAAGGTTTTTGAAAATTATTTTTGACAGCTGAGAATTAAAATTCATCAATTCTTTGTGTTAATTAAATCAATAATTAGTTTATTAAAGGGTTATATTCTTATTATAATTACTACTAATTATTGATTTAATTAACACAAAGATTTGATGAATTTTAATTCTCAGCTGTCAAAAATAATTTTCAAAAACCTTCAAAGTACGAAGTGAACATAGCAATAAGCAATATACAAATTTTCGTATGGCATTTTGCTATACCGGTGTAACATCCTTTTGACAGCTTTGTACGAAGCAAAATGCCACATCGAGCACCGTGCTTCATGCCATGGGCATAAGCAAACCTGTAATATCGAGAAAATTTAAAAATAAAATTGAAAATTTTGTGTAACTCAAATTGTCTAAAAAATTAGAAATTTTGAAGGAAAATTTCATTCGTGAAAAAAACAAACAATTTCGCCGAAAAACTTCCGACTTATGAGTTAAAAAATAAAAAAATGCACTTTTTTTCAAACGGCCATAACTTTGTGCTAAATCGTCGTAGGAACTTCGTTTTTTGAGCCCAGCACAGGTAATTGAACAAGTTTCAATGCCTTTTCTGTGGATCGAGCCGACAAATTTTTTTCCAACTCGGTACACATCGCCAAAGTTAGACGTTTTTTGCGAAAAAACGTGTTTTTTTGTTCGGGTTTTAAAGGGTACGAAAAAAGATCATCCTAATCTGAGATTATCCCCTTAAAGTACACCCACAATTTGGTTTTTCCCCGAAAGAATCGTCTAATTTGGTTGAAAAATCGCTGAGTTATGGCAAAAAACCAAAAAATGCCCTTTTTTTAAAAAAATTCATAACTTTGTTCCAAATGATCGTAGGAACTTCGTTCTTTGAGTCCTGCACAGGGAATTGAGTGAATTTTAGTGCCCTTTTGATGGATCAAGTCAAAAAAAAATTTTAAAGTCCATAGACATCGTCAAAGTTGGACATTTTTAAAATTAAAATTTATTATTTTTCACCGGGGTGCTGGAGGGGGGCGGAAGGGGTTGCGCTAAAATTCGCAGGCATGACTTTAAAGTAGACACTTCAAAGTTTTTCGTCCACAAAGATTCATCGAAATCGATTGAAAATACGCCGAGTTATAGCGGTTTGAAAATGGTCGAAATTTCACGAATTTCAAAGTGTTTCATTTTTTTTTCCGCCAGTATATTACAATAAAATATACAGAAAATTTAATAAAATGAATTATTAAATACTAAATAGTAAAAAGATATTATAACAGTTTTGTAATAAGTTTTTTCAACGCACTGCTAGAGAAGGGTACATTTACTCCCAATTATAGGATAGTGGAATCGAACCACTTCTTGACCGATTCGTCTAGGTGCAGTCAGAATTTCAATCGTTGCAACGACCTTTGAAATTCAAAGCGGCAACGAAGAGTTTCTTAAACAACCAGAACTACGTTAAAGACAATCAAATGGTCAACTTGACGCACCCGAGTATGATTAAATTGCTAGATGTTTTTGCAATTTTAACAACAATCATACACTGCTGGCCGAGATACTTGAACCGCGAAACTCCGAGTTTCTACGTCATCAAATGCACAGAGCTGTGCTTAAGGGGGTTTTACTTTACCGCTCAGCGCTGCTAGCTCACAAATCCCGCGCTGACAGCCTATGTTTTATGAGCACATGTTGTCTCTATTTATCGAATTTTTTTTTTTGTTTCGTTCCATTCTTGTTTAGAAAATACTCAATTTGATTGTCTAGCGCGCATGTAATTTTTAAATTTATTTAACAAATTACTCGACTACTATTTGAAAATTTTATATAATAATGTGATACAAACATTTAAATTTACAATGCGATAAGAGTTACGAAGAGTTTTTCTCAGAATTATTATTATTTAATTTTTTATAAATAATAATAATAACAATTTAAAAATTCGACATTGTAGCTAGTTTTGTACTGCCTTTGTCTTTATACGGTATTTTTTTAGATTTATAGGATTAATAAGTTGTGAGCAATTTGTTAGGTAAATACTTTTTTTACAGTGATAAAAGCCCCTTAAGCCCGTGCAGCTGATGCCTCGACTACGGAAAGACGAGGTCTTAAAATGTTTGAGTTAAAACGTTTTTGTTTAAGAAGAATCCCGAACAATAGAATATAAACTATAGTTTTATCGGTAAAATATTCGGTTCATATGGTAATAGCACCAACATAAAATTCAGCATTAGCAAATCCTTTAACCAAATACTTGAAATTCTCAGTGATACATGAAACCATTATGAAAATGAAACGCTCAGTTCACATTTAGTTCTAAATGTGTAGCATGGGACTCACAGACACACATTACATGCTACACCGTCACAGACACAGACGGTGTCGTCTTGTTTCATCCTTACTTATCCATCTGAACGTATAAATCGTTTTGTTAGGTTCAATTTAAGACTTAACGTGATCGATATTGTTATTATTATTCTTAAATGTCATATATCTATTTATTAGTGATGCAACGAATATTCAGTTAGGTATTATCCGGCTATTCGGCCACATTTATACTATCCGACCGAATACCGGATAGTGGCATGCTGGCTAGTGCCGGATTGTTAAAAAAATTAAAATAAATATGGAGTTATACATGAAAATTGCTATCAGCATTTAAAAAATTTAAGTAGGTATATTCTCAAAAAAAATCTGACGTGGACACCACATGACTAATAACTTAATAACTAAAATGTAGAATAATATAAAAAATTCTATTAACTAGTATACTAGTACTACTACTACTGCTACTATACTCACAAATATATTTTAGTCATTTTATTTAAACTACAGAAGAAGATATAAAGCATATTTTACTATTGTCACTGTCATGTCATAATCATTTAAATTTTACGTAGTAACAATTAACAAATATTAATCGATCATGGACTACAAGATACCGAAATACTAAATTATTAATATATACTTTAATTATTTCTAAATGATACCAGATACAAAAATATTTATAAAATACCAATTGTAGGTAATAATCACATAATCTTTCATTTAAAATTAAAAAATTTGTCTTAAATTAAATATTTATCGAAATATTTGAAAAAAGTACTACTTCCGGTATATAGATTGAAACCAAAAATAGGAGGTGCACAACTAGATGCTATAACAGTCCTAAATACAAAATTTCAACTTTCTACGTCTAACCGTATTTGAGTTATGCGACACACATACGTCCGTCCGTCCGTACGTACAGACGTCACGACGAAACTAGTCATAATGGATTCATAAAAGGTCAAAACGGATATTTCCGTCAAAATCTGAGAACCGAAATTTTTCGCGATTACAATACTTCCTTACTCCGTACAAGGAAGTAAAAACATAAAATATTAAAAAAATTAAAAATTATACCTAAAAATTTGTTTTAAAATGATAATGAATCTGTAATTTATAAATTTGTACGGCCGAATAATAAAAAGAATATCCTGGCTATTGAAAAAATACTCGTATAATGTAACATTTTGACTCATTTATTTATTTCAAATATAACTCGGCCTCGGCTATATTATTCAGAAAATTTAATCGATTAACTCATGCTATCATCGATGATAATCAGTGCATTATTTGTTACCCCCGAAAATATCAAAATTCCCCTAATAAATCCAATCTGTTTATAAACGCCGTTTCCAAAAAATGGTAAAAATAATGAAATTAATGTTTTATTTTAGCATTAGGTATTTATTTAGATAATAGCTGGAAGGGTGGTAAAGTTAACTTACCTACTTACTTTTGATACCACGTCGGAATTAATTTATTGGTCATGGTCAAAATTGCAATACCATGCCCCATGCCTACCAACGAAGGATAATCTAATAATTTATTAGCTTCGGACAAACCGACAAAACCAAACAATTTTATGTTAGGATGAATACGGAGGAATGAAAGGAGACTGTAGCTTAGAGAGTACATCCGACCATACCAAGTACCTCCCTAACCTTGTTGATGTATGTCCGCAAATCTTAACGCTCTGCCGCTATGTTCCGTGCGGTTGTCCGCGCGTGCGCAGAAGACAACCGCCAATGACAGATGACAAGCGGGGTTGAAACATCCAAGTGCGAGCATTTGTCATGTAGATTGTTGCGGTCTTGCTTTATATTTTTTGCTACAAGTGTATACGTAGATACGAGTAATGCAGCTAAAAATGAGCGAATTTTTTTTCGCTTGAGTGCTACTGATGTGTGTGTTGCAAATGTGAGGTTAGGAAATTAATCAAACGTATCAGAGGAAACAATTTAGGAAATGTTTTTGCTCGTTTTTCATAGCGAACCTTTTCATCTTTAAATTGCCTTTTTTAATAATTTTTCTAGCATTTGAAGAATATTCTTTAAATTTAAAGTTTTGTTAGAAAAGTTATTACTTATTATGATTCGTTTCATAAAAGTAAATAAATTCCTATTACATATTTCACCTTTGTATCATAATTGTTACACTATTACAAATTACAAAACTTTAAAAATTAAATTAAATTATGTTCCTTATAAATATTTTTATTCAATTTTGTTGTTTGAATCTGTAATTATTAACTCCATACCAAAAGCCAACATACTCGTATAATTTATATTTAAAAAAATAATTTCGTTAAAATTTAGTAAAATATTGTATAAATGACATGAGATAATAATGTTTTTCTACTTTCGTTGGGTTATAGACACTTTATTTCACTAATTTGGGTTAAAGAATTAGAAAGAAGTAGAAAAAATATTGTTTGCAACATGTAATGATTCTCGGTAGTTACCTTATATGTTTACAGAACTCGGCTACGCCGCGAGCTGCAAATTTCACATACGTGTGTTAGCAACCTTCTTTTCCTTACTTGTTACATAAATAGGTATTTTCCGCTCGCAAAAATTATTATCCCACTCGCCCAGGATCGGATAGGCTCTAGCTCTACCGGCTCTACTACCAACTGGTCCGGGAAAAAATAAATAAATTCGAAGTATCTATAAAACAATATAAATTCAAATACTTGTAAATTAACAGAAAAACAAAACAAACATACTTTAATTATTATGAAATTAAAAAACAAAATTGATTATACTTGGAGCAGACAGCAGAGGTGGAAAAATTATTTCGGCGTTAACAGGTCAAAATTGAAATTTGAAATAAGAGCGCAAGATGTAGCAAAATTTTTGAAATTTGAAAGAAAGTTGCCGAATTTAAAAAAAAAATCCAGATCAAGGAGGGTAGTTCCATTACACGTGGAACACTACAGACAAAATTAAAATATTGTAATGTATACAATATTGACAGATTTTAAAATATTTAAATTTCGAGCATGTAAGAATATCTCCCTTTGTTACTTTGAACTTAAATTAATGAATATGATTTTATATTCGATGAAAATTTAAGATAATTTATTTTTAAAAAAATTTCATCAATTGTGGGAGAGGGGGAAAAATTTAGCCCCTCTCTGTTGCGTGTGCCACTGCTATTAACAGTTTAATAATATTTATAGTTCTTTGAAAAACATAATGGTAAAGAGCTATGATACTATGCAAATCTTGATAAACCAAATTTAACAAGTAGTACTTGTTACAGAGTGAAGGTATACCCCTAAAAGTTATTTCGAGTATTCACTTAGCTAATAATTTTCGCACTTAATAATTAATTAGGTTAGCAGCAACTTTAACAACTTGAAGTCGTGTAAGTTAGTTAGTTTGTACTTTAAGTACCTACCCAGGTACAAGGTATGTAGAGAACTTCTCCATACAACCAAATTTATTTGACATTCTCTACTTGCTGTGTACTTTATAACAATGTAAATTAGTTTGAGGAATATTTTTACTTTTATAAACACATCATAAAGAAGTTCTTTATGCATGAATTTCCAAATTTGTATGATTTCAATTTTGTAAATCGTGCTAATTGTATAAAAAAATCTGACGTGGCCATCACACAACCTTCCGCCATATCTAGACTTTAAACAGAAATGTATACGTACAATCCGGTGCCCATTTAAAATATACAATTAAAAATCTAAAATATTCAAACACAGAAATTAGTAGGTATCACTTGAATCAAAAGATTCATTCACACGAAAACTCTTCTGTGTTGAAGCAATCCTCCGTTCAGTTACTACATTTAATAGCTTTCTTATGATTTATATAACGCTAGTATGCCAACTTGTCACCCGTCTCATCTGTCAATATTTTTTATGCAGAAACAAAAATCAACCGAACATGGATTACAAGATTTCAATGTTTTATTTCATAAATTTATTTTTTAAATTTTACTGCAGTTCTTTAATGCTACCAGATAAAGACAATTTTTTTATAACGTAGATTGCAAATACCTTTTCCACTTATTCTTATTACAAATAAATACTATATTTATCTAAATTTCTAGAAATTTTTGACGCTTAATCTTTTCAATCTTCAAAAAATATCACTTCCGGTGCAGATATTTGTACCAAAATCTAATAAGCTCTTCCTATTCGTATACAATTGTAAAATACCAAATATCAAAATTTTTGGGTAATTCGTATTTGAGTTATCCGACATCCGGCATCGGCCCGGACCACACACATACACACACACACACACACGCACACACATACACACATACATACAGACATCATCGAGAAACTATCAAAAATGAGTTGTAAGGACCCTAATTCGTGCTCATCCACTAAAAACTCACTACCCGATTTTTTGCATGATTCCAATACCTTCCTTTACAGGTAAGCGGAAGGTAAAAATGAGTAATGGCGATAGTTAGTCCAGTAATTTTGTCACCTAAAATGTGGGTTACCTTGCATCAAATGGGTTAGTTATGATTTTTTGGTATGTTGTATTATGATAAATCCAAGTTTTCGACCTAGACAGACCTGCGGATCTTTGTCAAAAATCCAGAAAACAGCAAAATTTTCGACCTTTTCTCAGTTTTTGACAATTTTGATCTCGAAGAACTAGCATTTCGACATGACAAGTACTTGAATACAGTGTTGTAAAGAAAAAAAGTTCCTACAACTTCTTTATTTTATAAATTTTTCTCAGGTCAATTTTTTACATGTTATGACAGAGGAAAGCGGTGCGCTTTTTATAAATAAAATCAAGACATTAGTTTTATTCGTGATACACAAAAAATGGCTGGATCTTTACAACGAATAAAAGTATCGTCATGAGGTTTCAAGCATCCGATTCCACAGGTTTTTGTCTATTTACTATAAAAAATTTATAATTTTCGATGCCCTAGTTTAGCCGCAATCCTAACATAGAATTTTTTTATTAAAAGTATTTGTTTTTAAATTTTGTGTTCAATCAACTTTCTGAACGAATCATGATATTGACTTCCGGTTTGCTGCATTCTTCGGACTTTTTTGAGATGACATTTAAAGTTTTTCCCCAAGAGAATATAGTAATTTTTTTGTTTCTTGTGTTTAATCAATTATAATTTCTAAACGAATAAAGATGAGAATAAAGATATTGACTCGCTTTAAAAAAATTATTATATGTTCTTGA
The DNA here is from genome assembly GCA_947534325.1 of Agonum fuliginosum. Classification (NCBI taxonomy): domain Eukaryota; kingdom Metazoa; phylum Arthropoda; class Insecta; order Coleoptera; family Carabidae; genus Agonum; species Agonum fuliginosum. The sequence continues at coordinate 14,037,987 of OX384038.1, read as the reverse complement.
ATCATTTTTCTATAAAATGCTGTAAATCGCGAGTCAATATTTTTATTCGTTTAGAAATTATAGTTGATTAAACACAATAAACAAAATAATAATTTTCGGTCGATATATTTTCAGAATTTACTACACTCGGTTTTTGCACTTTCGGTCAACGCATTTTCGGGGTTTGCATATGCACCCCCTAACGACGTTTTACATATAATAAATTATTCATTTCAGAATTTTATATTTCTATTAACTGCGGAAATAGTTCCTAATATCTCTGCTGCTTTGTAAAGAATAGTTTACCATCTATTTATGTGATCCCTTTAGAGAACAAATTACACTATCAAGCACTCTCTTTACTCCCATCTTTTCAGAGTGAGTTAAAATCTTCGCAACAAGATTTCCACGGATCTATCTTCAGCGAATAAAATAAGAAAATAAGATGTAAACACGTTAAAGAAATCTCTTTCACGTCAGCTGATTGCTCCATCCAACTGCGTATGTCTCTGCTAGTGAATTCCGTCGTCGCTCTTAAAATTTAATAACTGGCGCGAGCGAGCGAACAGGAAATGTAACGCGCTTTCCGCCTCTTCCTTGTCACGTGACTTTTCCGCCAACGCCGCCTGGGACATCACAAGATATTATAAATCAATATGGCGGATGCTAGAACGCGAAGTCTAGACATATTGTTGTTTCTTTTAATATAACAACGAATTTTGTTTTTCCAACGGGGAATTGGAAGGGAATTATATTTTGAAAAATTAAATTTTTATTATTATTGACAACTTCAATTGCTTTTGAGGTTTGAAATTACAATTTTAATTGACAAACATTCAATAGATACTTTATTTGATGTTAACAAGTAGAGATAAACGCATCAAACATCTAAAATATCATCATAAAATTTGTAATTAACTTTTGTTTGTTTTATGTTTAAAACTTTTCCCTATAAACTTTGGTTACATTTCCAATAATAATAATAGAATATTATGCAAAAAGTTTAAAATAGTATTTAGACATATTTAACATGAAACAATTTTTTTTTAATTTGTGAAGAATGCATAACGGACGAATTACTATAAATATTTTAATTAATTTATGCAATGGCAAGTATTACTGGTAGGTTGGTACATAAATTTGACAAATTTATAAATTTCAGTGCTTCCCAAATCAATCAGATTCAAACCTTGAATTTAAAATTGCAAATTTTGAAAAAAATCTTCCAGTTTCTTGGTCAGTGTACGAAGTCGTGAATCAACCTATAATTATTAAGTAGGTAAATGAGAGAAAAAAAATTAAACAACAAATATAAATTAGATTTTTCTTAAAAATGTAATAAGTAGGAGGTAATTACTATAATTTTATTTTTGGTGCACTTTAATTAAGTACTTGCTAATTTTACGTCTTGTATAAAAATAAATCTTTTTACGTATTTTATTTTATTATTCTTATTATAAATTGTATCTATAAGTTTCCTATACCCAAATACCAAATTATATTTCAATATTAATCACCTACCTGCATGTAATTAAATATTTCATTGTTATTTTAATTAATAAATTAAAGATTCATAAATTCAAATTGAAAATGATTGTATATGTTCTCTTATCCTGATTTTGTGTACCATCCTATAATCCTAACATCCTAGAATAATTATTGCACAATGAATAATCAAATTACAGTTTATAATGCGTAGCCGTGTAATTTTGCTTTTAATCAGTGTAATTCCCCGTGCTGTGTTTGTTATTTATGACTGCAATATTGTATCATTAGGTTTTCAATAAATAATAAATCTATCATTACAGGATTGCTCCTATTTATGATCATATGGGAATTGCTAGTATTAATATTATATACGATTAGGTAACGGCAAGTGTAATCTACTGTTATACTAGTAAACTTGGTGATAATAATATATAGCAATGCAATATACCTTGCAAGACTGCCGAATTAACTGAAAGCGCAGCTGCTGAATTGAATAAACACCAATAATTGTTAATGTAAACTAAACTATTATTAGTACCTACAGTGCATACCTACTAGCTACTACTAATGAAACAATTTTCATGAAAACAAAAAAATAACAACTTACTTGGTTCATGTTTTTGTGTTTAAAATAAATAAATAAAATATGTATAGTGTTTTTTCCCGTTCATAAGTTTTAATACTAGTCCGCAGGAAATCTATAATTTAATCTAAACTTTAACTCGTAAGTGCTTATCATTTCGAAAAACATTTTCCTATTTTCGTAAGAACGTAAGATAATACACACTTTATTATTTATTATTTCACGCAATGGTCTTTATTTTACTCTTTTATTTAATAAAATGTACACAAAACTATATTTATTTAAAACATCACAGTTCATATTATATTGGAACTTGAATATAAAATTGTTCTAACTTAGTAAAAATGTCGTTTATTGTAGATAGCCCAATGCCTCGTGCTATTAATTTAACATACGTAAGGTAACAACCTTTGTTTTCTTACTTTGTTACATAAATAGCTATTGTATGACGTTATAGAGCAGAAAATTCTCTATTCATGGAATTTTTATGTCAGCTAACCTGTTTCCGAAAAAAATATAAAAATGCGTTTTAAAAATGTTCAATTATTTAAATCCAATTTTTTTTCTTTAAAACCCAATATAATGAGTGCCATATTTTAAAGGACAAACATTTCGACTTCCGGTTATTTTTATAATTTTTGAAGCTTTGAATTAGTCACAAATTGAACATTTTTTAAGAGAAAATATAGATAAAATTTAGTAATTTTTGTGTTTATTCAACTGGACTGATTCAGATATCTAAAAAATATAATACATAATACGAGCGTTGTAAAATAAAACCGACCGCACTTATAATTGGTAATAACTATTTCTGTTTATTTGCACTGTTACAATAATTTTTTTATGACAATAATTATGTTGATCATAAAACTATACATTTTTGAAATTGTATCTACAACAGTGTGTAGTTTTATTTCAAAGATCACACCAGTTTTTGTGATAACAAAAATGATATACACCCTGAGCCATCCGTTCTAAAAGCCAGTAATACAAAAAACAAAATCTCGCAACAAAACTACAAACCACGCTATCAGCTTCTCCTCAAAACGTAATCCTATATCCGTCATAGTCTATCCTCAAACCTCTAGTCGGGCCTTCAACCCCCGGGCAAATCCAGAAATCAAGATAACTGGAAACGACCGCGCGTCGCACTACACGAAATACAATCTCCAACAGTCGTTCACACAAAAGATGAAAATACATTTTCCCAGACGCACGTCTGCCAAGCTTGGCGATGGCAAGGGGGCAAGCGGGTACGTGTGTGATTGTGGTTGATAAAGCCAACTGGATGTTTCGACGACAATGTAGCTAGATGTGAGCTGGTCAGCAGAGGTATTTACTGAAATAAGGTCCTGTGAAAAACATACCTTTAGAGACGCAGTCAAAAGCAAACTAGAAGTTAATGAAATTTTGACGAAGGATAATTTAAATTCAAATTTAATAATGTTCTTGTTTGACATACCAAAAACGGAGTATGTGGGACTCAAGAAATCTATCAACCCGAAAATGGGACATAATTATTACACATTCATAAACAATAAATGTAATAAACAGTTGCACGGTCAAAGTAGTGGGGAAACGTTTGACAGTAGTGGGCTAATCGGCACTTATGCCTAAATGTATACTTACGTTACAATCCGGTGCCCATTTAAAATTATACAAATAAAAATCTAATATATTCAAACACAGACATTTGAATCACCTGAATCAAAAGATTCATTGACAGGAAAACTCTTCTGTGTTAAAGCCATCCTCCGTTCAATTACTACATTTAATATCTTACTTATGACTTAAATGGCGTTAGTGCCAACGTGTCATCTTCGTCAATATTTATTACGCAGAAACAAAAATCAACCGATCATGGATTACAAGATTTCAACGTTTTATTTGATAAATTTATTTTTTACAACGTAACAGTGACCTCTATTAATTATGGACCGGAAAGAAAACATCTGCCCGTGGCTCCAAAAAAATCGTATGCAACCCGCAACAATACAGAGAGGTTGTCTCTTTCTAACCAACGACAGTATTGCAATAGGGTACCTACTTAACATTTTTTTATATTGCAGAAATTTTTATTTTTGTACAATATTTGACTTATAAGAAGATAATTAATGTTAAAAAAATCAACAATTATGTTACCAATGTTTATAAAAATTGATTTAAAAGTTACATGCTTCAAAGCATCCCCTCTAATGTGACGTCACGTGTGCTAGCCATAAGCCGCAGGTGCGTTGATGTTTTATTTGGGAGAGATGTTAGGGAGTTATTTTGTAATGTCAAAGTGACAGCGATTTTAAAGTTTATTTTATTTCTTACCTGAAACTACTCTTTGCACAAACAATATTGTTGTAAAATTAATACTTATATCGCTTATATCTCAAAATAAAGACAAAACATGCAGAGGTTCTATTTTGATATCTTCAAAATTTCAAAATTGTCACTGTCAACACAATCACAACAAAAACAAACTTTCCCTTTGCCCGACAGACATACGTAGCAAAAAAAGTATAGCTGTCTTCGTCTAACACTACGACGGCACGTAGAAACTTAACCCAAACATACGAAGCACACGTGACGTCACATAAAAATACCTAAATTTTCAATAATTTTTACCTCTCGCCTCATATTCTATAAGAGAGGTATTGTAATGGGTCAAAATTTTCGAGTATGAGTTTTTGGTGGATAAGCACGTTTCAGGGTCTCTAGAATACGAATTTACTATTTTCACGATGATGTCTGTGTGTGTGTGTGTTTGTGTGTTTGTGTGTTCGTGTGTTTGTGTGTTTGTATGAACCGAGGATTTTTCGTCCACGATAACTTAAAAAGTATCAAACCGTTTATAACCAAATTTCTTATTTAAGGTTTTGATAAGTATCTTAACACCGGATAACATTTTGGTAGAAATCTGCAAACCGGAAGTAGTACTTTTAGAAGTTTGGAAAAGTTTTCTTTAAATATATTGGTACATTATTTATTTATGACAATTTTTGCAATTAAAAATAAAAGAAATTGTGATTATCTATGTGTACAGTTAATTATAAATACAAATTGCTGAATCTGGAAGTATTTAACAATAAAATAAAGTACAATTAATATTCTATCTTGTTGTCCTGATATGAAATTTGTTTCTACATAAAATTTGAATTATTATGACAGTGACAGTACAGTTGACATCTTTTGCTTGCATATTGGTTTACATTATCGTTTACATATTACATGAAGATGAAACTATTAAAATGTAAGTAAAACTATTTATTAGATTAGTAGAATAAGCAGAATTAGGCGAGAGGTCGTGTGGTGGCCACAGCAGATTTTTTTCTCCTGTAATAATAAAATTTATGCAAAATAAAAAAATACGTCAAACTTAGATTCAAAAATAGTTTAACATATAAAAAAATCAGCATAGGTGTTAAGTACCCTATTTCAAAATTTTAGAGCATGCACATTGCGTTACATTTGAAAGAGATGGCATATTAACAAAGACAAGGAAGAACTCTCTCCCATGACAGTTTGCAGGAGCCAGCCCCTTATGTGTTGATAGTATACGGCTTTCCCGTCCATAATTATTAGAGGTCACTGCAACGTAAGTTGCAAATAACTTTTTCTCTTATTCTTATTACAAATAAATACTATGTTTATCCAAAATATCACTTCCGATGAAGATATTATTTGCACCAAAATCTAATCAGCTCTTCCAATTTATATACAAATGTAAAATACCAAATATCAAAATTTTTGAGTAATTCGTATTTGAGTTATTTGACTTACACCCCGGCCTTGACCACATTCATACACACACACATACATACATACATACATACATACATACATACATACATACATACATACATACATACATACAGGCATCATCGTGAAACTATCAAAAATGAGTTGTAAGGACCCTAATTCGTGCTCATCCACTAAAAACTCACCGATTTTTTGTATGATTCCAATATCTCCCTTACAGGTAAGCGAGAGGTAAAAATTAAAAATTCATGAAGCAATTTGTGATAAGAATATGGTTTTAACCGGAACTATATAATACCTTACTGCTTTCTCACTTTATCACAACAAAATCCAAGATAGCTTTCGCAACTATCCCATCAACCTCAGCCCTCATAATCCCCGACCTCTGCCTACTAGATCCCACCTTCACTACCTCAACCGGAGGATCGCATCTTCATGTCCAATATATATTATTTCTGCAACTGTGGCTACAGGCTTTGTGTTCCGCCCGCGAACTAACTTCCTTCCTTTGCGCTGGAATCTACTTCCGCTGGGCTGTTCTGCCACCGCCAGTCGCCCCCGGGCTGTGGATGAGGCACTAACCGCAGAGGAAACTGCCAACGTTTTGTGTTTTGTTTATTTTTCCGACAATTAGATGGAATTTCTGCCAAAGGAATGCAGAAATGAATAAAGGAACAAATGAAGAAGTGTGTTTCCTGATTCATATTATGATGGTTTGTTTGAGTAATAATTATTATTATATGAAAAATATTGTACGAGTATGTAGAGATGTAAACTATAAATATCCTAAGAAAATCATTACCTACAGTTATACAATTTGATAACTTACTTCTTACTTTGACTATGACTGTTTTTAAACTAGCAGGAGTAAAGCCAAAAGTCATACCCATGTGTATGTTGTATACTCATTAAGAGACCCAAAAATTTTAATTTTAATTCGTCTATCTATACAGGGTGTTCATTTTAAGTTGCGCACCATTGCTATCTCGAGAAGTATAAGAGCTACGAAGTTGGTTAAATTAACAAACAATTTCTATTTTATATGACTACTTTCATGAACGAAACAAAAATTTTTTTAGACCAGTGGTTCTCAAACTACGGGGTGCAACTTTCTTATTTCAAATGGGGATCTATTTTTTTATTCGCTTATTCGATTCAGTATTTTTTTTCTGAATTCAACGAGATATTAGTTTCATACCCTGACATAGCAAAAACATGAGAAAAACGCTATTGAAAATTATGATAATTTAATTAAAATCTGATTGTTACAAGAGTGCTATGGAAGAAAACAATTGAATATTTGTTTCATATTAATTGTTATTTGGTAATGAAAAAGATTCTTTGTTTTTAATAATTAGATCAGGACCGCTACTGAGTGTATGAGTTCAGGGTACTAAGCACTCAGTAGGGTGTAAGGTGGCGGTAACTACGGACACGTGTTTCGACCTTATTTGGTCTGATCAGTGTAGTATACTAGAATCTTTTTCACTAACAATTAATATGAAACAAAATATACAATTTTTTTCTGCTATAACACTAACTAACAATCATGTTTTAATTAAATTATCATATAATTTTCAATAGTGTTTTTCTTATGTTTTTGTTATGCAAGGGTATAAAACTAATATCTAGTTGAATTCAGAAAAAAATACTGAATCGAATAAGCAAATAAAAAAAATAGGTCCCCATTTGAAATAAGAAAGTTGCACCCCGTAGTTTGAGAACAACTGGTCTAAAAATTTTTATGTTTCGTTCATTAAAGTAGTCATATAATATAGAAATTGTTTGCTAATTTAACCAACTACGTAGCTCTTATACTTCTCGAGATAGCAATGGTGCGCCACTTAAAATGAACAACCTGTATATAGGTAATTCAAAAGTTATTTGATTATTATACTGAATTATGTATAATAATAGTATATTAAATCATACCTGAGTAAGGAAAAGCGAGTTTTTCTAGCAAGATAAATTTGTTTCTCTGTTCTAATTTTGATGCTGGTAAGAGCTCTTCGATACTTAGGATTTTTGGTGCAATTTTGTTTACAGCGACTTGGTATCACTGCATTAAATGATTCACTTATGATTATTATTTTATTAATTTCAGTAAAAAGCTTGTAGATGAAGAGTGTAAAGTATAATAAAAGAAGTACTGATACTTCTCAACCACGATACTCACTTTTGAGACGAGACCATTAACAACCAATTAATTGTCATCTTAATTTAGCAAGACAAGCGATGAACTTGTTTGAGATTTGTAATAAAATAAACGTTGTGTTTATTTATGAACCATGATTCGGTAAATAAGACATGGATCCAATCTCAAAATTGAGATAATCCTTATTAGATATGCTTGTATTTCTATATATTTTAACATAATATGAAATTTATTTTAGTCAAACATAGCAAATCTACTCTAATTTCCTTTAACTCCAACTCTCGTGTCTAGTAAATAAAATGTAAGTAAATTATGTAGAATAATTTAAAATTTTCATGGTAGATTCAGTAACCAGTAGTTTATATCTGCAATTCAGGAACTGGAATCTAGATTCCCAGAGTTACCACGGAATAAAATTGAATTTACAACCATTTCTATAGCCTCATATAAAGTTCTTATTTGAGCGTATAAACTTCAAATTTATGTATTTAGTAGCCGCTGTGTAACTTCATGTGTCATATTATGTTTCTACGTGCAGCAGAACGTAAATAGCTCCAATCAAATATACGAGTACGAGTTCAAGTAGAAGAGTACATAGTTTAGTTAAAATATTCCCCCAGTGTGAGCCAATTTAACATCAAATTATAAACTGGGACAATTTTATTTCTGTTGGCTTACTTTCAAACCCTTAATTTAGTGAAACATACTTCGAGAAAAAAATTTAAGGGTACCTACATACTTCATGACGTATTGAGATTGGAACAGAAAGAAATTTTGAAGGATTAGTAAAAATACGGGTAACTATTTAAAGAAAAGTGAACATTTTTAAATACCACAACAATCTACTACAATTCCACAAGTAATTTTTGTTGATAATTCATTTCAATTATGTTTATTTTATTAATATATGCTACTTAAGTGGTAATCAATTAATTTTGCGAATTTTTGAATTATTTTTAATGAAACAATAATTATTACTTCACTCAGTGGCAGTGATAACGAAAATTTTTTGGCCGGGAAACATGGAAATTAATTTTGCGATTAAAATTTTTTTATTATTTGTAATCAGCATATCAAACAACATATACCCTTAACGTATGTTCCTGAATTTATGAAACACCTGTATAGAATACAGTTTTTTAAATAAAAATGTATAACGGAAAACGACTCGCTTGGAAACAAACGCATACTGACAAATTTCTTGTCATATCGCCAGTGAGCTCAGTTCCACCCTGCAAAAGATCCTACAAATACCTTCAACCTGAAATTGAAATCGAAAAAAATCACTACTCAGCTCACATAAAACATAAAATAATTCCCTTGCTCCATCAGAATTCCACGATCACCTGCTGCTTCAGCTGATGCACCGTATCATCACGTTCACGTTCCTCCCCACGGCCTTCTTCATATATTCCTCACCGCAGCGAGTCTGATCGCCTAGCGTGAAATCAGGAGTCAATTTCCTCCCTCGTAGTCCGTCATTCTGTTTCCGCAGTTTCTCCGTTTCACTTCGAACGTTTCATGAGGGAGATTTTCAGTAGAAAGGCCCCTGTGACATTAAGTTGAAAGCAAGGCAAATGACGATAAGATGGCGAAATGAAAATGGTATTTTTCAAAGATTTAGTTGATAGTGAATGTTATTTTAATGCTTTAAATGTTTTGTAAGGTATTTTTGGTATTGTAATTCGATAATCAAAAATTACGAGTTGACGGTGACTAAATTTAACATGTTTTACAGGAAATTTTTAAAAACAATCGAAAAATAAAGGGAAAAAATTAACAAAGCTACATTATTCAATATTAACTTGGCTTCGCTTACTTTCTTAAGCAAAACTATAATTATATGCAAGTAACCTAAATTACATACCTAATACTTGTACAATGATCAGATATTCAGATAAAATCATAATATGTATTAGGACAATATTTTTTACAACTATTTTGAAAGGTTCAGGCATATTAAACGATCTTCACCAACAATAAATGAGAATTTTTATCCCCACGCCACAAGAAACAATAAACACAATAGATCGTAACCTAAAACATTTGAGCGAACTGAAATGCCGCTGTATGTAAATAAAATATTTGCAACGAATGTTAAAAAGAGCACCAACAACGCAACGTAATTTTTAAATGTTTATTTGTTCGATCTAAATGATCAGATCGATATCAACGATTTATTTTTTTTATTATTTTATTTATTTACTGGTTACGAAGAGTACATCTTATACCAGGGGTTGGTACATATTTAACATAATTACATATAACATATATCAAATAAATTTTAAATATATAATTGTGAGAGATAATCAAGTGTCATAAGTTGTGTTTGTTTACATTCTTAGCAATGTTTAACTGGTATGGTTGAAATATTTGCAGAATATTCAAATTAACAGGATAAAAAATTAATTATGTAAAGTTTGAAATCGAAATCAATTGGTACTGACACAGTGTTAGTATCGCATCTTTTTTCACTTTATTCGTTGCGGCAAAAACTTCTAATTTTCAGCGCATTAATAGTAAAATAAAACAAATTATTTATTCTCTCTACAGTAAGATCTTGAAACAAAATGTGTAAATCTTGATCATGTAATTCCTGGATTCTGTATCTGTTGAGGTAGTTGCTACGTAAAGCTTTATACAAAGGACACTCAATAAAAAAATGAGACAAAGTTTCGGGCTTGTTAAGGTTGCAAATTGAACATAAGTTCTCAGAATCTAGCTCGTATTTTATTCCTTTATAATATACTTTTAGACCTTTTTTGTAAGCAAATCTTATTTGACTAATAATTTGTTGTTTTATTAAGCTTAAGCTTGTGCTCAAGTAATCTTCAAGTCCAAATGATTGTTTAATGTGCTTAAAATGCTCGTTATAGGTGGATTCTCTACATCTATCTAAATCATTCTGTCTAAGGGTGTTTGTGTATTTAGAAATAATTTCTTTTATTGTATTTGCATTAATTTCTTGCTTATCCCAGGTTACACTGTAACCTTGTTCCATTAGAAAAGTTTTTGTCTGGGAGACCCAGTTATATTTAATTTTATTATTGGGGGTGTTGTCTAATGCTAAAAGACGATTGTAAATTATTCTAGGGTATCGTTCTTCGGGTAGGGTAAGTAATTGTTTCCACCATCCTAAGATTAGTTTCCAGACTGTTACTGATATATGGTCAATTCCCGTCTCCATACGAAGCATATAGTTAGGGGAATTCATGGGGCAACATAGAATAGATTTTACGTATTTCATTTGACAACTTTCGATTCGATCACAATACCTATGACCCCAGACTTGAACAGCGTATAGTAGTGTAGCATTAATAACTGTATATAATAACTTTATTTTTTCGTTCCAGGATTTGGATTTACCCTTTATTAAAATACTTTTTACTTTTTGGATTGCAATTATACTTTTTTTAATGCTGTTGTTTGCTGCTTCCAAATATAAACCTGATGATGTTAGGGTGGTGCCTAAGTATGTGAACTTGCTTACAACTTCAATTTTTTCATTCATATATTTAAAGTCTTGTGAGGCACCTATCCTACCTTTATGAAATACTAATATTTTAGTCTTAGCTGCATTTACTACAAGATCATTCGCTTTACAATAATTTGCTAAAATGTTTAGTTTACGTTGTAAGTCGACCGGAGAGTCAGCTAATATGACTAGATCGTCAGCATAAGCGAGTGTTAGAATATCTATGTACCCATCAACATTCATACCGCAGCAGTTATGTGTTCTAAGGTACTGATCGATGTCATTGATGAAGATAGAGAACAACAAGGGGCTCAGAATTTCTCCTTGTAAAACTCCCTGTGTGATTTTTATTGCGGTAGTTAGTTGATTGTTGACTTTAGCTTGTAAAAATGCTTTCTCATACAAATTTTGGAGTATTCGAATAATTTTTGTGCTGAAACCAGTTTGATATAATTTGTTCCATAAAATGTGATGATTAACCGAGTCGAATGCACGTTTAAAGTCAATGAACAGAGCATATACTTTTCTGCGACGTAATCTTAGATGTAAATGTATTAAACCCATAAGTGTAAAAATGTTGTCAACTGTTCCCCGTCCCCTCCTAAAACCCATTTGGAATTCGTTTATTAGCTCATTATTTTCTAACCATGGTACTAATCTGTTATATATTATTTGCGTAAATAACTTACACAAAGAATTAACAAGTGCTATGCCTCTATAGTTAGAGGGATCTAGTTTGTCACCCTTTTTATACAGTAAACTGATGTGTGTAGAATACCATGAACTAGGGACTGATTCGGTAGTTAATATCACATTGAACATATTTAAGATATAGTGTTCCCATTTTACGGGCAGAATTTAAAAAAATTCATTTGATACGTTGTCACTGCCTGCGGCTTTATTTAATTTGCATTTCTTAATGCTAGCCCTTAACTCTGCAAGACTAATAGCGCAGTCTAAGACAGGATGCAGACAATCAACATATTGATATCGCGTATAAGGAGTTGCAATATATTGTTCAGAAAGGAATTGTTCCCAGGTTTCTAAAGAAATTTCATTTTTAAAAAACGATCTGGTTTTTAATTTTCTAATAGTATTCCAAAATAATTGTGCATTTTTAATATTGGCTAGGTTATTATTAAGTTCATTATAATACTTGATTCTATTTTTATTTACTAACTTCTTGTATTCCTTTTTTGATTCCACATACACCACTAGATTGTTAGCATTTCTATCATTGTAGTAATTTTTAAGAAACAATTTAGCTTGTTTTTTTGCTATTTTACATTCCAAGTTATACCACGGGGCATTATTTTTCAAAGAGTTATTACCATTGTCTTTCTTTACTTGCAACATGCCTGAGACACTTGCAGCTTCTTTAATTGTGCTAATTAAATTTTTGTTAAGAGCATCAGTATTATCGCTATTAAAGTAGATTGTATTAGAATTTTCTAGATAACTTACGTAGTGTGAACGATATTCATCAATATATTTAAAATTAATCGTATATTTGACCTTATTATATTCCTTATTTTGTGTATTCGATATGGACTTATTGTATATAACCGAAAAATCTTCAACTAAAACCGAGCATATATTATGATCTGATTCTAAGGTGTCGATAATTTCAAATTTTGCAACACTCTCAAGAAGTGACATATTTCCCCAAGCGAAATCTACTATACTGCTGCCATTTGCATTATGAAAAGTCCACCTACCTGGAATGTCGCCTGTTGTACGACCGTTTAACGAAAATAACCCAAAGCTTTCTAAGATTTCTACAAGTTTTTTACCTCTTGAATCCACAGCATCAGATAACGAATTTCTTAGTTCCATAACGTTGGTGCAAAAGAATGTATTTTGTGGGGCTTGATTTAGCTGGCCGATTTTGGCATTAAAGTCCCCTAATATTAGGAGTTTGTAGCCAACATAAGAATCTAAAATTGCAGTCAGAGTATCATAAAGCATGATTTAACATATTTCATCATTTAGACTTGGTTTAAGGTATAATGCACCTACAATATATTTTTCTAACTGAGTTTCAAAACATAAAAATGCCCAAAAGTAATTCTCCTCAATTATATGTACATGAATGTCTTCATTTTTTTTTAGAAGTACTAGCAAACCTCCGCTCGCCCTACCTTTGTCCCGCTCTTTTACGGCTGCAATGAAACTAACTCTTTCATATTCATGTAAAAACACAGGTAAATTAATATTATCATAAACAGCCCAAGTCTCACATAAACAAATTATGTCCGCTTTTAGTAGAGCTGATTTTGTTTCAAGATCTAGATTAAATATTGTATTTAAACCATGGACATTCCAAAATATAATACTAACACTGTTTACTGTCTTGTTAAAAGAATTATAGATATCTAAATATGAATTATGTTGAATATTCTGTAAATACTTGCCATTTGTGCTAGGTGGTTGGTGTGGTGTTATGTTTGTGTTTGTGAATCGTGTACTGGCTGAAAAAACTGAGGTAGTAACTGCTGCTGCTTTGCTGGTGGTTTACAGGTGTCATCGGACGAATTGCTGCCCCTGCTTCTTTTTCCGGACGGCTGGCTGGCATCAAACGGTGCGCCATTTACTAGAAGTTTGTTACCCTTTAGCCTCACTAGGTTCCCTTTACTTTTGAGGTCTTTCCTAATCCTTAATAGATTTGCTTTTTCTTCTTGTTGCTGCGTGCTAAGATCTAATTCTATGTAGATGCTTGTACCCTTCAGCTTATGACGGTTTTTCATAATTGCAGCCTTCAGTTGAAAAGTACAAAATGATACCAATATTGGCCTGTTTGATTTGTTTTCAGCGCCAAGTATTCTAACTTCTTCGATGTCTTGATTAGAACAGTCCAGGTGAAAGGAAGTATTTATAAACTTTACTACCTTATCTTTTAAGTTTTCTTCTGCGTTGTTAGCATCGTGTAGTCCCTTGATTATAATGTTTTTCTTCTTTACTTGCTTCTCTAAATTATTGATAACTTTTTGTTGTTGTAATACAACATTATTAAGTTCACTCATTTCGCCTTGAATTTTATTCCAGTCTCCGTTGAGTTTGGCAATACTTGCTGTTATTGCAGCTGTTTCCTTCTCTATTGCATCTAATTTACTGATTTTTTGCAATATTTTGTCAATTTTTTCTTCCATAATTGACTTTGACAGCTTATTGAAGTTGTTAAAGTCTCGCAATGTTGCCAACACGGAAATACCGAGCACGTTGTGGGTCTAACCTTGACGAGTTTTCACAATTCGAATAAATATTACACTACTTCTAGGCCAAATATTTGGCAGATAACAATTGTGCGTGTACTTTCACTACTCATCTATGTATAGGTAGTAGTTATTTTATTTGAAATTGTATTCACTATATACTTGGAATGATATTCCTAAATAGCTAAATACTTTGCTTGCTTACTTGTCAACGCAGTGGTACCAACCCTATCTACGATCTAATCGATTAAATTGATTAGATCGATCAGATCTGATTATTGATCTGTATTAAATATTGAATGACTGGTAATATTAACATGAATTTTTGTAGGTACTAGTAATACATAAAATAGTATTCTTAAATTTTCAGTGATAGAAAAATTATCGATCAATCAAATCTTATTGATTGTCCAAATCTGATCCTTATCGATCTGATCGATTAAATTATTAGGGGACCATATTGATCGATCGATCTATCTTTCGATCAGATCGATGTTTTTCGCAGTCGTAGACCCGTGCTGCGCAGACTTTTTAAATCGCAGGTCAATACGAAAATTTCATTTTGTATACAAAATTGTAAAAATAAGTGGACGGGCACGTATTATACGTAATTTTTACGCGTAAAAAACTCTAATTTACACGCACTCACATGTGTCAGAAGACTCGCAAAAAAAAAAATCATTTCTGTTCCATCAAAAGTAAACATGAATAAATGCTCTCTTATAAACATATAAAAAATTATGTACATTTATAAATATGAATTATATAATTTTCTGCTCTTGGTATAGGTTTTTTATTTATTTTATATTTAAAACTTAAAGAAGAGCCACACAAATTTCGTAAAAAAGCCACAAGTGGCCTGAGGGCCACCACTTGCGCACCACTGAACTAGACTATATCCTTAAGGCGGGAATGTAGCTGTATATAAAGAGGAAAAACAGTGCCCTACGGTTTGTAAAATATTTAATCTAATACTAACGTGAGAACATTGGAATTTTTTTACGACAATATTTAATATTCATTCTACAGTGCGACGCATGGATTTTACCAAATTTTGCCATAGTATTGTTTAAAAAACCCGAATAAAGAGAAAATACTACTTTTACATGTTTAATTTAGGGCACAAAACAAAATGTAGGTAAAATGTTATACATTTTTGCGTTTGATTATTTCTTTTGTCTAATAAATACCTACAATACTTTACAAATACGATGCCACTTTTAGAGCGCGTTCGCTATTGCTGCCTTTGTTCTACAATCTATATATATATATATATATATATATATATATATATATATATATATATATATATATATATATATATATATATATATATATATATATCACTCTCCTTTTTCTGGACGAAATCGTAGACAGCTACAATCCGGCCTTAACTTATGAATCCAAAGTTAAGCAGTATGTATTTGGGTCGTAGAACTTTAACATAATAATTGTATAAAATATTAATTCTAATTCATTAATGCTATTATAAATTCCCATCTTCAAGACTTCGACGCCACGGTACGCATCCTGCCGGTCTCGGTTCGAGTTTCTCAACAAACAGCTCTCTCGCTTGCTTGCGGTGCTCCACTCCACAGCGTCGCAGGGTTTTTACCCGACGATGGTATTGCTTCCGGTTCAAGCGAATGTTTAAGATTTAGATTGGCGTCGCTTGTTACCGAATGAATTATGCAGAGGGTTGCAGTAATTCAACTTAAGATGGATGGATGGTTTAACTTTGCGAGGAAGATAGTGTATTGGATTTATTGGAAATTTTTATTTTTAGTTTTTAAATTAAATTGAGTTGTGAAGTTGCTGGGAAAGAAGTGTAGAAAATTGAAGTTTGTTTTCAATGTAGGGAATCGTTTATAATTACGATATATGGTTACTGTTAAGTTAATAGTTTGTTAGCCAACCGTAATAAAATAAGTGCAGTTGTATAAGATTAATAGATTGTTTTGTTAGTGGCGGATCTAGAAAATCTCTAAGAAGGGGGCGAATTCTTATCAAAAGTATAATATTTCGATGCTGTTCTTTGAAAAAGAAAGGAAAATAGCTCCGCAGGCAAAAAATTTGTAGGGTTTAAGGTCAATGGCTGTTTCATTAAAAGTCAAGTTTATCTATAAAACGGAAATTACATATATTTTACCCTTTTTACCTCTCGCCACTCATATCTGTAAGAGAGGTATTGTAATCATGCTAAAATTTCGATAGTGAGTTTTCAATGGATAAGCACGTTTTGAGGTCCCTATACTCAAAATCACAAGTTCTGGCAGTGTGGCAGAGATAGCAATACAGTGTTGCTAAATGTATCCCATAAGAGTAATGTGTTAGACAAAGATGGAGAATCCAGAGGCGGATTGTTTGTTTTTCGCTTACTTGTAATTTTAATAAATTATGCTGATTATTTTTTGACGTTTCTCAAAACCAATATAATGTTCAATTTATTGAATACATTAATAAGTAATAAATTGATATGCCTCCAATTTAAAATCTTTTACTTAGAGAAAAAACTCTGGTTTCTAATAATAATTCCCCAGTGTTTCAATTTATTCTCAGCATCTTTACTGATAATTTTTCTCGTTTAATATGAAGGATACGTAATTAAGTAAAATATTAAATTAATATAAATATACAATTTTATTTTATTTTTTCGATAACAAATTGATAACAATGTAACAATAAAATAAACACAGCCAAAGACGACCAAGTCAAAATCACAAATGGCGAGTAATACAAATATATACATGTTGTTTAAAAGACATAACAATTAATGAACAAATGTTGTCTATATATACATAGCATAAAATATAATTACAAACTTATAGGAAAATATCACATACTAAGTACATTGAAAATTTGAAGTAAGGTCCTGGACCTGTTTACATTTAAACTTCGAGGCAGGTAGTTAGGGGTAGCAGCGGTACTCAAACATGCAACTCATGCGTTACATCTTCATCGCTTTCAGTATCACTGTCGTCACTGTCTGATGTGTTTTCAAATTCCTTTTTAATTCTATACAACTGACGTACACTGACACTTGTCATTTCTGATACAAGACACATTATGTCATTTAAAGACATTGTTTTTAAATTAATATGATACATTATTATATTATTTATAATACGTTTTTCACCCACAGAATACATTTTAGTTCACAAGATAAGAAACTCATCTTGCCAAAGTAAAATTGATTACTAACTTTATATTATCAACAATACCACTATTTATACCTACCCTACGAGTTAACGGTAATTAGCAAAAATACACAGGTATCTTGAAAATATTGTTATTAGCTAACTCAGTGCAGATTTTCTGCGTAAATTCTTCGTTACAACAATTTAAATCGTATAATCCTATTATGGCACTGTTAATTGGGATTACATTAGATGGTAGTTACAAATAAATTACAAGAAATGTAATTAGTATATGTCTTGAAATGAGATTACAGGAGTAGGTATAGTTATTATATCATTTCTTAAGTAATGTGAAATCAAGCTTATAATATTTTCAAACTGTTTCGGAACTGCTGGCTTCTTTTCCCATCGGCACCACTCCACCGCTATAAGATTTACAACCCTATACTTACATTTCATTATGAAATTTAACACTGCAAACTAAAATGTGTTAAAGCATGAAAACTGAATGGTGTACCATGAAACAATGTAAGTGTAAAACTGGCAACAAGGCCGAGTTTATCTCCATAAGAATAACATTGCCTATCTCTGCCATACTGCCAAAACTTGTGATTTTCAGTTTATAAGATTTATAACCCTATACTAACATTTCATTATGAAATTTAACACTGCAAACTAAAATGTGTTAAAGCATGAAAACTGAATGGTGTACCACGAAACAATGTAAGTGTAAAACTGGCAACAAGGCCGAGTTTATCTCCATAAGAATAACATTGCCTATCTCTGCCATACTGCCAAAACTTGTGATTTTCAGTTTAGAACACGATTTTGATAATTTCGCGATGATGTCTGTGTGTGTGCCTGTGTGTCTGTGTGTGTCTGTGTGTGTGTGTGTGTGTGTCTGTGTGTGTCTGTGTGTGTCTGTGTATGTCTGTGTGTGTCTGTGTGTCTCTGTGTGTGTGTGTGTGTGTGTGTGTGTGTGTGTGTGTGTGTGTGTGTGTGTGTGTGTGTGCGCGCGCGCGTGCGTGTGTGCATGTGTGTGTGCGCGCGCGTGTGTGTGCGTGTGTGTGTGTGTGTGTGTGTGTGTGTGTGTGTGTGTGTGTGTGTGTGTGTGTGTGTGTGTGTAAGCGTGTCAGGATGGATGTTGGAGGTACGATAACTCAAATATCACTATACTAAATGTTACTATCTACAATATGTATTCAAAACGTTGTTTCTATCTAGCACCATTTTCCAATTACAAGAAGTTAAAAATTCTGCAAATTTGTTACAATTTTTATTTATCTGCCTGCCTATGGAAACAAAAAATAAAATATTTGAGTGTTAATGTCATATGAATTTTTGACTTTTTGGCAAATTGAAATGGAAAATATGAAATGTCATTTAGATTTATAAGGTCATAATAAACTTTAATAATATTATAAAAACTACAATTCCCGAATTCCCTTCTAGTACAATGGTATATTTGTAAGTAGGTAAGTACTGTCATACACACTTAGTAAAATAGTATATGGCGAGAGGTCATGTGTTGGCCACATCGGATTTTTTACGAGTAAAAATTAAAATTAATAACAAATTTAAAAAATAAATGAAATGAAAATAGGGAAATTTCTTTATCTTTAATTTGTCAACGATTGATTAAACTTTTAAAGATCAAATCCTCACAAAGGGGGGCGTTCACCCCATCGCACTCCCCTTGGATCCGCAATTGCTATAATTACAAAATAATATATTTTTCAATAATTGTTATTTTATTAAAATTATATTTAGTGTAAGTAGGTATAATTAAATAATAAAATTAAAATTTACCAACCGCCAAGGGGGAGGGGGGGCGATCGCCCCATCGCCCTCCTTGGATCCGTCAATGCGGTATGTATTTATATTACCGTTTAAACCCGCAGCCAGTTTAAACTAGTAAAAACTCGAAAAAATGAAGGTTATTTGTACAAATTAACTTAACCTAACCTTACCTAACTTTACACATTAACTATTCAAAACTAAAGTTTGGTTAGGTTAGTTCCTAGATTTTACTAGTTGAAACTTGTTATAACTTATAACTGACTTCGGGTTTTGACGGTAACATTTGTATAAAAAATCTGACGTGGACACCACATGACTTTCTTGTACGCCTATTAAACTGTTCATACTTTTCTTAATAACTAAAATAAAGAATATAAAAAAAATCTGACGTGGCCACCACAAGACCTCCCGCCATACCTACTTTATTCTTTTAACTTATTATACAAATATATTAATATAATATAAGTACTACTACTACTGCTAATATACTTACAAATATATTTTAGTCATTTTATTTAAACTGCAGAAGAAGATATAAAGCATATTTTACTATTGTCTCTGTCATGTCATAATCATTTAAATTTTACGTAATAACAAATGTTAATCGATCATGCACTACAAGTTACCGGAAATACTAAATTATAAATATAGACTTTAATTATTCGTAAATGATACCAGATACAAAAATAATAAAATACCGATTGTATGTAATAATCACATAATCTTTCATTTAAAATAAAAAAAAATTGTCTGAAATTAAATATTTATCGAAATATTTGAAAAAAGTACTACTTCCGGTTTGTAGATTGAAACAAAAAATAGGAGGTGCTGCTAGATGCTATAACAGTCCTAAATACAAAATTTCAACTTTCTACGTCTAACCGTATTTGAGTTATGCGACACACATACGTCCGTCCGTCCGTATATACGTCCGTCCGTACGTACGTACAGACGTCACGACGAAACTAGTCATAATGGATTCAGAAAAGGTCAAAACGGATATTTCCATCAAAATCTGAAAACCGAAATTTTTCGCGATTACAATACTTCCTTTGTACAACGAAGTAAAAATGATGCAGTAAACCAAATAACAGAATTATTAAAAAAAAATATTAACATTTCGTATTAGGAATATCTTTATAAGTACATTCATTAGCTCTGTACATTAAAATTATTAAATTGAAAAAATAAATATAAAATACAAAATAATTAAAATTTATGTAGCTATCCTTCGTGCCAGAAGAAACAATTTATAATGTAAAACGAAATAGAAAAACAAATATAAAAATAACAGCAAAGAAAACGAAGGTAAGGTAATACTTACTACTATGATGTAAGTTGATGTCGTTTTAAAAATAATTAGTTTTATTAAAACAAGCTGCAATTGAAGCACGATGTAGAAATTATATAAAATTGCGCAAGGTAAAGTTAAATCAAGTTTCAAAATTAAATAAAAATATAGATTTTCTGAGTATTACATTTTAGAAGGATGCGAAGATTTTTATGAAGCTTTGATGAAAAAAGTTCAGGGGTTCATCGTATAATAAAATATTTATTATTAAATTTCACAGAGTGTGCGTCTGAATTCTCCGAACGCATTCCTATTCCTAGTTTTTAGTCAAAAATGTATGAAATTATTACGCCCAAATTTTATTGCACAGATATGAAAATATTATATCTTCAAAGAACGCATACCTTATGACATTTTCATAAAACTGGAAAATAAATTGTTAAATTTACATGACTCTAAACTATTTCATGGCAGGCAATTTGATTCTTTTCTTTCTTCTTCGCAGTGAACGGTCAATTTAACATTTCAGCGAGTTTCCCATTTTCCAAATTTTCATCGAAACTTGTGTTAAATGATCTGAGAGAAAGTTTTTTCATTCCGCGCGAATTTCCCGAGAAAAGAATTCGCGGATTGGAAATCTCATGCTAGATTTTCTCATCATTTTTTAGTATTTTTTGCCTTATAATTTTAATGAACAGTACGCAATATATACAAGCGAAATTGGTTTCGTTAAATTGGAAAGTTAATCGTATTTTATCATCTCTCTATGTGTATTCTCTTGAGATGATCGAAGGGCGCAATCAGTCTTCGTTGACGTTTTATTATTGAAATATTGAAATCAAGAGAGAAATATTCGTATTCCTGAACTTTTGTGATAGAGATTTAGAGTACAATTTCCTGTTTAAACATTGGAAGAAAAGGTAATAAAAATATGACGTAAAAACGACCGATCTGATTTTCTCTGAGGAAATTAACCAATAAAAAAAGTAATAACTTTTAAAAATGTCATTTGTTTTTATGATGTAATAAATATGGACTTTATGGTTTTGGTATTTTACTCATATTGGGTAAATTGTGTTACCGTTTATTGGTTTATTTAAAAATATGTTTTTATAGATGTCATTAAAATCTTCCTAAGCCTTTGAATATAAACGAAAAGTTAGACATTGCTTTTTATGGAAATTTTGAAGTATTTTAGCTTTTAGTATTATTAAACACAGAATAAAATTTGTTAATATTCATGACTTTTATTTATCAGGTACCTGATATTTTTGAATGAAAAACTAATTTCATTAGGTACCGTACAGTAAACTGCAATAACTAAGTATATCGATCAATTTAAAGAAATGTAATATGAATTCAGGTTTTAGGTCTGTCATTTTCTCACTAAACTTGATAAAATTCTTTGCTAGAATATTACCCATTCGTACAGTAAACTGCAGAACTCTTGAGAGGATTGAATAGTAAGGGCTGGTTTATAATGGATGTAATCGGTTACTTCTTCTGTAATATGTGTGATGTAATCTGCTATATAACTGTCAGAAATGGATACGTTTGTTGATAGGTACATAGTTGGATTGGATCTGCAATGTTCATGACAATAAATATTGTAGCGAAATATAAAATAATCATCAAAATGAAAACAAAGATCAACAAAAAACTAATAGGACTTGCTTGATATTTGTTGGGAAAAGAGTGAAGTAGGTGGTAATGGAGTGGCTTTGTACTGAGTATGGCTAACTTTAGTAAAATTTTATTTTAATAAAATAATATGTTTGCAATATTATACCTATGGCCACACTTTATATATATACATACCTATAGATACTCTACGAAGTTTTCTTAAAGGTTGGCGAACCTTACAGTATAGGTAAACGTCAAATCCAGTGTCATTATGAACCGTAACATAGAAACATGAATTATGGCAACATGTGCTTATGAACTTATCTAATCACTTATTTTACACGTCCACTCGCTGTCACTGTTAGAACCCAAGAGAGCGAAAAATCGCAAATCAGGGGAAGTGTGCGCTCGTCGCTCAGCTGGTGAACAAGGGAAGAAACAGTGAAGGAATTAATACGGAATGGTGGCAAAAAAAATTCTACAATAGCATATGTTACATCCATTATAAACCAGCATTAAGCATTGAAACGACAAAAATTAGATATAAAGTAGGTAATCATAATCACTTAAAATAATAAAAACCTGTACTTACGAATTATTGTAGACGATCAGCAATATCTGAAAATAAGAATGAAATGTTATTTTAAAATAATTGTTGATATAATTGAAGATTAAACGAACTTACCTGTAAGTGAAGTTCAATCGAAATTATATGAGAGCCTCGTTCGAAGTAATTACAACTATGTAGTAACGCTTTGCCGGTACGATTATGTCACAATGTTTAGTAAAAACAAAAAACGTAATGTGTTACGTCCCCCTGGATTCCTCTGTCTCCGATCTCCGTGATAATATTTAATCATTTCGTTTAGAGCGGAAAGAAAATTTCTGCTATTTTCCTATGGGGTTGGGAAATGGGTGGGAGGTTGTAATTACTTCGAACGAGGCTCTCATATAATTTCGATTGAACTTCACTTACAGGTAAGTTCGTTTAATCTTCAATTATATTTCGAGCCTCGTTCTCGTAATTACAACTATGTAGATGTTTAGATTTATGAAAAAGCTGAAATTTTATTGCTATATTTTGCCCTAAAACCAACCACATACTTAATAACAAACCAGCATTGTTATAGTTATCCATTTAGGATTGTAACCCCAAAATTTTCCTTATTATAATTAGACACATGTCTATTATAACACTTTGCAATATCTGACAATTCCGCGACCAGCCAGCTGTGTTTCTTATTACTTACATCCAAACTAATTCCTCTTACACCCTGCTAATGTTGACGCTGAAAACCGGCTTTATATTAATTCCACATTCATCTGAAACTGTTTTAATTCATCTAGAAAAAGTTTGTGCACCTACAGCTGTATGTGGTTTATTCCAGGAAATAAAACCATTTATTGGTATGCCGCACTAATTTGGTTTTCTCTAAATAAAGGTTTAGTACTAGCCACACGTAAATTAGGTTTTTCTAAGAAAATCTAGAAAAAATTGATTTGGGCTTGGTCCTGAGGTTTCAATGAAAGAATTTATCTCAATTTCAATGCCGGTCTGTGTTTGATGAATATTATTTATCTCAATTTCTGCTAAAATTTGGACTCTATGCACTGAAACTAGTGCAAATAAGGTACTTAATCTTTTTGTTACATTTTTTAATGATAATTTATCTAAATGACTTTCAGTTGCTAATTTGTCTAATACCTACGATATTAGTATCCCATATTTTACTGAATCTTAGGAAATAATGGTTTCAATCTGAATATTCCCTTTAAAAATCTCTTTATAAAAGTGCTATTTGTTAATAGGCCCCCAGAATATAGGAAATTGCCGACCGTGCTGAATTGGGGTTGCCGTAAACCGCACCTTGTATAAATTGAAATACTAAAATATCTAAAATATCTAAAATATCTAAATTATCTAAATATCTAAAATATCAAAAAATCAAAACGTGACTCGAGTCACCGGGTATGATAGCTGTAGATTTCCCCTTTCACCGAAACTTTGAATAATAAAAAATATACATTTTTACCCAAGTTATTGGACTTTTGTCCGCCCGCTCCTGTGTAGATGCATGGAGCATGCTCTCCGGCATGCAGCGCAGAAGCTCAAAATCCAGGGTGCGCTTGGGCCCGTTTATCTCGGAAAACGGTCAAATTTTAGAGAAAAATATTAAGGACCATTTTTTGATCTTGATTTTTCTCTAAACAAAAAATTCTCTAAATGCTATATTTTAGCAGATATTGGCGGAAAAACGATTTTTGCAACCTTTGGGACTTTTTCTCCCCCGTACAAGAAAATTTTTTACAGAACTTTTTCTTATATTAAATTACGTGTCAATCTCGACAAATTAATATAAAAATTACATTGGTGAGCGATTTTGTCAAGGTTGGACCCTTCATTTACTGGACTATAAGTTATATTCTGTCGTCATAAACAACTTATATCCGTGACTATCACAGAACAAAATTTTTAGTTTATAAAAACCCCCTGATATTGTTTTAGCGTTGCGCCCGATAAAAAAGATATTAAAATATCAACAGTGGCTGGCGAATAATTTAGAGTTTCGGTTTCGAACGCTTCCCACACAATCTGCTATTAAGGATAGATTGGTTGCAAATGGGTGAACTTATGTTCTGCAAGAGGATAACAATAATGTATTAGCAGAGTGACAAACTAATGGTTTATCTTTTAAACTAACAAAAAAAAAGGAAACAAGGTTGCTTACCAATATATTAAAATTCCCTCTGCTTAATCTTCTATAATTTTATGTAAGACCTTTAAAATCATAGCAAACGGTGGAAACGCATAATTATATAGGTTTTTCCATGATATAGTGAGTGCATCAACAATAATTAAACAATAAGGATCACTATGCCATGAACAGAACTTTCCACATTTAGCATTTATTTTCTTTTGGATGGTATATACTAGGCGTAAAGCCAAATATTTTTCTGTTCGCACAATTTTGCTAAATTATGTAATTTGTTAAGTTGCGCTCCACTCATTTTATTAACATATGAGATCGCTGTTGTATTGTCTATTCTCAACCAGCTTTCGCAATTTACTTTAACTCTTGCAAATCAGTGAAGGTCTATAAAATTGCCAGTAAACACAAATAGTTCGTAATATGTTCTTTTCTTTAAGCACGATTCCAAAGACTCTGTGCAGTTTGACCTGCACAAAATATACCCGAACCATGCTTAGAAGTATCAGGAAAAATTATTAAATTCAAATCGAATTTGAAATGTCTTATGGGATTTTTAGAACTTAAATTATTTATCGACCATTTAATTTTGTGTTTAATTTATCGGGTAAAAACATAATTTTATCCAAATCGCCGTTACTTTTAGACAGAGCTATGTTTTTATCTGTCTCCACCTGCTTTTGTGTAAAGCCAGCTGTACAAAAGAACTGATTGAAATTAATTTCTTTCCCAACAAAAATTTTATTTTGGTAATTAAAATAATTTTCTTATGTTCTGGTAATTCCAACAAGTAATTACTAGAATTTATAATAACTCTAAATATAATATTTAGTACTAGGTGTTAAACTACTTTTTTCAAATATTTAGTACAACCCATGGTATTGTAAACGATCAATAATCTTTCGCAAATTAGATAAACAATGTTCAAATGAATTGACGAAATACAAAAAATCATCTAAATAAAAGTTATAGAACTCCTTGCTATCTTAAGCTCTGTACTACTATCCTCATAATTTTTGTAAAATGAAAAGGACTTGTACAAAGTCCAACGGCAAACCAGTGAACTGATACAATTTGTTATTGTAAGAAAAACTCAATATTTGCTGCTACTTTTAGCTACTGGAAATTTTAAAAATTATATACATCTTTTAGATCCCAGTGGGCATCTAAATGAACCGGGGCTAAGCAATTTAGTCGCTTTTCTGGTGTCCTCCATTTTCAAACAGTTGGTGAAAATAATTTATTGAATTCTGTATAGCAATATGTAACTGTGTTCAGTTATTTTTAGTTACCTTTGGCACAAATTTTTGCTTTAGCTGACTAGCGAAGGGCAACTCGTAACCCTTAATGCAGCTCAACTACAAAGGTATCCTTTGTAAACAATTTCCATATTTGTTAGAAACCTTAAGACGACCAGCACTTACCTCTGGAATTACTATTGCTGTGTTGTCGTCGTTGAGACTGCATGTTTACAGCTCACCGGCGTTAAGTTTTCGCTGAAAACCTGAACCTTGTTTGTATCGCTGCAGCTCGGTTGTGAGTCTGCGAAACTACAACTCGGTTTTTGGGTCTATGCTGTCGCACCTCGAGCGCCCATCTGCGCCTGTGTAGCCCTGAGGTGGTGAGCGTTTCCAGTTAAAAAATATTTAACCCACTCCTCTTCTGACAAAATATTGGATAGAGTTTTTCCAATTACAGTTATTGCAGTCTCTAACTGGTTCTGCGAGTCCAGAAAATGATTGTCTCTTTTGAGAATAATCTGGCAAAAGAGCTTTTATTTTGGGTTTCAGTTTTGGTGCGGTAAAGTAGGAAACTTCGCTAGACACGTATTTTGTGAAGTTATAATTTTTTAGTCGCCTTTCCGACCTCTGTCCTGATCCAGTTATTCTATTGTTTTTCAGCATCTGGATGCAGATGCGTGTTTGTTGCATGAAGAGTGGTTCGATTTCGAATTTGTTAATGGGTAATTATTTCGGAGATACGAGAATCTCCGATGCTAATTAGTCTGACAAGGCTAGTAATTTACTTCTCGAATGACTAATTGCATATTTTTCTTCTTTTAAGAAGTTTGAAAATATTTACTTTTAGGATAAGTAATATGCATGTTTTAATTTTTGTAAAATTTAAATCAATAAGATCCATTTTGTAACTGCTTCACTACTTGCGTGAGTTTCAGTTATATAATTGCAGATGTTTCACCACTTGTGTGAACTCGTACTGCTAATTAAGAGGTCAATTAAAACAGACTGTTTAATCTCTCGTGTTAAATTAATCTAGCTGCTAATTGGTTGAAAATATATACCTTTTGGGATGAGTAATATGCATAATGTTTTAATCTTTATAAAACCGAAATCGATAAGATTCATTATGTAACTGCTTCACTACTTGCGTGATTTTCAGTTATGTAATTGCAGATGTTTCACCTCTTGTGTGAACTCGTACTGCTAACTAAGAAGTCAAATAAAACAGTGCTAAACTAAGACTTCGAAGTATAAGGGTTCTTGCCCCTCTATAAGAGTTCTTGCCTCTCTATAAGGGTACTTGCCCCTTTATGCTAACTAAGAAGTCAAATAAAACAGTGCTAAACTAAGACTTCGAAGTATAAGGGTACTTGCCCCTTTATAAGGGTACTTGCCCCTTTATAAGGGTACTTGCCCCTCTATAAGGGTACTTGCCCCTTTATAAGAGTACTTGCCTCTTTATAAGGGTACTTGCCCCTTTATAAGGGTACTTGTCCCTTTATAAGGGTACTTGCCCCTTTATAAGGGTACTTGCCCCTTTATAAGGGTACTTGCCCCTTTATGCTAACTAAGAAGTCAAATAAAACAGTGCTAAACTAAGACTTCGAAGTATAAGGGTACTTGCCCCTCTATAAGGGTACTTGCCCCTTTATGCTAACTAAGAAGTCAAATAAAACAGTGCTAAACTAAGACTTCGAAGTATAAGGGTACTTGCCCCTTTATGCTAACTAAGAAGTCAAATAAAACAGTGCTAAACTAAGACTTCGAAGTATAAGGGTTCTTGCCCCTCTAAGAAAAATACCGATTCAATATTATAAAAACAAAAACATATGCAAAACCGCATCACCCTCAATTTAATTGTTATAGTTATAAGTGTATAACCAACTTTCGGACTTGTAATAAATGCAATAATCTACTTATTGAAAACAAAATTCGAAAATCATGACCACCACCGGTAATAATTTACCTTGTTTATTTTCTAAAATTTCCTCTGAGGAAGAAGAATTTTAATTTGCCGAGGACTGCGCTATTTTCCTTTCGAGTTTCCCTTTTTCCTCATCCGCGAGTCTCTATCCTCTCTTCTTTTCCCAATCTTCTTAAATAATTGCAGAACACTGTACACTAACTTTATAACATTTAATTAATCGGAGCCGATGTGACCACAACCGCACAAGAAAGCGTAATGATTAAATATTATCACGGAGATCGGAGACAGAGGAATCCAGGGGGACGTAACACATTACGTTTTTTGTTTTTACTAAACATTGTGACATAATCGTACCGGCAAAGCGTTACTACATAGTTGTAATTACGAGAACGAGGCTCGAAATATAACTTAATTAAACATTTAAACATAGTGAAATAGCTCAAGTGGTTATAGAGCTGCGAGGCTCTGCGAGGTAACTCAACGGTTTTTTCAAATTAACCACATGTTAACTTTCTGTTTGAGAATGATCAAGATCCTGGTCGAAACGTCGCAAACCTTATAACTATGTTTTACAATAAAGCCAGTCATCCAAATAACTAGGTGTTATTCATATTTCCAACCTCAGAATGACAGTAAATTTAAAAAAAATCCTGCCCTGTGAAGTCAACTACTAATAATACTACCAATCTACCTACGAGTATAATCCATAGCTGCGAATACTTCTGAAACGTATGACGCAAAGTAACAATAATACTAACAACCGCCTAACTTTCGCAACTTCTTGCGTATTCTGTACTTACATCCGCGCATTTCTCATTTTCCAGTCCCATTTCAACTCCATTTTCTGTTCTATACATCGTACGTGTGCGAGTATTCGTTGTGAGACCAGAGCCAACTAGATGCGTATCTCGGCAAATAAGCCTTCAGCAACCCTCCTCTCAACTTCTGCCACATACTCACAAAGGGTTCTATTCCTATACCACTAGCTCCATCTTCATCTCTCCCCAAATGTCGGCCAGATTGTATGGTAATTACTGCGTGCGTTTTCCCCACCTTAATGAGAGTGTAGATGTATTTACAGGACCGGTGCTTTGGTTTACGGGATCTCTTTAAAAGATAGTAATGCGGGTTGGAGTTAAGCGAAGCTTTAAATGATTTTTTCATATTTTTTTTTGAAAATTGTTAATTTTTGTAAATATTTTTTACGAAAATGTATAATACTGCGCTTTTGATATACAAAATCGTATTGAAAAGTACTACTTTAGCTCTATTTTTTTTGTGGATTTTTAAAAAGAGCGCTGCCGGGGGGTAACCGAATTGGCTCTAATATTTTAAGGTGAATTTCACTAAATATAGTTTAACAGCTTATTTGGACATCAAGTAGATTTAAGATTTTTACTTCCTTGTACGGAGTAAAAAGGAAGTATTGTAATCGCGAAAAATTTCGGTTATCCGATTTTGACGGAAATATCCGTTTTGACCTTTTCTGAATCCATTATGACTAGTTTCGTCGTGACGTCTATACGTACGGACGTCCGGACGTATGTATGTCGCATAACTCAAATACGGTAAGCCGTAGAAAGTTGAAATTTTGTATTAAGGACTGTTAGAGAGCATGTAGTTGTGCACCTCCTATTTTTGGTTGCGATCGTCCGTGCCAAAGGGGCACTATTTGGTATTTTTCGCATTATTCAAAAACGGTATGTCGTAGAAAGTTGAAATTTTGTATTTAAGACTCATGTTGCATCTAGTTCATCACCTCATATTTTTGGTAGCGATCGTTCGTGCCAAAAGGGCACTTTATTCTAGGTATTTTTTGATATTTTCCGCATATATCAAATAGGGTTATTATATTTTTCTATTATTCTACATTTTAGTTATTAAGAAAAGTATGAACAATTTAATAGGCGTACAAGGAAGTCATGTGGTGTCCACGTCAGATTTTTTTATTAGTTGTGCCAGCGCGAAGTCTGTATCAGTATCATATGTTTTAATTATGCGATATCAAAAATAAATACACCTCGTTTGAAATAGTTATTTATATAACAAGTTTTGAAAATATAGTTTTGTCGAACGCGAACGAAAATTGCAGCCCGAGCGAAGGGAGGGTTGCAATCGTTTAAGTTCGACAAAACATTTTCAATACGTGTTATACACACTATTTTTTCTACTCCTGCAAAACAAGGAAGTAAAAGATACAAAAATAACCATTAATTTTTGACATTTACTGTCAAATTTTTAAATTTTTGTGAAATATCAATGTTGTTGCGAAAACAATGGACATTCAAAAAAAAAGAAAAACTGTGTTGCAAAGTGCCCATAAGTGTGCAACAAAGTACTTTGTTAGGTACTTTGCAACACACTTGCGACAAACAGCTGCTTTCAACATTAAAAACAATGTAGAAACATGAACTTTCAGAAGCAGGCGTAGAAAAAGAAATTTACTTATCACTCACGTGCACGAAGTATAATAATATAAACAGACAGTGTTGAACTGGCAAGTTTTGGCCACCGGGCAAGGCATATTTTTTGTATTGACTAAGGTCAACAAACGTAATATACTTAGTGTTAATTAGCTCACTAAGTTATAGAAAATGCTAAACATAATTAAACGAAATGATTTCGGCAGTTCTAGCAAAATTATTTTCACGTATAGCCTTAATTATAGAAATTATTTTGTGCGTCTTTATTATTTGACCAAGTTTGAATTTTTTCTACAGGGATAAATGTGGGTCCTTAAATTTTTTGATAACATGTTGTCTTCTCGCAAAAGAATGTATTTTTGCTATTCATACAAGAGGAAAAATCCGATGTGGCCAACACATGACCTCTCGCCACATACTCTACTATTTTACTAAGTGTGTATGAAGGTACTTACTCACAAATATACCATTGTACTAGAAGGGAATTCGGGAATTCTAGTTTTTATAATATTATTAAAGTTTATTATAAATTTATAAATACTAAATGACATTTCATATTTTCCATTTCAATTTGCGAAAAAGTCAAAACTTGACATTGACATTAACACTCAAATATTTTATTTTTTGTTTCCATAGGTAGGCAGATAAATCAAAATTGTAACAAATTTGTAAATTTTTAACTTCTTGTAATTGGAAAATGGTGCTAGATAGAAACAGCGTTTTGAATACATATTGTAGACAGTAACATTTAGTATACAATGTTATTAAAAAATTCCTATTAATTCATAAATTTTGAGAATATTCCGGTTGCACGATCAACACCAAAATCTAATCAGATCTAATCTAGGGTGTCAAAATATTATATACAAAATTTCAAATTTTTTTATTCAGTGGTATTTGAGTTATCGTACCTCCAACATCCATCCTGACACACACACACACAGACATCATCGCGAAATTATCAAAATCGTGTTCTAGGGACCTCAAAACGTGCTTATCCATTGAAAACTCACTATCGAAATTTTAGCATGATTACAATACCTCTCTTACAGATATGAGTGGCGAGAGGTAAAAAGGAAAAGGAATATGGTTTTATTTCAAATGAATCTTTGATGAAATTCTTAAAAAGTTGTAAAATCTACTCGTATTTATATTTTAGGTTTTGAGTTCTGGGCTTGCTTCATTTGACATTTTAGTTATTTCATATCATATCTCGCAATTTTATTAAAAAAATACAATCCTTGTCTTCTAGCAAATACTTTAGTAGGTACTTTACACATTTGGTAAATACCTTCACTCAAAAACAGTCGGTTTTGTAATAAAATTTTTACTTTTCCTACATTAGACAAGATTCTATTTAAAGATTTTGATCTTAAACCATAAACATTTTTCGCCTGCATCGTTTCTTAAGGGCTACGGGCGGGGACTTTTGATATGTTCACCTCCTAACTAGTCCAAACAAAGTTACGAAGTCAAAAATTGTGTTCCAAGCATTTCCCTCTATACCTTTTTTGAGCATTCGTTGCCTGGACTTAGGAACTATAGTAATTTCACAATATTTATCAAATTTTACCCGTTTTGCAAAAACAAATGAAAAGTAAACGTGCATTTGTGCATTATACATGCAAAATAAATTACATAGGTATTTAACAAACACCATGTTCTCTTGTGATTGTGTTGTATGGAAGTATCATTTTCCAAAGCAAGCAGTTTCTTTTCTGGTAGAATTCAAACTTTAAATTAGATTTGTCAAAGTCAATGTATAAAATGACTTTCCTTCGCATGTTCGGAATTAAATGAAGCCGGTTCTGCTTATTTGGGCGTTGAATGTGTGTCAGTGTGTGTGTGTACGTGTGAGAGGGTTGAAGGGCAATGTGTTACGTGGCTCCAGGGTAGACATATTGACTCTTGCCCCCCAACAGATTAGTTTGTATTGTTTGATATTCGGTACAGATGAAGTGAGATATTTGCTTATTGTTCCACTAAAGTTAAGAGGAATGTTCGCTTAAATACCACTTGGAATTGAAGTCAGAATTATGTCAATATGAGACGTGATCCTACTAATAATGACTGCATGAAAGCTACTTATGAAGTATGATGATTTATGAAGTTATGAAATTATTTGTTTTCACGCTGAGTCTCTAACCAAGTATAATACAAAACAGTAATTATTGCACTTGACCCAAAAATTATAAACTTTTTTTCTGCAGAACAGTCAGAACGTGTTACAGAAGATTAGATACGTATGGTCAATAAAACTTATAACTCTTACTTTTATATACAATTAGTGCAGAATACAAATTTTGGTAATGGAACGAAAGCATTCTTTTTCTCGTAAAAATTGTCCTGCGTAAATTTGATTCATTGAGTAAACATAGTCATGTTATGTTTCCATTAGCAAATCTCGATTCCTATACCAAGTTTTATTTATTTGTTATGTAAACACCCAGTGGTGTATTTATGGATGCCGAGACCCTGTGCGCGAAATTTTTTGGGCCCCATTGCATTAAGTAAATTTTAAATCTAATACTGGCACTAGGCTCACTACATCGAGCTAGGAGAATGAATAATTAACTGGCTACATCTAGTTTATACATTATGTACTTTTGTAGAATTATTGTTTAGTAGTAGAAATCGTAAAAAAAATGTGTAAAGCGTTGCATGCGAAAAAATTTTTTGTTAAAAATTAAACGTTTTCTTAAAATTACTTATATTTTTAACAGGCAGAAAAATTTTATTTTCTTCTGTTTTCGGTAGTCGAATGAAATATTTTTCATTGCTATCGTCATTGTTTTTTAAAGAATGGTCTTTTTTATCTCTCCGTATGGACGTCAAAGATCGTATAAAAAGTAGCCAGAATTTTTATAAATAATCTTAAGGTGTTCAAATTTCCGGGCACCATTGAAAAATAACAAATAAAATGTATCTTTATAAAATAAATATGCAACTTTTTATGAAAAATTCCCGCCAAATCATCGCAGGTACTCGAACTTTCCTAGAATTTACAGGAAAACGAATTAAATTTCTCGCATCTGTTGGTTAATTGTGTCCATAATGTTTTTAGCACACCGTACAAGCTGTCAAAGTTGTACATTATTTGACATCACGATCATTTTTTTCTTAGGAGTATGGGAGGGGGTGGAATCGATTTGGCTTCACATTGACTTGCATCACATTAAAGAGAAAACTTCAAACTTTTAGAACTCAAAGATTCATCTCATTTCGACTAAATGCAACCGAGTTATGGCAATCTCCCATTTTTGGTGCATTCTCCAGTTTAGTATAAGCACCTCAATCTTCAAATGTTGAACATTATGGACAGGTCTTAAAATATTAATTCAAAATAAATACTACGGTGCAAATACTATTTATTTGAAAAATGAAACATGATATTATAAAAATCTCACCGATCTGATGTAAAGATATTATTTGTAAATTAGATCATATGTATTTTTTTGGAAATAACTATAACCGCTGGTTATCTCAATTTTTTACAATACTAAACAAGTGCAGAAAGCAAGTAAACATGAAAGAAAATTTATGTTTTATTTATTTATACTGCTGTACTACTGTACATTTCTAATTTCAGTAGTTTAAGTCAAGTTCAAGTATTAAATTTCAAAATTTCCCTAAACCAAGACAGTTACAAAGTCACAAAATGGATTGTAAATATTTATAATGGAGGGATAATGCAATAATCTTAATAGTCTAAAACGTGTTTTGGAAGTATTTTAACTCCCTTAATTCGCTATAAAATAATAAAATCGGCATCCTAAACAAATATTTCACCTAGCAATTTTTAAACAACTAATAGACATTTGACAAATCAGGAAGTAAGTTGAAAGCATTTTCCTCTGAGAATTGTCTCCACTATTTTCTCCCCCTTATCCTGTGGGCTGTTCCCCCTCTAAGCCAATTCCTTACCGCACGCGTCGCTGTATAACCGATAATGGGATCTCGCCGTTTGCTCTCCCGATACCACGCTGACGAAAATGCGAAAATTGATTTTTCCTTTCTGAGCGAAAATTTCCTTTCTTTTTCTGTTGACGCGCTTATTTTTCTTTGTTCGTCTTTATTGCAGAGTTTATTTTCCACGTTTTTATTGTATTTTTTATATGATTTGTTATTATTATTGTTGTTGAGTTTGAAACAAGGATACTTTTTTATGCGTTTTTTATTATTTTTTTTGTAAGTGTTTATTTAATTAGTTTTTTATGTTGACTTTCCCTGTGTTGGTATGTCAACGTATTTTGTTGATATAAATATCACATTGTGTAAGAAAAAAATATAATGTACATCAACAAATTTTATTGGATCTTTTTATTAGCTAGGTTGTTAATGGAAATCTTAAATAATTTCTTATCTTGTTGTTATTTGTTGAACTTGTACAGTTATTAGGGCTGGGCAGAGTATTGAAATGTTAATATTGATATTCAAGTGCAATACTATAAGAGATCATAATTTTTTGAGAATGCCACTTCGATCTGATTTTATCTTTGCCGCCTCGACGTGATTGCATACTGAACTAAGCTCACCATCCTGACCTCAAAATGTAAAAAATTACAGTAAAATTACTCTTACCTACTTACTACTTTAGTGAAAGTATAAAAAAATGATGATAATGATCAACTCCAAATTTATCGCATAATGGCACATTCGTTTGACGTTTAACAAGAAATGAATAGATATAACTTTTTCCATTATTTAATATTTCAAAGAAATAGAGCAAATAAACATAGTTCAAAATTTCAAAGTTTGTCCGCTAGGTTTGTAAGTCTGGGTAAGTAATCGAAATGTGCTTCGTAAATACGAAACATACACCCAATACACAAAGACTGATGGTATCAGATATGTCACTCAAAAGAGATTTGAAATTGAAAGTAGATTTTAATAATCATATCTCTAGAAATAATAACTTATGAAACATAAAAACACCTACTGCTACTTATCAAGTTCGACGTATTATTTCAAGAGAAAAATAAATCGAAAATTGTGAAACAACCCAATTTTTAAGCTTTGGTGTTCATCTCGGCCAAAAATTCTGTCAGACGCTAACGACACATTTCGCAACCTAGATATACAAATAACTATTTTCCGTGGAAAAACAGAGTTTTCTAAGTCATACTTATGATGGTCTATATTATATGTTGTTTCAATCAGTATCAATTTACAAGACATAGTGTTTCATGTTATTAATCAGTTTCAAACATTAATAAATGCAAAAAGGAATATTAAAATTTACAATTCAATTAAAAATTAATACGATTTGTACCAACATTATTTACAGATTTATGGATTTATGTTACACAATAAATTACACAAATCAAGTTTTATAGTTCCACAAAATTGCAGCACAATATTTTATTAAACAAACAAAAATCAACGGATTGTAAATTAGAGCTGCGGTGATAGAGCAAACCGATGCAGGCTTTAAATCATCCTGCAATAATTTACGACAGTGCATGCAATTATTCAAAAATATTCCCGCCATTTCAGTTAACCTCACAACTACAGTTACAATTACAGAATTACAGCCCATTTGCCGGGGCCTCCCCACGCAAATTCCATCTTTCAGGGGGACACCGCACAATGTTCAAATATATTACCGCACTAGCACAGTAACAGCGCATAGGAAGCGGATGCGGCTTTGCTTCGCGTCGTCTCCACTTCCGGGCTCAACTGACAGCTCCCTTCCTACTTTTAATACGTGAGGACATGGGCGGGGAGGTGAAGATTTAGAAGGAAGGAGGAATTTTAAATAAGTTTTGAGATTTTCGTTGGCTTTATTACTTACTTGAGCTGCTAGGTTTCCGAAAACATTTCAGATGAAGCAAGTCGTTTATCAAATGCCGGTCATTGGCATATCAATTCAAAAATAATAATTATCTTCGAAAACAATTTATTTAATTTTTAATTCCTTCATTAATCATACAATTAGTATTCATTCTCATTCGTACAGTAACAATTTAAGAAATAGATTTTATGTAGGTATTTGTTTACGGCCGATACTTTTAGCTGAAATCGAAATTAGATACTAATCATTAGGGCTGTCAAAATCCGAAAAAAATTGAATCTGGATATCCGGATATATGTCTATCCGGTATCCGAAAAATCCGGTAACCGGATATAACCGAAATCCGGTATCCAAAATCCGGATATATCCGGAATCCGGTATCCGAAATCCGGATTTATCCGGATACCGGATTTCGGATTTATCCGGATACCGGATTTCGGATTTATCCGGATACCGAACGGATTCCGGTTTATCCGGATTTAAAAATTTCGGATTCCGGATAATTTAAAAACAAAATATCCGGAATCCGTTGACAGCCCTGTGTTTACGTTAGTTCAATTATTATGTTTCTATACTTGTTTGATATCTGCCTCCAAATTCCTTTGTATACGTCGTGCGTGATAAAAATGTCTAAATCTTTAAATTGAAGAACACAGGCGCGCATTGGGACATTTTCATCCATGCGAAAACTGTTACTGTTAGTTTTGTTTTAAGTTTTAATTTTAAATTAATATAGTTGTATCCGGATATCGGATTCATCTAGATACAGAATTCGGTTTCATCCAGACATCGGATTTATCCGGATACCAGATTTCGGATTTATCCGGATACCGGATTTCGAATTTATCCGGATACCGGATTTCGGATTTATCCGGATACCGGATTTCTGATTTATTCGGATACCGGATTTCGGATTTATCCGGATACCGGATACTGAACGGATTCCGGTTTATCCGGATTGAAAAATTTCGGATTCCGGATAATTTAAAATCCGGATATCCGGAATCCGTTGACAGCCCTACTAACCATAGAATGATAAACTATGACAAGGACTGACAAAGCTGCTTTGAATGCAAAGATACTTCTATTTTCTTTCATAATATACCGCTTTTAAATTTTAATAACAATAAATATTTTATTTTTATCAAAATTAAAAAATAAAGTTTTTTAGCAATAATTAATAAAAACTAAATAAATCTATTTTTTTGTCTTTCAA
Source organism: Agonum fuliginosum (assembly GCA_947534325.1). NCBI lineage: Eukaryota > Metazoa > Arthropoda > Insecta > Coleoptera > Carabidae > Agonum > Agonum fuliginosum. The sequence goes on along the minus strand of OX384038.1, from coordinate 14,000,185 downwards.
TAAATACAGCACTATTATAGACAATCGCAGTTCAAGTATTGTATTTTACATATGACGTCAAATTATTCGGTATTAGAATAGTAAACTAATATTCGGTGTTCGGCCGAATAATGAAAAACATTCCGAATAGGCAGAATACCGAATCGTTGCCTAATATTCGTTGCAACTATTTATCAAGTAATTATGTTTGAACCTTTAAGCATTCATATTCAATAAAACTACACTGTGGCGAGTTGTGCAACATAAAATTTCTAAAATATCTGCAAAATTATTATCCCATTTTCGTAAATCTATCCGCTTATCCCGCCTATGGCTTCCACTAAACGCATCCAAATTGCGAACAACGCTACACTACATAGACCCGTTGTTGTTTTTGTTCCCAGACTTTGTAATGAAATTATATTTTGTCATTTGGAAACGTGCTAGGCCCATGTGTCCTGCTGCCTCTGTGTCCAACTGTCGGGGTTTAAATGTGAAGTAAAAAATGTTTTGTGAGTTTTGCTGTATGTGTAGAGATTAATTTAGATTTAATTGTGGCGTTTTTATTTACATGTGGTAATTAATTTTGGTTTAAGTGAGGAATTAGTTAAAATATGTAGGAATTAGAAGAGGTTTTTGTATAATGTTAGGGATAAGCTGATAAGGATGACATGTAATGAATTGTCTGAGTTTTGATATTTTAATGTAGTACCCCTCTTTGTAGAACTTTACTGTTAACGTTGACAATAGGCTAAATAATAATTAACGTTGATATTTCATGACATTATAAATGTTATGTATGTTTAAATAAGTTAATTTTACTCATATTGCTTGGGAATAGTACTATACCCTCCTTTGGAAGAAGATCATATTTGAAATTTTTGTTTCTGCATAACTAAGTACAAATATACCAAGATAGAATGTCCAACTGCCCTAAGAAAAGGTATAATTTAATATTATATTTATACAGAATGATTCATAACTTCGTGCATATATTTTATGGTATAATAGCACTCAACTTAGGTACTGATCACGGAGAAAAAAAAAATTCACAAATTCGAAAATGTAAGTGCAGTTTTTGCAAACACGTTTTTTAAATCACTGGAATGTTGATCGTATAATGGATATCTGATTAAATATTAATGGAATACAATTTAATTTAATTAATCATTGTGTAATGGCAAGTATAGTAAATTTATGATATTCCATTTGAAAACAGGGCCCCAAAACTGTTTGACTAAAAAACCAGGAAACTTTAAATTGTTAATTTTCAAAAAATTCTTTTAGTTTCGTAGTAAGTGAGTTGAGCATTATATTATGGCATTAAAAATATGTGAACTCTATGTATAACACAATAAACGTTTCCTCAAAATTTGTATATAAAATAATGGCTAAAACAACATTTTTGCAGATAGGACCATTTTTCTAAGGATGACAAAATAGAATAATTAAGTAAGAGCCAAACGAAGGTAAAACTATACCTATGCACGAAAATAAAATAAGTTCACTATAAGCCGATGACCAATGTTGTTATCATTCATGGGAGTAATTGACATGTTATTGAATAATTCATTTATTTTATAAGGTCAATTTGCATTTGACAGCTGTCCGAAAGCTTAAATTCTTAAAACTTAAGGATACGAATACCAACAGAGAGAAGACATTATAATACTAGAATAAGCTATTGTACAAGAAATATTATTGTTAAAACCGTAATCCGAGAAACTTTTATTCTCGCTTTTATTAGTCAAAAATTAATTTCAAGAATATAAGTTATGTGTAACAATGTAACATTATTTATAAAATACTATTATTAAAGTATTGTTTAATTTTAATAAGTTGTAGGTAAAATGCCTAAATGCCTAAGCTTTAATACAGGGTGACAATTTAAGAGTCTCCTGTTTTTACTTAATAAAAAAAAGATATAATAACTTATTTGCCATAATTTTAATGGGGTCGTTTACTCCGGAATTTTTTTTTATAAATTTTACCAAATATTGAAAATAAGAACATAATTTTACTATTAGTAAAATTAAAATTCTTGAAAATTCAATAATACGCAAGTATTTAAGCTTTGAAATAGGCGTTTTTTCGAACGCATTAACATAGCGGCTGCAGGTGTGACGTCAAACATTTCGCAAGGCCACGCCGTTTTGTTCAGCGTTAGACGGAGACTTCACCGAAATGTTTGTCGTCAGGAGTTTGAGGTGTTTTAAACTGAGGGACATAAAAAAATATGTTTTCACTTATATTTAGCACTTTTAAAAGGTGAAAAATATATTTTTAGGAATATTAATACCTGAAAATTAATTTAAAAATTTAAACAAAAATTGGTAAACGAACCCATTGTCAAATCTTCAGTCAACTCTCAAGTTTTTTAAAAAAGGAGCGGTGGCCAATTGAACAAAGTATTGCTTGTGTTGAGCATTTTTTTAGAACGAAGGTCATCTATGATCGATGTAATTTTTAAATATGACTAATTAATGTAGGATTAAGTATTTAACTTGTTATTAAACTTTAGATTTTACTCTACAATGTTCAACAAAAAATTCGTTTTTTGATAATTGCAGTTTAAAATCAGGACACTCTTAATTTTTCACTCCTTATTATAAAATATTTATTAAATGTATGAGATAAGTATATTATATTGTTTTGCTTCGCCAGCCTGAACGTAATTGTAATTCAGGTAGGTAATTTTCTTTTATATTTTGTTTGTTTTTAATTTACATAATTAAAATTCATAGTTCGCAATACATTACATTACGAAATTAAAGTATCAAAACCACAATTAACTTAAATAACAGAATATAAAGAAACGTAGTACAAAAAATTAATGAAGTAGTATTTAAAACACATTTCTTTTAGTAACATCAACCAACTTCTCATTTCGTATCTCAAGTCACATGTATTCTAGGCGCAGTTAAGTCGAGCTTTCAATTACAGCTCGGCGTTCGCGTCGCATCGGCCATGAAATAACAGTGGAACGCCGCTCTGTTGTTTGGAACGGTGGATAACGCCTTCTACTTTCTTTAATTTATTTAACGCCGTTCGCCTCTGTTTTATCTCTGGTCTTTCGATTCTAGGGGAATTTCGTTTGTTGGTTTTATGGGAAGACTAAGACGCACCAGACGTGATGTAGTTCTTATGCCTGTGCTGTTTTACCCCGGGTTGTTTGCTTTTGTTTTTTTGGGTAATATCTTCACATGTGCATGTTGAAAAAGCTTTTAATGGAAAGAAAGTGTAGACTTAGTGAATTTTTCGCCTGGATAATCTATTTGGATATGGGAAAATTTATTAACCCGGGAAAGAAATGGAAATTTCTTATAAAGATGATTAATAAATATATTCAGTTTTTGCCTCCATTTATTAACTTTTTGACGTGGCAATAATGATCTTTTTTCTCTAGCGAAAGAAGCTTTGAGTAGGTCAATATTTAAACTACTTCATTTTTTCAATTAAACTTATCATTTATAAATTAAACTTATTTTCTAATATTTATAGAACAGATTAGGTATTAAAATATTTATATGGTTCACGGTTTAGTAATAATTAACATAACAACATAATTCCGACAAATCGACGTTTTTTGATATTGATAAGGAACTAAAATATGAAAATTCATAAAAATATTGATCACAATGCATTATCAATTACACAGTTTTTTACAAATTGTAGAAGTAACACCTCAGTTAATTTTATTTAACGAATTGTAATGAAATTCTAGGGAGTTGATAGGCTGAGGCTTGAAATTTATGTACAATAAATAATAAATTGTTAAATATTATTTTCTTATTTAAAGTATTTTGCAAGATAAATTTCATTTTTTCATTTTAAATATTTATAAAAAACTAAAATATTAAATGGGACCATTTTCACTCGGTGACAGCATAACTACGTCACTGAATAAAACATCCATCAAAAGGGCATATGTCGCTCCCGCATGGATGAGAACTTAAATTGAAGTTTGATGTAAATTCCATGATAACAATTAAGTAAAACTCTGTTCAATCGTTTTATCGTCATTTTAATTTGGAAATGTGAACACGCTTATCTTAAATTTAAATGTAGTAAGAAGATCGAGGATCAAGTTTTGTTGCGAAATCACAAATTACAATTTTAAATACTTTTGAACATGCATGACATGACCATTGACCAAGTATTACTATGTACTGTTAGGTACACATTTAAAATTTGGTTTGGGCGACCCGTTTACCTTTTTTTCCGAATTCCTAAAATACTCTCAATTTCACTTCTTTTCTATTCCACTTCCTTCCTCACTACTATTTTGAAGTTGAAGTTGAAAATACTGTAAAAATGTTTTCGTTCCCAGTAAACTGTAAGTTTAATATTGACTCCCAAATATTGTTTTTATAAACATGTAACATATATATATATATATATATATATATATATATATATATATATATATATATATATATATTTATATATATATATATATATATATAGAACGGATATACAGATATGCCTTTTTAAAAATTTTATTTATTTTTTAAATTAAAATTTCAAAAGACACAACAAACTGTTTATTCACACACTTTCTACTACATTTTATGCTGGATTTTAGTTAAGGTAGACATGCACCTTAAAATGCTTTACATTGAGAAGATACTCTTAAAATGTATTTGCTAAGGTTGCTTACTTATTGAATGGTTTTGGCAAAGATTATATACATTGTCAGCCTGAAGCGATAATAATAATATTTATTGTTACTATACTGTACCTATAGGTAAGTCAGATACTCAAGTAAGTAGGCAGCTATACTAATAATTTCAAATATTATAATTTGCAGAACTTTAATTTATTGCATTTTTAGTTAATAGCAGCAATTTTGTATAAAAAGGAAATTGCTTGTATTCTTTTAAAATAATTTATCATCTATCAGTTAGTTGTTACCTTATGATAAACACATCGTTTCCAAAACAACATAAACAAATAAAAAAATACCGAACTTAATCCAAATAAAGAATTCATTAACATAATGTATCACTTTAAGATGAAACATTAACTTTATACTGCAGAAATTCATGGTAGGTAAATAAACTGCAACTGCACAACTGTACAGGAAAATATATCTAACTAGTAAACTCGTAATAAACAAGGTAGATTTTGTTCGAATCGCCGCAGGGCGAATAAAACTCCTTTCTCTGTTATTCTCGGCGCCGCGGCGGCCGACTTAGCCGGACCTTCCCCCCGCACCCCGGTGCTTCGACGCACCCCGCGTCTGCCCTAGTTCGGTAACGATGCTGTTTCTGTTGAAATAAATGTCGCGGCTTTATAAATTGTTTCGATGGTCGGTTATAAAGGACGTAATAAAGATTTCGGTCGATATGACCTTCAGATACCCGACTGAATTAATTTTTGGGGATGAATAAAAGGATTCCGAGGGTAGAGATTTCTGTTTCGTGAAAAAGTTTAATTGATTTCAGGATTTACGAGAATTTATACATTTCTTTTACGAAAAGAACTTATTTTACAATGTATTATTTCTGTAATGAGATTTTACAGTTGTTTCACTTAATTAAATGAATTTGTTATTTCAGAGATGTACTTTCTACTTTCAGAGTGAATTTAAAATAATAAGTATTTGTAATCTCATTTTCTTGAAGTTTAATTGCTTCTGTAAAATTAGATTATGGACTTTTTAAAATACGTTACTTAAATTTAACTATAAGTACACTGACAATTTAACTCATGTCATTTAAGATTTTAAAATTGAGAGTGGTGGGGTGAGATGAGTGATTAACAAAAACAAAAATATTAGTAAAATGTTTCCCCCTAGATGTTAAAACATATAGCGCCTATCACAATCCGTTCCCAAGTAATTAAGGGTGAATCGTCTTAAGCGCGCTACCCCGTTCATTAAAAACATTATATTGATGTGATATTGATAAACACATCAGGATATAATAGCTATTAATATAACAAGAATTTTATGCAATTTATAATACCGAGGATGTTGTTAAGCGACGAGGTGAAACCGAGTTTCTTTGAACATCCAAGAGGGCTTCGCTTAAATAGCATATATTCAAAGCTTAATCGTATCATCAACGATAGCGATGTTAAAACAAATAAACAATTTAATCTGTCAATCAAGGGCGGATCCAAGTGATGTTCTCAGGAGGAATAATTTTGGAAAATGGAATAGCAAAATTTTTTTAGTTCAAGGTCAAATGCCTTTATATGAAATTTCAGATTTGAATAACACAATTTTTTATGTGTAAAAATAAATTAAAACTTAATTTTTACTTCCACGTAAGTTAAAATAGTATTAACTTAAGTAGAAATTGGAATAGTATTCGATTTTAAGATCTAACTTTAGGATTCTGGGGGGAGGGTAATCCCCCCCCCCCCCCGGTACCCCCACCCACTTGTATCCGCACCAGCTGTCAATCACTTCACTGTTCGCATATTATGGAAGGTTTTGATGTTATTATGGTTGTATCTAACGTATTAAGTCCGTAACTAATGAATTATAAGTAGGTATCTAACGTATTATAAGTAAATAACGTATTATGTTGTTGATAATTATCAATAAATGTTGCATATTAAAAGGTAATAACAGTTGATGATACGATTAAGTATATAAATATATCTCTAAGTACGAAAATTGTTCGTGTAACGTGTATAACGGCTCTAATTGTATAAAACCCATGTGTATTCGCCAATAAAAGGTTTATGCCAGCCAGCAGAGTGAAAATAAAAAATAATCAAGCTAAATACAGCTTATCATTCGATTAAAAAAATACAGCACAAAAACAATTTCATACGTTACGATACGAGATTAGCTGAAAAATTAATACGCAGTTGGGAAAGCCAGCACATTGCGTTGTAATCCTAGTTTTTTTCAAAAAGTAAAAAAAATATTAGTAACACTTTGCTAATACTCAAAGTTAAGTACCTCTGATGAGTATTAACCGGAGGTATTATGTTTTTATAATGGTAATAATAAAAAGAATCACATCACTGAAAATTAAAACTCTTTTCAACGTTTTATATAATACGTCATAGCTGTTAAAACATAAACAAAACACAATTTGAACTACAAAATGAAAACAAAATACGTTGCCGTGTAGATAGCATTATTTTATTAAAATTTGAATAAGGAGTTAAAGTGGATTTTATTTTAAATTAAATTTATTTATTTAAATATCCATTTTGGAATCTGTAGACAGTGCTTGGCACTGGTATCCATCTTTGTTACATATATAATTATTTAAACAGTAAATAATATTTTTACAATATATAAAATGTTAAGTTAAATTAAATTCAAATTTCATTTGTACATAAGTAAGAATAAAATATCACATATTCTGGTAAAAGTTTTCATATACCTATAAAATGTGCGACTACTACAGGGTGCGGCACAAAGGACGGATGGTTTTTAAAAAATCATAAAATCGGTAATTTTTACTCAAAAACAAATTTATTTACGGATTCGGGTTCGCAATGAAATACCTAGAATTTATGACAATTAAGTGTGGAAAATCACATCAGTTATGTGGTGACCGTTTTTGACGATGCATTGCTGGAGGCGTTCTTGGAAATTAGCGTAGACTCTCTCCAACATCGCTTCCTCAACTTGGGCAACTTCCACACGAATTGCCTCCTTCAACTCGTCCAGAGTTCGGGGCTTGTTTTAGTTGTGCTTGTGCACATGTTATTCATCTCTAAAAGTTCAATTTTAAAATATTTGATATTAAGGCCCATCTCTTGCTATCAAATGCAAAGCAAAAATGCCTGTTACAATAAATCATTTTGTGACTTTGGTTTTGAAATCGATGACCTCATATTTTATAATGATGTACTTATGTACTTACATGGCTATAGAATGAAATTTACAAAAAAAACCTTGCCGTATTTTGTTAAATAATTTCTAAAAACTACTAACAATGCGAGTTTTTATCAGTCAATGGGTTAACCGTTTAACAAAATCTCTCTATACCCGTCGTCCACAAACTCCGAACCTTGGACGAGTTGAAGGAGGCAATTCGCGTGGAAGTCGCCCAAGTTGAGGAAGCGATGTTGGAAAGAGTCTACGCTAACTTCCAAGAACGCCTCCAGCAATGCATCGTCAAAAACGGTCACTACATGACTGATGTGATTTTCCACACTTAATTTTCACAAATGCTATTTCATTGCGAACCCGAATCCGTAAATAAATTTGTTTTTGAGTAAAAATTACCGATTTTATGATTTTTTAAAAACCATCAACCAATTGCAACAGCAATACAGCAATGACTAGTCTTAGTCTACAAAGAGCTATTTTCAACCTCCGGTAGCGAATAATATTATTTTTCACTGTGTTCACTTTTTTTTCGCGAAATAGTGCGGAAAATTTGTTTTATGTCATCAGTTAATGACCTGTGTTTCATGAATATTATTCTACAATAATTTTTTATCACATTTAAAATACAATTATGACCCATGCTGTTTTAATTTATTGCATGTTCACAACATTGTTAACATTTTACTGCACCTTAATGTCATGTTTAGCTAACATTCTAGTTTCTAAATTTTGTATTTTAAAACATGCCCTGATGATATTTTTGTGTCTATCACATAATGGAAAGATTTTTTCATTCTAATTTGATAAGGAATTATTTCTATATAGCGAAGGTGGAATGATGGAAATAAAACTTCTGGTTTTGGTCATCACGGTAATCTTTATGGTTTCAACTAAATTAACATTAATAAATTAAAGAAAGTAAAATTAAATTTTACATTTAAATTGAAAACAAAATAGAAATGATCGCAGTTCTATACTGTTTTCTTCGATGTAACAATTCAAATTTAAAAATTTCATTTTCTTCGAAATAAAAGACAAGATACCTTCAGAAGTTTAATTTCCAACTTCAATAGTATATTACATACCGAGCAGGGAAATGCTGCATTACAGCCCAGCGCTGTATTGTATTAGATGACAGATACGTAGCACCGAGGTAAGCTATAACCGCGAGGCTAGAATAAGCTTTCCCGCGAGCTTTGTATACTATTTACTATTTTACTCACAATTCAATCGACTATTAATATGCACGTTTTGAACATTAATTTTAATAATAATTTTGACAGTTTTAATATAGGTAATTTGTTAAATTTGTTGAGCCTACTTCAAAATAGAGATCTATGACAGAGTTGCTAAGTAAGAAATTGTTTAATTTATTTGATCAGATTTATTGAAAAGTGACATAACTAGCCGGAAAAATATGTCCAGCTAGCTGAGAAGTGAAGCGCACTTTTTTCAAACACCCATAACTTTGTGCCAAAGCATCGTAGGAACGTTGTTCTGCACAGGGAATTGAACAAATTTTAGTGCCCTTTTTTTCAACTCCGTACACATCGTCAAAATTGGACATTTTTTCCATTAAAAATATTTTTTTCACAGGGGTGCTAGAGAGAGCGGAAGGGGTTGCGCTTAAGTTCGCATGCATGACTTTAAAGAAGACACTTCAAAGTTTTTCGTCCGCAAAGATTCATCGAAATCGATTGAAAATACGCCGAGTTATGGCGGTTTGAAAACGGTCGAAATTTCACGAATTGCAAGTGTTTCATTTTTTTTCCACCAGTATATTTCCGGAAATATAGCTACAAGACATTATTTCCAGCAAAATATGGCGAATTTCGGTTGAATAAAATTCTCCTACAATTTCTACACCTAAATTAATATTTTTAAAAACCTACTATACAGAGTATTTCATAACTGAGTACATACGTTAATAGTATGTTGTTTGATATGCTGATTACGAATATAAAATTAAGGGTTGTTTACCTAAAACATTTTTTGTAGTACTGCACTGGATTCGTTTTCCAATTAAATACAAACAATAGAAGTAGGTAATGAACATTACATAATACTAGTAAAATAACAAACGAAAATTAATTATTTTTAATGAAACAATAATTACTCCATCCAGTAGCAGTGGCAACGAAAAATTTTGGACTGGGAAACATGGAAAATAATTTTGCGATTTAAAAAAAATTATTTTTGATTCGTAATAAGCATATCAAACAACATATACCTACCATTAACGTATGTACCTGAAGTTATGAAATACCCTGTATACTTACAAATATTTACAAGTACGAGGTCCAAGGTAAATATGACAAATTATGTTATGAATTTTAACAACAAATTATACAAGTCCCTTGATCCATCAGCCATTCGACCGCATCCTTCGCAGTCCTACCTCCCCCTTCTCCTCTCTCATACCTTTTCTCCTACCTAGAAGATTATGCGACAGTCCGTCGCAGGACATTATCTCCGTCCCTTTCCCTTTCCATGTCTGCACTATCAGTACCCGGCATCCCCTGCGCGGCGCGAGTCGCCATTGTTGGCTATTCAATGTAGTGGAAGGTATGGGATTGCCAGTCCTGGAACTGAATCCTGGAGCGTGGAATTGAATGTTCCAGGGATAAGTGTGATATAGCCTGGGAGAACATGCTAGCACGCTGGATTTTGCTGTGTAATTGCTGGTTTTTATTGGGAGGATAAGGAGATGATGAAGGGAGGTAAGAGTTTAATTGAGGGAAGTGTTTTTGTGGGTGTGGATAATTTGATTTAATAATTAGATTATTAAAGTTGTTAATAAAGGTTAACATGTTTTATTGGAATATTATAGTTAATTTTTCTGTTACGCTGAAAATAATAATGTACTCTTTCTATTTACACCACAATATTAAAATATTCTCCGGAAGATTTACATTAAATGTATAATTTATAAATTTTGTGGCATAATGTTAAAGAAATTTACAAATTTTGTGACATTCCATAATGTTAAAGATATTCCCAAACAAAAAAGTTTATTTAGTGTAAAATCCATTGTTTTATAATAATAGTTATCTTTTATACAAGACTATAAAATTATATTTTATCGACCAAAGAAAAGTATTAATTCACAAGCGATATGAAGCAGCAATATGTAGGTATATCTTAATTTAATTTTACTTGCACTCTAAAGTTGTACAAATTTTACGAATATACGAAATACCAACTTAACATATTTGCTAGTACAAACATATAAACTTCATCAAGTATTTACTACTATTTAGATAAATAATAAAATGTTCTACTACTCAAATGAGACCAAATACAAACATCATCTCATTTCACATTCATTTCCAAAGGAAGAAAAATACAGATGTAGGAAGAGGAAAAACAAGTCTGCATATTTTTTTAAATCGATACCTACATAAAATTCATAAAACACGGTGAAATAAAATTGACAGTAAATAATAAAACATCATCTAACTTATGTAGGTACAATTACCTACTAAGTCAAGAAAAATATAGAAAATTGTATTAAAAAGAAAATTATGTTCCATGATATGTAGTTAACAACAAGTTCAAATCATGTTGCTTTTATTAATTTGGCTTGTTAATTACTTGTAATATATTGTAGTTTTACTTGCAATATGTTGTAATGCAAACTATATATTTTAATATAAGCAAAAGCTAGTTTGAAACAATTACCAATACCGTCCATGAAACTTGAATTCTTTTTTCTCTACAATAATTTCCATAAGTTATACAACATGTTCCACAACTTAGGACAAAAAATTAAAAGATATATACTGTACGACGTGCTGATCATGAAACAAAAAGAAGTTTTTTTAAAATTCGCAAAGTTAAGAAATAGTTTACTTGACGTGTATACATTTTAAGCATCACTGTTTTGATGATATACCTATTTGATAATTTGACATTTATTAGTACCTATTAGATATTATATAAACAATTACTTTCATTGTAGAAGTTTTAAACATTATGCTTTGTTTTAAACAAATTTTAAACGTTTGTTTAAAACGAAATGTTTTAAACGTGCCAACCCTGATTTTACAACAGTATGAACATAAACTCGTATTACACGTTACCCGATAAAATGCTATTGATATGATTGAAAATTTTAAAGAGATTACAATTTGTTATGCAATAGTGAAAACAATATTTTTTATAAGATATGGTTTTATTTTATTTTCATACATTTGAAATAAAATATGTATGTTCATTTATACAGTACAGTCAGTCGGAAAAATATATTTTTACAAAATTATTCTATGTGTAAAAAATAGAATTTACATGTTTTATTCAAAAACAGATTATCCTGTATCCTGTTCATGTTGCTGCTATGAATAAAGATTCGTTTTATATTCAATTTCAAATCGTCTACTAGTTTATTAAAGTAGAGACGTTCTTGTTTCTATCACGAAACATTTCTTTAAAATACAAGATAATCTGTTGGAATATTATTTTAACTCCAATTAAATAATTATATCAAATACCTATAGAAGAAATCTTGAAAAGTTGAAATTATTTTTTACCACACATGTGAAAAATATTTTCATAACAGTACCCACGGGTAGCTGTCCTGGAATGTTTTCTTTTCAGCAATAATCTAGTTACCTCTGTACAGGCCCCGGTAACTTGCATACCCCTTCCACTAGTTTTATGACTGCTCAAGAGGTTACAGTTCGCCCTGTCGCCGCTAGACGGTGTCATATCGCATAGGCCACATTTTATTAGGAATTATATAGCAATTTCACTTAAAATCCTCAATAACTTATAGAATATTGTAAATATTATAATAAAATACAGAATATACATAGAAATTATACTTTACACGTTAATCAGCGATTTTCGCGGGTTTTTGATGGCCTATGTTGGCTGCCATATTGAGTACTCCCTTTACCCCTCAGTACCGCGAAACTGGACCAGTTCAGCAGTCACTTTTGCAAGCCAAGTTGGGTTACCTTCAGTGTCTTGTACCGTGCCTCTGTACAATAATTCTTCAGCCTGAAGATGAGAATTAAATTCTCGAAACCGGTAGCATAGTTCACTGCCTACGCCTAGGAGATTTTGTATTTCCTTACAGTAAAATAAAATTGAGAAATATATACTACGATAAAATAATACATTTATAATACAATTTCTCGCAAGAATCTTATGTTACGAAGCTAAATACCTACTACTACTAATGAGTAAAATATAACTTTCTGTATATCTGTACATTATATCATTTCCAAACATAATAATATTATGTTGTTAAGTAAAAATGTACACACATTTCATTATGATAATCTCAAAAATAAAATAAAATAAAATTCTGCTGATACCTATACCCTGTTCCAAATAAGAGTATAGTAGATGGCGCTGCGGAGCCAGCCCGTTTTACACACATTAAATAGAAATTTAAACGTAACGCGGTATTTTTGAAATATTGTTATGTTCCGCTTGTCACGCGTTACTGATGCTAATCAACGACTCACTTTTTCAATAATACCAGCTGTTACTACTACGGCGTTCGACAGCTAAATGATGCGCGCATATCACAAATTTTTCGCTGATGTAAACTTGGTTTCCGGCTAGACCAATCAGAACGCTCAAATCGTAAGCCCTATCTTGCCCCATACTATATTCTTATTTGGGACAGACTATAGCTGTAATTTATTTCACTACTCGTGGTTACTATATCAACAATTGTTTATTCGAAATGTAAGGACACTCACCTACGAGTGTATGGTTCCATGGTTAGTACAATAACAAACCACTCTCCAGATAAATAGAAGTTTAACTGTAAATATTACAAATTATCTTGTTTATTATTTTTCATTTCTATTTCAATCATTTTAAGTAAGTATTTTCCCAATCAATATAAAATTAACAAACGCAGCATGAAACGATACATATAAGCACACATAATTAAACGTATCTATGAAAATTATACGCCATTCAACTACTGATCGTGGTTGTGATCAAATGATCAGAATTGCAACGCATGCTACATATTTGCGTCCTCCACACACAAATAATATTTTAGGTACATACACAGTAGCGTCACTAGGGTTGGTGTCATTCGATGCGGTACTGATAATGCTCTATGCATAGATGTTACACAAAAAATTAAGAGGTTATATTAAATTTTTATTTCTAGAGATCGCTTACCAAATCTAATAATGAGACAAATCGGAAAATTTGATTAGTTGAAGGTTAAATATACTTTTAAAATGTGACAGCTACTTACCTTACCTACTCGGTTTACTCTATTTTACTCCAGAAATAAAATCACATAAAAATTGTCTCTTATAATATTCTTTCTTTCTTTCCGGAAATTTTTTTGAGTGCTTAACGTCTTAATTAGCTCGAGTCGGTAACAAAATCGCAATGACACCGCCGCTCTATTTTTGAATTCTTTTTACAATAGAAACTTGAAATATTTACTAAATTTGTATTTAACATTAATACATATGTATTATTTACCTTATTAATTGCTTATTTATACTCAAAATAACAATTTAACCAATTTTTAATTTAATGTCAAAGTGACAGATGCCGGTAAAATTTCCGCTTATTAATTTCGGTTAAGTTACTCAAGCTACTAATTTCCGAGAAAATTTTTATATAACCATGGTTACTATTATTGTTATCAATTCATCCATTGGCTGTTATTTGTGTCATGCAATTTTTCTTCAATTTTAATTTTATAATAAAAACCAGCTGCTTGCTGCTTGATCGATGCAATGATCAAAATATTATAGCTAAATAATAACAGGGAAACCTGAAAACGGAAATTCATGATTTTTCTAGATTTGATTAGGTATTTGGTATATATCTTTAGTCTTTACATGAATTTTCTTTGTTCAGCGGATTCTTGATATGAATTTTTTGATTTGTGTATGAGTTTTGTTAAGTATTTTATGATTGAAGACGTTCACTAATAAAGTACCGATACGTCGTACACTGTACATTGTTGGTAACGCCACTGATTAAGTACTTCACTGTGAACTATTTAATTATAGAACATTCACGGACAAATGATTTGCGTGAATGGATTTTTAATATCAGTGCACAACGCGATGCATCCCCGATATTGCGGTATTAAATTCGCATTCACATTTGGTGTTATTGATCGCCGAGTTTCAGTTTGTCCTCCCTGAACTATTTTGATTTATAATCAAGCAACGCTACATGTAAATGAAAGGGAATTATTCTCATAAATTGTCGAGATGTATATCATATTTCAGGGAAGTTTTTGCTACATTGCTTCTCTTTTTGCTACACTGCGACTGCGAGGGCTAAATTATTTTTGAGGGCTGAATATGCTAGTGGAAATTATTATGTTGGAGGTTTTGTTTTTGTTGTGCAAGTTGGCAGCATTTTAGTGCAGTAAAAACAGGCGCATAATTTGACAATAAAATTTGCAACTGTGTTAATTTTTTTAGGAAATATTATGTAACTATACCTTCTTTATTTTATGAGTTAAGTGAACTAATATTATTTAGAGAAACAATTAATTTCTATGATATCAAAATAGATACCTATTTTATTTGCACATTATTCTCCTACGACCTATACGCAGTATTTTACAATATTGTCATGACGTAATGATAAATTACACATGGTTGAAACGAAGTTTTATATTTTTTTTCTACTAAAAATTTTAAAATGAATAAGAAATTTCAATGCCTGAGTAAGTTTTATATCTATTCAATCTATTTATTTTTTTCATTTAATCTTATTGAGTCTCGAAAAAAGGAAAAAATCCTTTTTTGTTTCTCTCCCTCTATTTATAGTGCTTGGTTTGGTATACTATTATAAGAAACATAATTAAACTGCAAATAAAAATGTATAAACATAGTCAATAAGCACAGTTTCAAAATAGTTTTGTTTAGGCAATCAGATTGATAACAATTTTTTTAAGGCTCCATTAAATAAAAACAAAAATAAATTTTAACTAATAGGTAAAGATTTTAGTTGTTAGATAGTATTTTTTCAATAGAACTTTTTTTACCTTTACTCACTGTAAATGTTTGCTACGTTACAAAGCATAATAAACAATAAATCTGATACATTGTTATCATGTAATTATAATTCTTATTAAAATTATAAATTATTTTATAAACCTATGAAATATTTCATTAATTTAAATTAACGAACTAACATAATACACGCAAAATTAAAATGATATTTGTGTAAACAATTAAATTAATTATATTTCATATAAAAACATCGTATTCATACTAGCGAATTCAGCTTACGGGTAAATTTATTTCAAAATAATGACGTGTTGATGATTTCGTTTATAATTCATTCATTTTAATTGTAGCACACGTGTATAAATTAACAATCTGATAATAATTAATCATAAAATATTAAACAGGTGATGATATTAAATGTTACAATCATAAACTGTGAATTACGAACAATTAAAGGATAAAATTTGGGTCAATAGCATTTATTTAATTAAAAGCAAGAGTATTTTAAAACAAAAGCGCAGCAAGAGAATAAGAGAATAAACTTGAACAGAACCGGACTAAGCCCACAAAATGGCAGAGATAAAACTCTGGGTCTCTTGAGAACTTGTGTTGGAAATTTGTTTTACAGATAAACCCAAATAAATTACTCAATAAATATATAAACAAGAAATTATACAGGTAATATACGAGTAAATAGGTAAGTACCTATGGCAGAAATTTCATAAAAGAAAAAAGAAAATATAACAAAACAACATAATCCGTCAGATAAAAAATATGCACAATGTGCCGTCAGTCCGTAGAAGTCACCTGTCATCTTGCCCGGATAAAAATTAATTTTTTTCCCATTCTATAGGTAGATAGTCATTTTTGAATTGCCAATACAGCGCATAATATGTGCAGAAGTAAACAATTATTATTAAGGATACAAAAGACTATAGTAAAAGTTGTACAGAACAATAGAATAGAACTAACTACTATTTGAAGACATTCTTAAAAGATGTGCAAACTTACTTTCAGAAATAAAAAAATAAGTACATCTTAGCCCTTAAATTTTATGAAACAACATGTGTGTAAATTTTCACTTATAATATGTCACATGTGCAATAATACTTTCCGGAATTTGTTGAGCGCTTTCCAACAACGTCTCTTTTCAGCTCGAGTGATACACGAGAGCTGATTACGTTGTTCGAATGCACGATAAAAATTTTCTGGACATGAGTTAATGCACGAGTGCATATTCGGAGAAAGAAAATTATAGCAATGATACCGTTGCTGTATTTTTTAATTCTTTTTACGATAGAAGCTTGAAATGTTCACTAAATTTGTATTTGACATTAATAAATTAGTTATGTTCTTCAAGCTACTATACCCCATTGACCGCAAGAAAAAAACAGATGGCACTACGACTGCAGTCCGTTTTACACTCACACATTTTATTAGGTCAAAATTTGGCGCGAACTTAAAAAAGCGAATAAATCTGTCATCTGTAAAATTCAAAATAAGAAGGTATAAGTAATATGTTGACGAAAATGAAAATGTTTGTTGGTGTAAATCCACCTCTCATCTCGACCAATCAGGTTCAATATGTCATCGCTGTACCTTACCCAACGCTTTATTCTTACGTGAAATGAGGTAGGAATAGTAAAAATTTCTGCTAAATTTATATAACCATGGTTATTATCTCGGTTATTATTATAGTAATCAATTCTTCCATTGGCTGTTATGTGTGTCATTCGATTTTCAGGGGTAACATTGTTTTATTGTTAATTGTTTTATCGGTTCCACTGCAACTTATATTTGATAGTTTCACGACATGAAACATCATCAAAATTTTACGAAACGTTTTTAAGTGAAATTTTCCGCGTAACCAGACCACCAGAGGCCCAACCCCGACCCTGTGCTTAGAGAAGAGCGAATTAAACAAGGACGTATTTAACTTCATCAGGTGTTTACCTTCCTTAATTCTGGCCAGAGTATAATTATAATACGATTAAAATTAGCAGCAGGTCACACGGAATGCAAATAAGTAGAGTGTGAGTCGGGCGAGGCACTTTGCGCCTTCTGCTGCTCGTTGACTACGTTTATCTCGCAACTCCAGCTCACACAAAACACTCACTAAGTGAATAAATCCTAATCCTAATTATTTTCAAGGTTTGGAGGAATGAAAACTACTTCTCTACAGCAATTCAACTAAAGTGGATTAACTTAACTGATATAGCATTAACCTAGATTTTACTCTATTTACTACTTATATTCAATCAACTTTGAGACGCTGAGTTAGGTACTACATGAAAAACAACGTAAAATTGTTATCGAACATGCGCATGTGCTAGATTTGAAACTAGTAAAATAAGATACAATTAATTGCTTAACAAAAGTTATTTTTTCTTTCTACTCGTACATGTAAACATTCATCGAGTTTCACGAATATAATAAAAGCTCTGCTCTGACTGATAAGTTTTTGAAAGTCGCAAGTATTATTAATATTAGTATCGATAGTATATATATATATATATATATATATATATATATATATATATATATATATATATATATATATATATATATATATATATATATATATATATATATTTATTTTAAGGTAATCGCGACTGCAATTAGTTAAGGAAGCAAGAGTAGTGGGTGTGACAGTCAAAATTTGTTCTATTTTTAATATAATGTGTTTTTTTACCAATGTTGACGACATTTGTCAAAATTCTATTATACATCAGATGCTTTTCTTAAACTAACCTCAACACTATGTAAGTCTGAGTTTACACTATAAAATTTTGTATAAAATTTTTATTATAATATCAACATTGTTACAGTGTCCTGATGAAGATTTAAAATAAATCGAAAGCTTGACAAATTCTAAAGAGTCTACTTTAAATTTTTGGCCAACTTTTGACTGTCACACCCACTACTCTTGCGTCCTTATATATATATATATATATATATATATATATATATATATATATATATATATATATATATATATATATATATATATAATTATTCTTTATTTATTATATGATGTCCTACATTAACTTATTATATTAATCGTTATTTATGTAGAGGACAAAAAGTAAGGCGAGAAAGATACCATTTTGACGGGACGGCCGAGGCATTTATTATTATTAATACTCTTTTTTGGATTTCAATATAGAAAAGGTTATTTCCATCAAATTCAAAATCGATTTATTATGAACTATATTTACCAACCTATATATTCAATTTTCTAATCCTTCAAATAAGAAAATATAAAAAGGTAGATGGGTGCGCAATATTGTAATGGAGAATGTTTAAAATTTATGATCTTTTTTATCCGTAATCACTAATCAGCAATTCAATCTACATTATACCCTTAACGTTATATGATATGATACAGCCTGTAGAATAGTGGATGTTATTAAAGTGGGATCAGGGATGTGAAATTTTAAAAAGATCGATTTTTTACAAATTTTTTTTTTAAATCGCGTAACCGATCAAATCAACAATAATTGAAAATCGATTTTAAAAAAATAGTTTACAAAAATCAATTTTTAATCGATTTTTCAAATATATTTTTTAAAAGGATTTTTAACCGATTTAAAAAATGCATTTATTTATTTTTTAATTTGAAAGATATGATAAATGGAAGAAAAAAGTTATTCACCCAACAAAAATAGCTATCACATCACGCTGTCGGCTGTCAGTCAAATATAGGAATAGTCAAATTATAATTAAACTAACAGTAACAAATAACACAATAGGTACATAATATTTTAAATATTGAATTAAATACGTTGAACGAACCACCAAAACCACCAATTAATACGATAGCAACCTACTTGGTATTGTAATTATATCTATTAACTCCAAATGTTGCATCATTCGACTTATGAAAGCTTGGTAACTGATAGACTCAAAGAAGCAGTTAATTTTGAACATAAGTAAAAATAATTTACTTTATATAAAAAATCGAAAAAAATGTAATAAAAAATAGATTTTTTTTTAAATCTGAAGGAAAAAATCGATTCACCGATTATTTTGCATATTAAAATCCGTTAAAAATAATCGTTTTAAAAATATATATTATTTTTTAAATCGATATTTTTCTCTAAAAAATCCAACCACTCGAAACCACTGGTATGTTAGTAGCTATCTCGGTAGCTATTATTTAAGTGGAATACAATAAACACTCAGATTCAGGATTCAGTGGTATCCTGATCAGTAGCTGGGAGCTATATAGCCATCTATATCGCATACTAGTCAAACATTTCACCACTGTGTCACTACTAGCTGTGTTATTTGCAATTGACAATTTTTTATATTGTGTGTTGTATGATTATAATTCGGTTATAATAATAATAAGATCTAACCTTGCAATATTTTAAGGTTCGAACTAGATTAAAATATCCAGTCCTGCCTAAAATTTTAATCTCCCTAATTCCATGCGACTTGAAATCCTCGCATCCGATAAACGTAGCAAGTGACACCTTGCTCTTCCTGCCATTATTGCGTCTTTAGACGTTGGCGGATATTTGTATTCGGTTTAAAAGCTCTGGAGCTCCGAGCTTTGCGAACAAAGTGGCTGGCTGCCGGGCTGCTCGCGAGCCGATAAGCAACGCCGCCTCGCCTGACGCCTGTACACATAGGCACACGGCTCAGAGGCGCGCGAATGTCGACAGTTAAATTTTATTTCATTGTAATGACTGCGGAGTGTTATTGCAAGTATTTTGTAAATCGGTTTAAGGTTAAAGATGGTATAAATAAATAAATGTAATCATGGATATGGATATTGATGTTACGCTTTCAAATATTACCTAGTATGCCGCCGAGACAAGAAATTTCGCGTCCCATTCTCAACAATAAATTTACCGTCTCAGATTTTGGAGACGAGGCGAAAATTTAAGTTCGAGAAATCGAGAATTTACGAAGGCGTAGAAAGGACATGCACTAAATAAAATCATAATTGCAACTTTAATCTTGCAATTAAGTTTAATTGCAACTTTAAACTTGCAATTAGGCTAAATTAGGCGAAATTGAATTATAAATATAAATATACATCTGTAAATTGCAAGCTCTTTATTTTATTGTTTTTAACGTGATTACAATTTTAAAAATTTTAGTATTTCAAATATTATCATTTATCTTTTCAGTTTTCAGTTCGTTAAAAAAAATTACAATTTATAAACTGAGGAGGCCTATTATGATTCTTTTCTTGAAACATTTTTTATAAAATTAAATAAAGGAAACTAGAAATAATAAATTATATGGTGTTATGTTAATAAATTAAGCATTCATTACTACTAATTAAAAAAACTTCTAAAGCTCTAAAATATACACAATTTTTTGAAAATTCTTTTCAATTTTGATTTGTAAATTATGCATAACTCTAGGTTACGTATCTATTATTATTTCACAACACGCTGTATAAACAGAAGTAACAATATGTAATTATTTTGGGAATAATAATTTGAACATTAATTTGTAATATAAATAAATACAGTGCTGTGAGTTGATGTAATTAGGGAGTATAATTATCATATAATTAATAATATTTAAATTTATATAACACAGTTATCATAATCATATCAAATACAATGAAATTTTGTCATTGTTTAACAAATTAATTAGATTTAAATTATCTGATACAATAATTATATTTTCCAAATCACATTATGGGTATTTGTATTATGTTAGATAGTTAATCCTGACTATGCGTTATATTATTATTAGAATACAATTTATTAGAGAATAAAATAATACTCAAAATTCAGTGAAACTGAAAAGTTTAGGCCAAGTACAAAACAGTTCTTAAACATTGACCCTCGCCAAAAAAAGAAACAACAAACAAATTTAAAAACTTTAAAAAATAAAATTAACAAATTATGTTATCATATTATGTTATAAAAGCGTTATAAAAGCTGATGGCTGCAGTTTTATAAGTTTCTGATATCGAAGTTATGAGGCTCAAGTACTTTGACGCAATATGAAAAATATAACAATTCTACTTTACTAATCATGATGAATTATTACTCGACATTTTAGTTGGTAGGTACCTGTTCATAAGTTTATGATATATGTGAGGCTCAAGTACGTACTTACTAGTAGGTACGTACGATACTTACACAAGTACGATAATCATTCTATGTCGAATCATACATTCATACGTACGATAAACATGGACTTGCTAGAAATCAGAAAAAAGTACACCTTGATTTTCCAATTACTGTGAAACACAAAAAAAGCATATCAACGTAAATTTATTGTCATTAGGGCGGTTGCGCAGTCAAATTATAGGTTTTGCTGAACGCTATTTATTATTTTAATAAACAAAGATTTAAATTATATATCTGAATAAAAAAATTAAACACTTTTTGAATTTTGTATTCCAGAAAATTAAATTTAAAATGGATCAACACCAACCGTCAAAATAGCGAAAAACAACATGCAGTTTTCCCCATAAAATTGGTTTCAACAATAAGATTTTTTAAACAAATAAGGCGTTTTCGAAAAGCTTGAAGTTGCCCTCTTTTTGATCTAATGCCACTTTTTTGAATTTTTATGTACGATTGTATTAAAATACACATGATATATTAACAAAATTGGACATGTTTACATAAGCACATAAAAAAAATTGAAGAAAAAACTAAAAAAACTGGCAATAGAGCAAAGAGGGAGCATCCTTAAACTTAAACAAAAATATCTTAGTTAATTCGAAAATTTCACTTCTTACTACAATTTTAATGGGAAAACTAAACATACTTCTCACCATTTTAACGACTAGAAGCCAACCACCTTAAGATTATGCCTCTCAAAAACGTTATGTTATGCACTTCACAAATGAATGCAGTTGTTAAATTAATAATAAAAGTACATTTTCCATAACCATTGCATAAAAGTACCTATATACTATATACTATTTTAATATACTTTGTATTATCAACTTTCAAGAAATATTGAATTTATTGTCAAGAAATTTCTTGATCTTGTCATTAGCCTTGTCTTGAAATAGAAATATACGATCTTGTTAAACTCAAGATCTTGTCAAGCTCAAGAAAATTTGAAGATTCTTGTGTCTTGTGAAACACCATAATTTTAAAAATAATTTTGCCGAAAATAGGAGACGAAGACTAGGAATTAGAAATACAAATTCAACAAAAAATAAGACGTGAAAATGTACGAGGCAATAAAATAACATCGTTGTAACATAATTGATGGTAACTTTTTATTTTAAAATTAAGTGGCACCTACTAAATGCATTTCTTTTGCATTGGAATTTTCAATGTTTATTAAACTATCTATCAAATCATTATTCAAGTTAAATTTCAATTTGTCTATTTAAAAATAAATTTCACAAATCTTTCTGCGTTTCTTTTATATCGCGTTTCTACTTCAAAGTCCAAGTTATAAATTTTCATTAAAACATCTTTATCACAAACATATCACCAGCAACCCTTACAGAAAAAATCTCCCTTCGGAAAGCCCGTACGCATCAGACCTACTCGCTACTCTCAGCGCAGACATATTTCAAACTAAATAATTCACCTTCAAATTCCCAGATACAATATTTCACCCCTTGGAAATCCCTCGCGGCACGGCACTGGCTCCTTGGCGTCCTGTTTATTTTCACGAGTTTGGAATAAGCTCCATCGGATGTCCTTGTCGGGTAAAGGGATGGCAAAGGGAGAAGAAAAAGAAAGAACGGACGTGTTTGTTGAAAAGGGATACTGATGGATCGCACCATCTCTCTTTGTAAATCGCGTTATTTTGTGCGTGAAAGTATCACACAGGATTTTTGGGAAGAGGTGCGAGGTGTAGAAAAAATATTTCCACGGATAGGAGAATAATAATTACTTACTTTGAAAAGATGTTAAACAGTTGGTAAAAATTTGGAATTTGTATACTAAAACCAGATACTCGAATAATGGCCATTTGCACCGCCTCTACTTAAATTTTAAGTAGGTATCACTTAAATGAAAAATATCGAATCGAATTAATGACAGCAAGGTTATTTCTACATTTCACAATTTGATTTTTATTCAATATTGTTCATTTTTTTAAGGAATACTTAAAATTTAAGTAGATGCGAGCCTATCATCTTTGTTTTGATAAATTTGAAAAAGCTTCTTAAGCGTAAATATCAGAAGAGGATCTGATCCTCCTGTCGTACTTAAAAATGTAGGATATTAATTTTTGCCTCCCGCCTCATATTATACTATAAGGAAAGTATTGTGATAGGTCAAAACGGGTCAAAATTTACGAGTGTGAGTTTTTGGTGAATAAGAACGTTTTAGGGTCCCTAGAATACGAATAAAGTAATTTCGAGATGATGTGTGTGTATGTGTGCGTGTATGTGTGTCCATTAGGTTATATCTTACATTTTTTCCGGACTATATAACTCAAAAAGTTACAAACATTTGACAACCAAATTTTATATATAACGTTTTAATACAAATCTTAAGAATCCAATTATTTTTTTGAAGCAATCCTCAAACCGGAAGTAGTACTTTTCTTAAATATTTTGAGAAATTATTTATTTATTGGAATATTTTTTATTTCAAAGATTATACTATATTATTATCTACAATTTTTAGTATTTTATAAATTATTGTTCTGTCATAGTATACCGTAGGAATTAAAGTATTATTTATAATTTAGAGTATGACAATTTAGTATCTTGTTGTCCATAATTGTGTAACATTTGTTACTACGAAAAATTTAATTATGACAGTGACAGAGTGACAGTGTCAATAGTGACACATCATTTATATCTTCTTCTACAGTTGTACAGTTGACTACATGACTAAAATATATTTTTAAGTACCCACTATACAGGGTGTTCATTTTAAGTGGCGCACCATTGCTAACTCGAGAACTATAAGAGCTACGAAGTTGGTTAAATTAGCAAACAATTTCTATTTTATATGACTACTTTAATGAACGAAAGAAAAAAAATTTAGACCAGTGGTTCTCAAACTACAGGGTGCAACTTTCTTATTTCAAATGGGGACCTATTTTTTTATTTGCCTATTCTATTCAGTATTTTTTTCTGAATTCAACGAGATATTAGTTTTATACCCTTGCATAACAAAAACATTTGAAAAACGCTATTGAAAATTATGATAATTTAATTAAAATCTGATTGTTAGTTAGTGTTATGGAAGAAAACAATTGAATATTTTGTTTCATATTAATTGTTAGTGAAAAAGATTCTAGTATACTACACTGACCAAATAAGGTCGAAACACGTGTCCGTAGTTACCTCCACCTTGTACCCTACTGAGTACTTAGTACCTTGAACTCATACACTCAGTAGCGGTCCTGATCTCTTAATTAAAATCAAAGATTCTTTTTCATTATCAAATAACAATTAATATGAAACAAATATTCAATTGTTTTCTTCAGATTTTTATTAAATTATCATAATTTTCAATAGCGTTTTTCTCATGTTTTTGTTATGCCAGGGTATGAAAGTAATATCTCGTTGAATTCAGAAAAAAATACTGAACCGAATAAGCGAATAAAAAAATAGGTCCCCATTTGAAATAAGAAAGTTGCACCCCGTAGTTTGAGAACCACTGGTCTATTTTTTTTTCCTTTTGTTCATTAAAGTAGTCATATAAAATAGAAATTGTTTGCTAATTTTTCTCGAGATAGCAATGGTGCGCCACTTAAAATGAACACCCTGTATATTTGTATAGTATGTAGTATAAAAAGTTGGGTATGGTGGGAGGTCTTGTGCTGGCCACATCAGATTTTTTAATTATTATTTAGAGAACGCTTAAGATTAGGATCCTACCGTCTTCACTTTCTTGTATGACGTTTTAACTTAACGTTTTTATTTCACCGTACTAACATTTTTGTTGCAGATACACATTTTTAATTTATATGCTGCTATTTTACTGAACGATAAACAGCTTTCATTTTAGGTATTATTTAAAATTCAATAATGCACTATTAAAGAAAATACCATTCATGATTTATGCCACTAAATCATATTTTGACATGGGTTAAACGTTATTTGATAAATACCCTGTTATGGAACGACTAAAATTATATTTCTACCACCATGTCATTTGTTATATAAATCACCGGTTTGCAATTGTTTTATTTTACAACACAACATTTGTCGTTTAATCTCACATTTGCGTTATGAATAAACGGTAAAAATGTCAAACTAAATTGCCACGAATTTGTCATTCAACTGCACATGTTTCATAAATACGTAATTTATAGATTCAAATGGAATAACTAAACGATTTTATATTTCTGGCGAACATAATATTTATAAAATTGTTCAACAATAAGATTATCTAATTATAATAGCTCATTGCTGTTGCACGGCAAAACTAAAGTTGCTACTTCGATGAACTTAAAAATATCAAAAGTAAATTATTTTGACAATCAAGCTACTAGTAATTGTAAATGAAATTAATAAAATATAACCAACAAATGTATCATTTTGGAATTATCGAAATGTGAGACGATGTAAAAACGAAAATTAAAACAAGCCAGTATAATGATAAATTATTAATAATAATTGTATTAGTCTTATTAGTACTTTTCTTACATGAATGGACAGATTACATTTTGAAGCGAATATAAACGTAGCAAATAATTAATAATGAAAGAACTTTTCAGAACTCTCAATTTTAAATAATTAATTTTAATTAGGTACCTAATTAATAAAACAGTTAAAAAAGATGAGAAAATAAACAAATTTTATTATAATTATTATTATACCTAATACAAAATAAAATTTAATTTGGATGAAAAAAGTACCATAATGTAAATTCGAGAAATAATGCAATAGGTACAGTTCTATTACTATTACTATCTTCCATTTAAATGATTAGCCTCCATGAAATGCGATCGTACATTGCAACCATTTTGACGTTGAGGTTGAAAGGGTAACGTGAACTACCGTGAGGGCACTACAGGTGAAAATGAGCGGCTAAATGGTTTGAGGCACTTTGCCAGGGTGGAAATATTACCGCTACTGCTGCTACTGAGCTGCGATATATTACCTAAATTCCCTGATCCTATAGTCTCAGTGCATGAATTACATTAAACTAAATACGTAATAGTCAATTATGTATCACGTGTAGCGTTGGTGTGCGTGTGAAAATTATGTTGATTTATTTTTTGTTTTCTTTAATTTATGGAAATGATGGATTTAATTTACGAATTTAGATTTAAAATTTACAATTTTTTATCGGGAATGTTAATTTTCATTCAAAAAACAAACTTGAAACTAACTGACAGCTGACGTTTAATAATATTCGTCTGTGATGGTCGGATTTGAAATATAGATTTTGAATTGGAAAGAAATTACTGGGATGCAGTCAAATACTTTTATTATCTCACTTTCCTGAAGAAGACACGTGGGGTGTCGAAACTAGTAGAGTGAGATAATAAAATTATTTGACTGCATCCCAGTAATTTCTTTCCAATCCTAAAATAACTTCAGTCAAGAAAATTTTTCCTTAATTATAGGTTTTGAAATATGAAATATGGTCATATTTTAAATGTAAATTCTAAACCATAAATTTCTTAAATTCATCATGAACCTGCAAAGGCAGATATGTACATTTTATATTTTTAAATCTAAATTTGTAAATAAAATCCATCATAAACCAACCTTAACTTTAGTTTCTTAATTTCTAATATTTTGAGAAGGCCAAGGACCGTTTACCCCCAACACATGCGTAAATTTCGAATTTTTCTACTATTTTCTTGATCTTGTAGGATTATTTTAGGAAAAAAGTAAAAAGGAAAACTTCTCAGGTACTTTCAGATCGCCCTGAAAATTTAATTTTATAAAACAAATAGGTAATCTTGCTTTCAATGAAACTTGGTTATAGAGAAAATCTCACCGATCTCATGTTCTTAAAATGATACATCAGATTATGTGAATTCTTTTGAGATCAATAATATCTGCCATTTTAATTATGTGCATAATAATAATATTGGAAAGGATGATATGTACTGCAAGGACGCTGTTGCTAATGCATCGAGAGTAGACAGTCTCCCTTAAAAATGGAATGTGACTTTTGTTGTTTTTTTATAGAATGTTTTTTGATCAACCAGAGCGCGGCTGGTCGACCCATGGCTGACGTGTACATATAACACAATTTTTCTAAATATCACATTTAAGTTGCACCAATGTGTAACCTATATGCTGTGTTTATATCTTGTATTGACTCTTAGTAAATTTAATATAATTCTCCTATTTTATTTTATATACAAGAAGTGTCTATAATTTCAAATAAAATAGTAATGCCGCATTATTCAATATTTCAAATAATCAAAGCATAATAGTGAAGCAAATATTATATATTTTCTTCTTTTTATATTTTATCGCTAAAAGCACAATATTTGCTTGTTCCTTTTAAAGTGTCGTACATATCAGCATTTCGAAACGAGAACAGTTTCTGCAAGTATGAAACATATTGCATATGTAGTATTTATTCAGCGTGGTATTACATTTTGCAAACACATTACTGATTTCCTTCCGTAAAAGATAAAAGAAAGTGTAAAAATTTAAATTGAAACAAAATCTCTCACAAAGAAAACTGAAACAAATCCATTTAAATTTCTACACAGAATAAAACTCATGATAAATAAATTTAAAACGCATTAGACTATTTTTAAATAAATATAAAAATACATATAATTTTTGTGAAACATGTCTAGAATATAATAATTTATCTGTTGATTCTTCACCTGCGTGAAATGTATTCCTAGTCATTACTTAAACAAAAATCTAAAGTGAAACCAAATATCTTTAAGTGGGTTCTTCAGTTCTACGAAACAGCAAATAAAAACAACAGAACAAAGTAGTATAAATCGGAAAACTGATCAGAGACGAGAGACTTTTCACTGAGGTGGCCGAACTTCAAAGGGTGTCTGATGTTTTGTCCATGCCAATTCAACCGCAAGAAAACTTTTACCTATACCGGTACAAACTGTTTAATATTTGTTTAGTACACTATGTGGAAACATTTTTCCTCAAATAACCTGAGATTTTTTACTATTTAAATATATATAGGTATTCAAATTGTATCTTATTTATTAACAACGCTAGTTTTTTGTTGGAAAATTAATATTTGCAGGTCGGATAGGAACCTTTCTGTAGACATTTTAAACATCATTTTAAAAGTAAGTAATATAATGCGATTTTCGGTTATTATATCACAAGAGCTTCGAAAATAATCGAAAATACTGCCGACTGATGAGACGTATTTCCATAGAACAACCAGGAGGCAAAAGTTTTTCTATTATTTTTGATGATCGAGTGGTAAACGCATTGGCAATTTCATGAATAAAACAAATTTAACAATTTTAAATAACTAAATTTTATTTATTAGCATAATTACTTCCTTGTACGGAGTAATAAGGAAGTATTGTAATCGCGAAAAATTTCGGTTTTCAGATTTTGATGGAAATATCCGTTTTGACCTTTTCTGAATCCATTATGACTAGTTTCGTCGTGACGTCTGTACGTACGTGCGTACGTGCGTACGTGCGTACGTGCGTACGTACGTACGGACGTATGTGTGTCGCATAACTCAAATACGGTTAGACGTAGAAAGTTGAAATTTTGTATTTAGGACTGTTATAGCATCTAGTTGTGCACCTCCTATTTTTGGTTTCAATCTATAAACCGGAAGTAGTACTTTTTAAAAATATTTTGATAAATAATTAATTTTAGACAATTTTTTTTATTTTAAATGAAAGATTATGTGATTATTATCTACAATCGGTAGTTTATAAATTTTTCTGTATCTTCTATCATTTAAGAATAATTAAAGTATATACTTATAATTTAGTATTTCTGT
This sequence comes from Agonum fuliginosum, assembly GCA_947534325.1. Taxonomy (NCBI): domain Eukaryota; kingdom Metazoa; phylum Arthropoda; class Insecta; order Coleoptera; family Carabidae; genus Agonum; species Agonum fuliginosum. The sequence continues at coordinate 13,970,609 of OX384038.1, read as the reverse complement.
ATCTTGTAGTCCATGATCGATTAACATTTGTTACTACGTAAAATTTAAATGATTATGACATGACAGTGACAGTAGCAGTGACAATAGTAAATGACTAAAATATATTTGTGAGTATACTAGTATAATAAGTTAAAAGAATTTTTTATATTATTCTACATTTTAGTTATTAAGAAAAGTATGAACAAACAAGGCGTACAAGGAAGTCATGTGGTGTCCACGTCAGATTTTTTTTAAATTAATTTCAAATATTTTGACATTTGGTGAAAAATAAACAAACATTTATTATTGTTTGTTATGTCATGGTTACGGTAAATATACGCGTACTGTCAATATTCAAAAATATTCACTGAAATAGTTGTTTTTACTTCCTTGTACACGGAGTAAAGGAAGTATTGTAATCGCGAAAAATTTCGGTTCTCAGATTTTGATGGAAATATCCGTTTTGACCTTTTCTGAATCCATTATGACTAGTTTCGTCGTGACGTCTGTACGTACGGACGTATGTGTGTCGCATAACTCAAATACGGTTAGACGTAGAAAGTTGAAATTTTGTATTTAGGACTGTTATAGCATCTAGTTGTGCACCTCATATTTTGGTTTCAATCTACAAACTGGAAGTAGTAATTTTTTCAAATATTTCGAGAAATATTTAATTTAAGACAATTTTTTTTATTTTAAATGAAAGATTATGTGATTATTACCTACAATCGGTATTTTATAAATATTTTTGTATCTGGTATCATTTAAGAATAATTAAAGTATATATTTATAATTTAGTATTTCGGTATCTTGTAGTCCATGATCGATTAACATTTGTTACTACGTAAAATTTAAATGATTATGACATGACAGTGACAGTAGCAGTGACAATAGTAAAATATCATTTATATCTTCTTCTGCAGTTTAAATAAAATGACTACAATATATTTGTGAGTATAGTAGCAGTAGTAGTAGTACTTATACGAGTATATTAATAGATTTGTATAATATAATTCTACATTTTAGTTATTAAGAAAAGTATGAACAGTTTAATAGGCGTACAAGGAAGTCATGTGGTGTCCACGTCAGATTTTTTATATAGAAAGTTTTTATGTTTTTTGTGAAAAATAGTGCATTTTAATTGGTTAAAATATAATGTGGGAAATACTCGTAGTCTTTCCGAATACCCTTCGGCATAGATTAATATCAAGAAAATTTATTGTCGTGCATTTCTGCAATACAATTTCCCTCGTTAATGCACTCGAAAAAAATTTCTGATTTAAATTTAATCCATGTACTTGGGATATTACAAGTACCTAATTAAATATAACAAGTATTTTGTATTTTATAATTTGATATAGGTACTACATGAAAGTACACAAACAATGAACTATTCAACCTCTGCTCATGTTTGTCGAGTTTCATAGTAAGCTAGTCTTGAATTTTCCAACTGATCTACTCGCTCAACTGTTTTCGCTGAAAAGACCACATTAAAAAATTTCCGCGAACTCTACCATTCGGATGAAACACCATTCCACAAAGATGGCAAAACCTTTGGAAGCGGCCCCTGCAATGTTTATGTAAATAGCGAGCCCGTTCGGAACGATTCTGGCGCACCGCACAATTGTATTTGGTATTCAAATTTGCACGGCACTCGGAGCTGGGCGAACGGACGAATCCAAGCGAGGAAAGGAAATCTGCGCTTTTCTTTTAGAGCGAAAACGATAATGGTGCGCCTACATCGTCTACCGGAAGAGAAACGTGAAACGTTTTCGCCAGAAACATAATAACAACACGACGTATATAATAATATAGGGGGGATGCAGTGGCATAGCTAGATATTTTGGTCAGCATGTATACATGTACAATTGTACATTATCTTAAATAGGTGGCAGTGAACGGTATGGTTCGCTGATAGTGTATTAAATTAATGAGGAAAAGATTACTCGACTGGATCAATGAATAAAAGTAGAGAAGTTCTTCGAGAATTCAGTCAATTTATTAAAATACAATAACACACCAGGGTGCGAAGTCAAACATACAAGAAAACACATTAAAACAAATAAATTTACAATATACAGGTACACTTACATAATAATAGTTTTTTAATATTGCAAATTTATTTGTTTTAATTAATTAATGCCCAGTACCTCTAACGAAATAGTTTCGTATGCTGAATTTGAAGACATTAAGACAGCAACATTATTGCGATGACAAAAGAGGGGACAATACAAATTAATCCGCTGTCATAGTCATGTTGCCTTGGCTTGTTTTATATTTGAGTGAAATTGTCAAAAGTAATAGACCGGAAGCTCATGACAGGTGATGGTCTCCGATTTCATACAGCATGCCTTTTGGAGGATAGAATGTTGACCCTATGACAACATAGAAAAACGGGTATTAAACCCTTGCACGCTTTCCGGTAATATGGAAAATTGCATTTTTCCACTTAATACACGCCACTGGATACAATGTGTCCATACCTGATGCTCTTGAAATCTCAACAGCAAAACGTAAAAGTTTTCACCACATCATGTGATTGCGGTTTTATTTTGCAGGACTGTTGGGGAGACTTTTATGACGAATAATGACACGTGTGCTTTTGAAAGCAGATTTTGAAATGCGTACACTGAGAAATATAAAAACATAAATATGTTTTTACGGTTTTTGTATTATTGTTTGGCACTATAACCTAAATTTCAAATTAAATAATTGAAATTGTTTTAAAATATCACTTTATTTTTCTGTTATATATTTTCATGTGTTTGTTTTATTTTTTTACTAGCTATTCAATTTAAATTTTAAATATTTATTTTCAATTATACAATGATACAGGAATAAAATAACAACATCAATTATCAACTTATGAGTTATATACACGTTCCAATCGTAGCTAGAATTTTTTCCTCCCGCCTTATATTCCATAAGGGAAGGTATTGTGACGAGTAAAAATTTTCGATTGAGTTTTCGGTAAATAAGCACGTTTTTGGGTGTGCGTGTGTATGTACGTGTATCCGTATATTACAATTTTTTCTTTGACGATAACTTAAGAAATATCAAACATTTATCAACCAAATTTTATATTTAAGATTTTGATACGAATGTTAAGAACCCACTTATTTTTTAAAGAAATATTCAAACCGAAAGTAGTACTTTGCTTAAATATTTCGTCAAATGATTAATTTATTACAATATTTTCTATTTTATATGAAAGATTACATTTTTGTCATCTACAATTATTTTAAAAACATTCTGTAATGTTACTACTTAGAAATTGTTTATAATTTAGAGTATATGAAACTTCAGTACTCAGTATCTTGTAGTCCATGATTGTTTTACATTTGAGACATTACTACGTAAAATTTAATTATGATGGTGACAGTGACAATAGTGACACATCGTTTATATATTCTTCTGCAGTTTAGATAAAATGACTAATATATTTGTGAGTACCTACCTATTATATAGTGAAAAGAGTAGGTAGAGTATGACGGGAGGTCTTCTGCTGGCCACATCAGATTTTTTGTGGATCATGTGTAGATCCATAAAATTGTAGGTGGATAACAATATGTATTATTGCCCTTATGCTAACTAACGTAAGAAAAAAACTAAAAACTAAACTGAATTCTCCAGTGACTATAAAAATAGAAATAATTTAATTTTTCTTCATGATGTATAATTTTTACTTTCAACAAATTATTTTTAAAAATAAACATAATTTGACATACTTACCTAAAAGTTTCTTAATAGTAATTATTGCACAACTTGATTATTGTGTAAGTTTCATACTTTTATTTTTCCTGTCATTAATAAGTAGAAGGTAGTTTAACATTTACAATACAAACATAAAAGTTAATGCAAGCAATTTAGAATTTCATATTCAAATATCTATGTCAGTATTCCTGTTGGTTAAATGACTTTGGGGCTTAGGTTATGAACTGCCAAGTAAAATTATTCTTGTGGTTGGTCTATTACCAACATGAAACTTGACAGACTTACGCTGCTATTACTCCATTAGAGTTTCACGATTCCAAGTTCCTTACAAATTTAATTCTGTATGCAGCGTTTCGAATTTATTGATCCCATCTTGTAGCATAGCTACACATCATGTCAGAATTGAATTCTAGTCAATGTAGATAAAGTAAATCCTTCTTTTAAACTAAAATCTCATTTCAGAACTTTTCTAAAATATTATCCATTCGTATTCGCAAATCTTTTCTCAATATAGTGACTTGCACTTACTAAGTTGTTTTCATATTCTGAATGAGTTAGTGTTAGAGCTTGTTGTTTTGCGCAAACTTTTTATCTGTATATTTGGATAAATTATTACTACTATCGGTTTCAGAATTATAGTCAGTTTTCAATAAAAAGTTATCTTTATCTTTATCTAGATAAAAAAATTGTTTTCTATTACAACACTGCTCATGGTTCCAAAATTCGGGTTGCCCACTCTAATTTTTTTACCTTTCGGGCTGAAGCATCGTTTTAGTTTTATATCCAAAACAGTTGAAATGTAATATTGAACGGTCATGTTTTTGTTTACTGTAAAAATTCGGTAAAAATGTAATTTTGAAATTCATTCTACAAGATGAAATATTATTTGAATTTCGTTCTTCATCATAAAAACGTGATTTACACTTTACAGGTTATTTAAGACACTAAAATTTAACGTAATTCCTATAGTGACTTTCTGGATTATTTAAGATTTTAAATCTGACTTTCCTCCTTTGCATATGGATTACATTCTTGAGCAAAATTTGATCCTATAATTTTTGCTACAGGACCCTACAAGCACTATCTACGCCACTGTTTATTACACCTTACTCCACTAACCTACTGCAAAAATAAAACTCATCCACATCTTTCTTTCAGCTCCCAGTCATCATTTTCCCCATAAATCCCTTTGATAAACTACCCTCTTCTCTAGTGAGGTATTATTACAGCGTTGCCAGTTCGCTGCGTGAAACAATCGCCATTTCACCGGTCTCAATGTCGGTTTTTTCGCTCCCCAGTCGCGCCGCCACTGATATATAGCCGCAATATTGCGCGGTGCCCCGTGCGTTTAGCGAGCCCTATGTTGCCGTGTCCGCGGTTAACGACCACGTCATAACGTCAACGAAATCGAATTTCATTGTGCGGGATATCACCCCGATACGGATCTGGGCTAATTCAAGTAATGAAAGTAATTGAAATTTTGTTTTTATGCGGGATTCATTGATTGGAGGTTTGGTTTTGAAGCGAGTTAGTGTGGGACAAGTATTGTATTTCGATTTGATATTAAAAGCTAAAAGGATATTAAATTAATTGGTACATAATAGTACAGATATTTTTACCTCCCGCCGCATATTCTATAAGGGAGGTATTATGATTGGTCAAAATTTTTGAATGTGAGTTTTTAGTTGATACGCCCGTTTTATTTACTAAGAGTGGGAAACTACAGAAATAATAATTATTAAACTGCGTTGTTGATTGTTGATATATGGAGAGACAAACTAAATATTCACTATTACAGCTAGCTGAGTTGGTAATTATATGCAAAAGTTCGTATATCGTGTACACAACAGAAACAATGTAACAGAGTAGAGCCATGGAAGTAAAGCATTGTCACAGGTTCGTTTACATCCTGCAACGTAACTGCAAACAAGACCACTACACATGCAGGATTCTAGATAAATATTGATGAGAACGCATTTTACTTAAAGAATTATTTCTATGTAGGTATTAGTTTATTTTTATTTTATAGTTTTTGAGTCAGTAATAAGTAGGTATATAAAACACTGTCAAATAAATTTTCAAATTTTAGTTTTAATTTTTTTTCAAAACATTATCTAAATAGAAATTAACCTAGGTAATTAATATAAACTGTAAAACAATTATACAATATGATTTATCATATGATTTCGCTTATGATAAATTCGGTCACATGCCCAATTTACAAAAACCCATAGGACAATAATGCCCAAAGACAAAATAATAAAATGAGAAAATCAAACAAAATATATTGTTTATTTATTTTGATTATTATTGATATCGTCATTGTTATAATTTTATGAGCATTTGTACATAATATGGGCATTAAAATACAAGTCTTTTTGACGAAAAGAAAGTTTCGAGTATTAACCTTAAGGGCATGTATGCGATTTTTGGTGTAACCCCTTTCAACCATTCACGATTCACCTTTTGAGTAATAAAGTTCAATCAATTTCCTATAAATTCCATGAAAAACGAAGTGTCTACGATGTGTAGACAGATCGTCAAAGTTGGACCTTTTTTCACAAAAAACATTTTTTCATTGGGGAGGGGCTCGAGGGAGGTGAAAGAGGTTACACTTAAGATCGCATGCATGCCCTTAAAGTTAACACTTGAAACTTTCAATTCGTCAAAGACGCCGAGTAATAACGGTTTGAAAATGTGCAAAATTTGACGAATTTTAAGTGTTTCGTTTTTTACCGCCCGATTAAATTGTGATTTTATATAAATGAAAACTTTAGGGTACTTTTTTTGGTGACGCATTTGCCATCCCATTGCGCTACCACAATGAGTCTGATGTTACATTATTATGATGATGGAATATTCCTCGGCAATGTATTACACACGTACTGGGTACTGTACATAAAGTCCAAATAATTAAATTCAATATCTATTGAATAATGTTACTAATAGAAATTAACTCTACTGTAAATTAAATCGCTTTAATCATAATTTGCGTGAGCTACTACATAACTACACACTACACTTGACTTGAACAGATCAGCGCAGCTTTGACGCTGATTTTAAATGGTTTGACGTTAAAATATCAGTCTGAAAATTCGACAGTAGATAAACAGTTGCCATCATTCACTATTATTATAAATTATAATAAATGTCCTTGTCATATGCAAATCCTTATCAAATGCTTACTCCGGAGTTTGGACCGGAAACTATATCGAGTCTGTCATAACATATGCCTGCTCTTTATTCACTAGCTTGAAGCCTGAAGCACAACACAACACATTCACACACGAAGACAGGGTCGGATTTACCATAAACCAGATAATAACACATATGTTTCCAGAAGTAGAACGTTGAATTAATTTTCCAGCTTAGTATTGAATGAAGAACAAGCAAATCATATTGCAAAAGTTTTAAAATATTCCTACCTATTGCATTGGTTAAATATAATTTAAAAGAATATAACATTATGTTAAGTTGTTAAGTTACTATGTTATGTATCGTACCCCACTGTTGCAAATGGGTATACAAATGTTTATGTTACTTTAAAACAAAATAATAAAAGTAAAATTATTTGAATCGTAACATTTTTTCAATACTTTTGTGATATTTAAAATAAGTAGGTACCTATATATCTTAGCGTTTTAACTATAGTTACAGTAAATTCTGAAACATTTATAATGGACGAAATAAAACGCTTATAACAACCATGTATGTACGTAACCGGGGATTCAAGTAATTCGAAATCCATTCACATAGACCAATAAGCTGTTGGTTTAGGAAAGGACAAATTTTTACGCTACGGTCCTGGTCACGCATACAACGCTCCGAATGTGTAAGTTGCATATTCAGAATATGCCCGCATATAACACAAAACATTTTGGTTATAAATTGTTCACGAACAGCGTACGTTTCTATTCGGGTTAAGAAAATGACAAAAATTTCCATAAAGGCCTTTGCTCAGACCCAAATGGCTGTCTGAACATTGATACATATCCATTGTTACTAGAAACATAATACTTAGGATTGTATATAAATTAGAGACATGCTATTGTTGGATATATTTCAAGCTTAATACAGATTTATTTCACAAAATTGAAACTTATGAGATATTTTGCATATGAAATAGTAAGAATATTCTAACCTTTTTGTAGACACCAGCATGGCATGGAACGTGTTCTAGACTCGTTCAGGATTCTATTTCCATTGCATGAATTATTTTACACCACCGACCAATGAATATTCAGGCACACTTTTACTACATTTAGTTCTCAACAATTATTATAATTAGTTTATAGCTATAGTTACTTTTAACTGCATCTATGATTTTCTCAGTTTTATACCACGATTTGATCATAAATCACGAACTACTACGCTACCGTTTGATGTTCGACTAAATTAACTAAACAAGTCAAATCAGCTACTACATGCATATTAATTTTGATTGCACAAAAATGGACGCGCTAAAATTTAAATTATTATATTAAATTTCTTGTATTTATGTTGTACATGTATGTACATCTAAATATTAAAATTATATACCTAAGCTATTTGACAAAACCCGTATTTTTAATTTATGCGTAAAATAGCGTTTATACCGTAAAAATTGCGTAAATAATGAAAAGAACAATGGAAAGTAAAATTTTAGTTTTAGTTGTCAATCTTTCAAACTTAAACATGTTTTCTTCAACAAATCGATACTTAAATATAATAATTATTTGTATGTATGTTCATACATACTAATTAGGTATTATATTTAAGCATAGATTTGTTATTAGAACGAAGGGAGCAATCTTATCCCAACATATTAATCTTGGTGGGATATTGTAAATATAAAAATATAAAACAAATCTTCCGTAATTTTCTTTTATACATAATTTACATACTTTACCAAATTTATGTTCAAAGTCGTAAATTTCATCAATGTAAAAAAAGGAGTTTTTTGCTCGTAGGTAGGTATTATACGTGCCATCCCTGCTTTGATATAAGTACATTTATTATTTAATTTAATTAACTATATATTTTATATTTTTTCTTATGTCGGAACATGATTATTTAAATAAGAATAATAAGTTATGTTTTATTTCTTTTTCAAAATAAATTATATAGGTACGTAGTTTAAAATTTATTTTTAGGTATAGGTACCTACCTACACGAAACACGAAGCTAAAAAATTTCTTAAAGTTATTTAAATATAAAATATTTAGGTACCGTAGAGTGGGGTTACTTTGCTTAGATTTGGCGGTTATTTCAATTAAATTTCGTAACTGCTAGACCTAAAAATTGGTAAAAAATGTATGTGGTACAATTATATTTAAGCTATCGATTGCACTATGTATTATAAAACTATTTTAAAGGGAAATATTTATTTTTACTTTTTAAACATGTACGACGTAAAGTCACCCCGCGTTGGGGTAACTTTGCATTTGCTTATAAAATCTATATGCAAGAACATATCGCAAAACTGATGGTTTACTTTGCTCAAGGATGATGCGAGCTTTAATTTGATATATAAAAAGTGGTACTTAGTATAATATCTAAACTTTTTTCTAGCCAATATTAAAGATGCATGTCTTAGTTCAAAACTGATAGTATTACAATGATATAAAAGGTTTTCTAACATGTAACAGATGTAAATATGATTTTAAAATAATATAAAATTAAATGGAAACATTCGTTAGCATAAAAAGAAAAAAAATATATAAGTTTACTTACAAAAACATCGTGAATGGAATGTCTATCACTTTATTTAAAAATTCGTATAAAAAATAGAAATATTCAATCTGATTTAAAAAAATACTTGGAGAGATAAAAATTATTTTTTTTTCAAAAAAAAATACTACAAAGTTCTATAATTTATAATAATGCCTCCTCAGACCTTAGTTTATCGGGTTTCAAAATTTACTAAAAATATATGAGTTACTTATAATACATATAATAGGAGTAAGATAAGGCAAGACTACTGCGCTTAGGTACTACCTATTCAGAACAAAAATTAAATTAAAAATTTTCCCACATACTTAGCAAAGTTACCTATGTGCAGCAAAGTAAACCCACTCTACGGTATATAATAACTTCAAATTTTTAAAATAAAATATGGAATATGAATTGAAATTTAACTTGTCCATTTGTAGTGAAGGCAACTCCTGTGCATTTTGTAAAAATTAATACCTATAAAAAATATTATCTACCTAATGAAACTGCAATTAAAGTAAGACATACTTTTTTATTTTCTCAGATCTTAATTGATCCAAACTACTATCCTGTGTCTTTTCATTATGCAGGTAACCTGGAAACTAAAAAACATTTCTACGTCTTTGTTCCCATTTCATAGTTTTTAATAATGACAGTTCTGTCGTTTCTCGCAACGATTACTTTTAATATCCTAACCCCGGGATTGCAGTTGCGGGTTCATATCCCGTGCAATGAAGAAGCCGAATCGCGCTTCCGTGTTTTCAGTGTGTTGACTTCCTCGGTGTCAGTGTCAGGAACGTAACTAGGATTTTTTGGTATGGGAATGGGACTAGTAGTAATAATAAAATTTATTTAGCGAAAGCTATTATAGAAAACATGATAATAAGGAAATTACCTAGATAGATGCATTTTATCAAAAAGTTAACAGTGTAAAATAGTATTACTTGTTTCTGAAAACAGTAGTTTCTAATTTATCTTTTAAAACTCTTTGCAGATTTATAATCTTTTATACTATTCGTATTCAGGACAGTGTGTTATATGTGTTTAATTCTCTGCTACACATTATTTTACTAATTATAAATAAAAAATCAGAGTCCATAAAAAATAGTAGAAGAGTGAAGCGAGATGAAAATGTTTTTAAAATCTTAAGGGATTAAATTAAGTAGCTTCCGCGAGAATGAATTTAAAGGAAAATACCTAATATTTATTACATCAATAGTAAATCAAAATATATTAATACATACACTGTGATAAAAAATATCTATTCTTCAAAGTCTACTTTTAACAACAATCACTTTCTTCGCCTCGTTTATACATTTTTTGCATGTAGCAGTACCTAAATTACTAAATAAAATAAATAATTTATAAAAAACATGGATAAAACCAATGAGATAAAACAAACACAAATAAGTATATATAGTCTAGGCGAACTAGCGTCTATCGGAGACAAAATTCAAAGAGATTTTTTTAAAAAATGAATGTTGTAATTGACTTCCTAACTAACATATTATTAAAAGTCCCCATTGGTGTGCTAAGTCCACCATCTTGAAAAAACGGTGGAACAAGACGATCTTTCTCCTGTTTTTTGCAATTATCTCGAAAATGGGTAATTTTAAACAAAAATGACAAATACCAAAGATAGTCACTTTTGTTTTTACGATATTCATACAGTTTTAGAAAAAGTCGTAAATGAATATTTTTATAATTCTAACAAACTAGGCCGAAATGATTAAATCATGATTTTTTTTTCTCATATTACACAAAAACGATTGTAATTTGTTAACGGATAATAATTTCGAATTCGGGATTTCAGTATTCGATTCTAAACTTATTTTTCTATTACAACAATTTAATAAAAGACATTTTAAGCCTCCAATTTAGAAAAAACTTAAACATATTTTCAAAATCACTTTTTTAAAATTTTGTGTTCTGCGCGAACAACCCGTCATTTATATTAATACCTTAAAAACGGCGATTGGACAAATCAGTTGTATGATGTGTCAAACAGCTGTGGGCTCCAATATGGCGCACGAGTCAGCTATCCGTTTATATAGTGCTGTAACTGCAGCAACAGTAACAGTTGTTAAGGCCCGAATGTAGCTGACTGCGAGAAAAGGATAGATTCATACAGATTTAGTGTGTCGAACAAAGGCAGCAATAGGAAACGCGCTCTCGTAAAGGGATCAAAATTGGTACTAAATATGAACATATCATCACAAACAAGGGTTCATTTGAAAGATAGAAGTTCAATCTAGATCCGTCTAGTGTTGAAATTTGCAATTTACTGAGTAACAGTTATGTAAAGTTAGTCAAGTTATGACAAGTTTATGGCATTATAAAGTTGAAACAAAAAATAAAACTAATATTTCAACACGTAATGGACGTGGAGCTCATCTTTATCTTTAAATTAAAAAAATAAATTCGATCCGACCAAAATTAGTCTCAATTTCATTCCCCATTCAAAAGCATGTTTTTGTTGCGCGCAACGTTCCTACATTACGCTCTTAAGTTACAGAATATAGGTCCAGGAGTCATACGGGCCCTCCCTTAGTTACGCCTCTGTCTGGTGACGACGACGACGGCGGCGACGGCAATGATAAAGAAGAGAAACAACGATAATCCGAACACCGAGGGCTTTTACTACCTACAGGATGATTCTGTGTGTATGTGAGAGTATGTCAGTACAAAACAAAGTAAGTGTATGTGTGTGCGTGCGATGATTACGTATACAAGTACAGTCTAGGGATCAAGTTAAGGTGGAAATTTGTGCGTGATGTGCTGAGATTGTGGCGTTACTATGGTACTGAGGAATTCTTTGTAAGTTAATCATCTACCTATGTGTATTGTAATTTCACACGTAAAGATACTACAGTACGAATTAACAGCGCGTACTATTTCATTTAAAAAAGTAATAATAAGATGAACTGCATTCTAATGAGGAAAATGGGTTACCGTAGAGCAAAATTGCACTCGTTTTATAAATGAAATTATATTAGGAAATAAGGACAATAAATCTGCTAAAATTATTGAACACAGCTACTAAATAGCTACTAATAGTTGTTTTACATTATGTAGGTACTTATTTAGTGACATAACAGAATATATTTAAAGTAAGTTTTAAAAATCTAATGTGGCCAACACATATATGGTTTCAGTTAGGCTTTAATTATAATTTGGTAATAATTTTCATAGTTCATCAGCTTTTTGCAAAAAATGTTATTAGTCCAGGCAATTTACGTTTTGACCTGGGCAAAATTGCTTCAGAAGCTTTCTAAACGGTTTTCGACTCAGAAAATGTCACAGAATAACATATCCAAAATCTGCTAAAAACGGATCACGGGAACACCCCCAAAAATGGGTTCGAAAATTAAAAATGGCCGCCATTTTTAGTTTTTTACCTTTATCTTATATGTGGATAATACTACGAGAAAACTGTTACCTACTAAATTGTAGAGCATACAATTCTCTACAAAAAGATAGCAACAATTTTTTTTGTAACTATTACAGTTTATGAGAAAATCGTGAAAATAAATTTGGTTAATTTCTAATGATTTTAAATCAAGTCGTAATTTTGTCTTATCACACAAATATTGCTCTAATTTTTTAACGGATAATAATATCGATTCGCGGTTTCCAGCATTCGATTCCTAAAGCTTTTTTCTATAAGAGACATAATTTTTAAAATTTTTGGGACAACACTTAAGGCACAGGTGCGATTTATTTGCCGAGGTGAGAAAAACAAATGGTTTTGTACTGTACCTCTTGAAAAAAATTTAAGGGCGCCTCTGGTCATATTGGATATTTGTTGTAAATCAGATTTTAATAAAAGTAATTTATTTGCTTAGAGAAAGTATTATATCTATTTATAAAGCGTATTTTTTAATTTTTTGTAAACTATCAATTCTGTCATTTTGAAATTAATTCTCAATTCCGCTTCTTCGCACTGTAATTTCTCAACGGAATAAAATTTCGATTTGCGGTTTTCGGCATCTAGTACAAAATGGATCAGGGAATCAAATGCTGGAAACTAGAAGTCAATATTGTATTCCGTTCACAAATGACCGAAAATGAAACACAAGCAAGAAAAATATTAACCAAATTTCTGTATTTTGTATTTAAGAAAATCATTACATTTCAGTTTAACTCAGGCTCAAAACAAAAATTAATATAACAATTCTGATACAGAAATGACCGAAAAATCTAATGCCGCAATCCGCAAGTCGATATCCTAATCCGTTTAGAAACTACAGTTAACTAAACACTAGTTATATTAATAAAACTTAAATTTCTCAATTTTCTCTCTGAATAAAAAATTAAATTACAGTTTAAATAAATTTCCAGAATTTTTATCAACTAATGCATCAAATAGAGAATTTTCCAAGGAATCGCATGCCGCAAACTGCAAGTCAATATCTTAACCCGTTTAGAAACGACAGTTAATTAAACACAAAAAATACAGGCATTTGTTTTTCTCACCTCGGAAAATAAATCGCACCTGTGCCTTAAGTGTTGTCCCAAAATTTTAAATATTATGTCTCTTATAGAAAAAAGCTTTAGGAATCGAATGCTGGAAACCGCGAATCGATATTATTATCCGTTAAAAAATTAGAGCAATATTTGTGTAATAAGACAAAATTACGACTTGATTTAAAATAATTAGAAATTAACCAAATTTATTTTTTCAAAATCGGCATGAAAATCGTCATTTCCAGACTAATTTGCGGCATGAAAGTAAGATTTTCATGACTAGGCATGAAAATTTTATTTTCATGCCTAGTCATTTTTACTTTCAACTTTGTTTACTTGTCATGACAACTTTTTCTAAAATTTGTGACAGCTCTGATGATTTGTCACAGCTCTGATGATTTATGCAAACCTAATTTTTTTTATAATTTTAAGCTTAATTGCCGATTTAAAAAAAATAGAATACATCACGCGTCATAAAAATGTCTTTGCTTGACTCGGAGGCTTTGAAGAAATGCTCGGACGCTGCGCATCCTCGCATTCTTCAAACGCCTCCTCGTCTGCAATGAAATATTTTCATGACTTGTAATGTAATATACTATTTCACGATTTTCTCATAAACTGTAATAGTTACAAAAAAAATTGTTGGCATCTTTTTGTAGAGAATTTTATGCTCTACAATTTAGTACGTAACAGTTTTCTCGTAGTATTATCCACATACAAGATAAAGGTAAAAAACTAAAAATGGCAGCCATTTTTAATTTTCGAACCCATTTTTGGGGGTGTTCCCGTGATCCGATTTTAGCAGATTTTGGATATGTTATTCTGTGACATTTTCTGAGTCGAAAACCGTTTAGAAAGCTTCTGAAGCAATTTTGCCCAGGTTAGAGGTTTTTTTTCTCTAGATTGCCTGGACTATATAGTTCTTCTAGCAAAGTACCATTTTCGGTTGGCATTAAAATCAAATTAGTTCTTCGTTGACAAAATTTAAACTTTATTATTAGGTACCTTATTATTATGTCCAGTTGATATAATACCTAATATTTATTCCTATATTTCTATAAAAATGGTGCCAAAATCATTTCAGAAACTTTATACGTCTATTCATCTGTCACATTGACATTTACATTTTTGTTTTAAAATTTATTTACTGTATTGTGATTATCAAATCGTGGTAGGTAAAATTATATTATTTTTGAAAAATAGTATTGGTAAAAGGTACCAACCTATAGAAAAAATGTTAAATAAATATTGTTAGATTTAATTTGTTCTTTCAAACGTTCTACCTATGACAAATTGTAACTATCTCAGTATTTTCTATATTATTTGCAAAAAATGTTAGAGTGCTTCAAGAAAATACCATTTCCGATTGGTAGATTTTTAGTAAAATCTCAGCAGCTCTTGGGATAGATGTATACAAATGCATATTGCAAAATTTTAGAACACACATATAGACATGCTCGTGAAAATAGTCAAAATAGGTTCTAATGGTACTAAAACGAGTATCATTAATGTAAAAAATCGTACATTTATGGCCCCTATAAATGCATGATTTTTATTAATCAACGATTTTGTTTGAATGCGTTCAACACACGTAGTAGTATTATATTAGCTAGTGCTAAGATGTAGAAAAATAATATGATTTTGAAAATTATATTCACTTGTAATATTGTGCTCAAGCAGTATTAAACCTAACATATTTGTTATGGACATAAATGATAAATTTCTCCAAATTAAAAATCAACGAAAAAATATTGTAATAAACTTATGTGTTACTAGACGATTAATAATCTCAACAATTATTAATCGCCCTCATTAATACAGTAGATAATAAAGGAAGTTGATTTCTCATGCCTGCAGTTTGTTGAAAAAAAGGTTGTAGGTGTCTTAAAAATGTTATATGTTTGTTCATTGCTTATAGCACCCAATATCATCATAATTTGAATTGAAAATTATTTGTATTTACAGTAGAATCCTATATTTTATTATCTTTACATTTTTTGAACTTACGAAATTCCATGGTATCTATTTGTTATTAAATAATTAACTATGAGCAAATACATGTATGTTAAGAAGTGTTTTTAATACACCTGTATGATGTATATCAGTATACCTGTGAAAATTTACATATTCCAAGCTTATTATGTCACCTTGAAATATATTTTTGTAAAGTAATTAAAGTTTTTCTTTGTACGATGTCATCATGAGCTAAATATATTTGTGATTTCATTTTTAAATAAAAGATTATTTAGTCTTATGTATGTCAATATTGTTTTAAAAACGCCAAAAATTCAACAGACTAGAAGTAATGTTTGAACATACATATTTGATAGTCATTGTTATTATGTTAAATAAATAATATTATATAGAATTATATAGAAAAAATTGGTCGGCATTGTTCATAGATTACAGAAATAACTGTTATTATTTTCACAAACTACTTTGTATTCTATGTTCTATGAAATAACATTTTAATATTATAAATTGTAGGTAATGGGATAAATTTTAATATTTGCTGGGAAATATAATATTTCAGTATTTAATTATCTAGAAAATTTGCATTTCAAACAATTTACATGTAAATTTTTAGTTGCTGAACAAAGAGATTTTTTTGTACACAAATATCTACTTATAAGTTTCAAATAATACATGTACGTAATTTTGTATGCTAATTTTCTTACGAATCATTTTCAACTTCAAAGAAATGCATTTACATAAACGAAGTCACTGTACGCACCAAAAAAAGAAATAATACCACTCGGAGCACAAAGAGATCTTATTGAAATACTTTAAACTTAAGTACTAATTTATTCGCTTTGAAGAAAAAGCAGATATTGTATAATACCTAAGAAAATATATTTTTGTCTTATTGTACAGACTTAATTAAATATATTCACAATGGAATAAATTTTCAATGTCAAAATTAAGCAGTCTAAGTAAATATTTCTTACTACAATAAATTGATACATTCTGAACGGAAATATCTTTTAGTAAAAATAGTATCATTTTCCATAACTATGATATTGACAAACATGTATCAAAAAATTGTGGCATATATTATCTACAAATTTTAATTTTACAATAGAATTTACAAATCAACCAAATACGAGAATGCAATAAAAATTGTTAGGGAATCAATTGTTTCCAGTAGGTACCTACCCATAATAAGTATACATTTTTAATACACCGAGTAGAAGGATTACCAATTACCATAATTAATGGCAATATTATAAGGCATACTATCCTATCTAGTTACAGATTTAATAAACGCAGGAAATGTAATATTACACACCCTGCACAATGGAAATAGAAAAACATTATTTGCTTTTCTATAAATTGCCTATTTTGTGGCTGCGTATACGTAGCGTACACTGTATACACGTGTACCTATATAGATTTAAATGTTTCTCTTACGTGTACCTAAATTTTCTCGTTTTAGTCAAATTTCTGGAAATATATTTCTTAGAAATATTTCGAGAATATATATGGAATCAATAATCATTTTAAAGGCACAAATCAGAAATTCCGTCAAAAATTAAATAACAAGATAAAATATTACAGACAACAAAACTCATGAAGCACCATCCAATCATAAACACAAATGTTTACTAAACCTACCTACAACACATTGACTCAAAACGTAGGTATGCAAACAAACCATTTTACTTATATTTATCAGTATACAGTGAACGAAACTAAAACTGTTGATTGATAAAAAATACTGAGGTACCAATTTGAAAACATGAAAATAGGTTATTTTTATCGCAAAATACATTTCTTATAAATTACAAAAAATACACTATTGTAAACATATATTTCATCGCTATAAACAAATACGTTTGTTTTCCGTATCCAAAATTACAATAGGGCCCTCTCCTCTTAGAGTTGAGGTTTACAAAAATGAAGAAATTTTCGATATTTTTTTACCGCTTCATTTTATATTTCATATTTTAAATTAAATTATAACCGTTTTGATAGAATCTATTATTTTCTCTCAGTAATCAAATTGCACAGAAGTGAAAACAAAAGTCAGATTTAAAATCTTAAATAATCTAGAAAGTCAGTATATAGGATTTTGGTTTTCGTTTTTACTTCCTTGTACGGAGTAATAAGGAAGTATTGTAATCGCGAAAAATTTCGGTTTTCAGATTTGGATGGAAATATCCGTTTTAACCTTTTCTGAATCCATTATGACTAGTTTCGTCGTGATGTCTGTACGTACGTGCGTGCGTACGTGCGTACGTACGTATGTATGTACGGACGTATGTGTGTCGCATAACTCAAATACGGTTAGACGTAGAAAGTTGAAATTTTGTATTTAGGACTGTTATAGCATCTAGTTGTGCACCTCCTATTTTTGGTATCAATCTACAAACCGGAAGTAGTACTTTTTTCAAATATTTCGATAAATATTTAATTTAAGACAAATTTTTTAATTTTAAATGAAAGATTATGTGATTATTACCTACAATCGGTATTTTATAAATATTTTTGTATCTGGTATCATTTAGGAATAATTAAAGTATATATTTATAATTTAGTAGTTCGGTATCTTGTAGTCCGTGATCGATTAACATTTGTTACTACATAAAATTTAAATGATTATGACATAACAGTGACAATAGTAAAATATGCTTTATATCTTCTTCTGCAGTTTAAATAAAAGGACTAAAATATATTTGTGAGTATAGTAGAAGTTAGTAATACTAAGTTAAAAGAATTTTTTATATTATTCTACATTTTAGTTATTAAGAAAAGTATGAAAATACAAGGCGTACAAGGAAGTTATGTGGTGTCCACGTCAGATTTTTTAATTTTAGCGTCTTAAATAATCTAAATTCCCGTTACTTTTTATGATGAAGAAAAAATTTCAAACAATATTAATCTTGGAAAATAAATTTCAAAATTACAATTTTTATAGCAAACAAAAACATGACCGTTAAATGTGAAATTTCAACTGTTTTGGCTGTAAAACTGACGCGTGTACCAGCCAACCCAAAGTCTGTATATCAGGGTCAAAATTTTAGAGTTGGCAACTTTAATTTTAAAGTGAGCAATCCAAATTTTTGAATGCATGCATATGCATGTGATATAATAAGAAAAGAAAATGCACTGCAGACAATTTTTTTTAAATAATTTTAATTTTTTAAATTTACATGATAATAATAAATAAATTTGTTTTTATTGAGGTTGAGGGCCCTATCATTGATACGGCGGATATAGCTGTTCCTACGCCCCTGGAACGTATGTAATTGAAAATATTTTGGATCCTTAATTATTATTAAATAGCATTATCCAAAATTAAATTCCGCATTAAATCATTTTGTTTAGGTATAGAATTTTCTTACATACGAGTAATATTGCAAATCTATAATAACAGGTTAACAATACTAGAGCAAAGTATAATATTATTTTGTGGGTACATAATGTATACTTCCTGTTTATAAACAATCAAGAAGCAATTAATTCTTCAAATTATATTTACCTGGCAACAACAACAATATAATACAATACGCAACAATATTAGAGAAAAGTATAATATTATTTTGTGGGTACCTACATAATTATGCATACTTCCTGTTTATGAACATACAAGAAACAAATAATTCTTCAAATAATATTTACCTGGCTGAAATTCCCAACAAAAGCAATAATTTTTCCGGTCTACAGCTCATTTAGCGAAGATTTACGTCATTATTTTTACGTTAATTGGATTGTTGTGCAGTTTTATCGACTGTCGTCTGTCGTACTTGAAATTTGCAGACATCCGGGCGCGCAACGCACATCCGCACATGTACGAATATCTGCCGCAGACAGCGATTAATTCCAACCCTCAGTTGGAATCGATAACTCCTGAATAATTTAATCGCCAATGAATTGAAATCTCGGAATAATTTTGTTTTGTAGCAAGACGTTCTTGTGGATTAATTATGTCTTCTCGTTCTTGTTAGTAATGATATATTAAAAACTCATCAACAAGGTGCGGGAAAATTGAGGGATGGTTCGATGAATTCAGTTATTATTTAGGATTGTTTTTAGAAATAATTATGGCTTACTTGGGCGAACAAATAAATTCATTTTATTAATTCATAAACATCAAGGACGTGTATATGCGTATCAAGTTATCAATATACTATAAGATACATAAGACCATAAATATTAAACTGAACTCATAATTTGTATTTAAATAACCTAATTATGATCGATTTAACCCCAGTAGGTGCTAGAACTATTCCAAAAAATTTGCAACTAGTTTGCATCAGAAAATAAGGAATACGGAAATTTACTTTTACATTTACAAACTTATTAAAACCAATTTCCATTTTTAAAATTTATTATTGCTACCAGACCAGTTCAGATCAAGCGTGGTAAAATAGTTTATAGTTTAAAAAGAATTATACATTATTAAAAAAAATAATTTATTGAATAAAATAATTCATGTTAAACCATTATAACCATGCTGAAAGTTGAAAATGGCGCACCATACCCTTATGGTCTAAACGTGGCAATAAATCATACTAATTTACAATAGCCTGTAATTCATTTCATTATTATGTACAATCAAAAAATTAACTTTGGGCTTAATAAATTAAATACATTTTCAATAATACAACTTTTATCTGGAAATAAAAACAAATCAAAATTAGAATAACCTCAAGCCCAAAATTATATAATAATTGTACCTATAGGTACTAAGATTGAAAAACACGCTAAGCAAAATTTAATCTCAAAATAATGTTTAAAATATCAAAATAAGTGAAGAAACATCAAGCGATGTGTACACTTTAATTGAATTATATTTGATGAATTTATAAATTCGTGATAATGAAACGAGAGTCAATTTTGAACCGAATTGTCGTCCCTACGCAGGAATTATGAGTAATTTTACCTAATTCATTTATGGTTGTAATTATATTATTTGCTTTATTATGTCACGAATGACAAAATAATACAGTTTGTAAAAATTTTCAATATCAGCAATGGGTAACCTACTTTGTTTTTATCAAATTATAGTCTATAGTAATATTATCAAGAGACCATTATTTTGCTGGAAGAAATTATTTGAAAAGATTGTTGCTTGGTAACATTTCGAGAAAAATGACATGAATGATTTTATCATTCAATAATAAAATTATAAAAGTGCATGAATGGTAGTATAGTAAAAGTAATTATTATGAAAATAAAGCAGGAACATATTCATTTTAATTGTTAAATAAATTATAAAGCTAGAATTTACAATAAATATTCAAACAAATTTCCTCCCTCTGTCAAACAGTAGCCTAAACGATTGTAAAATCCGGTTCTAACATTATTTAACATTTGTGGCGTAATTGTTGCAAATACATCTAAAATTTGAATTTGCAGTTCACCCAGGGTTATCATTCTTTCTTCTTGACAACTATAAATTTTAGATTTAATATAACACCACAAGAAACTAAGGAATAAGCTAAATCCGGAGACCTATCTGGCCAAGGAATTATTCCA
The DNA here is from genome assembly GCA_947534325.1 of Agonum fuliginosum. Taxonomy (NCBI): domain Eukaryota; kingdom Metazoa; phylum Arthropoda; class Insecta; order Coleoptera; family Carabidae; genus Agonum; species Agonum fuliginosum. The sequence goes on along the minus strand of OX384038.1, from coordinate 13,949,276 downwards.
CGGGTAAAATAAAAATTGCAATAATATAACAGCTACTTTGGCATTGACAGTATTCCACGTATATCAAGATGCCAAGCATGATAAGATGATAACTCAATTGTCATATATTTCCATATGTTCGCATTTCACCTCCACCAACCTGTATATCATTGCAAATAAGGTATATTCAACAATTCTGCCAAATCCTGCTAATTTCGACAACAAATACATACTTACCAATAATATCATCATTTAACTATCTAACAGCACCTCATGTCCTGCTCCAACACTCCCCAATTCCACCCTGGCGCCCAGCGTCCAGCTCTCGCCACCTTCCTCAGCGTCCCCCTGAAGCCGTCCCTGTCCTCGCATCGCGCAATCGCTCGCTCGGCGCCAGTCGGACGCTGGAACGGCTCCAGCAGTTCTCGCTGGTCCGTCCTGCCACGCGGTCGATACTCCAGTACTCCGGTCTTCGCTTCCGGTCCAAGTTCCGGTTCGCTCCGTAAACATTCCGCACTAGTGTCCTGCTGCCCCACAGCTACAGTGATATAGTTCGTTCGTATTCGCGAGTGAGTTGGAGGAGAGTTGCCGTGTTAATAGGTATGTTGTTGTTTGTAGATGATTTTTGGTCCTAGTTAGTTTTGGGCACTTGCTTATGTTTGTATTGTTAGATTGTGACAGATAATATTTAGCTCCTTTACCTACTTTGAGAACTATGTATTTCGCAATCGAGTATCAAACAACGTTTTTTTCGAAAACTATGGGGAGGTATGTCAAAATGGTACCAGATAAATAAAAATTTCTAACTCGATTCACAAACCGCAGTGAAATTTTTTTTGAAATTTAAAATTATTTTTTATTACGTTATTTTACACGTGATCTTATGGACATACACTAGCATAATAAATTAAACATCTTAAAAATACACCAAAAATGGTACCAAGCGTTCAAAATTTTGCATACTGGTAGAATATATAATTAGTAAATATTTGTACAAAATTTCATTTAGTTGGTCTACCCGGTTCATGGGAAAATGAATTTTATAATCTACAAAAACAATAACATCATAGCAGTAGGATAAAAAAAAACTTGACAGCATCGTATAACATTTGTTTATTTGACCCTACTGTAATAATTGTCAGAAATGACAGTAGGTACAATAAAATAAATAATATTTTAATAATAATTAAAGTACCTATTGAATCTATTTACAACACATAATTTAAAAGTATTTCAAGAAATTTAATTATAAATTTATTTATAAAAGTTAGATGAATATATTTAGTGAGGTTTTACCACTGCCAACATGCACAACCAAAAATATGCAGCTTAGCAGTATTGTTAAGAATGTTGATTAATCTGGATTATAAAAATTTGTGGCTAAAATGCATAATTGTTATTGAATATCAATGTAAATATCATGTACCTACGTTTACATTTTTTTTGTGATAATGTTTGACCAATACCTGTATACTTCCTAATTATTTCCATTTGACGAAGTAGTTGAAATTAAGAAAAATTTATTTTTTTCACTTGCATTTACGGTAATGTCAGTCAAAAAGTAAAATAGCATAGAGCAGTAATTTAATAAATATAGATGTTTGACATAATATAAATCAATTATAAATATTTCAATGATAAATAAATGCACTTTTAATAAATTAAAAACATAAAAATATTTAGATAATTTTTTACTCCGATTGTTCCTCCAATAATTCATCCTAATAAAATGTAAGAAAGGAGAAAATTTCGACGTTCAGGATTAATCGGATTAATCAATGTAACCTCTACTGTTTCTGTGACAACAAACCAAATATACGTTCTAATATGTTCTTAAGGTGTTCTGCCATTTTTTACACTCTGTCTCCTAATGTATTAGAAGCAACGTCAAGTGAAATTTTAGAAAACTGATTCTTATACCAAAAAATTGCAGGATGCAAAAGCGACATTTACGTCCTGGATGTAATAGTTATTTGTTTAACTAGGCAAAAAATAACATATATTTACTGCCGCGGGTAGAGTTTCATAGACGAGGCGCAGCCATGTTAAACTTATACTTAAACTTAAACACATTATTTTTTCGTTTATTGGTATTAATTAATATTAATTTAGAGATTATTACCTTATTTTGACTGGTATCGGGATCAAATTATTTTGGTGAGCGGTTGCTATGAGTTTGTTGACCGATTGCTATGACGAAACAAATTTGTATAATCATTTTATTCAAAAAGTGATATTTCACAGATTGTCAGCTTTCAAATAATAGCACTTTTATGCCAATCGGCGGAAAAAGTCTATTTGCGTCGATTGCCAGCTGACAGTCACTTTTAGGGCGTAGGCAGTGATAGTATATTATAGAACGACGTTATAATGGATGCTATTATTCCTGAAGATGAAGTTTACAACACGAGCGAGCAAAGCGAGCCAGGGTTTTCATTATCTGAGGGCATAATTAACCATTATAGCGAGTTGAATATTGTACTTTATCTACGACTTATATATTTCGTACAAGGTTTTAATAAAATAAATACCAATACGCAAACATTTTGGCATTTCCAAATGTCATTTCTGTATCACCATATAGGCAAAGTAATTTTCTGATTGGTGCAGAGAAGGAAATACTGACTATTATTCCCTGGTATTATTCCCTGTAGGAAATTATTTTGGAATGTTTATAGGCAATAACAGTAATTGTTGCTATGGTTTTTTTTAAAGCATACGCTCAACAAACGTATAGCAATCGTGCATAGTATCATAATTGATCATCAAAATTTGATGACGATACCTGTCAAAATATTAAATATAATAAAAAAATATATTAACTCATAACAATCAGTGAAAAAATAATTTGTTTAACATGGCTAAAATGACAGATTTACTGCCTAAGCTAGGTTCTCTAGCCGCGACAGTAAATCTGTTATTTCTTCATTGCTACCCGTTGCTGCCTATTTTTGCTCCAATTTATATCTGCAGCCTAAAACTTAATAACTAAGCAAAGCAAAAAATTGGACAGTTTAGCCGTATTTTGCTAACAACTTTACTATAAATTTTATGCTAAAACTGTGAAAAGTGTTTATTAACTAGGATAATTCTTGTAGAATAATTGGATTAGTTGTTATTTTTTGATGCAGTAGTATTATTATAAAAATGGGAATATGTAATGTAAATTTTTTATTAGGTCAAATTGCACCAATACATTTTCAAATTAAAAGTTTATATTGCTGTCGCTGTAGCATTTAATTTATAAAGTTAAGTACATCTTAAATGCAAATTTAAAATTTAATTTTGGAACTGACCTAGTTTGGATTTTTAATCTCCTAAAAAGTAATAACTATTAACTAATTTTAGCTACAATTAAGTGTCTACTAATTAATTAATAGAATATCCAGCTTCAAATAGAAAACGTTTCTGTAAGGGTATGTAAAGAACACAGGACATGCTAATAGTTTTGACAATGTGTGCTATAGTTTCAATCTCGGTTTCAATATTGTATTTTATAGATATCTGACAAATAAACAAAACTGAAATCTCGATAAACAAATCAAATTAATTCACTGCACCAGAATAAAAAGTTCATTTAATTTTGGTTCTAATTAAAACTTAAACTGTTTCTCTATTATTGCACTGTTTATTTCGCAAAGTCATTAGTACGTTTACGTAGGTAGTTCAAAACAAAATAAAACTATCTGTTTGCGCTATCTAAATTGTTTACAACTTTTCAAGTAGGTGAAAAGCTTGAAAAACATGTCTAATTTATGACTATTTTCTTTCTGTTTTTAATAAAAACAACCATAACAATTCGCATAAAACAAAGACGCTTTATTCAAATATAGGTAAAATCAGTACCTAGATACAAATTTTAATTATACCGAAACATTCGATACTACGTATAATTACATTTTAAATGCAACAATATTTAAAAAAAAGTTATTTGTTGTAATACTCTTTTCTTTACTACAAGTGACACATTTTACGAATTCAAAATTGTATAAGGTGTGAAATTTTACTCTGACGTTATCAAAGTAAATTAAAAATTAAATTTAACAGCATATTACATACATGTTCAAATATGAAACATTTTTATGAAATTTGGATAATAAACATTTTTAATTAACTAAAATTTTATAGTAATTGTTGGCGATTGGCTATCATTTCCGAAGCATTTAAAATTATTTTTCACTTATTGTACATAATGTTAACCAACTGCAGGTTTTTTTTTATATCCAACGTCGAAATAAACAAAGGTATCGGTATCATTAAACAACGTTTCTTATAAAAATGTTATTTATGTTCCTTTTATACCGTAAAATGAAATACTAGTCTTCGTATAACTGTTTGATGATAATGTAAAATACCAAAGTTATCTCATTCCTTTCATATAAATTGTTGTAGGTCAAGGTACACCTACAGACTGTAAGATAATAAAGCCATTTGTAAGAAAGTGGAAACATAAAGATAGGCAGTCGATGAATAGTAGAGATATAAATTAATCGATTAAACTTAATCAAAAATTGTAATCGATTAATGATTAAGTTAATCATTACATTAATCATTATCGATTAAAATTATAAATTTGTTTTTTTTTTGGTAGAGTAAAAGATATATTTTTAAGTAACAACTTAGGATTTGGTACAAAACTTATGAAAGTAACAGATAATTAATTTTTAGATTGTTAGATACTTGATATCCGTTCCATTTATATTAATTATGTTTAGTTAATTACCGAATAATATTTTAAATGAATTAATTTTCCCGCATTTTTCTTTATACCGGGTGTCCCACGAAAATGGTACGGTCGAAATAACTTTTTAATTTATGAAGCAATCGCAATAAAATTTTACATGGGTAAACTAGCCATAAACTGTAAAACATCAATAATGACACGAAATAAGTATGAATAATTGTATTTTAAAGTTACATTTCTTTAGGAAAAAGGAAACATGTTTTAATTAATGTTTTGCTTTTCTAATTATTCCATCGTCAATTTTAACAGTAAGAAAAATAGAACTTTTAAAAACAATTTCAATTTACCGTCATTAAAAAGTAAATTAAAGGAGAATTAAGAATTAATTTCAGTATCCTGGTGGCAAATTAATGTGAATGTAAATCTACTTTTGATTATAATTGGATGATACTTACTTGGAAAATTTAATTTAATGTTTATTACTCGGCTAACAAGTTAAATTTTGCATCATAAATCTAATATATTCAACTTAAATGTATGTAAATCGCATGCTACTAATTATTTTTTGAAATTATTCATATACCAGTAATTAAAAATACTGCTTTTATTGTTTGTTGAAACTCGATTATTTTAATACTTATTTAAGAATAATCTTTATATTGACAGCATAAACTGTTTTTTTAAATATATGTTTGTAAATTTTAGTATTTATTTCTCTAAAATAATGAATACAAAAACGTTTGAAAATATACATTTATATTTATAAAATCTGCTGAATAGCAAATCATTTTTCTGTATTGTTTGTGCTATTATAATAAAAAAATTATGTTTCACAAAATAAACACACATATTTAATTCATTAGCATACATATTCATTGTTATTTATGTTCTCGTTTATTTGAATTAAGCATTGTTAACATGTATAAAATGGCAAGTAATACTTTTGCGGCGTAAATTTGAAAAAGGTCACTTAAGGCTCGGGTATAGCTACTATAAAAGTGTCGTTCGTACTTTACTAATAACTTAATTCAGGTGCACTTTAGATAAAAAATGTATTTACAAAAAATGTCTATAATTTTATGCTTAACATCGGATTGATTCAAAAATTTCAAAATTCTCAAAAAAACAAATTTCAAAATTTGATATTTTTTTAAATTGGGAACAGTTTTTGAAAACATTTGACAATCCGATGTTAAGATACTAATGTAGATTATGGGTAATTTTTTTGAAAAAGATATTTCAATCGTAGCATGAGTTATTAGTAAAGTACGATTTTTGATGTTTTCCTAGACTTTCCATTATTCAAAACAAGTGCGAAAAGTCAGAAAAGACAATACATATATTTAGTATACTGTAACCAAAATTTGGTTAATAAAGCACTCGAAATGCACGAGTAATTTATTTAATAAGGAACTACTACACGCTTCGCTAACTATACTAGCACCATAAGAAAAAGTGCCCTCTGAGACTGTCGCCTTACTAACTCATCCCTGGCCACGACCCTGGACGCAACGAATTAAATTTTATGTAAATATATCAACAACGAACACCTAAGTAAAAGTAATAATATTTTCATAATTATTTCAGCCTTATAATTTTTTTAAAAACTGTTATTTAAAATGTTCTTAAGAGTACGTTTCGAAAGTAACATCGGGAAGATGAAGCGAGAATTTAGTGAACTAAAATGAAATTTAGTACCGGCATAAACGGTAGATCGCAGCACATTCAAAATCGCAACTACTTGACTACAGAGGCGCTACTATACGAAATTCAAATATTTACTGTAAAAAATATAAATATAAATTTAAAGATTTATAAAACGAATAAAATCAAATGGCTTTTGATTCCAAATTATATTTTAATAAAAAATAGTAGTTTTATATTGTGTTATATTTGTGCTTCGGGCTCGGATTTATATGCAAAAAAAATCAAAAGTACCTATGTGAATTACATATGCACAAAAATATCCAATTATATGCACCAATTTGAACAATATACCTATGCACCAATTTAGAAAATATATGCAAAAAAATATTTTTCAAATTCGTTTGAACAGAAAGAAATTTATTCTGAGTGTAAAACAATAATTTAATTGCCGGAAATATTACATTGTACACTGCAAAAACAGTTTATTATTAGATGTTTTTCAAAATTATCTACCAGACATCTACCTAAGTTAAAAAAAAAATTGATGTCCCGACGTTAACATAAAGAGGCCCGTCTACTACCTAAAATTCAGCATAAAATGTAATAACGTAGCGAGTGTTTTGTGGCCAGTACAAGAATGGTAAAATTTTATTTCAAGAAGGATTTAATAGAGAAAGAATGGATCTACAGATGTACCTTTTTAAATTTTTTAAAATTAATTTGTATCATGAAATACAACCGTGTAAAGTTTGCATAAAATAGGATTTTTTTTTGAATTTTTATATTCATGTACAATTTTTTAATCAAAATTTTAAAAAGGCACATCTGTAGATCCATTCTTTCTCTATTAAATTCTGGTTGAAATTAAATTTTATCATTCTTGTACTGGCCACAAAACACTCGATATGTCCTAGAATTTAGGTAGTAGACGGGCCTCTTAATCGTTTATTTCAAACATTCAAAAAAAATTGTTAATTAACAAATGCATTTTTAAGCAATAAAATGTTTTTTTTAAAGAAACGATTTTGCTCTTAAAAATCATACTAATATTTATTGCTGATTGAAATCCCAAAAAAATTTCAATTATCTTATAAACAATCCATTTGTTTATAACAATTAATTAAATAATTAGAGTTAAAAATTATTAAAAATCATTTTTATGTTACTTTAAATAATAAGAATACGAACAAATTGGCATATTTAAAAAAATAAATAATTTTCATTGCTTAATTAGCTTTTTCATTTTTTCACTTCTTAGATTGTTAATAACAAAGTGGAAAATTAACATTTTTTAAATTTTCAAACGAGGATTTCTTCTAAAGCCTTTCAAAAATAGCTCCAAGAAGTGAAAAAATTTTGAGGTTTTTAGTTTAACAATTAGCAGGGTTTTTATGTAAATTGAAAGCTTGTAAAAATTTGTTAATTAACAAAAACATATCTAATAAAATAATTGCGGGAAAAAAATTTTTTCAGTGGATTTTCGTTTATTCAAGTGTCTAAAAGGTATGTTAATTTTCTTTTTTCCAAATATTGATATTTAATGGATTAAAATTATTTTTATTGTCCGTACCGGTCGACGTGGGCGGAGCGCGCTTCGCCCGCTTTTAGCGCTATTTTCGCCTCTAAATTAAAGTTATAAATACTGGTGGTAGGAGAGAAACAGCTTTTTTTAGGACATTTCCTGCTCTTTGAGGATCTTTTTTCAAATTTCGAATATCTTTAATAGTTTCGGAGATATTTGCAAAAAACTAAACCCCCTTTTATTTTTTTACTTAATTGTTTATAACTTTTGCAATTTTTACCGGCCCTTCAAATTTTCCAAAACCTTTCTAGAGGTCATTTCGAATCGAATGAGCTCTGGATCATTATTTTCGGACTCTACTGACTCTAATTCACCAAAATGACACTTGTTTACTAGACACCTATGTAAATACCTACATATAAAAAAAATTATTTGTTTCTTAAATTATTCTGCACGTTTATTTATATTCCAATATTTAAAAATATTGTATAATGATAATGTAATGCAATGCATGTGATGCGAGCCGGCTACGAGTACAGCCGCCAACATCCTAAAAATTAAAATCTCAAATTCACTCAACGTAGTCGTTGTCGCTAGCCCGGTATAGTTGTTCAATCAACACAATATCTGAATCCCCTCACACCACCAATCCCTCGAATATTGCATGCCAACAAACTTGTTCTACCACAGCGCTTAGAAAAATCGGCGGCCAAGGGCTGAACTATTTGGGTCTATTTTGAGCAACAAACACAGAAATTTCTTATTTCCAGATGCATTTATAAACGATTGCATATTTCTGGACCAAATTTTATATGCATAATATATAAAATGATATCTAGTATAATGACTAGTTTTTATCAAATTATTTGTTTAAATACTTAACATTTCGAAAATTATTCTGCTTTATACTGTTCAATTAAATACCAAAAATAGTCATTTTACTAGATATTATATTAATTAATACAAATATATAAAAAATATCATATAAAATTTATTAGTTTTTTAATGCATCTGGAATTAAATCTGTGATACATCAAAACGCACTCTTAAAACGTTTTCTAAACAGAAAGAATATATCTACAAAAATTTTACAGCAAGTGCTTACAATGGGCTAGGTACTTGCAAATAAAAACTTGGGATCCGTATTTTTTATTTCCACAAAATTTTTATCAACAAGTCCAAAAATAATTAATAAAAATTGAATAATATATGATGTGACGTAGAAAGCTGCCATAATCTCCTGTACAAAATAATGACGTCACAGCAAAATTTCTTTTTCAATTCTCAAACTCATGTTTTAGATCTAATATTAGATTCATAGTGATAAAAATCTCATTTTAAGTATCATGCAAGTAGTCCATTGGCTACTTGCATAATTTTTTAAATATTTTTGAAGGAGAGATAAAAACTTGGAACCCTTCTTTTTTATTTTCACAATTTTTTTATTAACAAGCCCAAAAATTATTAATGAAAATTGAATATTATATGACATGGACGTTTAACGTTGCCTCCTATTCACAAAATAATGACGTCACAGCAAAATTTCTTTCTCAATTTATAGGTTATATTGGATCAAAAAATCTTATATTATGTAGAATTGTAGGAGGAATCCGTAGGTAAATAATGAAGAATGTATTAAATTAACGTTTTATGGACGTTTCGGATGATTAACTCATCCATCATCATTATTTACCTATGGATTCCTAAGGCTAACTCTTACAATTCTACATAATACTTCTCAATTTACTAAAAAATATGTATATATCTTTTATAATAAAATTTATATTTTTACCTACCTGTTTTTCACTTAACATTAGGTACATAATTTTTTATAGTACCTAACATAGTGATAGAAATCTCGTAGTATTTTTTATTTATATTAAATATTAAAATTAAACTAAGGCTCAGTTATCAAATATCGTATTTTAATATCTCTAATTGTATAGTGATACTTCTATCTGTAATGAATTTTTCGGAATTTCTTATACGTATTATTATTCGAAATACAACATTTAAGATGTTTCGTTTTATTACCCGGATCTACCCTCGGATCTAGCCATTTTACATAGGTACTTATGCAAAGATTTGGTTTCCGAAACCTCATTCTAAATTTATTCAGTTCTTTTAGCCATGTCGTAACATTAAATCGTATTCCCCCATTTCAATTCACAGTTGTCCATAAAACCCCATTCGCAAATATAATTCCCCACAAACATAAAAATTTCATCTCTCTTGTCAAAACAAAACACTCACGATATTCCCTGAGAATTTCCTCTCTCAACAGAGTTGTTTACTCGAGATTTTGCAAGTGGGCGGAGACTGTACTTCATAGTTTAATAAATTGTATCATGACGTCATAGGCAAGGAAGGGTAATAAGCTCTGGTAATTTTGTTTTGTTCTCCATGTTAACATCTTGATGGTTGCAAAGAGTAAAAGTGGCGAGTGGGTTTGTCAGTATCTTAGAATTTGTAAGGCGGAGATAATGATAAGAAATCATAAGGTTTATGTTGCACGAGATTACATTTCAAAATGAATGAAATATTATTTTTAGTTTTATTCATGATTATTTTATTTAACTATAGTGTACTGACTGATAAGTTTGATGTTTTGAAAAATATGTTTACTTCTCGATACGAGTTGGTTGGAACTGACTTCTAAATCATAAAAAGTTTTAATGGACAGAACTTTTAATATCCTTTAATTTAAAAAGTTTTCAATTCATCTCATTTTTGTGTACTATACTATTGATGAAAGCATTATTCTTTTTGCCTTTGTGTTGTGTTACAAATAATTTAGCAAATAGAATAGAAAAATTCGTACATCACACGCATTTAATTTTGAGGTTTACATTTATGTTTACGTTCAAGAAAGTTTAAATTCATATAACTAAATACAAGCATTCACACTTCCTACTTTTAAGCATTGTGAATGCTCTAATTTAGTTAGAGGTATTCAAACTTTATTAAACATAAACATAAATTTGAACCTTAAAACTAAATGCATATATGAATGAGGCTTTATTTTATGTAAGTACCTAGGTTTGCATTGCAAAAATATTGTTATATATTTTTGTCATATCTGTATGAAAAGTAACTTTTTTTCGTGCCTGTTTTGCGTGCGCAAAGTGGCTCATTTCTTAACTATGTGGGTATATGCATGCGCAAAGTAGAAGCGTTCGCAAAGTACAATTTGCGTACGGAAAGTGAAATTTTCCGCATGCTTCTACTTTGCGCAAGCATTTCCGTATAGTTAAAAAATTGAGGCACTATGTGCACACAAAACAGTCACTCAAATGGTTTTTTTGTGCACGTAAGACAAAAAAATATAGTGTGTGTCAGGCTACGTTGCAGCCAGTGGCGACTCGTGGGTAAGGGCTGCAGGGCTGCAGCCCCTAGTAGGAAATGAAACTGTTTTGATACATTATTTAAATAATATCAATAAACAACATTATCTATCTATCCATCAAATATATCTTCTAATTTAAAAATTTGCGCCTGTAGGCTTATTATTGGTGATACTTTGACGCGGCGCGAGTCAACGCTATACCCATTTTCGTTGTATGAGCTGCTGTCCGAGTAGCTCTCGAACTTAGACAGAAGTATGTGTGCGCGGTGAGGGGAATGATAGCCAATGTGTCGGGTACACACGGGGCAACGGGGCTGCCTTCAACGCAGCTCTATCGCTCACGGTGAACATAAATACGTGTAGTTTAAAGGTACAAAATAGTTTTCGTTGATATTATAACGCGTAAAACTGTACATTTTCAAAGGTATATTGTTATTTTATTAAAATTGATTGTGATATTTGATATAATTATGTTTAAAATTAAATTTGTATTTATTTTTGTACAAAAACTGGGATAAACTGTGAAGTTTCTCTTTCCTAATAAAAAATAACTTTAAATATAAAGGTATTTAACCTTGAACATAAAAATTTAGTCACCGGCTGCCACTGGTTGCAGCCCTTACCGTGAGCGACTCTCAGCCAACCTCGGTTCCGCCTCGGTAGGTCTCGAGCAAGTACTATTTGGGCTGCAACTCGCCTCGCGTGCTTTGCGCACTAGATACACAATACTATTGCTAAAAACTAATTTTCTTTTCAGACAACATCCCATTCGTAATCCGGTCACCGCCATGGCCGACAAAACATAACTTCCTCCCGTTTTCTTCCATTCAACCTCAACACAAATCGCAACAATGATCAATCAATCAAACTCACTCACCTTGATTTCCCTAAGTTTTCTCCTCGCCATCGCCAGCAGCTGCGACCTGCAGAACTTCTTCAGCGACAAGCGAGTGAGCGTGGAGGAAAGTTCCGCTGCAGCAGACGTCATCTTCAGAGGGTTGGTGACGGCTGGTGCTCCCACAGTGGAGGTCGATGAAGATGGGGCGCCCTTCATTGCACACTTTCACCTGGTGAGCACATACAAGGGCGCGGATCAGCTGCTGGCCTCGGCCAATACCAATAATTACAGGTGAGAAGGAATAATTTTCGTAGAAGTTATGTAGGTATATTATTATTGGCACATTTGCAGAATTATGGTATGGTTACATTCTATCACTTGTTACGGAATGGATTCCCGTCACTTGTGATGGAATGAAATGTGGAGAGTTATAATAATTTAACTTTATTCAATATTTTTGGTTGGTGAATAGCTTCAAAATACGTTTAGATTTATTAATTTATTAATTTTATGTAGAATATTATTTTATAAATGCATATATTTTTATTTTAATAGTTTTAGGTTATGTTTTTTAATGCAATTAAATTTATAGTCGTAGAGAAAGTATAGTCTGCAACACGTTTGGAATGGTTATTCCGTTCTCGTGGAACAGTTAAACTAGCCTACGGCTCGTCTTACAAACTTTCCACTCGAGCTGAATGCTTTATTCCATACTTGTTGCAGAATATACTATTCTCTGTTTCTAAACTAGAATGAATTCTTACCAGTTCTAATTTTGATGCTAGTAAGAGCTTCGTTACCTAGGATTTTTGGTGAAATTTTGTTATCAGCGACGGGTAACATTAAATAAACAAAATATCTAGACAACGGGCAACGAACAATTTGACAAAACGGGATTCACATTTGATGTTAATTTTATTAATTTGAATCAAATGAAACATAGAAACTGAATTAATATTTATATTTCATACAAATATAAACTAAATAATATAAATATAATATTAATCTTGTTTTTTACTACAGTCGGTCTCAAAATTAACATACTTTTCAATCAAATTAATCCAAACTTCATTCGTTTGCAAATCATCTTGGACCATTCGTTTGAGTTATTGTTTGAAATATTGTTACAAAAATTGAATTAATTTTGTATTCAATTCATCTATTAACATAATATTAGTGAATTCATCCCTTCTGCACATGCCGGTATATCCCATTATTAGCAGAACCTAAAAATATTGTTCTAAAATTATAATTTAAATGTAATTACTAAATTACTTAGCTCTAGTTTGCAATACTTTTTACGATCAGACGTTTCTGCTAATCGAGATCAAACGAAATTTTAGACTACCTTCTACCGAAAATACTTAGAGTTTAAGCTTGGCCACTGTGTAATTTCGAAATGAGGCTAAATTCTGACATTCTACAGGCTACAGATACCTTCAGTTCTGTAATATCGATTAAACAGTATGCAGATTGGGTTTCAAGCTCTTCTTTGATCCTTGCCGCTTTAAAGGTAAGGTACCCGAGGCACGATGAAATTTTTGAGTCTCGCGGTTGGAACAGTAATCTGATTTAGCTATATGAGCAAACAAAATGCAATATTCTTTAATATAAATCCCAAAACGAATTTCACGGGAATTAAATTACGCGCGGTATATTAAATTGAAATTTACATAGCTCCTTATTTTTTTATTCCAATGTTTTAAGGAAGAGAGACCAAAATATAATGTTAATAGTGATAAAAGACAGAAATGTTACTAAATTACTGCTAAGACAATACAACTACAATGAGAGAATAATAAAGCACTAAGCAAGAACGAAAGATTGAACAATAGTACCTAAGTGTTTTATATAAGTAGGTGTAAATTTAAAAGATAATAAATATATTCTACTGTTATAGAATATTGAAACAATAATAAGCTGAAATAGTGCGTCTTGAATAAGGAGCAGAAGAAGGAAATTATTAGAATGCCATACTTACTTCGATCATTTATATAGGTACCTACTAAAGATTAAACGATGTTGTAACTTATTTAGTTCATTTTATCTAGATAAATCATTTAAATAATATATCTATTATTTTATCTAGATATTTCTTATCTTATTAATCTATTATCTTATCTAGATAATATTACAAATTATCTCAATCTATTTTTACCTTCCGCTTACCTGTAAAGGAAGGTATTGGAATCATGCAAAAAATCGGGTGGTGAAATTTTAGTGGATGACCACGAATTAGGGTCCTTACAACTCATTTTTGATAGTTTCACGATGATGTCTGTGTGTATGTGTGTGTGTGTGTGTGTGTGTGTGTGTGTGTGTGTGTGTGTGTGTGTGTGTGTGTGTGTGTGTGTGTGTGTGTGTGTGTGTGTGTGTGTGTGTGTGTGTGTGTGTGTGTGTGTGTGTGTGTGTGTGTGTGTGTGTGTGTGTGTGTGTGTGTGTGTGTGTGTGTGTGTGTGTGTGTGTGTGTGTGTGTGTGTGTGTGTGTGTGTGTGTGTGTGTGTGTGTGTGTGTGTGTGTGTGTGTGTGTGTGTGTGTGTGTGTGTGTGTGTGTGTGTGTGTGTGTGTGTGTGTGTGTGTGTGTGTGTGTGTGTGTGTGTGTGTGTGTGTGTGTGTGTGTGTGTGTGTGTGTGTGTGTGTGTGTGTGTGTGTGTGTGTGTGTGTGTGTGTGTGTGTGTGTGTGTGTGTGTGTGTGTGTGTGTGTGTGTGTGTGTGTGTGTGTGTGTGTGTGTGTGTGTGTGTGTGTGTGTGTGTGTGTGTGTGTGTGTGTGTGTGTGTGTGTGTGTGTGTGTGTGTGTGTGTGTGTGTGTGTGTGTGTGTGTGTGTGTGTGTGTGTGTGTGTGTGTGTGTGTGTGTGTGTGTGTGTGTGTGTGTGTGTGTGTGTGTGTGTGTGTGTGTGTGTGTGTGTGTGTGTGTGTGTGTGTGTGTGTGTGTGTGTGTGTGTGTGTGTGTGTGTGTGTGTGTGTGTGTGTGTGTGTGTGTGTGTGTGTGTGTGTGTGTGTGTGTGTGTGTGTGTGTGTGTGTGTGTGTGTGTGTGTGTGTGTGTGTGTGTGTGTGTGTGTGTGTGTGTGTGTGTGTGTGTGTGTGTGTGTGTGTGTGTGTGTGTGTGTGTGTGTGTGTGTGTGTGTGTGTGTGTGTGTGTGTGTGTGTGTGTGTGTGTGTGTGTGTGTGTGTGTGTGTGTGTGTGTGTGTGTGTGTGTGTGTGTGTGTGTGTGTGTGTGTGTGTGTGTGTGTGTGTGTGTGTGTGTGTGTGTGTGTGTGTGTGTGTGTGTGTGTGTGTGTGTGTGTGTGTGTGTGTGTGTGTGTGTGTGTGTGTGTGTGTGTGTGTGGTCAAGGGTTGTTAGTCGCATAACTCAAATACGAATTACCCGAAAATTTTGATATTTGGTATTTTAACATTTGTATATAAATTGGAAGAGCTCCCTAGATTTTGGTACAAATATCTTCATCGAAAGTGATATTTTTTGAAGATTGAAAAGGTTAATTGTCAAAATTGTATATAAATTTGGAAAAATATAGTATTTATTTGTAATGAGAATAAGAGGAAAAGTTATTTGCAACTTACGTTATAAAAAAATTGTCTTTATCTGGTAGCATTAAAGAACTGCAGTAAAATTTAAAAAATAAATTTATCAAATAAAACGTTGATATCTTGTAATCCATGATCGGTTGATTTTTGTTTCTGCGTAAAAAATATTGACAGGTGAGACGGGTGACAAGTTGGCATACTAGCGCTATATAAGTCCTAAGTAAGATATTAAATGTAGTAATTGAACGGAGGATGGCTTCAACACAGCAGAGTTTTCCTGTGAATGAATCTTTTTATTCAGGTGATGCAAATTTCTGTGTTTGAATATTTGAGATTTTTATTTGTATATTTTAAATGGGCACCGGATTGCACGTATACATTTCTGTTTAAAGTCTAGATATGGCGGAAGGTTGTGTGATGGCCACGTCAGATTTTTTAATTTTCATCTAGATATTAATTGTAGTAAAATTATAACCCACTTTTTCATTTGTAACTTCAATCGAATTCAAATGTAATCACACTGTGCAAGTATACAACGCACAAGCTCGCAACGCTGCCGACTCGCAATCTGATACCGCTTACAATTATATATAACATGTCATTTATATTTTATCTATTATCTAGATAATATTTTTCAATGGTTATCTATAATCATATCTACATTAATAAAAAGTAAATTATATTTATCTAGATAAAAAATATTTTTATCTATTACAAAAATAGTACTTATACCGACTTATAGTATACTCAAATAACATGATAAATAAATAATAAAGTAAATATATGTATGAGAAAATGGATTAACTACATTGACTAATATATATAAAAAAAATTATCCACAATATCTACAAGCACCGAGACAAGCACAAATGACACAAAAACTGGAGTGTACACTTGGACCCATGGATATTAGACTTTTTATATAAGTATTATATAAACTGTTGTGTTTTGACTAAGGATTTGTAACGTTGTTAATTTCAATATTAACCGTCCAGGATAATGTTTTTAACCAGGTTCTTAACAAATATACATAGCCTCTTATACTATATCACTTTGTACTTTTGACTTAAACTCATTAGGAGTTTATTATTTTTAGCCTAAAATCTGAAAGCTTATTTCATTGTTTGTAACTCATTCATATATTCAACAAGTATTAAGCAGTAACTTTGTATTATGTTGGACATTTCGATATTCTACACGCTGATTTAACAGGAAACTGTAAATGAAAATCCTATTTATCCCGTAATTTACAAATCATTAAGCAATTTAGCGTCGGCAGCTATAAAATCGATTTACACAAAAAAAAACTTCGTTTGATACTCAAATATTCTGTGTTATCACTTATCAGTATGTTCGTGAATGGAAAAATGTGGGCATTAATACCATGATAGGGAAAATATATGAACAGTTTTTTTAACGCGAAACCCGAGCTATAATTCATACTTATCTGTCGATTTTTCATTTCTCCAGTTACACAAAAGGCAGTAAATTATTTTCGAAATAATCCGTAACAAAAGAAATACGAGTACATTTTCACATACGCATAAATTTATAGCCGTACGCTATATTACGTTGTAACATTATCTAGAGAATTAAATCTTTAATTTCTCTGGCACATGAAGCAAAATTACTAAACCTTTTCAACAAGAAACGAAATTACATTCTGCAGCTGTAGGAAAAGGTAATTTATTCTACATCAAAACGTAATACAACTTGTAATGCTCTGTAAAACAAGCATCTGTTTATTCGTTTATTGTTATATTATTAATATACCTTACCTACAGAGAATAACGTAAAAGAGAACCATTTTATCATCTCTTTTCTACTTTTCTAGACTAACTAAATGCAAATAATATTTGTATGTAGTGTTTTCAAATTTTGAATTAAAATAAATAAACATATGAAGATAACAATTAAGAGACAGGAAATTGAGAGTTATTGCTTTTACCTCCCGTTCAAAAAGTAAGTATAAGTAGTATTAAGCCTGATTTATAGATTGACTCTCCGTTTACGCAACGCATACGTTCCCGTTCTGTTCACGTTAGATATTTTTACATCAATTTATAAATTTACGTTAGAAACGCACCTTTACGTGCGTTTTAGAGGTTATGTTACATTGTTTAACGTATAAGGTATCACACTTTTGGCTCGATTTCTTCTGTCTTACATTTCTCATTTAAATAATCTATCTAGGATATTATATACTTGACTGTCACAATATTTTGTTTTGTGTTATATGCATTTGATTGGCTACCGTTTAGCCCGCAAACGCAAAACATGAATCATGATCATCTTTTGCGTTAACGGATGCGTTAGCGGTACGCGAACGGAATACTATAAATGACCATCACTGATATAATTAATTCATATTTTGCGTTAGCGAGAACGTTTGCGTTGCAAAAACGGAGCGTCAATGTATAAATCAGGCTTTATAGATTTACGATCCGAAAAATAATTTGTCAAAAATATAAATTAATACGAATATTTATTAAAATAATAAATTAAAAATCTAATATTTTGGATAGACCAATTGTAAGAACAATTTGATGTGAAACTATTTCAGGTACTAATATTATTATTTAAATTTGTACAAATATAATTGTAGTATTGAGAAATGCTTGTGAATTTTATTTATCAAATTGTTTTCTCTTTGTTCACAGACCAAATAAATGTAAGCTTTTACTCTTTTATTATCTTCTTTATTGATTTTCAATATTAATATGATAATTATATGATTCGCTACAAATATCTGCAAATTTAAATAATAATATTAGTACCTATACAATAGTTTCACATCAAATGGTCAATTGGTCTATCCAAAGTATTAGCTCTTTAATATTATGTTAATAGATATTCGTATTTATTTATATTTTTGACAAATTGTTTTTCTTTTTCTTGTTTCTATACGTACGCCAACTTTAAATTTAATATAATTTTACCTATATCGCCTTGTCTGCGTTATCAACAGTAGGTAACATTAAATATTTCAGTGGAAATATTTAATCTGCTGAATGGTGCGATGCAATATTTATGAAATGTATATTGAATTCGAACAAAAATGTCTAGTTTTAATGATCTTATACCTTTATAAATATAACGTTTAGCTTTTACTGTTTAATAAAATATAAAATTATTCAGCAAATATTATACACAATAACAAAATCGAAATATCACTAATCGAATTTCTTGTTATTCTTTTTTGTGTCTGTAGGTACTCGTGTAGCTTATAAAATCTGCTACATATATTGGACTACTCGTATTATCAATTTAAAAACGTAAACACAAAGACTTAATCGACAAAATATCTATTACCACTACCAATAGTGTAATCCTATAAAAAGAAGAGACAAAATATAATTAAGATTGATAATAGGTATATTACCACTCCATGACAGCGATACACACGTCCACTTTTCTGACAAATAACGCCTGAAACGCATTGAATATTGAATCTCACGCACATATTACTGTCCCAGTCCCAGTGTGACACGTTATAGTGTTAGTGTTTAGCGTTAACGCACGTATAAATGTGTATGACTGATATGTCACGCTCGCGTACACAATAATGTGATTTGACAGCTGCACGATATGTTATTTCTCACGTATCCGGCATGGAGTATCAATATCGCTTTGTTTTGTGAAAAATGTTTCAATCTGTAACACTGAAACCAGCCGCGTATTTATTAATAGCCACAATTTTCCTGTTTGTAATGAAATATTGCTATGTCGAACACTGATGAAACTTTAAAATGGAATTTATGTAGAAGTAGGAATACAATAGGCGGATTGATTTATAAATAAACAACAGAAATGGATTGTTGCAGATATATTGGTAGGATCTGGCATCTCTATGCGAGTTCTACTCGTATGTTCCAATTTCGTACCTTTGGGATATTGTGAAATGTTCCCAAAGAATGAATTACGAGCTGAAGGATTTTTGTGCGCCATAGGAAATCTCAAATGGCTTGTATGTAAAAATTTACTACTAACCAATGGCTACATGAGTCTCCAAACTTAATTTATATAAGGTATATTTTTATTTTATCTCCCGTATGGGATCTAGAAAACTAAAACTATGAATAATGCAACTGGCGTGAAACGGGAAAAGTTGTAACATAGTTTTTCTGATTATAGTAGAAAAGGTAAAACCCTTCTGTATCAATGAATCGAGTATTTACAAAAAATACGGTTTTTAATATATAATATTTTTACACTAATGCATTAATTCGAGATATTTTATGTTAAGGTCGCGCTCGAAATAGTTTTCAGATAGTTATTTTTATGCACTTTATCTGCATAAATTTCTGCAAACAGGAACAAGCAATAGGCATAAATAATATAGGTATCAATAGAATCATTAGAGTTTCTAGATTATTTTATGCCAAATAAGAACACCTGAAAATAAATACAATTTGCAGCAGAAATGAAAGAACAGGAAGCAAAAGTGATCAAATTGCAATGAATTTTATGCAAAATGAACTATTATTACAGACATAATTTTGAGAATAAAACTATTTTGAATAAATATATGTTCATTGTGTAACATAATTTTTATTACAGCGTTTATCCGAAATTTATGCAGAAAGCATGTGCAGAATGAGCAAATGTAAAAGTTTTAAAGTGTCGCTGAGGTGGCACTAATAGTTACAAAAAAACATTTATCTTTTTAATCAAATTATGATAAGATTTTGACTATTATCGAGTTAAAAACATTACCGTTACAGACTTCGCGTTACGGTTTTTCACTTTTAAGGGCGCCCTTAACGTGTTTCAGTTTTGTCTAAATTTATTTTATTATTTTTCTGAATATTTATGTTGTCCTATTTTGCATAAATTTAATATTTAAAGCAAATTTAAAAAGAACTTTGATTGTTATTTTTGATTAAGTGTAAACATTCATTTTGTCACAGATAAATTCGGATATTTCTATTGTCTTCCATATGGAGAATAAAACAAAAATTAAATTAATTGCTCGCAGTTAATACTATTGGGTTTCATAAAATTTTAAAACTACGGTAAAAAAGAGAGTTTGTTGAGACCCATTATCCCATCATCCTTTGTTTCTAGGTACTCGAAAACTGAACATTAATTTGTGATACAACGGAATATCCAATAAATTATACTAATGCAATATGAACCATTCTACAGGAATTGTATTCCAACTTCCAATTATAGAATGGTGAATGTCATTATAATGAAATCCAACCCGTCGAACCCACCCGTGGTATTCTTAATTTGTTAGTTACAGAGTTTGAACGCAAGACCACTAGCTTGCATGGCGAACACAGTCACTGGATTTATTATTATTCAAAAAATAAATTACTCAAATATTGCGCAAGACAATGAATTGCTTACTGTAAGACATATAAAGAATGTATTATAAATAAGTTATGTTTATGTAAGATGTTATTTAGAACTACTATAATAATTACTAAGAAGGTTGGGGATTCCTGCAGTGGTGTGCCCAGACATTAGCCTTGATGGCGGATAAAAAAATAAAAATATTTTTGATAATGTAAAACAAAGTTCGCTCAACGCACGTTGGCTGATATCATTGCAATTCGTTCAGTTGCGGTAATATATTTTTATAATAATTACTACTTCACTAATCAAAAAAGCTTGGGTTTTGAAAAGTAACTTATTGCAAATGGTTTTGAAAAAGTACACATCTTTACGAACTGATTTTTAAAGGTTTGCAGGAAATATTAATTCAAGTTCTACGAATTTTTCATCATTTTATCATATAGTTTAAAGCATGCAAAACAAAAATTTAGTTAATTGCCATAAGAGTCCATAGAAACGAGCATAATTTCAACATTTAATTACTCAAAAACTGGATAGACGAATATTTTATAAAAATATTTTTAGAATCTTCATAATGTAATAAAGGCACTGTATAAATTTTAGCCTCTCATTATCATTTTAATATATGGTCACCAACCTCATTAACCGCAGTTGTAGTGTTGAGTAGTCAGTATAAAGATGTTTCATAACTTCAGGTACCTACATACGTTACGGGTATAAGTAGTTTGATATGCTGATTACGAATCAAAAAAAAATTTTTTTAAATCGCAAAATTAATTTTCATGTTTCCCAGTCAAAAATTTTTATTGCGACTGCCATTGGGTGATGTAATTATTGTTTCATTAAAAATAATTAAATTTTGTAAGTTTAATTTACTAGTATTATGTAATTTAAGACATTTGATTACCTATTTCTCTTGTTTGTGGAGTTTAATAGGAAAACGAATCCAGTGCAGAACTACAAAAAATGCTGCAGGTAAATTACCCTTAATTTTTCGAATTTAAAAAAAAAAATTTTGATTCGTAATCAGAATATCAAACAACATAATACCTTTAACGTATGTACTCGAAGTTATGATACACCTGTATCTGGTGTTGTCGCACGTCGCACGAGACAGTAACGAAGTGATCAAGTTGTTCGACGTTTCGCCAACAGACATCACTGTTTTTACTTCCTTGTACGGAGTAATAATTGTAATCCCGAAAATTTTCGGTTTTCAGATTTTGATGGAAATATCCGTTTTGACCTTTTCTGAATCCATTATGACTAGTTTCGTCGTGACGTCTGTACGTATGTACGTACGTGCGTACGTACGTACGGACGGACGTATGTGTGTCGCATAACTCAAATACGGTTAGACGTAGAAAGTTGAAATTTTGTATTTAGGACTGTTATAGCATCTAGTTGTGCACCTCCTATTTTTGGTTTCAATCTATAAACCGGAAGTAGTACTTTTTTCAAATATTTCGATAAATATTTAATTTAAGACAATTTTTTTATATTAAATGAAAGATTATGTGATTATTACCTACAAACGGTATTTTATAAATATTTTTGTATCTGGTATCATTTAAGAATAATTAAAGTATATATTTATAATTTAGTATTTCGGTATCTTGTAGTCCATGATCGATTAACATTTGTTACTACGTAAAATTTAAATGATTATGATATGACAGTGACAATAGTAAAATATGCTTTATATCTTCTTCTGCAGTTTAAATAAAATGACTAAAATATATTTGTGAGTATACTAGTATAATATGTTAAAAGAATTTTTTATATTATTCTACATTTTAGTTATTAAGAAAAGTATGAACAAACAAGGCGTACAACGAAGTCATGTGGTGTCCACGTCAGATTTTTTTGATTAAATAAAGAACAACTTGACTGCAATTCTGAGTATATTCCAGTCGATCAAATACTTCATTTTCATTATAAAGTACGGTCGTGTATTTGGTGTTATCCGCGATCAGTTGCATGAGTTTCTTATATTACTCAATTTGTAACTTGACACCGTTTAGAAATAATCTCGTTGCTTCCACCAGACCATTCTACAACACAAAATCCATTGCTTTCATAATTGATTTACTTGAAGATAAGCGGAATAACTTCCGTGTACACATCGCTCTTTGGTAAAAACTACCCTTCTTTCTCTCTCCTGTAGCTGTAGGTGATTATCGTTAAAAGCTTGCGCCGCCGTTTGAGTGCCACGCTCATTCATTCCATCCAGGAGCAGAGTGATCTTTCAACTTTAATCTATAGCGTGAACATTTCTTTTTTTATTTCGCCGGCACAAGGCTCGATATCAGATTCAATAAGTTTTCACTCTGTCGGCGCCATATCTTTTGAAGTCGTCCCTATTAAGGCGTTACAACGTCAAAGAGAATCCCCTCCCCCTCCTGATATTGTAAAGGGCTAATTAAAACCCGTCGCTACTTTCTCGACCTTTTTCTCGATGTCTTTTTCCCGACTTTAAAGTTCTAAGTTACGAGTTTCGTCGGAAAAATTTCCAAGTAAAATTGAATTTTTTGCCTGTAATATAACATACGCTTTGTAGGAATATTAAAAACGGAAGGGAGTTTGACTTTCTAGTGGAAACGGAAAACGATAAATGTTCGACAATGGTGGATTTCTTTGGCTGGTGACTTTGAAAGCATGATATTGCAAGTATTGAATTGTTGAGTATTGTCAGCTGTTATACGTTATTCTATATTCAGATAACGTACTTTTTATTCGAACAAGAATGAAGTAGTTCAGTATTATCTGCAATTTATACAAATTGATCCGGATATTTTTTGTTCATAAAATTCATGGTTTCAGCAGAGTAGGTAAAGCAGAAATTTTTGTATTATTGTTACACGTAAAACACAAATTAATTAAAAGTTATAATTATTAGTAAACTTATTATTCAGTCGTAAAATAGTAGGTTTATTTAACTAATGAATTAACAATAAGAAAATTTTCATTAAAATGTCCTGTTTAGTTACAAAAGTAATAAAAAAAATCAATTTCAATAATCCAATTTCTCTTTGGGTTCAGGTTAATCCAATAAAATTTCGAAAAATTAAAATTAAAATATTCTGGGGTTATTATCCACGCACGATATTTCCTATAAAAATTAATTTTTGTATCAACCTCCAAGAAGTTTCAAAAGATATTTAGTATTTAAAGTTATATATGAATCAGAAATAAATAAAAATTGTTTACAAGTTACTAAAGAAATTAAAATTTTGTCATAATTTACAAATAATAACTTACGATTCAAGTTGCACTAATTTCTATTATAAAATATTTGTCTTAAAATATGATTAATTCCGGTGAATTCAATTCATATGTTGGTAAATGTAACCATTAAAACAACTTATCCAAATTTGTTAACTCTGGGAAAACTGTCAATAACAAAAACTTTTTTATTTGAAACATGCCAGGAAGTTACATAGGTACATACCGCAAAATGTATAACATTGCTGTAATCTTTGTTTTTCACAGTATAACTTTGTTACCGTCAACCACATATCAACTAAAACTAGAAAACTAAGGGAAAACTATTTTATTAATTCAAAAACTTAGTTGGTATGGACTATAGAATGTCATTGCATAAATATGTTAAATACTTGGCCATGCCATTGATTTGTGAAGAACAAATTTATGCAAAATTAAATTTTATCACGTATTGTTTAAAGATCTTTATTTATATGTGATATTTAATGAAGTGATAAAATCCGTTTACGTACCAAGTTAAAACTTGCGAGTGAAATTAAAGTTTCCAAGCTTATTTTCTTGAATATTGCTTTCAAATAACATTTTATGTTTTATGTTTAGATTTAAACATATACCTACACAGTTATTATAAAAAATAGTACTAGTCTACACCATTTCTTAAATATTGGGTTCAGTGATCAGAGTAGTTCAAGTATGGCACGACATTATATTTTTTCGCACGAATCATTTAAAAAAACACAACATACTATTAGATACACCTGAAAATAATTATTTGATTAGAAAACAATAATAGTATAATAACTAAATTCGGTATTTTGTTGTTTTCTTATAACATTATAACTTCATAGTGGTAGGGTGCAAGCGATAGAAATAAAAAAGTATATAATAAAAGTAAAGGGTAGGAATTTAGTTGTACTTTAATAAAATAATCATATTCATACAGCATTTCACTGCTTGTCCTTCATCGTGTAATGAATTTAGTTGAAATAAAATGTGTTTTTCAGCCGTGAAATGTTATTTCCATTTGATGACGTGAAACGTATTTTTCAACTTGTGAAACTCTAGTTCAGTGACGAATTCAGCAGGAGAGGGGGCTGTGGTTGACCAATATCAAGTGATATTTGGAATTATTTATTTATTTTTGATCATGTTTCGTTATTACCAATCAATAGACTAATATTACAGGAAATTCAATAATTAGTAAAAAAAAATTCTATTACAAAAAGTAAGAACAAATTTAAATCTCACTAGACAGTAATTCAAAGCATCCTAAAATGTAATTTTATTGTATCCACACTGTTTAAAAAAAAGTTTTTTGTATTGAAATTTTATATATTGTAATCGCTAAAGGGCAACCTTTTGGGCCCAAAACGTCCTATTATTTATTTAATAAAATCAACATGACCACTTGAAGTCTTCATCTCGCTTTTTTGGATACATACGCCAACCTGTTCCCCTATTCAAAGCATACGAATGAATGTATTTTTAATAGTCATAGATAAACAGAATTGAACATATAAAATTGTTTATTCAGTGAGCACAACTTCAACACTAACATAAAACTTACTATTGATCTGATAACCGTGTCTTCGATTTTTAAAACCAATTACTAATTTAAATTTAGAATTAGCATTAGCAAACTTCCAGCTTTTATCTTTCCCATATTGATCGATTTAGCATTGCCGCTGAAATGTTGTAATGCAGTTCAGAGCAACACAATTGGGATGGAAATTCGTTTTACGGTTCTACTTATTTTTCGTTGTAAACACTATTTAATCTGCATAACCAATGTAGAATGTACTCTCCCAAAACAAAAGTTTACGCTCAAAACACATATTTATTCAAAGCACGTCCCTTGGATTTAGAAATACATTTAACTTTGGAAGTTGATACAAAGTTCTAATCAAGCTGTCATTATTAATAGGTAGTTGCTTTATATTATGAAATTGAAATATGTTTTCGTGGAAATTTTAGTGTTTTAGCGTAATTAATATATGTATAAGATTAAGGTTATGGAACATGTAATTTTGTTATTAAAGAGAATTTGGTATTGATTTACGTTCGGTAATTTCATGTATTATATAAATAATGAAGTTTAGAAAGCTATTCATAGTACTACTATATAATATGTATCTACATATTACCTCAATTTTGTTTATGTAGCTATAACTTTTTGCTTCCAAACAATTAGGCAGCAATGCATCCAGCTATTTGTAAAATGTCATTTGAAGTTATGTTTTCAATCAATTTTGTAATTGCTTTGTAAATATATAAAATATTGACAATTTATTTAATTTCGCTATAAAAATTGATTCAATTTTCTATTGTGTATCTTGTGTGAAAAATATTATACATAACTACAACTACTTATGGTATTATAAGTGGACAAAGTATTTTTGAGGCGTATGTTAAAAATCCAAAAATCGCCTTTAAGGTCTTTAGCTTGTAGAAAATTGTCGAAGAAACAATAATATAATAATACTAAATTATGAATAAGTGATTGTTTAATACACTTCGGCATTAAAAATTATTGTTATTTGTAGAATTGCAGTTAAACATTAATTTATTACAATTAAAAATACAAAATAATAACATTTCTACTTTCCACACATACATATAGGTAAAAGCTAAAATATTATGTTTCTTTGCTCTTTGCTTTATTGTACTTTTACAGACTTATTTTGATATTATTGTTATTGTAATCTTCTTTCTCTGCTTTGTACTAAATAAATATAAATTTTCTACCGAGCAAAAACATTTTTTTCATTATTCTATTTATTATGCCCACTTCCACTAACGATAAACGAGAAATATAAAACGTTTTAAACATCAAACAATGTTTGTTTAATACAGTAACAGTAACAAACGACAGTTACATGTTTATTTAAATTTTATTTTAAATCGATTTTAAACTCTATCAAAAATAATAGCTATTTACAATTCCAGAATATCGTTCTACTCTACAATGTTGTTGTTGCTGCTATATTTTGTTGCAAAGTACAAAAATATTTCAATTCAAATCGATTGAAAATAAAAGTAGCAAGGATGTATTGCTATTGGCCAAAAATAAATTAGGCTAATTGTTACAAATTGCCCTAATAAATACAATTTTTTATTTCAATTCAATTAGTTTCACTACCGCAGTGGAGCTTTGCGGACATTGATACATTTTTTTCCAACACACAAGCTGATGAGGTTTTACTGGTTGCTGGTTGCTAATCATTATTGAACGATGAACACTCTATAGTGTGCAAGTGTTCTTGAATTTCACACTGCCAACTTTAGTATTTGGTAACTGTCAGCGCTACGAGATTAGTTTAATAGGACTTTTTGTATACTTTTGAGTTATTTTACATTTCGTACGTAAGAAAACAAAATCATTGATATTGTTTGTTTATAATTCATCTTGCAAGCAAACTTTATGCACCCTTCAGACAATAGTAGTTAGTTGGGTGATGTAGGTCGTAGGTATCTGAACAAAGAAGAAAAAAAAAACACTGTTTTCGCCTACCACTTTTGGGATCACATAACTTTCAGAGCTACGAGATTGGTTTAATAAGACTTTTTGTATACTTTTTATGCATTTCAAGCTAGGTTCTTCACATTATGTACGTAATAAAATCGAATCAGCTATTGTTTGTAAATTACTAATTTTGCAAGCAAAATATGCACCTTTAAGATCACTAGTCCTTAGTTGGATGAAGTATTAGCAGGAGACAAAAACACTGTTTGTCTAGGTGATTTGACAAATAATTATTTATCTACGATAGTGTGTAAAATTGACAATTAGTTGTGTTTTTAGTTTGTAAAACAATTGTTTAATAGCAAGATTTCATTAGTCACGGATTGCGCTGCAACGAGTGCTTAAAGTTTTAAAACATCCGTACAACAATCGGTAACTAACGTGACAATTCCACTCATAGTTTTTCATCCAATCAAAACACAGTATTGTGCTGAATTGCACCAATCACAGACGAACTACAGTGACAATTTTCACTAGTGAAAATTACACAGACAATTTTCACTAGTGAAAATTGCCGCGTAGCGTTGCTTAGATACTATGTCAGTTGATGATTGTTTTAAGAATACATTACTTTTTTTGGAATAAATAAAACAATTCGAGAAATTGTCAAGCCGAATACCATACGTGTGACTATGATTTTTTGGTAATTTTTGCCGTCTGGTCACTCCTGCTTGTTGCTTTAGAAAATAAACACTCGTGCTACGCACTCTTGTTTATTTTCGACGTAACAAGCAGTCGTGACCAGACCACAAAAATTTACGCTAAATTTGATCCTAATTCAAATTTAAAAGAATTTTTTTATATTTTTCGAGTTTTTTAAATTCTATCGTAGATAAAATCTTATACGATACACATACGTAAAGCATATTTAATCACTCACGGGTCTTAAAACACTCACTGCGCTCGTGTTTCAATTCGAACCCGTTCGTGATTAAATATTTGCTTTACGTACTTGTAAGTATCGTAAATAACTATTTAAAAACCCGTTAGCAAATTTGTATTACAACTTAATCAATCAGGTCTTATATTTCTGATAGAACGCACGTCATCACTCAATTTTCTAATACATGCATTTATTAGACAAACGTGCTTGTTTTTGTAAGCGATGCGCAAACATAATGCAGGACAGAGACATGAGATATAGTACTTATCTTTTGTTACTTCAAAAGATAATGACGTGCGTTCTATCACAAATAAAATGAACTAACCTTCCGGCTCATATATTATAAGGGAGGTATTGTGATGGGTCAAAATTTTCGAGTGTGAGTTTTTGATAGATAGGCACGTATTAGGATCCCTAAAGTAAGAATTTAACATTTTCAAGATGTATGTGTGTGCGTGCGTGTTTGTATGTTACAATTTTTTCGTTCACGATAACTCAAAAAATATCAAACATTAAAATTTCAAATTTTGTATTTAAGGTTTCAATACGATTCTTAAAAGCCCAATATAATTTTGGTTTCAATCTACAAACCGGAAGTAAGTAGTACTTTAAAAAATATTTCGATAAATAATTAATTTACTTACGTCAATTTTTTTAATTTTAAATGAAAGATTATGTGATTGTTGTCTACAATTATTGGTACTTTATAAACTTTTCTGTATGATTTAAGAATAATTAAAGTATATACTTAATTTAGTATTTCGGTATCTTGTAGTCCATGATCGTATAACATTTGTTACTACGTAAAATTTAGATGATTATGACATAACAGTGACAGTGACAATAGGAAAATATCTTCTTCTGCAAATAAAATGACTAAAATATATTTGTGAGTAGTAGCAGTAGTAGTAGTACCTACTTATATATTAATATATTTGTATTGGTAATAATAAGTAAAAATAATAAAATAGGTATGGCGGGAGGTCTTGTGGTGGCCACGTAAGACTTTTGTATTTACGAACAAAGTTACGGCCTTAGGGTGATTACTTTTGCGCCACTTGTACAATCTCTGTAGTTGTAATGTTAATCTATCACGCAAATACAAATCGCAGTCAAATAAAATATCCAACTCCAGTGTCGCGACAATAACTTACAGCTAATTGTGACGCATTGATATGGTAGAAAATTACTTAATTTTGCGATAAATTTCGTTAACAAGGTACAGCGCCGCGCGCGCGTTGCTTGCGCGCCAACATAGAACATGTAATCGAATTATCCTGGCTTAGCGACAAAATTGCGCGCTCTCTCTCTCTGCGCTTTCAAAACTACGTGTGTGGTATAAATCAGATTTACGTCGGCGTTTTGTAATTAGAAAATTGTGGAGAATACCCTTCTCTATGCCACGTTACTCAACTTTGTTAGTGTGCATGTACGTACTCTGTTGTGGCAGCTTCAATTATTGCATGATCAAACTGCATTAGCTGTCATAACGCCAACATAATTTGTTGGTAAAGTGAAATGATATTATACTGTAATGATTATGTTTGAACTTGAAATGAAACAAACATAATATTTGAATGACATAGTTTTTGAAATGAAAGAAGTCTGAAAAAGGTCATCTGTATCACTGAAATATATACTAACTGGAAGTCACTTATGGCTGTAGGGTTGCCAGATATTTTGAAGCACAGTGCGCCAGATTTAACATTTCGTGTCGCCCAAATCGCCTAAAGCCGGAAAATACCAATTTTTTTAAAGATATCTTTTAATAGCTTGTCAGTAAAAAAATTGTCTCAAAAATTATGTAAATAATACATTTAATGTTGTACAATATCAACTTTAGGTACAGTGGCCGCTCAGCAGAGTTAAGTAAACCATGTAAACGCAAGGCAGGCTGATATAAATGCGCTGCGCATGCGTAAGTTCAATACGTAAAGCAGAATATTTGAAAATCTTGCCCAAAATTCATAATAAAATCAAATCTTTACTGAAAAAGCGTCGAAAAACGTCTAAAATTGTTGAAATACAATCATAATTAGCTGAAAAAGATATAGCCTAATACAAAATATAGATCGCCCAATTAGGCGACAGGCGACTTTTTAAAAATTGAAGCGCGAAATGGACAACTAACATCGCCCAATTTGCGATAAATCGCCTAATCTGGCAACCAGTGTAGTGAAGCAATTTGAACGAAGAATTTGGATGACTCGGATATCTTTCGTTTACGTTCGTAAAATTTCGGAGTGGCGCCAAGCAGCAAGAAAAGGCGGGAACTAAATTACCCAAACAACACCATAACTTTGTGCCAAATCATCGTAGGAACTTCGTTCTTTAAATCCTGCATAGGGAATTGAACAAATTTTAGTGCCCTTTTGGTGAATCGAGTCAAAAAAAATTTCAACTCCGTACAAATCGTCAAAGTTGGAAATTTTTTCCATTAAAAACATTGTTTTTTCAGAGGGGGGCGGAAGAGGTTGCGCTTAAATTCGCATGCATGACTTTAAAGTAGACAGTAGTTTTTTTCACGAATTTCAAGTGTTTCATTTTTTCCCACCAGTATATTTATTTACAAAAAAAATTATAGGTCTTTTGCCAAATATCTTTCACGTCCTCGAGATTCTTATTTATACTATATCTGTCAGGACACATGTCGCAAAGCCTGCGCGTAACAAGTAACTACTTTAGCTTTAGAGTCGAAGATACTAACAATTTGAATAAGAGACTTACATAAGATATGGTATACAAAGGAATCTGCATTTTATAAAAAGATACAAGCTAAAGGCTGGTTTATGCAACTCATCATAAAGCATAAGAATAAAACATATTGATAGATAATGATAGTGATAATACATAAGACATAACGGAAAACTCAGTTTATGCAATTATCGTAAAACATAATTTCCAACCAATAACAGACAAGACAAGAAGTAACAGATCAAGGAATACCAATAGCTAAAACCCAAACTGAATTTGACTGTTACATACTTGTCACTAGTCTGGTCACTGTAATTGTATACTTTTTGACATCTGATTTTGATTTATCATTGATTCTGTTAGTGTTATTGATTGTTACTGTTTTTATTAGCTTATATTATGGTAGAATCTCGAAGCTAATTATCAGGACATTGGCAACGCTGATCACGCAGACGCTGTTGAAACGTTTTTACTTAAAACATAAAATTTCTTGTTAAATTCAATGCCTTACGTTTATGTCTTTATGTTTATGTTTTATTCCGAAATTTCATATTTAAATTTATATTATAAGTTTTATTCCGTTATGAAAAGTTGCATAAGCCAGGTTTAAGTCTGTCTTTTTGGACCATTGAGTAGATGAGTTAAATGATGAGTATTTAGTAACTTGTACCATGTACCTTTTCAGTCATTCTTAACAAATATTAATGTATATTCATTGTAAAATAATTTACAATGTATTATTTTACTTATATTAATTATCAGTTATTTTAATGGAGCTAAAAAGCCTTTTGTGTTGTTTATAATGAACGTTTCGAGAAGGTAGTAACTCCTGAACCACGCTTTTTATTTTCAGTATGTAGGTACATTAAATTTTGTCTAATCAGCAAAACCTTTGAGCTGATGTCTTGCATAGTAACCATGTTAAACGTATTTCCAAGGATTGTCTTCTCGAAACGTCTATACCTACAGAAGAATACTGAAGTAGGTATTTTTGAGTCATGTTTGCTTTATCAGAATGCTAATGACGAATGATTAAGCGAACACGTTATTGGACTTTATTAAATTAGCAGACTTTCGGCTAAATCTCAGTTTGAAATATTTCATTTAAAATTCATGTCTAAAAATATCCAAATTCTACTATTATGCAATAAAAGTGTTATCTACGATAGTAGGTATGGTATCTGCATGGATTTATTTTCCAAATTTTATTTTTAAACAGTTTTTATCGTTAAATTTACAGATTATTAAAATTAAGTCTTCTGAAACAAATTATTGTCTGTCTTAGGTCTACGCGGTTGAATCATTTAAATTTTAATGAGCTTCTGTACTAATAAAAGTTTCAATGATGCTTCATAAAAAACTTTTCAAGAGTAGCAATTTATTCAGGAAGTAAATAACGAAATGCCACCATGTCATTTCAAACTCAAAATAAAAATCTTACAGCATTACTTATTTAATTATTAAAATTATTTACCATCGTTTTACCTACATTTAATTATAATTTTAAAAATAAATACATATTAAAGATAAATATGGAAATATTTTATCAAACTAATTAAAATTTTATTCTTTTGATGTAGTAATTACTTTAGAATTATAAATTATGTACACTGAAAACAAAAATATGTTTATCATTATCCATTTTAATTTAAAATTTTTCGGAAACAATTAAAAATTTATTATAAGCTTTTTAAATGTTAATTTTGCAGAATACAAAACAAAATAGTAGGAACAGACACTCATATGCATATGAATATGAAAATTAAATACATACGAGTATACCTACCTACCTACATGCAGCTTTGATTGAATACAAATTAGCCTTACAAGCGAAAACTAAACAGGTATAGGTACTGTTTAGCAGAATTAAACATTATGTTGTATTTTTAACGATAGAAAAATGAGCTTCAAATTTCGATAAACATTGATCCAAAATCCAAAAATTGAAATGAAAAAAGTTGGGTAAAGCTAAACAGGATATAAATGTAAAATTTGTTTGCTGTGTTTTTGTGTAGCAAACAAGGCATAAAATACCGAGTATTGGTCAAATAATACACTGTAAAAATTTTTTACTTTAACGAAATATGACCGAAATACTAATTATTAATAATAGATTATCTAAATTAATCAAAATTTAGAATTTATTTATAATAATCCTGCATGTATATCGGCAATTGCCTATCTACAAATTTCTTCGCCCATTGTAAATCTGTAGAAATAAAAAGTTTTGAAATTTAATTTTTCAATGATTAAGTATTCAACGTCTAGTAAATAAACCAATACGGTACTTAAACAGATATACTAATCAGAACTAGATCAAACTATTCAAATAATAGCACTTATTAAGATAAAGAAGTATATAATTTTTTTGAGTAACAGATATTACAAATTTCACTCATAAAAAAATTGTCAAAATCTCTCTTTACCTTCAGTCTTGTGGTGTTTTAAACGAAATTTGATAATTGCAAAATACTAACGCAGGAATTTGCATCAACATAAAGAATCTTGTAATATTTCCTTTGATTATTTCCCTAATGTTAATAGACTAGAAAAGGCGTTATATCATGTAACTAAGTATGAACTTAGTGTACTAAAATAACTGGATAAAATAAACAAAGTAAATTTTTTGGAATTCAAATAAAAACATGAATTATAGTGCGTAAGTTTTTGTGGGACTGAGTGTGATCAAATTGCAAGATTTTTTAAATAAATTTTACCTACACTCGTGCACAATGCTCTCATAATATTCTCGAAATTACGCAGTTCAGTAATGCATTTTGTGCATGGTATAACAGTTTCAAAATTCAAAGATAACATGCTTTTTGCTGAACTATTTCTTGACGGATGTATACCTAGAAGCAATTTTACTAGAACAAATATTTGAAACGTAGAATAAAGACAGTTGAATTTCTCCATTCGATTGAAGAATCGTTCAAGGAATAAAAACAGAAAGTGTTAGTAGGTATATTTGAGAGTAGAATCACCCATCGACTATCTAAACCTAAACTTCTTCTTACATTGTTCCTTGCTTGATATCCTTCCTCGGGCGATTCTCAAACACGATGGTTTCCATAGCGCAGTGTAAATATAATTACGGTTGTTTTGACAACAATTGTCAACTCATGAATATTAACAATGTCGAGGTAAGAGAGGTAACGATAACACGCAGAAGCCGCTTGTAAATATTGCCCTTTCTAAACGTCAATATACCGCAAGAATCAACATTTTGTCAAGATGGAATAATATTTGCGTGATTCGTCGATTTAAAAGGTTTGAGTGAATGAAAAGTTACAAGTGCTGTTCAAAGTTTAAAGAGCAAATATTAGGGATAGCGTTCAAGTATTAGTACCAATAATTGATCAAGGATGTAAAAGATAGAAATGTATAATCTTGTGGGTTAGAAAAATATACGAATTTTAACACCCTTTTCACTTACAACATATCAACCTTAAATAGTTATTTGCATACCAAATGTGGAAACGCAAGGTTCTCGGATGAATGTTCGATGGCGCGAGCTTACGAGCGCTGCCATTGAACGATTCCGGGAACCAATTTCACGCAAGTGGTATGTACAATATTTTTTGCACAAAAAGTATAAAACGCCAGCATAATTAACACAAAGAAACGAAGTTGATTTCGGAGTTATGATTACTGCCAAAGTTGAAATAATAGTACTATATTCTGCAACAAGTGTGGAATGAAGCATATTATTCAGCTCGAGTTGAAAGTTTGTGAGACGAGCCGTAGGCGAGTTTCACGGCTCCACGAGAGCGGAATATGCTTCATTCCACACTTGTTGCAGAATATACTATTCTATATGACTGTTATAGAATGTTATTATTCTTACATCATTTTCAATTAT
Organism: Agonum fuliginosum; assembly: GCA_947534325.1. NCBI lineage: Eukaryota > Metazoa > Arthropoda > Insecta > Coleoptera > Carabidae > Agonum > Agonum fuliginosum. The sequence goes on along the minus strand of OX384038.1, from coordinate 13,914,240 downwards.
GGAATGATTACATTCTATCACTTGTTACGGAATGGCGAGTTATAATCATTTAACTTTATTCAATGTTTTTGGTTGGTGGGTAGCTTTAAAATACGTTTAGATTTATGAATTTATTAATATTATGTAGAATATTATTTTATAAATACTAAATACATATACCTAGGTACCTATATTAGTTTGAATAGTTTTAGGTTATGTTTTTAATGCAATTAAATTTATAGTCGTAGAGAAAGTATAGTCTGCAACACGTTTGGAATGGCTATTCCGCTCACGTGGAGCCGTGAAACTCGCCTACGGCTCGTCTCACAAACTTTCCACTCGAGCTGAAAATGCTTCATTCCACACTTGTTGCAGAATATACTATTCTATACGATTGTTATAGAATGTTATTATTCTTACATCATTTTCAATTACTCGTATATATTATATTTAATTTATATTTATAACTTACCAATTTCACTTGTATTATAGCAAATTTAAATTAAATATAGCTATTTAGTGTTGTGAATATTCTTAAATTGTCCACAAAACATAACCTGAAATGATAATCAGTGTTTGACATTTTTCTTGACGTAAAGGTTTCGTTCTCTTTTTAAGTATACTAGTGGAAAAGAAATAAACATTAAACAGACCGACAGATGTAACATTAACCAACGAATAAACAAGCATACAAGTGATAAAGAGAGATATGCTTAATGCCTGTTTATTATTAGTTCAGAAACTAATGACGTACCGGTCACCACAATGCGGACAAACTATACTTGTGTTATGCTTGTTGGCCAATACTTGTGAATACGCGCCACACAATATGCTAAGGTAACAAAACAATACCAAAGTTACGCCAGTAGTTTAGGAGCTACGGCAATTACTGTTTGGCAAGCATTGGCCAGTGTATGTGTAATAATAATAATTATCCTTTGACTTGTGGTAGATTTACCGACAACAGATGAGAAACGGCAACAAATTCAGTTCCAGACTACTAGTCATTGTCGGTACTTGTGAATACTTGCCAATACTTGTCCAGTAGTAGTAGTAGTATTGCACCGACTTTAGATTATATTTATTGGTTGTGTTTCAATGGTTTCAATGTTACGCACAAGTGCTGTCAAACTGTAACCAACATTGTGAAACAAAAATATAAATGCACTAAACTTATTATTTTAAAATTAAAAACATTTTTCTATTATTCTTATTATTATTAGACAATAGGGTGATTCAGACACTATAGGTACTATTTTATTTTAAATATATTTTTTTAATAAATGTTTTATGTTTGCTTATTTGGTGGAGACGTGGAAAATTGACATTCCTTGACGTTGCGTAGGTGACGCAAAACAACACATTTCCATATTATGAGTACTAAAGTTTGATGAATCTTTAGTATCTGTCTGAATTCGCGATATGTAAAGAACTCATTCAAATTTTGCTTCACGCCTCAAAAAAAATCATTAATTTATGCCATGTCAACTAGTACTTCTTTGTTACAATTATTACAAGTACTTTTGTCTAATATGTTGTTATACATAAATCTTATAATAATGAAGATTTTAGTCCTAGGAATGATGTACTAGTTGAAGTGATAATAAAGATACAATATACATTTTCTATTTTACTTAGTTTAAAAAAATTATTTTTATAAAATTATGATTAGTTCGAGTTAAATTACTATTGCATTGTAAAAATGCTATAACGAAAACAGTAAACATGAGGGTAAAATATTATTTTACCCCATCTTTCATAATTAAAAATTTTCTTTTATTTTGTATCTCTAACTAAAGTGTATGCAGTAACTCTACAAAACAAATACTGAAAAGAAATAACGAATAAAATAAAATTTAACGATTTTCTAACGAACTGAATTACAATTCCGAATGAAACAAAATACACAGAATTGCTTTTCTGTCTCCATTATTGACTTCCACTGCATTCCCGATCAAGTAAAATGGAAAATACAAGGTATTACATTGAAATTGTATCTAGAAGTACATAAACGTTTTAATGCAACTTGATATTAAACAATAGCAAAGTAAAGTAAACAATGCACAAAGGCGTACACAAAGGAAACAGATATTGGATAGTGCACTACTTTAGCGTTTATCCGTGAGGGCGGAGTGCCCATGCAATTCTAAGCTTCGAACTCGAATACAATAAGAATTTCAAAAGTTGAAGCTGTTTTAAAAACAATAACAACAAATACAGAAGCCAATGAATTCGTTTCGAGGAGTAGCGATTTCTAAATAATAGGTGTGTGTTACATTGCGAAAATATTTTCTCTTCTTTTTGAAAGATGCAAAACCAGATGTTGCGTCCCTGTTCACTTAGTTAAAAAATCTTATATTTTTAAAGTTATCGGCTACTTTAATTTAACTTCAACTAGTGCAACTTTGGAAGTACCTACTATCTGAATAAAATTTTGACTAATTTTACATAGTGTGCTATAAAATAGAAAATTAAAAAATTCAAGATTTCAGCTGTTAAATATAGCACCCTTCTGTACTTCTATTATTTGCTTTTACTGATAGATAGCAAAAGTTTAAATTTTTTATAGATGTATATGTACCTATGTTTGTGTTGTTTTGAATGTTGATTTACTAATCATGTTTTACAGACTTAATTTTGTTCTAAAACTGTTTCATATACTAATTCATTTTCGCAGCTTTATTTTAAATTTAAAAACGACACAAACATGGATTATTTATAGTTTTATATTTCATTATAAACTGTATAAATTAAGAGAATGCATTTAAGTTTTAATAGGCTCCTCCACTGTATTTTTATTATTTTTTTTTTACAAAACTACATAAAACTCTGACGATTAGTGAAAACGCAATGTAAAAATTACGCTTACGTGTTAAGCGAGATATGATTTTTTTAAAGACTGGCATTTTGTGGAGACGTCGGTGGTACCTACAGTGACACTCAATCAGTTTGTTTCACTAACATTTTCCTTAAAACAAATTATTTATTTATTTTATATTGTGCTATGCTAGAAAACAATTTTTTCGCAGTTAACAGTATAAAATGAAATCAAACAGAAATGAAATAAGCACGAATAATGTAATAATGACAGATGGTAGCTACATTCTCATTTATGTTCTCATCGCGCGAAAATTTTTACGGCCAATAACAACGTTCCATATGAAACAAACCACGCCCAATCTTACATAATTTATATCTTTTAAATGAAATTATTAAAAAAAAACTTTCTTCGCTATTAGCCATAACCGGGCATGTAATTTATGTTTATATCGTTAATATTCTTTATTTCGATTATGGTGGAGATGCCTATTGACCAAAGGGCTTAATCAATTTACTCATGAAGAAAAAAGAAAGACGTTCCCGTCCACTTAAGGTTAGAATTGGAATAGACTTCGTAGTGAGTTATAGTTAATAATTTATTATACCACTCGAAAAATTGAAAATATTGTGTATTAGTGTTGAGAATATATTGTTGACTCATGACCATTGAAATATTATGTACCATTTTTGTGGAAGCAATAGGAAAAAAAAGTTTGGAAAGCACTATAGTAGAGTGTTGAGAGTTGGCCATAGTTCGGCAGAGTCGCCGGACTTTTTCCGAAATTGCATTTTAAATCAGTGCTCTCCAGATTCACAATGCACCATTTCTCATGCAGAGGCTTTTAATTTTATCGGTTTAGCAAAACTTTAAAAGTTTCGGAAAACTTCGCTGAATATTTCAGGAAAATTAAGTTATGACCTGAGAGGAAAGAGTTTCTCTTCTCTGAAGCGGCAACGGGAATGAAAAGAAAATAGCAGCCACTTGGAGTAAGAACAACAACAAAAGCAATATAAGCCACGTGACTTTTACATTAAAAACTCGTTACGCTATCTTTATTTACTTGTAGTTGCAAAGTTAAATTGCGCATTCTATAATGAGACATTGTCGCTAGTCCATGTTTAAGTTCCAATTACAACGAGACTGGAATTTATAAATGACGTGGAATTAAATTGCCTGAGCCAGCGTTTCGCCCGTTTTCCTCCTGCTACTGATGGTTTCTGTTCTTGCAGCCGTTTGGGGATATCTCGAGCGATTCTCCTGTGAATTTCGTCTGCCGAGGACGATAGAAGCCATAGCTGCGCACGGGATTATTTCCAAGGGTGGCAAAAATTTTAATAAAAGCTTTTTATTACGCTAGATATTGGCACTCAACAAAGAAAGGTCCCGGGCATGTCACGGTGAAATATTGTTTGGATTCTCCAAAGCTAATTCTATCAGGTTTATCGTAATCCTTCTTATTTGTAATCCTCTTTGTGGGTGAGATATTATATGATCGATTACCACATATTATTATATCAACTAACTAGACAAGTAGACATATACCAGTATTAAGTTATCACGGTATATATTAGGATAAACTAGTCCTTGTCTAACACAGGATTAACTGCAATTTCCTGTTCTCGCTTATCAAGAACGATGGGATAGTAATTACGTTGTGCATTATGTAAGTGACTGTTATCGAATAATATTAATTCTAATTCTACTGAAAGTGTTCATCGTGACATAAATACTTACTTCTTTAACGGAGCTGCAGAGCCTTCCTGAGATACATTAATCTGCAACCAAAACAATGAATATTAATAATGGCAAATTTAATAATATTTGATGTTAAGAAAACAACTCTTACAAAATAATATTTTTCTTAGCCATGAATGTTTAATATTAATAACTGAAAACCAATGGCACGAAAATACATATCTGTTAAGAAGTATGTGTTGTTTTAGTAGTAAATTTAATTTAAAAAATAATTTTAATATAATGCAAGCGAAGCAAATAGCGAATATGAGTCTAGTAACTAGCGATTAATAGTCGTATAAGTAAGGTATTTTTACAGGTGTAGCTGTATAATTTTATTTTATTTTAAATTAAAAAATCAAACAATTATGCATGGGAAAATAATTAATTATTAGGTTACATTCAATATGAAATTCCAACAAAGAATATAGGCAGTTGAATCGGTTTTATCCCTTGGTTATTAATATATTATTGTAAATAAATAAAATTTACTTATTTGAATTAAGTATTTTAAAATAATTTACATTTGACCGACATTTAAAGTCCTAGTCTGCCCCTGTGTAATTGCATGACTGATTTCTTGAAAATATTAGCCATGATTACTCTGGCCAATATAGTACCTACCTATAAATATTTGCTATAAAATAGTTTTAAAGAATACAATTATTATTAAAGGGCACATCTGAGCATATTTTAAAATGAATTTTATGTTGCTCTCTTACAAGATAACATAATAATTGTAACTAGGTTTTCTTTAAACTCCAGTGTATAGATTAAAAATTTTGATTCTAAAAATTAGTGTATGTATGTACTTTCGGGAAGTATTCTATTGCTTCGAATGCACTTTAACTTTTTAGTTTCCCTAAAGCCTGGATCCCACGACAGAAATATCGACAATTTATTGCCAATATCAGCAGCATTTATCACAAAATACTATGTTTTAAGCATAAGAATATATTTAGCTGCACATATCTAAACTATTGCCAGTAAAAAATTGTCGAAACGTACTTATATTGTTATAACATAGAAGTGTGCTGCAATTTCTAACAAAAGTTACCGTTGCCGGTATTGACAATTTCCGTCGTGGGAACCAGGTTTAAGACACACTGTTTGACTATTTATATCACTTGCTACTATCTCTAATAGAAAATTCAATGCGCGCTTGTTTCATCGACCACAACCGATCTGCTGACTCCACAAATGGTTCAAAGCTCCAGAATAATCGTAATCGGGTTACGATATGATAATATCGCTTGCTTATGGTCAACTAAATGCTACGTACTGGTGTTACGACTTATCCCACCGTACAAAATTGTTCTGCAGCAACAGATAAGTACACTTAGCTCTTGATATACGCTTAGCTTCTAATAGGATTTGGAAAACTTAAAGAAAGTTGAGCTAAGCAAATTTGATTCTCTGGCAAACGACGTTTTATCTATGGAATAAATTACAAACAATTTTATAGCTAGCCAACTCGACCTAAATTTTGACATCAAAATGTTTTTGAATGAGAATTGCGGCGAGAATGATAAAAAATTGTTTTGCAGCACACAAGGGAATGGAAAATATAATTACAACATAACAGAGTCGGAAAAAATATAATTTTTTGAAATTTGACAATTTAATTTAATTTGTTATAACGGAAATTGCACACAAATTTGTTGTTTTGAGAATTTAATTTGAAATATACACAGTGTCAAATGAAAGAATAAACAAACATAAGACCCCATGGGAATATCTTGACATATTTTAGAATAATTATAGATACAACATGTGCAATTAGGTAAGTTTTTCGCCAACTGTACGCATTTGATGCTATTATGTTATTGTTTTCTTATTATATTTCATTCGTAAGACTCGTAAGATCGCCAATCTCCGCTGTGGGTCTACGGCTACTGTTTTACTCTTTCCAAAATCATGCAAAAATGTTGGTTTGATTCTGTCATTTTATTTTATGAAAGCAATAAAACATTTTAGTGCGCGTTGCCCAAGGAGACGCGCAATAAATTATTTTTGCTTGGTCGTGAGCTACAATCAACTTTACGATGATAATTGAAAGCATAAATATAAACTTTTCATAGTACCTAGTCATAGATAAAAATAATTTTATGTAATTTCTACCTTTAATTCAATGTACTTGTATTTTAGTATTATTGAAACGAAAAAAAAAATATCTATTAAGACAAGACAGATTATACCCAACTATGAGCTTTATATGAAAATTTAAATTTGGTTTGAATTTCCCGAAATCTGTAGGAGATTAAAAAAAATTGAGGACTGTTGTGAATTCCTCGTTAAAAAGTGCCTGTAAAACGCGCGGATTAGAAACTTGTGCTAATTCAAACAAAAAATTTAAGTCTTAATAGAGATTTTTTATATAAAAATAGTAAAAGAGTAAATTGAAATAATTAAAATTTAAAAATAATTGATGACATTATATGTGTTACGTACGTGGTTTGTGTAAAACGCCAACGATTAATTAATAAGATTAATAGGAAAAGTTAACGGTTCAAACCGCTGTTGAAAATTTGTGAACATTAGGAATTTAAACCTGGAATTCCATAAATATTGTGGTCAAACTTCTGAGAAAGTCTCCGTCAGTACCTTCAAATTCTGATATTATTAATTATCTTTATTCGTTATGACTTGCACAAATAAATTCACTCTGAACTAACTAAGTAACATTTCAACAAACTTTGTGCGGTAAATACACCGCAAACCCTTTAACATCTAACATAAATGATTTGCGGTATTAGTGAAAACTAAAGTCATTAATTAATTTATCAGAAAAGTATGAAGAGAAATGGAAATGGAAAATTATTGGATGGTGACAGAGACATTTCTGTTATTGATGAATCAATTAATTAGAGATAGAAATAACTTGTGTATTTGTATTTCATTACGTTAATTGTATTACACAAATAATGACATTACTTTGATACAATTTCAATATTGGACGTAAAAACTTATTGCACAGTTTATAATGTGGTCGTTATAATTTTATTGAAATCTGACAAAGCAAGCAACCTAACCTAACTAAAGTATGGTTTTAAACTCTGTGATTGTGTTACTTGTGGTTTATTACGTTAACAAAAGATTTGAAAGCAAAAACTAACAAACATCAGCAAAACATGCAAATTTAAATTAGATTTGAGAGATATTTTAGGTTATTATTCGTTTTCCTGAAACTGAAAAAGTAACGGACTGATTTTTTTCGATTCTTCAACAATACAACCTATTTAGAAATATAAACATTGGCACTAAATCCTCGGCATTTCAGGTACCCGCGCTGACAGTCAATTCGATTGGCTAGCGCACATGCAATTATTAAATTTATTTAACAAATTACTCGACTACTATATGAAAATTTTATAAAATAATGTGATACAAACATTTTAATTTACAATGCAATCAGAGTTACGAAGATTTTTCCTCAGAATTATTATTTTTTAATTGTTTATAAATAATAATAACAATTTAAAATTCGACTGTAGCTAGATTTTTACTGACTGCCTTCGTCTTATGGTATTTTTAGATTTAATAGGTTGGCAGTAATTTGTTAAATACTTTTTTTACATATTGATGAGAAATGCAGAAAACGAAAATAAAGACATGCAAGAGCGGCAGGTACGTTTTCTGTTCGAAATATATACATATGCTATTTTTTATACGGCCACTGTGCAAATTACAAAAAAATCTGATGGCCAGCACGTGATCTCTCGCCACAACTCTCCTTCCTCGTATCTCTAGGTACTTTATATAAAATTTATATTATGTAATATATTATACTTACAAATAGTCATTTTATGAAAATTTCGGAATCAGATGTAAATGTATAATAAACCGATTGTACAAGTAATAATATTTTTTTCAACTTTTATAATAAAAATTGTCACAAGTACTATTTTAATCGAGATAATTAAAGAAAAATTGTGTGGTCTTTAATTATAGTACTACTTCTAGTTAATGGATTGCTATCAAAATGTAATGGGTTCTTAAGACTCTTATTAAAACTCTACATATAAATTTTGTAATTTAATGTTTCATATTTTGTTAGACATCGTCCCGGAAAAATCGTAGCATACGCGCACGCGCACACATACACACACTCTCATACACATCGAAAATGTTAAATTTGTATTCTGAGGACCCTTAAACGTGTGCTTTATCCATCAAAAACTCACACTCGAAAATTTTGACACAATCAATACCTACCTCTCTTGTACCAATGAGGCGAGAGGTAAAAAATAACTGAAAATACCTACAATTTTTAGTTTTCAATTTATTATTCTATTTTCATTGTGCGTATAGATTTACTTTAGAAAAGTCTGCTGTGGCTACCACAGTACTTCTCCGACCATAAATTTAACGTAGGCGGTGTTAAAGTGATAAACGTCAATGTCGAAGAGCCATTCATCAATGTCAAAGTGACATTTGTCAATGTCAAAGTGGCATCTGTCAATGTCAAAGTGACATCTGTTAATGTCAAAGTGACAGTAGTCATTGAGTGACGTTTAAAATTCGAGATTTTAATTGCATTTATAACAAGTTAAAGGCATAATTCAAACAATATGTAAATTAAATTAAGTAATGATATTGAAAGCGCAAATGTTTACAATATTTTCATAAATTCCAGTACTACTAATTTTAAGAAAATTTAATTAATAAAATTGGCACCACTGATTGCATAAAGCTCATTAACGAACTTAAAACTAACTTTTTTGTAAAAAGCTTAAAACAGACAGACAGACAGACAGACCGATCGACCGACTTTTTTAAAAATTATGTTTTTTGGGTTCAGTAGGGTCTTAAACGTAAAGATTCATCAAAATCTCGAACTGTTAAGAATCACGATTACAATACTTCCCCTATTGTATAGGCCGGACGGCCGGAGAAGTAAAAATCTACTGTCACTAAGGTATAAAAGAACTTTTCAGAAACAAAACCAGAAAAACTAAAATAGTAATTAAATACACAACCAATTTCAATTAATTCCATTCTCGGCACAGCACTCAATCCTTAATCCCCTTTACTAGTCTCACAACTACCTCAGTTCACAGAAGACATGTTCATTAAATTGCTATCTCTATTACTTGCTCTTACAAACTGCAGAAGTGTACAACCATCATCTTCGTTGTACGTTATCAGTTTGCGACAGGCGTTGAGCGAGCACAGGTTGTAACTACTACATCGCTTCGACGCCTTCTCAAACTCGCGCTCAATAGTGAAAAGCGTCCTGCACTTCACGTAGAATTTTAACCGTAAATGAGCGAACTGTACAGAACAGAACGGTGAAAAGACAAGCATAAAGATGATGGCCGTGGGACAGGAGCGGAGAGAGGATTATTTCTTATTTCAGAATAAATAATCTTTGCATAAGGAAGCAGAAATTTATATATACCTGGAGTTACGGGGGTTCAAGTCTCTCGGCCGACAATATTATGTGATTCCCGTTAAAATTGAAAAAAATCTGACGTGGCCAGCACACAACCTCCCGCCATGTCTAGACTTATAAACATATATGTATACTTACACTCCGGTGTCCATTTAAAAAATAGGTACAAATTAAAATCTAACATAATCAAACACAGAAATCAAAAGATTCATTCACAGTAAAACTCTTCTGTGTTAAAGCCATCCTCCGTTCAATTACTACATTTTAATATCTTACTTATAGTCCGTGAGCCAGCTGCAAAAACACTGACCCATTTGACCAAAATTTTCAGTATGTTCTATTGAATCTACCAATTTGGTTAAACCAAAAAGTGTACGTCTACCATTTAGATCTGGGTGGAATTGAAAATGGAGTCCATTAAACAAGAAAAGTAAATGACGGAATTCTGACTCATGTGACAAAATTTTTGTTTTTCAACACATTATACTAGACGAGAATACAAATCAAAAGATACCAGTCTGCCAGTCGTACGTGGTCGGGTTGTCCCGGCAGAGTAATTTTAAAATTTAAAATAAGCAGCCCGAAATTTGACTCATGTGACCAAAATTTTCTATTTTATCCCATGATACTACAATGAAATGCAAATCAAAAGATGCGAGTCTGTCATTCGTACGTGATTGGGTTAATCCGGCAGACGAATTTAAAACTTGCGTCCCAAAATTTGACTTGTCACCAACATTTTTTTTCATCACATGATACTAGATACAGAAATGCAAATCGAAAGATGTCACATGTGTCAAATTTCGAGTCGTTAAATTTTAAATTTTCAAATTCTTCTGCCGGAACAACCCGACCACGTACGAGTGGCAGACTGGCACCTTTTGATTTGCATTTCATTGTAGTATCATGTGAAAAAAAGAAAATTTTGGTCACATGAGTCAAATTTCGGGCTGCTAATTTTAAATTTTAAAATTCATCTGCCGGGACAACCCGACCACGTACGAGTGAAATACTGATATCTTTTGTTTTGTATTCCCATCTAGTAAAATGGGTTAAAAAAGCAAATTTTGGTCACATGAGTCAAAATTCCATCATTTACTTTTCTTTTTTAATGGACGTTATTTTCAATTCCACCCAGATCCAAATGGCAGACGTGCACTTTTTGGTTTAACCAAATGGTTAGATTCTATAGAGCATACTGAAAATTTTGGTCAAATGGGTCAGGGTTTTTGCAGCTGGCTCACGGATTATTATGACTTATATGGCGTTAGTATGCCAACGTGTCACCCGTCTCACTTGTCAATATTTATTACGCAAAAACAAAAATCAACCGATCGTGGATAACAAGATTTCTACGTTTTATTTGATAATATTATTTTTTCTACAAACACTATTAAAAATTAAACTTTTAACACGGCCTACTGCTGTTAAAAATGCAATATTATAAGACGCCGTGTTAAAAGTGAACTGTCAATCACTTTTAACGTGCGTTAAAAGTAAACTGCCAATCACTTTTAACTCACGTTAAAAGTAAATTTCATCTCTTAATAAACAACTCTCAATTTTTATTGAATTCATAGACTACGTGTTTCATTATATTTCTATAAATATCTTTTTTTAATGAACTGTCAAAAATAATTAAATAAATTATTTCTTATATTAAAATATAAAACGATGTTTGTAGAAAAAATAGTGTATGATATACGTGTTGAAAGTGCTTTTATTTTGTTCGAAGGGTTACGCCACTCCGCTTCGCGTCGTGTCCTAAACTTCCCGTCTCACAAAATAAAATGTCACTTTTAACACTTATATCATAAATAACTATTTTAATTTTACTACATTTCTTTAATGCTACCAGATAAAGACAATTTTTTTATAACATAAGTTGCAAATATCTTTTCCCTTATTCTTATTACAAATAAATACTATATTTACCCAAATTTATAGAAATTCTTGACAATTAATCTTTTCAATCTTCAAAAAATATCACTTTCGGTGAAGATATTTGTACCAAAATCTAATGAACTCTGCCAATTTATATACAAATTTGAGTTATCCGACTGATAGAAATCCTTCCCTGACCACATACCTACACACATACATACAGACATCATCGTGAAACTATCAAAAATGAGTGCTCATCCACTAAAAACTCACTACCCGATTTTTAGCATGATTCCAATACCTTCCTTTACAGGTACGGCAGAGGGTAAAAAACAACATGAGTAATCCGAGTTGCATTATAATCTTTCCGATGCCGTATAACTGACATATATAATATGGAGGAGGTATTTAGGTAATTTAAAAAAAAAACTGGACGAAAACTGATAGATTTAGTACAAGAATATGCTTTACCTACTTTACACGGCGTAATACTCAAACATTCTTTCAATTTTATTTTACCTACCAAATCTGGAAGATGCTTAGAATTAACGATGAACTAATTAAGTTATACAAAAAATATTATTAAATGTAGAATTTGAAACTATAAATAAGTGTCTTTTATGTTTAACTGTGGCGCTGTGGGTACAACGAAGCATAATATGCCGATGCCTCTAAGTGGCGACCACAAGACACTTATCCTAGAACCAAGTAACCTACTAACCGTGCTTGTTTAACGAGTATGATCTATTACCGTTATCGAATCAGGGCGTAGCAAAGTTGCTATTAATTAGTTTCCTGCATGTATCTATATCTACACCTTAATTATCTCTGAGAACCACATAATGTATCTTATAATTTCTAGTAGGTACCTACCTAAGTTGTAAACAATTGGTGAATTATGTAACTTTATCACAAAAGCCATATTAAATTATTTTCTCTACGAAAGTGCGAATTCACATGTTTTCAGAGGATATTTTTGACTTCAGAGACAAAAGTTTAGATTCACAATTGCCGTAAAATATCCGAAGGGGTACATATAAACTCACTTTCATTATCACTACAACATTATGCAAGAAATGTCATTATTTTTATCATAAATCATACAATAAATACAAAATTGTCAGTTTTTAGATATTGTTATTGTTTGCAGCTCTGACAGAAAGCCTTCCTGATTTGTTTATTTTTTTGTAAATATTATATTTCCAATTTTTTTTATTAATTTTGAATATTTCTCACTTTTGTAGAAAAAATAGTATATAACACACTTGCAGGGGCATTGAAAAACTAGTATAACGCTCGTTGTCCAACTGTCATACTAGTTTTTTTAATAAAGCCCTTTAAACACTTGCATTACAATATACTATTACAATACCTACTCCCAAAAATACAACTTTTGTGTTGACGCAAATTATTGCGTGAAAATTTTGTGATTCAGAACTTTCGTCAAAACAACGACACCGAAAGTCGAAGGATACTGAGAAATTTTTATACGCGAAATTTGTAAATTGTAGTTCAAAAAAATTTTATTCACAATATAAGTAGAGACATTAATTTTTATTGTAATTAATTATGCACATTTATTAACAAAATAATACCCTTACACAGAATCAGTAAATTTTGAGGTTTATATTCAAACTTCAAACAAAATATTGTCATGGCAGCGGGGAATTTCAATTTTAGATTTCATTGATGAATAACATAAACATTGTATTGGCTTATTTACTTGGCGTTGGATAATCAACTAATTAAGTCTGAGTCTAATATCCATTCCAGTTTCCAGCGCAGATTCATTACACTAATGCCAACATGCAATCAACGTGCAATAACGACTAAAGATTAAATCACTCAAATTATTAAAAGAACGATATTTTAGCGCATTTGATTATTGAGTCAATTCAAACCACTATACGTTATTGACTCAAGAATCAACATTTATTATATCCAGTCATATAATTCATTTATTAGTTATGCATATCGAAAAATTTATGACGTTAATACTCGTGTATGCTACCATGATGGCACATACATAAACATACAATTATATCTATCAGAATTTGCATTACATAAACTATCAGATATTCAATATTTATTTTTCATCGTACATAACAAACGTTTCGATTTAAATTTAAGTCTTCTTCAGGGTTAGTTGTTAGTTGGCAATCATGAGTCAGATATATTCGGGAGAGAAACATTCAGTTTAAAAACTTCTTACCCGATAAGCATCTCTCAAAATGGACAACAGAATTTGAGAACCAATGTATGTTGACTACAGAATTTTCAGAGTTAATGGATGTGTATATTTTATGTTTATAATACTACGTAATGTTTGTCTTACGAATGCATCTGATATTTGATGCATGCTTGCTTGTAAGATCTTACTAACTCTGCAGAGAGTTTAAGTGTAACCGAAACGTCGGTTCTGTAAATTAAAGAGGAAGAAGAATAAATATTGTAAGAATTATTTATATTTATAATCACGACAGTTTCTTGAAAAGTCCTTTAAGTGTTTTTTGCTGTGCACAAATATTTTAGTTTACCGTTTGCACTATCATAAGAAATTAATTAGGAACCACAAACTTCATAAAGTCCAATCCCTTCAATCCACAACGTCCAATATTCATCAGCAATAATTCTAACCATCACTTAACCCTTCCAATTTCAATAAGTCCCTTATGTCCCTAATTCTCCGGCACTGTCCTCGTCCTCTAATGGTCTTCTTCTCCTGCTCCTCTTGGTATGAACGTCTGAACAAAGGCCAACAGCTTCAACATCTCTAACACTCTAACAGCACCTTTCAGTGTAATGAAATGCCGTGTGGCTGGCAGTGTGAGGCTCTAGGGTTGAAATTCAATGAGGAAGTGAACAAGAACTCAGTAGGAATGAGTCCTCAACGTGCTAAACGTTCAATGACGGTGGATGACTCCAAAGAATCAGAATAAAGTTTTATAATAATGCGATGGAAATTGAGAGTGTAGCAGTGTAGGTTACGGGAGGTTTAAGGTTAGGGTTAACCATGAATAGGCTGGAAAATTATGGACGTGAATATGAGAAGTGATTAGATATAATCATAAAAAATGTTAAATGGAATCTTAAGCCTCATTTCCACTGACTGTTTTAGTGCTTAATGCATAATGATTTGTCGTAATGCATAATGATTATTTATTAGATGGCTAAATCCACCTATTTTGTTTAACTATTTTGGACTAATTCGAGAGAGATGACATTTGTTGTCGAATTTTGTAATTTAATCATTACCGGCATTTTTGCGATATTAAGGAATGGAAGAACTGTTAATTTCGTAAGTAAAGTATTCATTTCCATATTTAGAAACAGACTGAAATTGACAACTCGAAACAAATAATAAATATGACACATGTCAATAATTTATGCTTGTGTATTACGCCTTATGTTTTGGAGCAAAGATTTGTTATTATGCATTGCTCTTACTTATGAATTAAACATAGTTCTTAAACATTAAAACAGTCGGTGGAAATGAGGCTTTAGCGATATGAATATAGGGAAATTTAATTTACGCACAACTGTATCAAAATTGTTTGTTTACAACTTGGTTACCAGATAAATAATGAAAATATTACAGTCAACAAAGGCTTATTGTTTAAAATAGTATAGGTACAACATAGTTCATAAACTTCTATCATTTATAATGTGTTAGCTTTAGTTCAAATTAATCTATTTCACCCCTTGCAAGTTTTCTCGAATCTTTTCTAGAGTTAAATAGATCCAGAAGATTAGTGAGCGAAGTCTTGTAGTAATCAATCTAGTAGCCGTCAAGTATACGAACCACTCTAATTTCTAATAAAAGAATTTAAAATAAGAAAACTTTTTTTCTTTACAAAATTTCATTGATCATTTATTTTTATTTTAACTTGAAAACTTTTCCTTTGCACTTTGCTTTCTTAATTATAACTTGCAACATGTTCCTGAAATGTGTAGGTAGGTTAGCTACTTGCATTACGCTACAAAAAATAAATTAACAACTTTTCGGACCCTTCTGTTAGAAAGAATCCTTGCCAAGAACAAAGATGAAGATAACAGCAACATATACTTTATTTGAAAATGACGCGTTAATTTATAAATTCTAGTTACATTCTATAAATTAAAAGTTGGAAAAAAAATGTCAGATAAAGCAACCCAGTTGGTATACGTTGTGCTTATGTATTTATTTTGATATTATTCTTTTCCTTTATTTACCGTATAAACAATAATTAAATAAATTTAACATTTTATATTAAACTTTTCTAAAGTTTTAAAATTTGAGGCTTTTGTTTTGGATAGGAAAAATCTAAACGAATGCAACATACATTACTTGAAATATATTTAATTGGTAGTTGTCCGACAACAAGTACCTACTTAGTAGGTAAGTTTAAATTACCTACCTATATGAAATTATAAATGTGACCAAAACCACCATTGCTGGATGCATATTGGTTGATTCTTTGCAGAAAATCTAATTTTAATCTTAGAACATATTGCATTTGAATTACCTATGTACGCTGAATAATAATATTAACATGCAAATTAATGTAGCCAAAGGAATAAGCAGTACCTACTGACAGATCAGTCGCATTGGGAAATGTTTGTAGTGTCTGTACCTATTCAAATAACAAATTAAGTTTTCTGGATAAGGCGGAGCCTTGTGTGCTGGACACATCAGATTTTTTAACAATACCATAGTAAATAAACTAGACTGTAGGTTTAATTTTGTTTGTTATTTACATTGAAATGATGCATTATGTACATCGTTGCATCTTGCCTTAAGCCAATACTGTGTAATTTGCGTTTTTCTACACCTAACGATAGAAGGGTTTACTGACTATATATATATATATATATATATATATATATATATATATATATATATATATATATATATATAGTCAATATGAGATAATTTTCACGCATTAATGATATTTTTGACGTATTTGATCTTATATGTTGCCAATATCCGCTAGGGAATAGAAAAAATAAAGTACAACGAAAACACGATCAAAGCGAAAAATTGCTATTACTATAGTTTTATTTTATATATACTTAGTATAAAAATGTATTATTTATTACTAAATTTTATTAATTAATTTTACGTACTGTTTTATAATATTTATTTAACTAAAAAATCCGTTGAACAGATTAATACCTCAAAATCAAAATTTGTATAGACATACAAAAGAAAACTCTTTACCGTTTGTGATAAGCGAGTGATCAGATAATTTTTTTTAAAAATCGCAATCAAAAGTGGAAATTGATTTGTATGACGTCAAAATTGGAATAGAATGATATAAATATCACATTTTCTCCCTAGGGAAATAATGCATAATGTACTCATTATTATCCGTGGATGTGTATATATGTATATGTTATTTTTGTACTCATATGACATAATACTCTAATAGTTATTTACATTATAAGTGCGGTAGAGTTAATTTTACAACGCGTGGTTCTATATTTAAAGTATGACGCAAAACGGAGATAAAATTTTGTTTTGTTTATGACTAAGTATATAGGTACAGGAGTGAAATTATAAAAAAACGATATTTCGGTCTCCATTTTTCAAGATGGCGGCGCCGGCGGCTACCTGTGTTTACAAATTTCAGGATTTCATCAAGGCCTCAAATTGAACAAAATTGCCAAGTAATTTTTTCTTAAGGGACCGTAAAACTTATGAAGGTACTTTTCTACTTTTAGTACCCTATTCTTATTGCCACTCTCTCTTTTGGGTGTATTAAATAAATCTCGCCTTGAACCCGGTACTGTAAACTTGAAATAAAAGAAATAAATTATGCTACTACGAGTACTATCAAAACAAGATATTGAGCAAACTAATGAAGGACAATATTTATTTAATTAATAATTTGTTTATCAATATTATCACTTAGTTTTGACATTTGACACCTGGACCAGAAAAAATGAAGTTTAATCAATAAACCTTGTTATAATTATTTAATCATTGAAGACGATTATATACACAAATAAAGCTAATGCATTATTGCAGGAGGATATTACATAGTTATTAAATTTATTACTAAAGTTTTAATTCATTCCTTGTGTTCAGATTTTGCTGCCATCGGTGTCATCTTTCATGGTATAGTAACGAATAAGAAATATATTGTTAATATTTTTCTTACGTTTGCCATACTTCATCTACAAATATTTAAATGAAATTATTTGTATTTCCATAAATTTTTAACTTTGACTTACTGTTCATATAGTTCTCTTGGTTCTCTTCCATGTTAGGTAATAGTATACGAAATTCTTGAGACATTTTATTAAACTTTAACTTTTGAAGAACTAAAAAGTTTACAATAAATTATATTTTAAAGAAAATTTTAATAAATGAAGCGCAAAAAATTAACCTGCATTCCAGTCAAATTTTTGATGAGGTTCTTCTTTAACTTCGAGATACAATCCAGCCACATCGCAATCTTTACAGTTCTTTACATAGCATCTGTATTCTCCTTGTTGATTCTTATGAACATTCTCAATTGTTAATTTAGATGTTAGTGAGTCTTCAGAGATTTGTTGATAATTTATAGGTAGTTGGCGTCCATCAAATGTCCATCTCAATTGAGATGCAAAACAATGTTTACACTTCAATGTAAAGCTGTCTTTTTCGAAAACGCTCATGAAATTGGGTGTGAACGAAAACAACATATCTTGTTGAATTTTATTCCAATTTTTACCTCGAATGTTTCCTAAAAGACGTTAACATTTTTCTTACTAGATAAAGTACTATGTGTAATGTACGTATTGTAAATGTATTATAAGGATTTCTCATGCTAAAATTTAAATTATTAATTTCATTTTTCTTGTCATAAGTAGTTCAAACAAATAACCGTAGTAAAAGTTATTGAGAACTTTTATCTTAACATTTTACCTTTAATTTTTTAGAAAATAACATTTTTATTAAGTATTTATCAATAATACAATAATTATTTATTATTACTGAAAATATTAAACAGTATTATATTTCTCTACACCTTACAATAAATAATTAAAGTATAACATTGTTGTATCATTACGTTCAATGTTAGGCAGTATTTAAATATACTTAATTACTTAATGTATTTAAATACTATTTAAATTACATTCCGCATTGTTTGTATTTATATTTAAATATTATTTGTACAGTATTTATAGCATAGTATTTGAAATACTGAAAAGAAGTAGTTAAATACAAAAGTAGGTATTTAAATACCTAAATTTTTAATTTTTTTGTATATGAAAAATGAAAACATAGTTTACCAATTTGCATTTTATAACCCGATTAAATTTTGTGTTCAGCTGATAATGCCCATACGACATTTAAATTCAAAAACTTATTCTAAAAAATGTTCGCCGAAATCATTCCTTTACTTTCTTTTCGTTTAAATTTTTTTAGAAAACCACGAAAGCATTTGAAAAACTATATGAAAAATATTTAAATATTTTCCTAGAGATTTAGTATTTGCATTCTAAATCTTTTAATTGATTTTGTCCATTTCTGATTATGTCATAACAAAATTTTAATCTATTTATCTATTAAAATTTTCATTCTGAGACTAATATGAAAATACAGTTTAATTCGAATTTTCATGACAATTACCTTTATTGTGCTTTGTAAGTGAACATAAGCCTGGTTAATTATACAAAAAACTGTAACATTTTAAAGTAATTTTCTTTACCTGGTGTTGTACAAGTTGGAACTGGGCGGTCTCCCCAAAGTTGACGTTTATTGACAAAATCCATTAACTTACACAATGTATCGTTACAGTTCCATGGATTTCCATGCAGAGACAAATAACGTAAATTACTTATGTTGTCCATTATATTAACACTTAATGTATGCAATTTGTTGTCAAATAAACGTATTTCTTCCAGAGAAGGTAGGTTAACAAAACAGTTTTCCTCAATTAAAGAAATTTCGTTGTCTGCAAGCTCGATTGTTTTCAAAAATTTTAAATTTGAAAATAATTTTGTTTGTAAAACTCGTAGTTTATTTTTACTAATTACAATCATAACTACATTTGATGCATAGGAAAATGCACCAGTTGGAATCTCAGTAAGTAAATTATCCCATAAATTTATTTTTGTTACGGTGGGACTTACGTTTCTAAATGTGTGTTTATGTATTTGTTTTAAAGTTCCTTCGTGTATGTATATAGATTCTAACTTTTTATACGAGTTTGAAATGAATTCATCTTCTTCGAGCGTTGTTAAATTTTTTGCTGTGAATTAAAATTGAGTTATCATTTTGATTGCTATACTACCTTATTTGGGAGTGTAATCGAGGCAAATGATTCATGGGTAGAGTGCGGATTATATGCAGGAAAATTTGGTTAATTATGCATGCAATATGCATTGACATGAGGCCAAAATATGGCCCAATATATGCACAAAATAAAACAAATATGCAATATTTTACAAATATATATATATAGAGAGAGAGAGAGAGATATGCAACTTAATATTATTCATTTTTACTAATAATTTATTTATGTAAATCTCAAAATAAATTACATTTTGTCAACAATGCACAAGAATATCATACAAAATAAACAAAACAACATCTAACTTCTGGAATACGACTTGTGAACACATCTTTAAACTCAATGTAAATCAACAAATCATTTTTCAAAATAGTGGCCATGCATTACTTTAGTAACTGTTTACATATCTCCCATCGTAACATGAATTACTGTAGCTGGTATCACATTTGAGCGAATATAAATTGTATGTACCTATCACATTTCAAATAAAAACAAATAAAGAAATTTTGCGTTAAAAGAGGTACAATATGCAGTTATATGCATTTATAATAAATATATGCAAAACTAATTTAAATAGGTATGTAAAAAAAATTTATATATGCAAAAAATTTACACCATATTTTGATCTATTTTGTGTTAAATGCAAACATTTGTAAAAAAATATACTAATGTACACAATAATACAATATATGCAAATGCATATAATACACACCCTTATTCATGAGCGATGAAAAAGAACTTCAAATTCATAAAAGTATCTAAGAAGTATTTAGTAGTTTATTTGATATTTAATTCTGAATTAAGTACAGGTATTTTACATACAGTAAAAAAAGTACCTACTTTGGGTTAAATTTAAAAAAAAACTTAAGTACAAGAAGTAGATACTAAGTATTAGAAAAATATTTTAAATGCTACTCTATACTACTAAAGACAGTACTAGCTGTCACAGATAAAACAAATAAATAATAAGAAAAATTAGCAATAGTTTATTAAAATACTTCTACGTTGAGCTAATAATTATAGAAAAATGATTTTACCCCAAACAATATACAATACTTCTCTGTCAGGTAGAATATCATCAGGATCTGGAAGTTCATGACATTGTGCAACTTTCTTATTGGGCCATGGCCATATAGTGTTATAGTTGTTCAGCTCTATGTAACACTGGCAAGGGCCACATTTGTCTCTTTGGGCTTCAATTTCTACACAAGCCAACTGCAGGGCCAGAGTAACTATCAGAAAAATCTTCATGCTGATTATCACTTCACTGTACTACTACACAATAATTATGGCTCTAATCAGTAAATTTATATAATTATGTAGTAGCAAAAATTATGTTATTTGCACCAGTTTTCCTGGTAAATTTCCTTTACTTTTTGGTTACTAAGAATTAAGATCAGGGTCGGTGAAGCAAATTTTTAAATGTTGCATTTTTCTATGTGTTTTTTATTTCGGCTCTTTTTACTTTCCGCCATACCTGTAAAGGAATGTTTTGAATCATGCTGAAAATGGGTAATGAGATTTTAGTGGCTGAGTACGAATTAGGGTCCTTACAACTCATTTTTGATAGTTTTGTGATACTTTACAAAAAGAACTTTTCTATCATTAAAGTACTTACCAGAAAAATTAAAATGTGTATTTATGAGATAAAACGCTAAATATTATAATTACATTATAATTCATGATTAGCTGATATTTGTTTCTGAGTAAAAAATGTTGACAGGTGACATTTAAAGAAATAAAGCATAAATCAAAAAAATATTGTGGTGATGTAGTGTCTCTACCTATTTTTGTTTTCTGGTTAAGGCGGAGCCTTGTGTGTTGGACACATTAGATTCTTTAAAATAGACTGTAGGTTTATTTATGTTTGTTATTTACATTAAAATGATGCATTATTTACAACTTGCCTTAAGCCTATACTGTGTAAGTTAAATTTACTTCTTAGTATTAAAGATAAATGTTGTTTATAGACAAAATGAGATAATTTGCACGCATTAATGACATTTTTGACGTATTTGAACTTATTGACAATATCCGCTAGGGAATAGAAGAAATAAAGTACAACGAAAACACGATCAAATCGAAAAATTGCTTTAGTTTAGTTTTATTTTATATACTTAGTATGAAAATGTATTATTTTTACTGTTTTATAATTATAGTTATTTATTTAACTGTTGAATAGGTTAATACCTTAAAATTAAAATTTGTAGAGACATACAAAAGAAAACTTTGTATCGTTTGTGATCAGATAATTAAAAAAAAAATTCGCGATCAAAAGTAGAAATTGATTTGTATGACATCAAAATTGGGATAAAACAATAGAAATATCACATATTCTCCCTAGGGAAATAATGTATAATGTCCTCATTATTACCCTTTCATATTTATATGTTATTTTTGTACTCATATGACATAATACTTTAATAGTTATTAACATTATAAGTGTGGTAGAGTTAATTTTACAACGCGTCAACGCGAGGTTCTATATTAAAGAACAACGCGAAGCGGAAAATTTTGTTTTGTTTATGACTTACTTTATACAGGAGTGAAATTATAAAAAACATATTTCGGTCTCCATTTTCCAAGATGGCGGCGTTGGTGGTTATTTCCTGTGTTTAGTGTGTTTACAAATTTCAGGATTTCATCACGGCCTCAAATTGAATAAAATTACCAAGTATAATACATTTATTAAAAACTTTAAAAAAAAGATTAACCGCCTTGAGATATATCTTCAAAAAATTGTGAAATAATAATTTAATGGATTTATTTAGCGATTTGAAGTCGAAGCAAAATCATTACAGAATTCTACGCATTATTTATAAATTTACATTTCAAATTTGAGTTCATATATTTAAAAAATCTGACGTGGACACCACATGACTTCCTTGTACGCCTTGTTTGTTCAAACTTTTCTTAATAACTAAAATGTAGAATAATATAAAAAATTCTTTTAACTTATTATACTAGTATACTCACAAATATATTTTAGTCATTTTATTTAAACTGCAGAAGAAGATAGAAAGCATATTTTACTATTGTCACTGTCATGTCATAAACATTTAAATTTTACGTAGTAACAAATGTTAATCGATCATGGACTACAAGATACCGAAATACTAAATTATAAATATATACTTTAATTATTCTTAAATGATATCAGATACAAAAATATTTATAAAATACCGATTGTAGGTAATAATCACATAATCTTGCATTTAAAATAAAAAAATTGTCTTAAATTAAATATTTATCGAATTTTTTTTTAAATTTACTACTTCCGGTTTGTAGATTGAAACCAAAAATAGGAGGTGCACAACTAGATGCTATAACAGTCCTAAATACAAAATTTCAACTTTCTACGTCTAACCGTATTTGAGTTATGCGACACACATACGTACGTACGTACATACATACGTACATACGTACAGACGTCACGACGAAACTAGTCATAATGGATTCAGAAAAGGTCAAAACGGATATTTCCATCAAAATCTGAAAACCGAAATTTTTCGCGATTACAATACTTCCTTATTACTCCGTACAAGGAAGTAAAAACAAAGTCACAATCTTGAATATTGTAGCATCCTATTTTGCTATGAAACTTAGAACAAAATAGGGTGATACAATATTCAAGATTGTGACTTTGGTTTTGAAATCTATGAACTCATATTCGAAATGTAAGTTTATAAAGACTGTCCCTAGGGTGCCACATGACGATTTTCTTGAAATACCTAATAGTCTGCTGGTAATTAATTAGTGAAGACCGGTGAAATCAATCAATTTTAAAATATTTTTTAACCTATTGTTTGCAGTTTAAAAAAAAAAACTTCTTGTGGCACTTAAGTTAAATTTCAGATTTTTAATTTGAACAATAAATCCAGAATTGATGAAATTCTGATGATACTACCATGGCAAGCGTAGCGCCTTAAAATATCTAATAATTCCATCATAAAGTTTCTTCTCTTTTGTTCCAGACAAGTCGATGTGACATTCATGCGCGACGACGGTGTCGAATGCTCGGGCGCAGAGCAAGTCCCGGTGCCCGCAGAGTTCCTCGTGTTCTGCGTGGTGTCCCCAGACGTGGTGGACCTCATCGGCAGCGGCGCCAACGCAACCAGGACGCCCCGGCTGCGCGCCGTGTCGCTCGTGCGCTGGGCTGAGATGATTGAGCAGCGAGTGTGGAAGGCTCTTGGTGAGTGGGATTTTACTTGCGGGATTAGCTCAGCGGAAATATATAATGTGGAAGTTATGTATGATTAAACTAAATTGTGTTTCGCACTGTTATTTATAATCGATAGTTCTCAAAAAAGAATACTACCGATATATCGATAGTACCTACTGTGGTCTGCAAGTTTTGCCATATTTGTTAAGATATTTTGTATGAATGGTGTGTGAATGTAGTATTTCTTCATCAAGTATCGTTAATTTATAGATAGTTAAACGATAATTAAACAATAGTTTATTGATAGTTAAACAATAGTTTATTGATAGTTAAACGATATTTTATCGAAATTTTACTTTATTAACATATAAACTAGATAGTTTATCGGTTAGCAAAACGACAGTTTATCATTTATACTAGAAAGATAATATAATTTATTTTCCTATAATTTTCGACTTTCGACACATATTTTTTAGTGTTTTTGAATTACATGTCAATGATATCGATAATGGTTTGATAAAAACTATCGATAAACAAAAACTATCAGATAAGAAACAACTATCGATAGTATCGATTAATTTTGCCTATCGATAGTACTATCGATATTTATTTATTTATTTAACAATAATACTCAAACAGGCGAACCTAATTATAGAGCATACAGAATCAATTTAGAAATAATAATATTGATAGGTCCGTGAAGTTGGCGTATACATTAAAAGATATTGGATAAACGAATAGTTATATTAAATTTGCTCATTTTTTGCTAAAAATTGCTAATAGTTTTACATTTTTTGCTCTGCCCGTTTTAAAGTTATTGCCCATTTAACCTATATACGCTAACTTCACGTGGCGTATACATGGGGTGAAATTTCAAATTTGTTAACACTATCAAATTTTGCTCATTTTTTGCTATTTATTGCCGTATTGATGACATTTTTTGCTGTTCTCCTTCATTAGTTATAAACAAAAAACCTGTGTATACGCTAACTTCACGTTGCGTATACATAGCGTAAAATTAATTTTTTTTCTATACTATAATAATTTGCTCATTTTTTGCTATTTATTGCTGTATTGATGAAATTTTTTGCTGGTGTCCTTCGTTTGTTATAAACAAAAATCCATTGTATACGCTAAGTTCACGTTGCGTATACATAGTGTAAAATTAAAACTTTTTTAACGCTATAATATTTTGCTCATTTTTTGCTATTTATTGCTATATTAATGACATTTTTTGCTGTTCTCATTTATTTGTTATAAATTAAATTAGCTGTTGTATATGCTTTTTCTCGGTTCTCTAATGCATAAACTAAATACACAGATAGTATAAAATTAAAACTATCTTAATGCTATATTTTGCTCATTTGATTTGCTATTTCTATATTCATGAAAAGTTTTGATGTTCTCATTTATTTGTTATAAATTAAAGTAGCTAGTGCAAGTAACGGTTTTCTACCGCGTTCTCTAAATATATGTATTCTCATTATTTATTAGTTAAGTACCTATAATTATAATTTTAAATATAATTCTTCATTATTTTATAACATTTTGCTCATTTTTGCTATTCTCATTAATTTGTTATAAAATAAAATATGCATTGTACGCGATTTCTCAATACTGTAAGTAGCTATGCAAAATGCACGCAGCCATGGTGTAAAATTAATACATTACTAATATTAAGCTCCTTTTTACTTCCCTGATCTATGTAATCGAGGGAAGTATTATAATCGTGATTTTTTGACAGTTCGAGATTTTGATGAATCTTCACGTTTTAGACCCTACTGAAGCCAAAAAACATAATTTTTAAAAAAGTCGGTTTGTTAGTCTGTCAGTCTGTCTGGATGTTGCATAACATAAAAACGCGTTGGAATTTTGGATTGAAATTTTATATTTAAGATCTTGATCCAAAATCTGACAAGTTCGTTACTGAGCTTTATTCAATCAGTGGTACCAACTTTATAAACATAACTTTTTTTATTTTTTCAAAATACTATCGTGTGTGGTATCAAATTAATGCTCTCAGGAAAAGAATTCTAGTACAAAAACAAAAATAACATTTTTTAAAAATCTTGAATTGTGTGTTTTTTTTTATAAATTATTCAAATTATACCGAGTTTTGTGTCAATTTAAAGCACTCGGGGAGATAAATTTAGTAAAAATGTAATAAATGACATTTATGCGATTTTCAATTGTTTTTCAAAAAATTGTCCAAATTGTTTTATTCAACCAGTGGTACTAACTTTATAAATATAACTTCGTGCACTGCGCACACTATGTTGTTATATTTTGTTTTTAAACTTGAGGAAGTAAAACCTAAAGCCAGCTTTTTAGAAAACTACCAGGATTTTCTTTCTCTTTAAATTTTTACTTTTATTGACTTTTTAAAAATTTCTGGTAGATGGCAGCATTGACGTTTTCACAAGTTACCAGTGGCACTGAAACAGACCCCAACATAGAGGGGCGACTGAAAGAGGTGCACTGTACTCCAAATTTTGTACTCGTATGTACATTGTACCAGCGCATTAACCACGTACTATATTTTAACGAGAACATTGTTTCAGTACTGTTGAGATGCATTGCTGTGGGCTTACCTCTAGTACAACAATTTGCCACTAGCGCAACGGACGATTACGAAAAATTGCGTTTATAGTAAAATTTACGAATAGGAATAATTTCGAGTAGGAATAATTATGTTTAGGTTAAATTTCGTATAGCAATAACTACGTCTAGGAATAATTGTGGTTTGATATTTTATTTTTAGGAATAACTACGGTTAGGACGAATTGCGTTTAGGAAAAATTAAGCGCTTCCGTAATAAACAAGTCTTTTAATCTAATAATAATTACCTTGTACATTAAATTCTTAAATGTAATTTTGGCAGTTAAACAGAAACCTTACAGTTCAATCTGACATTTAGATGTTTTTGGTGTAAAATCGGCGGTGCTCCAGCCAATCACAAGCAAAAATCTGATCCCTAATATCCCGCCAGAAATTTTTCTCTACTAATTCAAATAAACACTAACAAATATAATTTTGTCATTTTATGTAAATTGCGGTATTTCACCGATGCAAACTATTACTCTGTCATCGTTATTACAATTTCAATATTACGTTATAGCAGACAGTTTATGGATATAACAAAAATTTAACGATCATAGATTACAAGATATACATTTTCAAACACAAAATAATAAATTGAATGGTACTAGACACAGACTTTATAAGAAGCTACTTTGTAGATAATAACAATAACATTAGGTACATTATCTTTAATTTTTAATATAATAACAAATTGTCATATATAATACCATTAGTGACTATGATTTTGCCGGCAAAAATTACCAAAAAATCATAGTCACGTATGGTATTCGGCTTGACAATTTCTCGAATTGGTATTTAGTACCTTTTCTTCCAGAAATATTAGTTTATAAATTATTACTGAAATTTCAAAATAAAGTCAACTGACATAATATCTATAGCAACGCTTCGTGGAGTGAAAATTGTCAGTGTAATTTTCACTAGTGAAAATTGTCAGTATAATTCGTCTGTGATTGGTTCAATTCAGCAAAATACTGTGTTTTGATTGACTGAAAAACTATGAGTGGAATTGTCATAATTACCTACTTCTTTATTTATTTTCAGTTATCGTTGGAAAAAAAATTAACAAATGCGTGTGTGAAACACACACATACACACACACACACACACACACACACACACACACACACACACACAAACGCGCGCGCGCGCGCGCACAGACATCATCTCGAAAATACTTTATTCGTATTCTATGGATCGTAAATCGTGCTTATTCACTAAAAACTCACACTCGAAAATTTTAACTCGTCACAATACCTCCCCCTATAGAATATAATGCGGGAGGTAAAAACAACTGACCATTGTTTAAATGTTGTTATTGATTTTTCGACTAAATTTTTTTCCCAGAGAACTTTAATTTTGATAATACACTTGAAAAAATTTTAATAATTTTTTGCGAAAAAATTGAATATAGCATAAATGTCATTTTTTACATTTTTACTAAACTTATTTCACCGAGACCTTTAAATTGACACCAAACTCGGTATAAAATAGAATAATGTACAATAAAAAAATTGACGATCGGTTAAATGTTATATTTATTTTTCTATGTAGGTAGTAGGATTATTTTCCCCAGAGCTTTAATTTGAAACTACACACGATACTATTTTGAAAAAATAAAATAAGTTATATTTATAAAGTTAGTACCACTGGTTGAATAAAAAAATTTGAATAATGTTTTGAAAAACAATTGAAAATCGCATAAATGTCATTTATTACATTTTTACTAAATTTATCTCCCCAAGTGAAATAGAAATAAACGAACCTACTCTAGAAGAAGTTAAGGAAATAATAAAAAACTGTCAAAATGGAAGAGCACCAGGAAAAGATGATATAAACATAGAACTAATAAAGTATGGAGGCGAACTAATTCAACAGCACATACATGAACTAATAATAGAAATATGGAGAAAGGAAAAAATGCCTAAGGAATGGGAAACTGGTCAAATAATAACAGCACATAAGAAAGGAGACCAACAAATATGCCAAAACTATAGAGGAATCACATTATTAAGTACAACTTACAAAATAATGTCGACATTGATACAGAGAAGAATAACAAGCGTAGCGGGAGACACCACAGGGCAGTATCAATGTGGTTTCGTAAAAGGAAAATCAACAACGGACGCCATTCATACTTTAAAGCAAATAATTGAAAAGACTATTGAGTACAATCTAAGCGCTGAGATACTTTTCATCGACTTTAAACAAGCATTCGACTCAATTAAAAGAGGAAAACTAATGGCAGCCTTAGAAGACCTACAAGTACCGGGAAAATTGAGGAGAATGATAGCAATGAGTATGAGGAGAACAAAAATAAGTATTAAAACTCAGCCACACTATTTAACTTAGCCCTGGAATATGTGATGAGAAATCTAATAAAGAGAACCCTTAGAAAACGAGGAGGGCAAATAGTAGCATATGCAGATGACATTGCAATAGTAACAAAAAATAGAAAAGTGATGAAAGAAATGCTAGATGAAATAATAAAAGAAGGAAGAAAAATAGGACTAGAAATAAATCAAAAGAAAACCAAAATAATGATTATAGGAAAAAATGTACAGGACAAATTAATCAAAATAGGGGAAACTGAATATGAGCAAGTAGAAAAATTTAAATACCTAGGGGTGATGTTGACAAACAAGGGGGATAGGGATACAGAATTAAAGGAGAAAATAACGGCGACAAACAAAGCATTTTACGTCGACAGAAAATTACTAGAAAGCAAAATTATAACTAAAACAACAAAAATTAGAATATACAAATCCATTATAAGGCTAATAACACTATACGCGGCAGAAACAATGACGATGACAAAAAAAGATGAAGAAAAGCTAAGAATAACTGAAAGAAGAATAATAAGAAAAATATTAGGACCTATCAAAATATCAAGCACTGAGTACAGAAGCAGAACAAACCAGGAAATTGAAGAAGAACTAAATGGGGAAAATATAGTAAAGATCATCAAAAAGCAAAGAATAAAATGGCTCGGACACGTATGGAGAGCTAAAGAAACAGACCCAATAAGGACAATAATGCTATGGAACCCTAGCAACAAAAGAAGAAGAGGAAGACCAAGATCAACTTGGATACAAGAAGTTGTAGAAGATTTAAGGACAGCGGGAATAAGAAAATGAAAAACCAAAGCAGAAAACTGAAAACAATGAAATAATATTGCCAAGCTCATATAAAAATGGAACGGAGACTGATCCCCTCCAAAAAAGCGGCGCAACTCCCCAAGGAGTGTTAAGCCATATATATATATATATATATATATATATATATATATATATATATATATATATATATATATATATATATATATATATATATATATATATATATATATATATATATATATATATATATATATATATATATATATATATATATATATATATATATATATCTCTCTTTCTCTCTCTCTCTCTCTCTCTCTCTCTCCTCGAGTGCTTTAAATTGATACCAAACTCGGAATAATTTGAATAATTTATAAAAAAAAATCTGACGTGGACACCACATGACTTCCTTGTACGCCTTGTTTGTTCATACTTTTCTTAATAACTAAAATGTAGAATAATATAAAAAATTATTTTAACTTATTATACTAGTATACTCACAAATATATTTTAGTCATTTTATTTAAACTGCAGAAGAAGATATAAACGATATTTTACTATTGTAACTGCTACTGTCACTGTCATGTCATAATCATTTAAATTTTACGTAGTAACAAATGTTAATCGATCATGGACTACAAGATACCGAAATATTAAATTATAAGTATATACTTTAATTATTCTTAAATGATAGAAGATACAGAAAAATTTATAAAATACCGATTGTAGATAATAATCATATAATCTTTCATTTAAAATAAAAAAAATTGCCTAAAATTAATTATTTATCAAATTTTTTTTTAAATTTACTACTTCCGGTTTGTAGATTGAAACCAAAAATAGGAGGTGCACAACTAGATGCTATAACAGTCCTAAATACAAAATTTCAACTTTCTACGTCTAACCGTATTTGAGTTATGCGACACACATACGTCCGTACGTACGTACGTACGCACGCACGTACGTACAGACGTCACGACGAAACTAGTCATAATGGATTCAGAAAAGGTCAAAACGGATATTTCCATCAAAATCTGAAAACCGAAATTTTTCGCGATTACAATACTTCCTTATTACTCCGTACAAGGAAGTAAAAACACACAATTCAAGATTTAAAAAATGTTATTTTGTTTTTGTACTAGAATTCTTTTCCTGAGAGCATTAATTTGATACCACACACGATAGTATTTTGAAAAAATGAAAAAAGTTATGTTTATAAAGTTGGTACCACTGACTGAATAAAGCTCAGTAACGAACTTGAAGTCAGATTTTGGATCAAGATCTTAAATATAAAATTTCAGTCCAAAATTCCAACGCGTTTTTATGTTATGCAACATCCAGACAGACTGACAGACTAACAAACCGACTTAACTGTCAAAAAATCACGATTATAATACTTCCCTCGATTACATAGATCAGGGAAGTAAAAAGGAGCTTAATATTAGTAATGTATTAATTTTACACCATGGCTGCGTGCATTTTGCATAGCTACTTACAGTATGGAGAAAACGCGCACAATACATATTTTATTTTATAACAAATGAGAATAGCAAAAATGAGCAAAATGGTATAAAATAATGAAGAATTATATTTAAAATTATAATTATAGGTACTTAACTAATAAATAATGAGAATACATATATTTAGAGAACGCGTTAGAAAACCGTTAGTTGCACTAGCTACTTTAATTTATAACAAATAAATGAGAACATCAAAACTTTTCATGAATATAGCAATAGCAAATCAAATGAGCAAAATATAGCATTAAGATAGTTTTAATTTTATACTATCTGTGTATTTAGTTTATGCATTAGAGAACCGAGAAAAAGCATATACAACAGCTAATTTAATTTATAACAAATAAATGAGAACAGCAAAAAATGTCATTAATATAGCAATAAATAGCAAAAAATGAGCAAAATATTATAGCGTTAAAAAAGTTTTAATTTTACACTATGTATACGCAACGTGAACTTAGCGTATACAATGGATTTTTGTTTATAACAAACGAAGGACACCAGCAAAAAATTTCATCAATACAGCAATAAATAGCAAAAAATGAGCAAATTATTATAGTATAGAAAAAAAATTAATTTTACGCTATGTATACGCAACGTGAAGTTAGCGTATACACAGGTTTTTTGTTTATAACTAATGAAGGAGAACAGCAAAAAATGTCATCAATACGGCAATAAATAGCAAAAAATGAGCAAAATTTGATAGTGTTAACAAATTTGAAATTTCACCCCATGTATACGCCACGTGAAGTTAGCGTATATAGGTTAAATGGGCAATAACTTTAAAACGGGCAGAGCAAAAAATGTAAAACTATTAGCAATTTTTAGCAAAAAATGAGCAAATTTAATATAACTATTCGTTTATCCAATATCTTTTAATGTATACGCCAACTTCACGGACCTAATATTGATAGCTTGTTGATATTGATCTTGTAACTATTTCTGATTTATAAAAGCAACATGCTTTATAGTCCAGACGGCAGAACGAGAAAAAAGCGTCTACCTGGAAAGTATTTCGAATTTAATGAAATTTTGACACGTCATTTAGGGGTACTCTGGGATGTCGAATCTGAGTTTTCGACCACGATTTTTACTATCTTTTTTTCGGTTCTTCGCCTATAACGCAAAAACTATAGGCCCTACGAACTAATACTTACGTAAAATAATGAAAGTAGGTACAAATCAACTCTTCAGCCTTAGGAAGAGCAAGAAATTTTAAAGGCCTCTCCTGGCTCCGGCCCAGTACTATACACAAATTTTGTCTTTGGATATAAACATTGAAATTCAAATAATATGTATAGGTACAGATGAATGTTAGGATTAATTTGAAGAAAACGAAACCTATCAATAAGGACGTACTCAACTGGCTTTTTAATCAATTCAATTTCTTGTATTGTGGGTTTTCGCTAATAGAATTTTCTCAATTAGTACGTTACGTACATAATAAATACCTTCAATATTTCTACAGCAGTCTTATCAAAATTACTCGAGAAATAAAATAATGTAGTGAGTTAAATTGGTCATAGATAACGTAGTACCTACTCGAATTTAAGGAGATTGGGGACGCCTGCAGTGGCGTACCCAGAAATTAGCCTTAGAGGGAGGATATGAAAATAAAAATATATTTGATAATGTAAAATAAAATTCGCTCAACGCCTCAACGCACGTTGACTGATGTCATTGCAATTTATTCATATTTATTTTTACAATAATTACTAATTCCCTAACCAAAAATGCTTGACATGATTACATTTTTTTTAAATAACTTGCAAATGGTTTAGAAAAAGTACACAAAATCTTCAAGAACTTATTTTTAAAGGTTTATAGGAAATATTAATACAAGTTCTATGAATTTTTCATCATTTTATCATATAGTTTAAACAAAAATTTAGTGAATTGCCATAAGAGTCCATGTAAAACGAGCGTAATTTCAACATTTAATTACTCAAAAACCGGATAGACGAAAATTTAAAAAAAAACATTTTTTAGAATCTCAATAGTGAAATGAAGGCACTGTATAAATTTCAGCCTCTCATCATCATTTTAATATACGGTCACCAACCTCCTTAATATAAAAAATTAGATATTCAATCGAATTATACAGCAAAGGGTTACTCTGTTACTCTCAAGATATTGACAATGAGATTTCTATTACTATGTACTATGTAGTATGTACCTAATGTCAGGTCGAAAACATATGTAAAAATATCAATTTTATTTAATAGTATATTATACAACGACGATATAATGGATGCTATTATTCCTTAAGAAGAAGGCGAGCGAGGGTTTTAATCATCTGAGAGAATAATAGCCATTATAGCGAGTTGTACCTATATTGTACTTTATCTACGACTTACATATTACGTACAAGAATTTAATAAAATAAATACCAATACGCAAAAATTTCCAAATGCCAATTCTCACTATAGTTATATAATAATTTGCACGGTGCACGGATAAATCTATTCAAGCAAAGTAATTTTCTGATTGGTGCAAATAAGGACGTATACTGACTATTATTCCCTCTGGTATTGTTCCCTGTGGGATTAATATAATATGGCATTATGTAGCAAACATCACACGTTTAATGTTATACTCGTAGATAAAAATTATTATATAATATTATTAAAAATGTACCCTGTGGTTGGCCGTACTAGCTTTCTGCACAATCGGGGCGTTCAATAGTTGAATCGTTGCTATATATAATTTTAATAATAACCCATAATAAATAAAAAGTTCGGTTTAAAGTTGTGGTTCCACTGAATGTATAAAGCTCATAAAGAAAATTGCTGTATCATGTTCGTATTTTCGTCAAAATAATAATTCGAGATTTAATTTAAAAATTCTGATGTGGCTAGCACACAGCCACCAGCCATATCAAGAAAGTGGATCCATAAATTCAATATTTGATTAGCTTCTATCAATGATGTCTTATTGTCACCTACTATGTTTTACGTGGTATACTTTTTGATGACAAATAAATAAATAATTGAAAAAATAGCACCAACCTTAGAAGATCTAGCTCAGTCTACTGCAAAAAACAAAAAAATTATTAATATATCTCGTCAAATGTCAAAATAATAATTCCTTTTAATATTACCTGTAGATTTGCTGACGAAGCTGTGTGAATATTTGATGAAATTTTGTACCCAGTCACTGTTGTCGCATACAATTTACAAATAAACGAAACTAATAACATATTATAAAATTCACATACTACGAAAACACGTGTTTGTAAACAGCTTATAAACTTCAAAGTAAAATATAAAGTATCCATTACTAACTTCTGACTGTTTCAACAGATTTTGCTCAGATTTTTTTGTAGTTCAACATAAACAAATTACTCACGAACAATTTGCACTAATTTTTGGTGTGAATTTAAGATTTCCGCGAAATTTTGATTATTTATGACACAAAAAATGCCAATAAACTGATACACAGATGCTACGAGGGCTACGAGTACGATGAAGGTAACCTGTTTAGTTTTGCTCGGTATGGTTAAAAGCGTTTATTGTAAAATACTTTTTAATAATAAGACCAGCATTACACTATATTCTTTTTAAAATATCTTTTATAAGTGATGTTTGGCGAGAAATGTGACAATGTAAATGCTTCTTTTTTAGCTCAAATTTTATAAAAGAAGAGACTACGGTGCAGTGGTCAGTGCTTTTATTATTCAACATTTTAAACATTTAGAATTCAGCATTACTCGAAATAAATAGTAAGAAAAAACATTTTGTAAACTTATAATTTGATTGGAATGGTCAAATAAATAAATTGTCCATAGTATATATAAGTATCAAGGGTGGTATGCGCAGTATACCGGTTGAGAATAATGTAGAGACGTAGGTAGTCGAGGTTTCCAATATTATCCGAAACAAGTACAAAATGCACATAACGTCCGTGATGCTTATAATATTTTTTGCCCGATCAATATACAATACAATAAAAATAAATTTAAATAACGTTTATTTTTGGATATGTAGGTTTAGTTTGCATTTTGATGCTGTTCCTTGGTTTCTGTTGTTTAGTGCACTTTACCGCCTTCTTCATGAGTTCTTACCACCTTCTAAGATTGCTTATCGCCTTCTAATTTGTAAACCAAACCTACTACCTTGGAAACAGAGCCAGTAAACTCTAAAAAATTTCTGATCGTGCAAAAAACTATTAAACCATCATATAAAAAATAATATTAATATAAAATTACAGGCAATAATGAAAGAAGACTTTTGCTTAGACCAAACTCTAAATAAATAACATCCAACAAAATCAAATCGAGGTTATCGCTATCACAAGAATGATTTTGATTAGTATCGAAAAACTTATATTACGAATTTTTTTCCTTCCTGATGTAAAATCATAGTAAAAGTTACACAACGCACATAAAGTTAAAGTTGTAACATAAAATTTATGAAACAGAAATTGTATTAATAGAAAGGTTAATATTAAAAGGGTTGCAGAATTTTATGTCTAAAGTAGTGGTGATACTGAACTAACTACAAAAAAATTTGCCTCTTCAATATGCCATTATATTGTAGAATTGATGAGATGAAAATTAAATGAACACGAACAGTGATGAAATCTCTCGAGGGTTCGAGAAATGTATTGCCGCCGTTAACAACAATTTTCTCTCATTCAATGGCTTCCAGATGTTAAGCTAAGTTTTGTCCTCACATTTCACTGATCTTGTTACGAATTCGTACCTAATTAAATTTAATTTAAAGCAATTTCATTCATAATAGAATGAAATACTAATTTCTAATAATGGTTAAGTAACATTTAAGTACGTACTTTATAAGCGAAATAAAATTTACTTTTTAGTAAAATTTATATTTTTTATTTTAAGAGGAAATGAATAAAATTAAATAAATACCTTAAAAAATTACTAGGACACTGTAAGTATTTTGATTTAAAAATAACAAAAACATTCTTACGTCTCTTTACATACATTTACGTACATTCGTGTAAAAATAAGATAAACAAATACAATTATGATTCATATTTCAAAATTAATCAATGAGTCCAAAACATGTAAAGCTAATCATTTAAATGTACCAAGATAATTCCTTTTCAAAATTTATTCATTGAAGTATTAATCTCTGTTTCCTGGACACGACACGAAATCAAAATTCAATAAATCACAGCACGTAACTCGTTCATCGCATTTGACATACAAATAACAAATCGCCAAACAAGGTTTATACAGAATCACTTCGCAAATAATTTGACAATATATATATATATATATATATATATATATATATATATATATATATATATATATATATATATATATATATATATATATATATATATACACATTTGAATTCTTATCCAATGTTCAATACAACGGTTTTTCAAACATCAGTTTGTTTTGTTTTGATTTAAATATTTTACAATTAATATTATTATTATTATTACACTTAATATTAGCTGTTGAATAAAATGTGTAATACAAATATACGAGTAGACCTATCTCTATCTCTGGTAAATCTTTGACTTAAATAATTATTTTTATGAACGTGGCTAGAATCTATTACATAGTTAACAAATCTAAATGAACAACAAATTATAATTCTCAAGTTATTCGGTTATGGCTTGGTAATAACTGATAAAAATTGTCCTTAAATTGATCTTATACCTTATCTAAAGATACATGGTCAGGATAAGGATTTTTATTTTTCAACAACGGTCCCACACATTAAGTCACGCCTCTTCGGCATTTAATTATTTGAACACGGTCCTGCGTTTAGAACTGTAGTCACTTTCTCATTTTATTAAGTATAACAACATAAATAATTGTTTTGTTTTTCGTATTGTATTCTTGTATTATTAAATAGAGTAGTTTTATTCTTACAATATACTCCGTCAAAATATAGGATAAACAATTTAGGCTGTAAGTAGTAATTTAAGTTTTTGAGTAACGGTTTGCATGAATTTTTCAATTTTGCTTCTAGCAAACTAAAAATTATTATTTTGTATGTAAGTATTGTAAACACCTAAAAAATTTACCATATAGGTACTGTATTTTAGAAATAGTTCTAGTAATATGGATAGCCCCATTTTACTAGTTTGTGAAATTTGACCGATGATCCAGAAAATTAAATCTAAATTTTTTCACAAGCAGTCAACAAAACTAACATCATTTGCATAGTTCCCAGCCCCAACTGTGTGCTGAAAATATAATGTAGATTGATGTAATAAAAATAATTGTTATTCTACCGTGTTCAGAAGTTTACATCTACTTAAAAAAAATTCTACTCGCGTAATTGTTACCACCAGACAAAAATTTAATTTCAGCGAATAACATCCACAGCCCAGATTCAACTTAATATAGCATAATAGTAAATGGAATTTCGTTAAATCATGAATTAAATGAAACATGTAATTTTCGCAAAATATAAAACTGGACAAATGAAAGTTTTTTTTTTAAATAGTTTAAATCAAACATCAATAAATAAATTGTTGTGCTTGTTTCCCGACTCAATTTGTTCATAAATTTATTTACTATTGTATGTAATACGACCACATTTAGTTTTTTTTTTAACAAATTGAAACATGTAAATTTAAAATAATGTTGATCAATTTAATTTAATCAATAACCAAACTGAATTCTGTATTTAAAAATAATGCTTGAATTTTGTATCGATTTTAAGGTTGTTGTCCAGTAAAATCGATAACGACAGAAATAAATAAAAAGTCTAAAAATAAATAATAAGGACAATCGTCAGTTTCATTTGGAAATATGAGGCTATAATAGACCGAGAGCTAATGACAGGTGATTGTCTCCGATTTCATACAGCATGCCTTTTGGAGGATAGCATATTGACCCTATGACAACATAGAAAAACGGGTATTAAACCCTTACACGCTTTTCGGTCATATGGAAAATTGCATTTCCATATCATATTGGTTATATTTTTTAATTTCGATTTTTCTATTATTGTATAGGATTGATTAAATTAGTAGTATAGTAGTAGTAAAAGTGTGCTGTATTTTATTTATAATATTTCTTAACAAAAATTTCTCCGCACAAATTAATAAAATTCGTTGAATTTTGTGCTTTTTGCAGTGGTTAAATTCGGGGTTAATATTTATAATGCGAAACAATTAAGTCCACTTACTTTATGGGGGTTAATTTATGTATAATTTATTTCTGCTGTTAGGCTTAAGAGTCTTCTAGTCATGTGTTAGTGTTAGGTATACTTAACTTTATACACCAACTACACCAACAACTCCATTAAATTTTACTTTATAGTCTTAAAAGTTTCTTAATGGTCTAACAAGCATCGCCAACATTGATTTTCATTAAATATTTATGATAAAATATGCAAATCATAATATAACTTACCTAGTTTTTAATTAAAATGTTACTTATATTCGTTTTGCTTACTTCAAAATTTAATTTAAAGCAAACTGAAAAACAACAACCAAAAGTTTATTAGAGTTAAATTCGCTATTATTTTTCCCGAAATGAAATTCCGTAAAATAAATCTAATTTATTCTAAATCTCCATTTGCGTGTTAGAGTTTCACAAAGCTCAAAGCAAATCGTTAGGAGCAACCATAGTCGTATAGCCAAAATTTTACCAAAAGGGAACTTCCAAAATTTTAAAGTTGAAATTAAAATATTATCAATTTTATTTTTTTATTTATTAAAGAATTATAATTCTCAATTAAACCGCCTAACATAAGTGCAACAATGTCATCATCAAGTAAAATTTTCCCTATATCTCATAACTGATCAACTACCTGAATAATTCAATGAATATAATCATTCATACTCATTGTGTCAATGTATTTTATAATATTGTATAATTTTCTTTGCAAAAATAACTTTGTGTTTTATGCTTCTTTTCATATACGTTTGCAAGTTTTCTCCCCATATTTTCAGCCGTAGATTCGTGTATTTATCTTGTTTTAATAAACACATTTTGTTTCACAAAACATAGTCTTCGATAAATCAGACATGAAAGAATTGAATGTACATTGCGAATTTTTGATTATTGCATTTGTTTGTTGTTAGGTATATAAATCACAAACTTGTGTGAAGCATTTTTTGGTCATTTAGGTAAACAACTCTATTAACGTAAATGCATAGCGCGTTCAAATTTGGTACAGTAATAGCTAAGAATCTGGTTTGATACATAGGTATATTAAAATGTTCGTCCGCCATCTTGAAACAAAATGGTGGCTAGCTAACTGAAAATGTACTGCACCGATTGGGTTCAAATTTGTAATGGTTATAACTTATGATCTAACTTATGACATGAGCATAACTAAAATATCAGTCTTCCATCTTTAAACAAAATGGCGGCAACCGATTGGGTTCAAATTTGGTATGGTATCATGGGCGTAGTTAGAATTGCCACCATGTATGGTATGGTAATAACTTTTCTTATAACGAGATTCCTTTAAATTCGAGTTGGAGGCGTAGCAACGCGAGCCGGGTTCGCTAGTATTTTATTAAAACCCAAGAAACCTTCTGCTGAATACGCCTATGGGAGTAGGATTTTCTTTCCTCTTTCAGGGTCATATTTCATTCTGCGAGCTGAGGGCGAAACAATTAAATTACTTTTTTTAAATCCTCCCGGTAACAACTCTAATTAAATGTTAGATGGCGCTTTGTCGACTTTGCGAGCGTTGTTTAAACCTTTATTACATTTTTCAAGCACTCTCGGTTTACGGATAGTTTTATTTGACAAAATATGAACTAGGTACTCTTCCACAGGATAATTAATTTACAAGTAGATATTACAGCAATGCCAGTTGAGTACCTGGAGTTAATAAAGTTTCAAACGATTCTCTCAAAAGAACTCGGGTGAAAAATGTAAAATGAGATTACGTTCCTTTCATATTGTCTGATGTCCTACATTCGCCAAATTGGAAAAATTGATTCTGTTACTGTTAGTCGTATTCGCAACGTGTGAAGTATTGAGCTAATTTAATATTATCTAAATCAGGTTTACTGATTTTCTGCTTTAGCTTTTACGAAGTAGAAAATTGTAATAGAGGGTTTACGTTTACATCACTTTTTACTTCCTTGTACGGAGTAATAAGGAAGTATTGTAATCGCGAAAAATTTCGGTTCTCAGATTTTTACGGAAATATCCGTTTTGACCTTTTCTGAATCCATTATGACTAGTTTCGTCGTGACGTCTGTACGTACGTATGTACGGACGGACGTATGTGTGTCGCATAACTCAAATACGGTTAGACGTAGAAAGTTGAAATTTTGTATTTAGGACTGTTATAGCATCTAGTTGTGCACCTCCTATTTTTTGTTTCAATCTATAAACCGGAAGTAGTACTTTTTTCAAATATTTCGATAAATATTTAATTTAAGACAATTTTTTT
Source organism: Agonum fuliginosum (assembly GCA_947534325.1). Lineage (NCBI taxonomy): Eukaryota > Metazoa > Arthropoda > Insecta > Coleoptera > Carabidae > Agonum > Agonum fuliginosum. The sequence goes on along the minus strand of OX384038.1, from coordinate 13,873,411 downwards.
ATTTTAAATGAAAGATTATGTGATTATTACCTACAATCGGTATTTTATAAATATTTTTGTATCTGGTATCATTTAGGAATAATTAAAGTATATATTTATAATTTAGTATTTCGGTATCTTGTAGTCCATGATCGATTAACATTTGTTACTACGTAAAATTTAAATGATTATGACATGACAGTGACAGTGGTAGTGACAATAGTAAAATATCGTTTATATCTTCTTCTGCAGTTTAAATAAAATGACTAAAATATATTTGTGAGTATAGTAGCAATAGTAGTAGTACTTATATATTAATATATTTGTATAATATAATTCTACATTTTAGTTATTAAGAAAAGTATGAACAGTTTAATAGGCGTACAAGGAAGTCATGTGGTGTCCACGTCAGATTTTTTATTTTTGTTGAACGAGAATCTTTATTGTTTATTGTATCAAATATCTAATTATTTAAAAGCGAGTAAAAAAATATTGCTTTACTCTTGACTAAAGATACATTATAAATAGAACCAACCTTGACCAAGATAACTCATATTTCGTTATATTCACCTATACCTTAAAAGATACTATTTTTAAGGAAAATTTTGTTCAGGAATATTAATTTTTTTTAAGACCAAGATACGAATTCTAAAACAATCTGCGATAACTCAAATAATAATAGGCAAAACATTTATAAGAGTGTAGGTAAATTATTGTTACACGTTTACAGCATAATAACTAGGCTGAGGATTTTTAGGCACAAAAAAACAAAAAAATGTACCTAGGGTAAATAGGCAAAAAAATATTTAAAATTGGTAATTTTTCAATTAATATATTTTATCCGCGACTAGCCATGGAAACACACAATTATTGATCTTTTTTGTCTCAAGAAGTTGTATTTCTATAACGCATTTGCTTAGAAACGGGAAGCAGTTAATAATGGATTATTATCTACTGCTTCCGGTACTTTATCTCACTTTTATAAGGAAACTGAAGAATCTAAAAGTAATATTGTAAATTCACAATTCAATTTTCGCGCCACATAATTTGTAGATACTTCCAGTTCCAGTAAAATCAGTCACTACATGAGAACCGATTTCCTGTCACATGTGAGATAGAATTGCGCATTATTATTATTATTTTGTTTGATTATTTGCTAATTCTTACTGGTGAATCTTTAAATAGGTAAGTAAATGTTTATTTTATTATCATTTGAATGTGACTATTAATGTAGCGTTTTTAAGGTTATAATAACATTTCAAAAAAAAAACCCAAATATGCTTGACGGCAACAAAATGTACTTTTTAAAACAATTTATTAGAAAACACAAAACATTAAGAATTATTTATTTTTTATTTGCAGTAGAAATTGATAAGTAGTGCAATTGTGACACGACATGTTGACTGCTGGCGCACTCGTGCCAGAGTTTAGCGAGGCAGAAGGCAGAACCACCCATTTAAGTACTGGCTTCGTAAACCAACGTAGCAGAGTTTGGGAAGGTATTATTAGAGCCACCAATAGTTATTGAAGTTGTGAGGGGATTGTTTATGACTTCATTTCGAATTTCTAGCATTGGGTTACTAAATGAAGATGACGAAGGAATCTGATTACTAGCTATAATAGATAGGTACTATTGATGGTTGAGATGATCCTTGTACCATTTGAGCAATTCTTTATTTATCGGCAATGGATTCTTCTATGTAACCCTCTGCTATCGCTCCGGATTTCCATCCTCCGTGTCGTTTCAACGACAATATGTCATCACCGCTTTCTGAAAATGGTAGCGGAAGTTCGTTGCAGGAAATGTCCCGTATAATTTTCGGCATTTGGTAAGTGCAAATATTTTGCTATTATATTCGGCACCTTACTAATTGTATTGTGTCCTATGTTCTGTTTCGTAGGTTTACCGTTCCTAAATCCAATAAAAACTTTCGGCATATATGGAAAAGGCCACTTATTCAAATAGCTCTTCACAATCTCCATCCAGTTAGGTTAAAAATACTCTGTAAACTGTAACGTGCTCTAACGTCAGAAAATAATTTGTTGATAACAAAAGAATTTCAAATGTTTTATGGATATTGTTAAATAGGTAACCAAGTAAGTATTAATTTCAAAATGTTTTGATTTATTGCCAATGTAAATATCATAACTACCTATAATAGGATATAAATGCTAGTCACGGATACAATAGTATATGCACCACGTGAGTGAAGTGCATTTTTTCCTTCGGTGTATTGTAGCCCTCCGCTTCGCGTCGGGTTACAATCTTACACCTCCCTTGTTGCATAATATACTATTATCCAACACGTCTTAATAAAAGCATCATAACTATGGTGATTTTAAACAAGCAAAGTAAAAAATTACCCACAAGTGGCTTTGATCAAAATTATACCCACTTGTGGGTAAATTGTTACTTTGCTTCTTGGAAGTCACCATAGAAACGATGTTTTAGGTTGAAACTTAATATTTTTAAAATATTTAAGCAGTTATTAAGAGGTGTTGGATAAAACGTTATACTTCACACATGGGCAAAAAGGAATGACCCACTCGAGAAAATTATCTCACTCAGCCTTCGGCCTCGTGGGTAATTCCGTACTTTGCCCACTTGTAAAGTAAATAACTATTATTGATAAAAAATTTCTATGTATCTATTTGATAATGAATTTATTATTTGGAATTTTTGTAAAAATAAATCCATAAGCCAATTTAAAATACGAGTACTTGCACTATACTACAACAACTGAAATCTGCCAATTTACATTTAAAATAAGATAAAAATGCAAGGGTGAAAATAGCCCCGAAAATAGGCAAAAAATATATTAAAAAGGCAAAATTAGTCAAATTTTACCAAATTGGCTAAACAGACAAAAATTACATGTAGGTATCTTAAAATAAATATAAACGATAGAAACAAAAATAAGTAGGTACTTACTATCAATTTTGTTCCATCTATGATACAAAAAATAGGCAGAAGCCTTAAAATCCGTAGGCTAATGATAACAATTACCTACTACTATTTAATAAACCAAAGAAATATTTATTATAGTAGGTACTTATATAAAATATAAATGAAATCATTATCATTTTGACAAAAACGTTTTATATAAATAAAGTAAAACGAAATTTTCAGGAACAAATTGAGAGATTCTCCAGAGAAAAACAATGAAATTTTTATTGAATTTTGATTAATTGGAGTTGAAAACAAACTCTTTTTAATAAAAACTGACGTCATGACCTGGATCGACGCATTCGTTAATTAAATTTTAAAAAGTAACAGGAGACAAGTAAACAATTATAATCAATCTTGTTTTCAATTTTTCGTAAGTTAATGAATTTATTCACAAATATTTTATCTTTATGTGCCATTTTTCAGAATATTATATATATAGAAATATGCCCCTTTTTCCATATGACATACCTACCACAAAGCTAAATTTATATACCAATTTAGATAAAAGAAGCCTTACAATAAATCAAGATAAACCTTCAAAACAACATAATAAATTTCATAAACAGAATAGTTCGATGCGAAAACAAACGACATTTATTCCTACAATGTATTCCAAATGAGAACTTAATAATGCCATGATTAAATTGCCAAACATCACCGTTTATATTTCATGTAAGATCTACTGTTTTAATCTAAATGTCGGTACGTGAAATTATTTATTATGATCCTGTATAATACTTTAATAGCTCGCATCAGCATAAAGCTTTATTAATTTCATTTTGGCAGCGAATTTTCCCGAAGTTGCCATCATCGCGTGGGTTTATTACGTTTTCATTTTTGTAAACAATTTTTTCATCATGACCTACTCATAAGGTTTTCTTCATTTTCTCTCCTAACAAAGAATGGCAGTTTATCTCCAAATAAATTGTGTTTTTGTTTTTTCAAAAGAGAAAAAGTTAATTGAGGTAAAAACTTGACTGCATTGACTGTTATAGACATAATGTGTAGACAATGTGCAATAAGTTAGATTGTTTTAAGAAAAATTGGTTAATGAGTTTTTTGCTAATTTTTTGTGTTAGACCTAATAAGAATATTGTTCTATATAATATATCATTAAATAATGAAAACAACTTGTCTCAATATTAATATAAGTTATACAGGTGTTTCAATACTTCAGAAAGAAAATTTCACAGAACAAAAATTACATTATTCGGTACCACTGGATTGGTAACCATGTTTAATATGACAAATACCTAATAATTTAATTGGTGTTGTGTGTTGACTAAATTTATTGAATTTGCAAATTCAGTTGTAACTTACTAAAAATCAAACACATCTCATTTGCGAATTTTTAAAAAATTATCTTTGTTTAAAGATTATTCTTAATTTTTTCCTTAATAATAACAAATATACTTATAACCTGTATTTTATACTTTTGTATTGTTGGTTTTCTTAATTAAAACATAATATTGTTGTTGAGATACCTACCTGTTAATGCAACTTTAAATACATTGAAAGTTTAAAGTTGGGAATAGTTTAATAAAAACCTATAACTAGTATATAGACATTCTAGCTAACGGGAAAGGGTACCGTAAAATTACAATCTAACATTTAAATTTTGAACAGATAGAGAATACAATAATTTAAATCATACAGAACAGAAACATGTATAGTTTGAAAGTAATTTATAAAGTAAATATGAAATATAATATGAAATACCGAGAAACTATAGGTATTGGCATTATCTATCGACTGACATTTACTAGGTAGGACTAATTAAAATAAGTCTCATATTAGACTGAACAGATAGATTTTAATCTGCTTTTATCAAATTCAGTGATTCTATTTCTAAGTAAAGTTAAATGGTTTTACAAAGTTTTCATGTGCAGGAAAAATTACTTTCCACAGCGATGTACAAGCAAAACCATGCAGCATTTCAAATTTCAGGACGATGATGGATAATAGTTCATTATTAAACTAAAGATGGAAAAACTTCTTTTTTCTCTCAGAGAATAAATTTTCACATGTTAAGAATTTTTGATGAGTGAAATTTAAAATTGTATAAAAATTTACAGATTACAACAAAAAGAATTATATGCAATTTTATAATCTCGAGTGGTGTAGAAAAATAATAGAACAAGATTAAGTACTACCTCGAGTACTACCACAAAATTTTTACACAAAATTATAATTTTCGCTCATTATTGGCACCTACAATTTAATATAGATCTGATTCTAGTCTGTAGTATCGATGACATGTAAGCATTATAGTAACGTATTTTCTTGAAATTGAATTATCGGAGGAGATATTTTATTTATATTTTATTTATATTGGTGACGTTAAAGCATCGTATCGACTTGTTTACTTGGCGATGAATTTGAAATTGTACCTAGTGTACTGGATAATTGTTATGATGCTGTAATGCTGTAATGTATTGGTAAACAAATTATATTAAAGAAGAGTATTTATGTTTAAAGAGAAATGATTTGAGTCCTTGATTTGAGTTCAGTTGATGGTAGATTGTTAATCTGTGTAGACGTTCACAAAACAATAAAGTTAATAGTACAAATACGTGTCCGTGTCCGTGTCTTATTGAATAAATCTACGACTACGAACACTACAGTAATAATGAATTCATTTATATTATTTAGGTAGGTATATGTAAAAGATTATCCATGTAATAAACTACAAACAATTTTCTCCTCAGAGAGAAAACCTATTCTCCTCACTATTTTGTGAAAATAAAATAAAATTTTCTATGCACTTATTAATATTTTAACCATCTTACATCAACGGCATAGCATAGTTCAATGGAAGAGTGTCTGCTAGTGGTCCCCAGTTCGATCCCAGTAATCAACAATAATCAGTGCCGGATTAACCCATGGGCATTGTGGGCAGCTGCCCAGGGCCCCGAGGTTCAGGGGCCCCGAAAGAACAAAACTAATTTTAATATAACAATAAAATTATTTCAATTAGTTTTAACTTCTTCCCAATTTATGAAATCAATAGTATTTTTTCATGGATTAATAGACGAAACGATACAGTTTAAATTGTGCAAAAAACTAGGAATTATTAATTTTTTTTGATAAAAACCTCTTGAATCAGTATTTTAATAAATAGAAGCCAGAACATGTTTTGATAAGTACGAGTAATATTTTCGATGTCCCGATATTGGTAAGAGTTATTTTTATTATGACGATTTATTATGTACCCAAGGGCGGCGATTTAACGGGTTTAACGGGGCTCATGTACCTATGCAAGTCTATTTAATGGGTGCACTACACCCATGCAAATTAAATCTGAAAACAGATTTATATTGAATATAATGAAAAATTACTAAGGCATATAAAATCATATAATAATTTTTTAATTTTGTTCTATTTTAAGTCAAGACACAAAATTTTATGCGATTCCTCGAGACTCGATCTTAGAGATATAAATGGTGTTTTCATGTCAAAAAATTAAATTTTAAGATACCTATACTTAACCTTAAACTAAATAAAATTTTCGCCTGCGGCGCATTTCTTTCATTTTTTATAATTATACTCTCTAAATATATCACAGGGATTTGCCCTTAAGCCACGCAAAAAATTAAATCGCCGGCCCTATTTAGTAGGTACTTTTTATTTTGTTACCAAATGTATATTATGTTATTTATATATTTTTTTATTTTACATTTTTTTATGTTTTAATAACAAAAATAAATCCTGCAAAAAAAAAACAATAACCTAAACTAGGAGAGGAGGGCCCCAAAATCATTACTGCCCAGGGTCCCATAAATCATTAATCCGGCTCTGACAATAATACCACTGAGTGACTGAGCCCGATTAGTTGGATTCCACTACAAAAACATCTACCATTATGTAATAGGGAGTTGAATCTGATTATCATTAAAGTAATACTTGTTACATATAGAGGGCCGAAAGGAATATATTACTTCTGCAGACGAAGTTTGAGACCCGACGCTTTGTGGACGCTTTTTTCGTCCAAGGGTGTTATTTATGTCTTTCGGCCTGAGGTACGTACAACGTTTATGTAGAACTGTATAAAAATATACTTGATATTACTAGAAAATTATAAGGTCACGTATGGGTTAAAAAAATTTCATCAGTCAAGGGTGTAAAGCAAATGTTTCTGCAATTGTAATGGTATCCAAGTTGTAAACAATTTTGATACAACTATACGATCCTCTACCGCGCCAGATAACAGTCAATAACATGGATTTCGCGCGCCACTCCACAGCGTTTATGGTTTTGTTTAATATACTAAATCTAAATAGTCCAGGCAACGAATGCTCAAAAAAATGTATAGAGGGAAATGCTTGGAACACAATTTTTGACTTCGTAACTTTGTTTGGACTAGTTAGGAGGTGAACATATCAAAAGTCCCCGCCCGTAGCCCTTAAGCCGAGGTGTGGCGGAGAGTTTGAAAGTCTCATTTTTCGGTTTTTTACTTATATCGCGGAAGCTATGCGTCCTACCGACATGACCACTCCATACAATGAAAGCTGATTAAATTTGCAACAATTTAAGTCCAACCGCAGCTCTGTATGTCCTTTAGTTTCCGAGATATGACACTTCTAAAATTAGCAATTTTTTCAAAAATTTGAAAGTTGAGAAATTTTAACTTTTTTCGTTATTTTTGTGTTTAATTAACTGTAACTTCTGAATGAATAAAAATATTGTCTTCCGGTTTCTTTCATTAAATTTCACGAACATTTCTCTATAAAGTACGTAATTTTAAAAACTTTTTAGGGCGTTCATTAAGCCAAAATATCAATTTTTTTTCGACAGAAGTATTCAAATATTTTGTATTTATTGTGTTTAATGAGCTGTAACTTCTGAATGGATAAAGTTATCGACATCCGGTTTCCTGCATTAAATTCTACGAAAATTTCCCCATAAGATGCAGTATTTTAAAATCTTTTTTGGGTACTTATTAAGACAAAACACCAAATGTTTTTCCGAGAGAAAATTGAGAAATTTTTTAATTTTTAATATTTATTGTGTTCAACGGATAAAAAAATGACTTCCGGTTGCTTTTATTAAATTCTACGACCATTTCTCTATAAGATACATTATTCTAAACAAATTTAGGTGTTCATTGCGCCAATATATCAAATGTTTTTATAATAAATAAAAAATTTCTCAATTTTCTCTCGGTCATCATTTGGTGTTTTTACTTCCCCGATCTATGTAATAGAGGGAAGTATTGTAATCGTGATTTTTTGACAGTTCGAGATTTTGGTGAATCTTCACGTTTTAGACCCTACTGAACCCAAAAAACATAATTTTAAAAAAAGTCGGTCTGTCGGTCTGTCGGTCTGTCGGTCTGTCGGTCTGGATGTTGCATAACTTAAAAACGCGTTGGAATTTTGGACTGAAATTTTATATTTAAGATCTTGACCCAAATTCTGACTTCAAGTTCGTTAATGAGCTTTATTCAACCAGTGGTACCAACTTTACAAACATACCTTTTTTTAATTTTATCAAAATACTATCGTGTGTGGTATCAAATTAAAGCTCTCGAGAAAAGAATTCTAGTAGAAAAACAAAAATAACATATAAACGATCGTCAATTTAAAAAAAAAATAAATTATTCAAATTATACCGAGTTTGGTGTCAATTTAAAGCGCTCGGGGAGATAAGTTTAGTAAAAATGTAAAAAATGATATTTATGTGATTTTCAATTGTTTCTTAAAAAAATTATTCAATTTTTTTTATTTAACCAGTGGTACCTACCAACTTTATAAACATAACTTTTTTAATTTTTATCAAAATACTATCGTGTGTGGTATCAAATTAAAGCTATCGGGAAAATAATTCTAGTAGAAAAATAAAAATAACATTTAACCGATCATCAATTGTTTTTTTTTTTATAAATTATTCAAATTATACCGAGTTTGGTGTCAATTTAAAGCGCTCGGGGAGATAAGTTTAGTAAAAATGACATTTATGTGATTTTCAATTGTTTCTCAAACAATTATTCAATTTTTTTTATTCGACCAGTGGTACCAACTTTATAAACATAACTTATTTTATTTTTATTAAAATACTATCGTGTGTGATATCAAATTAAAGCTTTCGGGAAAATAATTCTAGTACAAAAATAAAAATAACATTTAACCGATCGTCAATTTTTATATTATACATCATTCAATTTATACCGAGTTTGGTGTCAATTTAAAGCTCTATGTAGGGGAGATAAGTTTAGTAAAAATGTAAAAAATGACATTTATGCGATATTCAATTTTTTCTCAAACAATTATTCAAATTTCTTCAAGTGTATTATCAAAAGTTCTCTGAAGAAAAAATTTAGTCGGAGAATTAATAACAACATTTAAACTGTGGTCAGTTCTTTTTACCTCCCGCATTATATTTTATATAAGGGGAAGTTTAGTGAGGAGTTTTTCGAGTGTGAGTTTTTAGTGAATAAGTACGTTTTACAAACCATAATACGAATAAAGTATTTTCGAGATGAAGTCTGTGCGCGGTTGTGTGTGTGTGTGTGTTACAATATTTTGTGGACGATAACTCAAATAATATCAAACATTTAACAACCAAATTTTAATACAAATCTTAAGAATCCAGTTATTTTTGTAGCAACCCCCAAACCGGACGTAGTACTTTGCGTAAATATTTCGATAAATAATTAATTTATCACAATATTTTCTATTTCAAATGATGGATTATATTTTTGTCATCTACAAATCGTATTCAAAATTTTTTTCTGTACATGATACTATTTAGAAAATAAATTATTGTTAATAATTCAGAGTATGAAACATAAAATTAAAGGCGTTACGAAAGTAAGTTATTAAAAGTTATAGTCGGGGAAGTACTGTGCTGGCCACAGCAGATTTTTTCTTAATGAATACCCAAAAAAGATACTGCATCTTATGGAGAAATGTTCGTAGAATTTAATGCAGGAAACCGGATGTCGATAACTTTATCCGTTCAGAAGTTACAGCTCATTAAACACAATAAACACAAAATATTTGAATACTTCTGTCAAAAAAAATTTGATATTTTGGCTTAATGAACGCCCTAAAAAGTTTTTAAAATTACGTATTTTATAGAGAAATGTTCGTGAAATTTAATGAAAGAAACCGGAAGACAATATTTTTATTCATTCAGAAGTTACAGTTAATTAAACACAAAAATAACGAAAAAAGTTAAAATTTCTCAACTTTCAAATTTTTGAAAAAATTGCTAATTTTAGAACTGTCATATCTCGGAAACTAAAGGACGTATAGAGCTGCGGTTGGACTTAAATTGTTGTAAATTTAATCAGCTTTCATTGTATGGAGTGGTCATGTCGGTAGGACACATAGCTTCCGAGATATAAGTAAAAAAACCGAAAAATGAGACCTTCAAACCCTCCGCCACACCTCGGCTTAAGGGCTACGGGCGGGGACTTTTGATATGTTCACCTCCTAACTAGTCCAAACAAAGTTACGAAGTCAAAAATTGGGTTCCAAGCATTTCCCTCTATACCTTTTCGTTGACTGGACTACAAGATATTGTTGAAGATAAAAGTATATACTACAAAATGGTCGGTGCAGAATTGTAAAATTTTGCTTTAAAATCGAAATATGTTAATTTGAATTTTGACAATTTTTGTTATTTCTTTAACACAAATGTCTTCTATTTTAAAACGAATTTAAAAATTCGATCGATTATTTCGCAGATCCAAGCTTTGTTGACAACATACTAAAATTTGAAGGTAAATCACTTATAAATAAAAGCTGTACAGCGGCGCGTGAAAATCATCTTTTTTACAAATATTGCAGTTTTTCATCCAATATGAGTGCCAAAATTATTTTTTCGCTTCAAACATAGATTATTTGTTATTTTTATGTTTAACAACGCTATAGAATAGCGTGCGGAATCAATGTTTTTGACTGTTTTCTGCCATGGGTAGAGGATCACCTTAAGCGGCCAGTCTACGTTTTTTCCGAATTCCTTACTGCTACGACTAACTAAAACCTCGCTAAAACCAGTCCGAAACTCGTACTTTACCACATACTAACAATGCAATGTATCATTTTGAAGTTGTAAAATACTGTAAAAGTGTATTTGTTGCAACTAACAAGTAAACTGTTAGTTTATTAATGAATTCAAGGTAATGTTTTTATAAATATTTAATAGAGAAATAATGGATTTACAGATATAATATCGGGAGATATAGTCGTGTAAAGTTTACATAAATTGGAATTTTTTAAAAAATTTTCGTAATTTTTAAAATCATGTACAATTTTTTTTATTAAAATTTTAAAAAGGTCCAACTGTTAATAATTCATCTTTTAAGTATATAATCCTTCGACCATATAATTATAGGAATAGACAAACAACGCAAGCCTTTGTTGTGAAGCAAAGAACTAGTGTCGTGGTGTGAAGAGGACCATGACAACAAACCAGAAGTCAGCAATGTGCAACACTCTATCATATCCTCACCTCATTCCCCCGCCTATAGCTGCTGCTCCCCGCTACCGTACTTCTTGCCTTCACAACATTTTACTACAGCATTGAGTTATCTGCCTATACCTATATATGGTCGAAGATATAATCCTTGTCGAAATACAATTGTAGCATTCTTGTACTGGTCACAAACCATTCTCTACATTAGTACGTTTTGTGCTGGATATAGACTAATTCTCCGCCTCTCTTCCAGGTTGGTCCGACTGGTCGGACTGGTCCCCCTGCTCCGTGACCTGCTCAGGGGGGATCCAGCAGCGGTCGCGTCGCTGCCTGGCCAACAGCTGCCCGGAGCACAACGTGGAGCAGCGCCACTGCAACCTGTTCGGCTGTGGCGCGGCCGCGAACCCGCTGGCTCTGGACGAGCGCCGCTACTTCCACCCGGCGCGCGCCAGGTGGCAGCACGTGCCGGGCAGAGTCACCGCGTGGCGGCTGCAGCCCAACAGCTACATCTGGGTGCCCAGCCAGCAGCTGTTCAACGGGGACAGCAAGCGGTTCCCCCAGGAGTTCACGCTCTTTGTCACGTTGAGGCTGAACAATGATGTGAGTGGATTGGAAATTAGTTTAGATTTTAGATATAGTATTGAAGTTTATGTCGATGTCTCACGTACTGTATAGTTTGTACAAACATATATCGTTATGGCCCTCACAGCAGGCCTATTGTTAAAGATTTCAGCGGATTTAAGTTTGATTTATGGCGTTGAAAGAACAAGTACGTACTAATTTTTTTTCCGGTTACAGTAACGGTAACTTTATTTGATAATAAATATAAAACAATACAAAAATTTTAGTAAGAGTACAAGGTGATTCATCGTAACTTATTTCAAAACGCAATAATGCCCATTTTATGAATCAGAAACTTTTTATTTTATTATGTAGGTACCTACATATCTAAAGTTTTGTTTCACCCAGTTTTCAAAATCATATCAGGTAGGTGACGCCCCCCATTGTCTATACACTGAATTGCACTGAATAAACCGATTTCTGGCGTTTGTCATAACCCTTTCCAGCATGGCAGCGGGTATGTTGGCAATTAGTAAAAATTATACATAATAAAAACTCAGTACGTATGTTTTCATAATAGAATTCCCTAATCTTAATACCTATACTGTTAACCTATACTTTAACTAATCTAACTAAACAAAGATCTAATTTGATTTTCGGATCTCATTATATAGTAATTTTAAACTAAGATTTGCGAATTTCAAATTTTTCTAATCCTACCCCTAAGTAATTTGGGTAGTGAAGTAACTAACCTCCCGGGTTAGCTACTCACCTACTAGCCTTCCCCTTCCACATACATTCTGCATTATCCACTACACTCATCTCTGCACTATACCAATGTAAACAGTCACTGGTGATTAGGGATATACTAGTGTGTTTTGACGTCTCATTGAAGCTAATTGTTTTATAGTTAAATTCGGTATTTTTACTTTATTAAAATGAAAAAGTGGTCTGAATCGGAGACAATAAAGTTTGTAGAACTATATCGTGATCATGAGTGTTTGTGGGATGGCAATAAATTTTGTTATCTTTACTTTATTTCGTCTAATAATAGATTTTGTTCGAGATGATATACAACCACGAAAAGAATTCATTTTGTCACCTACAGAATAACTTGTACTGGTACTAGAACTATAGCTAGGTAGTCGTTTAAATTGAATTTCTGGTGTAAACACCTACTAGCTTAGCGCTTAGTTGAGTATACTAGTATAGCCCACTACTTGTACCAATAACTGTCTCAGTTACTCCTCCAATGTAAACGCGCCTTAAGCTTAGTAAGTCAAAGCCATAAAAATATACCTTTGTACAAACTGTACAGTTATTGGTGCGAGTAAATCTTATAGCTAGGTATAGTATAAACGACCAGCGGGACGGCCATAACTGCAACAATTACCTAACAAATACTACAAGAGTTGTTTTGGAAAATTTATATATCTTGCTGTATTTTTGACAAAATTATGATTAAAATGTTTTATATTGCCAATTTTAATGGAGAGATAACTTAGTCTATGTGTTAGAGATCTGGGCACAGGGGTCATCGGTTTCAATCCCGGTCAGGTCATGCAATTTTCACGGCCTGATTTGGATCGATACCCATTCCCGTTACCATTCTAAGTTGGGATCTAATTAACATCGTTCTTCAAATTATACCAAAAAAAAAACTTACACATTCTGCACCCATTTTTTGTTATTATTATTATGTATTTACAGACCACACAAAAGAATTCTTTATTTATTTTTTAATTCTTTATTCTTTATTTATAAAAAGAGGCATATTATAAAATGCCAAAAGGCTTTCCCTATAAAATAACAAAATCTGATTATGTTATTATTATTATGTATTTACAGGCCACACAAAAGAATTCTTTATTTATTTTTTAATTCTTTATTCTTTATTTATAAAAAGAGGCATATTATAAAATGCCAAAAGGCTTTCCCTAAAATAACAAAATCTGATTACGGAATTTTTCTTCAATATTCCATTAATAGTGATGCAATAAATCGAATTATAAAATATGGTATGGTAAGCAAATAAAATTTTATTTCTTCTAAGAAAACTTGAATAATCCGTACATAAATAAAAGAATCGTTTATTTACGATGAAGGATATAAAGTTATGCGCCAAATTTCATCAATAGTATTATCCTAGCATAATTTGACATCTTGAGAAGAGATGAATTATTGGTCTGTCCCATAGACTTAATAAACGTAACTATGTAAAGGTAAAACTGTTTTAAAACTTAACACCTTTTTTATAAAATTGGTAAAGACAAGACAGAGTACTTACCTATTTGCAATTAATGTTAAACGGAAAAGTAACAAAATATATTTTGGTATATTTACAAATTGTTCATCATTAATCTTGGGGCAATTTCATTGTACACCAGGAGGAAATTCACTACCGGTTGCCGGGTTGGTTTTTAGGTTCAAACACTCAGTTAGTACGACTAAGTTAATACAATTATTCTTATTTTTCTTGTGAGAAATAGAAATAAAATCAGTGCATTATAATTGCATAAAAAACTTTACAACTCAAAGAAAAATATATTCTTATACTTTTTAGCTTCTTTTCTTTTAAACCATTTATTTTCTTTCTGCATAAACAACTAATCTCAACAATTTGAATACTAAAGTTTCATCGTAAAAAATCTTTCTTCGTGAACAATGTGTTCCACACAAAACAGTAGCACAATCTTATCGACTAAATTAGGGTAGAAGTTAGTCCCATAGTATCTTGAGAGCCAATTATTCCTTTACAGGATAACGTTGTTAATAGCAACGGATCTGTAGATAAACAAAGCATTGTTAGATATAATGTAATGTAGCCACACGGATTAAAACGTTTGCTGTTGCTATAGCGACCGTTCTACAACACGCAGGAATAAAGGGAAGGATGTAAATCCTGCTAAATATACCCGCGAATGCCAAAATATTTGCAGGATAATTTTCACCTGTGGCTCAACGTGTACTTAACTCGGATCATATTTCAAGAACCGCAGCAATGGCTGTAGGAAATATTACATTAATTCCAAAAATCTGTCTAAAACTAATTGCAGCCTTCATAATTATACAGTGAATATAAATGAGGGTCGGCGTCAGGTGGGTGAGGGTAAATGAGGAAATATTTGGATGATAATATTATCTAACCTTTTTAGGAGGTATTTTGTAATTAGGTGCATGATATTTTTATTTTAAATTCTAAAAACGGCAGTATACCCGACTTTGTTTATTTTCCAGCTTAATTGACACATAATAGTACATTATGCACCACGGGAGGAAAGCTCAATTTTGCACCCGCGGGTGAATTGACAGCACAAGACTGAATCGAAGGCAGTCCGAGAATCAGTTGAGTGCTGTCAATTCACCCGAGAGAGCAAAAGCGTTCCTCCCGAAGTGCATACGAAAATTTTTGTAACGAGAAATGTAAACAGAAAAATGAGCTGAAACGTGCTTGTGTAGACGGAGCAAAACGCGTTTTTGCTCCCTTGAGATATTTTGCTCCCTCTCGATTATTTTCGAGAAGCATTATAGCGACCGTGTAAGGCCTGGTTTATAATAGACCGTAACCGAAACCGAGACCGTAACCATAAAAGTTGAAATATGTGCTTCTCAATGCCTAGGATCACAATGGCCGTAGTCCCTAGGCCGCTACCGAAAAGTTCGCCAAGTCTCAACATTTATGACACGTGATTTTTGTTGACAGACAACAGAGTTAACCTAGCTCCTGAATCATTGGTTTCGTATGATTAGTATCTGTCAACGAGAACAAACTGTTAAAATGTCAATTTCCGCAATTCACCTGATATCGTCTTCTTCCATCATGAATATTATAATATAAATAACGAACTGTCAAACAAATAAAACATACGAAACGTCAAACTGTCTTACCAACTACGGCCTATTATGAACCAATGCCGGTAAAATTGCAGCTACGGTCCCGGTCTCGGTTTCGGTCACGGCTATTATAAACCAGCCCTAACGGTGGGGAATTAGGGGAATTGTGTCTAAAGTGACATAAGTAGGGGAGAGATTTTTTAAACAATTTCGACAAGGATAGATAAATCTAATATTTAAAAAATCTGCTGTGGCCAGCACACGACCTCTCGCCTAATTCTGCTTATTCTAATAATCTAATAAATAGTTTTACTCATTTTAATAGTTTCATGTTCATGTAATATGTAAACGATAATGTAAACCAAGATGCAATAGATGTCAACTGTACTGTCACTGTCATAATAATTCAAATTTTGTGTAGAAACAAATATCATCGACAACAAGATATTGTTATGTCAATCTTGTCAAACAATCGTAGCTTACAAGATTTTAAAGATTCAAACACTACATTTTAAATTATCCTATAGTTTATAAATGGTACAGAAATTTGTTTTAAATAAATTTCTGTTATATTTAATGAAACATATATTATCATAAATGCTTTATTCATCGAGATAATTTAAGAAAAATCATGTTACTCTCTATATGAAAATTCTTACTTCCGGTTTATGAAATGGTACCAAAATATAATTGGTCTATTGAAAATCGTATTTAAACCTTTAGATATAAAATTTGGTATTTAAATGTTTGATATTTTTGGAGAAATAGTTTCCGAAAAAATTGTAACACGGCGTAACGAACGAACGAACGCGCACACGCAACCCTTATTTTTGAGAATTTTTCAAAAATACTTTCTGTTCCCATGCTCTTCGTAATTTAATAATTACCCATAAATTTTTTATTTCATACTGCGACATAAAGTGAAATTTTTGGGGCTATATATTTATAGGGCGCAAAATATAATTTTAAAGGCCGGTTTCTGAAAGCAAAAGCAAAATAATATTTCTTTTCATTTAATTTTTACTTAGTTTTAACCTGAACTAAATGAACGACCCAGTACCTACCTTCCTTGAGTCTGACGTACTCCAGTTTTGCTAGATACCTAGATGAATATTGCTCTTGACTACAATTCCCGACTACTTAACTTTTAATATAGGTACCTACTTAATAAGATTTAGAGTACATTCTTCAATTTCATTATTTATTTTTATTTATATTTATTTTAAGTTATTTTTTTCTAATAATCTTGGAGTAAAAATTTGTAGGTAGGCGAGTATCATTTAACTTTATCATTATGTCTGTATTAGTTTGGCATGTTTCGTTAAAAAAAATTAAATTACCTATTTTTTTTATAATTACCATATTAAAGCAATTTTAATGTATTATATTTGTGCCCCTCTATAAAAATGTCTAAATCCGCCACTGCTAATATGCCTCGTGTGGCAAACATTTTATCGAGTACATATATATTATAATATGCATCATAATACTCAATACACTATACAGTATCATAAATAACAATTATTTATCTCAGACAATAATGCATCTATTATAGTATAGAGCATAATATTCAATGACTATTAATGCATCGTTTTATAGAAATTTATAGAAATGAAAAAGATCCAAATCCAGATTAATTATAGGTATAAAACTTGCTTCTGTTTCATTTTATGTTCTGTGAACTTTAAATTCGTTTTGATATTGTAATATTGCTTATAAGGCGGCAGTACAGGTGTTCGTAGTTAATAACTTAATTACAATAACTTAAATACAATTTAGAGCAAAAAATTATTTACGAAAATTTTCTATAATTTTATGATTAATATCGAACTGTTTTTAAATTTTCGAAAAAAATTAAAATCCAAAATTTATTATTAACAGTTCGATCGTACGATACTACAGCAGATAATGTGTGTTTTTTTTAAATATTCCAATCTTGAAAAGAGTTATTGGTATACTACGTTTTTTGGTATATTTCTAGGTTTTTCATTATTTCAAAACCAGAAAAGCCAAATCATATTTCTATATACTCTGTTATCAAAATTTGGTTTCTAAAGCAATTGTATAAATTTAATAAGTAACTATACTCTACTAATTGCAAATCAACGAATATTAGCTCGAACGTAGGAATATTGAAGAAATATTGGTTTTAGGGCTTTAGGAGAAGAAATCGGAAAAAATTAATTAACCATTAATTTTCTAATTTTATTGAGTAGATTGTGACGTTTCGACCAGTGTTTTGGCCATTATCAAACACAATAATTGACAAATAAGTAAAACCATACAAACAAATTTTTAACTACTAAACTAATGAAATTGACGAACAAGTCCAATTTTTTTTGAAAAAATTACATGTTTTGTATAAAATTCGTTAACAAGCGTTTTTTATTCTTCGATGGTTTTTATCGACTCCACATTTGTGGTTTTTTGACTGCTATCATTAATTTTTGTTGTTCTTTACCAGAATCTGTAAGAATATTTTTTCTTTTTTTTCAAAAAAATTTGGACTTAGTGATGCGTCGAGACGAGACGAGACGAGATTTTTCACTTCTCGTCTCGTCTCGTCTCGAATGTGAAAAATTTAATCTCGTCTCGATTATTTCTCGTCTCGATTATTGTAATCTCGTCTCGATCTCGAATCTCGTCTCGATTTCTCGACTTTTTTACAAAAAATTAATTACTCTGTTTTATTAATATTTTTATTTATAATAATTGAATTTTTTTCTTAAACTAAGCGTAAATAAAATTCATAATTATGAACCAACGTTTTTAAAATTAATAATACTTTATTTACGATCATTCAATACAATAATTTCATTCATTATGCAGGGAACTTTAATAAGATAAACCCCTCCATAAGACACGAGATAAGACATATTGTATTATAAATTCATAATTCAAACTATTGTATTGAATCCATTATTCAACACAACTGTCATCTGTCATCATACCAAAATTTGAGGTTAGGTTTAATATTTAATGAATAAAAATTTGTAAAGAAATGTTCTATTTACAAAGTCGTAGATAAAACCTCGTATTTGACTCGCTTATAATGGCTATGATGATTACCTATACTCGTATTCAGTTCGTGCATAAACTTTCATCGTCCTGAATTATAGTGTACCTACTAGTGTACATTATTTGCTTGTAAAATAATATAGGTACTATTATAGATTGATGTAATTATATTATCACCAATAAGAAAATTAAATGTAATAATTTTACAAAACCAATGCCAGTTAAATTATAGATCTATGTTGACAGGTTGACTTGACAGTTTAGCTGAGTACCTACTGAGTTTGGTTTGACTTTGACGTTTGACAACAAATAAAAATGTTCCTAAAAACTCAAAATTGACTTTGTAAACGGAAAATAGGCGAATTAGTGGAAGTTTATTAAAAATTTCAAACGGATTGTTGAATAAATTAAATAATTTGGAAAATTCGAGAAATCTCGATGAGAATGTCGAGATTCGAGAATCTCGAAATTGTAATCTCGTCTCGAACTTTTAAAAAAAAAATCAGTCTCGTCTCGACGAGACGAGAAATTTCGAGACGAGACGAGACGAGATTCGAGAAAGTCTCGTCTCATCTGCATCACTATTTGGACTTGTTCGTCAATTTCATTAGTTTAATTTACCTACTTGATGTTTTTCTAAATTTGTTTGTATGGTTCTCTTACCTTGTATTTTTCAATTTTTAGTGTTTGATAATGACCACCACTGGTCGAAACGTCACAGTCTAGGTACCCAATAAAATTAACAAATTAATGGTTAATTAATTTTTTCTCCTAAACCCTAAAGTCCTAAATCTAATATCTCTTCAATATACACTATATGCACACTACGCTCATGGGCGTCGGCAGGTTATTTCCTAGGGGGAGGCAAAATATTTTTGGGACCAGTAATGTAGTCCTAAAAAATTAATTTGGTGAGGAGAAAGAAAAAAAATTTTTTTTTGAGTTCAAGGTCAAAGGCTGCTTCATTAAAAGTTAAGTTATACATACACTTGAAATTACATCATATTTTACCCTCTATCAATTACAAAAATTAAAATAAATAATAAATTTTAAAAAAATAATGAAATAAATGTCTTATTTTAGCATTTAGATAAGTACGTAGGCAAAAAAATGTAAATTCTAATTCGCTGGGGGAAGGTGGTTTAATTCCTAAACCTCCCTGGCTACGCCAATGATTAGAACTATACATTTCTGATATCCAGTACCTACATTAAAGATTCAGAATAAACCTTAAATACCGTTTCTTGCAAGTCTCTTTACCTATATTTAATAAGAAATAATAAATTTAGCCAACGTCGGGCAAGAAAAGCATAATCAAAGCTCGCTGCAACCCATAACCCATGTTGCCCATTGTTGCTTCATTTCGATTTTCGAGGAAAATACTACCCTCCAATTAAACTCATTTTCTGAGTACAGGAGCATTATTCTTGAAAAGATTCGCGTATTTCGTACATTGAAATTTCTAAAAAAAAATTCCAAGTGTTTGGTCTTTTTGGTATGAAATTTAAGTTTCTGTATCATTATCTAGGGGGGGGGGGCGCCCCCCCTTGCCCCCCCCCCTAACGACGCCCATGACTACGCTAGTGATACTGACACATTTAAACATATCATATTATTATCATGTGTTATTTGTGGATGGTATTCAGTTTTTATTTTTTGTATGCAACAGCGTATCTGTAATAAGAATAAGATATGATCTTTATAAATTTAATCGTACATACAGTGCAATTAACATAACTTGTGAAATACTTGAAGATTTAGAGTATAACGCCGATGATATGGTAAATATAAATATTTGTTAGGCATGTGAACCATAAAATACATTCATTTCAGTTAATAGCAAAAACGTACGAATTTCTTAATAATGAATATAAACCATTTGCAATCAACATACGCAGAACATTTTGCGATTTTGTTGAAACAGAATACAAACTTATTTTTGAAAAGGATCTGATGCCATCATTTTTTCGAGCAAAATGTCCCATAAAAAAGGTAGGAACATAATATAATTTTCAGTAAATACCACATAAACCGTATAAGGACTTTACTAATATCTTTGAGAAATACGATTATTGTACAGAAGCTCTATTATTTTTAGGGAATTTATTACAAATTCAACTATAAACCAAAGTCGATGAAGAATATTAATTTACCATTTCACAATGTCAAATTTACAATGACATTTCAGAGATCTAATGTGATCAACTGTGAGATGAAAACCTATGCTCGATTAGACTGTGATGCGATCGTTAGAGATAAATTTTCTTAAATATTTTATTATTTATTAATTTACATTACAATTATTGTGAACACTATGACAATTTAATTTTAAATGTGATGTGATGTAGAAATTAATTTAATTCACAATAATTCTTTTGGGTCACAAATAAACTAGGACAGCAATTGCACCGTAAATAATAAAAAATGCTTACACATAATACCAGTAATGTTAATAACTTGCATTATTAATGTCTTATTATTATAAACAATATTTTTAACAAACCTTTTGGAGGATAACACTCAATATTGCACATTTTATGATAATTATTGATATTGAGTTAATTTAACCACATTATAATAAAAATATTATTGAATGTATTCCTTGTTCTCTCAAAAAATTTAGTAGCTAACGGTAACCATCTTTAAAATTTAACATTTACAAACAAAATCTTAACCTTATCCTTTAAATCAAATGCAACTAAAATCTTAACCATTGACAATACTCTGTTAAAGACTGGCAATCCTGTGGTGATTGAATTTTAACTCTACAACCTGACCCGCCATCGTTCGTAGGGTTGAAAGTAATCGTCGCATAACAAACAAATAAAAAAACAGTATAATTTAGTCAATCTCTTGACAGTTCAACTTACAACAAACACGTGAGCTTTTATTAGGATGAAACACCTACTGTTAGCTTCAAAAATTGTGAAAGTAGATACTTAAATAGAAATAAGCGAATATAATTCAAAATTTAAGTATAATCATAATCTAATAACGAAGCATTAATACCGTTTAGTCTATTAGAGATATTGCTAAACAATTTTACTAAGAATAATACGTAATAATATTTTACAAACATGTTTAATGTATGGAGACATGTGCCATGAAGGGGACAAAATTCAAATAACATATAGTCCAGGCAACGAATGCTCAAAAAAATGTATAGAGGGAAATGCTTGGAACACAATTTTTGACTTCGTAACTTTGTTTGGACTAGTTAGGAGGTGAACATATCAAAAGTCCCCGCCCGTAGCCCTTAAGCCGAGGTGTGGCGGAGAGTTTGAAAGTCTCATTTTTCGGTTTTTTACTTATATCGCGGAAGCTATGCGTCCTACCGACATGACCACTCCATACAATGAAAGCTGATTAAATTTGCAACAATTTAAGTCCAACCGCAGCTCTGTACGTCCTTTAGTTTCCGAGATATGACACTTCTAAAATTAGCAATTTTTTCAAAAATTTGAAAGTTGAGAAATTTTAACTTTTTTCGTTATTTTTGTGTTTAATTAACTGTAACTTCTGAATGAATAAAAATATTGTCTTCCGGTTTCTTTCATTAAATTTCACGAACATTTCTCTATAAAGTACGTAATTTTAAAAACTTTTTAGGGCGTTCATTAAGCCAAAATATCAATTTTTTTTCGACAGAAGTATTCAAATATTTTGTATTTATTGTGTTTAATGAGCTGTAACTTCTGAATGGATAAAGTTATCGACATCCGGTTTCCTGCATTAAATTCTACGAAAATTTCCCCATAAGATGCAGTATTTTAAAATCTTTTTTGGGTACTTATTAAGACAAAACACCAAATGTTTTTCCGAGAGAAAATTGAGAAATTTTTTAATTTTTAATATTTATTGTGTTCAACGGATAAAAAAATGACTTCCGGTTGCTTTTATTAAATTCTACGACCATTTCTCTATAAGATACATTATTCTAAACAAATTTAGGTGTTCATTGCGCCAATATATCAAATGTTTTTATAATAAATAAAAAATTTCTCAATTTTCTCTCGGTCATCATTTGGTGTTTTTACTTCCCCGATCTATGTAATAGAGGGAAGTATTGTAATCGTGATTTTTTGACAGTTCGAGATTTTGGTGAATCTTCACGTTTTAGACCCTACTGAACCCAAAAAACATAATTTTAAAAAAAGTCGGTCTGTCGGTCTGTCGGTCTGTCGGTCTGGATGTTGCATAACTTAAAAACGCGTTGGAATTTTGGACTGAAATTTTATATTTAAGATCTTGACCCAAATTCTGACTTCAAGTTCGTTAATGAGCTTTATTCAACCAGTGGTACCAACTTTACAAACATACCTTTTTTTAATTTTATCAAAATACTATCGTGTGTGGTATCAAATTAAAGCTCTCGAGAAAAGAATTCTAGTAGAAAAACAAAAATAACATATAAACGATCGTCAATTTAAAAAAAAAAAAAATTATTCAAATTATACCGAGTTTGGTGTCAATTTAAAGCGCTCGGGGAGATAAGTTTAGTAAAAATGTAAAAAATGATATTTATGTGATTTTCAATTGTTTCTTAAAAAAATTATTCAATTTTTTTTATTTAACCAGTGGTACCTACCAACTTTATAAACATAACTTTTTTAATTTTTATCAAAATACTATCGTGTGTGGTATCAAATTAAAGCTATCGGGAAAATAATTCTAGTAGAAAAATAAAAATAACATTTAACCGATCATCAATTGTTTTTTTTTTTATAAATTATTCAAATTATACCGAGTTTGGTGTCAATTTAAAGCGCTCGGGGAGATAAGTTTAGTAAAAATGACATTTATGTGATTTTCAATTGTTTCTCAAACAATTATTCAATTTTTTTTATTCGACCAGTGGTACCAACTTTATAAACATAACTTATTTTATTTTTATTAAAATACTATCGTGTGTGATATCAAATTAAAGCTTTCGGGAAAATAATTCTAGTACAAAAATAAAAATAACATTTAACCGATCGTCAATTTTTATATTATACATCATTCAATTTATACCGAGTTTGGTGTCAATTTAAAGCTCTATGTAGGGGAGATAAGTTTAGTAAAAATGTAAAAAATGACATTTATGCGATATTCAATTTTTTCTCAAACAATTATTCAAATTTCTTCAAGTGTATTATCAAAAGTTCTCTGAAGAAAAAATTTAGTCGGAGAATTAATAACAACATTTAAACTGTGGTCAGTTCTTTTTACCTCCCGCATTATATTTTATATAAGGGGAAGTTTAGTGAGGAGTTTTTCGAGTGTGAGTTTTTAGTGAATAAGTACGTTTTACAAACCATAATACGAATAAAGTATTTTCGAGATGAAGTCTGTGCGCGGTTGTGTGTGTGTGTGTTACAATATTTTGTGGACGATAACTCAAATAATATCAAACATTTAACAACCAAATTTTAATACAAATCTTAAGAATCCAGTTATTTTTGTAGCAACCCCCAAACCGGACGTAGTACTTTGCGTAAATATTTCGATAAATAATTAATTTATCACAATATTTTCTATTTCAAATGATGGATTATATTTTTGTCATCTACAAATCGTATTCAAAATTTTTTTCTGTACATGATACTATTTAGAAAATAAATTATTGTTAATAATTCAGAGTATGAAACATAAAATTAAAGGCGTTACGAAAGTAAGTTATTAAAAGTTATAGTCGGGGAAGTACTGTGCTGGCCACAGCAGATTTTTTCTTAATGAATACCCAAAAAAGATACTGCATCTTATGGAGAAATGTTCGTAGAATTTAATGCAGGAAACCGGATGTCGATAACTTTATCCGTTCAGAAGTTACAGCTCATTAAACACAATAAACACAAAATATTTGAATACTTCTGTCAAAAAAAATTTGATATTTTGGCTTAATGAACGCCCTAAAAAGTTTTTAAAATTACGTATTTTATAGAGAAATGTTCGTGAAATTTAATGAAAGAAACCGGAAGACAATATTTTTATTCATTCAGAAGTTACAGTTAATTAAACACAAAAATAACGAAAAAAGTTAAAATTTCTCAACTTTCAAATTTTTGAAAAAATTGCTAATTTTAGAACTGTCATATCTCGGAAACTAAAGGACGTATAGAGCTGCGGTTGGACTTAAATTGTTGTAAATTTAATCAGCTTTCATTGTATGGAGTGGTCATGTCGGTAGGACACATAGCTTCCGAGATATAAGTAAAAAAACCGAAAAATGAGACCTTCAAACCCTCCGCCACACCTCGGCTTAAGGGCTACGGGCGGGGACTTTTGATATGTTCACCTCCTAACTAGTCCAAACAAAGTTACGAAGTCAAAAATTGGGTTCCAAGCATTTCCCTCTATACCTTTTCGTTGACTGGACTAATAATGAAATTTGTTTGTGTTTATTCAAAAATCAGCATTTTTTCACCTTTTTGTAAAAAAAACGGTATGAAGGCAGTGAGTATAAAGGTATGTATGTATATATATATATATATATATATATATATATATATATACAACTTACTATCATTGAAGCGTCCTTATATTGACAATTTTCCATCAACCGAGCGTCCGGCTCCAATGAAGCGTCCATATATGGACGCTCGATTGGTCACTATGTTAAATTGGCTCCTAGGACCATCTAGTAGTCATATTTAAAAATTTTGGTGGACGCCGAATTGATAGTGAATTATCATTTGCCGTATACATGCCGTATACTTTTAGTTCAGCCGAACGCTCACTCGTGGCGTTGCTGCGCTAGGCGTATAAGTATACTTTCATCCAATCTATCGCCTACCGAGCGTCCTCAAACTGGCAACACCGAAACGTATGTTTTAAAATGTTATGTTCGAAGTGTTCGTGTTCTCTTGATATTGGAGTATGAAGCAAAATATCAAAGTACGTTTTTACCTTCCGCTTACCTGTAAAGGAAGGTATTGGAATCATGCAAAAAATCGGGTAGTGAGTTTTTAGTGGATGAGTACGAATTAGGGTCCTTACAACTCAGTTTTGATAGTTTCCCGATGATGTCTGTATGTGTGTGTGTGTGTGTGTGTGTGTGTGTGTGTGTGTGTGTGTGTGTGTGTGTGTGTGTGTGTGTGTGTGTGTGTGTGTGTGTGTGTGTGTGTGTGTGTGTGTGTGTGTGTGTGTGTGTGTGTGTGTGTGTGTGTGTGTGTGTGTGTGTGTGTGTGTGTGTGTGTGTGTGTGTGTGTGTGTGTGTGTGTGTGTGTGTGTGTGTGTGTGTGTGTGTGTGTGTGTGTGTGTGTGTGTGTGTGTGTGTGTGTGTGTGTGTGTGTGTGTGTGTGTGTGTGTGTGTGTGTGTGTGTGTGTGTGTGTGTGTGTGTGTGTGTGTGTGTGTGTGTGTGTGTGTGTGTGTGTGTGTGTGTGTGTGTGTGTGTGTGTGTGTGTGTGTGTGTGTGTGTGTGTGTGTGTGTGTGTGTGTGTGTGTGTGTGTGTGTGTGTGTGTGTGTGTGTGTGTGTGTGTGTGTGTGTGTGTGTGTGTGTGTGTGTGTGTGTGTGTGTGTGTGTGTGTGTGTGTGTGTGTGTGTGTGTGTGTGTGTGTGTGTGTGTGTGTGTGTGTGTGTGTGTGTGTGTGTGTGTGTGTGTGTGTGTGTGTGTGTGTGTGTGTGTGTGTGTGTGTGTGTGTGTGTGTGTGTGTGTGTGTGTGTGTGTGTGTGTGTGTGTGTGTGTGTGTGTGTGTGTGTGTGTGTGTGTGTGTGTGTGTGTGTGTGTGTGTGTGTGTGTGTGTGTGTGTGTGTGTGTGTGTGTGTGTGTGTGTGTGTGTGTGTGTGTGTGTGTGTGTGTGTGTGTGTGTGTGTGTGTGTGTGTGTGTGTGTGTGTGTGTGTGTGTGTGTGTGTGTGTGTGTGTGTGTGTGTGTGTGTGTGTGTGTGTGTGTGTGTGTGTGTGTGTGTGTGTGTGTGTGTGTGTGTGTGTGTGTGTGTGTGTGTGTGTGTGTGTGTGTGTGTGTGTGTGTGTGTGTGTGTGTGTGTGTGTGTGTGTGTGTGTGTGTGTGTGTGTGTGTGTGTGTGTGTGTGTGTGTGTGTGTGTGTGTGTGTGTGTGTGTGTGTGTGTGTGTGTGTGTGTGTGTGTGTGTGTGTGTGTGTGTGTGTGTGTGTGTGTGTGTGTGTGTGTATGTGTGTGGGTATGTATGTGGTCCCAAAAAATTTCATATTTGGTATTTTACAATTGTATACAAATAGGAAGTGCTCATTAGATTTTGGTACAAATATTTTCAGCGAAAGTGATATTTTTTGACGATTAAAAAGATTAAGTGTCAAAAATGTCTATAAATTTGGATAAATATAGTATTTATTTGTAATAAGAATAAGAGGAAAAGTTATTTGCAATTTACGTTATAAAAAAATTGTCTTTATCTGGTAGCATTAAAGAACTGCAGTAAAATTTAAAAAATAAATTTATCAAATAAAACGTTGAAATCTTGTAATCCATGTTCGGTTGATTTTTGTTTCTGCATAAAAAATATTGACAGATGAGACGGGTGACAAGTTGGCATACTAACGCTATATAAGGCATAAGTAAGCTATTAAATGTAGTAACTGAACGGAGGATTGCTTCAACACAGAAGAGTTTTCGTGTGAATGAATCTTTTGATTCAGGTGATACTAATTTCTGTGTTTGAATATTTTAGATTTTTATTTGTATATTTTAAATGGGTACCGGATTGTATGTATACATTTCTGTTTAAAGTCTAGATATGGCGGAAGGTTGTGTGATGGCCACGTCAGATTTTTTTTGTTTCGACTACGTGGTTCTGGTTATCAAGAACTTATATACTTATAACAAACTTTTTTTCGTCACACGTGAACGCAAAGCACGCCGTTATTCCCTGTTTAAACTAAAGGGAGCAAACCACGCTTTTGCTCCCTAGGAGACAAAAACGTGTTTTTCTTCTTCTAAACTGGAAGTGTCGGCGTGCTTCGCGTGCATTAAATAAAAAAAGATTTTTTAAATCGAGTAATAAATTATGTTCAAATTTGTTTGAACTATTAGGGGGGAGACTTAAACATCAAGATCTACACCGTTTGCCCGATCCTCATGAAATTTTGCATGCAGATTTCTTTTTATCCGACTCAGATTTTAAGTTACCTATGTATTAATTTGATTGGACCATTAGGGGGTGAGGATTAATAATATAGAATCAGAATCTCGACCATTTGTCCGATTCTCATGAAATTATGCACGCAGGTCTCTTTTAACTGAAGTCAGATTTTAAAGTAAGTATGTTTAAATTCGATCATAAGGGGTGCTGGACTCTTTTTTACTATAGTCAGATTTTTAGGTATATTTGAAATTTATTGGGCTATTATTGGGGGTAATCTTTATAGATCTAGACTGTTTGTCCGATTCTCACGAAATTTTGCATGCGCGTCTTTTTTGACTAGAGTTAGATTTCAAAGTATGTTTAAATTCGATCGAATCATTATAGGGAAAGACGAGGGATTAAACTAAAAAAATCGCTTTACAGTCGTAATTTTTTTTTTTGAACGAAACTCGGTAATATGTAGCAATCATTTAAAGTAAGAAAGATAGTTTTTATTTATCGGGTTATAAATTATATTTAAATTGAGGTATGAGGGTTAACCTCTAGATCTAGACCGTTTGTCCGATTTTCACATAATTTTACAAGCAGATATCTTTTGAAAAGAGCCTGATTTTAAGGTATGTGTGGTGTGACTTTGTTCGGGTCCAAAGAGGTGGGGGTTAAATTCAACAATCACTCAAATGACCGTAATATTTGTTTTTTGCAACAATACTCGGTATATACCATTGAAATAAAATAAGAAAGATTATTTTTCTGGTAGTTATATTATACATTCATGTACCTTATGCGCATTCGTAATATTAATATCCAAGCACAAGGAACATTCGAAATACTACCAGAAAAATTATCGACATAACTACGAGACTACGACTACTTATGGTATTAAAAGTGAGAGTCTTTTTTTAAATTGAGTCATACATAATGTTTTATTCGATCGGACTATTATAGGGGTGGGGGTTAAATGTCTATATCTAGAAGGTTTGTCCGATCTTTATGAAATTGAAATAAAATTGTATTGCTTTGACAGCAAATAAAGAAATAGTTAATTAATGAAACCTTATTTAGTAAATAGATAATAGATATTTATGTAACAACTAAGGAAACAAAAGTTGTTACCTACCTTACGTATGTGAAATTTGTACCACGAGGCGTGGCCGAGTTCTGTAAACACATAAGTAAGGTGACTACCGAGATTCCTTACTTGTTGCATACAATATTTTTATACTTTAATTAGAATAAATGGAATTTTTGTTTGAAATTATGAAATTTTGTCATTTAATGTCTTACAAATTATGACATGAAACTAAAACACCCAAATTAGATTATTTACAAACCACATTTTATTCGAATTTTTTTTAACTTTAAGCAGCATAAAATATGCGATTGCAAGTTAAAAACATTTTATATTCAAGTTTCTTTACAATGTGATCTATAATTTTTTAAATAAATGTAGTTTTATATGTGTACTTTTTATTTTTAAAAAAAGAGTAAAATAAAAACCATTGCATGAAGTAATTAAATTAATTTCCTAGCGCAAATTTGAGAAATAAATTGTCTATAACCAAACGAAAGTAAGAAAATAATATTTACCTATTTTTAAAAACCCAATAAACACTGCTTGATATAAGTAGGTACTGTAATGTCCCAATGTCATTTGATTAATTTTCTATTATTTTTCTGTATAATGAGTAGTAGATTTTAAATAGGTACATTACAGTCGTGTCGAGCATTATTTTTCTTCCAAATAAAATTTATGTTTCACATTTTTACCTTTAAAGCTTACAACAATTTTTTATTATTATTAAACATTTATTTTTTTTAAATTGCTACGTAACAAGATTTCGATAAGTAACAAACAAATTTATTCGGAAAAATAAATAGCTCTTATGTAATTAACGTTACAAAAATTGACATTAAAATATTTACTACTTTCGGTTTGTGCTTTCCATACCAAAATAACTGGGTAAATCACCATTTCCTTACCAGAAGTAATAAATTTGGAACAAAAATTATTTATAAAATGCATTAAGTAGTATTATATTTTAATTTTAAACCTAATCAATAGTGTTGTCAACAAATTTGTGAATTTAGTAATTATTGAAATATAATGCTTTTATTGCTAACTTTCATTTAAATAATTAACTATCAGATCACAGACAATTTACCGATTTTTACTATATTTTTATTATACTTAGTTATAAGGATACAATACAAATCAAACTTAAAATATAGACTGAATAATCAATCTATGTACCATCTGAAAACAAAATGTAAGCGATTTATCCCACATATAACTTTGTCATATTTATTCAACTTGCCAAAAATAACTCCGTCTTTTCATTTTAAATGCCCAATATAACGCGCGAAGTAACATGGTTTCGTCGCGGCAACACTGTCGGACGCTTGATAATCGATGAATTGTAATAATCCGTATATTTCGGACGCTTCAAAGATGATAGTTTGTAAGGACGCTTCAATGATTATGAAATGGGAATATACACGGACCGGACGCTCTATTCAGCTTTTTTGAACGGACGCTCTGTTGATAGTGAGATGTATATATATATATATATATATATATATATATATATATATATATATATATATATATATATATATATATATATATATATATATATATATATATGAGTCATCGAAATGCCCGTCGTCGATATCTCCCTTGTCGTTAAAAATACAGCATAAAATTATTAACAGAATTTTTTGTCTATTCAAGGAGCATAACTTAAAATTATTTTCACATATACAGGGTGTTGCATAATGACTTGGCAATAATTGTTAGTCGTTTTTTAAATGAAACACCCTATATATTTTTATATATTTTGATTTGTATTAGATTTACCTATACGAACATATAAATTTCATTTCAGTTTTCCGCGGCGTTGCCAAGTTATTCAATTTTTTCTCTAAAAAAAGCCGAATACACGTATTGTTTTATAAAGGCGTACTGAAGTTATTTTAATAGTCAAAATTATGAATTTTTTTTTCTGTACCACTGTAACTATACTCTTTGTTCTGACATAACGAAACACTGCTATTTATTTCTACTAAAAATTATTTTTTGCACAATTGATCTTTTTTATCAACTTACCATGTTTCCAAGACAGTATGTTGATCTTACCGGTTTCTAGGCTAAACAAAACGGTAAGAAATTTACTTACCGTTCAATGAACGTTCTAGAACGGTAAGTAAATTTAATATTATGAAGAAATTAATATTTCCCTGGATAAAAAAGAGCAATAGTGCAAAAAATTATATAAGCATCACAACCGTTAAGGAATTACCGATGTCAGACAAACGTCTTCCATCGTAAACTGTCCTTACCGTTCTTGATTTTAATATACTATTATTGACCGGAAACAATTATGTGAAGTTCATTTGTTTGTGAATTCTTAGAAATAATAGGTATGCCATTAATTCGTTCGATATTTTGTTTGTAATAGACGCAGATGGGCACCATCTTCAGCCTGAGGTCCAGGAGACGACAGGACGCCTACCTGTCTCTTGAACTCGGTGGAGACGGCGGCGTGAACCTGGTGCACGCTGCTGCGGCCAACGGAACCGACGTCGTGCGAATACCAGCCAGACTTAATGATGGCAAGTGGCATCAGCTTGCCATCGGGTAAGAAAATCTTCAGTATTATAATTTATACGGTCTTAATTTTCAGCGACAGAACCAGAAAATGATGTCATAGGAGCATATTTTAATAGACCTATGTAAATTTTAAAAAGGCAAAATACTTGTTAGTGCCGAAAGCGAAATAGGTTAATAAATACTTGCAAATTGAGACTGAGGGTTACATATTTTAGAAATGAGCCATTTAATTTACACGTCAGACGCCAGACTTATAAATAAAAATCGAATAAAAATTAAAGAGTATATCCTTCTTGAACTTGACACACTAAAATGGCATTATGCAAGAAAAACTTTAACTTTCAATTGAACCATACATAATTTTCATCTACTGACGATATATTATCTTTTAAAATGTGTATTCCATTACCAAGTCAAAAGATTATTTGGAAGTAGATAATCTCTGGATCTGGTGGTAGTACAGGTGAACGGCCTCTATTCTAATTCATGTATCAACGTTGATAAAATGGTTTGTCTTGATATCACCCCACCATGTATGACGTAATCGCCAATTATTATAAAAGTGAATATTTGTAGATAGCGGTAGATAGTCTGATACTATTTATATTTTTATTTTATAAATAATATAATAAATGTACAGTTAAATGGACGTTTAAACCAATGGAACTAATATTTTCACTACCCTTATTTTTGCGAATTTTGAAAAAATCTTTCTTTTCTGTAATCAGTATATCAAATTATATAACCTATTAAAGTTGCGTGCAGAGGTAAAGAAACACCCTGTATAGATACCCTTAAAATATGTACTCAGGAATAATGATACAGCCTGTATAAAAATTGAAAACCTCTGAAGAACTTTCTATAATGTACCTACATTTTACATAACTTCTTTTCATAATTGAATCCTTTTAGAAAAATCAGCGGTTTTCCTACTTTGCTAATGTCAATATGCGCTCTTCCTCAAATTAAAAACTTCCTCGCTGTTAAAAATTAATCAAAGTCTAACATAAATTTTCATAAATCTAACAGAACTAAAGTTTGAAATTTACTTAAGAACATTTTATGTGGCAATAAATTTTCCGCGCTGAATCCACAGACAAGGAGACAATATTCGTCTGTTTTAAACGACTTCATCTAGAAAGATGTAGAGTGCTGGTGCTGAATATTAGGGAGGGACAAACAACTGAATCGCAAAAGCGAAATGGCATGGTCTAAACCAGGGGTTCTCAACTTCTTTTGGAGTTATTTTCTTCACGTATATGCGATCATTCCACTCACAATGGCTCTAGGGGATATTTAAAGAAGGGTAATTACTAATTATTTGTATGATTATTTAAATTATATTTTGCATTTCAAATTCTAGTTCATTAAATAATAATAAATTATAGATATATATTATATTTTTGTAACATTATCTATTTCGACATCAAAAGCGTATATTATATATCTTTATACTATTATTATTGCATAGGTAGGTAATGAAAGTACTGTATTTCCTGTTCTTTTTTTGTATTTTCATTATTTACATCAACGAAGGAAATAATGGTATAATCTGCAACAAGTGTGGAATGAAGCATATTCAGCTCGAGTGGAAAATTTTGTTAGACGGCTCGTCTAGGCGAGTTTCACGGTTCCACGAGAGCGGAATAGCCATTCCAAAGGTGTTGCAGACTATACTTTATCTACGACTATAAATTTAATTGCATTAAAAAACATGGCCTAAAATTAATAAAAGAAAACTATTTGTATTTATAATATACTAATATTCTACATAAAATGAATGAATTATGAAATCTAAACGTATTTTAAAGCTACTCACCAACCAAAAACATTGAAAAAAGTTAAATTAATATAACTCGCCACATTTTATTCCATCACTAGTGACGGCATGAAATCATTCCGTAACTAGTGATAGAATGTAATTATTCCATAATTGAAAATTGTGTAAGATTGACAACACTCTGTAACAGTCGCATAGGTTATAGAAATAAAATTCTTTCATATATTTCCTTCCCGTGTTTGAGGAGCTGAAGTTTTGTGGGCTATTATAATACTCGTAGGCGTTACGGTAGAAAAAAATGTATACATTCGATAATGCATTTTGTACTATCTATTATAATAGTATGTCCACCACAGTACTTCCCCGGCTATAAGTTTTAATAACTTACTGTCGTAACGCCTTTAATTTGCCGGGTGAAGTTGGCACCCCCATGTTGGAATTTCAAAACGAAAACTATTGCATAAGTTATGCCCAGTATTGCCCAATAGTCATTTCGTTTTGCCCAGCCACCGTTAACCCATGAGTCAATAATCGAGTTTCTATGGTGTGGCAACCCATCTGTTTGTTAGCATAGATTAGTTTATGTCAAAAAAAACGGAGTTCTGTCGGACTCAAGAAGGGTTTTGTTACCATAGATTAGTTTATGTAAAAAAATGGAGTTTTGTTGGACTCAAGAAGGGTTTTGTTAGCATAGATTAGTTTATGTCAAAAAAACGGAGTTCTGTTGGACTCAAGAAGGGGTTTGTTAGCATAGATTTGTTTATGTCAAAACTACTGGGCAAAACCGGGCATAATTTGGGCAAAACTTTGGCATATGTCATTTTTTCGAAGTCGCATATAGAAATTCGATTATTGACTCATGGGATAACGGTGGCTGGGCAAAACGAAATGACTATTGGGCAAAACTGGACATAACTTGGGCAAAATTATGCAATAGTTTTCGTTTTGAAATTCCAACATGGGGGTGCCAACTTCACACGGGTCCTTTAATTTTATGCTTTATTCAGCAAAAACTCGGTATAGGTAATTTGAATAATGTATAATAAAAAAATTGACGATTAGTTAAATGTTATTTTTATTTTTTTACTAGAATAATTTTCCCGAAAATTTTAATTTGATACCACACACGATAGTATTTTAATAAAAATAAAATAAGTTAGGTATGTTTATAAAGTTGGTACCACTGGTTATATTAAAAAATTTAATATTTTTTTGAGAAACAATTTAAAATCTCATTAATGTCATTTTTTACATTTTTACAAAACTTATCTCCCCTAGCGATTTAAATTGACACCAAACTCGGTATAATTTGAATAATTTATAAAAGAAAAACAATTGACGATCATTTAAATGTTATTTTTGTTTTTCTACTAGAATTATTTTCCCAAGAAATTTGATACCACACACGATAGTATTTTGATAAAAATAAAAAAAGTTATGTTTATAAAGTTGGTACCACTGGTTCAATAAAGCTCATTAATGAACTTGAAGTCCGATTTTGGCTCAAGATCTTAAATATAAAATTTCAGTCCAAAATTCCAACGCGTTTTTAAGTTATGTAACATCCGGACAGACCGACAGCCCGACAGACTAACAGACCGACTTTTTTTTTAAATTATGTTTTTCACGTTATGTTATCACGATTACAATACTTCCCTCTATTGTAAAAATTGCATTTTATTAATTTTTATTAATACGGGTTGGTTTGGAAGCGAATGAATATTTCAAAAATATTTTGATGTGGAAATTTAGTGATTTCCTGTTAAATAAATTCTACGCGTTAACATAAACATTATTTCAAGCATAATATTCGTTAATTAGATGTAACAGGGTCAAGCTTAAAATGCTTAAAGTTTTAGTTCCTCCGAGGAAAGTGCGAACAAATGAACAATGTCCATTTTAACTTGTAAATCAGTTCATTCGGTCTTTTATTTTGTTTTACAACGCGCACATATTCTGCCGGGATGTTTCTGTAGTGCTGCCCGATGTAATCTAATGTAAAATACACGTAAACTACGTGTAGACTCATGTGGGTTAATTATAAAAGTACCTACGTGTTTATTTAAATCTCTATTATTTATGGTACATAAATAAATCAACACAACAAGCTGAAGTTTTATTTAAATAATGGTAAATTCGAAGCAAGAAAATGGAAATTGTTAGTATAATATTTAATGAGTTATTACTCACGAGAATAAAAGTTTACTATACGAACCGACGGCGAATATGCAAAC
Organism: Agonum fuliginosum; assembly: GCA_947534325.1. Taxonomy (NCBI): domain Eukaryota; kingdom Metazoa; phylum Arthropoda; class Insecta; order Coleoptera; family Carabidae; genus Agonum; species Agonum fuliginosum. The sequence continues at coordinate 13,837,980 of OX384038.1, read as the reverse complement.
AGTCATACTCTAATTTGTTGTCGCACTTAAACTGTATGCGTAAATTAAAAATAAATTGAGCCTTTTGAAACTGAAACAATGCTAAAACAAATTAGTATTGTTACCGTTTTACGACATTTTTATGCATTTCTGTTAAAGAACTCTCCACTCCTTTATTTAAATATAAGGAAAATTGTTTTTTTCAAAATCGGCATGAAAATCGTCATTTCCAGACTAATTTGCGGCATGAAAGTAAAATTTTCATGACTAGGCATGAAAATTTTATTTTCATGCCTAGTCATTTTTACTTTCAATTTTGTTTACTTGTCATGACAACTTTTTCTAAAATTTGTGACAGCTCTGATGATTTGTCACAGCTCTGATGATTTATGCAAACCTAATTTTTTTTATAATTTTAAGCTTAATTGCCGATTTAAAAAAAATAGAATACATCACGCGTCATAAAAATGTCTTTGCTTGACTCGGAGGCTTTGAAGAAATGCTCGGACGCTGCGCATCCTCGCATTCTTCAAACGCCTCCTCGTCTGCAATGAAACATTTTCATGACTTGTAATGTAATATACTATAATCTTAGGCAGTCAGTGATCTCTTTATATTTATACCTATAATAGCCGGAAAGTATACTACCTACGCATAAGGGTAGATTATAAAACATGTCAGAAGAAAACCTCTTATTTGCTTGTTCTCTTGCAACATGTAATTTTCCTACTTTATCAAAGGTGAAGAACGAATAGTATTCCCTCTTGTTATTCTAAATGCAATAAAATTTCTTGTTATCTTGTTACACAAATTTATGGTCTTCTTTCCACTTCACTTATTAGTAAATCATTGTAACGAACGATGTAACGATGAATAACTGAATGCTGAATATGGCAATTTCATTTAGTGTTTTCTATTGTAATAATTATAATAATGGCATTACATACATTCATTTGAATATGCCAAAATCAGTGGCGGATCCACGTGATATTTCAGGGAAAAAGGGGTCAGGGCTGTAGCCAGAGGGGGTAGTCCTGTAAAAACTATTGTCCTTCCTGAAGCTGAAAAGTTGATTTGTACCAACATTCATCATTTTACAAATAAAAATGTGGGAAAATTAATATTACCTATATATTATTTAGTTGCAAAAGAATATCGATGGAATACGAATTAAATTTTCAAATCAAATTTGATTTGGTAAAAAGAAATCCAAAATTTGAAAACTTTCAATTACAAGGCATTTAGGATTTAAAAATATATAGTTCCGTGTGAATATTGGTCAGTAAAGCTGTTAGTTTGCTTTCGGTCTATGTTAATTTAATTACAACAAGTCCCTTATGCATGTTTACTATTATTTAAGTTTTAATGAATCCTGCTACGTGCATTATAATTATATCACGACAGTGGTGGCAACATTTTAGGAATTTCTGGTCAGTTCTATATCGTATGAAACTTTTCTCTTTGTTTGCGCAGTGTGCGAGATGACAGCACAGTCCAGAGCTACGTCGACTGCGAGTGGCTGCGAACAGACATCTTGAAAAAGGATTCGCTGGACACCCCTGAGGATTCCGATTTAATAATCGGGTATTTGTTTACTGTAAGTAAACTTCTCTCTGTAAATATGTTGGCTTTTTTCTCTTTCTCTTGAAATATTTTCTGCAGTGAAACAAAAATTCTGATATTTACTTTTGTTCTTTTTTTGTTAAATAGGTATTATGTTTTTCTTTCTTTGGGAGAACTTTCAGCAATGCGGCAAGGATTAATTTTGTTCTTTTTAAATTCAATTCTAGGTAATCAGGAAAAGTCTTATTTATAATTATTATTATTTAGTACGTTAAAGCCTCATTTCCACCGACCGTTTTAGTCCTTAATGCATAATGTTTTATGCGTAAGGCGTAATGCGTAATGATTATTTATTGGCCATTTTCATCTTTTGTGTAAGGACTAATTCGACAGAGATGACATTATTTGTTGTCGAATTTTGTAATTTAATCATTTTTTGCGATATTACGGAATGGAAGAAATGTTAATTTGGTAAGTAAGGTATTCAGTTCCATATTTAGAAACAGACAGAAATTGACAACTCGAAACAAATAATAAATATGTCAATCATTATGCTTGTGCATTACGCTTTATGTTTGGAGTTTGCAAAGTTTTGTTGTTAAGCGTTGTTCTTATTAAACATAGATCTTAAGCATTAAAACAGCCGGTGGAAATGAAGCTGAATAGTTTACACGTCTAATGCGAGTATACCGGATGTCCACATAAAAAAACTATTTTCAATGAACCACTTTTCTATTTACTTGCTTTACCTTTATGGCGCACGTTTAAACTCGTACAGAATAAGAGAATTTTCAATGTCCAATTTAAACATTTTAACTTTTTAACCGTAATAATTAATTTTTCATGATTTTAGGTAAAATGTACAAATGTTTATGAAAAAATTACAAACTATAAATTAAAATATATTTTAAATCGAAGTAACTCGAAAACTACAACCATTTTATTTTACTTTGTATACGTTTTCAAAAGAATAATATAGTAGGTACTATTGAAATGAAGAATCGGTTGCGCGAACTACGAATTTTGGTCTTAGAGAAACATGTATAAATGAAGAAAAGAGAAAACTTCTCTAATCTCTATCTCAGAAACATTAGTCAGAAATTTTCTCATACTGATGCTTGCAACCCTTAGGGAATAATTTGTTCTGATAATTATTGTACTGTGTTCAGTGTTTATCGTTGTTGTTACGTATAGGTAACTCTTCCTAAGAGAACTCCATCTGGTGACGCAGTTGTTAGAAGCTGTCAAATAGACATTAAATCTTGAATAACTACGCTTCGTGTATGGTTATATTTAAGCAATATTATCTAAGTATTAAAAAAATACAAAAAATTAGTCAAATACTACAGTCTGTCACAGTGTACGTATTACAAAGTTTCGTTCGTATGTCTATCTGACAGCTTCTGCAGTCACCGCTATAGCGCTGCAATCTTAATCGAGATCGCCTATATAGGGTTATGGTGTGGAATTCAATATAATAATAACAATATATAACAATTTTATAACCTATAATAAATAGAGAAAAGAGAAAATAGGAAATAATAATAAATATTTATTTAAAATTAACATTAAAATACAAAGTATAAATCAATTACATCATTACAATTTACTCATTAAAAGTTCTTTTCAACATAGCCGATTTTAGAAGAGTCAGAAATTAATGTAGATCTGGATGCAAGCTGCTTTTGATGTAACCAAAGAAACATCGGAGGTAACTAGAGCTACATTTACGAATTTTAAATTTTTTTGTCAGTAGCACAAACTTTCGATACTGAAGATGCAAACGTTGTGAGTTTGTAAATTTATTATTAAAAATATTAATATTATGTATAACTTGAAAATGTCTTCAGTACAAGAAGTAACCGCACACACTGGCTCAAAGAAATTCTATACTATAATTTTGCCTTTCAGGGTGATCTGGAGCAAATGACGATAGTCCCAGATTCGAACCTCGTCAGCCTTCAATGCTCCCCAACAAGAACCCCCATCATCGACGCCAGTCTGGACTCAACAACCCCCGAAACAGTGACCATCCCCTCCACAGAGCCAACCCCCATATACAAGAAGAAACACACTCATCACACTAAAAACCACCATAAGAAGAAAAAGTACGGCTCCACGAAGAAAGAATTAACAGATTTTGAATAGAAGACAAGTGGACTACAGTTCTGTACATATATTTATTTTTCTTTACTTCCATATATTTAGATTGTTTAAATTGTGTTAGAGACTATTTGTTATTAGTAAGTGATAAGGGGGGAATAAGGAATATTGTCGCAAAATCAAAAATACCTATTATAAAATAATTATAAGCTGGTTTTATGCGAGTTAAGGTGTATTCACAGTATTATAACTTTCTATACAGAAGCACGATATTCTGAATATATTATGTTCGGTAACTTTTAATACAGAAATAATGTGATATCAGAACTGAGTATTCCTCGGATTATTCCAAAGATAATAATTTTAAAATAAACTGCTATATTTCACGATTTTAATTTATTATAAACTAACAAATACTTGTATTAAGATCTTAAGATCGTGTTTTTAAAACTAATTATAATAATTTACTTAACCTTTGAATTATGAGAATAAATAATAATATGGTGCCGTTAAATATACTCGTAACTAATAATTACTTAAAATAAAACTGCAATAACCAAATTTTGACTAAGGGATGTGCCATAAATACAACCAAATTAACTAGTACGACTAATTACGTGATTAAGCGTTCGAAACATGTTTAAATAATAATAGCGCAATTTTACAATATAGTTTCTGAAAAAAGTTTTTCTGATTGAACTGACCCAAACCAATGTAACTAGTTTGAATTCAAGGAACAGTGAAACCAAATTCTGAATTTATTGGTCGATCGTTGTTCGATTTATGTCGGATTTATGCTATTAAAGCCTTCACGAGAATTTGGTGCTTCGCTGGGTTATTGGTTTGGACTTGGCTTAAATGGAGTAAAATGTGATAATATATAAATTTAGTTATGATTTCTACTGTTTAGGTAAAGGACATCTTCAAGATAAACGATTATTTATAAAAATAAAAATACGGAATGCAATAAAAATACGTCATAATGACTAATAAAATTTATGAATACACCATTTGAATCTTGAGTAGGTACATTTTTTCAGGAAATTCAAATATTAACCAGGTACTCAAAATTGTATTTAATTGAATAAGATTAACAAAATTTGTACTATTATGCTGAATTGAATTATCTGGATACCTAATAAGAATTATAAGTACATTTAAAAAGAAACAATCTAAATTTTCCAGGACAAGAGGCTCCCTGGTTGTTTTTCTGTTGCCTACGACCATAGTACCACTTAGAAACAATGGGAATAAAGTATGGCGAACTCAGGTATAACGCAGGAAAACATCTTACTCAAATGTACAGTTATTTTCGAGGGTGTCCCTCTCCCGTGGAAAAATTTGTAGAAATCAGGATATTTCTCTCGTTACAGCTGAGTTCTTCTATAATTATTAACTGTTTAAAGTCGTTACCTGATCATCTGTCAAATCCACAAAAAACTTCCAGTGACGGTGACGGGTGATGCGCTCCTCTTGCTACTCGAGGGGCATCTAGTGTAAGTTCGGAGCACCCACGACACAAACGAATAAAAAAACACACTGGCGGAATGTAAACTCGCTCAATTCCCTCATCTAACTCTAAAAATAGCAGGCACGGTGTTTCCAGCTTTAAATACATATCCCAGTGTCGGGAACACTTCAGTCAGTCGCTGCGCATGCGAGCTGTCACGCACATTGCGCATGCGTTCACCGAGAACGACTTTGACAGTTTGCCGGCAGCTGGAGTGATTGTAAAAATTATTTATTAACTATTTATTTATTAATATTTATTTAGTATTTTCTGTTCTGTGATTAGTGCAATTGTTTATTTATTCTTGTTGTGAATTTTGTTTTACTGTGGAACTTTTGTTTCGACTTGGTGCGGCAATTGAAACTTGAAACTCGCCGGTTTTTTTAAGGTTAGTGACTTTTTTATTTGATAGTTTTAGTTTGGTATTATTTTAATAAAAATGCTGAACGCGTTGGAAGAAAGTTGATTAGTGTGCTGAAATGTTTCTCAATATTTCCGGTCCTCATTAGTATCTTTCAAATGTTTAAAAATAAGCTGAAATTCCTGACATTTCTGTAAAATCTTCAATTTATTCAAATAAACTTGTTTCTAATGATTGTTATTTAAATAAATAAAGAATGTATGTTGAAGTTTTTTAAACAAAAGAGTATTTTTAACGTTTTTGTTTTCTGTTATTCTTTTATAACACAAAATATGATGAGGAAGTTGTAACACTTAATTTACAAGAATAGTCTACTGTCGAGTTCAAAAACATATTTTCAGAATAATGTGCTTCTGTATACATAAATCTATGCCAAAATAAAGTATTATTTGTTTAAGAAAATATATTTATATTGTTAGAATAATAATTTTCTACTACTATCATAAATACGTATTCTTCAAATTGTGCTTTGATATAATAATAAATAAACAATAGTGTAATCGTACAGGCTGAAGCAAAAAATATTTATATAGTACTATTTTTTGAAGCTCCCTGTATCGTTTAGAAAATAACAAAGCATATATATTAAACGTTCAAACAGTGTTGTATAAATCCACATTTTGTTTTTTTTGTATAAATGTACCTGCATGACAATAGCCACTTGTTAAAAATTTCACTGTTCTGAGTTTTGTAAAATAAAATCGCAGTATTTTGGTACATTTGGCAATTTGCGTTCTGCGTTCCATAGCTATTAGCTGTCATGAAACAAAGGTAATATTTTGCGTTTCGTTGATCTGTATCTACGTCAGTACCTATCATATCGCTATTCGCAGGAACTTGGCACAACTTTTGCGACAATAATGCATTTATTTTATTTTTGACGATTTGCCAAATGTGTCACTGTACAATCGTCTATTATATACAAATATTAGGTAGGCGATAAATTATTTATTATGCGTCAGTAGAAGTACAATAAAATATAGCTTTTCAACAAAGTCTCATGTTTTTCTCTTTTCTCTTTAATCATTTCAAAAGATTATCCTCTCAATCCGCACACTACTTTGTCTAAAGCTCTAAAGGAACGATGATTATTCATATACCTAGGTACTTGTAGCGTTAAATTCAAGTAGGTATATTTTATACATCAAAGGAATTCCAGACATAGAACTGTTAGTATAAAGCACTACATGTAAATGTGCACTAATTTTAATTCCAAAAGTAATTAATTAACTTTGATTTTACCACAGAACTGTTTTGGCGAATAACATGATTTCCTAAATAACAGATTAAATAAGTAATGAATTATACTTCATTCATCGTTCACCACTTCCCGTCAATGTATTTTTTTTCTCAAAAAATCTCATAAGCCGCAAGAAAATGACAAAACGACTGTTTGTATATGAATTGATTTTTCTTTTGCAATTGATCAATATATCTATAATAACGAATGTTGAAAAGAAGTAACGCCGACTTTGTTGAAAGATCATTATCTTGAATATTATGTAATAATGATTATTTATTTATTTACATATTGTTATTTTCATACATTATTAACGTGAAAATATTGAATTATTGAAAAAAATATCATGGTAGCGTGGTGTTTTAGAATAATCGCGAAAATTACGAGTTTCGACGTTTCGAGCTGATTGATCTAGGTTACTATACCTACCTATTGATGGTAACCACCATTAGTTAATTTACATTGCTTAACTCGAATTAAAAAAAAACATATTTAATTGAAAACTTTAATTTATCTACATATTTGCAATTTTTTTCTGTTATGGAATTTTTTTTAGAGAAGAATAGGTTCCATGTAGTACCATCATCCCATCCGGTTAAGTATTACTAAGTAGGTACCATATTTAAAAATTAAATAAATTATAAGTACCTATGGCATTTGCATTATATTAGTTCGTTACTATGTTGAAATAAATTATTTCGTATTACGTACTTGTAAAATTATCGAGAAAATTATTTAATAATCAAGCTATTGATATTTTAATACAAAGTACATGGGTCCTGTTTCATCTCTTTAAGTTATTCAAGAATGGACAACTACCTACTGGCGTTTTTAGAATATACTTTAGGCCATCAGGAATAATAGATAAAAATTTGTTAAATAATATTTCATTTAATATTAAAACTGAAATTTCACAACGCTGATTAACATTTTTATTAATTTACCTACTTACCTATGTTTTTTTTTTCAAATTCAAATTCAACATAATAATTTTATTTGTAGGTCTAGTTCTCTTTACCAAATTTAAAACTAATTGACTCAACCTTCAATAATTTCCAATTACCTATTTTCGCCTATTTTGCTATTTTCTATGAGAGCGTATGAGAGTTTTACGGGTTCTATTGTAATTTCGTAATATATTACTCGTACATAATTCAAATAACTACGTAGTTCCTAGTACATACTTTTAAAATTAATGATAATATAAATCATAAGACCGAACTTCAGAAAAAGTCCTAAATCCGTTCCTGCAATAATGCGTCAAATCAAAATAGAAATTAATCATACTGCCTCTTAAAAACTCTTGTAAAAAATCACAAAACGGGGATGATTTTTTGCCGTTCGGGTTCGTTCACCTCCACTCCCTCTTTTAGGCGCTTCTCCCTCCTGAAAAGGCGTGAAGTGACATCTCGCCCCTTCATCGGGGGCCTTGCCCCCTGTACCCCTCATACGCGAAGTAGTGGGGGTAAAACGTGACGAAACCGCTCCTTAAGTGGAAGCACGTGCCGTAGACAAAATCACAGTTTGTCGTCGAGAAAAGGAGGATAAACAGTGCAGGAACGGAGTGCCCCATAAACACCAGCAGTAAAATATGTTGAGTAGGGAGGACAAAAAGTAGTTAAAGAGTTTAATTAAATTTAGGCGGAGGGTGTTTATTTTGGGCCGTGGTCACAGATGCTTAATTTTATTATAAACATGCTGGGGGTTTAAAAGATCCTAAGCAAGCCTTGTTCAATGCCGAACATTTAGGAGTTGACACTGTAAAATGAGTTAATACAAAATAAACAATATCGTCTAAAATAAACATGATTAAAATTAAAGTGACACAAACGAGACATAAACGAACAATAAATTATATTTTACTCTGATAAAATGTTTTGCAAAATTCAATTTTTTTAGAGCTAATTAACTGTTATACTATAATTGTAGCAGAAATAGGTAAATTGATACACGAACACCACGAATAATAATTATTCTAATCGGTCTGCAGCAGTGTCAAATTTTGCTTACTTCGACATTAGAAAAAATTTAATATTAAAAATATTAGAACACATTGCAGCGTAAGTTCGATTAGTTCATATTTTGTGTTTGTTTATTTGGGCAATAGTCTAATAAAATATATCTCGATGTCATTATTTTGCAGGTAAAATTATTTCTTAAGTTTGTGCTTATAGGTAACATTCCTCGACAAATTGAATGATGATGTCATTTGTCATTTGTCTCGAATTGTTATCAAGCAACAATCTTTTGAAATAAAATTTTTCAGCAAAATAATTGACCCTTGATATATTACTATTGAAATTTTTTATTAAAACTAAAATTGTTGTATTTCGACGTTTGGACCTATGTTCCGGTCATAAGCAAGCAGTTTTGAATTTTTGATTTAAAAAAATATTTAAAATACATTTTAATTTGGTGTACATACATACATAGGTCGAAACGGCACAACTTTTAAAATAAATAATTAAAGCCTTAAACCCAACTAAATTTTGAAATGTCTAATTCATCAACCTACTACATTTTTCGGCTTAACTTAAATCAAATAACATAAAAGTAATGTTAATACTTGGTGGTAGTGTTCCAGCAGGATCACAGGGATACTATTTTTAGTGTTGAATATTTTTTAAGAGAGCAGTAACACTGTATTTCATTGTATCAACGAACAACGAGTATCTGGAGAAGAATCTAATTATTTAGATAATCACAAATATAATTCTTCCTGAGTGAGATTTGAAGCAACAATCTTCCTCTGGCTGAACGGAACACAACTTTGACATTTTATTTAGCTATAGATCATTAACGCAGCTTTAATTTAAATGTATTTAACTAGGTATTTGTACATTTTTATTAATTACGCTTTGTAGAATTTGTGTAGTATTTTTGTAGTATTTTATTTGATTAAGACCTCGATTAAGACACTCCAAATTTTAAATTCCTTACCAGCGTTTGAGAACCCTCCCCCTTTCCAGCACGTGGTCTTGGCGCAGCACGTACCACGTCCGTTTCCTTCCCTCGGGTACATAAAATCCAAAAAGAAATTATTGTAAGCCCAATGAAGCCGTAGTTTTCCTTTCCACGTAAAATGAACTTCAATTCCAGGCCAGATTTTCTTACATCCCGCGTTCGATCTGAATCCCGAATTTCACGGGATTATTCTCCTCTGGAACAATGATTCCTACGGGATTATCTTGATCACGTTGTTCCGCTTGGTGGAATTAGTGGTCGCGGTAACCGGTAACGGTAACCCAGCAGCATAGTCGACGAGTCAGGGGCTCTAGCTTTCCACATCACATGACTTTATTCACTTTTCAATTATTTTATTTTTTTAAATAAATACTGTAATAAATATGATTGATATTGTACGGACATTGTGTTCTATGCTGTTTTCGTAAATTATTTCCAAAATTCCGTTTTGTGATATTGGGGAATAGAGCTGGGCGCGTGAGTAATTTTTTGTGCATGATCACGCACGCTCACGAAATTGAAAACGGAATCACGCACTTTATTTTACGTTTGACTCACTCACGCTCACGAATTTGTTTTTATAGTCACGTCCGATCACGCACGACGGATCACGTTAAAATATTTTAAAGAAATTGTACAATGAAAATTTACTTTACCTCCGCAAAAATCGTAAATGGATCAACAACTTTTGCTCCAATTTTTTCGCTCCATCTGTACCTACGCTGCCTGTGTACTGGATCGCTAAGTCGTATAAAGTAGCAATAATCCATAATTATCATTTGTTTTGTGTTGATATTTTGCAAATTGTGTGTTAGGTCGTGATTTGTGATTTTTACTCACGCCCGAAATAATTTCGATCACGCCCGATTACGCACTACATTACATGTCACTAACGCTTACACCCATTCAAATTTACAAAACCGCTTACGCTCACGCGGGTCACGCCGTGTCTCGACGTGACCCGAAAATTTCACGCCCCGTGCCACCTCTATTGGGGAATTCTTATTTCTTTTATTACTCATAGCAAACATCTGTTGCATTATGCATTCAACACGAAAACTATACATCGAGAAATTCTGAAATCTGTAAAACCTGAACGTATTTCCACTTCAGGCGCAGTAATCAAAATTTCCTACAATTTTTTCCAACTTTTGAGACACTCGACACTGATTACACAAGTTTAGTTTGTTGAGCTTCAGTTTAGGTTTACGTAAAATAATTTACGATGCACTATTCCTATGAATAAAGTCTTATAAAATATAAAATGTCGACGCCTATGTCGAAACATTCTGGTTGGATGTAGTGCACGAACCCGATAAAGGATGTCTTATCATCATATTTGTAATGGCCACCCTAGAGATTTGTCGATAACTAAAACTAAGCTGATTCAACTTTTCTTCATGCTAGACAGGGTTTTATGTTACTGTCCATTGGGTTTTGCAGAGGAAAGTGCCTAGTTTATGATAAATGCCTGCAGGAATTCTCTTAAGTGGCAAAGAAAATTGTTTCTACAGGTAAAATATAGTTTGATATTATTCACGACGACCATTAACTACTTCTGTTACATGAATCACTCAACTCTTCTTGAAATACGAATGTAAAATCTAAAATGTTTAAAACCAATTATTTTATTCGTAAGTATTTAACCTACGTTTTTAAACCCGATGCGTTTTTCCTAAAACTATTATAAACAGCTCAGCAAAGAAAATCGCTCACTTTAAGTAGGATTTATTTTAGCCATATAATATAGCTTGATTTATATAAACAATGAGTGCTGTAAATAAATAAAATAAAATTAATGAGTACCTACCTAACCTATTTGTTAGTACACAGGATCTACTCTTGTATATAATTGGCACGAACCTTTAAAACATGAATGAACTCAAACGTGCATAACTTGTTAATGTTTTAATTTCTCATTTTATTAAAATTAAATTTCTTGCTTTCGTCCAACAAAAATTAATTAAAGAAAACAAACACTCTCAAATTTCTTTTCATACTGCAAGTCATAAAATCAGAAATTCTATTTGAACCCCACAATGAAACGTAATGAGCCATGAAAAATTAATTAGTCCAATCGGCAATGTTCAAACGAAACCTTTAACCCTGTAAATACAAACAGAAGCAAGTCATTTAATCCTGAAGAGTATGAACTTTGAACCTGAAAACTGAGCACAGAACTTGAATGGTGGGAGTTTCAGAAAACAACAGCACATTTTCAGAATTTCCATTTGCCAGAAGCTTTTAGTCTTTTCATTAAACCACATCTTCCTGTTCTTGCAAGCAAAAGGCTGATTTATACAGTGAAGATGAAAAACAACGAAAGAGTGAAATTTTTCCATAAATACCTACGTTCTTTTTCCTTTTGTATTAGAAAGTTGATAATTATAAAATATAAGTTGTTATTTTGAGAAAATTACTATTATATTTAAATAATATATAGGTACCTACCTACTCGTGAAAATTGTACAATATTACCGAATTATTATTTTTTAATTGTTTTTGTAATTTTCTATCAAGTGTCGACAGCAATATCCATCGACCTTACATATTCTAGACCAGTATGCGGGCCAATGTGTTGGCAAGGAGATGAAGTCAACATCATATAGACAAAGAGTGCGCGGGGGTTAGAACAATTCTCCATGAATGGTTGCATAAAATATAAATTTTGTTAAGTGGCTATTAAATAATACCTACTAAAATTGATGAAAATGTTATAAACATACGTGTTCCTTCTTTTATTACTCAATATAATTTACAAATTGCTTCTTTTATTTATATTACTTAAGATAAATGCATCTAAAATCTAGAATTGTAAACGTCAGTTTGACAGATGCTGCATATTTAACAGTCATTTGTTGAACATTTATTATATCATTTGCTAAAAATTGTGTAAAATAGTCAACGTGCAATGATCCATGATGGCTTCAAGAAATTTCGAGTATATACTTTGTCTAGATTATATATGGTCGAAGGTAATATCAGTTATTAGTTATAAATTTTACTTACGAAGCACTATAATTTATTTAACTTCTGCTATGGTAAAATCTTGCTAGACAACAACTGTCCATTGATTAACCAAATTCAAATATGTTAATAACAATTAACTATAGTATGACAGTTGGAGCACGAGCGATAGCGAGTTCTCCTATCATACGAGTTTTTCAATGAACCTTTCCATAAGTGTTTTACACACAATTTTTTCTACTAAAGTGAGAAATATTCAAAATTAATAAAATAAAATTGGAAATATAATATTAACAAATTTAAGAAAAACAAATCAGGTAGGCTTGCTGTCATAGCTGAAAAAAATAACAATATCTAAAACTGACAGTTCATTTTTATAAATTTGCATTTATGGTGTGATTTATGATAAAATAATGACATTTCATGCAGAAAGTTGTTGTGATAGTGAAAGTAAATTTATTTGTACCGCTTTGGGCATTTTACAGCAATTGTGAATCTGAACTCCAAAGTCAAAAATATCCTGACAGCTTTAACCTTCCAGTAACTGCACAATTTCTAGTTCAGCAACATAATTTGTCTCAAATTCAGTGAAAATCGTCTATTTCAATACTTATTACAGAAATGTCAAAAAAAGTGTTTAATATATAAAAAATATACTTTTTGAAACATTCGCACTCAATGCACAAAATAAGTGTGGAAATTATTTTTTTCACGATATGCGGAGAAAACACAATTTTCTTCTCGCGAAATAGTGAGGAAAGTAGGTTTTACCTCTCTAGAGAGGAAAGTAAATACTGTTACCACCAGTGTTATTTTACGATGAAATATTTTAAAAATTGTAAGTAAATTTATTATTTTATTGACAATTCAACTCATGTGTCATCTGTCAAAAATGGACCAATCAATTTTGAGGATTTTTAAATTTTCCACCAATTGAAACGAATTTTTTCGACAATTTATCACTAGTGCTCGCAGCGACATAATTTTTCGACAATTTTCACTAGTGATCCAATCGACAATTTTAAACAATTGAATATATCTTTATTAATCAAAATCCTATTATTATAACTGTTGTAATGGAAGTGAAGCTATTTATAAATCATTTTCATAAAGAAAGAATACATTTTTATTCGGTGAATTGTCCTCCGAATACCATTCGTGTTCCAAGTTATGTAGACAATTTTTGTGGCGGCATCACTCATGATTATTACGCTTAAGAAAATAGCACTCGTGCTAATCAAGCGTAATAATCATTCGTGATACAGCAACAAAAATTGTCGACATAACTTGGAACACTAGTGGTATTATATATGAAAATTCTGATTTTATAGTGATATATTGTAAACTATTATTTTACAATTTATGTTTTATACTTTCTTTTTTTCTACTATTTCACGATTTTATAACTTAAATTTAATTTGGCATATTGGCTGCATTTCGTTGTTTTCAAACGTCATTCTGACAGATGGCAGTTATAACCTAACTTCTAGTTATGTGTTTCTTCTACATTTACAATGTTTTTAAATATGTCGTGAAAAAATGTTGTATTTAACACGAGAGGAAAGCTCTTTTTCCACTCTTGCTCGATTGCTTCACTCGCTTCGCTCGTGACACAATCTTCGAGCTCGAGTGGGAAAAAGAAGTGCTTTCCTCTCTAGTTGGACAAATAACTATTCAGCAACCAATGTTTCAAAAGCCTACTTTCACCATCAATAATTTTATTATCTGAAAACATGTTAATTTGCACTTTCGTAAAAAAATATTTTGTGTATACCTCGTCTAGTAGTGTTAATTAGTCTCCTCTTGTGTTCTTAATTTTTTGTCATGTTTTAATTGTTCTCTTGACAACTAGATATTCAGCATCTCATTGTCATTATTTTATTTTCTTTCTCTGAATAACAGTGCGTTTCTCTTCCACGTCTTATGTTCTTTCCTTTCTTCCTTCATTAGGAGAATTCTGCGGATGCTTAGGAATTATGTCTCATTAAATTATTGACGATGGTTGCATTGTTGATTTATTTTTCGGAAATTTTAGAAGAGGAAAAATGTAAAAAGAGGGTAATAAGAGTGTTAATGAATTTTTCATGTTTTCAAGCGTTGGAAAAGGTTTTTTCAAGGGACTTTTAATGAAGTTAAATGCAACTCTAGAGCTTTGAACATCTCAAAGTTGTGAATACAAAATAATTATGAGTGATTATGAAAAGTGTTTTGAATATATAATCGTTTACTTTTGTTCTAACAGCTACAGTTTATAGTAAGGACGTTGTACACCGAGGTAGGAATTTCAAATAAATAACTCCTATTTAACTATCAACTAAGTTATATAACTTACTCGTAATCTAGCAACGACTTATTATTTTTATCTTCATGACACACCCATTCACGTTATTTTTACCATCGCTTATTTTATCCTTTATTAGTCCTATCAACTATCAAATAAAAGAAATACTTTAAAATTCAAATTAAAGCTATTCATACGTTGAATAACCTAGTTTGACTTACTAGCAATAAAATGAAGCTTTAAGGTACAAGTAAGTTGTTAAAGGTCGATATGTGTTTGCCTAATAGGCACTTTTTTGATATAAATTGAATCTTGACTATTGAAATTTTGATGTTGAAAGATCGAATAACGAGTACACCAGTCGCAATTGTTGTAATTTTGTTATGAATTCATACGTTCGATGATAATGGCTGACGAGCAGTCATTCTCGTCATGAAGTTCTTACTAAAGTTATTTAGTTTTTGATTTCTTGTCAAATGGTCATCGTGTAAAATTGATCATGTTACGCCGTGAGTCATTTTTGACTCGATTTTGTAAAATTCATTTGTCCCGATGAAGGCTAAATAAGTTGCCGAAACGTCGACCATATGAGAAAATAACAAAAATTACAACAATTGCGACTGGTGTATCCGTTATTCGACATTTCAACATCACTTTTCTAATGTCAGACAAAATGTTATTTCATGTACGACCTACTAATCTATTTTTGCGATAGCCGTGGTTTATTTTACTCATTTTCCTGTAGTAGGTAGACAATAAATGGCAAAATTGAAAATATCAAATTTGTTTTTTAATCATAAATAATCTGTTATTTTATAACTGATTTGCCATAGTTAAAGTTCTATAAACATTCAGAAAAATTTTACTT
The DNA here is from genome assembly GCA_947534325.1 of Agonum fuliginosum. NCBI lineage: Eukaryota > Metazoa > Arthropoda > Insecta > Coleoptera > Carabidae > Agonum > Agonum fuliginosum. The sequence goes on along the minus strand of OX384038.1, from coordinate 13,822,084 downwards.
CAAATTCAGCTATTCCATTTTCTTGCGTGACTACTATGCATCATAACACATTACTATCATAAAAATGAATGTTCTTGCCGGTTCTTGCATACTATGTTCATGTTCTATTGACAGCATAATGATTAACGTATCAGGTTTGGAAGCCAGCGAATCCGAGTTCGATTCCCAGTAGTAAATAAAATATTGCACTTGGTTCAATAGAACTTATTCTAGTAAAAAATATGTCCAACGCCACCATTGTTTTCCTTAATTCAGATATAAAAACTGCACTAGGACAAAAAGTAAAATAAATGCTTAATTGAACCGAAAAAGTTTGAAAAATAACACAGACAATATGCTAGCACTAATAAATTTAATTTTTTCTAAGAAACAAAAGAATAGGGTGAACAACGTCAACGAAAATCACAAAAAACCTTCAAATTACTGGAAAAGCAGCTAAGCAGCAACAAAAACATTAATTCCATTACCCCTTATTTGACGGACGCCCCTGCATCTCTAGACAAAAGAGCAACAGCAGGATGTGCTCGTCGCCGCGTCAAGCGCTCCGCTTCAGCGTTCCGTGACGTCACTTCCGCAAGAAATTCACTTTCCGGTGTGTGACAGTCTTTTTAGGAGTTTTCAGACGTTTTTGTCGACGACGTGAGAGCGATTTGCTGTAAGGTCTTAGAAGGCCGTGGAGCTTGGACGTTTTCAAAGTATGGTTCGTGGTGTAGTTGGCGTGGACGAGTGCACGAGTGGCACTTGTTTTCACCAAGCAACGCCTTCTAGATGTTGCTGAAGATTTGTGGAGGGGAAAAAATTGTGTAATTAAGGAAGTTTTTGCGAGTTTACTCCAGAAGGACTGAATTTTTTTGATTATTACAGCAAAATGAGTTTATTTCGAAAACTAAATAACCAAAAGCATAGTGTAACAAGTAAGCTTTAAGTATCATTCACATAAACCTAAATGAAGACCATATGAATTATTATAGCGCCTCTGCCGGCTGACTTGTGATGTAAAATATAAATGACATAGTCTTATTTTTCTAAATAAGTTGGCAATGATCAATGATCATTATTAATTTTTATTTTATTTTATAATTTGAAAATAAGATTTAAAACACAATATTTGTTACTGATAATATTGATAAAAATTATATGACGCTACATTAAAAAAACACACTTTTAAGTTATCTGTCACTTGAGCTGTCGGGATGCAGCTAAAAAAATTCAAATTTGCATAGTTATTATTTTCACCTAATAAACTAATGGTCATTTATATTAAAAACGGACATAATTCGATATTTCATTATTACATATAGCTTATATTAAAAACGGCTAAGTGATTCTGTATGCATGAATTTCTATTTTACTTCACTTTTTTCCCATAAGGAAGCATTAGTTCCATTTCGGTCACAGCATTGTGATTGGAGATTACTAAGCATGCGCATTGAATAATTAATATGGTATATTGTATTGCAGTGTCAAAGTATCATTTCGCATAAAATGCAGTGTGATTGCATTGCAAAATATTAAACATTAATTTTTCAAATGATCATAATTTATAGACAAATTATAGATTATACGTACACTACAATTTGGTTGTTAGAAAAGAAGTAACTTAAAGGATATTGACAATATAAACAATTTGGCATTTTTGCAGTTTCAAATAATAATCCGTGGCACTATTAACAATCTGGTGAACTAATACAGTGGTTTTCTAATTGATTTCAATTTTTATTCTCGGTTACAACATTGTTTCAGTACCAGTTGTTAATGCAAATTTTGTCGCTGTCCGAAAAAGTAATAAATTTTATTGTTGGCCGAAGTTGGAACACACCGACAGAGCTTTATCCATCGATATGCAAACACTGACTTTTTGTTATTTTTTACTTGTTCCAAATAAAAGTTTTAGAGCATAAATTCTGCATCTAAATCAATATACGAAATAAAATTTGTACGCTTTGTATGGCAGAAGGTAGTTGTAAACTTCGAATATTACCTGGAAAATTGAAACAAATATCTACCTTTATCTAGAAATTTTATATCACTGAGTTTAAGTTTTCATCAGTGCATAGTGGGTATTAAAAATTAATTGTAATTTAATGGAAATACCTAACTTAAATTTAAATAACACATCTATATTATTTATTTTCAGTAAATTATAACCAAATTATCATTATTAAATAATACGATTATACTTTATGATGAAAGTTGTAATATTATGCATTATTTATTACCCGATAATGGCTTTATTGGCTCAAATGTACATAGTTTTGAATAAAATATCAAAATTTAGTTTAAATTTTTCATTGCAATAATTATTGTACAACATGGCAGATAATATTAATTCATAAAGTACCGCGGACTAATCCAATACCCAGTAGGCACAATAAATTGCAGTTTTACTTTTAATCAGTTCATTCGAGTACGCACTTATAAAATAAAACATGAAACTCAAACAAGTCGTTTTATTAAACAATGCATAATACTGTAATATCCATTTTATGTATAATTTCAGCATAAATTCAAATTTTGTATTAAAAGGAATTGTTCAAAATTAAATGTTAATCGTTAAAATTTAACATTCAATTCTGTTTGTAGTTGAAATTGCAATTCCAATCAGTTATACATCAAAAAGATAACAAAACGTGAACAGCATCACCTACATACCTGATGACTGATGAAATTCACTTTGATAAATGTTGCGCATCAGCAGGCAAAAAAACCTTCAGAACTGAAGTTGAAAACCCCGGATTTATTGGAAAATCCCTTCATCATCATAACTTTAATTCCTGTTTTCATTCCTGTAGCCAGATTAACTTAAAACAAACAGAAGCAATAAACAATGAACCCTAACTAACAAACAAACGGAACAAAAGAAAGCATGGGCGTCCAAGAGAGGAATAAAAGGAAATCTTTGTCTTTTCTTTGATTATGATAAAAAAATGATTTTCTACATGGAACAGAATTTAGTAGATTTGTAATATAAAAAAATTAATTATAAAAATAATAATAATAGTTATTGGGCTTGTGACATTTTCAGAAAACTGTTCTAATTTTTTATGGATTAGGTACTGAACTCATTTTTAAATTAAGATCATCACTTATGCTTGTCATTTTGTTAAATGTTAAATGAAATTGATTATTTTATAGAAATATATTTATATTATTGTGAAATGCAGATACAGGAGTTAGAATTAAGATATAAATTTTGCTGAATACAACAGTAACAAAAATTTGCGAAATATCTTTTAGCTTATTAGACCGTATTTATGAAAGTTCCGCAAGAAGATTTAAGGCTTGAAGTTTTCTGGATGACATATCTAAAGGATACATGCTTAAAGAAGGCTGGATGCCGAAAACAATTTGAAGTAAAGAACTGTTAAAATAACCTAAAAATGACTATATTTACGAGTATAATCGTTTCTTAGGTATTACTCAAGAAACTGCAATACTTTAAGTGGCCCGTCTACTACCTAAAATCCAGCATAAAATGTACTAACGTAGCGAGTGTTTTGTGGCCAGTACAAGAATGGTAAAATTTTATTTCAACCAGGATTTAATACAGAAAGAATGGATCTACAGATGTGCCTTTTTAAAATTTTGATGAAAAAATTGTACATGAATATAAAAATTACGACAAAATAAAAAAAAATCCAATTTTATGCAAACTTTACACGGTTATATCTCATGATACAAATTAATTTTTAAAATTTTAAAAAGGCACATCTGTAGATCCATTCTTTCTTTATTAAATGTTTATAAAAACATTATCCTGAATTCAATAATAATCTGACAGTTTACTCGCAACGAAAACACTTTTACAGTATTTTTCAACTTCAAAATGACATTGCATTGCTAGGATGAGGCAAAGGGGCAAAGTACGAGTTTCGGGCTGATTTCAGGCAGCCCTAGTAATGGGAAAAAAGTGGAATGAAAAAAAAAATTAAATCGAGAGTATTCTAAGAATTCGGTAAAAACGTAGACGACCCTCTTAAGCCGTACACACTGAGAGCGTTCCCCGCAACGTAACCATATCCCGTATACCAGTGTGTACGGACTAACGTACCTAACGTCGTTACGAACATTTTTGTGGTACGGATTAGTTTGGACGGGAAGCGAACTTCATCAAGAAAATAGTTGCTGAATTTTTATGGAGCGCTAGAAAGAACGCGACGCGACGATGTTCATAACAGGGTTGTGAAAAACCCGGGTTTTTCATGATTTGCCCAGCCCAGTGGGTTTTTTTGAAAAAACCCAGTAGTGGGCAGTTAAAAAATATAATTGTGTAATTTCTGTCTTCATTTTAATTTCAATGCACTTGTTTTATATCGTTGAAAAGAGAAAAATATCTCCGTTAAAATATATATGAAAATTTGGATTTGGTTTGAATTTCTGAAAATCTGTAAGAGATAAAAAAAAATTTGAGGACTACTGTGAATTCCTCGTTAAAAACTGCCTATAGATGGTGCAAATTAGAAACTTGTACTAATTCAAACAAAAAAGTTATAGGTGAGAAACGAAATTTGCAAAATTTACATTTTTGCGTATATCTAGTCACCTACGCATTTTTGTGGGAAAACAAAAACATTTCTAAATAACCCCCTAAAGGGTCAACTTTTGTCTAATTTAACCAACTTCGTATTTCTTATGGTTCCCCATGCTTAAACAGTTTCATAGGACAGCCTGTATACAATTTTTAAATAAAATGGGTTTTTTCATGGGTTTTTTTCGGGTTTTTTCAGGCGGGTTTTTTCCCGGGCTGGGCAAAATCACAACAAGCCTGGTTCATACTGAACTGAGTGCTGCGATAACAACGTGTATCATAATATTACGCGACTTCGTTACGAGACGCGGTTTAAGCCCCGTACACACTGAGAGCGTTCCCCGTAACGTAACCACGTACCGTAACAGTGTGTACGGAGTATCGTAACGTCGTCGCGTAACATTTTTGTGGTACGCGACGCGATACGCAGCGTTCCATCATAGTGTCGGTAAACTGGCGCGCATCAAAGGAAGAACGCGTTGAAGTTCCGGGCTAGTTAGGACGGGCAGCGAACTTCTCTACGTATCAAGCCGTGTTGTGGCCGTATCTTATTAATAAAATAGTTGCTGAATTAATTTTATGGAGCGCTACGATAAACGCGACGCGACGATGATCATATTGAGTGCTGCGACAAAAACTCGTATCATGATGTTACGCGGATTTGTTACGAGACGCGGTTACGTTACGGTGTTACGCTCTCAGTCAGGGTTGGCACGTTTAAAACATTTCGTTTTAAACAAATGTTTAAAACTTGTTTAAAACAAAGCAAGTTTTTAAAGCACGTTTTAAACATGTTTAAAACACGTTTTAAACATATATTTGAAACACGTTTTAAACATTTTTAATACTTTATCTACGTAACAAAACAAAGTTCATATTGCTAATAATAGTGTACCTATAACATATACTGTTTCTCACTATTGTTGTCACCCATAGCCATAATAATAAGTGTAGGTAGGGGAATCCCCAGCATATTTATCGTCATAGTGCGTAATGATGCATATTTCAGAACTCCTTGCTGATTAAAACATTGTTTTTTTTGTGTTTCAAACATGTTTTTTTTAAATCAGTAAAAAACACGTTTTAAACAAAAAAAACAGTTTTTTTTGTTTAAAATAAAAAAAACATGTTTTTTGCCAACCCTGCTATCAGTGTGTCTGTGTACGAGGCTTAGGTTTCTAATGCCAAGTCCACAAACAAATATTAAATTGGAAAAATAAAAGCAAATGGAACTTAACTGTCAAATGGATCAAAAATGTTTGATTCAATTTTATCTGCTTTACCCTACCTTTAAAATTTCTAAGTCAATTAATACCCATACAGAAAAACTTTTACCTTTGGCGATAAAACATTACTGTTTCTTCAGCGGCAATCAACTTTTTGTTTCAACTGATATTGGACAACCTTATTTTAGCGTCATAAAAAATACTGCTATTCGTAATTTTAAACTTGTGCCCCTGGAAAATGTTATGTGGGCGCCCATGAATAAAAGAAGGAAAAACAGAAATTATGTACGATTATTGCAACAGAAGCGCTATGCGCGTGTCCATAGCAAGTCACGTTTTTATGTGACAAATGCCTGTAGCACATAAATCCGTACCGACGGACGTAGCTCTGTAGCAGTAAATTCACATTTACTTGAAAAATAAAAAAATCGTAAAGCCTCCCGTTGTTGAAGGTTTTATGTGCGTATCTGCGGACGTGGCCAGTTCGCCGTTCATCTGTTTCTGATTTTTTTCGTCGCCCAAGAGAGATAAACGCACGTGGAAAAAATTGAAGTGTGCTCAGTGAGAGAAAAAAGTTGAAGAGTTGAGTGTTGCAGATGTAGCCGTTTTAATTGGGTGTCAAAAAGTGTAGCAAGCACTACTTTAGATCAAATTAAATTTTAATATTTGTTAATGGCTGGTGACAGATTTATGCATTTGAATTTCGGAAATTACTGTAGTAGGTATTTTAAAATGGAATTTATAATTAAATTAAAACAACAATAACCTACACTTAACAATAAATTTTTATTAATTTAGCACAAAATTAATAACTGGAAAATAATAGAATATTAAATATTATAAGAAATTTCGCATCTTTTACATTCCCTAAATTTTAGAATGATCTGGTTTCGTTAAATGTACTTATTTATATTATTTAAGCTAACTCGCTAATATTCCGGTATTTGATTCAAAGTACCTATGCATTAATTACTAAATAATACCAGTAAATAATGGTTAATATAATTTATATTCTAATAAAATATTTTTCCTATAGACTATATCATCCCTAACAAATTGTGTACCTATCTCATAGAAAAAAGAGATGAATAATATTTTGCCATCTACTAACGTATTATCTATCTATTTCTATTTCTTATGAGATACGCATTGCAATTTGCTTGTACATGTAAATTTTAAATACGTTCACATTTTAAATCGTACATAATTTAATACGTGTAAATTATAATGCATTCACATTTTAAATACTTACAAATTTTAAATCGTAGGTACATAATTTTATACGTATAAAATTTAATTGCTTCAAATTTTAAATCGTTCAGAATTTTATACGTGTAAATTTTAATTCATTCAAATTGTAAATACGAGTACATCAATTTTTATAAGGTACGAATATTTTTAACACATTTATTTTTTGTTACGCCTAGTACATTATTAAAATTAGTATGAAGCCAGTATAACATTAAATGTTAAAAGGGCTTGCCATACCATATGGAAATTTAAAGGCTAATTATCTGCTTTATTGTTGAATTTGAGGTTATCAAGTAGGGTGGCCAATTGTGGCCACCATGGCCTGCCCCCTGGGATTCGCGCTTATTCTAATAGATATTTTGTGAATTATTCTTGTGAGGCAAGTGAGGCGTCGCGTACATCATCACTGTCTAACTCATGTAGAACATGGGCAAAATACCACACGTTTTTAAATACTCACTAGAAATAACCGTATTGTTTAAAGGTGTAGATAAAATATGTTTCCTTATTCTATATCGACCTTATATTTCAAAAACAACTCTTTGACCTGAATCTCGAATCCTGCAATCATAAATATCCCTGGACAAGTATCAAATCCTTCTTGCAATCCAACTGCCAATTCAACAACTCGGGCGATATAAAAGTATAAACTCAATCCGTCACCTCATGAACACAAGACATGATCCAGTCTGGGTGTTATCTTTCCCATCCTGCAGCGTCGAACGAGGCGTCGAACTTTCCGAGTCCATTCCGTTCCACGTCACGTCGAAGGGGCAAGAAGAGCTTGTGCTGCGCTACGCTCGTTACTCGCAGAGTTTCAAATCACTTTCGTCTTTTTGTATTTTGTCTTCACTGTGAGCTGTGAGGGGAATTACTGAGAAGAGGGAGGAAAAACATATGTGTGCTAGAGTGAGGATGGGATATTGTTGTATTAATGTTACGAAGGCTGCAAGAATTTAAATTTACTTCGAACACTGATATCATTAGTTGAAAAAGCGATACATTTTATAAGATATTTTATAAGACTTGATTAAGGGGCTAAAATTGCTTTAAAAAAACATGCTACAATATATTATTTTGTTACTTTGGTTTAGAAATCTGTGATCTTATATATTACAATACCTAATGTTCTTAAGGCCTGTGCGTGCGTACACGACTGTAGTAGTAGCATGAAATTTGCAAAACATCTTCCGGTATTTTGTTAAATTATTTCTAAAAATTACTAAACTAAATTTTACATAATTTTTTACAGTCAGTTTTACAGTTGTTTTTTTTTAATATCTTTATAGTCGGCTTCCCACTAATGTATATTATCGATTTCATAATAATAAATTAATTCTTGTGTATTAATAAATGTATAAATAGGATTAAATCATAAAAATAAGTTCTAGGTTTTGCTAATTGATGTCACACCAATTTATAACGAATTGATCGATTTACTAATTATTCAAGATGTTAAATTTCAATTTGAAAGTTGTCATTGTAAATGTCTACGTCGATTTTCTATATTATATTAATTGCTAACATCAAAATATTGAAATTGAACAGTTTTTTTAAATTTTGATGATAGTAAATCATCATCATCAGAAATTTCCAGTGAAAATCGACGTATTGAGTATTTTAAATTAATTGCTAACATCAAAATAAAAAATCTGATGTGGCCAGCACACAACCCCCGCCATATCTAGACTTATAAATTTAGATGCAGAAATTAATTTCCTAAAACTTTTGTTTTAAGTATTTTTGTCTAAAATTAACTGGTCACTTTTGAGCTGATGGATACACAACATGTATTTGTCTTTACCTGCCTAATGGTACTAATATCAATGTCAGAAATGGGAACAATAAATTTATGTTTATGCCCGAAGAGGGAATGTTCTATTCTAAGTGGAAAGGTTCATTTAATAAATGCGTGCAAGATGATTTTGGTTTTATCTGTCCTTATAAAGTTGGTATCCAGGGAGACATTATAATAAAAGTCTAAAGTGGTTTATGAGTCTCCTGAAGAATTCACGTAAATTTTCTTCAATGTTCTTTAGAATTATGTTGGAAATGTAAAGTCGTAAAATTTCTATTGTCACTTTTATTGATAAGATATCAGTATTGAAATTTATTTCAGAATTGAACTACATATATTTACTATTTCCTGTTTTGCATTGTGCGGCTTGCGGCAGCTTTTGTTCTTGGTCACTGGTATCGCACTGATATAACCACACATAAAAGCGTGAAATTACATTATTATTTCGTGTTATTTTATAAAACTTGATATTTGCTATTAGAAAAGTATGGTTTGTGTTAGAGTATATCGTATAGAAATAGAAAACATGGCTTTACATAAAAGTTATGTGAAATTACATAATATTTCATGTGATTTTACACAACTTGAAATTTGCTATTAGGAAAGTATATTGTGTTGGATTGTATTACCTTTTATATAAAAGTTATGTGAATTTACATATTCCATGTGATTTTACTGAACTTGAAATTTGCTATTAGGAAAGTATGTTGTGTTGGAGTGTATCAGCAATAGAGAACATACCTTTTACATAAAAGATATGTGAAATTACATATTCTACGTGATTTTACACAACTTGAAATTTCCTATCAGGAAAGTATGTTGTGTTGGAGTGTATCATATTTAGCAATAGAGAATATAACCTTTTACATAAAAGTTACGTGAAATTACATATTCCATGTGATTTTACACAAGTTGGAAATTTATATTAGGAAAGTATGTATTGTTGGAGTGTATTACCTTTTACATAAAAGTTATGTGAAATTACATATTCTATGTGATTTTACACAAGTTGGAAATTTATATTAGGAAAGTATGTTTTGTTGGAGTGTATTACCTTTTACATAAAAGTTATGTGAAATTACATATTCTATGTGATTTTACACAACTTGGAAATTCCTATTAGGAAAGTATGTTATGTTGGAGTGTACCATTTACCAATAGAGAACATATCTTTTTCATAAAAGTATTCTATGTGATTTTACACAACTCGAAATTTCTCGGAAATTTCCTATCAGGAAAGTATGTTGTGTTGGAGTGTATAACCTTTTACATAAAATTTATGTGAAATTACATATTCCATGTGATTTTACACAACTTGAAATTTGTTATAAGGAAAGTATGTTGAGTTGGAGTGTATCATTTAGCAATAGAGAACATACCTTTTACATAAAAGTTATGTGAAATTACATATTGTATGTGATTTTACACAAGTTGAAAATTTATATTAGGAAAGTATGTTTTGTTGGAGTGAATTACCTTTTACATAAAAGTTATGTGAAATTACATATTCTATGTGATTTTACACAACTTGGAAATTCCTATTAGGAAAGTATGTTATGTTGGAGTGTATCATATACCAATATAGAACATACCTTTTACATTAAAGATTGCTCTTCTCCGTTTACTACAGCTTTATATCACATTATTAATTTATCGTTAAAGACTAGAACATTTCCAGAAGTCTGGAAACAAGCCAGAATAGTACCTATTCACAAATCTGGCGACTTTTCAGAAATTATAAACTACCGCCCTATAGCAATTTTAAGCAATTTCAGTAAAATAATGGAGAATATATTGTATAGGACTATTTATAATCATGTACATAATCTTATCTCTGTTTCACAACACGGCTTTGTTGAACGTAGGTCAACATCATCTAACTTATTATATTTCACACAGTTTCTTCTTACATCTTTAGATGCAGGTAAACAAGTTGATGTTATATATACCGACTTCTCCAAAGCGTTCGATCGCATTGATCATCACATTATTTTAGAAAAACTTCACAAGTTTGGCTTATCCTCTTGCTTAATTGAACTGATTTCTTCTTACTTGAATAACCGTTTCTTATTTGTTAATTATCTTGGCACCAATTCTTTTGATTTCCACGCTACTTCCGGAGTGCCTCAGGGCTCTAATCTTGGACCACTCTTATTTCTTCTATTTATAAACGATTTACCATCTGTTCTATCTAACTTCAAACTTCTTTTTGCGGATGATCTTAAACTATTTAGTTCTGTATCTAATTTTAATGACTGTATGTTACTGCAAGAAGATCTTATCAAATTATCAAATTGGTGTAAGAATAATAAACTTGATCTTAATGTTAGCAAATGCAAGGTTATTTCATTTTCACGCAAACAAGATCCAATCAGTTTTTCTTACTCTTTGTCTGGAACTTCCTTAATACGTTGTACACAAACCAAAGATCTTGGTGTAACTTTTGAAGCCAAATCAATTTTAAATTTGCATATAATCAACATTGCATCTTCAGCAAATAGAATGTTGGGATTTATTATACGTCAATCTCGCAATTTTTCTTCGATTGAACCAATTATTCTTTTGTACTATGCATATGTTCGTAGTAAACTTGAATATTGCTCAGTTATATGGAATCCTACTTACACTACATATACTTCACTACTTGAGTCAGTACAGAAAAAGTTCCTAAGATATCTATATTTTAAAGTAAACCATGTTTATCCAGACTTCAATATATCATATGATTACCTACTAGAATTTTTTAACTTTACTAAATTAAGTGACAGACGTAATAAAGCTCAACTTATTCATTTATACAAAATGCTACACAATCTGATTGATGATCCATTAACCCTTAGTTTAGTCAATTTTCGTGTACCATCTTTTAATTCACGCAGTCGTCAAACTTTCCATCCACCTATGTCTCGTACTAATTACTTACTGCATTCTCCTCTTTGTCAAATGTACGATTTATACCAAAAAGTAGAAAGCGATATTGATATATTTAACGCTACTTTAAATTCTATTAAAAATCTTGAACATATTAATTAAAATGATTATGATCTGTTACGGTTTGTGTTAAAGTTATTTCAATTTATATTGTACTTATATAATTATTTCTTCAGTTTTGTTTTTTTTTTTGTAATGTATTTAGATATGCCTCATGTACCTTCTTGTTTATATAATTATTGCTATATTTCGTTGTGTATTCATTAGTTTACTTATTATTTTACTATTTTGTTCCTGTCCAATTTTTGGGTTTACCTGTTCGGACAGTGTATTTGAAAATAAATAAATAAATAAATAAATAAATAACAGTTATGTGTAATTACATATTCTATGTGATTTTACACAACTTGAAATTTCCTATCAGGAAAGTATGTTGTGTTGGAGTGTATAACCTTTTACATAAAATTTATGTGAAATTACATATTCCATGTGATTTGACACAACTTGAAATTTGTTATAAGGAAAGTATGTTGAGTTGGAGTGTATCATTTAGCAATAGAGAACATACCTTTTACATAAAAGTTATGTGAAATTACATATTCTATGTGATTTTACACAAGTTGAAAATTTATATTAGGAAAGTATGTTTTGTTGGAGTGAATTACCTTTTACATAAAAGTTATGTGAAATTACATATTCTATGTGATTTTACACAACTTGGAAATTCCTATTAGGAAAGTATGTTATGTTGGAGTGTATCATTTACCAATATAGAACATACCTTTTACATAACAGTTATGTGTAATTACATATTCTATGTGATTTTACACAACTTGAAATTTCCTATCAGGAAAGTATGTTGTGTTGGAGTGTATAACCTTTTACATAAAATTTATGTGAAATTACATATTCCATGTGATTTTACACAACTTGAAATTTGTTATAAGGAAAGTATGTTGAGTTGGAGTGTATCATTTAGCAATAGAGAACATACCTTTTACATAAAAGTTATGTGAAATTACATATTCTATGTGATTTTACACAAGTTGGAAATTTATATTAGGAAAGTATGTTTTGTTGGAGTGAATTACCTTTTACATAAAAGTTATGTGAAATTACATATCCTATGTGATTTTACACAATTTGGAAATTCCTATTAGGAAAGTATGTCATGTTGGAGTGTATCATTTACCAATAGAGAACATACCTTTTACATAAAAGTTATGTGAAATTACATATTCTATGTGATTTTACACAACTTGAAATTTCCTATCAGGAAAGTATATTTTCCTGCAGCATGGTCACATATCACAGTCTGTATATGACTATATTTTAATACTACATATACCTTCATATTAGATAATAATCTGTTCATTAATATTCGATGTCAACTATCAAGTCTAATATACAATATAATGGGGTCTATTCTGTAAATCAAGTATGTTATTTAAACACGTTGTTAAAATAAATATTATAACATGAGTGTTATTATTTAACAATGTTACTGGTATTCTGTAACTGCCTTTAAAACTTGAAAGTTTAACCTACGTGTTAAAATTCACTGTGAATTTAGTTGCAACTGTGCTTCTTTGCCAAGAAACTGAGTCATATATTCTTAAGTAATATTTCGTTGACATAAAACATATATATATGTTATAGCAGTTTTAATAATTAAGTAGGTAGGCGGTTGATGTGTTTTGGATAAACGTAAACAAAGATATTGAAAATTGTGTTCAAACCTGTATTTGTTGTCAGTGTTATTTAAGTAGGTAATGCTATAAAATGGCAAAGATTACATTCAGATTTTGCAATGAAAAATGCCGAAACATTTTTAATATTTGTTGATAGTTATACTAAATGGGTAGATGTTTAGCCGCCGATAAAGTAATTAATTATGTACCTAAGAAAATCAATTGCTGTTTTTGGGTTTCCAGACGAAATCGTCACTGATAATTTAATTTATTTTGCAATAGACATGGAATAAAGGTAATTAGAACACCTCAGTCTATTTCTAAAAAAAAAATATTTTCAAAATTTCGTCTCTCTCGAATGGTAATTGTAGCAAAATAAAATCATGCAGCTGCCATTATCCTTTGAATTACATGATGTTAATTTTTAAAGCCATTTAAATCATTGGATCATTGCCTTTAGTAATTAATTAACAAAAAACAGCAAATTTAAACAAATCAATTTCTTACAAAATACCGAAAAGATATATGTGGCTGTTAAAATTTGTAATATGTTGTTTAACATTTTGTTTACAGAATAGACCCCAATATGTGAATGTCAATAATGTACAAAATTTCCGCTCTAAAATACTAAAAGCGTCTCAGTGATTCACTGTCTAGAAATGTAACATAAATACCACAGTCTACGAATGGTAAAATACAAACTTATTTTGTTAAATAATTAACAATATATTAATGGATATAACTAACGTTAAACGTCATATAATATTTAATACATGTACAGAATAATGATTTTACTAGGAAAACATTAAACTCAAATCGCATAGGTAAGGTACCTACCAATAGATTTTGTGACTATAAAAGATATTTATTTTATATTTTAGTTAAAATAATTATTCACAAGGGAATAAAATTTTCTAAAGAAGAAGTGCCAAATTTGTTTCAATCAGAAACTTGCGCCAAATGTTTTTAGGATACTTAATATTTGTATCTTCTGTTTATTTATACAGCTACCAAAATTGCATTCGTGTGCTCTATGCATAAATTTTTTATGCCATTATCCGTCACCAAGAAACTTTTTACGTTAAAATATATTTCTGTCATGTTTTCTGAAATTATTTAGCCCCCCAGCAAAGAGATAACAGGCTGTGTAAATACCGACTCATTCTATTTATGTGAGTCAGCAGTTTACATTCGTATAATTTAAAATTTCCGGAATAACAAATATAAAGTTCACACCAGTTTCAGATTAGATTCATTGTATCATTCTATTTTAAAACAGCAATATAATCTATACGTAATACGTATAAAACATAACAAAAGGATCTGCTTCGTTTATATTTCTATAAATATTCCAACTGTACCAAATAAGGAGAAGAAAACTAGATAAAAATTATTTAAATTCACTGCAGTTCCGTTTTACATTCAAATGCACAATGCAGAGGTAATAGAGAGTTACCTAGATAGGTTGGAAGGTTACTTCGAGAAATATATTATTTCCTCTTTAATTTACATTTTCATTTTCTTCCAAGTTTTCTTAGTAAACGTCGTCAAATAATATTATTTTCTTTTGAAACACGAAATAATGGACTTAGCTAGATGGATTGAAAGATTATTTGGATAAACATAGGTACCTACCTAGCGTAAATCTATAATTTTCGTTTTCAGTTTCTTCAACATCATTATAAATATTTTCTTTAAAAACAATTTTAATAAGAAAATGTATTTAAGTCAATTTGAAACTGGAAATTAATTCCTCGATTAATTCATATAGGATTAATTGTTCAAACCGCGTAAATCATTTTATTTTTCTCTCTGATTTCATTATTTAATAGTAACTTACGATATATTATAAATACATTGATTTTTTATTTAAATTAATAAATATTTCAAATTACGTAATACATTTTACCTATTTATTTAAAATATGAGTATTATATCAAATCACTTCCTTTTTCAAATATTGTTTTTTTACTTCCTTGTACGAAGTAAGGAAGTATTGTAATCGCGAAAAATTTCGGTTCTCAGATTTTGACGGAAATATCCGTTTTGACCTTTTCTGAATCCATTATGACTAGTTTCGTCGTGACGTCTGTACGTACGTGCGTACGTGCGTACGTGCGTACGTACGTACGTACGTGCGTACGGACGTATGTGTGTCGCATAACTCAAATACGGTTAGACGTAGAAAGCTGAAATTTTGTATTTAGGACTGTTATAGCATCTAGTTGTGCACCTCCTATTTTTGGTTTCAGTCTACAAACCGGAAGTAGTACTTTTTAAAAATATTTTGATAAATAATTAATTTTAGACAATTTTTTTTATTTTAAATGAAAGATTATGTGATTATTATCTACAATCGGTATTTTATAAAAAATTTCTGTATCTTCTATCATTTAAGAATAATTAAAGTATATAATTATAATTTAGTATTTCGGTATCTTGTACTCCATGATCGTTTAACATTTGTTACTACGTAAAATTTAAATGATTATGACATGACAGTGACAATAGTAAAATATGCTTTATATCTTCTTCTGCAGTTTAAATAAAATGACTAAAATATATTTGTGAGTATACTAGTATAATAAGTTAAAAGAATTTTTAATATTATTTTACATTTTAGTTATTAAGAAAAGTATGAACACACAAGGCGTACAAGGAAGTCATGTGGTGTCCACGTCAGATTTTTTTAAATTTTCTTTCTATTGCAAGTTAAAATATTAGTGTCGGTATTGTAATAACCATTTTGTATATTTCTTATACCCTCTTCGTCACTAAAATATCACTTACTGTTCTTGGTATATAAATAACTATTTATTATTTTTTTGAAACCTATTTATAACAATGATGAAATTTGTAATTGTTTGATTTACCTCTAGTAATAATAATTTTAATAAATTTTAGAAGTTTGAGAAATATTCCCTTTATATTTGCTATCTGGTAGTAATCCGAGTTTCAGGAAAATGTTCTTGATCGGAAATCACAAAAACATATTTCACGTTCAGTTCACAACACAATATTTATGAGAAACATTCAAGTTAAAATTACGTTCATGTTGAACGCTCCCATCCATTATTCATTCTCAATCTTGTAACAAATTCCATCTTATTCCATCCCTTCAGTATTCACACATAACGTACAATATTTCTTTTTGTGACTTAACACAATAAACAATGATCCAACGTCGGTCTTTTTATGTGGAATTTTTTTACTAAGAGTGCTACAACGCCAGCTATTTTCAGCAGTATTATTATATGGGCGCCGGCTAGGGGAACAAATGGGGCATTCTCACAAAAAACAAAACAATTTAGTCGATTCTGGTAATGCGACTTCAAAATCATCATACGAGGGTTCTATGAAGATTCTTTCAAGATTCTGAATCTTGGAAAAAAATTCACGGTTTTGACGTAATCAATAAATTATATAAATACTTCTTTTCCAAGACTCATTGAAGATTCAATTTAGCGGTAACGCAATTTAACAGGTAATTTTCACTAGAATTATTTTTTCCAAGATTCAGAATCTTGAAAGAATCTTCAAAGAATCCTCGTGTGAACAGGGCCTTAGGTACTACTACTTAGGTATTACACTTTTACAATATTTTTAGCTGGAACGTTCGGTATTTAGATTTTAGAAATTTAATTAAGTGGGTCATAAATGAACTTTGAATACCTACCTAACCTAACATAAATTAAAAGACATCAAGCAACGTCATAGCACTTGCAATTTTATTATGATTTGTACCTTAAAATTTTGATTGTTAAGCTAGATTCAGACCTACCCAATTATAAGTGTAACTGGTTAATTTAACCAACCAGCGCTCAAAGTTCGCGCTTTAATTATTGAAATTGGAATTTTGTGGAAGCGATGATTGATTAATTTAGCACTTATACTTATAATTGAGAAGATCTGGTTTAAAAAATAGTTTTTTATGTATAAGGGATAAAAAGAAAAGTACTTAAAGTGGCTTTTCAGCAAAAGAAACTTACATAAAAGATACAAATAGATTTTTTTTTTTTTTTTAAGTGTGAGAAATGAGTGATTCTTAAACGACTGCAAGGTCTCCGAACGAACGTTGCTATCTAGAGTCGTCTTTTAACTAACCTATAAAATAGTGTAGGTGTTATAGCAGGGTGACAATTTGCAATATAACGAGGTCACTTTTATATTATATTTTTGTCACAAGTGTACCGCCTTAACGTTGGTAGCTCGTAGGTTTGAACCGTTTGAACGTAGGGCACATGATGCGATTAACTATCAAACGTGTTCGACATTGAAAGATGTTCGTACCACCGTGTATCGTCGGTTTTATCTACTTATACTCGTATTATGCTTAACTCTACAAAACTAAATTCAAAGTTACTGGCCAAAACCAACATTCATTGTAATTTTTTTAAATGTATTCAAATGAGATTGAGTGACGAATGAGTTTTCAAATAACGATTTCAAACTGACATATGTTCCTCCCGGTTATAGATAGTATGACAGTTGAGCAGAAGTGTCAAAATTTATAATTTATAAAAGTTAAATAATAAAAGCAATCCTGTGTTATTCCAACAGATATTTATTTTTGTATTTTAATGGTGGGATTCTGTGCAAATCTGTAAGTTTTATAAATTTGTAAATCTTTAAATATTGAACAAAATCACATCAATTATTTGTTGACAAATATAAAAATGTTCATATGATTATATATTTCATTGCGATTTTGTTCCATATTTACAATTTTATAGATCTGTAGCAACTACAGATTTTCACAGAATCCCACATTAAACGAAGCTTTCGTTTACAAAATTCGAAAACAAATTTCCTTTCTCTGTTAAAAAAGAAAATCCTTTCGGCGCTCATCTTACAATCCAATTTAAGTTTGTCTTAGTAGACACAATATCTTCAGCTCGTGGTAGCGTTGTACGAATGCTAAAATAACTCGAGCACATCCTGTAGGAAGGGAGAGTCTGACTAGACCAGGAGTCTGAAGCCGAGGACCCCACATAGCTGAGGCCGGATTCAGGAGATTTTTCAGATACGCCGGGATAGCTGAGTGCCGAGTGTTGCGTTTCGAATGTTTGGAGATATGATTGTGGAGTGATTTATTCGTGTTTGTAAGAGGAGAGGAACAGGAATGTCAGATGAAATTGCATTAAGGATGATGATAATTATTTTTATGTGAGGGGAAAAATGGTTTCAAGATTTTTCATCCTGTTGTGAACAGTGGAGCAGTGGAAGTGATTGTTGTAGATATTATTATTATGGTATTTTTATGATTTTAATAAATGTGTGGCTCTTGATGTAATATGAACAAAGGTGGTTATAAGTATTATACTTATTACTTATATTTTTCTTTATTCATTTAACTTTTAACTGCATAATTATATCCACGGAATACGGCATTAATTCTATTACTATTATTACTAAGCTAAATTAAACATGAACAGAAAAAAGGACAAAGACAAAAAATAAAAAAAACTAGAGGCATTAAAGACATTCTTTGTTAATACACTCATATGTAAAAGCATCATATATTTCAATTATAATTAAAGTAAACGTAGGAGGCGTACACCTCTGTAACGTTGTAAAATTTTGGGTTAGACGAACACCTTAACCCATTCACGCTCATCGTATGATACTATATCATACGCCAAACACTGCTAACTTTACGATTATTTTTATAAATTGTATTAATATATTCATAAAGACTTAAATTTATTATTTAATAGTAAAATATAGCGTAATGTTAAGTTTAAGTCACAATTTTTAATTTATATTAGACCAAAAGAAATTTGGTTGTTTACAATTTGAGGAACAGGTAAAAGTTTTTTTTTTATAAGGTTTTTGTTTAAAAATGTGTCATTGATGTGTGATTTAGTAATATTTGAGGATCACTAAGCACTTATCAAAATAATTTATACTAAAATTATTTGTAAATTACAGTAAAAATTTGGTATATATGTTGCGTATGATATATCATACGCTGGGAATCTAAGGGATCAAAATTTTCTAGATAGATCAGTGTGATCGAAATTTTTTATATTTATAACTTATTTAATTAGTTTTCATTATAAAAAAACTCTTACCGTAAAGAAAATTAATTATATTATGAATCTATTTCTAATAAAAAGGCAAAAAGGCCATCGTGGCCGGCTATGTAAATGTTGGTAAAAACAATATAATTCCCAAATAATTCCTAATATAATCTCAATTACCTACTGGGCCAAAGCCTAATAATTAAAAATTATTGGGGAAATTAGATGTGACACACTGAAGAACACTGACTCAATATGCAAAAAACAGAACTCATAAACGCTGCGCAAAATATGGAAAAAGTTCAAAATTTATAAGCTTTAAATTAAATTCAGGGTACAATCCTATTACCTTTTTCTCAATTTTAAGTTTTTGTTTTTAATTTAATTTAAATGTGATTTTTATTTGCACAATAACAAAAATTTAAGTTTTTCACAAGACATATTTGGTACATCCCTAACTTCCCAGCGTATGATATATCATACGTTAAAAAAAATGTAGTAACAATCTTTAAAAAAATATAAAACATTTTTTTCGAAAATTGTACTACTATGTTATCTACATACTGAAATATGAAATCAAAATTCGAAAAAAAAGTTCCGGGCGTTAATGGGTTAAGACACTAAAGAAATACCTATGTAAAGATAAATCTGTTTGCAATAAAACCAAAAAAGTCAATCTAATTAATTAATACTAACCTAAATTTAGATTGATATAGGTACTCAAAAAATTAACTATTAAGTTTGCCAAAAACTTTTTGAAAATAGATGATGTTCTCTTCACTACAATATTAAGTAAGTAATAATGTAAATTTTCTAGCAAATATTATTATTACCTAACAATTAATTACTAAGTAAACCATTTACTAGTTTGTAAGCAATTTAATAATGAATTGGATTTGCTTAAATTAAAGTTTGAGTTATACTGGTAATGACGTAACGAGTAACTATTTCTCGTTTCTTCGTTCAACGTTTAAAGCATGCTATTTTATTTGCTTTTTTACTTTGTCCTTTTGATTTAATTTCAGTTGGATTCTACATACAGGCAACTAAAACAAATTTAAACTATTTTAACATTCTAAATAATCATATACCTACTTGACTTATTAAATTCTATTTATTAACGTAATATACAACGGGATAACAGTTTACATAATTATTTCCATTATGTGCAGGTATTTTATTTAATTATATTAAATATATTACTAACCTTTATAAGTTAATTAAACATGAACAGAAATTTTAGATAATAATATTGGACCAGAATAAAATTTATATAAAATATTAAAAAATGTAATATTACACCGCTTTCAAAAATAAGAGACATAATATATAATTTTGAGCACAATAATTAATACAAAATGAAATATTAACATTCTTAGTTATTTGTATTACAAGTTTTGAAATTATAGTTTAACGCGAACGAAAATTGCAGCCCGAGCGAAGGGATTGTTGGAATCGTTTAACCTTGATAAAATATTATCAATACGTGTTATACACACTTTTTTTCTACTCCTGCAAAACAAGGAAATTAAAAATACAAGAATTAACATTAATGTTGTTGCGAAAACAATGAACATGAAAAAGCAAAACTGTATTGCACGGTGCCCAAAAATGTGCGACAAAGTACTTCGTCGCACATTTAGGTACTTTGCAACACACTTGTGACAAACAGCTGCTTTCAACATTTAAAACAATGTAGAAACATAATATAATTCTGTATTTATATAAAACAATGGTTTTTTTTAGATAATAGGTACCATTTCCATAAATATATTATATAGAAATAGAATACCTATTGACAGGCGCGGATACAAGGGGGGTAACGAGGTAATTAACCTCCCCCCCCCCCCCAAGAATCCTAAAGTTAGATCTTAAAATCGAATACTATTCCAATTTCTACGTAAGTTAATACCTACTATTTTAACTTACGTGGAAGTAAAAATTAAGTTTTAATTTATTTTTACACATAAAAAGAGTGTTAATAAAATCTGAAATTTCATATAAAGACATTTACCTTGAACTAAAAAAAATTTTCATTACCATTCCATTTCTCAAAATAATCCCCTTCCCCCTCCTAAGAACATCACCTGTATCCGCCCTTGCCTATTGACCATTTCCTTTTGCCAACTACTACTATATTTTTTAAGTTGGTAGGTAGGTAAACATCAATTATGCAATATTTTCTATTATCCTTCCTTTCTGTGTGTATGTATTTGTAAGTTTGTATGGTCAAAATAATGTTTAACAAATGTAAAGTCGTTAGTAAAAGTAATGATTCTACAGTTTCTATACCTACTCTAATTGTAATTCCCTTTTTAGGGAATGCGTCTGTATTTTTCGTTTCAAATTGCATTTCCCGTTCAGCTCCATTCTCATACAATTTGAACATTTCCAACATTCCAACGATCTAATGCAGCAAATACCATTTCCACAATACTCTCGACTCTATAGTCGTTGTTATTCCAACAAGTCGTAACTTGCGCCGTAAATGTAACTTTTACTTGTCACACTCTCGCCACGTGCTTGGCGTCTCGACGCAATGACGTCATCAGCTTCGAATAATAATCCCAATAAAACAAAAAACAACAAAACAACGCGAAGTACTCTTCACTCTTGGTTTTCTTTAGGCATTCCCTGCTCGGCTATTTTCGACTACTTCCGTTAGTTACGGTGACGTGTAAAGACGCCATTGGAGGGAATTAAATGTAGAAGATTAGGGGATATTAATAAATTGGGATTGCTGTCATGGGATAAATAAAAGAATGATATATTAGGCAATGAAATTAAAAGGGTTTTATGATCAATATAAAAAACCGAAAATGGGTCGTAAAAGAGGGTTAAATGAACATTAAGATTGAGATCCTTGTGATAGATGTTCTACTGAAAACTGACGGAAATGATCCCTAAATTTATATTAGGTAAGCCATTTTACCCACATCGGCATATCACTTCAAATTTTATATTTTTCTCCAATTTTTTTTTATTAGCATTAAATATTAAATTAATAAAGATAATTACATTACGATTTTTTACGTGGTAAAAAACTATAGATTGTTTTCAATAGCGATATCATAAAGTGAATTTTTTTTCGTAAACGTAAATTATTACGTTAAAGAATTTGACAAGCGAAAAATTGTTTGTAATAATTTGCATGTTAAAACAGAAAATTCTTAAAATATATTTTATCTCGACTGATATTTAAAAGACTATTTCCCTCATTATATTTTAACCAATTAAAATGCACTATTTTTCACAAAAACCATAGAAACTACCTACATAAACAACTATTCCAGTGCATATTTTTGAATATTGACATAGTATGCGTATATTCACCATGACCATGGCACAACAAACAATAATAGGTAAATGTTTTTCAAAATATTTAAAATTGTTAAATTTGTTTTATTCATGAAACAGTCAATGCGTAATGGATCATCAAAAATAATAGAAAATACTTTTGCCTCCTGGTTCGACGTATTTCCGCAAAATACCTCTCGACCTCCGGTCTCGAGTTGTTTCTATGGAAATACGTCTCATCAATCGGCAGTATTTTTGATTATTTTCGAACCTCTTGTGTTATAATGACTGATTCAACAAGATTTGTATAACAAATAATTAATTCTGATTTTTTAAAGTTTTCAAATTTATTTATAATTTTTATAATGTATTATGATATTAAAACACTGAACTGACGTTTATGTAAAAACTTTACTAGGTATATTTTGTAGGTGAATCTAGCTCTGATTTCTCTATAGACGACGTGTATAAGCAGGGTATTATTGTCTTATTTACTTGGCGTTGAATAATTACTTCCAAGAGGGACTAAACCTCCTACCTCCCCTTAAGTTAAAACCCTAACGAGGTCACTTGAAACGGAATTTAAAAGCAAGGATTCAACTCCAGGATTTTAGGAATTTTATAAGGATGGAGTTCTTCCAAAAGTTTTTACCGAGTTTTTACAGAAACTTTGAATTTTGATCTGTGTACCTACTATCTGGTACTTATATAATTGAGTACCTACCTTTATTGTTTTACTTGCAAATATACATATAATTATGTAGACACATACATTGTTTTTGCATAAAATTAAATCAAAGTTTATAAATATGTTTCATCAATAATTTAAATATAGCAGCCCAGTCATGGATTAATTATATAGTCCATTAATAATTTATTAATAACATTTCATTAAACTTAAAAATAACTTCCAAATTCACTTGAAATAATGTACAATTTATGATAGCCTCTTGTGAAACAGAATGAATCAGCAGGAATATAAATAAAATAAAATCTAATTTTACTTTTTCTAACAATCATTCGTAAATCCGCTCCCGGCTTTGGCAGAGAACAATGCTTTTCTGTGATAATTGTAAAAAATCGATCAATATAATGTCATTTGTCTTCATCGGGGCTTAATACGGACACAAACAGAGAGTTTTATCTGGTAAACAAAGCGATTTTACGACCTAAACATTGATTTTAAAAGGTCCCCTGACGACAGAAGTCGACCTGGCTAATAAGCATTTTTAAATGCTCTAAAAGTTGTTCAACATTTTTTCCACGCTCTTCAAAAACCAATAACGATTAATAATCTTTTTTGGTCTACTGTATAAAGTAGAGAGACTATAAAACACTTAAAGCAGTGAATCCCAAACTTGGGCCCAGGAGTAAAGATTTACTTAAAAAAATAACATTCTGTAACTAAAAGACTGTTTTATACTGTGAAGATCTTTCAATCTAGTTACAAAATTTAGTGCTAAATTCAAATAATATAGTGATTTAAAATAATAAAAGTCAGGTAAGTGCATGTGAATATAAAATTGGTAATCATTTTATTTATAAATATTATAAAATCGCTAAATGAAGACTACAAAATCATAATTTTTAATAAAATTTAAGTTGTATTTTTCAATTTATTAATAACTTAAAAGTAACAATACGAAATTCAACTGACAGAAGATGACATAATGTAAACATGGGAGTTTCATTAAAATAATATTTAAAAACTTATTTTATGAACTATTTTACATTATAGTAGTTTTTAAAAATATTATTACGTCTTAATATAATTAAAAATTGTATATATGTAGCATGCATTTATCAATTATTATAACATGGCATTACGGTTTGAGATGAATATAGAAAAAGTTGAGATGAACAGCTAAATATCGTCTGTGTAAACTTGCCCACGATTTGAACCAATCAGAGAACAAGGTTAAATGGGTCCTATCTTCTCCACACAAAATTCTTTAAAAAAATGTAATATAATTCACTATAAATGACCATGACAGGCATAAATATAAAAAGTTATTCTTCAGTGATTAAAAAAACTGCATTCATAATAGATTCAAATTTTCTTTACTATAAAGTAATTCGTATGAAAAATATGGTAGGTATACATGGTATCATTTTGTTCAATGTTATCTAGTCAAAATACACATGCGCACAACATTTTATATAACTATTTAAAAAATTGATAAAAAGTAAATAAAAATTAGTACCTAAGTACTACTTGATTTTTCTAGTTATCGTTCTACGTGATTGCTTTTGGTTTAGATTTTCTCTAAGACTATACTTAAGGGGGTTTTATCGCTCAGCGCTGCTAGATCACAAATCCTCGTTATTTCAGGTATCCGCGCTGACAGCCTATGTTTTATGAGCACATGTTGTCTCTATTTATCTAATTGCTATGTTTCGCTCCATTTTTGTTTAGAAAATACTCAATTTGATTGGCTAGCGCGCATACAATTTTTAAATTTATTTAACAAATTACTCGACTACTATTTGAAAATTTTATATAATAATGTGATATAAACATTTAAATTTACAATGCAATCAAACTTACGAAGAGTTTTTCTCAGAATTATTGTTATTTGATTGTTTATAAATAATAATAATAACAATTTAAAAAATTCGACAACGTAGCTAGATTTTTACTGCCTTTATCTTTATATGGTATTTTTTTTAGATTTATAGGATTCATAGGTTGGGAGTAATTTGTTAAATACTTTTTTACTGTGATAAAAGCCCCTTAAGTTAGAAAAACTTGCTTTCAGCACGGTGCACGGAGAACGCTTTCTGCCCGCTTAGTTATTATCAATACCATACCTTCCACCCGGTCCTTAAAAATTGCACGTAAAAACCATAAACACGGACCTGTAAAATCTGTTGATATCCCATTTTATTTCTTGCTATGTTTATGTGCAGGAAATCCGCGAATATTTTGTGTTCCTGAGGAAATATACCTAGTAATTTAAAAGTTTGGGAAACGTTACTTTCCGGAGAAAGAGGCCAACAAAGTAAGTTTATTATACGAACCAGTGGTTCTGAACCGCTGGTCTTGTTTGTTTGGAAAAGAATCATAAATTATTTTTAGACATTTAAGATGTTTTTTTCGCAGTTTTTTGTAAATGGAGCAAACCTAATAACGGAACTCAATTCAGATAAACAGATTGTGAATTAGGTCAATATTAAGATTGAACTAATTATCATCGTATAATTGGTTTTTGTTTGAGGATAGATTTATACGGTTAGGGTTAATGGTCAATTGATTTTTATTTTATTTGTTCGCTTTTGGCGTTTGGGTGGTCTTCACATATCTAGAATTGCTGTGCTCAGGTAGACAGCTCACTAGCTCAGATCAAAGGGTCATCATTTACTAACTAATAATAATTTATATTTTTTCCTAACCTTTTAATTTATTTTTGGTTTTTTTGTGACGCGTAATAATGGAAGCATTCTTTCTAAATTTAGATACATGTCAATGCTTTGATATATTTTGCTTTGAATTTAATAGTCCAATTTAATCTGCTGTAAACTTTACAAAAATAGTACCTACATGAACGCATGATTTTATTATTATTTGATATTCTTAATTTAAAGAAGTACTTGTTGTATATAACATATACAGTCAAATTTTTACAATGGGTAGAAAAACAAATAGAATACGTCCAGATACTCTTTCTTAAATATCGTTGCTAAACTCATCGAATTAAACATACTTTGTTAACATCATCTGACTGTAATATTTTAAAATCTCAACGTAGATTATTTAATTTTATCTCTGCATATGAAGTGCAAAGTGCATCAGCTTATATGTGAATAAATGTAGTGTTTTAGGAAAGGATCAAAAATGTTATTTTATGTCTTTATTACACTGTTCTATTAAATTATACAATTAGCTGACCGATTTGAATCATTTTTAAAAACGACACCTGATGAAAAAATATATTAAAACTTTACTTCAGCAAGTAAAAATTAAATTTGAAAGTGAATAACAAATTTTTTGACCCCACTACAATATGTAAAAAATAGCAATATTGTGAAATATACTATTTAGGCACTTTTCATGAAAACAATAAATTTGTGATTATATCAATGGTCGGGTTTGTAAGGATTTGATTTGAATGGAAATATTATTATGTCTACTTAACAAACATCAACTTCTGGTGGATGAACGCGCCACTGGTGTTGTAGGTAGAATTAGTTCTTCCAAACACACAACTCACACAGCCACAGTGGTGCGTTCGATTACCTTCAGATTGTGTTCTGTTTGTATGAGTAAATTTCAATTACTATAATCGACCAATAGCAGTCTAGTAATAAATTAATAATAAAATGTTTCATATGATCTAAAAGTGAATATACGTATGCGTATGCGCAGCTGTATCGAACTTTGTCAGCTGATCTGGGATTAAGTTATAATTATCTTTTACTTAGGTCTAGTCAAAAAGATTTTAAAATTACAGATCTATACTAAATTCCACGAGACTTCAAGTCTATTCATTAAAGGGACACATGGCCACGTGCTTTCGTGTATCCTGATTAGAGGTGGGCACGGATCTTGATATTTTCGGAGCGATTTTGAAAATTTGGATCGTGGACGGGCGGGATCGTAAGTGACATGTAATGTATTGTGCGTGATCGAGCGTGAGCGAAATTTTTGAGTAAAAATCACAACTCACGACATAAAACATAATTTGCAAAATATCAACATAAAACAAATGATAATTACTGGTTAATGCTACTTATAAGTACTCGTTAGCGCAATTGTTGATCATCTATTTATGATTTTGCGGAGCTAAAGTAAACTATCATCTATCATTGTACAATTATTTAATAAAATAATTTTACTATTTATGATCGGGCGTGACTATAAAGTCAAATGTAAAATTACGTGCGTGATTGAGCGTGATTCCGTATTCAATATCGTGAGCGTGTGTCATCGTGCAGTGCACAAAAAGTTACTCACGCGCCGAGCTCTAATCCTGATTGGCTCTCAAACGTATGCATAACGCTACGATTGGTTTGCGACTGTAGCCGTGCTCGAGAAACCAATCACGATGCTTGAAACAACATAAACTGCTGTCTATTTAATGAAAAGTATATACGTTATGATTCACTCAACGGTAGAGTATCCGTACATGCTAACGGCCTACAGCAGTCTGAGTGGTAGGATTACACAATAATCTATCATTACCATTCTGTAAATTGGATTCCAACAAAACAAAAATAAGTATATAAAACAAAATTGATTCTACTATGCATCCTCCTCGTATCCTTTTCCGTTTTTCCTATTTCCTTTACTTTCCCACATCCGTTACTTTCACGGCCACTCCTCCTCCTCCTCATTTCTCATGAGGTCATTGCTTGGCGTCGCCTTAGCGTCCCGACGCCAATGCCACGGGTTCATCGACGCGAACCGCTCAGACGTCGCTTAAAATAGCCCCCATTCCCTCCGTGTTAGACAGAGATCACAGTACAGCAGGCGGGGAATTCCTCCGAGTACCGAGTGTTGAGGACCGCTGCTGAGGTATATATAGATGCCCCCTGCGAACATGATGACTGTGACGTCGGTGCTAAAGCTTGCTGCAGACGAAAGAGTTATGTACTTAAAAGAGCGGGGTTATGGCAAAATGTTCAGCATTAGCCGTTACAATCACTTGTTAGGTATTTATAGATTAGTAGGCACAATAATGCACTTTTAATTAGCTTTTGTTTTGTTGCATTTATTTATTGAATTCATAAATAATAAAGCAAAAACAATTTGACCTAAATATAAAAATACGACAAGTATTATGAATTACTGACAGATGGATTGCATTTCTATTTCTTGGTTTCATTTTCAAGTTTGAGGTTATCTTTTATTTAATTTATACTAATGATGTGCTATGGTGCCAGCTGCCAACATTTACTTTGTTTTTATTATGAAACAAATTGAGCAAAATTTGTAATTTAGAAACACCGGAGGCGTTGTTTAGATTTAAATATAATTAGGTATCCAGGGACGGCGCCAGAGGGAGGCCTGGGTGGCCCGCGTCTAAAAGTTCTGTTCTCAGTCGCTCAATTCTAAATAAGAAAGTTTTTATTGTTCATCCATTCGAGATTTTATTTTAAAATATTAATGCTCGTCGAGTAGGTTTTGTTATCAGTGTTGTAACTTAATAGATAATTTTATCTAGATAAATCATCTTGATAATATATTATCTTTATTTATTTATCTTATTTAGATATATTTTTTCTTATTTATCTATTATCTTATCTAGATAAAATTACAAATTATCTTTAGCTATATAATCATCTAGAATCTAGATAATAATTTTAGTAAAATTAGAACCAATTTTTTTCATTTATAATTTTAATCTAATTCAAATGAATAGGTAATGCAATGTAAATTACTGTGCAAGCATACAACGCACAAAGTCTCGTAATAATAATAATAAATTTTTAATATTAAATCTGCATCTTCACGTCAAGTGATTATTGTATTTATTTTATCGCTTTTCGCCTGTCCCTAATTTTTTGGCACACTTTTCTCATCGTAATGAAGAAGTCCAAATATCATCACGCTAATTGTTAGGTCATCAATCCTACATTTCAGTATTATTATATGATTGTTGCGTATTCCTGCTCAGACAGTGTTTATTCTCTTATTTTGACTGATTTCATTTAGTAAAAGTTGACATTTTGACGTATAAATATTTTATCGTCAAAATTTACATGGCAATTAAGTGAACAACATGAAAATATGCATTTCATTACTCAACAATTTAACAAGAACAAATGATATCACCTTAACACATAAACTCTCTCAGCTGACACAGATATCCGTTTAACGTAATTTTTGTTTCATTATTGTCATTTAATTGAGGCCAGACTATTTTAATTGGACAACGGCAATTTGTTTTTATTAAACAACAAACAATCTCAAACGGGCGAGAAAGCGATCATATATCATCGAGAATTTCATCGCAATTTTGTTGCTCGAATTACGAGACTTGCAGACTTGTTTTAAAGATGGCGTTTTAATTCACTCTCCGTTGACAAGGAGAGTTGAGAAATGGCCATTTGTTTTTTAAACAAAACCTCGTGTGAAACAATTTTTAATTAAAAATTGAACGTAACTTCCCTTTTAGAACAAAATATAAAAATTATAAGTTTTCTCGTATAATTTGGTGTTATTTATGAACACGTAAATTACATTAGCATTTGCGTACAATTTACGATATCAACAATAAGGGCAGAATTGTTCTGCTATTAATTAATGTATGTGTAGTTTGTAGTTCGGGGTTAATCCAAACCAAACACAAGCGTGAAGCGTGATACAATATTCATACCGCACTATTTTCTAAATATCTGCTGTGGCCAGCACACGACCTCTCGCCTAATTCTGCTTATTCTACTAATCTAATAAATAGTTTTACTTACATTTTAATAGTTTCATGTTCATGTTATATGTAAACGATCATGTAAACCAAGATACAACTGTACTGTCACTTTCATAATAATTCAAATTTTGTGTTGAAACAAATTTCATATCATGGACAACAACATACCTTACTGGAATTTCAAAAAAGTAGATTTAAATTGTCCTATAGTTTATAAATGGTACGGAAAATTCTTTTAAAATTTTTTCTGTTATATTTAATGAAACATATATTATCAT
The DNA here is from genome assembly GCA_947534325.1 of Agonum fuliginosum. Classification (NCBI taxonomy): domain Eukaryota; kingdom Metazoa; phylum Arthropoda; class Insecta; order Coleoptera; family Carabidae; genus Agonum; species Agonum fuliginosum. The sequence goes on along the minus strand of OX384038.1, from coordinate 13,791,691 downwards.
AAATGCTTTATTTATCGAGATAATTTAAGAAAAATCATATTGCTCTATATGAAAAGTCTTACTGCCGGTTTATGCATTGGTACCAAAATACAATTGGTCTATTGAAAATCGTATTTAAACCTTAGATACAAAATTTTGTATTTATGTTTGATATTTTTGGAGTTATCGCGTCCGAAAAAATTGTAACATACAAACAAACGCACGAACGAACGCACACACACAGACATCATCTCAAAAATGTGTAATTCTTATTCTAGAGACTCTAAAACGTGCTTATCTGTCAAATACTCACACTCGAAAATTTAGACCCGTCACAATACCTCTCTTACAGAATATGAAGCGAGAGGTAAAAAGGGTTTATAAATATTTAATACAGATCATCATTAAATAAACACCAAAATTAGCACGCCTATACTTATTTTAGTGTTTTAAAAGTTGCACTGCTTTTACTTCTTTGTGTTGTTTTCAACATTTTTTTATAGGTAAAATTAGCAATTAGCGTTGTTATCATTTTATTGGAAATAAATTTATCGAATAAAAAATTTCTCTTGAACAGTATTTTTTATACATATACCTACTTAAATAATAATGAATAAATTCATTATAAATAGTAGTAAATAATATTGTTTTTTTACAACCAAATGAGTCATTTAAATAAAAAAATATGTTTGTACTAACAATACATTCTTATGATTTCTTGTTTCATTTATTTTTTAACTTTCTTTTATTTTTTCTTGAAAATTACGGAGCCGACATTGTTGCTTGTCAAATCTCTGACAACGTAACGAGCTGGTAATGAGAAGCAAATTGAATTTATTAACCTAAATACCTATAGTATTTATTTGAACTTGTAACTTATAGTAATTATGTAGTTGACGTATGAAAATTAATTGGGCATGCTCAGATACTTTATTTATTCAGCGTGTATTTTCTTTGGCAGGTATTTCAAACCACCGCATAGCGTGTTAAAGAAGTTTTCTTGTTTTCTTCTTTTAAAGTTCTTACTTACTATTTATTAACAAGTATAGACGAAGTTGAAAGACTGTAAACTTTTTCTTATTTATTTGTATTTTATATCGAAACTTAAATCTGTAGCCTAGTAAATTTAATCATTTGGAAGGAAAACTTTTTGCAGTTTGTTTTCAAGCTAGTACTAAATCTTAAGTTAGTCGATATAGAAAGGATTTTTTCAGTCATTGCATAGTTTTGTATTCTATCTATTCCGCCCCATATAAAAAGTATTAGATATTTGACAATATTTTACTCATTCGACTCGACACGTACCTTTATAAAAAGTCTATTTTAGATAAAAATGAACATATTTGTGTATGTGCATAAGTAGTATAATATCAAGAATAGTCATTTTGAACAATACTTCACAAATATCACCTTACTTATATTATTGTATTTTCCAATCAAAAATTCAAATAATTATTTTTAATCAAATAGAGCGCAACAGATTAAATACATAAGTACCATTTTTTAGAGACTTACAGAAGCCGAACATGTTATTTTTAATAGTCAAAGAGCTAGCGGTCAAATTAGTGTGAACATTTTATTAGTCGTGAAATTGAAGGGTTAGGATCGTTTGGATCTTGCATATCTGCTGAAGATGAAATGTCCGGTCTGCCAGTCTTAAGTGACCGGATTAGGCTTCCTCAAGTAAAATAATAATAAATGACATTTTATATTTTTATAACTGTCAAAAATTTGCATGTTTTCGGGTTATCAGCATTTATGATAAAATATTTTTATTACTTTTTATGCATAGGTAAGCAGATAAACACTGATAACAATCAAATTTTTGACATTTATTAAAATTTCATATGTCATTTATTATTTTTTATTTTGTATATTTACGGTTGGAGGACTAGATACGTTCTGGCAATATGTTTTATAAATAAGAAATATCGTTTATTTGCACCTCTACCTCTACATACGCCAGAACTCTTAATTTAACTTACATTTTTGTATTTTTTATACTTCAGGAAGCCTAATCCGGCCACTTAGGACTGGCAGACTGGATATTCCATATTCAGTAGATATGCAAGGCCCAAGCCCTTTAATTTTACGACTAATATAATGTCCACACTAATTTGACCACTAGCTCTTTTAGTCTAACTATTCAGTTTATCTGCTAAAGAGTTACATTTTAAATATTTACCATCAGCTATTGAAAACAATGTCGTATTACAGTAAACCTGCCAGCATTTAATTTTTGACAAAATTATTTCATGTGAAACCACATGAAATAAATGTTATTTCACATCATTTTTATGCTGTGATATACTCCAACACAATCACTTCAAATATTATATAATTTTACGTTTTCTGTAAAAGGTGGGTATAGGTGTGTCGTTTATTAATTGTTATAGTATAGTACAATACTCCAGCACAACATACTTTCCTAATACCAACTTTTAATTTTGTGTAAAATCACATGAACTATATGTAATTCTACATAGTTTTTGTGTAAAAGATATTGCATCAGTAATCTGTTGCTCCAGTAGAGTTCTAGGCCAACATCACATACTTTCCTGATACCAAATTAAAAGTTTAGTAAAAATAACATAAAATATATGTAATTTTACATAGCATGTGTGTAAAAGAGTCTCATCTGTCTTAGTCCTACACAACATACTTTCCTTGTATCAAATTAGAAGTTATGTAAAAATCACATAAAATATATGTAATTTTACATAGCTTGTATGTAAAAGATGTGTCATCTGTTGCTCCAGTAGAGTCCTAGGCCAACATCACATACTTTCCTCATACCAAATTAGAAGTTGTGTAAAAATCACATAAAATATATGTAATTTTACATAGCTTGTGTGTAAAAGAGTCTCGTCTGTCTTAGTCCTACACAACATACTTTCCTTGTATCAAATTAGAAGTTATGTAAAAATCAAATAAAATATATGTAATTTTACATAGCTTGTGTGTAAAAGAGTCTCATCTGTCTTAGTCCTAACAACATACTTTCCTTGTATCAAATTAGAAGTTATGTAAAAATCACATAAAATATATGTAATTTTACATAGCTTGTATGTAAAACATATGTCATCTGTTGCTCCAGTAGAGTCTTAGTCCAACATCACATACTTTCCTCATACCAAATTAGATGTTGTGTATAAATCACATAAAATATATGTAATTTTACATAGCTTGTGTGTAAAAGAGTCTCATCTGTCCTAGTCCTATACAACATACTTTCCTTGTATCAAATTAGAAGTTGTGTAAAAATCACATAAAATGTTTGTAATTTTACATAGCTTGTGTGTAAAAGATGTGTCATCTGTTGCTCCAATAATGTCCTAGTCCAACACAACATATTTTCCTCATAGCAAATTAGGAGGTATGTAAAAATCATATAAAATATATGTAATTTTACATAGCTTGTGTGTAAAAGAGTCTCGTCTGTCCTAGTTCTACACAACATACTTTCCTTGTATGAAATTAGAAATTGTGTAAAAATCACATAAAATTAATTTTACATGGCTTGTGTGTAAAAAAGTGTCATCTGTTGCTCCAATTGAGTTCTAGTCCTACACAACATACATTCCTCATACCAAATTAGAAGTTGTGTAAAAATTACATAAATAATATGTAATTTTACATAGTTTGTGTGTAAAAGATGTGTTACTTGTTGCTACATAGTACAGTCCAACAAAACATACATTCCTAATGGCAAATTTAAAAAATCTTATAAAATATACCATATTACATAACTTGTATATAAAAGTAGCTTGATGGTTTACTATACAACTTTTTATACCCAGTAACAAAAAATATAAAGTTGTGTAAAATAACATGAAATGAATGTAATACGTCGGCGATTCCAGTCCAGTAAAGATCTGATTCGAATTACTACTACTCCTCAATACCTTCCCTCGCCCCAATAACTCACCTCCCTTGTCACCATCACATCCCATTTCTCAAGCTGTCCTCTCCAGTGTCCTGTGTGCGACCACACAGCACAGAGGCGGCGCGTGCGGCCGGCCAGCTGGGGCTCTCCACCCCGCTGCGAGTAATTCGACATGCGATGGGCCTAATTAATTCCCTCATCATGCCTTGCGCGCACTGCTTCGTGCTTGCGAGTGTTTGCGGACAGCGAAGGTTATTAATTGTCGGGGAAATTCTGCGGCAGGAGATTTCAAGAGGAGTGTAGGAGTGAAGTGTTTATGAGAAAATGATGATTAATTAATAGGGTGGGGGTGTGGACAAAGAGGAATTTTTATTGCAATAATTTACGAATTTGCTTATAGTACATAGATGTAGTATATGAGTAGTCAAATATTTGCCATAGTTTTTTTTAATTGTAAAAATTGTCTAGCTTTACTAAACAAAACATATTACTTTTACTGGCTTTCAGGTTTATAATATTGTCTTTCCACATTCAACTTTGGACCTATTTGTAAAGTATTGCACATCATTTTTAATATCAACTTAAAGTATTGAACTAAACCTTCCAGCATTTAATTTCACAAAAAATATCAAATATATTTTATGTGAAATCACATTAAATATATTTTCCGTTGATCGTTTATTGCAGTAATTGCACATTACTATACTTCATTTTTTTTAAAGGAGCACACCAGTGAAAAAATAAACATTAGCTTATAAGAAAGAATTAAAAATTACAAGAATTTTGATATGTGTATTATATTCCTGTGACTTTTAGTATAAATATACTCGTACCTACGTGATAATTGGTTTTAAAGTTTGTGTTTGTGACGTCATCGTGACATACTGACTTTTTGGCATTGCATCGCTGGTAGTACATTGTTTGTTGTTCGTGTAACGTGTGTTCCATTGTATGTATGCATGTCTTTTATTAAAACTTTATTTTTGTTTAACGTAAGTGTTTTTATTAAAGTAGGACGACATCGTAACCAACTTTAACGCCAAATAACTCGCTAACTATAAAAAATACAACTTATAATTTCTTGTCAAATTGAGAAAATTAAAAAATTAGTTTTATCACCAGTGTGCCTCCTTAAGGAGATAGTTATTGCGGAATACTGGTTTAAATTTTGTAGGTATGTAATAATTTTACTCAAATGCTCGACAACTGACAGCACGCAGCAGTTCATTGCATTTACGAGAATTTGTTTATGTTATGTGAATGTGTTTTACGATTAGTCAAGAAAATGGTAACAAAGTGATGTCTTTCAAAAAAGTGAAGTAAGTGCAGAAGCAAACATTTTTCATGCTACTGGTCATCTGATAGGTTACAGTAATTAATTGAAAAATTGAATGAAATGTTACACAACATTAATTATATCAAATAAATTTTAATTATTATATTAAAGGCTATAGCCGGGTAAGATGGTCAAATCGGCCCCCAAAGGAAATCGATCGGAAATATGATTTCCATCATTTGTACCCAAAATTGGATTTTTTGGTAAAAATGTTAACCCCCAGACCCCCCACCCCCCGTAGAAATAGCAAAAAACGTGTTTTTTTACAATTAATTCTATATCTTTTTTTCTATTGAGACTACGCGTTTGAAAAAAAATTTTTCCTGAAATTTATCAACCATTCTTTTCGATAAAAATTGTTTTGACATTTTTGGCGCCATATTTGAATTTATAAAAATTAAAAAAGTGGAAAAACACTTATTTCACTACGTTAATATAGAGGTGACGGCATGAAAATAATCTCAAAAATTCCTCTTCGACAGAGGAATAATTGGTATTTTTTTCAGATTTTTCAGAAAATGCCAATTATTCCTCTCTCGATGAGGAAAGAGGAATTATTGAGATTTTTTCAATGGATTTCTATTGTCATTTGGGAAGAAAAACCTATATTTGGAACACAAAATACGCTTTTTAATTTTTTTCGAAAGGTTGCACCAATCGGAAAAATCTGAAAAAAATACCAATTATTCCTCTCTCGAAGAGGAATTTTTGAGATTTTTTTCATGCCGTCACCTCTATATTAACGTAGTGCAATAAGTGTTTTTCCACTTTTTTAATTTTATAAATTTTTATAAATTCCAATATGGCGCCAAAAATGTCAAAACAATTTTTATCGAAAAGAATGGTTGATAAATTTCAGGAAAATTTTTTTTTCAAACGCGTAGTCTCAATAGAAAAAGAGATATAAAATTAATTGTAAAAAACACGTTTTTTGCTATTTCTACGGGGGGTGGGGGGTCTGGGGGTTAACATTTTTACCAAAAAATCCAATTTTGGGTACAAATGATAGAAATCATATTCCCGATCGATTTCCTTTGGGGGCCGATTTGACCATCTTACCCGGCTACAGCCTTTGTATTTATTGCTGAAGTCTATCGGACCGGGCACGAAAAATGTTTACTCCAAATTTGCAATTATTTTTGTGAATTTTGGAAAAATTGTTTTTGCGTTTAATCAGTAGGTAATACATCAAATAATATGTATGTACCCTTAAGGTTTCTGTAAATAACTTTATATTGTATTTTTTTTCATGCTTCACATTCTGTTTGAACTGAAAGCCGACCCTTCCAATATTTGGTATTACTTTAATCTCATGTTCGAATTCTCTACTTCATTAAAAATAAATTATTGCAAATTATTTCCAATCTTATTGATAACGTTTTTACAGCCTAATCAAAATATTATTTTTATTCCATTTCTAGTTCAAATAAATTCTATTGGCAATTCATACTTCAAAGTGATTTAAAAGTGTTCGAACAAGGTGTTGGCCCATTCAAAAACATGTAGCAAATAATGTAAGTAGATACTTCATCATATTTTGACATTATGATAGCCGTTGTTCATAAATAATGTATAATCTAGTTCAACTTTTAAATCAATAATTCGCTAGATGAGTGAATATTTGTGTTACCCCATAATTATAATGAAATTTTAACATTGAAAACGTGTTAACATATAATTAATATCTTCCCGTAATAGCTGATTTCGTTTTAATCAAATTTTTTGTTATCGCGTAAAGCGCACATGATAAATGATCAAATATTCTTTTATTCTATTAATCGAGCTATGAAAGTCACAGTTATTAATTCACTACAAAATGAATGAAGTATTTAATTACATAGTTGTAATATGTTGCTGCATGTATAGGTGTTATTATGGATATTTCATCATTATTCATAATCACTACTTGTCACTTGATGATTATTTTCTCTTCATATTAATTTATTGTGCGTGCGTGAACTTCAAAATCATTAAGAAAAATGATGCATACCTACATTTTGAACTGTTTTTGATCTACTAATCTATTTTTAGTAATTTTTAACAATCTAAATTAAAATATTATTATAGGCCCTACCTACTCTGAAAAATGTTTCTAAATCAGAAAAACTTTGTGTTATTCTGGTATTATGTTAAAGTTTTAGTTTTAAAGTTTTTACTGTTCAGTATTTCTATAAGAACATATTTGAAGAAATGCTTAATTTTTAATATTTATGACTTCTTATTTTACATGAAAGATGTAAATGTGCGCTGGGTTATGCGCGAGAAATCTGGAAATGCACTTTTTTCAAACACTCATAACTTTGGTGTAAAATCAACGTAGGAACTGCGTTCTTTGAATCCTGCACAGGAAATTGAACAAATTTTTGTGCCCTTTTGGTGAATCGAGCCGAAAAAAATTTTTCAACTCCGTACACATCGTCAAAGTTGGACATTTTTTCGATTTAAAAGCATTTTTTCCCAAGGGTGCTGGAGGGGGAACGGTAGGGGCGACGCTAAAGTTCGCATGCAGGACTTTAAAGTAGACACTTCAAAGTTTTTCGCCAACGAAAATTCTTCGAAATCGACTGAAAATACACCGTTATGACGATTTGAAAATGGGTGAAATTTCACCTCATTTCAAGTGTTCTCCTAATTGTGTTGACGAGTTTATTATTATCATAATAATGTTCTAAGTAGGATAAATAATTCAATTCTAATTAAATATTGAACGTCTTGTTTATAATAAATGCAAAAGGAAAGTCACGAACTCATCTTACATGTCAATAATTGAATAATTACCTACCTTAAATTACTTCGAAAAAAATTCTGCTGTCAACTAAAATATTTTAATTAAAAAATCACGTACTCGTAAACATCATAATTCAGCAATCAGCATACAAAAATTAAACCATAAACAAAAAAATGAAAAACGAAAACGAAAAATTCATGGAGTTGGCCTGAAAATATCAACAGGTTCCCTGTAAAAAACTATTAATCATATGAGATTTAACGCTTTATGCCAGGTTTATACACGTTCGTGAGAAAGATCACGAATCTAAATCACGTTGCTCGTGACGGACGTCTATGGATCAAATAACGGGATAGTACCCCTCTGCCCCTGCGGTACCTACGCTAGTGGATCGTGCAGACTGATTGACATCTGATTTATTAGTTCCCATATTTTTAATTAACTTATTAAACGTGTAGAATGAATTTTTGTCGGATTGGAACTATGGTTAACCGTAAATTAAATTGTTGTGATATTTAATTGGTTAATGAGAGAAAGATATGTAGTACAGATAAAATAGGTTTTTATTTGTTGCACTGATTTAAAATGATAGAGTTGTATGCGTGCTAATTTAAATGTTTGTTTTGATATGTGTGAATATGTTTGATTAAGAATTTGTAAACATAATGTAAATGGCATGGCTTTTGCCATACTTGCACAAAAAGTAACATTTTTCGTGAATGTTTTGCGTGCGCAAAGTGGTTCACATCACATGGAATGCATGTAATTTTACAGAACTTTTGTTTAAAAGGTTTGTCGTCTATTCATTGCTGTACGATTTACTCCAACTTAGCATGCGTTCTTAATATAAAATATGAAGTTGTGTAAAATCACATTAAATATGTAATTTTACATAACTTTTATGTAAATGATGTGTCGTCTATTGCTTTATGGTTTACTTCAGCAAAACATATTTTCCTTGTAGCAAGTTTAATGTTGTGTAAAATCACATGAAATTTATGTAATTTTACAGAATTTTTGTGTAAAAGGTATGTCGTCTATAAAATACTGCATGGTTTACTCCAATTTAGCATGCTTTTCCAATAGAAAATAGAAAGTTGTGTAAAATCACATTAAATATATAATTTTACATAACTTTTATGTAAAAGATAATGTCGTCAATTGCTTTATGGTTTGCTTCAACAAAACATACTTTCCTTGTAGCAAATTTGATGTTGTGTAAAATCACATAAAATGTATGTAATTTTACAGATTTTTATGTAAGTGGTATGTCGTCTATTGATTTTTAGTTTACTTTAGCACAACATACTTTCCTAAAATCAAATTTGGAGTTATGTCAAATAAAATGGAATCTAGGTATGTAATTTTAAAGAATATTTATGCGAAAGGTATGTTGACAATTATTGCTCTATTGATTAAATAATTGGTATGAGAACATTAGTTTTCTGTGCCTTTATCAATTTACAAAATTTCATTTTATCGCTATGGAATTAAAATTGTTCTTACATGAAAAAATAAAATGTGATTATTTAAAAATTGGTATAAAAAATATATTTTTAAATTAAATTACATTCATTAATCGCATTTTTCGTGTTTCAACGTTAAATTTAAAATGTGCACGACGCATAATTCATTAAATACATTTTTAAAACATTTCAAATTAACGAAAATTTAAAATTTTACAGCATTCAAACATGATGATATTACGGTTTTCAAATTCCGCAGGCATATTACTTTTTCATAGATGGAATGGAATTAAGCAATCAGAAATGGGAATACTCATTTTAGTTTTAGCATAATACAAAAACTCAGAATGTCAATATTTCTGTTTATATAGACAAACATTATTAAAGTAAATTTACTGCAAATACTCTCCCCTTGAAACTGTTTTACTGCTGAAGAATATTCATCGTCCTTGGTACCTTGTAAGTTTTAATGACATCACTTTTCTTCATTCAAAGTGTCGCTCCTTGGCTCCTTAGTGCGTCCCTGCGTGTAATCGAGTAAATACCAGGCCAATTAAATTGACAACCACAACATTATAAAGTTACTTTACAAGGCTCTCACCCGCTATAAAGTAATTAATTCCGACCCAAGAACTATAAAGTTCACCATGGTATTAATAATCCATTATAACAATAATTGCTGCAAGGAATTTTACCGTAAATTTTAATAATACTCGCTGAATATTTTTATCGTCATTACAAAACAAAGTTTATATTGGAATACAAACTTACACAATATCAAGAAATTATTCTAACTATGTAACTTTATATCATTTTATTAAAATATTTTTATTTGACAGCTAATTTTATTCACAATATGTGTATTCGATTCCCAGCACAACCGACAATAATACCACTGGGACCGAGTGGTTGGATTCCACTATAATAACATCTGCCATCCTGTAATTGGGAGTTTATCCTGTAGGTTGGTTATATCAAAAATAAAATATATGTATTGTGTAACCTTCTATCACACTCATATTCATACGTTTGCGTTGTTGTAAAATAATTCACAGATGCATTCATAAGTTCAAAAAATTTGGATCTGTTTTCTATAACTACCTACCTACCTATTATATTTATTAACAACTTTTTTTTCAAATTTACATAGGTAGGTACAAGTATTTATGATTTTTTAGATCTCGGTAAATTTTTTACATTAATTGATGAACATACCTATTATTATAATAATTTGTTTACAAAAGTAAAGCAATGAAGATGAGATGAAATTTTATTATTATTTATTTTAAAAAATTGAGTTTCATTATTCATACTCAGGTATTAATAAAATGAGTGATTATGAAAACAATTTAGAAGAAGGGCTTATTAGATTATCAAAAAATTAATTTATGATAAGGCAAAATTTAATTTCAATGTAAATTTGTAATTATTTTTTACCAACCAAAACAAATTCCATTATTAAGCCGCTATTGTTCGCTAACCAGCCTGTCACCTATGCGGTGCACGTCGCGAACGTGAAGGCGCAAACATTAATTAAAATCAAGTTGCCTTTGCATATGAATAACAGTTGAACAACGTTCACCTAACTCGTTCATCGCTCAAGGCGACGTTCTTTTATTTCTTACTCTCAAATTATAACGAATGAATTAAAGATTGCCAAATGTGTGATTTATATCGATATTTAATTTATATAAATCAATCTGTTGTTTTGATTATGTAGTGAATGTTAGTACATCAAATTCTATCTTGATATTTGATTTGAAACGTCAAGGTTTTTGCTTTTTTATATTGTCCTATTTAGGTCATTTCGAATTTAATGAATACTTAATTAAAATTGTTATCTGCTAATGACAATAGTTTTAATTCGTGGCGAAATACTTTTTACTTTTAAAATTGACATTTTATTATCTTGTTACTTGAGTTATGACATTTTGAGTGCTAATATTTTATATTAAATCTAAAACTAAAATACTGAATAATTGGCTTAAAAAGCTAAGTAAATAACATGGTTTAAATTTATGTTTTGTGTAGCACCCTGTTCTAAAGATGTGTAATTTATTTAATGAATAGAAATAAGTATCTACGTATATATTATTTTTTGTCTTTCTAGTACTTACATTATAGTTTATTACGAACTTAAATCTACGAAATTGTAATTAAGGACATTAAAGAAGTACAAAAATATTTAATAATACTTGATATTTAATTAGTAGGTATATCTTTTGGACAAAATTTTCTTTAATGAATTCCTATTATTTGTACATGCAAGAACAAATAAACAATATTTTTAGAAACCATAAAATACATCAACATGTTCTAAATAACGCAATCAGGTATTTTGTATTATTATTTTCTTAAAACAATAGGCTGTAACATTTATTTAGGTTTTGTTTTATTACAAAGTTCATACCATTTTTATACTTATTGTTAGATATAAAATTGTTTCAGTTTATTTATATAATTATACAATTTTATTGTTAATTTTTATAGATTTCTATATGTAATTAAAATATTTACTGTATTGTGCGATTCATTTGTATTTAGGTCAGTAGTAAGTACTACAACCCCCATTTCGTTGCACTTATTATCTATGTATTAAAAGTAAACTTTGATATAGATAGCTTTAAAATATTTCCTTATGTTAAAAAAACATTAGCTAGATACTTATAAAGTCAGGCACATTCATAGTAATTAATATTAAAAATAATAATTACAAACAAGTTGGTAAAATACAGGAAAATATTAAATTTAAAAATTCAGTTTTTATATTTTAAAGTAAATTATTTTAATTAAGTAACTCTTGTTAAATGTTCAAATGATGGTTACATAAAATAAAGTCCTTGATATTGATGTGTGTCGTGATTTATAATACTGTCGGGTGATGTCATTTGATACAACATTGTTTAGTATTTATTTCGTTTCAATTTTATTACCCTTTAAACTTTAAAGCAATCTAAATGAAAATGGGATAGAAACAAAGCATAATTTAAAAAAATAATTATTCGTGTAATAAGTGTACTAAATATGCCACAATTTTTTCAGATATTTGATTATGCAACACATTTATTACTTATTCAACAAATAATATACAGTAGGCGCTCGGTTATATGAACTAATAAAAACCAATATAATTCATAAAATTAAATTGTTCATTTAATCGAAAATGTATTTTAATTACACCATTTAATATTATCCTAAGCATATTAATATTTATAATACACTAATTAATAATAATAATATAATTAGTTATTTGTGTTTGCACTGTCTTAGCACTCAAACGTATCGGCCATATCTCTACATTTTCGCAATTCAAGTAAATAATCAAGATCAAAAATATTTCTTTCGCATAGGCTTAAAAATAAAAAATGTAGCTCTAAAGCTAATAAATGTTAACTTCGTATTTAGAGGAAGTTCCAGTTTATCTACCAAGGTACCAAAGTAGATCTGTATTTTGTACCTAGCACTGTTGAGCTGTTCTCGTAATCGAAATTGACCGTGTTCACTCTATAGGACCTCATGTGATAAATTTTGGCTGTTCACTATAGCGGATGGTTCATATAATGGAGTATTCACATAACAATGTACAGATTTGTTTGATTTGTGAACAATTGTAAAATTATTATTTTATTATATTTTAGCAAAAAAATTACAAAAATACAATGTACTTACCTATCCCACCGTCACAATATACGAGTAGAATATAATCAGTACTTCGGCATAGAAATCCTTAATTTAAACTTTTTAATCTCTATTTTTAGCGGGTTAAGTTGCTAATTTGTTCCCAAAAAGGAATTAATTTTCATATTTTTAATCCCGTTGCCAAGGAATTAAATTATTTAATCCCGCTGTGATGCTGTGCAGTAAATACTTGCTATTTGTTACAGAGTATCTATCGTAAAAATATACATTTGTCATAAATTTTGTATTGTCGTAATAAATTACTAAATGTGTCTTCTTTTAAACTGTTACGTATTCGTAAATAAGAGTGATGCGCAAAAAGTAACGTACTATACCTACCTATAAAATAAATAAATAAAATGCTACACTTTAGTTTCTTAATAATATATAATATACTAATATTTACCGGCTCATTATGATTGCTTTTACATTGTTAATTTTAGATAAGTAGGTATAGGTACGTACGTAAAAAGTTAAAAGAAAGGTGTCTGATTCGGTTTAATGTGTCTAAACTAGATTTAAAATTCATTTATATTAATTTACCGGTTACTAAACCAAAACTAACCCAAACTAATCATAAACCGAGTATGTCGAAAACAATATCTCAGCGGTCTCAGCAACTCAATTTAGTGTTACCATAATGTATCAATTAGTTCAACTTGCGCTTGTGTGCTCAGTTCACTGTTCAGTGTTCTCTACAGGGCATGAAACACATATTGTTTCGTTACGCTGAATTAAAATGTATAATTATTATAAATTAAACTTGTCAAAAAAATAATTTAATAAAATCAGCGCTTGGTCTTATTAAAAATTTCCCAACCGCACCACGCCTTAAAACAACGAAACACTTGAACACTTGCCGGCCGATTTGCTTTTGTCTCGGAGAAATTACTGCAATAGATTTAATAAATTTATGTGGTACGACCGAACCAGAACTAATTAAGATATTACATGAATCATATTCAAATTTTGTAAGAGAAATCGAACAGTATTTCACCTGTATTTAGTTTTGTTGCAAATTAATTTGTGACAGAATTTACTCGAAATTGCCTGACAATAAAGTAATATTATTGCTTCCTACGCATACTTTAATAATCATTTTATGGTTTTTTGATTTCGTTCGTTTATAACTTGTTAACAATTTAATTTTCAACAATCCGTAGTTTATTGACCGTGACCGACCACATGAATAAATTATACAACAATAAAAATACGTATATTTCGTCCTACGTATCATTCATAAATAAGAAAACATCAATAAATATTTTTCACATTTACGTTTAAGGTCCTCCTTAAGCCTGGGGTCCCGCACGACGAAAATTATCGACAGTTTGTTGTCAATACTGGTAACTTTTGTTATGCCTGTTTTACAGGATTCAATTTATTCATCAATAAATTGACCAAGTTTAGTTTTAAAATTTCATCAATTTTTTTTCACCAATAAATTTATTGACGAAATAGAACGTGTTCTATTTTTTTACAATATCTTAGGGAATTCTAGAAATTTTTTTCTTAGTTTCAAATATTTCTCTATTGGGCAATTTATTGATTAAGAAATTGAAGGTCAATTTGATCAATTTATTGGCGAATAAATTGTATCGTGTAAAATCGGCTTTAGAATTTGCACCTTTCGGCAGCAATTTTTAGTGGCAATAGTTTAAATATATGATGCTAAATTAACTGCCATTAAAAAGTAGGCAATATCGGAAACAAATTGTCAAAAATTTCCGTCGTGAGATTCAGGATTTATTACTGATTACTGATTTATTTATTATAATATTATTATTTACTGATTGATTTTTCATATTAAATATAGGAATTATTAATAAACTTTTTTGAAATCCGTACTGCAGTATCTAGACTTGCTTGTTTATTGAGAATTAGGTGATTTTTTTCCTTCCAACACGAAACCAAGTAATTAAAAATCTTAATAAAATTGTGCTTGTTTCAAATTGTATTAGATAGTTAAAATAACAGCAGGCTAAAATATTAAGTTATGCAGTTATTCATTTAATGAATTATATTCTTTTCGTTTCAGATAATTAAATTTCCATTATCGTAATCTAATGTGCAATTCTTGCGAGTGTGTATAAACTTCGACTTCATCATGTTGGATGACTGTACCAGCCTAGCTGCTTCTACCGATGAAATCCTCTGGTCAGATGATGAGACCATCGTTGCTGACATGGAAAATATTTGGCATGAAGGTAGGAAAATGTTTGCTTTTCTTGTACTTTCAATTAGGCTCATTTCTTTATTATTATTTTTTTATTTTCACAAACAGTTGCTTTTATTATTTTTTTCACTTCTAAATTGACAAATCTTATCTAATACAAAATATACATAATTGAAAAATCGGACATAAATGAAATGCAATTAAATAAAATATGAATATTTTTGCAAATTTATTTATTTAATACTTGATTTTTCGCCAACTCAATAAATTACAGAGTGGCACTATACTATAACATTACAATAAAATGTACAGAAAAGGTAGTAACTTAACTATGAAAGGAATTAGTAAATAGTTTATAATAACTGTTTAATGTTTAATAATATGTTCTTTGAATGATGTATAAATGAACAAATTATTACTGATGAATTAATAACAGAGTTTGTGTATGAAAAGGTACGTGAAACTTGTGCATTGTGCGTAGATCTAGGTATCATAACTTGGTTCTCGCAAAAAAATAAAAGACGTAATATATGTATGTTGTGTTCAGTTAAGATCGTTAATGAAGATTTTATATAGGAACACTTAAGTCAATTAAAGCCCTGCCTTTTCTCTATCGGTATTAAATATACATACAGTATAGTTCAATAGAGACCAACATATTGAAGTATATTCTGACTCCCCACAAGGGAGTAATATAAAATCAAGACAGTTTTCGTTTTTCGGGTTTGTGAAATTAATTGCATTATGTAATTCAAATCCTAGCATTCGGTAAGTTCCTACAAATGAAATCAAAAAGTACAAGTTAATGTTTTTAGATTTTCTGAATATACGGCAAATGAAATTTAATTTTAAAAATATTGCTATCAATTTATCGGAACACAAATGCGTATAAAACCTTTGTTATTTACTAGGTCAATAATACCGATAAAAAGTTGCAATAATTAAATTATTAGTTGCTAATCCACACATATAGAATAAGATTAACTGATAAGTTATTAATAGAGATACAAGCTTAAGATGGTCTGATATATTTTTTTCACAGCACTAAGATCTTTATCACTTTTTCTTAATTCTGAAAGTAGTATAACCAGCTTTAATTAAATAGGTAATAGATATTTTCTGATTATTCTCAGTTATGGCAAAAAACTTTAACAACTTAATTCAAAATCCAATCAGATATACAGCCTATTATATTTAATTATAGTATCATGCAAATTTTTTGCTGATATTGTTAAAACTAGATCATATTCTCTATTATATTTTGCACGATTTCCACTCGACTGTAAAAATTGTTTGCACGAATAGTTAGCAAACCATTAGAGTTTAATTTATATGGATGCGAAAAAAAGTTTCTATTATAGAAAATTATAGTGCAGAACTAAACAAACCTTATTTTACATTTAAAATATTCTCTTCTGATTAAATAGCTTAAACATCCGTCGTGAAAAAGTTAATTAAATCAAAATAATGTATCCTGAAACTATAAATCCGTATAAAACTTTTATCAACGTGCGATAATTAGTTGATTTATATTTATCCTGTGTATTATAGTATCTATTTACTATTGTACTATAATATTTAGGTACAGAGACATTTATAGTAAGTATCTATAATAAAAAATCTAATTATTAGAAATTTAAAAGGAAACAACAAATTTTATGAAAATTTATATTAAATTCAGGTCATTGTGCTACTGTTGCCATATTGAAAAATGCACTGATACTAAAAATATTTTACAGAATCAAAACGTTTTCAACAATATTTATTAAGCTTCATTATAGGAGTTATTTATAGGAAACTATGCTAGAAATTATTATTTTAATATAACAATATTTTTGATGTGGATAACGGCAGAAGTTATTTTTCATATACTTATAAAACTGTTGGTTAATGTTATTAGGTATTTATTATATACTACTATTAAATATTTTTCTCTAATGTACAACAAAACTTCAATCTTTCGTCAAGAAAACAAGTATAACGTGTTTTCTTTAAATATTTGTTTTTGAACCGAAACCTGAAAAAACTTGAAAAAATATGGGTTTTTGAACCCATATACTATTTTAAACTTCTTGAACCTAAACCCAAATCTGAACCGTAACCGATCCTGGATTACAAATAAATTTCGCTCCAGGCCCCTGCCCCTACCTATTGTAGGCATTAAATTTGTAATATCAGACCGGATTTTTAAGAGTATGCGTGTAAAATAGAGATGGGCGCTGTGCGTGAAATTTAATGGATCACCAGTGAGTCACAACGTGAACAAAATTTTTAATTTGGGAATACAATAATCATTACATCAGTTTTTTTATTCATTTGTTATAAAATCTAATATGTTGTAAACTGTAGAATAATTTCTGAAAATAGGTATACATGCTGTTCCACACGAAAGAAGAAAATTTTCTGAAAACCGTGACTTAATGGTCCTGGGAAAAACATTGAAAACCGTGACCCAAAACGGGCGTGAAAAAAATTAAAAACCGTGACCCGATGTTTGTGAAAAAAAATCAAAATCGTGAACGGGCGTGGACGTGAAAATTACAAGAATGACGTTCGTGAATGGCCGTGGAATAGTTATTTACGAACCAAATGCGGGAAGATTTTTATCCCACATGAGCGGTTTTTTCAAACACGAGTGAAGCGAGGGTTTCATTTTCGCAAATGCTGGGATGGTGTCTTCCCGCAAGAGGTTTGTACAATGTTTTTTGTAACGAATAAAACTATAATCAAATACATTCAAGTTGTAGTTGTAGTCTGATCATTAAATTTAAGGTTACGATGTTTTTTCTACTCACTACTACCGACAGATGGCGCGCTGCACACAAGTTTTATTTTTAAATATTGGCGGTTTTCAGTGGTCTTCATTAATTATAATTTAGGGAAGTAATACTTTATAAACTAAATTTTATTATTTTTAAGATGATTTTACTCTGAAATGTCTAGAAAAGCCACTGTTTCTTGCATTTTTCCTGATTGACTACACTGGGAAATTGACATTTCCGATTGTCAATTTCGTGTTTAATATGTCATTTTCTTAGGTGATGATTACAAAAAAATATTTTCTATTTCGTGAATGGGCGTGAGCTTGAATTCACACACGCGCCCATCTCTAGTGCAAAATCAGTTCAATTTCATCATACAATAATTCATCTTTTGTAATCTACATAATCAAATCCCATTCTAGGATAAAAATAATTTAATAGCTGAAAAGGTTAGTCGTTAGTTCCCGTACTGAATTCGGCAACATTTTGCAGAGCAATAATTTAAAATTTGCGTTTGCAACAGATGTCGCCCGCGGCAGACCAACCTGCATCTGTTGCAAATAACAGTGTTTAACCAAATTAATATGACACCAGAACCGGTGGCCAGGCACAATTATTACAATCGATCATTGTGGAGAAAATCACCAGCCAAACCTCACGACATTATTTCACCATCGGATCGTGATATTCGTGATCGAAGATATACGCAGAATCGAACGTTATGCCCGTCAAGAGCAACTGTTCTTATTATTATTGTAATTATTGTTAAACGTCTTTCACTTTATCTCATAAATATGCAATTGCTTTTTAATAAAATTCACGCTCGATAAGGTTATTTTTATGTAAGATACATGAGCGCACCAATGAAACAGAATAACTAAATTTTTCAACAAATTATGAAGTTATAAATTATTTTTGAATTTAAATATAAGGTTTTATAATTAATATATAGTTATAATTGATCAATATTTATTACAATTATTACTATCAATAATTCCCAAAGAAGATAAAACACTGAAGATGTTTTCAATTTCAATATCTATGTTATTATTTTAACATCCACTAAAACCATATTGGCTCGTAGTATTGAAAGCTTGTTTTATAATTATTTTAGGTTTATTTTTACTTCCCCAACTACCTAAAATAAAGGCACAAAGATGGGAACATGTTTTTTTTTCGTAAATTAAGTACTAATTTCAATGCAAAACAAAAGGTTTATTTTGCGAGATTTTCACACATTTATTATAATTTAGAAAACAACTGGTCCAGTCTTCCTTTTCACTGTAAATACGTAGATTTTAAGTGGAAAATTATTTGATTCTAATATTGAAATTTATCAGTTTTTTTTTAATAAAGTCAATAAAAATGTTATTACGTTTGATTATTATTGACGTTATTAAAAGAAACGGATTTTGATGTTAGCAATTAATAAATAAAAATTCATTAAATTTTAGATTAACGTCAGAAAATTCTTATGAAAATCGACGTACCTATTTGAAGCTTTTCTGCAAGCACTTTCTGACGGTGCTATGATCTCAAATTTATCGAAATTTTTTTATTAATTGCTAAAATCAAAATAAACAAATTATATATTTCAATATTTTGATGTTAGCAATTAATAATTAACAATTATAATAAATTTGAGATCATAGAAATTTCCAGTGAATATCGACGTATTTGGAGTTTTCCGAAGCTCTCTTAATTGTTATTTGTGACGAGTTAAGTAAAAATGAGTAAAATTTAAACAATTGTTTCAAACCATATACGGTATATTAAATTAAAGGTCATAAAATTACTGGTCAAAAAGTAAACTTGCCAAATGATTTTCCTAAAGATTTTTCAATCATATTGATCGACTGAGACTAAGAGAAAATTAAAGAAGTTAGAGATCAGAAAAGGAAAAGAAATAAAATAAACTAATATTTTAGGATTGATTTTTTTTTCAAGGTGAACAAAAAGATCTTAGGAAAGAATCTAAGGATTGCAACTTTTTATTAAAATGCAGAAAGTAACTATTAATAATAATTTAAAAGGGATAAATCATTTAAACAGCAAAATTTTGCTAATTATTATTCATATAAATACTAAAAAATTCTAATTTTAAGGAACCGTACCTAATACAAATTAGCAAAACTATAGTCTCATTAAATTAGGAGTGCCATGAAAACTTTTGCAACGCCACTGGAAAAGTTTCAGATTTTATTGTAGCATTTTCAGTTTTCACTAAAATAATTGCAATCTAGAATAATAATTTTTGGGAAAGGATTTAAAATATGTAATTTACCTACGGCGGCATGTTTTTGAGAAACTGGATATTACTTTTATCCAATTAAATTTTGATTTTATTTAATTGGGATACTTGATACCTCTAATTTTATTATAAATTTATATGACGAAATATTACTTTCATTACCTAATACATAATTTTCTTTTTAAGTAGAACGTAAATAATCTATTATGTATGTTGATGACAAATTATGCGTGATTTTATAATTTCTATTTTGGAAAATGTTTATTTCTAAGATTATCTCTTAATTATTTAATATTCAAATTATACAACGAACGCTTTGTACCTATTTATAATTTACACTTAAAATTTTTGATACATATGAAAGTCCCCGTCACTTTATAGGTATTTGATTTAAGTGCTTCGAAATAAATTTAAAAATTGTAATTGATTTTTCCAGTTTTCAAATTCTACTACTTATAGCAACAAAAGTAACAAACATTTTATTACAATTTTTTAGCAAGTACTACACATAATCTACATTAACTATAAAAAATCTTCTTCCTAGGTACCTATAGCAAAAACTTACAATATATAGAAACGTATAATTTCTTCTGCACATTTTTATTAATTTAATTGTCCTTAATTACCAGTTCTAAAGACAAATACTATAATTATAATAAATATTCTCCATTTCATAGAATATTTGTCAAAGTCGAGCCCGAGCTTAGTATAACAGCTTTGTTATAATAATGATATATGTATTGACACACGCAGTTCTATATAATTACGGTTTTAATAATCGACTCGAAAAATTATAGTTCACCTTTTCCTGTTCGATTTGAAACCTTTGCTTTCATCCAGTTTCTCTCTATAAATTCACTATAAACTATAAATATATCATCGAGTCAGCATGGCGTGGACTGACTTCACAAAACAATTGAATTCACGTTCACAGCCTCCAGATACAAACCACAACAAATAGACCAAAAACAGGGCCGGATTACCAGCTAAATATCAAAGACTTTATCCTTTCTTCAATATTTAGTCTATGTAGGTACTATAAACAAAAATTAATTAATTTAATGTACTCATAAAATTTTACAAGGAGAGCGGTGGGTCACAATAATGGAACCGTATATGATAATATTTTTAGAAACGATATAATAATTTCACGAAAGTAAATGTAACTTTGGATTTAACAACCTATATTATTAGTTTGCAATTTAAAGGGCTGTAGTTCATTTAAGCCAGCGCTACACCGATAAAGCATTACATTTTAAACGAACAAATTCGAATAAAGTATTTGATTGAAATATTAAATTTGGACCTTTTTATATTAACCAATTGTGTTTTAATTTTAAGATTTATTGATGCAAGTATCCATTTCAGATCTATATTAAGGGGACGTGTGAATGGTTCGAAATATGAACTTTTCCTAACAATCGAAGTACACTGTTGAGTTTTTCTTCAGAAAGTGGTAACAATATTTAATAAGTTTTCAGAAAGAGGGTATTTAAATTCTTCAATAGCAATTTTCTAAAAAAACTAACATAAATGAGTACCTACATTTTCTCTGTATACAGGTTGTTTTATTATTTTGATGATTGTTACTGGTACCTAGGTGATTTTTAGGAAATGACATAACTTCAGTACTGAGTTGAGAATCAGAATGTAAGCTTTTCAGCACTGGTCAAATATAAGTGAAATAAATATAAATTAAATAGTTTATTGTTTTTTAAAACGTTCCAGTTCCAGAGACGGTAAATATAATATAGGAATAGGTACCTACACAAAATAATAGGTACACACGTATATAAATTTATTCTGTATATCAAGTGGCAATGAATTATATAAACATATATGTAATAGAGTTATTTTTTATTTTACTCTTAAATAAAGGATTAAACGATAATAGCAGCCCAAGTTGCTGCTTGTAGGATATACGAAATAAAACTAGTGCAATTTTCGAGATCTCGGAAGATTCATTTCGGATATATCCAAGCCCGCTTTCTTTTTAGTTTATAAAACTTTTTAGTGACCCCTTGACCTCTCGGCATTGCGATTCTCAGTTGTTGTCGTCCACGCCTTCTTCGCACAATAATAAAGCTGTATCTTCCGTTTCTCGTCCTGTTATTTTCGTGACTATAAATCTTACAAGTTTTGCTTAATGGAATCGATGTTTTCGGTCTCGCCTTCTTGGTTTTGATTATTAAATGCGTGACTGTTTAAATGTGAAATTAGTATAATTATTGTGTGGAGATATTCAATTCAATTCGAATTCGGTTAAGTACTTAAATGTTTTTGAGGTTATCGAGGTTTGACTGTAGGTTAAACGGACAAATTGCAGGGTACGAGTTAATTGTGCTAATATCAAGAGAACAGTTTTGTAAATGTAAATCATTTCGTACAAGATGTAAAAGAAAAGTATAAGTTGGTATCGATAATAATGTACTGGCGAATTGAATATCATTTTTGCGTCATAAAAAATGGTAAGTAATAATTACCGCAAATGAAAATTACCCGTATGAGTATGATTGATTTATAAATACTTGGTTGAATATTAATCTGAAAATCCGAATCACTATAATAAAGCTACAATTTTAGTAATAGATATATAGGTTATAGTTTACCAAATCAATTCTAAGTAAGTATTTGAAAATAATAGATACTGCTAATATGGAATCATTATTTCATTATTTACATATTCCTACTAAAATGTTATTTAAAACGCTAGCGCGCTGAGCTAAGCTATAATATTCAAACTTAAATGTAGGTACCGGTGAAATAGATAATAATATTCTTTATTAATTATTTTTAGGCATATATTCATTCAGCTTCTTATTATTTTCACTCAAATTATGCATAAAATTTTCTGAATCTATTTATCTATAATAAGTGCTTTCTTGACCTGTAATAAATCGATTCTAATGATATTTAATCGAATTTAGGTTTTTGGGACTAATAAACAGAACATCTTCTATACTTACATTTCACAGCAAGTAAATGAAAAAATCTATTGTGACCATAGCTCATCACTTTATCATACATAGAAATATATACAAAAAATGTTCAAAAGAATGTATAAATTCTGTTATTAATGACAAATTTAAATAAATATGTACATCATACCAACTTTTGACAACAGCAGTACAACGTTGACAAATAATTTTAACACACTCTACCATCATGCGATTTGACATTGGTAGCATGGTAGCAGCGCGCCCCTCTAGGATTAAAAAGTCAATTTTCAAAGGAATATTTTGTTATAAAAAGCTATCAGTAAGTAAAAAATGTAATTTCAAATAAGTCAAATAAATAATAAACTGTAATATTAACGGTATTGATTTTTAGACATTCTTGAAGAACTTAAATTACGTAAATCCCTGGCTTTTACAAACATAAATAACGTAACATCCTATTTTACTTTGAATTGTGTAGCAAGTATAGGGCCTTCAAATTTAAAATTGATTTTATTAAAACTACCTACCTACCTAATAAAATAATTATATGTTTAATATACTTGGGTGATTATTCGTAGTTCTTTTAATTAGTACCTAAATTAATAACGAAAGGTATAGATACTACTTACTTTATTTATAACGAATGAAAAATTCAACTTACATCCTGTAGTCAAGCAAAGAATTTTATCTACTCTATCTAATGCTGTAATCTGTAGGTAATTATTAATACAGTTACCGAATTATTAGTTAGTGATCTGTGAAAGATTTAAGATTTTATAAGAAAAACATCCTAACGTAGGTGGGCATGTGAAAAACAAAATTCGTGAAACCTCATTGTAAAGTGATACCTCGCTAATTTAAATTCCTGTGCACAGTTTTGGTTAAGCAGCTTTAATTCTCAGTCACGACTTTTTCGGTGAGATTGTATTGTTATGATGTGAAAAATCTTCACAAATTATCGAATTTCATCAGGATCAGGAACTTGAGCCTTAATTCCCGCCCACATGCACGCCCATGCCTCTCATTACACTTTTTATTATTGTTAATAACAGTTATTTTCATTCTGATGGTATCTTACTTTTTCGCAAAGAAATTTTACACGTATTTTTGAATTATCAGAAGGAGTAATATAACTTAAATATGTAAAATTTATTACCTTATTAAAAAATGATAATCTCTTACGTGAAAATAAAAAAGATTTATTTCTAAATTACCGTTTTATACGGTTTAATTATTTAATTCATTTCATTTCGTATAAAATTACTTAAACGATGTATTTTGCAAAATGTTGTAAGATAATATTTCTATTTATTTTATAGTGGTCAATTTTCTCACTAATTAACTATAATTTATAGACAATTTTAACGTTTCTATCTAGGTTCATTAGTATTATGTACAGTTAACTCACCAACAATATTTAATATATCTAATGGAGACTTTGCAGTTTCATTCTATGATGTATAAGACCACACCTGTTATAGTAATAAGAATTGTTGTTATTTTGCTGTTTCTCGTAGGAATTATAGTTGATGTTTACGAGCGAAGATTTATTAAAATAAAAATCCCTGTTCACTCTTCAAAAATTATAAAACAATATACAGAGTAGGTATTTCATAAATTCACTTCGGGATTAAAAATAATTTGTTTGTAAATTGAAGACAGTTTGTTATAGGTAGTCTTATATTTTAGTACTATACTGGATTCGATAACTTTTATATTAAAATAAACAGTACTTACTAGTAGTAAGTATTTTTTTCAATGAAAAAAAAATGTATCCCCAAACCAAAATGTGGGTAAAATATTTTGAACAATTGACTCATTACTAAGTAATTTAGAATGTGTATAGTTCTACTTTCTAACTTCATCGAAATTGACCAATAGTTTCAATTTGTTATGTTGAAAACGAGATGTAATTTTGTGTATTTTTTTATTTTCATATTATGACGTATTTTGGATTATCTATCTACTTATAAAATTAACTGTTGCTAAATATTTTAATGAAACATAAAAGTTCAACATTTCTTTAATTAATCCAAATTTGCATGAAAAAATGAAAACTATAAAATTTTATTATTCGTGTTAAAATGTTTCTACGCCAAAAAAGCGACATTTAACATGATTCCATTTTTCTTTTTACAAACTTTTTGTAAACTGTCCTAGAATGTTAAATGTCTGTTCTCACGTTTGAAATTTTGTTGTACAGCGTTACATAATTAGATATGAATGCACTGAGCAGAAATTCTTTACGTTTCAATGTTAGGTCAATGTGACTGCATTTCAGCATTTGTATGTCGTAAATTAAATCAGATCTATTTAATTAAACTAATTAAAGACAAACATGTACCATGTATTTTTTATTTTTTGCGTCTTCTGTCTAAAGGTGTGGCAGGTTTATTAACACCTCATTTAATAATAATTTAAAAATTCGGTCAAAATTATATTTATTAGGTACCAAAATGAATGAACAATCTAATTAAATTAATTAATATTGTGAAAATTATTTCGCAAATGTTTTTTGGTTTTTCTATTGAAGAAGGCGTGGCTAATTCTCATTTGTTTTATTTTGCTAATATTTATTTGCTGGTATAATTAGGTTTATAAATATTTGTATCTATTTTCATTCATTAATAACTCTAGCAGAAAGTTTTTAATCATTTATCAAACATAATTATAGATAAAGATCAGCATAGGCGTCAATTTATTAATAAAAATAATGGTGTGCCTTACTTGCATGTTAAAAGTGTGTCAATAATTATTTCTGAATAAGCTAAATTTGCTATTAATCACCGCATTCGGTAGCTCTCGAGTAACACTGCTCAAATGTAGGTAGCCATGGTATTTTTTAAACATGGGAACATGAATCATCGTTGAGATTTTCGTTATTTAGTCAGAGTAACATTTCAAAATCCGATATATAATGAATATTTGACGGACTACTTCATTAATTAAAATTTTACAAATTTATTACACACAAAAATTAAATTTTTGTAGAGGTATCACGAAAATAATTATGTTTGTTTAAAAATTATATTATATATTTTCTTAATGCAGTTAATAGGAATAACTTAGCTATACCTACTATTATGAATAACATCTCCATAAACAAGACGAATATTTTGTCATCGAATTTCTACTCCAAAATACTAAAAATCGAATTGTGTCCTTGAAACTGTAAAATGTACATTTAGCTTAAATAAATAAGAGCATGTCGATCTAGTACATAATTATTGGGCTATTGACTATTTTGTGTTAGTCAAATATTTAGTATCTAATGTTAAAAAATATTAAGTGCAATCATTCGACATAAGTAATTACAGTTATAAAAACTGTTTTATTTCACATTATATGCCTCAATTGGAGGACCATAATAGCTTTCATTATAGGCCAAGGACCATAATGAATCTAGTTGGTACCTACTCAGTTTCGTAATGAAATAACAAGCATAACTCGTTACTAAGGAAGCGAATAAGGAAGACAGACGTTTAGTTGGTCGAATGTCGATACGTAGAAATAAATAAATAATAATTACAGAACTTAAATCCAGGAGACTATTTATTTCTTTAAATTTTGGTATTCAGTACCAAATAATTTATTTTAATTTTTGACTAATTTACGCCAGCAGATACAATTTTGTATGCAATATGAATCGTATCCAATTATTATGGTACACGTCGTGTTATCAAACTCGGCTTCGCCTCGTTTGATTATCTTCACGGCTAGTACAATAATAATTGTCGTTATTATCCATATAACATAAATGACTATGGTACCTTACCTACTACTACTACTCACAATATTCTACAGTTCTGAATACTAAAATATATAGAATGTTCTGGACTTTTTAGGTTCTTCATAATAATGTTTAGTTCAAATTATACGACATACTTAATTGTCATAGTATCTACTTTAATGGTATTAAAAATTTTGTTTTCCTTTCTTACTTCTGCGAATTTTTCAACAATTTTTCTTGTTCCACGTTGAATATGGCATGTATAGTACGTTTCAATTTTATTTGCTTTACCTGAATTTTGGGTTACAAGAGGGGAGATAACAGAACAATAGAAAGTAACCGCCCTATTCTGGTTCAACAGAGTTGTATTAAGTGCAATTTAGTAATAACCATTTTTTGTGCGATACGAAACCTATGTCCAGAGGCAGTACCTCTAGGGTGGTCACAGAAACCTGCTTACTGAAACAAATGTATAATTAAATTATTTAATATATCACAAATCTTATTATTAAATTTCACTTAATACATCTCTGTTGCGGCGGCTTCTTCAGAAGTTTATTTTCTATTGTTAGTGTTATCTCCCCTCTTGTAACCCAAAATTCAGGTAAAGCAAATAAAGTTGAAACGTACTATACCTAATATTCCCATCATTTTATTTCTGAAATATAAAAATACCCTCATCTAATTTTTTAAAGATCTACAACATTATTTGTTATAAAAGTTAGTTATTTTCACTTTGTTATATTAAATTATTTGAAACTAGAACATCATACCGTTCACCATATTTAATCAATTTGTTAACTTTTAAATCGTGTGTCTGATGTGAACAACAGTTATGAACAAATAGCAATCAAATCAGTCGATGTTCATCTCGCCATCTGCATATCCTTCTCGATTCCCGTCATTTCCTCTTTGAATAAATAAAACTGTAAATCCAACTGAAATCTCAATAAATATCTCATGAGATCCACTCTGTGTTCGTATTAGCAATTAATAATTTTAATCAGGAGTCGGGTAATCTACCCAGAGTGGCGATGTTTTTTCTTCTACATTAGAGAGGACAGTTATACCATGTAAAGTAATATTTATGCCCGACAATGCATATTAATTTCTCGTGCTCTGTGCAGAATTCTGCGAGAGTGTTTTAATGCCGTTATAATCGCCATGATTATTGCAAATCACAGCCGTTGTGATTTGTAAAAGCATTACGGTTTTGCTGTTTGCTGTTTCTGTGTCGGATTGCGTTAAGTCTGTCGTACAGTACACATTTTATCAGGTATCACCCTATTTCAGCAGTTCTCAACTGAGATCTTACAGAGTAACACGAATTATTTCACTCTCCAAACAGACGTTTCTTAAAACGTTTCGGACACGGACACAGACAGTGTCCATCATCAGCTATAAAGAAATACTTAACAGATGTTAAAAATTCAGTACCTCGGGGTTTCCTCCCCGAAATATATCTGAATTACAGGGTGATCCGTTTGAAATGACAATATAATAAACATCGAAAATAAGTGATTCAAATTTTGAATATCTGTACCCCAGAGTTAAGAAGTATCGTACTCGTACTGTAATAGACCAGTGAGGCAATGAAATTAGAAATGATACAAAAACTAATTCACTGACAAACTCCCATTGTTTATGTACAATCTTGGTATGATCTGATAGCTCTAACTTTGAACATGGTCATAGCCTTTTAAAATTTACAAGCCATGAAGTAGGAAATTTGGCAACGCAGCAGAAACTTACTATGAGCGTTAACAGTCAAAGAGTCAACAAGATCGTCTCTTTGTGTTTTTCATTCTCTAAAATGTTGTTGTAATTATAATCAATATTAATTGCATCTTACAGCGACCACATATTTGTTTTCGTTTGTTTTAATCAAGAAATTATGATTTTAACAAGGTAAGAGGCAATGATATTTGGTCTAGAGAGTTAGGTTGTGTGAATTTTGTGTAGAACTCCTTTTTCTAATATTCTAGATAACTACACATTTATTGTGTCGCTGTGTACCTACGTGGATGTACTACATCGAATGATGCCAGTATACATTGAAAGAAGAAGCTGCTTAAAGTACTTTTTCTTACACAAATTGTGTCTAAATGCAATACAACTAGAAGATTGTACTGAGCCAACATTCAGTGGTTTATAAAAAATATTGTAACGATAGTGATGTTATTACTATTAAAACATACAAAGATATTGCAAAAATTCATGATGTAGAACAATTTTTACACATAATGTAATTAATAAATATTTTGTATATTTTAATACTTTTGTAATTTATTAAAATACATCAGTTAGACTACCTATGACAGAAAATGCGATGTTACCTTTGTTACTTCATGGTTTGTAAAATATAGAAGACTATGACATGGCCGAATACTTTACCATTTTGTGTCATTTTCAATGCAAACGGATCAGACTGTCATTGTTTATGTCCAGACTTGGTAAAAACGACATTTTAAAATATATAGTTTATTTCATATTACCACTATTATTGGTCACAGCAGATTTCATAGGTACCTGGTACATACCTAATAATTCAAATCTAAATAATAGAATTTTTTATTTTTATACTTCGATTTGTCAAAGAACTGTATAATTATTGTATTTGGCATCAAAGAAAATTGAAACAATGCAAAAACTCCAACCTTTAACACAACAGTTAGGAAATCCATGTTCGATTTCACTATCAAACTCTATAAAACATCTCGAGTCTTCGCGCCTCAATAAAACAATAGAACATTATCAAGCAACTAGATCCTCGCGACGGGTGAGTAAAATCCGCTCGCTCTCATTTGTTCTCATCCACAGCCCGCTAGACGAGTCAGTGTCGGTACACAGTGCGCTAAATGCCTCGGTACCGCGGCGCACCTGCGTTACGATTTCCAATATCTGCTGCTGAGGCTCTACCTCTGCCTCCGTCCATTATAATAAGGTCAATGAGAACTTGAAACCTTTCATTGTGTGGTGCAGTGCAGCGAGCGAACACGGTGAGTGAGCGTAGTAAGCCCTGGACGCTACGATGCTACGCCACCAAGCAGGATATCTCAAACTTCTACAATTAAAATAATGTTATTACTGTCATTTTACTCACAAATTTGGAAAATACTACAATAGTCAGTTATGTAACAAGTACGCAAAATGTACCTAATTTTTGAGTACGAACCTGTTTACGGACGAGGTGCAAGCCGAGTCCTTAAATTAGAAGGTGAGTTCTCTAAATCGTACGTGATACGTACAAAAAAATTTAGTAGATATACAGGATGGTTTTAAAGTTAATATCATAAATTTAAGGATAAGTAGTATTAGATAACGAGACAGGAAGAATTTTTTTTAAATCGTATATTTATAAGGGTATTTTTCATGAAACTAACATTTTTGGTATCACTGGACCACTGGTAACGCATATTAGTATCTAATTACTGAAGTAGCCGCATAGCCTATTCGCATAACTTGGCTTGAACTAAACTTGACCCGAATAATACAACCCTTGTGGAGCTCGAACATCTTAACCTAGGTTCTTATTTTCTCTTTTCAATATATAACTAGATATTAAAAAGATATAATGGTATTGCTATATTTTTGTCACTATTGCCCTTCATATTACGACATGTTAATAAAATTTTGTACTGATTTCATCAAAAAAATAAATGGTCACTTTAAAGTAGTAAGTACCTAATCAACAAAGAAATTAAGCAATATACCTTATGCCACGGAATACTTAATTATTGTTGATTGAAACTTCAAACTTGATGTTATATTTCGTCAAGTATTTATGTGTTACAGTAGGTACTATATTTTTATTAATCCAATATAGTAGGTATGGGCATGGGCATAGTTTCAATTATTCTAATGACTATTCCCTTGACAAAACTTTTAATCTAACAGAGCAAAATGTTATTCAAATGAAACAGAAAAAATATATTATGAAAAATCTATCTAACGCTTCTTGTCGAACTATTAATACAAAGCAACAAAACAAGGAATCCGCTTTCTGGATTAAAGCAGCATAATAGGTATGCTATTTGTTTGTAGGTCCTTTCATTTATACGCACCTATTCTAGGAATGGTTAGGTTAGCAAACATTAATTTTTCTTATGTTGTTTGTGTTTTAATTTGGTATTAATCTGCCTCCAAAGCTAATATATAAACACAAGGAAATAGGGCAAAATGATCATTAGTAAGTTATCTATTTGTTTTGTATTGACCCTCTACAGTCAAAGACTTTGAGAACCTCTGCCCAGCACTCTCTCGCCGCGATTCGTTCTTGTTTACATTCACGTGTTCGCGATTGAATCTACGTTGGCCGTGTCTGACATGAATGGTACCGTCATTCACTTGTTTGTTTCGTTGCTAACGAAATGTCAGGTTATGGGTCATACTATTCACAATTTGTGATTAGATGTTCTAGTGGGGTTCACGTTCACCATTGCCATCGAATTTTTACTTTCGACTTTCGCCATTCATTTCGAATGGAATGAAATAATGGAGATGATACGTACACGCATTAAGGATTCAAGTTTAAATTAATTACAAGCGTCAATATAAATGTGCGTGTTTATGTTTCTTAATAGAAGTTACAGACGTGACTGTAATTTATAATGTAAGAATGAAAAAGTACCAAATTTATTTAATTAATAAATTATCGAAGAAATTTTCGGGCTCGTCCTTAAATCACGCCAATGTCAAGTTTTTATTGGATTTTGCAATAATTTTCTATCAATCAATAATCCAATCTGTTAAATACACTAAAGGTCTTTCAAGAAAAAAGCTTAATTATATTTCATCCGTGTATACAAACAATTCTCTTACATCTTACTCGTACATGTTCATTTCGAATTTACAATAGACATACTCGTAATTCGTACAAATTACAGAGATATAAAGAAACATATTTCAATTTCAATGTAACAAGGAAAAGATACTTACGTGCACTTTGCACTTCCTCATATTCGTTGAATTTACTTCATTTCAGGAGTGACATTCAATTGTCATTTTTGACACGTAAATATCTTGTTATTAATCTACATCCACTCTAATATTAATTTGTTAACTTTTGAGTACGACTACTCTGCATAATTTTAATTTATAAATAATTAATAGTTATGTGTCTTTAGTTATAAATTCGATAAGTAGGTAGTTGCCCACGATATGGTTTTAGCAATTCTTTGAACGGTTTCTAGCAACACTTTTTAAGTCGCGTCGTTTTGATTTAAGGTATAAAAAAGACAATGGCAAGTAAATTTTGAATAGCATCTTTACCTTGCTCAAATGGAATAGAATTCAACATAGGGAGTAATTCAAAACGGATGATACTTTTAAAGTGTTTCTTTTTCTACCAAGTATCCATTATTTATGTAAATCAAACTTTTAATATTTCTAAAAGTTAATGGACAAATAGCGTGTTGATAACTATAACAATATTTTAAAAATTGAAAGATGAAAAGAAAGTTCTAAAACACCAATCTCCAATCTCAAAACATCTCAACAATATTAGTATCTATAACAACTCAACTATAAATTGCAAAATAAATATGGTTATTACTCTGAAACCAGAACAAACAAAAATAAAAGTGAAACCTACACCAGATTTACATGAAAAACCTCCAACAACAAAAACACGCATTCATAGCACACTATGTATTCCCAACCTGTGGTGAAAACAAAAGAGTGTCACGCTGGTCATGTTCACGCTCACGAGCCGTGTCACATGGTCACGTGATCACATGTGCGTGATGCGAAACGGCTAGACCGCTAGACACTGTTGTAGTTATTCAGTTGTTCTGCTATGTGAACAGCAGAATGGAGGAGTTATGTGAGTATGACATTGTAAAGCTAATTTTATATCCGCACAGTCTCTATGTCATGAAATCTGTTCTCTGTAGTGAAATAGTAGGATGAAGTGGTTCTGAATCGCCATAAAGAATTTATAGTTTGCAGTGTGGTTTGTCATTGTAAAAGTCGATTTTCGAATGATCTGTTTTACTAACCATAAGGTTTGCTTTCATTGACTTGAACAATGTTGAGTTTGATGATGTAAAAAGAATCAATTCTGATCATTTTACAATCACTGGAGAGTTTTGTGGCAAAAACTCAACATTCAAGTATTATAATAGGTAGATAAACAGAGATCCACATTTTTCTTAATTAGTTATTCCTAAATCTTATATGTTATTTTACCTTTAACATGCTATTCCTAATTCTACACTGTAGGTTCAGTCTTCAGTCGTTCAGAGTGGGAAGGATAGGCAATACTACGAGTATGCTTATGAATGTTTTGATTACCATGTTACCAATTATATAGTATCTCTCTTTTTAGGCATCTAGTTCGCTCTTTCTATCTTGCAGATTCAAAGTACCTACGAGTAATATGAGATATTGCATCCCTGTACTCCATAAGACTCACACTGTAGCTATAGCTAGTCTATAGAGTGTACAGAATTCGGTATAATGTTCACATTAAAAAATTGTTAATCAATCTAGGAAATATAATTTATGTATTATCTGTAATGTTTTATTACTTGTACTGTACATTTGATTTCATTTTGATGAGCATTTTCTGTTTTGTTGTAAAATTATTTTTAAAAAACGTTGTCTTAAAGAAATCTACCT
The DNA here is from genome assembly GCA_947534325.1 of Agonum fuliginosum. NCBI lineage: Eukaryota > Metazoa > Arthropoda > Insecta > Coleoptera > Carabidae > Agonum > Agonum fuliginosum. The sequence goes on along the minus strand of OX384038.1, from coordinate 13,758,139 downwards.
TGAATTTCATAATTCGTGTTACTTCTTTATGTAATTTTATTTCATTATTATGCATGTAGGTACCCGTATGATCAATGGACTAGTAGTAAGTAGCGCTGTGATTTCTCAAAGAAAAATTGAGTTAGATTATTACTCTCTCAACAATTTGGCAAATCTTGTTTAGTAAATATTATTATTGAACGATTTCGTAAATAATATATTTAAAAGAGATATATGTTTTGCACATAATAAACATACATCGTAACCTTTATGTACAAATGTACATCCCATTCGACACACAACATTGACACATCCAACCAAAGCTCCAGAGGTAGTCGTAACTCTTACACTCTTCCCTTCACCAGTGGAATAAAACCACTACAAAAACCAACACACAATCTCAATTAATGCCATAAATCTCAGTCAGAGTGCAATCAATACAGAAATAAATATACAGCCGCCAGTGAACACGCCTTGTACAAGTTTTTGTCAAATTTATTGCGCATCACATCACCTCAGAATAAAAACTCCACCATAGTACTTCCGTTCCGATTGTGCCGTGTGCAGTGCGTCTGCAAAGACTTCGAAGTAAATGCCATGTCATAAATACGTAACGTGCTCAAATCGATTGCGGGGAAAGAGAAAGAATTATTAAGTTATCGTGAAGATGGTTGGGCAGTGGAAGACTTGGTGTACAGATCCAGTGCAGCATTGCGTTTGTTGTAAGTGAGTTGCTAGGAACGCACGATGGTACAGATAACCCCGGGCTCGCAGTCGAGCGGGATGAAGATAAACCCGTTCCACAATATGAACACTGTTATTTGTCTCTACGTCTTACGTTCGAGGTTTCGGAGCTTTCCACTTCGGACTTTCTTGTATCAACCCTTTCAAGAACTTGGTGGTTGAACCTTTAGCCTCAATAGACAATAAAACAGGGGAATAAATACTATGTTTACATGTAGTTTTGAAACCGTTTCCAAAAGTTTTGAGTTTTTAAATCTCCATGTAAACACCAGTGTCAAAACGGTTTTGAGTTAACTCAAACCAAAACCAAAATACTTGGGTTTGACTTCAAAATTAGTTTCAAAACTAGTCATGTAAACAGGTAAAATTAAGTTTTGAGATTGCGCATGCGTACTTCACAGAGATATCTGCCGCTTTTTGAACGTATTTATGTACTAACCTACAAATTGTCAGTTGTGACTTAAAACTGAATTTCCTACACCGTTTCTTTCGCCTTTGCACTTCGTTTTCAATCAAACGTTGTTTAAATAATTTATATTTTAAAACAGCTTGTAATAGTAATATGATTTTTTTTGTTTTCCATTATTTTACACACCAAGGAGGTTACACACAAACACTATTTTCGATACATACGAGGTTATATTTTTCATTCCGATCTGTCACTCATCTGCCATTTACACGATCTAAATGCGCTTGCGCCGAAACTGTTTTCAAACCTTCGTTAACACTTGTTTTTAAAACTGCATGTACACAGTTTTACATAATTTTAACTGAAATCTCAAACCATTTTCAAAACTGCATGTAAACATAGTAATAGTGACTATGTAATCGACTGTGATGATATGTAAGGTTGAAAAATTACGTGAATTCTTGTAAGATCTTACTAACCCTGAAGAAGATTTAAGTGTAAACCGAAACGTCGATTACGTAAGAAGATGGGGAAACAGGGGTATGTTCAATCAAAATATAAAATAAATTAACTTAATTCAACGTTTCGGCTTAAGCCTGCACCAGGAAAACTGTAAAGTGTAAGCACAACAAGAATAGATGTGATGTATATATTTGTCGTTGATAATACACTTATTTTGTCTATATTTCAAATTTTGAAATATTGAAAATGCACATTGTAGTAGTCTTATGTGTCAAAGTCTAGATGTCCGTTTTTATTATTTTAATTTAAACTCAATGGGTTTATTTCCATATTTAATCTCGTTGTCAAGAAACTGAATTATTTACTCCTGTTGACAAGTAAACACTTACAATTTGTTTCAGAGTATCTCTGGTAAATTTACACACTTGTCATGAAGTTTGTAATGTCAAAATTACAAAATGTGTTGTCGCGTTGGATTTGGTTCGTTAAATAAACTTAAGACTAAATTATGTACATTAATTAATAATGAACTATTATACGTTAGGTATAGTAAAAAGATTTACCTACATGAATATTTCGACAATTCATATGAAACGTTTTAAAAGCTTTAAATGCGGAATATCAAATATTACAGTGAGACTACGAAATATTCTTTTGCAACGATAAATATAGGCACTATGTCACAATGTCGCAAATCGCAAATCAAATTTCAGGTAGGTATTTATGCTTATAGGTGGTACACATGATTTTCGAGAATAAAATGTTAAATTACTTCTTTCAAATTCGTTAGAGATAAAAATTGAAATTCAACAGTAAATTGATGAGCAAGTAGCAAGTTAGAAGAATAATTTATTTTCTTATTTGATATTGTCTGATTTCGTCTCAGTCAATAAATTTTGCACTAAGAATTTAAAAGGACTTTAGTACTGTGCAGTATGCACCTATAAAACAAAATCACTAGATTTGATAAGAAAAGAAATTAGGTAATATTTACTTTTTCTTCGGTCTGTAATTTTCTTTCCATTAGACAAAACACCTAAAATGTGCTCATAAACATTAACATTAGCAGAAAGTAAGAATGTATGAATTTGATATGCAAGTACCTACCTATACTAAAAAAATTCTGTAATATTCACTACTTACACTACAAACCAAACATGGCAAAATAGAATAGATTTATTTGTTTAACTAAATATAAAATATATAATCTGGACATTTTTGCAAAAGAAATATTTCTGCGATATTTAAATCAACTAGCAATAAAATATTCATTGTGGTTAGATTGGAATACACCGAACTACAAACTTACAGCTCTCGCATTCTCTTTTCTTTCCATAGTGTTCTATTCTGCAAATGGAAAGATAGCATTTGATTCGCACAGACGCAAGACAGGAAATTGCCGGTTTTTGTTGGCTATTCGCTATTCCAGATGATTGAAGCTTTGAGAGAAAAATTGCACGATTGGCGTTGCGGTGATGGTGTTTTAATTGACGCTAATTCTGGTCGTTCACTGGATACTGCATGCTGATGGATTTGTGCCAAATGATTAGCAAATCGATACAGAGGGAAATCGAGAAATGGTAATGAGATAATTAGCCCCTGTGTGACGCCCAATTTGCTGAATTTGTTTTTCCAACTACAAATTATTAGAGAGGCGAAATTTGTGGCCCATTTTACAAGCAAAACCTATAGAATAATGCAACGTTGCAATAATAAATGTAATATGCAATATTATAAACTAATATACAGGGTGGTTTTGAAGTTAATGTCATAAATTTAAGGGTGAGTAGTATGACATGTGTAGATTACGAAACTGAAAGATTTTTTTTTTAATCGCAAAATTAATTTCCATTTTTCTCAGTCAAATTTTATTTTAAATGAAAGCTCGTAGTTTGAGGGCTGATATAAAGAAATTCGATTTGTCCCAGATTTTTTCCTTAGATGGTTCGGCCAGTAGGTTGTTGATAGGGTTAGACGTTCATTTTCCATCAGGATATTAATTTTGTACTTACATTAATTTATTATCAAAATAAATTTTCTTACTCTCATTTCCCATACAGGAAATAATATACAATTTTTTTTAATTATTTGTTATCTATCACTTTCGTCTTTAATAAAATTTGTTATAAACTAGGTCAGTTACAAACTTAATTTGCATCGTCCCACTGTTTCTGTAAATATTCTAAAGTTGGATATCTAATACAAATACGTAGCTACCCATTTGACAACATAAAATCCCCAGAACATTTCAAGAATGTGAACATCCCGGCTTGTTACTTGCTATATTTGCCCATTTACATCCTAATATCTTTGCGATTGCTAATGTCCGCCATTGGTAACATTATCTATGTTACATCCCAATGTTGTAACTTGGTAATAATATATCACAATGGTGCATCCCATGTAATTCTCTGAGATGTTTGTATTGAGTATGTAATTTTTGATCGTACTCAGGATGTGGCTAGGATAGACTTACGTAACATCACTTAAAGTACAAGAATAAGGTATTTTTAAACATCCCAAAAAAAAACATGCAGTTTTCCACATAAAATTGGTTTAAACAATAAGATTTTTTAAACAAATAGACGTTTTCGAAAAGCTCGAAGTTGCCCTCTTTTTGCTCTAATGCCACTTTTTTCAATTTTTATGTAGGATTGTATTAAAATACACATGAAATATTCACAAAATTGGACATGTTTAGCCATGCACATAAAAAAATTTAAGAAAAATCTAAAAAAACTGGCATTAGAGCAAAAACTTTTCAAAAATATCTTAATTAATTCGAAAATTTCAATTCTTACTTCAATTTTAATGGGAAAACTAAACATACTTTTCACCATTTTAACGGCTAGAAGCCAACCACCTTAAGTAAAATTTCTATAACGGAAAAGAGTACTATATTAATTCTATTATTGTGCTATGCTTATGTAAATAATTCAACGCCGTATAAACTATTCATAATAAATAGATAATTGTATGTAATATAATCAAGTTATGATCCAATTATCCGCAGTAGCACGATTTTTATTTTCCAACAATCCTACGCTTGTGCTATACGAAGTATATCATTGACTTATTTATTTGTGGTCTGTACCTACAAATTACTAATTAACGTTTAATTATAAGATACTGTCAAGGTTTATCTTATTACAACTAAAGTACCTAACTAGTATTTGTAACGTATCTACTATCATGAACAGATCGCATTTCTAACTTAAAATTAGACTTTACCATGAATGCATAATATGGGACTATATAATCAAACAACTGTGTGATTAGTTCCAAGAAAGGTTGCAGACAGTACTTAGATCATTTTATTATTACGGAAACAAGTCAACAAGTGGTCAGATTTTTTAGAAAATTGAATATTTATAATACCTACTGTTTATTTCAGTAGTTCTTGATGGTAATGACAGCTATTAAGTGTCAGTTTCTCAAAAAAAAATTAATTTCTAAATAATACAGAGCAATTATTATCTACCGCAAAATATTTTTTTCTACGTAAAATATAAATATAGGTAGGTGGTAGGTACGTACATTTCCAATATCTTATGTAATTAAACAGTTAAATGGACTTTCAAATCAGTGATACTAAAATTTGCACTCCCATTATTTATTACTTGAATTATTATTATTAATATAACAACACAAATAGCAGAAAATTTGAGGTGTACCTACTCAGTACTCTCCACTAATAACCATGAGTATCCGTGAGTTGACGGCTGGTAACCGCACACACGGTAAATATATGTCTACCAAAAACTCACAATGTGAGTCTGCGACACCCAAGATGAGTAACAGGCGTGAGAGATATTGATATACATGTAATGTAAATAAATAATGTTTTTATAACAAGAATAGTTACATAGTTTAAATGACTAATGTTGGAAGAAAAAAATTTGTGAAATTTACCTAGTCTAATATTCCTTATTTAAAAAGATAAGCAAAAGTTTCGAGCTTATTATGTTCGCTTCTACTTAGTATACTTAGTATAATCAGTTCTATGTTATTTGGTAAAAAATAAAATTAATTTACAGAAGTAAAAAATGTGACAATAAAGTAATTGCAAATTGCCCAAAGTGTACAGTACACTGCCTTGTTCTCCATTTGCAAATATAACATTGAAAATGTTTAGTATCTATTTACAAAAAATTTCTTGTAAACCGTAGAATCTTAGCCTGTATATTATGTTACAAAAATAAAAATGTTTTTCTAAGAGATCAAATACATTTTGGCAGATCTGCAGCCATATATAGATATTTGGAACATGATATGATTTTTTGCCATGAAATTTGAGTATTATCAACAAACCCGTGTCTTAGAGATATTATAGGCAGTCTATTTAAAAAAAATAAATTTTATTACCCCTTCTATGTTATCTTTTATGCAACGAAAACTGTTTTCAGAAGTTCAAGGATCTGAACTCCATGGAAAATATTATAATACTGAAACCCTGAAACTAATCATTAAATTATGTTAATTATTGAATCTTTATAAATAAAATTTGAATCAACTATTTAACATTACACATAATATGAACAAAATGTACATATAGGTTCCATATTATGCTTGTATTTATGTAATATATCTAAACTTACAATTAAGTTTTACTCCATTGAATACAGTTCATAAAAGCATAACCCTAATAAAAATAATATTAAGTTAACCAATGTGTTGATTAAGTATAAATATTCCTTTTTCTTTACTAAAATAAGGCTTCGAATATAACGAAATCACAAACAAAAACACTTATTGTAATAAAAGTATATAAATTAATTATGTTAATTTATGGTTTTATTTCTAATTTGGCTGAAATCGAATAGTTTTTTGAATCATTAACCTGCAGCTTCATTTTCTCTGGATGTCCAAGAGAGATAAACCTGTAACTTGCAACGCGATACTTTAAAAAATATCAGCCAACACATTCTATTGTTCTGGGCCCTTATTTGGCGCGTCTCTTTTGTTTAGATCTCCCCACGTCAAGGTCAACATTGTCAGTTTGGATTCCCTACCTTTGTTTTTCGCTTTATAGTTCTTCAAGTTTGAAACCATGTGAAGTATGTGGGTCTACAGACGCACGTTATCCGTTTTCAACTCAAATTGGATTATCTGCCGCATGTAAGGCTTCCACGGCTCTCGCCAATTAAACGAATTCATGGAATCTAGAAATATTTTCATTTAGTGCGAATGTCAATATTACGTTTGCTGACGAAAGCGAAATGTTATTAACAGCTAGTTGGATTGTTTCATACAGGAATGAAAAGAATTTTAATGTTGTCACACCTTTTCCAGTAATTAACAGTGTATTTTACGATAGTGTCATGAATTTTATGGAACTTCGATGCATTCACAGAAAAATTAATTTACTGGAGACCACCTTTAAAATGTAAATTAATACCTTTTAATGAATTATTAATAAGTTTTATAATCGATTTTTGAAATAATTCAATTTTTGATTCAGAAACAATAAATAAATTAAAGCACAACAAAAATGTTTCTTCACATTATAAATCCCAACACTGATGTACAACAAAAGTTATTTCAAATTGTTATTGATATGAGTACAAATTAAGACTCTACGTTAATACATATATCTATTATAATATTATTTATAAACATGAAACATAAGTATTGAATGAAGCAAGAATTTGTAGAATTTGTATTTTATTTGTATGGAGTACAAGTACCTAATGTTTATATTCATTATGGTTACGGTTATGTTTTAAAGGATAGTTATTTAAAGTACCATACAAAATTAAAGGAACTTTAAACGGTCCTTTTATATGAATTTTAACTTTGAATATTTTTCTATAAAATAATAATCTATAACAAGTTATAATAGAAAATTACCAATTATTCGATAATCATTCAGTAGTAATAGAAATTCCTTATTAACATTAATTTATCTAATTAGCTGACACAGGTAAAAATAATGACTTTCTCGTTTCAAAAAAACAAATTTATTATTTTTATGACAATTAAATTAATAGCGTATTCCAGGCGCCACTAATAATAACATACTCATTAACTCACTCACGTATATAATATGTAATTATTTCTTAAAACACTTCAGTGCAGCTTTTATAGGTAGTTGGCATCTTTTTACTTTGACTTTCTCTCAAAACCATTCAGATCTTTATAGAATTTGTATCTTTTAATTTTTATTTCGCTCTTAAAATAACAGCAACCCCAGACGCATTTGGCAGTCGACAAATGTCAAAAAAGTTTGTTTCCAGTACGTCTCTGGCTATTTCCGCACGGTGCAGAGCCGAACTAACACAAAATTTATCTATAAATACGCGTATATATTGTGAATAATTTATATTTTGGCATATCACTTATTCACAATTACCTACAATACCTAATTTTTACTAGATTGAAGTAGTAGCCTAATAAAAATTTACTAAATTGTAATAAATACGTAAATATTTTTTTATTATACATGCATCATAATTGACGTTTAAATAACGGAAATGCGTGCATAAAAGACAAAGCATGCTGTGTTTTATAGTTTGTTAAGTAACAACAATTAAAATTGGAACCAATTTCCTAGGTAACGATATTTTTTCATACATAGACTAGGTTTGCCTCCGATCATTACTTTCTAGATACCGCATGACCGTCCATGGCATTGTTGTAAAGTGATCGCAACATACAAGAGTGAGAGGGTTATGAGAGGTCGGATCTTGAAGTGTATTACGGGTTGTATTCTAGATTCTAATGATAAAAACAGCTGGTGCATTAAAAACACATTATTTTCTTTATTAGTCAAACATCAAAACATCTAATCAGAAAATAATTTGTTATAGTTAAACAATAGTATAATAAACAATAGTACAATAGTATAATAATTTGTTATAGTTAAACATAAGAAAGTCAGACAGCACTGATATTGCAGGTTAACTAAATTCCGGTTAATGTCAAAGTTGTCAAAACGTCTCCATGATTATGAACTAAACGCAAACCGCAATACACCTCAAGATCCGACCCCGCATGTCTTCTCTCTCGGATATGTTGCGATCACAAACAAATGCCACATGCGGTATCTAGACAGTTTAAGATCGATAAGGTATGCTATCGCATATAAAGAGAATAAAAATTAATATGCTGTTTTCTACCTCTATTTTTACCTTTGCCACTCAGTACTATAAGAGATGTATTGAAATCATGTTTCGCTGATGATGTCTGTATGTATGTGTGTGTAGGTATGTGGTCAAGTACGATAACTCCAACACCACTGAATAAAAAAAATTGAAATTTTGTATACAATATTCTGACACCCTAGATTAGATCTGATTAGATTTTGGTGTTGATCGTGCAACCAGAAGTGGTACTTTCTTGAAGATCTGAAGAGTTTTTCTGGAATATCCTCAAAATTTATGGATTAATAAGAAATTTCTTTAATAACAATGTATACTAAATGATACTATCTACAACTTGTATTCAAAACTTTGTTTCTATCTAGCTCCATTTTCCAATTACAAGAAGTTAAAATTCTACAAATGCAACCTGCAACTGTAGATGTAATTAGTCTAAAGTAAAACCATTACTACCTACCCGCCAAGACTGGTAATCGCAGACACAGAAAAATATGTCTATACCATTCATTTACAATATATGAAGCTGCCATGCCCAATTTGGATGAGTTTTCATGAAAATTGGTTGCGTCCTTACAGGATAGTGCCCTCAAGTAAAAAAAGTTATAAATCCGGTACTGTTCTTTAAGTGCAGTCGACAAGCAAGTGCATCCACACATGGTTGAGATGCATTCGGTAGACAACGCAAATGAACAGTAACCAGTATGCATATGCAACGCTCAGGCTCGATCCCTCGATCTACATAGTTCACTTGGACAGTATTCATTTGTTTGTGTGTGTGTGCGCGCTGATATAACAGTTGACTGACGTGGTTTTGACAGTTGTGATTGAGGTTATTTAGTGACTGCCTGTGACAAATAGGTAATTGTTTATTAATTGTGAACAATGAACTAATAAAAACAAATTATTCCAATGAAAGTGAAAGAAACCTATTGTGCAATAAGTGTTTGTACATAAATAAACATTTTACGAGGTGAAAAGTCTTTCAGAAACAATTAGGTTATGATTTAACACTAAAAATAAACTATTCATTTGAAAATAAGCAATTAAGTTTGGTTTTTTGTGTATTCTTCCGCGAATAGCTTTGTGAGCGCCAAAAAACTGCATATTTAATTATACAGATTTGACTCTTCATTTCATAAGTTCTTTGTGCAGCAGCAAATAATTAAAAAAGAAAATTGACATCAAGACTCCGTAATGTAGATTTTATGTTCGTATCCGGCCCGTCGTGCTTTAAAACTGATTTATGATTATGAGAGAACAGTTCGCAATCTACACTTCTTGTTGTGCGCTGTTTTCTGAGATAGTGTGCGTGAATAAACGTACCTGTTTCTGCTTTAAGTAGTGTGCTTCATAATATTCTGAAGAACGAAACTTTCTTATGTAAGATTATACTATTATTTATGCACGATTTACGTGCTTTATTGTCTAATAATTTACACTAGATTTTTCATTTTAAATGAAAATAAATGTGCAGGACTTAAGCGCGGTTTATTGCGAGAAATAATCCGTATTTATTTGTAAATAAACATTGATAAGTGAACTCTATTTATACAGAAAACCAATAAATTGATTTCATTCATGGAATATATTTATTGAATGATTAATAAAAAAGATCTTTACAAAGACTGCTTTTCAAATAATATTGTTTCTAAACTAAACGCAAGATAATTGAATCTAAAATTAAACATCATCCACTTGTAACTAATAGTATATTACCAGTAGAAAAAATACTAGTACCTACTACTAATAGTTCATCAACATTAACGACTAGAATACAAGAACAAAAATAAAAGGTTTTATTCCTTAATGGATAAAAATAATCTAAAAGTACTTTAAATTCGTTCCGCCTGAAAATAAAATAGTAGTTAAATCTAAAGCTAAAAAATAAAAGTAGTAAAGTACTTAACAGGTCGTAATTAGCTTGTTCAGTATCAAATAATCTTGAAGTCGTTACGAAAAACAAAATGAAATTAGAAAGAAAATAATAATTAAATTGAATTACTGTACCCGTACTTAATCAGCATTAATAAAAAGAATCAATTATGAAAAGAACTAATTTAAAATTATGAGTAAAGTATTAATTAGTATTAAAATGTCAATTAGTAGAATTATTTATAATTGCAATACTGTGCGAGAAGTTTTTTAAATAGATTAAATTCAGTGATTTAAATTAAAATGACTAATTATAAGATTCGTTATCTTTGCAATATTTTTCGCCAATAAAATAAGTATTTATTGTTAAAATTCGCAAGTTTGATTATAAATTAAAAATGCAATACAGAACTGTGTAAAATACTATTTATTATAAATAATCAAATATTGTTACTGGGTATCAAAGTCAAAGTTTTTTAAAATACAAAATATTAGCTTCATTATCTCCACGTTGGTTCACGAAACAACACGCGATTCGCAATAAAAAGTGCTTCCTTAGGTACATCTGAGTGTTGACTTGTGCAAAAAGACAATTGATTCCGTGCGTCCTCCTGGCGCGGATATGTCACTGTAAGGCGTCGTCGTGGACACAAGGGCAGGGGGCAGGATGCCGGTGCACATCAGCGCCGCGACCACGGACACACCGGACACGGATGGGCCGGAAATCGCAGGTGAGTTCACTGGGACTCGGAGTTGCCTCTGAGCGTGAGAATCAAGGCGGGAGACTGATGGGTGCTTGTTAGATGTCTTCTGTCCGGTGTCGTCTAAGTTTTCTGAATTGTTTTATAGGTACGGACAAAAAAACTAACTAACTAATGTGTTTCACGATAATACGAATTTATTTTTGACCTGAACTGGAACGAAAACCGAATTATTTTTAGTGAACCCGGAATAAAACCTGAAACAGTTAAAAAATTTGTTTAAATTTATAATCGGAGTTAAACCGATATGGTTGTAAACCGGTTCGAAACTATTTTAGCATTAAGTAATTTTTTTTTGTTAAAATAAAAGCTGTACCTGTACCCTGTTTGAAATGACAAAAGAATTTTGACAGTTAATTGAGACGTGGTTTAGGACATTTAAAATTTTAAAAAGAAGCGCCAATGAGCTATTTGCATGATTTTTTTGTATTAAATATTTTTGAAGAGATATAAACTTAGGACATGTATTTTTTATTTTCATAAAATCTTTATCAACAAGAACAAAAATAATTAATGAAAATTGAATAATATATAACGTGACGTAGAAAACTGCCATATCTCCTATACAAAATAATGACGTCACAGCAAAATTTCTTTCTCAATATTCTGAAAAACATAATTTTTTAAAATAAAATTTGCTTTTTTATCAATGTTTTAGATCTAACATTAGGTACATACGTGATAAAAATCTCATTTTCAGTACCATGTAAGTAGCCCATTGTCCACAAAACTGTAAGAGAATATTACATAGAAATAGATTGGTAAAACTTTAAAAAACGACAACAAAACAACAAATAACGCACAGCACTTACAAAGAGTAAAATCAAAATAATTGACATAATATTTGAATTGTCTTTATGTATAAACCGCTCTTGACAAAAGCAATAGAATCACAAGAATCTATATCTGTCAAAATTCTTTTGTTGCTTCAAACACGGTATAAAAAATGTGTGAAGCACGATATTATTTTTACTTCCTTGTATTGAGTAAAAACATATCGGTTTTCAGATTTTGATGGAAATATCCGTTTTGACCTTTTCTGAATCCATTATGACTACTTTCGTCGTGACGTCTGTACGTACGGACGTCTGTACGTACGGACGTACGGACGTATGTGTGTCGCATAACTCAAATACGGTTAGACGAAGAAAGTTGAAATTTTGTATTTAGGACTGTTATAGCATCTAGTTGTGCACCTCCTATTTTTGGTTTCAATCTACAAACCGGAAGTAGTACTTTTTTCAAATATTTACCTAAATATTTAATTTAAGACAAATTTTTTTATTTTAAATGAAAGATTACCTATGTGATTATTACCTACAATTGGTATTTTCTAAATACTTTTGTATCTGCTATCAGTTAAGAATAATTAAAGTATATATTTATAATTTAGTATTTCGGTATCTTGTAGTCCATGATCGATTAACATTTGTTACTACGTAAAATTTAAATGATTATGACATGACAGTGACAATAGTAAAATTTGCTTTATATCTTCTTCTGCAGTTTCAATAAAATGACTAAAATATATTTGTGAGTATAGTAGCAGTAGTAGTAGTACTTATATATTAATATATTTGTATAATAAGTTAAAAGAATAAAGTCAGATTTTTTATATTATTCTACATTTTAGTTATTAAGAAAAGTATGAACAGTTTCATAGGCGTACAAGGAAGTCATGTGGTGTCCACGTCAGATTTTTTGTTTCAATCTACAAACCGGAAGTAGTACTTTTTTCAAATATTTCGATAAATATTTAATTTAAGACAATTTTTTTAATTTTAAATGAAAGAATATGTGATTATTACCCACAATCGGTATTTTATAAATATTTTTGTATCTGGTATCATTTAAGAATAATTAAAGTATATATTTATAATTTAGTATTTCGGTATCTTGTAGTCCATGATCGATTAACATTTGTTACTACGTAAAATTTAAATGATTATGACATGACAGTGACAATAGTAAAATATGCTTTATATCTTCTTCTGCAGTTTAAATAAAATGACTAAAATATATTTGTGAGTATAGTAGCAGTAGTAGTAGTACTTTTTATATTAATATATTTGTTTAATAAGTTAAAAGAATAAAGTAGGTATGGCGGGAGGTCTTGAGGTGACCACGTCTGATTTTTTTATATTATTCTACATTTTAGTTATTAAGAAAAGTATGAACAGTTTAATAGGCGTACAAGGAAGTCATGTGGTGTCCACGTCAGATTTTTTATTAATAAATACTAGAGACCCGAACTGGTCCGAAACTGAAACGAAAACCGGATTATTTTTAGTGAACCCGAAATCAAACCTGAACCGGTTACAAAATTGTTCAAATCCACAATCGGATCAAACCGATGGTTGTGAACCGTTTTGGTACGATTTAAAGAATTAAAATAAATTTAACTTTTTTTATTAAAATCCTATTCAATATTTAGAAAAGTTGTACATAGTTTTCTCTTTAATTTTCTTCAATATTGTTTTAGCTTAGAACTTTTTCACATTTTAATCCAAAAATAGAAATAAAATAATAGTTTCAATTAATTGATCCTTATTTATTATTATTATTATTATTATTGTGAACCATATTAATCCATGTGTCCAAGAAAATTTTAAAATTCTACTTCTAGTGGATCACTCACCATTTCTATCATTTATGATTATTTGATACTGTTACAAATCTTTATGAGTTTATTTATAATATCTTTTATTGATTATCTGTAATGTGTTCTACAAAATAGGTTTTAGAATCCTGTTAAACTCAAATGTTTATTTACATCGTTAGACCACCCGTGTTCAACATTGAACATTAGAACCAATTAGACCAACTAGACCTAGTTTCTAAACGATTTTTTCAGGCAGGTTCATATTGAACAACTTTTTATGGATATGTTTAAATTCTGGTTTAGTTTTTACAAAAATACGAACAGGCCTACGCTAAAGATTCCAGTTTCATTACTTCATTTTACATAACAACATATAAAAGATAACATTTTTATGATATCACTTATGCAAAATATAATAAATGATGTAGAAAAAATTAATTCAAGGATGAATGTATGTCCTATATTTTTAAATTTGAATGCTATTTATCAAATTAAACAAAGTTTTTTTAACGAATATTTTATGAGAAAAAAATGTAATAATCATATTCGATTTTACAAATATTTTTTTATACTTTTATGAAGACATTATCTCCGCATTATGCAGATTTGGTTAGAGAATTTTTTGTCCACATAAATAAACGTAGATCATCATTCATAAAAGAAAAATGACTGTTTTTATAGATTCACGAATAAAAAATGGTATTCGTTCACGCCAAAGCACCATTAAAAGAGAAAAGGAGAAATTCATCTCAGAAATTTCTTAAAATGATATTAGATTTTATCTCTGGGTGGTATATAGAATAGAATACGAAAAAAAGTAAAGACACTGTAAATCGTCCATTTTTTACAAGTATTGAGGTCCGAAGAGATCAGATTTTCCTTGATTTACTTTTACATCTTTAAATTACTAGTTTTGCATATATTTTGTATTCAATTTGAGACCCATTGCACAGGATTTGGTCTAAAATGACAGTATAATAGATGTTGTTATAATACGAGTACAATCCAACAACTACTACAGGAGCCAGTGGTATTTATTTATGTAGGTACTAATTTAGCGAAATAAATATCCACTATTAAAATTGAAAGCAATAATTATTACACTATGCAATACACGCTTGTATAGTGGAACTTATTACGAAGACATTTCATTTAATATTAATAATTTTCACCAGTTACTATTTTGTCCTAATTATTTTCAATGAACTAATGAGTTAACAAAGTAAAGTTTTATATAATAAATTTTTTAATAAATTACCAACAACAATAATAAAATACAAAAAATAAATTGACGCGCAAAACTCAAAAACAATAAATTCATAATTGCTATTGCATATTGCTCAGAAAGATATGTGGGAATAAAATTAATGAAATTACTATATTTCAGAAAATGAATGAAAGCTATAAATTTGTTCATAGATTGCCAATGCTTTTACGTAAGTAGTTATAAGTGCATTTGCCATATATTACAAATGCCATTTTTAAATCTTATCGCAAAGATTGCAATGTGCTCTACTTTTATTTATCAGTATGTTTACGTTGAATAAATTGGCTTATCTTAACTTATATTTTATAATGAATGAACTGAAATGTATTTCTTTGTAGCCTAAATGCGTTCAGATATGAAAGAATCGATTTTCGGTTCAAATTAATTTCATACATGTTTTTTATTTTTTTGTGATTCATTATTTTAGTTTTTGAAATGTATGGTTGGTTGTGTAATCGTTATTTTATTATAAAAGTCAGCATATTTCATAATTTCTCAGAATTAAAAACGGAAGTTATACATGCTTAGCTATTTGTTTCTCATATTTAATTAATGCTTGTCCACATAATATCTGTATAATCTTCTACTGATTCAGTTATTTTTTAATTTATCTACTTGTGTACAAACATTTTATTATCTGGGATTACAAGCAAAACGAGAAAATGTCAAAATGAAAGAAAGATTTGTCGTTTAATTTTGTTTTTAAGATTATAACACTACACTCTTCAATAGTTTAGTCTTGTCTTCTTATACTTTCATTCAAATTCCAATTGATTGTGTATATTTGTTGCATAGGTAGGTACCTACTCACAAAATATGCAAAAATAGATCATGTTTAGATATAAAAAATTTATGAAACAGATTCCATTAAGTCGCAATAAAGAGAAGCAAGGTGAAATGTTAAAACTATTTAAAAATTTGTATTAGGTATTATTCAAATCGTAATTTGTAAATTTCTGAATTTTGCTACTAGCAAACAACCTCCTTAAATGACGCCTGAATTCAATCCTGTTCTCTTATTTTTATACACATGTTACGTTTTCAAGTATTTCATTCTTTATCGCTTACATTCCTGATATGAAATGTATGCAGCGCTGGTCCAGTGACCAGTTACAACGCTACAAGTCAGGCTCTTAAACGAGATAACACTTAAAATTCATCTTAAAAAATACCACCAATGAGAAATAAAAATAAACCGGCCCTTGATGGTCTTTTAGAGCTGATTTATAGCATATACTTATTTGTTTCTCTCGACATTGATGGTACAAAGAAAGATATTGAAATATGTAATACGTAAATATTACAATATTAATATCTATAACGAATACTCATTCTCAAATTGTGTTGCTTTTCTTTTATGTTTAAAAAATTTTAATCAATGAACTGTATTCTTGAAGATTTTTAGTTTTATTTTCAATGATGGAAAGTTTAGAGGACAATCGAAGTTTGTATAAATTTCCAATCACTTTTATAATCACATAATCTGGCATAATAAGATCGGTAAGCTTTTCCAATTTTTTAAAATTAAAATTTTAGTTAGTATAAATTTTCTTAAAACTTTTTTGTTTTTATATAATCTTATAAAATAAAGATACAAACATGTATCTACGTAGTACGTAGACAGCTCTCTTAAATTTTAAATAAAAAAGGTAGGTAGGTACCTAAATTATTTACTATAATTAGAAATTGGTTGACTTCATTTAAGATATTGCAGTAATATAATCATCTCAAATTTGTACTTTATTTAAACAATTAGTAATTAACCTTCTTTGTCCTTGACAAAGCTGAGTAAAACTCGCTAGAATGTAAAATAATTATTCATAATCACAAGTGGCAAGAACTGTCATAAAAACAGTTGCACATAGTTGGAATATCTTGATAAGAATAAAATTGTTTTTTAATAACCACGTTTCTGCAGATGTTATTAGCAAATTCTTCTAACTAAGACTAATAGTTATAATATTTATGTTTGCTATTCCATTTTAAGTGTTTTGAAAATAATGTGTAATAAAGCAAATAGGTAACTAACTGCTGATGCGAAAAATTCTTAGAAATATTATTGAAACGATAAGAAAAGAAAATATATTTTTAACGTGTTTTAAGTTAAAATCCAAGTGTTTGTTTATGAAAATTTCGTACACATTTCATAAATAATACTATTCGTTGGTATCCGGAAGATTCTTCGAAAGCAAATTCTTCGAAGGAAAATTCTTCGAAGGAAAGTTCTTCGAAAAGCAATTCTTCGAAAGGAAAATTCTTCGAAAGGAAAATTCTTCGAAAATAAAAGATATTATATTTTTTGTTAACTACGAAACATCGCCTAAGGATAAACTGATTTTCTAAATAAAAAATGTAATTATTTTGATTAAATTATTGTTAATTTCCATATTAATGTTAGAATCTCTCTGTTGTATGTGGGAGTCAAGAAGGGTAAGAGGTTCTTTATTTAGTTCTGTTCAATCAGAGTTTGTACCAAAACCAAGTATGTGGAACTCAAGAAGGGTAAGAGGTTCTATATTTAGTTCAGTTCAATCAGAGTTTGTACTAAAACCGAGTATGTGGGACTCAAGAAGGGTAAGAGGTTCTTTATTTAGTTCAGTTCAATCAGAGTTTGTACCAAAACCGAGTATGTGGGACTCAAGAAGGGTAAGAGGTTCTTTATTTAGTTCAGATCAATCAGAGTTTCTACCAAAACCGAGTACGTGGGACTCAAGAAGGGTAAGAGGTTCTTTATTTAGTTCAGTTCAATCAGAGTTTGTAGGTACTAAAACCGAGTATGTGGGACTCAAGAAGGGTAAGAGGTTCTTTATTTAGTTCAGTTCAATCAGAGTTTGTACCAAAACAGAGTATGTGGAACTCAAGAAGGGTAAGAGGTTCTTTATTTAGTTCAGTTCAATCAGAGTTTGTACCAAAACCGAGTATGTGGGACTCAAGAAGGGTAAGAGGTTCTTTATTTAGTTCAGTTCAATCAGAGTTTCTACCAAAACCGAGTATGTGGGACTCAAGAAGGGTATTAGGTTCTTTATTTAGTACAGTTCAATTAGAGTGAATATTGTGAAATTGTGATTTATTGGTCTGCAACGAAGAATTTATAATTCATGAATTAGGTAAGTATGACTGAAATTAATTTTGTGGCGATTAAGTATCCTCGCGATGAACTATACTTAGTGTTTTTCCTTTCGAAGAATTGCTATTCGAAGAATTTTCCTTTCGAAGAATTTTCCTTTCGAAGAATTGCTTTTCGAAGAACTTTCCTTCGAAGAATTTTCCTTCGAAGAATTTGCATTCGAAGAATCTTCCTAGATCCCTATTCGTTTCACTAAATAATGAGACTGTGTTTTTATTTCACCATTATAGTATTTTATAATAAAAGGTGTAGAGAATAATTGTGTTATTATAAATTATTAATCTTTTAGGTTCTTTAGAATTTTTAACAGTATAGGTAGGTATTAAATAATATTGGAAGGATTTAAGTTGCTTTGCAGCTTTGCTCTGAATTTAAAACTTTTTCTACTAACAATAATACCGTCAACTGGGGTGACTTCGGACACTTTTTTGATATTTTTTGCAATAACTTTGTTAATTTGTAAAATAAATTTGATTTTTTTGATAACATGTTGCAACCGATGTATTTTAAATGTTTTAATTATAGTACTTTTTTTATTTTTCTGCTGTCCGAATTCACCCCTCGATGTGGGGTGAATTCGGACAGCTCTTTAAAACCCATAGTAAACAGGTACCTATACAAAAGTAACTTGGGACACAAAATTGTCAAAAAAATATGTATTTATGTATTAAAATTTTTTAAATAATTTTAAACGCATTTATAGCTTGTAAATAAATGTATTTCTCAATTATCGCTTAGCGTACTCTTTGGTATAGAATATCGCTCCGAGGCTTGCTGTAGTGACTTTTTTTAAGCTGTACTGCTTTTATAGCAGCATTTAAATATTTTTGGGTATAATTTGAGTAAGATTTACAGCCCAACCGTTTTTTATATTTTCGGGGTATGTAAAAAACTCTAGTCCGAAATCACCCCCGCTTAGTTGTTATTTGTTTAATAAATCTGTAACAATTGAATGGTAAATATTTTTAGGTTAATAAACACAAAATCTGAAAGTAAATGCCTATGGCTTAACTTAATATATATTGCAGTAAAAACTAAAGTCTATATTAACATCTACACAATAAGAAGTTTAACATGTTATCAAAATGGCCACATTAATACACATATTTGAAATATTTTTTTATAATTAGAATACTTAGAATTTTATGTTAACACGTGTCAGAAGATAACAGTCATGGTATTAGCTATACATGTAGAAACAAAGATACAACATGAAATATAAATCATAAAATATCCCTAGATCAAAATACGCGGAAAGAACAAAATGTCCGAATTCATACTTAAGTCCGAACTCACCCCAGTTGACGGTATATCTAATGAAACTAATGCTGCTTATTGCGATAGCAGATAAGAAATTTCAAGAACAAATATTTCAGATAAATTTTATTGTATTTTCATTGGAAATTTAATCTAATTGCAATAATTCAATTCAATTGTTTCGCCTTTACCATTCCTGGTAAAATAGTATTTGTTTAACGTTATTTTATTTCTAAACATAAGATAACAATAACAATCTAAAATTAGTTTAATTTGAAACAATTAGGTACTTCAATGTCCAATAATCGCCATAGAAGGCAAATGATAAAACGACTTGATTAAATAAAACAAACTGCAATGTCAAGTTATTTTAATTAGGAATTCAACAGAGAGATTAGTAAAGCAGGGAATGTGTTTTTTAAAAGCTGTAACAAGAGGTAATTGCTTGCAATCTTATTTTGCGGAGCACTGCATGGCAGTGTCGTGATATTTCGCCCATGAAATCTTGTCCGTACGCATTTTTCTGATGGTTTTGTTTGCGTCTTATGTCACTTGCTTCTTCACCTTGTGTAATGCAGTTCAGCTAATCTTTTTTTTTAATGACGTACTATGCAGTATACTTCGTTTTCATTTTAAAATAAATTTTCTTGAAATTTAAATATAAGGCTAAAAATATTAATCTCGTGTATGAGCGACGATTGAGATGAAATTTTGAATTTTAACCCTATAGGTTTTATCGGGTTTTAATGTAATTAAATCTTACCTTGTCATAACCGAATAAATTTTGTACAATACAAATCTTTGGTTAGTTTTGAACATGACCTTACTTTTAAAGCATCTTGATAGACGAAACCAATTTAACACCGTATTTTGAAATTTAATTTGCAAACAATGTAATTTAGAAGATGAATAATAATGCAGTACCTACCGATAAGTTAGATAATTAAATTTATAGACATACAGACATATCTATCTATCACATCTCTTTACCCAAATTTAGTGTGGAAAACTCACATACTGGAGTACTTTACTGCATTAGTGCGATAAAACATCACTTTACCACACTAGTATCTAGTCGGGTAAAATTGCTTATGTCATAAACCACAAAGTGTGACATTACTAAATAGTAAAAGAAGATAAATAAAATTACTATTTACCGTTGTGTCCAGTCGTCAACGCACGGGTACTCATGGTTATTAGTGAAGAGTACACAACAGAGAACAGAGTAGGTTTTTTGTGCAGTAAACTGAAATATGTTCCTGACTGCAATCGAATCTGGATTTTTAAATTCACAGTCGGCTACATAACGCACTACGCCATCCACGGTTCAGGAAGAACAAAGCCCCAGCAAAACGTCCCCGGCAAAATATTCCCACTAAAACGTTCCCAAACACGAATGTCTTCACGCAAAAGATCCCCTCACAATTGGTCCCCGCCAAAACGTCCCCAGCAAAACGTCCCCAGCAAAATTTCCCCTGAGAATATCTCCGCGAAAATGGTTTTTATGTGAAATCATTAGACAAAACATGCTGTTTTTAAAGGTTGTTATGCAACAACAATGAAAATTGTAACTAATTTCCTAGGTAACGATGTTTTGACACATCACACAGAATACTTTATAAAATGAATCAAAATTAATTTTCAAATTAGGATGCAGGTAAAAAATAGCGTTTAACACATATATACAGGGTGAGTCAGCTAAGTGTTCCCTATTTCATTTGTTTGTAAAGTCTCAAGTTTTTGTGTAAAGTCCGCCAAATTTTTGCTGTAAATACAGTAGCCACTTGAGTTTTTGTTCGCAAAGTTTTATCATTATTGCTCTATTGCTTCCTAATTGGTGACTGAAATAATGATTAATTAATTAATGATTTTATAGACACAATCATCGGTATTGGTCAGATGAAAATCCCCACTGGATTGCTGAACAATCCTTGCACTCTCCTAGAACGACTGTTTGGGCTGCAATTGAAGATTTTGGATTAATTGGTCCAATTTTCACATTGAAGTGAACCACTCGTGAAGTTTTTGTCTGATCGATTTGAAATTTCGGCAGTAAAAATTCCTTTAGATAGTTCATGTTTTGCAAAAATTTCGTCACTTTCTGATAAAAATTGCCTAAGTTATAAAAAATCCAAATAGAGAATAGTTAGCTGACTCAGCCTGTATATTAGTGCTTTTCGACGTTAAAGTCACTCAGCTTCGCGTCGTGCTCTTAGACCAGTATATACCTACACTTGTATCATAATTTTTTTTTAATTCCACGGACAAAATCTCCTCTTGGTCGAAATTTTAATGCACAGCATTGCATTTCATGACACGTGACGAAGACAGACATAATTAGTTTAATCATATACTATGCATTTGTTCCATTGAAATTTTAATGATGACGATGGCTTTGGTTGCTACTAGTGACGGTATCAAATAATTGATTGGATTAATAGCGGCTGTAAAGTGTTCCCCATTTGACTTTCTCATACGCTGCACTAAATTATTTATAAACGGAGCTCGTAGCTTGGACTGGAAGCTGGTTTGTTAGTCAATAATTACGTAAATTAATAGATGAGCAACTCGTAACTACTGATTTTTGCTCGTTCGTTATCATTTCGTTGGTAATGATGTGTAATAAGAAAAATGAATGCGTAGGTACATTAACAATAATTTTATTAAGTTCTCATAGCGCTAAACAAACTTATTCTTTTTTAATAAATTGTTTCTTTGGGTTAAGTTTAGTATATATCAATGTAGGTATTTTTATTTTTATTTATAATAAAAATTTATTATTATATTATTATTATTATTATTATTAAATTATTATTAAATTTATCTATTATATTATAATAATGAAATTAACAATATATTAACCAGTAATGAACACTTTGAACATCCAAGGGGGCTAAAATCGCATATATTCGCGTTATATTCAAAGCTTAATCGTATCATCAAGGACAGCGATGTTAAAACAAACCAACAATTTTATCTGTCAATTAGTTGACAGTTCGCATTATATTATTATAAGTAACTAAAGTATTATGTTGTTTATAATTATCAATAAATGTTGCATATATAAAGGTAATAACAGTTGATGATACGATTAAAAATATAATCATAATCGTTGATATAAAAGATTTAAAGGGTTACTAAGGTATAAATATGTAGTTTCTATACTAATAAAGTAACTAACCTATGTTTAATTTGTATTTGTAGTAAATATTTTGCCCAAAAATCCCAATAGTACTTTGTAGAATTTTTAATTGTACCCGCAGGCCTCAAAAGTTATACTATTAAACTGAATAAATATCACGAATAAAACAACGCGTTACATAAATGAAATAAATAATGCGTTACATTTTCTTTTAAAAGTGAATAAGGTATACTACGTTCTACGTTATAAGTTCCTAACTCGTAAAGTATTATTTATTAGCTGGATAAAACAAATATAAAAATAAAACTCCTGTATTGTATGTTGAAAGCAATTATTTCTTACTGTGAAAATTTCTCTAGGAAACAATTTGCTACTGCGTGAGGTCGAAAATGCTCTACATTAAAATAATTTTCTAAAAGTCGTATAAATGAATTATGATAGAAATAAACGTGAGTTTCAGGTCAATAGATTGTTAGATTTATAGTAATGCTGAAGCAAAGATATAATTATAGCCTATAAAATTTTTAAGAGTAGAAATATTGTTGTTAGTAATTATAATATTCATATAATATTTCTTTGGGAGAAATTATAAATATTTACCTTGAAATATTACTAATCCTGATAGTAAAATAAAATATTATTTAATTATACCAATAACTTTTCTTGAATTCCATAATTTTATTACTACATTGAAACATAAATTAGTAACACTGTACAGCAGAAAGTATTTAAATCAAACAGTGAAGTAGAAATAAAATCTTTTTGAATAGGGCTGAAATTAGATATGAAATCATTATAAAGATAGTTAGGTACTGCTTATCGTCCATAAAATATGAAATTAGATACACTGATAAGAAAAGCTATAAAACACTATCAAGAAAAATTCGGGTATTACATTACGATAAAAAATATTATATTTATTCTTAACAATATAACATGGTATTTTGTGTTCAATTTTAAAGATGTTACTTAATTCATAATTTGTGTCTAAAACTCCGTTTAAATCTTTTATTCAATTTTGACATTTTAAACTGCTATTATTAACTCCATAGCAACAACTTTAAACAACTGTTTATTCACAAATGAATTAAAACTTTTTAAATCACTCAACACATTTTTAAATCACTCTGATATCATTATTTCGTCAAAAATGCATAAAAACAATGACAACTTGCAATTGACGGCTACTTTGATTTTTTGTTGTTGTGGCAAAATAAATTTATAATTCATAATATTTGAAATAATTTCGTCAAAATTGAATAAAATATTGTATAAACCACGTCAGATACGATCACTCGAAGAAATTATCCCACTCGCCCTTCAGGCTCGGGTGCTAAACTTTCTTCTCTTGAATAATGAATAAACATTAATGTATCTCACTTGGTGTGTAAATATCTATATCTGTGCATTAACAAATAATTTCGTTAAAGTTTATTCTTTTAACTCAGTTGTTTTACGCTTACAAACTCCAAAAACGATTATTCGTAAAAGGCTATCTACAATAATTTGTCGCAGAATCAAAATTACAGTATTTTTCAATTACCTACAGTGTATTTCAATTACAACCAACAACAACAGTATTTTGCTGGAATTACTGTTAACACCATATTATATTATTTACTTTATTTGTTTCAGTTCTCGCTAACGATATAAAAACGTTAGATGTTAAATTTACTTTTATGGTTATGTTGCTTCTACGTAAAATAAAAAATACCTAGTAAGTACTGAGACACCCAGTAATTTAGTGTAGTTATGTGGTGGTTATTATTAAGTCATCACTATTAGATTCCTCCTGTAATGATCTTTGATCATCTATAATCATCGTTGTGTACGCTACACAACTAAATTTGTTCAGGTATAATCAAAGATTCCAAACATACAAGATACAAGAATTTGCTGGTAACTAATTTTCTATAATTTTTATAGAAAAATAATTCACACACCTTTTATAGTCATTAAAAAGTATAAGGATGCAGTTTGTAATTTAATTATATCTGTGGAACACTATGGAATAAAGAAAATAATAATATTAATAATAATTCAGTGCGTTTCAATATTCCAGTCTTAAATTAGGAGTGTAGTATTCCGGATGATAAAAATGGATTTATTTATTAAGTTAAGTAATTAGTTGAATACTACTTTTGATAATTTTGAATAATTTGTTTATACCAGGGCAAGAAACCGGTTTTCTAAAAACTGATTAACCGTAATATTTTGTCCAAAAATGTGATTTTTAACCAAACCCAAAACCGAAGTTTTATTTAGGTACTAAAAATCCGGTTATCCTTAACCAAAACAAAATTAAACCGGTTATTTATACCGATTAATTCCTGGTAAATAATAAATAATAAAACTGTTTTTTAACCTGATATTTAATTAAATTAAATTAACCTATACTATATTTGAGAATGACTGGCAGTAATAAATCATTCTGTCAAAGACATTCCAGTGGCGCGCCAATAATTGTTTGCACAGGGATAGTCGAAATGACTAAATTCGTTAGAGAACTATCGTTTTAGGTCTAAGTTGTTTTTCAGGGTAAAGATTTATTTTAATAATAATGAGTGCGAAAGTTATATTTATTATTTTAGTAAATGTATAAACAGATCACTCTGAAAAATCCTATATACGTCTATGACACAGTTCGACGGGGATTATCGCTCGGTTATGACTACATTTCTATTGTTCGAGAAGTAAGTTTTGTTCCAGGTACAAAGTGTGCGGCTTATTTTGACCAACCTAGTGTAGTTACAACTGATTTTTCTGGAAGTTTTATTTGCCGCATTGCTGGCAAAAATCCAATACTACTCTTGCAAATAATGATTTATTACTGTCAGTCATTCTCAAATGAACTATAATGTATAAATATTACCCTATTTTCCTTCAGATCAGTTTACTTAACAAGTTACTATAATCGGTAATTTATCTGTTTAAAAAATCGGTTTAAAAATCAATAAAGCGGTTATTGATCAAAAATCGTTAAAATTATTTCATTCGCAATCTAAAATCTTTTTTTCGGTTTTTTGCAGTGGTTTAAACTCGAATTCATTTTAAAAACTTGAAAGGAATATTTTTATCTTTAGGCCACTTTGGGTATTATTATTGTTAGCGTCAAAAATAAGTAGGTATATAGATTATTCCAATCCAATATGCTTTTTATTGAAGTTTGAAAGAAAACTGATATGTATCAATTATTGGAAAAATTCAAAAAAATTATATTACACATTACAGCCCACCAGTCTTTTCTTACAAATTAAATTTCCAAATGAAATAAATATATAACGTTTTCTTGCTTTATGTCACACGCCAACAACCTACTACTAGTCCTAAAAAAATATGTTAAAATATGAAGTATTATAATCTTCTACGCGTACTGAGTTAAACTGCATTCTGCATTGTTAGTCAAATTTGAGCCTTAAAAAAAAATTGATAGCATAAAATAATTTTGTTCTCAAATTCCTTCATTATCTCTTTTGTTTGGTTGAATCCACCATTATTTGTCTTTTTTTAAAATAACAATCGTCAACAACAACAAAAGTGATCTATATAACTAATAAAGAAAGAGAATATATTTTTCTTTTATCTCCTTCTTTTTGATTAGTCCTAGTCACACTAGTTACTAACTATTAAGGGTATCGATACCGCATAGCTCATCACCGTGTTTGCCCTATATTAATGCAATATCCGCTTAAAATACGTAAAAGCAGTCTTGAAATTTTTAAAATGCCCACGAAAGTTATACAGATAAAGCAAAATTTCAAAAATGTATTTTTCAGACGAAGAATGGAACTAAGTTTATATCTAGTTACATTTTCTAATAAATCTCTTAATCATAAGATAAAGCATGTAAAAAATTGCTTCAAACACACTTTATCATTAGTTTCTTTTATGGATTCCAAAGATTTTTCGAAATTCTAACTCGACATAATTATAGATTAATAATTCTTTTTCAAACAACTAGTACCGGTGTGAGGTCAGTAATTCTAATTATTTTTTCCTAATTTTTTTTCCTAATCCTTTTTTTCTAATATTTTTTTCCTAATCCATTTTTCCTAATATTTTTTTCCTAACATTTTCAATTCGACAATGTTATAATTTGCATTGTACCTACAACAACCTACTACTAGTCCTAAAAAAATATGTTAAAATATGAAGTATTATAATCTTCTACGCGTACTGAGTTAAACTGCATTCTGCATTGTTAGTCAAATTTGAGCCTTAAAAAAAAAAATTGATAGCATAAAATAATTTTGTTGCCCAATTCATTCATTATCTCTTTTGTTTGGTTGAATCCACCATTATTTGTCTTTTTTTAAAATAACAATTGTCAACAACAACAAAAGTGATCTATATAACTAATAAAGAAAGAGAATATATTTTTCTTTTTTCTCCTTCTTTTTGATTGGTCCTAGTCACACTAGTTACTAACTATTAAGGGTATCGATACCGCATAGCTCATCACCGTGTTTGCCCTATATTAATGCAATATTCGCTTAAAATACGTAAAAGCAGTCTTGCAATTTTTAAAATGCTCACGAAAGTTATACAGATAAAGCAAAATTTCAAAAATGTATTTTTCAGACGAAGAATGGAACTAAGTTTATATCTAGTTACATTTTCTAATAAATCTCTTAATCATAAGATAAGGCATGTAAAAAATTGCTTCAAACACACTTTTAGTCCAGGCAACGAATGCTCAAAAAAAGGTATAGAGGGAAATGCTTGGAACACAATTTTTGACTTCGTAACTTTGTTTGGACTAGTTAGGAGGTGAACATATCAAAAGTCCCCGCCCGTAGCCCTTATGCCGAGGTGTGGCGGAGAGTTTGAATGTCTCATTTTTAGGTTTTTTGTTTAAATCTCGGAAGCTATGCGTCCTACCGACATGACCACTCTATACAATGAAAGCTGAATAAATTTGCAACAATTTAAGCCCAACCGCAGCTCTGTACGTCCTTTAGTTTCCGAGATATGACACTTCTAAAATTAGCAATTTTTTCAAAAAAATGAAAGTTGAGAAATTTTTACTTTTTTCGTTATTTTTGTGTTTAATTAACGGTAACTTCTGAATGAATAAAAATATTGTCTTCCGGTTTCTTTCATTAAATTTCACGAACATTTCTCTATAAAATACGTTATTTTAAATTTTTTTTAGGGCGTTCATTAAGCCAAAATATCAATTTTTTTTCGACAGAAGTATTCAAATATTTTGTGTTTATTGTGTTTAATGAGCTGTAACTTCTGAACGGATAAAGTTATCGACATCCGGTTTCCTGCATTAAATTCTACGAACATGTCTCCATAAGATGCAGTATCTTTTTTGGGTATTCATTAGGAAAAAATACCAAATGATGACCGAGAGAAAATTGAGATATTTTTTATTTATTATAAAAACATTTGATATTTTGGCGCAATGAACACTTGAAATTTTTTAGAATAATGTATCTTATAGAGAAATTTCGCAATTTTCTCTCGGAAAAACATTTGGTGTTTTATCTTAATAAATACCCAAAAAAGATTATAAAATACTGCATCTTATGTAGAAATGTTCGTAGAATTTAATGCAGGAAACCGGATGTGGCTAACTTTATCCGTTCAGAAGTTACAGCACATTAAACACAATAAACACAAAATATTTGAATACTGCTGTCGAAAAAAAATTGATATTTTGGCTTAATGAACGCCCTAAAAACTTTTTAAAATAACGTATTTTATAGAGAAATGTTCGTGAAATTTAATGAAAGAAACCGGAAGACAATATTTTTATTCATTCAGAAGTTACAGTTAATTAAACACAAAAATAACGAAAAAAGTAATAATTTCTCAACTTTTATTTTTTTGAAAAAAATGCTAATTTTAGAAGTGTCATATCTCGGAAACTAAAGGACGTACAGAGCTGCGGTTGGGCTTAAATTGTTGCAAATTTATTCAGCTTTCATTGTATAGAGTGGTCATGTCGGTAGGACGCATAGCTTCCGAGATATATGCAAAAAACCGAAAAATGAGACATTCAAACCCTCCGCCACACCTCGGCTTAAGGGCTACGGGCGGGGACTTTTGATATGTTCACCTCCTAACTAGTCCAAACAAAGTTACGAAGTCAAAAATTGTGTTCCAAGCATTTCCCTCTATACCTTTTCGTTGACTGGACTATTTATCATTAGTTTCTTTTATGGATTCCAAAGATTTTTCGAAATTCTAACTCGACATAATTTTAGATTAATAATTATTTTTCAAACAACTAGTACCGGTGTGGGGTCAGTAATTCTAATTATTTTTTCCTAATTTTTTTCCTAATCCTTTTTTCCTAATATTTTTTCCTAATCCTTTTTTCCTAATATTTTTTTTCCTAATCCTTTTTTCCTAATTTTTTTTCCTAATCCTTTTTTCCTAATATTTTTTTTTATAATTCCTATTATTTGCCTAATATTTCACCTATTTGTTAGGTTAGGTTAGGTTAGGAGATTTTAACTTGAGGAACTATAAGGTATATAACCTTATAGATAAGGTTCCGTAGTTAGTAAGTCTCACTATCCCAGTTGGACCTTGTCCCCGACTAAAGGCTCACTGTAGTCCCAAAGGCGCGCGCAGCGCAAGTTAGAGCGCGGAGCGCGCAGTCCTCGAGTTATTTTTTAAATTGCGCCGCAGCTAACCTAAAAACATGGTTGTACCAAAACCTTAATTTCAGAATACCACATTACCAAAGATTATGAATATTAGGAATATTAGGAAAAAAGGATTAGGAAAAAAAATTAGGAAAAAAGGATTAAGAAAAAATATTAGGAAAATAATAAGTTAGGGAAAAAATCATTAGGAAAATAGGATTAGGAAAACTATACCTACCTGTTTTTCGTTCAAATTTTTAATGTGCAATGAGTAAAGCAAAAAAAATACTACACCTCTAAACACCCAATATTTTGTTACGGAGACGGGACCCTTAAACAAAAGTTAGATGTTTTGCACACTTTTGCGTTAATCGTCGTTAGCGCAGCGTAGAATTAGGCTCATTTCGTTTTTGTAAAAGATATAATAATATCTACATCTCGATCTACATTATGTCAAACTGCTGATGCTAACCATAATCAGTAACGATAACTACTAATTTCGTATTATGAATGTAGCAAAATGTACTTGAAATAAGGTATACGATACGAGTATTTTCTATTATATTCGTAACAAATCAGATTTGCAGACTTGATGTTTAAAATAATCAGACAAGTCTAATATTTCCAATAATTTCTAGTATCATAAATCATACCATTAAATATTATATTTATTTAACACACTTTGAAGCCCAACTCAATCTAAATATTAGTGAGCTAGGTCTATGTCACCCCAATTATTTGGTAACATTACCAACAGGATGTTTACATTTTTATACAATATGAACATCACACAGAACCTTGTATCAACACTAACGGACGCGCTCATTACAAGTGTTGATGATTATCCCTCTCTGTCCCTCTTTATCATTTTATCTCTCTCTTACCATCGCTCAGGACGGCTCTACAGGGGGCGAACGTGTTGGGCAGACCCCCCATCATCACCAGCTCACCAGGGTAGGATTGAGATGAAAATGGCGTAATTGGTGCAATATTTTTTAGATTTATTGGTTTTTTGTAAAGTTGAAAGGATGTTGTGATTATTTGCAATTTATGAGGTTCATAATTTGTTGTATGACATTTAATTACGTACGATGAAAAATGCCATGTGTGAGGTAGCTATTATAATTAACTAGTTGCATTTAAAAAATGTTGTTTCGTTTAATACCTGTATTTAATATTCAATTGGTTTTTAATTTTATCATTAGTGTTATTGAACAAAAAACACCTAAGTTCGTGTACAAAGATACGAAATTAAAATTAAATTTAAATAAGTTACTAAACAATTAATCATTCGACAATTTTTTTATATTTTGTTGAAATTCATTTTTGGAAGCGTCAAATTACTGGCTCAAATAATTTACACTTTTTACACATAATTTACACGTAAGTATCAGTTTATAGTTTAGTAAAGCCTATCAAAAGCTCAAAAGTAGACATTCGAATTATTTTATGGTTGTGGTTAAAAAAAATAGAACGTTAAAAACTTTTACCTATAAATTTGAAAGCAAAAGTAAATACAGAAGATAATCACAGGATTAAAAACTGCATCCAACGATCACTTAATAATTTACAGGGTACAGGGTAAGTACTTACTTCAATTAAAGGTAGTACGTACTCTACCTACATTTCATAATAAATAATTTCATTTTGAATTTTTTTATGTATAACACATTTATTCATTTATATTTTAATGTTTTGTTTAACATTGATATTTTGTTTCAAAAAGATGACGACAGTACACAGTACACATCTACAGCCCGATTTTTACATAATTCGTTTTTAATCTTTACAATCTGCGTCTGTATTAAATTATTATTTGACAAATTTAATATTATTTTAAATTTTGAAATCACTGTATATTGATGAAGTTAGAAATCGAATAAATATTGAATTAGGATTAGCAATTTTTTGCTTCACACTGAAATCTGGTTTTCTAAATAATTGAAGCCATAAATTTTCTTGATTTTAATAAATTATTGTTAGTCATTTTAACACGAAATGTTAATATTGATGCCATCTTTCATGCAGATAAATTAATGACTCTGTAGTGTTTATAAATAGCTTCGTTTCGTCGATACATTGGTGTTAATTACAGAAGAAATTAAACTGATTTTAGTATTTTAATGAGTGAATTTCCCTAATCACTAAACCAAAATAAGATTTAAATCAACAAAATAACAAATTTGATTTCCAAAAATATACTAATCAAAACAATTCTTCATATAATTATATAATTACAAATTGTATAGGTATTAGGTAATATTTCACAATTTCAAAATCATATTTACCATTATAATAATAATAATTTATAATTTATTTCCTTAGTTCATAAGGACGTGTGGCAGTGTACAAAAGTTACAACTTAAGTATAGGTATACAACACAGTGATACAATAATTAGTATAATTTACAGTTTTAAAAAAAAATTGCAAAATTAATATAATTCACAAAGTTAATATGATATTTAAAATTTCAAATTACATTGAGTTTTGCAGGAATCTTAACAATTCTTTTTCATCCAATAGTACGTAGCAGTGTTGTAATAGGTAACAATATTTTTATCTAGATAAAGATAAAGATAACATAGGTATGTTTGATTTATCTGGATAAGATAATAGATAATCATTGAAGAAATTATATAGATAATAGATAAAAGATAAATTATTATTATCTAGATAATTATTAGATAATTCATAGATAATAATACAAAAAATATAAATTACATGTTCTACAGTATATGCGGTAGGTACCAGCTAGCGATCTGTATGCTTTAACAGTTTGATTATACATTTGAATTCGATTAAAATTACAAATGATGAAAATTGGTTCTATTTTAGATAAGAAAATAGATAAATAAGAAAAAATGTATCTAGGTAAAAGATAATAGAAAAAGAATATTACCTAGATAAAATTATCTAGATAAGTTACAACACTGCAACACTGGTATCTAGGTACCCATTTTTTTGTAAAATAGGGACACATTCCATTTGTTTGGAAATAACATTATTTGTGTGTATTTAAGTTGAACTTTGACATCATATCACATCGCTTCGATACTTTGATATATTTCTCCTTGATAAAAAATTTAGTCGATACGGTTCTGTGTGGGAACAAGGCGCAAGGGCCCTTTATCCGCTGGCCGGCGCTCGCCGGCTCGGCCAGTGGGTCAACTGCACTCGGACAGACAACTCGATTCGCTTTATTAAAAATTTAAATTTCCACAGCTACCGGAGACTGCGGTTTTTTACTGCTTCTCATCGCAACTCTTCCGTTCTGTTGTCCGCTTGTCCCTTGTTTATCTCCAAGCCGATCTCGCCAAACATCTTTCATAATTTATAATTAAATCAACCAGTTTACTTCCTTGTAAATATATACAACTTATTTGTAACATACGAGTAGCATAGACATAAATACTTAAGGCTGGGGGATAGGCAAAATTGAAAAATACGCTCATATTTAATTTGTTGTATTTTTTTACCCAACCGTACCAATATGTTGTAATTTTTTCTTATGAAAGGGTAAATATAGACCTATATTATAGTTCAAATTTCAAAAGTCTAATTTTAACCATCAAGCAATAAAAAAATATTAAACATGTGCATTTTGCAAATTTTCTGTTTCAAGGAATTTAGGTATAACACATTTGTTAATTAAATTTTGTCAAATTTAGTAATAATATAGCCTAACATATTTGTTAATGACATAATGTTTAACTATTTTCTAAGTGTTATAAATAAAGTTTGGATCTAAGCTGGTAATTTTTATAAATTTTTATAATTTTTTTTTCTCTTCTTATATACAAGTTATTGAAAAAAAAATATATGTGTTGCAATATCTATTAACATTAATAATCTACATATTTTTTTCAATGTTGTTATTAGCTCTATAAGGAAATGTCCCTAGTGACAACTGAAAACGTGATTTTTTTTATAAAATTAATAACAACATTGAAAAAAAAGTAGATTACTAATGTTAATAGCTATTGCAACATATAATTTTTATTTCAATATCCCAATCACAAGAAGATATAATATGTCAAAATTATTTCATTACTTCAAACTAATGATTAGTTCATTGTTTTTGTACCATTGCTATCAATGTTTATGACCATAACAATCTAAATATGACTTTTCTTACCTTATTAAAAGTTAGCTGTTCTGAAAGGAATAGTTAAGTTATAGCACAGTTTTATTTGTCATATTATATGTTACGTTTATAAATTCAAAAAAAAGAAAATATTGTGTCTTTTCCTGTAAAATATTATTTGTCTTTCCTTTTTTGTATATGATTAAACGTCAACTCATTGAAGAATATACATTTCCTTTCATGTTCATGTTGAAGTTGAACACAAGCTTACAAGTCACAAGTAGCTCTTATTACTCTTAGACATTATCGAAAAACATCAAAGTCACGAATATTGAACTACCTCATTTTTATAGTTTCATTAATTCTAGAAAACAATTTATTATTAAATATAAGAAATTTATGATTAGTTCAAATAATATATCTTTGCTTATCACGATTAAAAAGTTATTAACATTGAGAAATATCGTGACCAATATACGATATAATGCTTCTTTATTTATATTTATAAATACATAATTCTATGTAACCAAGCGTATAGGAATAAATTAATTAGCAAATTGCAAGATAAAGTTTAATGCATTTGTGTAGGAGTGGAGGAGATAATTTCAAAATCCACTGTCAGTGAATTAAAATGCACGTAAAAATAAGAATAAAATATCGAGGTGTTGTGTATACAAAATAAATAAAATCAAACCGTTATGCGACTTTCTCTTCGTAGTACCTACACTGAATATTCCTGGCTGTTTTCTATGTAAAATAATGCGTATATGTAATTATTTGCAATAGCGCCTAATTGAATTTCAATTTTCCAGCAATAACAAAATAAAACTATAAAATTATGTGAAATACTCGATCCGCCTACTTAGAGTTTCTATTTGACATAAATAATTTTATTAAACGGATATTAACAACTGTTTTCAGTTGTAAACATTATTACTGGGACAGAATCTTGTGAAAATTAATATTCTTACGTGTACTTTAATTTTAAATTTATATACGAAACCACAAAGGTTAATTAATTTTTATTGCTGTGTCTAATCAACAATTTTAGTATATAGCGTATTATTATATTTGAAATTGAAGTAAAAAACACTTTGTGTCTGTTCGTTACTAGAAGGAATAAAGCCAAAAGTGCATGCATACTGTTTAAGAGTTCCTTCCGAAAATTTTAATTTTTATATTATCTATTTAATTAATTTAGGTACCTACTGTAAATTATTTGATAATAATTCATCCTAGAAATTTATTTTTACTCCTCCTATAGTTCAAAAACAGACTATAATTTTCATCACTGTGTCCTGTGTCATGGTGATATTTAATAATTATTAAGCTTCATTCACATAAGCATTTAGTTTTAAGTTTTACATTAATGTTTACGTTTAAGAAAGTTTGAATACATCTAACTAAATACGAGCATTCACAGTGCTTGAAATTGGAACGTGAATGCTCGTATTTAGTTATATGAATGTAAACTTCATTAAACGTAAGCATAAATGTAAACGAATTATTTTATTTGGGTTAAGTTCTGTAATTTTTATTTATATACGAGTATACGACGTTCTGAAAACTTCTATATCAATCTATAAGTGTAAACCTTAAAACTAAATGATTATGTAAATGAGGCTTTAGGTATTCTAAAACAAAATGTTCAGTTTTTACCTACGCTCACCGTTTCTTTCGATTTAGTATAAATCACTCTACGTAATATAAATATTATTGTATACATACTATATTAAATAAAATTGTCATTTTCATAGTATAGGTAGTTTTTAAAGGAAGAAATAATTTATACCATTTATACTTACAGACGTAGTATTATTAAATAAAATTCATTTTCAAATTATACCGTAATTCTTTTACATTACATAATTATAAAAAGAAAATCAGTTTTAATTTACTTGCAGTTTTGTTATCTTCTCTGATTAATTAACTTTATTAAAGCACAGCTAATTTCTGCTTTCATTCTCGTTTTTTCTACATGATCTTTAAATAACTGTTTAATTTCTCTCGTAAAACAGAAGCAGTAAAGCATTTTAGCGTAAAAGTCAACCGAAATATTTTACTTAAAACTGAAAATAAAACAAACAACACATTCTGGGCCTCATCTCGAAGAAAACTTGTCACATGCGTAAAATTTACGAGATTTCTCTTTTGATTTAAGATGGAGCCAAAGACGAACATAACGGACGCCGCAATTATGTTTTATTAAATTTTTATTACATAAAAGCTCTACTCCTTTCAGCATAACACAGCGTTAAGATAGCGTGGCCTACGTTCAATTTGTTTCAATGACACTACGTATTTCGTAACGCCAATTTCTCTTAACAAAGTAGAAAATAAGAAGAACTTGATGAAGAAGAAATTAAATTACGAAGGTTTGATAAAAAAATAATCTGGGTGCCTGTGGATTACGTTGTGCAATATTGTGAAATTTATTTATGGACCGCGTAGTGTGTGACGGTCGAACGTGGGCTTATTTTTTGGTTAATTTTGCTGACAAGCTGATTTGAGAACGAAAATTTACTGTTAATGGAGTAATGAATATTACTTTCTGTTTACTCGGCCCCGTGGGTTTTGCAAATTAATTTATTAATTGAAATACTGCACTTTTACAACAATATTTCATGTTTTGTTGGATTAAAAATTATATAATCATAGCCGTTGCTTTACGACAGACCTGGTATTAACGAATCAAGGATAATTTTCACGTAAATATCTCAATATTACGGTATTAAGCTGGTTGCACATATTTCTTTTAGTAAATTATAATTAAGTTTTGAGCAGGATTAAATTGAAATAATTTTCACTCTATTAATTAAAACATAATTAATTGATTACTTATGCGATTTTTTAATTTTTAAAAATAACATGCGATATTAATTAGGATTCTAATTTACTGATACCTTAAATCACCTAATACCACATACCAGAAAAGTGCACTACGGATTAGATTTTACTTAAGACTAAATAAATATGCCGATAACATTATTAAGACTTTTCAAATAATATGAATTTTAATAATGTTCTTGTTTTGAGTATTATTTATTATTAGAATTATTATGGTTGTAAAATTATTAATTTTTCTTTTAATTCGAGGATTTTTTTGCTATACCTACTTTGAGATTTCGAGATTACAATATTACAGTATTTCCACAGGTTTGTAATAATTTAATTTTGATTTGGGTCAAACTTAGTCAGAATGCATACTTTACTTACTTTCCTAATTATGATATTATCAACATACATAATAATAAGCAATTCTATTCTAAAAATTCTCGCTACACTACTATATTTGATACCAGCTTCAATATAATAATCCTTGCTAAAATATAATTTTAAATGAATTCGAATTTTTTTTATTACTTACTTATGTTCTGTGATTCTTTTGTAAAATGTGTACTATAAAGACCTATACTTCATTTCACGTAAGAAAAAAGCGTTGGGTATGATAGGGCGATGATATACTGAATCTGATTGGTCGAAATGAGAGGTGGATTTACACCAGCAAACATTTTCATTTCCGCTAACATTACAATATTCTGTACTATACATTATTCTATACCTATACCTTTTCTAAGTTCGCGCTATATTTTGAACTAAAAAAAATGTATAAGTATAAAACAGACTGCATTCCGCAGTGCCATTGCCATCTCCTTTTTTCTTACGTGGAATAAAGTATAGTACCTTATCTACTTACTAGTTAGGTACTATTTACTCAGATGGTAGGTTTTCATTTAAAAATTTTTCCTGGATCGTTCATATGAAAACAAATATAATAGCATTTTTCAATAATTAAACGGTGTTTAAAAATAGAAATGCAAATATTTCTGGTTATAATACCTTCTATAAAAAATTATCATTCTCAAGGTGTTTTTCGATTAAGGCAATTTGTCAATCATTCAATAAAACCTATTTGTATATCATTTCCTGTTGTAGGTTTTTTACTTCCAATTTAAACTGCAAAAACAGTTAAAAATTACTGACCTGTCGACATACCTTTGTTATTATAATTTCTTTTAACTCAAATCTATTACTCATAATCTACAGTCCGATTTCCTATAAAAATCAATCTGATTCATTTCAGATTCCCACATCCTACCCCCACACCATAGGCGTGCGTGAATTTATAAATAATAAATAATGTCAATGGAAATCAGGTGGGCTTGATCTGCAGAAACAAAAACGCATCTAATCTCCTGTCACATTTAATTTTAGCGCTGAGTTTCCCAAACGGTGGGCCTTAAATATTATCAAGATTTAAACTATTGACTCTATCATGTCTTACGAAAATTAACTTATGACGTTATGATTCACCCAATTTCCAATTATCAACTGATCGATATTTACACGGCAAAAAGAACTGTCAAATACAGTTGCAGATTACACCCATATTTTTTGATTTTACCAAAATCGATGACGACAGGAATAAATAAAAAATTTATAGGACATTTATGTGATAATAATTCAATGAGGGCTTCCACGATTTTTTGGTTTTTATATGTTTATCTATACATTAAAATATTAGAGACGTATTTTTTCTTTTTGCCAAAAAGATGCTACTAAGCCAGAAAAAATTCATGAAATAAAAAAAAATAGGTGCCACGAAAAACGATGACTTGTGTGATGACGGTGTGGTGTCATCGTCACTGAGAA
Organism: Agonum fuliginosum; assembly: GCA_947534325.1. NCBI lineage: Eukaryota > Metazoa > Arthropoda > Insecta > Coleoptera > Carabidae > Agonum > Agonum fuliginosum. Next base: position 13,720,074 of record OX384038.1, on the reverse strand, counting down.
CATACGTTCACCGCGCAGACAAGGACCGAATGTGATACGTAGTTCTTACCTTATTTCAACACAGGTTCGTCGTCCATTCCGTAACTTACACGAACAAATCTACTCACGGTTTGATCTCAGTGCCATTTGCGTCACACGGCGCATTTTAATGCACGTTTCAAAAGAGTTACATTTTAATTTCGTTAAAAAAGTATTAAATCTTAATTAACAATATAACTTATATAATGCTGAAAATTGATATTTAACAAGTATTTATTTAAAAGCCGTAGGTTTGGCAACCCCCATTTAAAATAAATTATTAGGACAATCGTCAATTTCGTTTGGTAACTATGGAGCTGTAAATTTAACCTCTTTTACGTTGCAAGCATTATTAAATTAGTGTATCTAACTAGATTTTAACGAAAAACCAAAACAATATTAATTGAATATAGAAGAAGATTGTATTAAATTTTAAGGGAATCGTCAGTTTTATAAAAATGATATTTAATTTTAAAGTCAATTTATCGAAAAATTGAGGTTATGAAGTATTAAAAGAGCAACGATATTTCTATTTACCAGGCATTTCAAACGTAAAATTTCTTTCCTCACTGATACTATAATACGTACATGTGCCTTAGGTAATGCCAAATTTATTTATTTTACCCTCTCTGAAATAACCTACACCTCATGAAGTCTATCGTCCGATGTCTCTTGTTTCAGTAGGCAACAACATTAACTTGAGCGTCAGTTTGAAAGAGTTAATAATTTTTTTAAGGAATGTTGAAGGTTTCAGGAATTCATGTGGAATTAGTACATTCACACAATAAAGAAGGTATGCTGTACATTTTAAAATTATTTCTTTATTGTGTGTTAACCTAAAATATCTTGTAGCTGAAGAGTTGTATTTACACTTTGTGCTCGCGAAGAAGAGTTCTATCTGTTTACATGCATTTCTGCTTGAAATACAATGTTACACAGGTTTCGTTTTAAGTACAGATTTTCGTGTAATTTACGTACTTTTATATTTAAAAACATATTTACAGTTAGTTTAAGGTTTAAACTTAAACTAAGTTCGTCTAGTGTTGAAATTTTGAATTGTATTATATTAAAAATTGCTGCTGAAAACAGGCTTTTTTGAAAGATTTCTCAATTTTTTTTTCGATTTAAGACTATCACTAGACGAACATAGATACATTCTTTAACTTTGTAATAGTTTTTTAATGAAGTTTATATGTTATGTAGATTCTGAAATTTTATTTATGTAACACTTTTTGAAGTTATAGAACGGGTGTAAATACTGCTCTGAAGATGGGAAGAGTACTCTTTCCGAAAAGTCCAATAAATTAAGAATTAACTAATGTCACATGAATTCCTAAAGAATTCAATATTCATTCAAAAATTATTAACGTTGGATCCTACAATTTCACTTTTCTATTTAAATGTTAATGATCAGTTTTTATACCGCTCCCTTCTTCCTTACTAAAAAATTATTTTATCTTCCCGTTTTTCAAATCGTCATATATCGTAGTTCAGATTCAAGTTACTTGAAGTAGCACTGAAGACTACATACAATGTCCTTCAACTTCAAGTTTGGCAAACTCTGCTTCCACAGTTTCCAAAGCAAGAGTGAGTGGATTTTAGATCTAGCTACCGTAGACATGACGTTGTGACGTATACCGTATCTCATCGGTTCATTCATGGTTCGAGTCGTAGAACGTAGCGACATGAGCGCGCGTTGCAGGGGGCACGTGGGCGGCGGGCAGGTGACAGGAGAGGGCACGTGGGCGTCAGGTGACACCAAGTCTCCTGGATTGCGGCTGTGGGTAGATGCTTACGAATATGTACAAATTCAGAAGAAGTTTCAGAAGTTATTGGTTATTAGCAGTGGCGGAGATAGAGGTTGGTAAGCCCTGTATGCTGTGAATGCAACATAGGACCATTAAAAAAAGACACTGCGAAATCTAATAGAAAATATAGGTTGGCATGTAAAATCATGTTTTCGCACTTCCGGGAATAAAACTATTTTTGTTTTTATTTTTAGAAATTAAGGTTCTTAAATTGATCTCCAAGGGATAAATTTTCATATTTAATCTCGTTGTCAAGAAATTGAATGATTAAATCTTCTTGTCAAGTAAATTCGTGTTATTGTCATAAAGTACCTATCTGCGGTAAAAAATACACATTTGTGAAAATTTGTGTTGTCAAAATTAAAAAATGTGACTTCTTTTAATTTAAACTATATTATATGCATTCGTCATCAGAACTAAAAGTAATCTCTCAGGTGATAATTTAACTCATCTTTGCGGCGCGTGACATAAACTTCACCCTCAGGATTAAATCTTGTATTTTAATCCCTTAACATATATTAATATACTATTTTGCATATTTTAAATTAATTCTTTACAGATAAATTAAAATTAGAAATTTCGGAAAATGCATGCAGATCTTCATAATATTTATATTTTAATATATTTTTAGTGGGTTCCCCCGTTCCCCTTTAGCTCCAATATAAATAAAATTATATTATAATATTGGAAAAGATCTTATTTCTATCTTCTTTAAAACAAGCGTTTATTTCATTTTATTAACAATTTGTCGAATTCATGTTAAAATTATAATCTACTTTATCCTTATCACTGATATTATGTTGCTCCATGATAATATTAATTTAGTATGGTTGAGTGTTACTAGTATAAAATTAATGACCATATAAAATAACATATAATTTAGTGAATGAATTTTTTGTTCCAATAAATTTGTCGGTATCTTTGTACCCTTTGTACTTATCTCAAAAAATAGTAAACAAATAATGACAAACATGACATGACTTCAAAATCGTACCAAATGACAAAAAATTCAAGGAAAATCATGAATGAGTATACAATTTATTACATAACCTTAGAATAAGTTAGAACACATGAATGAGTTTTTATCAAAATACAAAAAATATGTCACATAAGATTACGCATTTACAAAAAATATAACAAGGTTACACGCAAAACGCCAAATTATGAAACAAAATCAAGGTCCAAATTCATGAACCATATCATATTTCATGTTAGTTGTAGGAGTAGGTACCTCTTATTCTTAACATGTACCTACAGTTAATATTTCATTTTTATTCTGTAGAAAATCAGTTCATTTTAACAATTTCATTCAATTTTGAGCTGCTCATCAATTTATTGAACAGAACAAGAAAAATTGTTATCAAATTATGTAGGAACAACACAAATGTATTCTAATTATATTTATTTCCATTCCATTTTTGTAAACAATAAATTTTTTTAAATCGGCTGAAAACTGACCACATATATATGAGTTATTATGTAGGTATACCTTTCACATAGAACGGAAAAACTGATTTACTATGTTAAACGCCTATGTTTCACTTTTCACACCCGGTATATAAACATTTAACTTTAATACTGAACCTTAAATTTGATATTAAAATTTTAGGATTAGGTTTATTTTCATCAGTATTTAACTTAAGAACCTAAGTTTATGATACATGTTCGTAAAGTTACACTTTTTTACACATGTTGCTCAAGATTAGAACACAAGTGAAGCGAATGTGCTAAGACTAACAACCCAGTGTAAAAAGACACTACGTACGAGTATCATACCTACACTATTTTTTGCAACGTGTAATGTAATTTCCTTATTAAAAATAATATAAATTTATTCAGACAAGGTTTGTGTTTTAATAAAAATAATCACAATACATTCGGCCACTTTTTCTAGGACAAAAACAAAAATTTCAAAAATATTTTAATGTCAAACTCACGGTGTAACAAGAAAGGTGTGTCAACTCTCCAATATGGGGATTTCTTGTGTCGTTAGTTCTTCACGTCTCCGTGCGGGGCACTGGTGTCGTTAGAGGGTAAAATGGCGACGAACAGCTTGTCACAATCAGAGCCGTCGCTACCAGAGGGTGCAATACGTGCAAGGCACGCGGGCGGCATCGTCCAGGGGCGGAAAATTTTAAAACAAAAATTTTATAAATTACTCTTTTACCATAATGAACTTTTCCCATTTAAAATCATACATGTTTTTTGTGTGTACAAACTTGCACAAAAGTGAAATATATAGTTGTACAAAATAAAATTATAAGATGTAACATGTTTAACAGACTTGCATAATACACTTGAAAATTTTGTAAGAGTTTAAAAGTGTGGTAACATATTGATCAAACTCATTTCTTAGAAAAATATGTAAGAAATTCCATTTTAAATATTTGTTGTATTTATTATTTATTTTATTTTATTTGTGTAGGTACGTTCTAGCTTTCAAGTAAAATTTTAAACATTTATAACTACATAAACGAGTGAGTTTTTCATAACCGATAGTTCAAATTTGAGATACCAATTTTACTTTTAATGGACTGAAAAATAATTTTGCGCATGAAATAGGAAAAAAACATTAAACTTCACATTCCTTAAAAAAGTGTTACCTACTCTTAATTATAAGGCATTTGACCTTGAATGAAAAAAAAAAATTCGCCAACCGTACGCATTTGATATTATGTCATTGTTTTTTTTGGAAAATATGCCATTTAGGGATTGTTAATTGTTGTGTGCTATGAAAATATGTCAATTTAAATGTAATTATCTATTTAAGCGATTATCGAAAAAATATTATGTTTCATTCATTCAAAAAATGCTTGTTTGAAACTCGTAAGATCGCTGAACTATGCTGCACGTCGTCCGGCAATCGTCTTACTCGTCCCAAAATCATGCATTTTTGTAATAATGAAACAAATAACTATGTAGAAAAGGGTGGCAGTAGGATCAAAATAGGGATGTAATTAAAAATCCTTTATTGGGACGTTTCGGCGCCGAAACGGTCGCCGTCATCAGCCTTAAAACATTAAAAAGTTGTTCACATTTTTGTCTAATTTATAATATTATGTTAGTTAATGAAAAACATATGTTAAAAGTTTGAGTGCAAATGGCACATGGCATATGAAACAAATAACTATTATAGTTCTTGTAAACGTTCAAAAAAAAATTTTTGAACAGTTCACAAAAAAACAATAACTTTGCTCTTTACATGCTATTGAGAGTTTTAAAATGTCAACTTTTTATGACATGTTGCAAAAAAAAATTTATATTTATATAAAAAAAGTGTAACTCACGTTTCGTTTAAGCAACCCAAAGATTTCCAAACATTCATTTTGACAAGCGTTACGACTTTTTCAGTCTATTTGTAAATTTTGGTATTTTTTTTTGTGTTTTTTACAAAATATTTAAATTTGTTTGATATAAATGTTTAAATCCCCTCCTGAAAGACCCTCATTTGCCGATAAATGTGCACAATAACCTGCTAATATAAAATTACCGTAAAGCGTAAACAGCGCTTATCTCCTCAACTCTTAAAACTTTATAACAATCTCGAAGCCAAGTCGACTTCCGTATGAAAAGTCAAACATTCTAGCCCCCCTGCCCTGCTGTTAATTGCTGCCTAGGTTCTTGCGGTGCGTTAGCTACGTAATGTGCGTGTGCGTAGCCGGAGTGTTTCACTTCATTCACAACGTGGGCTGTGGTTTATCCGGTCTGAAGTTATCGGCAATCGCAAATCGTAGTAAAGTGTAGGAATATGCGAGGGAATATGGTTCAGGGACTCGTGTGGTAATAGATGATGAATAGTAGAAATGGAAATTTTTTGAGGGGGTAGGTAGTGCGATTGTTTTGAAATGATTTGTTAAAGGATTTGGCCCATTTTTACTGGAAACGTATCCTTACTTTCCAGATGTAGCACGCCAGCACGCGTAGCTAACCTGGAATCATTTTTATGACAGTTTATATAAACATTTTAGGCACTTAATTCTTTTATACATTGATGAATAGGATAGAAGAAATCTTCAAGGATCCAAATTAGTTTAAGGAAACCAATATTATATAAAATTTACATTTCAGGTGGTAATTCCATCTAGAGCTGGACGCGTGAGTAAATTTTTGTACACGATTACTCACGCTCACGAATTTATTTTTATGGTCAACTCCGATCACGCACGATGTATCACGTAAAAATATTTTTATGAAATTGTTCAGAAATTGTACAATAATAAGTTACTTTAACTACACAAAATCGTATAGAGAGATGAACAAATTTTTCTCTAATTTTTTCAACCATCAATGGCGCTATCTAACTCGTAAATTAGCCAATAGCTCCCTATTGGCTAATTTACGAGTTGAATGGTCAACCGATGGTTACCATCAAAATAAATAAACAAATAAAATAAATATATCCAATAGAAATTAGTTGACATGTACATTTTAATCATTGACATAATATTACTATGTAATGGATGTAACGTAGCAATGCTAAAAAAAAGAAGTGACAACATGCTCACGTTACATAGGAAAAACCGCTTATATGATATACGATGTTTGACATTTATAATAATTTGTTTAAATTTATGTTTAAATAATTGCAATAATTAAATGTAGTCTGTTACCATGTGTCTAAGAGTTTTTACATGCCTGCTTAAGTTATATACTTACCCAGAATTTTTACGTTTGGTTCAACTTCGTTTGTTTTGTAATTTTTATTTATTATATTTTATTGTATTATGTTTATATCATAACAAAAATAAATGTTTCAGTACCTTTGAATAAACCCAACCCTGTTTAAAAGCAATGTTTTGTTTTGACGCGCAGGATATTTTTTAGACTGCAGAAATTATGCAAGCGTGAAATTGTATTTTCAATCATGCTGAGGTCCTTTTCTAGCATTTTAAAGATTGTTGAGAAAAACCTATCCTGCCGTTCTATTTTTACATTTTCCCTTTGAAAGACCCCAGTAAACATAAAAATCTATAAATAGTAGTAACTATCTACTGAAGAAAAACAAGAAGATAAAATTTGTTACAATATTAGCTCTATAAAATAATGCTTCTTAGTATTAAAGGAAATTATAGAACCAGTATATTCTATATTTGGTGTGTAACGGTAAACCGACAAATTATGTAGGCCATATTAAACGCCTAAAATAAATTTCAAACGAACTTTGGCACATTTAATTAAAGTTTTCGGAGACCTAGGAAGTAAATTTATTTTATGTGAAACACCTTAAACCTGGTAAATCTAATTTTGTACATCCTTAAGCTTAAATTTCCTTGAAAGACTGTAACGCGTGTTTATATTTAAGCAAATGTTTATATTCCACTGGTTCTTGATTCCAATTTAGTAAACTTTAACTTGCTGTTAAATAGTTTCTAGGTAACATAAAGGTTCTACAAACTAGGGGATTTTTCGTCTTGTGGCGTTGAAAGAGGAATTTTAATCTCTTTCTCTTTGAAGTTTGAACTGCACACACCTTGAAGGTAGTTCTGTAATATTTATTGTTTTATGATTAAATATCATATTATAGGAGTGCCTTCTCTGTTTGTCATGTTAAGTATTTACAATTCATGTCAAATAAGGAGATTGTTGCGTCATCGTCTATTATTAAATTCGAGACGAATTTCGTCAAGATGATGATGAATTGATGAATAAATATGTCGGAAAAATTTAGAATAATGTAAGTTTTATTACATGTGTCTCTATTATTGTTTTTCTAACAGTATTATCTAATGACAAATTTTTAACCATATGATAATTACCTAATTATATTATGCATAAATGTTTCGTCCTTACTAGTTTATGGCCCATACTTTTCTGCAAAAAGAGATTCCAAAATTGTTTATTGAAAATTAACGGTACCGCAAATACCACAACGAAAGACGTTCTATGCAAAATTAATTCAATAAATAAATATAATATATAATTATACTAAATAGACGTTCACTCTATCGAAACATTGAATTAAATAAATATTTACAAAACTGAAATAAGAAAACTAGTTCTGAAAGCTTCTTTACTAAAATTTATTTTACTTGCAGTTTGCAATACTAATTAAGTTATTTATTTTACATTAAGTTATGTTAAAGAAATTTTAATATTTTGCTCAGAAAATATGTAATGTTACTAAAATTGACGCTATCGTTAAATTTTCTGAAGAATAATATTCCGTCTTGTTAATTATGCGTATAAATTGAATAGTACAATAAATAAATACAAGAGAGAAAATATAACATCTATTTATTGTTTAAATCAATATTTAATCAAATATATTATAAAATTTAAAATTATTTCCAATGCTCATATAAATGTAAAACCGTATTTGAATAAAAAACATTTTTCGTTCGAATACGTGGGTAAAATTAAAAATTTTAATTTTACTATAATTTCATGGTGAAGATCAGTCTTATGAACTTGACAACAAACAATAGAATTCTTTAAATTCTACTAGAATTATAATGGCATAATAATTGTTTAGTTTAAAATGAAAACTAAAAAATTTCTTTTGTTTCAGGTAAGCGCACTTTAAATTGCTGTATGTGTCTCTAACCTCAAAAGTGAAGGTAAGTTGATTTAAATAAAAATATACCTATAGTTCATTAAGTCTTTAGCTTAATTCTGCTATACATAACTGGTGTAAGTACCTTCATTTACTTGATTCAGGTGCTGTTCATAGAAAACAATTATTTGTAAAAAATATCTATTATTTTATGCTTTTCATTGGGTTGTTTTGAAAATTAAAAAAGGAACCAAAATACACATTAAATACGTACACACATACATACATACATACATACATGCATACATATACAACAATATACATACGTATAATAAATTGTGCTTTAGTTCAAATTCAGGAATTTTTTTTTAAAGAATAATAGTCATACAGTCCGATACTAAGATAGTGTATTAAATTTAAATGTAATTTAAAAAAAAAAGATGTTTCAACCGACAAAAGAGTCATTGGTAAAGTACGATGGTCGATAGTTTTTTGGACTTTTCAATATTAAAATAAGTGCGAGAAGTTGAAAAAAAAATTAGTTCATTAAGTAATCGAAATGAACTAATATTAATGTGTTAAACTTACTATACTAAACTCTAGGTATACCTGCCCCTTAAATTAATTATGACAGAATTACAAAAATTAGTAATAAAAATCAAGAATTTAAATACAGTGGCATCATATGAAACTAAGTATAAAGTATATCATCACTGACCCTAACATCCATTGAAAGCAATCAAGAACTTACGTCACTAGAAATTATGTCACCGTGTGGGCTTAAATACGTCCACTCGACATCCACGACCGAGTACAGCATTTTGTATGACAAACCGATCTACAGAACACTACAACTTACAACTCCAAACACCAAACGTATACCTCCTCTACGTCTTTCTCCTTTCCGAGATCTTGATTCATGTTCTTGGAACCATATTAAGTAACGCACTCCTTTCTCCACTGAGAAAAGCAGAAAGGACCAGATTGCTCATTCCGCTGATTTACAGTGTTATTATTTGTGCTATTAATTCCGCTAATCGACCATTAAGATGAGAAAATCTTATTGAGGATGTTGCGATTTACTCAAAGCTGATGAGGTTGTGTAATTGATTGTTTGGAAAGGTTTGTTGTAAATTGTGTTTCCTAATATGCTACGAGACGTGAGATCACAGTGGGTTATCAGAAAATAAAACTGATTTTACGATTTCGAGTTACGAGTACTGAGCACGTTTATAATTATTTGATATTAACCATTAACGAAACAATAAATGAGTACTAACTAGACGAGAGTCCATAAATTGTGGAATAAAAGGAAAGACAGTTAATTGTATATTGTTAAGGAAAAATTTTAAAATGTATACTTTGAGGAATTAAATTTTGTAATTCTACATTTCAAATTTTTTTTTTTCGATTCAATGCTTTAATATGTAGACAATGAATTTGTTGACCAATGCTTTAGCTGTAAAGTTTATAAAATATTTAACTTTTGTTATTCGTTATACAGATTCGAAAAAAGAATTGTCAGAGATTATTAATAGTTAAAAAATAATTATCGGGGTTGAACAATAGTATAACCATAACCATTCATCCGAATATCATTCGTGGTTAAATTTTGTCTTGGCAAAATTTTCAGGTTGTTTTACGCGAGCTTGTTGCAAATTTATTTTGTTACATTGATTAAAAATCACTCGATTGACAGCTCGTGATATTTTTGTCAATGTCATTCTATAATTTGCTAGGCAACAACTCTCGTAAAACAGCAAAATTTAACCAGTTGATATTTAATATGAAAAATATTTGTTATTTATCTTTTGTTACTATTTCACTTTTACTTCATAATTCATGTTATATTTTACAAATCATAAAGAAGTCAGAACATTTATATTAGATTATAGATCTACTCATGATTTATAGCGAAACAATGTTCTTATCCCATGATAGAACACGTTATTATCAACGTTACTATAAATTTTCTTGCAAACTTCTAAAATTTCCATAATCGCAAGTGAAACGAAGACTGCCATATACGGTAGCATGATGTTATATATTCCTCTCAATAAGATTTACATGTTTACATCTACTTTAACATCAATATCTTGTTATAGATCAAAATATGGCTTAACTATCACTAATCCAATAACATATGTAATCAATTTGTCGTCACCAGTGAAATCGGCATTTTAATTTCTGTTTTTACAGTAATTAAATTTTGTAATACTCTCTTAATACGAATATAATCAACCTGAATATTTAAGATTAATAAATATCATGAAAATCAGATAAGATTAATATATTAACATCAATAAAAGCATAACAGAGAAATCGCAATTTGTAGAATTTGATATTTCTGATTTCCCACGATATTATCAGTCACAAAATACCAGAAATGCTAATCTAAATTTTATAGTGAACGATTATTTATCAATAATGATGAATTGCAACATATTAATAAACACAGGGACAGCAACATTTTTTTGTCATTAACACATAATTCTAAACTTAGTTTTATGTGTCTGCTCGCGTTATAAATACCTAACATGTTAATTTACATATTAATAAAATAATTACATGATTTTAGAATTACGAATTGCAAAATTATTTGAATGTTGAGATTTTTTGCAAATAACAGATTTAATTTGAATATGTTTAATTACACTTTTTAATTGCTGCGAAATACCTTCAATCAAAATATCAAAATCATTTAATTATTCATAATTACCGTATACAGTTTTGTGCAAAAAGTCTACCAATTCTTACTAGCCTTTGTGAAGTTACTACAACAAATTTATTTGTTAGGTAAGTACCTACAAATCTACAATCCCAGTTAAAACTACATTTATTTAAAAATTAAATCGTAATTATTGCAAAGTTATGATGAAAAATCATAGGTACGTCATAATTCATTAATGAACATCATTGGTTTTCAATTTAAATTATCTAAGGGTACGTATTTTATAAAAAAAATATATAGTAACCGAAACTATTATTTCGGATACTTATAGTGATTCCTGAAACGGTTCCAAAATTTTCAATAACAACAACTGGTATCCATGAATATCCATCTTACTATGTGGTTTTATCAAATTTCATCGCCAAAAAACTATCCTCGACTAAATGAAGCCTTCTGATTGGTTCAAAATGTGGAATACTTATAAGTATAGGTACTGGATGTCTACTTGAAATCTGTTATACGAGTATATGAAAAATATATATATTTTTAATTTACTGTAGTTACTTACCTATTTATTTGAGATGAAAGTTGTAAATGCAAAACTTGTTTGAATTAAATAATTCACAATATGAAACCACAGTCGATCATATTTTTTTGCTTTGTTAGTTCTCGGGAAAAACGCAAAAGCAAATAATAATAATAATAATAATAATAATAAATGCATTATACGAGTACATAGAATTATATAGCATCATTTCAGAGAATAACCATGGAACAAGTGATGTTGATGACTGTTGATTTTTTACAGTCCTTCTTAAGGATATTTATGTAAAATTATTAATTTAAAAAAAAAATAAGATTTATCAACTGTAATTATTACCCAAGAGCTTTTTATTTCGCCGGATAAATTTCTGTTTGTATTAAAAACTTGTTGCCTAGCAATTTGAAAATAAAAATTGTTTAATAAAATCACGATAAAACGTAGGTAGTGATTTTATTTTAAAACAATTTTTCGAGTCAAATTGCAGTCAGGTGACAAGGTTGAGATGTCAAACAGAAATTTATTCGGAGGAAATATAGGTAATACTCGAGTGTAATTCAACGAGATAATTTAACGATTCCTTTTGGTTCTTCTTCACAAATATTCTCAAAATCTAATCATTTCACTGACAAATATTAGAAATATGAATCAAATGACATTTTAGTGTTGTGTTTATTATTTGGTTGCTAAGAAAAAGGTAAATAAGGTTTTATCACTTGCAAAAAGTTACCTTCCTTTTTATCCGCTGCCAAAGCGATAAAATTGTGTTTTGTTTATGGCTTAATTTATACAGGAGTGGAATTATCAAAGAAAAACATAGTAGTGCCATGGCACTCTGAAATAATGCAAAAATGGTTATTTTCTTTTGCGTTTTTTCTTGAGAACTAACAATGCAATAGACTCGAATGTGATCTTATATTATGTATTTTTAATTTTTAATTTACAACCTTCGTCTAAAATGAATAAGTAGATAACTACAGCAAAATTTAAAAAATAAAATTGCTCTTACATTTTTCATTCATTTTCATTTTTACACGGCCGCCAACATTTTTTTGTGGTTGCTAACAAGTGTAACCAAAAAAGCAAAATATAAAAATTCCAAAACAAGTTTTTCAGCGCAACTGTTTTCGCATACGCCTACTGCAATCCATTATTTCACTATTCTAGTCCATCCTACACAATTTGTTCAGATTCAGATTCGCAGTTTTTGTGAAAGTTTTATCAACTTTTTATACAAAACATTTTTTGTTTATAACTGGGACAAGGTCGAGTGATATATTTTATTTTAGGTATGTTGTAGAATAGTTTATTTGCTTCGTCACTCATATATTTAGAATTTGAAGTGAAGTGAATTGGGAAATTGTCACTGTCGGAACTAATAGTTCTGCTGAGTTGCATTATTATTAGACACTTTCAACAGTTGATTAAGATAGTAGCTTTCTTAACGATATTTGGTTAGACATGTTATAGAATCTTTAAAAGGTTATCTAGACAAATTGCTCTGATTAAAATTATTCTTGATACTGTCAAGATCAAACTTTAATATAGGCACACAAGATTTTGTATTAAAATTGAAGTAGTAAAATAATGTTGTCTGCGAACAAACAAGCTTTTGAATTTAACTGTATTCCGACTTTAAATCACATAATTAATGGCACATTTATTCAACTTGGGCGGGGAAATTTAAATGTGAATTATTCCATCATCATCAGTATTATCAACTATTACACTAAATTAACGATATCGCCGTTATTTTATTGTTTTAAATTGAAACTTGTATGGTTTAGGTCTCAAGGTTCAGGGCAGATTCCTATTGCACCCTATTGAAATCGTATAATTTGGTATTTTAATATAGATTTTAAATTGAAACTACAAAGTTATTATTATAGAATTTTATTTAAATATGTGGAAGAAGATACTAATTTTAATTTATGTTTGAAAGAATAAAAATCGATTTGGCAATAAAATTATAGTTGCTAAATATCTATGAAAGTACCCTATTATGGATCTTGGAGTGCAGATTTGACTCAGTATAATATATTGAATGTTCCAACTTCAACTCGGAACGTGTCAAATGTGTAATTGGGGTCAGTGACGCAAGTTTGCGATAACTGTCACCGCTTTAACTGTTTGAGATTAACATTTGAGATGCTTTATTGATATTTGCTTTGTCGACTGAACTGTTCGTCTTCCGACCATCTGCAAATTAGAAATGGAATTAGAGAAATGTATGTGTGATATGATATGTCACTGTAGCCTTAATTCCTAAACTTAAATGTGAATTAGTAGTTGACTACTACTCGCTGATTGTGTCTGCTATAACATTTTCCAACAAACAGTGTTCAAAATTGAATAATATGGCAAGTTGGCGATAATATGGCATAATGTTTTTATATAATATCAAGTCTGATGTGACCAATATATACCTTTTCGCCATTGTAAAAGTAAATAATCATTTTAACCCTTTTAGTTCAGGCGCTTGGATGACATAATATGTCAACCAGTTATTTTTCTTTATGTTAGTCTGCATAAAAAATAAATATACACGTATTTTTTATTTTACGATACAATGCTTCTTTTAGCTAAAAAAAAGTATTTAAAATTAATTTTTGTGGGCGGATGACCAAAATCATGGTAACGTCACCAGATGAAAACAGCAGTAAACGTGTCAAACATTTGGCAGAAGGATGTTGACACTTTCAGACATGTAATATCTATTTATAATTGAGTGATACAGTAATACAAATACTAAGGTACCTACTATAATAAAACACTGTTCTTAATTCTAGTTTTTCGTTTGACGATTTATAATCAGTTGAAATGTACACGAAGTAGCCATATATTTTTATAAAACCGCGCGTAACTTGCTTAAGTCATCAGACCATGCAATTGAACTGAAGTCTTTTTTAACTAAAAGGAGCAATGTATCGTAAAACAAAAAAAAGCGTATTTATTTATTTTGTATGCAGAATAGCATATTAAAAATTCTAAAGTTACCTAAATACCCTATTCAAGCAAATAATAATGATCTGTACACATCTATTATTTCTTATAATTTTATAGATAAGTACATAGCTTCTTATAATTTTGTCCTTTTTTGTCCACAATCAAAACACATAACACCTACTTGTGGCCTGTGGTGCCTTGTCTTGTCGAGAAAATTGTAAAAATTAAATAATACTACCAAATTATTAACAATTAACGTATTTGGGAGCGTAGGGTTAATAAAAATAAAGCGCAAATGCAATCTAGGATGATTTTTATTTATGGTGGAAGGTCCTACTAAACACGAATTTGTGTGCTTCAAAACACTTATATTTATTACGAGGCGACAAAGTTGAACAAACTGAATAATTTCAGAGTCAAAAATAGCAGTAGTAAGGTTCAACTTCACTCGAAATGAAGTCTTGAAATTAAATTCCAGCTTGTCTGGATCAACATCAACACTGCGCGCCATTTTAAAACAAAGGTGAGCGTAGATTTCCGAGAGCTCTCGCAATGATTCACTACCAGGTTTTTATTTAAGTGCAAGAACAACTAACCTGTACAGCTCATCCGCAAAGTTTTCACAGTTATTCTAAAAATAACTACAAGAGTAAACAATGATATAATTTTGATAACAGAACATCTGGTATTATACTATTAACACTAGTATAACTAGGTTTCAAACGTCGTTTGAAATTTCCGAACTTAATGCTGATAATTCAATAAAAATATACTTAATTATCTTCAGCGCTACTATTGCGTTTGTTTATTTATTTAATCTTAAAATGTAAATGACGTCTATTCTAACATTAATTACTTAAATAGCTGACTTTCTTAGAAACTACAAATATGGTGATGTGATGGTACAGTAATAGATTTGACATTTTGTTATGAAAAGCATTTAATGACTACAATGTATATGTTTTAATGAACATATTAACGCTTTATTATCACAAATGAATCATAAAACAATCCCATCAAACTCTTTCAAACATCAATACCCACAACGAAGCATGGATAAACTTTAATTTATAGCATAATTTAGAAAATCATATTGAGCAGCTGTATAATATGTCAATTAGAATTCATATTCAATTATTTTTCAAAACTTTCAATAAAGTTCTGCTAAACCTCACAGTATGACATATCGGTTTCGGTACATTACAATACGTATGATATTAGAACCTAGTTAACTGTTGCTGCATATTACCTACCCGTCCCATTCAGTTAAAACTAATATTACTTACCAAGAAAATTCTAAACACACATACATACATACATACTACATAGTACTGTAGTTGAGTTGATAACAGAATAATCTGAACAACCTGGACTAAAGTAGTTATTTTGTATAAGTAATTGAAGTTTTCATTATTTTTTAATTCAGATTTAAGATGCCTAATAGTACAGGAATCCTGATTTTTGTGAAATTTAACTGTATTTTACACGTAAATAATTAATTCATAATTCCTGAAAATACAACAAAATGTACAAGGTTCCTGATAGCAGTCTGATTTTGATAAAAATTAAAGGTTAGGTATTGTTTAAATTAGTAGAAAACTACAAAATAAGGTTTAGCACACCTATTATAACATTACTCCACTGAACTATATAAAATAACGGACGATCACCACAGAGATGTACCTACTTCCACCATGGACCCCTCCATTTTGGGTAAATTGGTTGCACTGCTAACCCCATATCTAGTGTCTTTCATTTTAGCAGTTGCCTGTATTGCTGATATAATGGCGGGCATTTTAAATAAAATATACTAAAGTAGAACATAGTAAACCAAAAAAGGATAAAACAAAAACACTGAAAAAGACGAATAAACCAATCGATAAAAATACAAAATAAAAACGGCTGTTGACGACCCGACGTGACGTATTGTTACAGAAGTCACTATCTTTAGGCAACATTAAAAATAAAAACACTAATTATGGGGTTAGCAATGTTGTCAATACATCCAAAATGGAGGGCTCCATGGTGGAAGCACTTTTAATATACATAGTCCAGTCAGGAGAGGTTTTGACTGAAGACTAATACATAACCAAATGAAATTTGGCATGTGAGTAGTTAGGAACATACAGAAACAAAAAAAAATTCGCTCCACCTCGGTATGCTCCGCTTCCCACAAAAATTTTCTGTTGAAACTCAAAATTTTCTTGTAACGCATTTTCCTCGAAAATTATCAAAGATTTTGGAAAACTGTTTTGACAGGATGAAAGCTGATGAAATTTGCTATCAAAATGGTCTTTGAAAATTTTTCATAAGTAGCACCGTGTAGGCACCAGCCGTTCAATATTCGAATGACTTGAGAATTTTCTGTATAGTAGGCGCTATATCGCGAATGACGTAATAAATTCGCCGCTACAGAATGAATGTGGTATAACTTCGTTAAAGAACATCATTTTGTAAAAATAAAAATTGCATTTTATTCGTCGAGGCTTCCACTTTCAATTGCACTAATAACATTTGAATTTCCGACCCCGTTTATACCGAGAAACTTGCTTTTTAAAGAATCATAACTCAGTATTAGAAGACGTTCAAAGAATTCTCTATATTTTCAATATCTATGAATGAAATTGTAAACTCGTGGAGGATTATCTTCACCAAATCATCCCCAATCACATGCAACTATTTGGAGGGTTGTGTGTTTTACGTCCGAAAAGAAAACTGGTTTTCGCTATCTCATATATTTCTTTATTTATCGCGGGCACGAGCATTTTTGAAAATAGACCACTTTTTGGCCTCGTAAATTGATTTTTAATGAGCTTATCGTTAAGTACAAATCCTAATCAACAAGATTCTGTAATTTGTTTCATCAATTGTACTACTACGTACATGTAACAGATGTTTTCCTAAAAAAAGATCATAACCTATAAATAAAGAAGGTAGCGAAAACCAGTTTTCTTTTCGGACGTACAACACACAACCCTCCAAATAGTTGCATGTGATTGGGGATGATTTGGTGAAGATAATCCTCTACGAGTTTACAATTTCATTCATAGATATTGAAAATATTGAGAATTCTTTAATACTGAATTATGATTCTTTAAAAAGCAAGTTTCTCGGTATAAACGGGGTCGGAAATTCAAATGTTATTAGTGCAATTGAAAGTGGAAGCCCCGACGAATAAAATGCAATTTTTATCTTTACAAAATGATGTTCTTTAACGAAGTTATACCACATTCATTCTGTAGCGGCGAATTTATTACGTCATTCGCAATGTAGCGCCTACTATACAGAAAATTCTCAAGTCATTCGAATATTAAACGGCTGGTGCCTACACGGTGCTACTTATGAAAAATTTTCAAATACCATTTTGATAGCAAATTTCCTCAGCTTTCATCCTGTCAAAACTGTTTTCCAAAATTTTCGATAGTTTTCGAGAAAAATGCGTTACAAGAAAATTTTGAGTTTCAACTGAAAATTTTTGTGGGAAGCGGAGCATACCGAGGTGGAGCGAATTTTTTTTTTGTTTCTGTATGTTCTTAACTACTCACATGCCAAATTTCATTTGGTTATGTATTAGTCTTGGGTTTCAGTAAATTTTTGACTCTCCTGACTGGACTAACATGTCTTATGGAGATCGTCCTTTCCGTTATTTTATATAGTTCAGTGCATTACTCTCAAAATCTACGATCTCCCATAGGCGATCTCGATTAAAATTGCAGAGCTGTAGCGGTGACTTCAGAAGTTGTCAGATAGACATATATAAGTACGAAACTTTGCAATACGTACACAGTGACAGACTGTTGTATTTAACTAAGTATGTATTTTTTTAGTACTTAGATAATATTGATAAATACGAGTATTGCCATACACGAAGCGTAGTTCTTCAAGATTTAATGTCTATTTGACAGCTTCCAATATCTGTCACCAGATCTCTTAGGAAGAGTTACCCATACTATAGGGCATAATGTACGAGGATTCCTAGGAGACTGACCGCCCGATTTTGGTTTACAGGACAAGACCGTCAGACGGTGGTTACTGCTAGTTTATCATGGCAGTAAACTTTAGTTTAATTCAATATTCAAGCATGTTGCGAGTCGTAAGTTCTACATACTCGTAGTTCATAACATTTCAAACTATTCTCATATACTGTACCACATGAGTCTCACATCACATACTCCCGGACTACCCAACTTACTCTACGAAGCGTTTCCTAAAGAGATATTGTTCCTTCAAGAACATACATTTTTTTACTATTTTATTTAAATTATAGTAGGTAATAGATTTACGAATTCATATTTATTTTCACATTTGGTAAATTTTGTATAATTTAATAAATCATTTTATTTGGGTTTTCGTTCTATTTATCTATGCGACGTTTCGAGAACTTCTATCAATTTATTATATTTGTTCAAAAAAATTTCATTTTTGCGCAACTGTCAAAAAAACTTGACATTGACGTTCGCAATTTAGGGCGCGAAGTAAAACATTTATATACAATATATTTCGCGGTCGCGTTGCTATTAGTAACGGCTGCGAAGGAAATTTATTCATTCTTATTTTTTCTAAAATGGACAACTATGTCAATTTATTCTTTAATTATTATACTATTTTTTATAACGCAGAAGTGAAACTTATATTTTTATTTATTTTTGTACATATATTCATTATTTTCGAAAATCCGCCCTTGCTATCCGGTGCCCGATAGCTTTGTGGTTGCCAAGTTAATTGTATCCCAACTAGGAATGGTGAAGAGTGTAGGTACAGATCCAATTAATCAAGTCGTCAATTCACACCTGACCCGGATTCGAACCCACGACCTCCGTAATCAGAGCCAAGCACTCGATCATCTACCACTGTGCTGTTTCGTCCAATCTCGTCGTATAATATATAATGTCGTAGGCAGATTGTACAATTAGACTTGTAAAACACTATGTCATATTATTTTATATCTCAAGAAGGGTATTAGGTTCTTTATTTAGTTCAATTCAATACACCAAACCTGAGTATGTAGGATATAGGTCTCATGAAGGTTATTGGGTTATTAATTTTTTATTTAATTCAGTTCACTCCTAGTGACGTAAGATGTATATTGGGTTTTATATTTAATTCAGTGCAATCAGAGTGTCTACTAAAGACGAGTCTGTGGGATTTAAGAAGGGTATTGGGCTGTTTATTTGGTTAGTTCAGAGATTCTACCAAAACCCAAAAATAAAATGATATATACTTTATTTTCCGCGTCATTTAGAAAACGTCTAGACGTTTTATAAAACGACTGATTTTATATCGAGCCTACGACATAATAAAAACGCGAGAAAAACATCGCCATTTTCGGAGATGGCGGCTAAAACTATGTCAAATCTCAACATCGTACATGATTAGGCCGAATATCTGAAAATTCCCATTTCTCTTAATTATTCTCCCTTGCACATCTTACACAATCCGTCCTCAAACAACAGCATCAACAACTCGGTCCGGTGGCTGGTGACGGAGATCATGTCCGGTGTGTGCCGGTCCGGGGCCTTATAAGGCAGTAGCGAGTCCGGGTGATGAGTCAGCCCAGGCGGTTGGCGCCGACAGACGGAGATAACAGACACAGCGATGTGACGCGAGACTTTGCGGAAGAAACGCTGATGTGGGGTGGAATCCAAGTGGGATGACCTAAATATGTATAAGATGATGTGTTTAGTCTGAGCGGTGAAGTTATGGTGATGTTTATTAAGTATTATCCGGACTGTTCATTACTTTATAAAGTACTGAAAATGTAATGTGGCTTGGTACGCGTGAAATTTTTGGGTCAAGTTGCATTCAAATGACGTTTATTTACTTTAACTCAACTGTTGCAAATTTAGTGATATTTAATTAATTTTTTACCAACAATGAGCACACGAAGAAAAATTAGGTTTAGTTTATTATAGTATATTATTAGGTATAGTTGTTGCAAACTTAATAGCAATTAAAGAAATTTTTAATATACCTTCCTATGCCTATCATAGATTCCTTTTTTTTAAATTATAGTTTTAAATAATTATTAATAAAAATATGAGTAGACTTCTAAATCGCTACCTGTGAAATGCATTAAATCATATTTTGTCACCTATTTTTGTAAGGCAATAATTAAATAACTACCTTAGATATCAATTTGAAGTCGGCGCCAAATGTAGTTATTATTAATTTCATAGGTACTTTTCAGAAGTAGGGATTTTGAAGTTGAAATATTTCAACTTAATCACTTCAGTAGTTTTAGAGTTCTGCACGGTCAAGCAAACAACAAACATATACAGATATATCAAAATGTAATCTTTCAGTATATTTTTCAATGATTCAAATATTATAATACTTAAGATAACTGTAGTCTAATTGAACCTTTCTTTATAGTGTTCTAATATTTTAAGTTTAGGTACCTACTTATAAAAGTGAAATAATATTTGCAATTAGTCGTTGTTTTGCTAACTGCTAACTATTTACTTTACTATAAGACCGAATGTAATCCCAAAATACATATTTTCAATAAATTCAACAATATTCAAGAAACATAGTACCTACATTGTATTACTTCATATTTTTACAAATATTGGTACATTTTAGTTGTTAATAATTTTGTCTATGTGTTTTACCTTTTTTCTTTAATTTTTTCATGAGGAACAAATCTTTTTATTGCAATTTTCTCACGAAAAAATGTTGACACATCCGTTCATTGACCAGGATGTAAATTAAAATTTGATTCATGGACCTACATCTGAAATTGAAATTTGGCAATGATTAATATTAGTGCGTAACTATAAATTTCGTCGTAATTCATGAATCTGCAACGAAACATTTATGAAAGTTTAGGTTGATCTTTTTCCAATTTCGCATTATTTTGGAAATAAAAACATTGCTAAAGAAGTCATCACATAAAAACGGAGAAATTGAAAAAGAATAATTCACCTTTATGATGACGTAGTTCCAGATAATTACAAATAAACCAGTGAAATTCGAAATTTCTTGATGATGACTTTGCAACTTGTGATCCGTGACGACTTTGGAAAAAATAAATTAAATCGATTATAGTTTTACTTTCGAGATAAATCAAAATAGGATAAAAACACCTAGACAGGTACGATTATAAATGCTTTCTTCAAAATAAAATAAGTATCAAGCTGTAGGCTTTAAATGAAACATAAAAAGTTACCCTATTATCAATGACAGATTACTGCATTTAAATTTTGCTATTGTCAGAATGTTTTATAATAACTTTAACACATAAATTTAAAATACAAAATAATTTATACTTCTGATGTTCTGATTCAACAGATTTTGCAAACCTCGCATCTTGCATTTCTAGTAAAGATCGACTTTCAACTCTTATTGATACATAAACATAAGTAACTCATACTATTTTCGTTTATTAATTATAAAAACATCTTGGAGTTACTACTAAGACTCAGATTTAGAGAGGTCACTATTGTAAATCGTTAAATTAGATTTTATATGCCATCTCAATTCTCAAATATTTTTTTACACAATTTCGTTTAAGAAGAATGAAGAAATAAAATGTAATCATTTGTTTTCTTTTCACAAATAATTTGTAATCTGTGTAATATCAGAACAAATTGGTTTCTGTGATGCATTTCTTTCGAGGTGATGTAAGTTAAATAATAATTGTATTATTATGAAAACCACAGTTTTTTATGTTCAGCAAATTTACTTCAATTTGCCGGAATATCGATATTTACTTTTTCTGGCACAAACTTTGCAGCAATGTCTATTTTACAAACATAAATATGTTCAGATAAAGATAAACCTTCTTTTAGTAATAAAAATGAATTATTATTATTTATACTTATTGCAAGTTAATAAAACAAACTATACAAAGTAATAAACTCTAGGAAATTTCCAACAATTAACAAGTCACGTACAAGTCACAAGTGCAATTACCGCACAAACATAAACAATGATTGAAACCAAACAATTGCATAATTCTGTAAAGGAACTCTAGACTCAGTCAAATAAAAAACAAAACTATTAATCAGACATTCTCCACAAATACGAAATCCAAGCTTCCAATCAGATCGCCTCATTATGTTTATCTCGGTGTTTTGTGAAACGAAGTCGGATTTTAACCGTCACCGAATTACACACGGCATCTGAAAGTTTGTAGCCCACGCATAATCGCTGATTATTAATGTCGCGAGTGTTTTTAAAGCTCGTTTAACATGAATGAGTTGGTGTTTTGTATCAGGAGACGACCGTTTTTATGTTACGAAACAGAAGCGTTAAATAATTTTGTAGTCATAGGTTGAAGATTAAATTATGTAAGTGAAAGAATTATGATAATTATCAAAATTAGATGACACTTATTTCGAACAATTTAGATCAAACAATTTAGTTTTTTATGGTTCGTTTAAGTTGGTTAATTTCTATAGCCTTGTCGACACACTAAACCTGGCTCGATAGAGAACGAATCAAGCAATTTCTACATCTATGGCTGATTTGATTGTACACTGTACTGTACAGTCTTTGAAAATACTCTTGTTTCTACACTAAATACCAATATTGATCTTCTCTAAATGACTGAAAAGTGAAAACTGAAAAATTAATCGACGTACTCAAAAAAATATTCAACTTAACCACTCACGACCAAAATACAGTCAAATGAACAAAAACCAAAAAACCTAATTTGGTATAAAATGACATAAAATTCTTAATCCAACATCTCTTAATAAAATCATCATAACTATGGTGATTTTAAACAAGCAAAGTAAAAGATAGCCCACTAGTGGCTTTGATCAAAATTATACCCACTTGTGGGTAAATTGTTACTTTGCTTCTTGGAAGTCACCATAGAAACGATGTTTTGGTTGGAACTTAACATTTTTTTTAAATATTTAAGCAGTTATTAAGAGGTGTTGGATAAAACGTTATACTTCACACGTGGGCAAAAAGGAATGACCCACTCGAAAAAATTATCTCACTCAGCCTTCGGTCTCGTGAGTTAAGATTTTCCTTGTGGGTAATTCCTTATTTTGCCCACTTGTAAAGTAAATAACTATTATTAGCAAAATAGTGAGACAATGAGACAACTGACATTTCAATTAGATATTATTTATTTTGTCTACAATAGATTCCTTCCCGATTTCGTAATTACTTTAGCTTACTAATTAGATAAGTTGTATGAACGTTATGCAGGTGGTGAGGTGGTTATAGCCACAGTTGTAAATCGTTGAGTGTTTGATGTGACAGTTTTCTTACTCCTTAAAACTAGAATTAAAGGTAAGATATAGTATTTTCATAATGCACTTTTGGCGCTAATGATGACGGGTCGAATATCTGAGTGATTGATGGTAATTTAAACGTATATAGTAGTTAGTTATGTAGTTAACGACACATCTTAAGTAGGTATATAGGTTTGAGCTGTAGTAACCCTGTTCAGATTTTCAATGGAAGATAACTGGCTGCCAACGGTTCAGTAGTCCTTGTCCATAAAGGCACTATAATTCCAACTATTATCTTAAGTATTTGCTTACGAGCTAATCTTGAATGCTTTAAGTTGTCTAAAATGTTCTACATTTAATGCTTAATAAATATAGGTATCGTATTTTTCCAAAATATGTTAAGGATTAAATTGATCCATTTTGTTTATATCTTCTAACTTTGGCTGTTGGAAATTTTAAAATTTTGGCATACAGAGTATTGAAGCACTTTTTAACTTTTTTGTTTATCTTGTTGACTTTTGTGCTTTAAAAGAGGCTGTAAGTTTGATTGTTCATAAATATAATTAAATTTTATATTCTGTACCTGCTTATTCATCCGGGAATATTTATATTTTACGTTGTGTGTTTATGTCGGCCTATTTCCGAATTCCTTTTACAATTTTATTTTAAATATTTTAATAAGCAATGGCGAATAAAAATCCAGCATCTAAGTAATGCTGTTTCATGAAATATCCGTACAAATATTTATAGTAATTTTCCACATGAGTAAATAAAAATGACCAATAATCTCCTCTTTTCAATCTCCACTTCTCTTTAGTTCTTTCATAAACCAGTAATTGAAACTGCACTTAAATCTACATCCATTCACTTTCCGAGACAATAACTCAGAGCCAACTGCACAAATATTTTTCCAAGTTCAAGTCTTGTTGGGGCTTATTCATGCAAACAGTGAAACAGTTCAGCTCGGAGTTCTCAAACTCTCAGCGCTGCAATCAGAGCAGAAAGTCAACTCTTGCTGCTTTCTTGTTTCTTGTCACCGGAGACCAAGAACAGCTACAGTATCACAGAGTGCTGAGCAACAGGTTGATGTGGGTTTGTTTCGGTGCAGGTGTACACGCCCACGGTGGATGGAAAATTATTATGTATTTATATTTGTAAGCGATTGCGTGTTTTTATAACGATAGGGCTTTAAATTGGGATTTAATATGAAGTTTACTTGAGGAGCTGTGGGAATATTAGGCGTTGCGGCGAAGAAGGCTGTAGTATGTAGGTAATAATATATCTCCAAAAACGGAACGTAATTCTTAAATTTTTATTTATAGGCATAAAACATTTAGCCATGTACATACCATGTATGTAATTTCTTAAAAATTTTATGATCAAATTTACTGGCGGCCCGGCAGACGTTGTCCTGCCCGAACGTTGGCTTGCCTGCTATTAGCGGGTTCACCATTTAACACTCCGTAAATTTTATAGAACCATCGACACAATTAAGCACTGAAAATGAAAAGTTGCAGCTTAGATTGATTGTCATTGAATACACATGTATATAATAGAAATTCATAGAAGATCATGTAAGATATTCACTTGAACACTGCACCTTACATATTTGCACAATGTATGTGTTTAAGTCGTAGAGGATAGACATTTATAAAGGGAGCATTGGAACAAAACAATGAAGCAATTTTGATAAAGTTATTTTTCGCCATCTTGGTATGCTCTATTTGCACATTTGAACACAATGCATTATTATAATCCACATTTTAAATGAAAATTAGATATGTTTAGTTGGATGCTTTCATTTTTTCCTTATTCTTTTACTCTGATTTTAATACAGAAATTAATAACGACACTGTAATATACACGGTTTCCCAAAAGTCCCGGGACGGAGCTATATGTTTTGAATGAATAAAGAAAAAAAATTGAAAATTTGGGGATCACAAAACGTTTGGGTCATTGCGAGACCGAAGAAGAACATTTGTTATAAAAATCGTAATTATCGTGCAAAGAACATTAAAATTTAAAAAAATTTAAAATTAAATTCTTGAAAGAATTGAGATATCGGGTTTTGGTTTATGGGGATGTGTTTCTCTTTTCATTACCTTTAAAATAAGGTAAAACTCGACAGGGGTTGCTATTTAAAAATGCTGGGGTGATCATCTCCTAAAAAACTCCACGTTGCATGGAAGTTCTAAACTATCTAAGAATGTAGTTTTTATAACTCTTTAGTGATCCTCAAATTTTAAATTTCTTATCTCGTTCAAAACTTATAGCTCCTTCCCGGGACTTTTGGGAAACCCTGTATTATACTTATGCATTGAGAGTAAACAATCTCGTTAAAATCGCCTTTTGTCTGGGCATAGATTCATTTTGTAGTACTTAATACTCGAACGAATTTCCTAGACAGCAACTGTTTGTCCAAAAACGTAGTATTACAGTTTTAGTAAATGAATTCCTCTAAAAGCAAACATACGTATCTTATTGAGTTTGATGGGCACGTTTTAGATGTTATTTATTTATTATGTTGTTTACCTACACCATACAAATTACACATCAATATTATTTTATAGTTTATACAAATATTGCAACATACTTTGTAAAATAATGTACCAATACGTCATGAAAAATATTTGTGCATATGTATAATATTGCTTTCCATCAATTATTATACTATTTTTGTTTGTATCTTTTTGGAAAACACAAGAATACTAGGTTAGCGTTATGGCGCCACTTTGATAATTTTATGTATTTGCTCTACTTTGATAATCATAAATTAATCCCTAATAACTACACTAATTTATAACTCATTAAATCTCATAATAAATAAAGTAGGAAATAAGTTCATGTAAGTACATGAGAACGTAGAGGAATGGAAGAAATAATATAAAATAAAGTGAAGTAGATGAAGAAAGACAAGCATTAAGAAATATATTTATTGCCAGTCGTGTAGTAGAAATTATAATCTTATATCATTTTCACGAACTAGTAAAGGTGTTGAAGATAATATTTTAAAATTAACGCAACAAGAAATTATAGACATTTCTCTATTATCTATTATGTTATGAAAATGTTGCTTGTATATTATAAATTATGACCACTAATTTATTATTGTTACTTACTATTTCATTTCTTTCACAAGTTACAAAACGTTTTGCTATATAAATTCCAAGTCGTGTTAACTGTTAAAGTGTGCAATATTTTATGCATTTCACTGTTATTTACTTACCACATTGAAAGTTTGAAAGTTCAACTTGTAAATAAAATCACCTACTGCATTACCCCAAATTAAGAGTCCGTGTTCTTGTCAATATTCATTTGTTTATTTACTGCGCTGCGCTTCGCATTTGTTAACAGCGCCTAGTAACATTTACTTGTTTCCTGCTGGGCGAGAATATAAAATACGCTGATATTTTTACGTTGGTATAATTTTACTTAAGATCTGGTAATGTGAAATAACGGCTCGTTGGCTCGGTATTTTTATGGATTGTAAATTACAACTGTTAATTAATAATTAATTTTAGGTTGTTACAGTTGCGGGAGGCCAAAGAAAATGAGATTTTGCCTGCGTGACTTACGTCTTGTGTGGCGAAAATGTTGTTTTTAAGGACAGAATAATCTAAGTTGGTACCTATGTATACTATAAGTATTATGAGTTTGCAGTAATTGTTTCAATTTTAAATTATTTTTAGTTGCATTATTTCAACCCGCATCTTAAATATTTTTATTGTCTTTATACCATGTTAGGTACTGAAATTCTAATAATGTGCAAAGTGAATTTGTACAAGTTTAATTATAAAGGTGAGGGCCAAACTGTCACTTTTCGATGCAAGAAATTCCTAAACTTTGATTTGTTAAATGAAATGTGATACCCATTAAAAGATGTGTCAAAATTAAAAGAAATTTTAATAATAGGTCTAATATTTATATATTTTATATTTTACTTTTAGCTATTGTATGTTTGACAGCTTGACAAAAATCAATATTTTCTTTAACAGATTTCTTTTTTATTTACTTAATGTTTATATATTTCACTTATTATTAACTTTGGTCTTATGGCAAAAAATTTTTATATTAATAATCGTTTAAAAAGTTTTCAATCAATTGATAATTCGAACTGGAAGCGAAACCAATAACATAATACCTTATAAAGCTTTACGATTTTTTGGCAACCAGTGATAATGTAACGTGTTCATGTATTTATGTTATTTTTTAAGTTAATTTATTGATGTTAAGTATTAGATTTATGATGATAAAAATAATTGAGTATTTCTCATACCTACATTATTGTATTTACTTGTAATTTATATTTAATTGTAGAAGTAAAATTAAATAAAATGAGATCATTTGTGGTATAATTTTACTTTTATAGTTCAATTAACAATTTATAGTTTAAAAAACATACATACATATTTCTACAATGTTGTAATTTATTATAATTATATTACATCACATACTATTTTTGAATTACATTTTTTACGATAATATGTAAACCTACCTATGCGTATATAGTTAAAAGCTAGATACAAAGAAGATATAAATTTAATAACAAGTTGTCAAGTTTTAATATTTCTTGCACATTAATTATTTATTTCTACATTTCAAAATTAGGTACTACTCTTAGCTTATAATTCAAAGAAAGTAGGTATGTTATGTTTTAATACTTTTGAATTACCTACTAAAATGAAATAAACTTATTGTGCGGAGTGCTATATTGTCCATTAAATTTAATTTAAAAATTGTAGTACCTAGAGCATTTTTTCTTCTTATTTATTTTAATAAAATGAGCAGCTCTTATACCACCTGACTTGGCTAATCACAATGACCTAGTAGGTACTTAAATTTGTATTTTAATAGATATTTACTCTTCTACATTTCTTATAACGCTGTTATATTATACTAAATTTGTAATTTAAATTCACAAATTCAGAATATTTTTAATAATTATATAACAGCAAAGCAATAAATATTGGAAAGACCTATATAGTTATTCTTTATTTTATTTACTTGTCCATTTTTATTACTGAATGCTGCAAATTTTAGTAACAGTGTATACTTCACTCTTTCAGACCTTCTGCATTCGAGTATTATCTTTCTCAAAAAATTACATATAATCGCATGTAGATACTACACTTTATTAGATTTTTAATATCTAGGTAGGTAGTTAAATTTATTCGAAAATTTGAATTTTGAGATCAATCCAATATTACGCATTTATTTGATTTGATTAGTTAAAAATATTATTAGTACCTATTTTAAAGCAGTACACTATTAGCTAATATTTGTATTAATCGTATACCACGTTCAAAATACAAACCAGAATTGTTTTTTATTTCTGTGCACTCATAACAAAAGGGTAAGTAACTCCATTAAATTGAATTAAAACTAAAATATACACACATTTTCATTTTATACACGTCTTTGAACTCATCTATCATTAATCATACATAATACATAAATTCTCCATAATTTATTTCATAGCTTCTTTTAAAAGTACGAGTACATAATGATAATAATAAATTGTTAACATTAAATAGAACTCGCTATAAAAATTGACCTATAAATAACAATTAAAAACCTCCAATATATTTATACCTCACGCAACAATTACCTTACATAAACATATCCTTCCCCTATCTCTCCATAGCGGCAAATAGTTCTTTAATTCTTTCCCTGCAGGTTTCTTCATATATCTCGTGTTCCGCTCACTCGTTAAAATCTCCAGGCTTATATGACATGAGTCCCGTGGAGTTCAGTGGCAGGTTAAGCAAGGACTGCACAGCGCCAGGGCCGGATCAACCATGAAGCGGGCCAGGGCCCCACTTTGAATAGAGCCCCATTTTTAGAAAATTTTCTTTTAAATAAATAATAAATTCAAATACATAATTATGGTTAGGGTCAGGGTCGGATACGAAATTCAATAGTAGCAGACCGGTCCCAGTTGCAGGATTTTAGCAATTTTATTGAGTAGACAGTATCGAAGTCTTTATATCAATAAATTATAGAAGTCAGACTCATATTAAAAAAAAGAAAATGCGCCTTAGACAAATTTTTTTTTCATGCAAGGTCAAATGCCTTATAAATAAAAGTTGCATTTTATTGAGGGATTTGAAGCTTCATATTCTTCCCTCTTGCATGCGCAAAAATAATTTGTTTCTATTAAATGACTTTAAAAAATGACTTAAAATGGAACTTTTGTTAAAGAAAACTGCCATGTCTCATTTAGTTAGATAAAATAATGAACATTCCACCACTGACTAATCCCCATTTGAAAATTAATCATTTCATGTTTATATACACGGTCGTATCATAATTTGACAATTATACATTAATTTCATTGACATAAACGTCACTTTATAGACCTCGGACAACTTTATAGCGCAGGACACCATATAAAGAAACATCAAATAAATGCAAACAGTTTAGATTTCCAATTTTTTTCATATAAACTACAATAATCCTATAAATAACCATTTTCTGTAATTAGTTGTGCAATTTTTTATTTAAATAATATAATTTTTCTTACATGTAGAATATAAATTATCTTGTAAATGTTTGATTCAATAATGACAACTTTGACATTTAGATTTTTGTTTTATTTTCGGAATTTATTTGGTATCTTAACAATAGCCCAAGAATTTGGTAATTTTTGGTAATTCGAACAATTGAAACAAATAAATTTAATTAACCTATTTATTAAAAAATCTTCAACCGTGAATAAAGTTGGGAATGTACCACGGGCGTAACATCAAACATTTTGATAAAAGATTGATACCTATTTTATTTCTTTGTAATGAGAATAAGAGGAAAAATGTTTGCTACATATTACTTCATAAAAAAAATTGTTTATCTGATAGCAATAAAGAATTGTAGTAAAATTTAAAAATTAAATTAATCCAATAGAATTCTAAAATCTTGTAATCCATGATCGGCTGATATTTCTGAGTAATATTGAAATGTCAATCAAATATTGTAGTGATGTGCCTATTTAAGTTCAAAATTCAGTTTTCTAAGGCAGAAAGTTGTGTGCTGGACACATCAGATTTTTATTAATTCCAGTAGTTCTAAAAAATAAATATTCAAAGATTAATTTTCTTTTTGAAACAATTTTTTTTGACGCCGACAGTTTTTCTGTGTTGATTTTCAAAGGAAAAGTATCTACATATATAATTCCCAAAATTAGGTCTAGCGTAAAATAATAGATAGTAGGTGTCCTAGATTTACGCTTCTGGCCTAGAATTGTGTCATTGTGTGGATCCGTCCCTGCACAGGGTACTGCAAACTGCAACGTGTGTTCCAAGCTAAGTTTACGTTGTGTTGCTTATGATTTCTCTGCGAGACGTATGCTACGCATCCAGTTTGAAATATGAATACTTTTGCTTCTGCCTCTGCCAACGCTCTCGTTATTTCTGAAAATCGCAACATTATTTCTTCGTTATTACGTGACGAGCTTTAGTTTTAGAGTAATGAAAATATATAAAGTGGACGTTGGTTGGCAAGTAAGATGGCGAGATTGTTCAAGTGAGCAACTGAATAACAAAAGATAATGGGGAACATGTTGTTTAACTTAAAAGTACATATTATTCTCTGCTTATTGAAATAGAAAATAGTAGGTACTATTTCAAAATAGTACACTTCAAAACACTAATGTAAAAAAATTTAAGATAGGAATGTTTAGTGGTTGTATAGTTTTTGTTTGAAACAAATTCTTGCACAAAACCACTGCACGTGCATTTTTATTGGTCGAATGACAGCATGAGATTCGAATTATAATTTCAAGCTTGTGATTTCGGAAGTCTGAATGAGCCTTTACAAAAGCAAACATTTTGTTTTAGTTACTAACTTGTAGGATTTTTTAATTCGTGTCCAATGAAAATAATTAGCACTGTTTAGGTTCGGAAATTCAGCAAATATATAGTTTTAAAGAAGGGGGGCACTCCCACAGAGGAAGTATAGTTGAAATAATAAACAATTTCATTTTATTCTATTATTCGTACAAGTGTATTTAAGTACGAGTTTTGGACCAAAATCTAAAAAATTTAAAAAGGATAAAGCATATATTTTGTATTTTTTAAACGTAAAATGAGTTAATGCAAACAACATAAAGCAATACCTAGTGACAAACTCTAAAGATTTTCTAATTTTCTCACAGATTTTATCTCCTCATTATGTAGTTATTAAATGTCGTTATTAAATTTAAAAAAATTATATAACTAAAGAATAAATTAAACGATTAAAGCACAGATTACAGTTTTGTAGTTAAATCATTAAATCTGTTTATGTCCTCTGAAGGATCAGATATTATCTTGAGGTCATCTTTGAAATGTCTGCAAATCTGGGTTTATTTTATGTTTAAGTAAAAGTAAAAACTTTATTATAAAATTTTAATTGCAATGAAAATTAAAAATGAACGGTTCTCATCTCACCATTTCAACAGGAATGCATTTCTCCTATTCTACATTACATTAATTTATAATGGAAGATTGATTTTTCGACTGGATGTTAAATAAAGGGAAGATATTTAGAGAAGTCAATTTAATACAATCCAAAGAAAACACCAAAGTTTTAACTGCAAATCAATATCCATAAAATTGGTAATTGGTTATTAAAAATTAAAGAATATCATTTAAATTATTTCACAGAAATCTTTCGTCCAAAATCGATGAAACTCAACACACACACACATACATGTTACTTAACAGTCATCAATCGACATCAACATTTATAATGCCACTTAAGGAGGTTTTATCGCTCAGCGCTGCTAGCTCACGAATCCCCGCCATTTCAGGTACCCGCGCTGACAACCTATGTGATATGAATAATAACATGTTGTCTCTATTTAGCAAATTGCTGTTTCGCCCTGTTCTTGTTTAGAAAATACTCAATTTAAATGGCTAGCGCGCAAGCAATTTTTAAATTTATTTAACAAATTACTCGACCACTATTTGAAAATTTTATATAATAATGTGATACAAAAATTTAGCAATTCAATCAGAGTTACAAAGAGGTTTTATAAATTTAGATTTATAGATTTAATAGGTTTGGAGTACCTAATTTGTTAAATACTTTTTTTACTGTGAGAGAAGCCCCTTAATTATAAGTACCCCCTAATTTTAAAATTTCACCATATTTTATAATAATAGTAGGCACGCATTTAAAGATGCAATACATTTTTGCGAGGATAATTGCATAAGTAATGTGTGAAAAGTATGCCATTTTGGCAAATTCTACTTCCTATTTAATTGGTGATGCATGATAACATGTTATTATATTTTTAATGTTCAGTTTGCTGTCAAATAAATCATACAACTCAAAACTGGAAACTGAAATGTGGAACTGTGTACCAAAACGCCAGAATCCAGAACACAGCTAAAATTAAGAAATTTACTTCAGTCTCATACAAAAGGCTGTAATTATAAGAGAGAACACTGTTAATTTTCAGCTTTAAACATCACGAGATTTGAGACTAACCGTTTTAATATTTTTTATTTTTACTTCCTTGTACGGAGTAATAAGGAAGTATTGTAATCGCGAAAAATTTCGGTTTTCAGATTTTGATGGAAATATCCATTTTGACCTTTTCTGAATCCATTATGACTAGTTTCGTCGTGACGTCTGTACGTACGTGCGTACGTGCGTACGTGCGTACGTGCGTACGTACGTGCGTACGTACGGACGTATGTGTGTCGCATAACTCAAATACGGTTAGACGTAGAAAGTTGAAATTTTGTATTTAGGACTGTTATAGCATCTAGTTGTGCACCTCCTATTTTTGGTTTCAATCTATAAACCGGAAGTAGTACTTTTTAAAAATATTTCGATAAATATTTAATTTAACACAATTTTTTTTATTTTAAATGAAAGATTATGTGATTATTACCTAAAATCGGTATTTTATAAATATTTTTGTATCTGGTATCATTTAGGAATAATTAAAGTATATATTTTTAATTTAGTATTTCTTTATCTTGTAGTCCATGATCGATTAACATTTGTTACTACGTAAAATTTAAATGATTATGACATGACAGTGACAATA
Source organism: Agonum fuliginosum (assembly GCA_947534325.1). Classification (NCBI taxonomy): domain Eukaryota; kingdom Metazoa; phylum Arthropoda; class Insecta; order Coleoptera; family Carabidae; genus Agonum; species Agonum fuliginosum. The sequence continues at coordinate 13,686,370 of OX384038.1, read as the reverse complement.
GTAAAATATGCTTTATATCTTCTTCTGCAGTTTAAATAAAATGACTAAAATATATTTGTGAGTATACTAGTATAATAAGTTAAAAGAATTTTTTATATTATTCTACATTTTAGTTATTAAGAAAAGTATGAACACACAAGGCGTACAAGGAAGTCATGTGGTGTCCACGTCAGATTTTTTTTATTTGGGATTGTTTCTTACATTTTTCTTTCTAAAAGAAGTTGGTAAAAAATTAATCGGTAACCCCAAAAACTACCTACCTTCTTATTCTCATGTGAATTTATAGATATTTTTACATAGCACAAATGTAAAATGATTTAATTTTTCTACAATAGTATATTGTACAACAAGAGTGGATGTGATGCCTATATCTCACGAGAACACGTTTGCAGTCACGACCCCATAGGGGAGTGTCTGCAAATGTTCGCGTGAGATATAGGCAATCCACTCGAGTTGTACATCCTATTTTTTCTACGAAATATGGTTTTTGCAATAAAATGCACTCAATATGATACCAAAAATTATTTAAAAGTAGGGTTACATCAATTATTTTGTGACATATGACATTTGAATAATTGTTGCCAACGTAAAGTCTCTAAATTTTATTTGCTTTTTTAGCAATAAAATAATGCTTTTAAACATAATTAATTATTAAATAATAGTTGATTTAATGTTTTTAGTAATTATTTGTCATAATAAAAACATAATTTGCACGCATTAACAATTTTTTGACGTATTTGACTTTGAATTTCATATCCACACCTGGTGTGGATATGACATCCCTATCCACACATGATAGTATGAAGATATGTTGCCAATATCCAGTAGGGAGTAGAAAAAATTTTAATATTGTTAAATGTGTTACCTAATGGCATATCAATTTATTAAATGAATATTAGGATGACTGTTTTAAAATACTGCAGTATTCTAATGAATACAAGGGAGCAAAAAATTGTATAAAGATGTTTTATTGTAAATAAACATGGGATCTAGACAAATTTTGAAATTTTAATTGGTTTAGAATAGATAGTACCTGAAGTGGGCAATCATATACTTAAATAATATTGATCTAAACAGATGGAATGGTTTTGAAAGTCAAGAAAAGTGACAATTTTTCATGCTGTCAAAAATTGTCACTTTTTTGACTTACGAAACCATACCAGGATTCCTACGCCAACTTATCATTTATAAATCATCATTCTGGATCAACATTAGCAACTTTTTAACTTTAAAGATTGATAGAAACTTTCAGAACTCATAATTAATAAATTGTTATTTGGGTTTAGTTCTATTTTTGTTATGATGGGAACTAGTTTTGGAAACATCGTGAATAAATAAAAATATTACAGAACTAAACCCAAATCATAATTTATAAAATAATATTAATTTTAAGTAATATTCCATGTTTTGTTAATTTTTATTAATAATTTATTTCATGTTCCTAATAAATATTACAAACGATGAATAGGTACATCGTTAAATTTTTGAATTTCCTGATTATTTCTGTTTCCCTGTTGTCAATACCAACAGTAGGAAAATGAAATGTCACAAAATCTGTATGCCAAATTTTAATTACTCTACTATAATATTTCAAAACACCAGTGACAAATTAATTAACACAGTGGTTAAAACTTAATTATAAACTCTATTCCAAACAAAACTTTAGCAACTAGTTTACAGCATCTCCTATACACTCTAGTTGAAATGTCAGTTACATGCATAACAACTACCTCTTCACACAGCTTTACTTTTTAGTTGTTTTATTTGTTGGTTAGTTTTGTTGTTTCGGGGTGGTAATTATTTTAGAAAGTGGCTGCAATCTTTTAATTTACTTTTTATTGGCGAGAAAATTACACGATTGTGTCAGGAAAGCATTAATTATGGCCAGTGCCGGACTGGTGCTACGAGAGCCGAATGCAATATAAACGCAAAGCTTCATACTAACTTTTAAATATGAAATTATAGATCAAGCGGCAGTTTTTAAAGATAAAATCAGAAATGTGCAAATCACATCATCGAAAGTGAGATAGAGGTATACCTACTTCTTATTTTATCAAATAGCTATATCAGATCAGGATCAGATACAAACCAAAATAACAGAAATTCAAACCTTTCATATATGAAACATCTATAGATGTTATAAGTAATCGTTACCTACATCGCCTATATACATCATCACAGCAATATCGCTCTACATCTTTTAGTAGGTAGCGTTTTATATTTTATATCGCTACATTTTAAGTAATGTTTTAAATACCATGTAAGTTAGGTGTAAATATCATAAACTACACTTACATTGGGGTGGCCAGTCAACATACCAGAAAAAAAATCTAGAATATTCATTCACAATAAAATGCATACACAAGAAGACTCAAATCTAGAAAATTTATACGTAATAAAATACCTGCGTCAAAAGATTCATTCACAAGAGAATGCAAATCTAAATCTAGAATTTTATATTTAGCATAAATGCAAACATAGGAACATATAGGAAGATGCAAACTCAGAATGATGCAAATCTAGAAAACTAATTTGTTTCTTCAACTCAAAGGGAATACATAAATTAGGTTGAACTGAACTAAATAAATAATCCAATAGGTACCATTATTGAGTCCCACATATGTAGGTACTCGGTTTTGACTATAAATTTTCTAAATTTGCATCTTCTTGCGCTTGCATCTATGCTAAATCTAAAATTCTAGATTTGAATTTTCCTGTGAATGAATCTTTTAATGCAGGTATTTTTTTATGTATAAATTTCTAGTTTGAGTCTTCTTATGCGCATGTATTTTCCTTAGACTTTTATTTTCTGGGGTATTCTCCTTACATTGCCTACCAATTTTAGTTTCATTCTAATTTTATACTTATCTTTAAGATATAGTCTATATTTAAAATGAATTAATTCTCTAAAGTGAAATATTTAATAGATATAAGTATAATAACTTAATGTAATATTTTTAAATGTGTTTTACAATTAATTTTATGTATACAATTTTTGTTATGACTTTCACGTAAGTTTAAATTTTTGTAAATGTCTGTTATTTCTTTTACTAAATTTTTTATTAAATATCACTGTAGTCCCTGAAGATGACCCATGTGGGGTAGAAACCGGTTGGAGATTAAATAAAGCCTTCAAATCTTGTGACTGACTTCCAGTAATTGATTTTTCCTTCCTTATAATAACTTAAAACTACTGACAGACTGCAACCTAAAAAGTATTTTTAAATACGTATTATTTATGTTTTTTAAATTTTAAGTCCTGTATTATGTCTGTACCGGTTTCGCAGATTAAAATCTCTAATCCGGTCCTGATTACAGCATGGCAGCGTGCAACGCGAAACACGGCAAGCAGAGCCGTGTCGTATTATTTTTAAACGCAATGCATGCTTTAAGATCCGAAACGGTAATTACAAAAGGATTGCGTACAAGAATCGAAGAATCGAGCAGCAGGGGGTATTGTATTTCCAGTTTCCGTATTCATTACTGTATACTGACTGTGTGAAAGAAACGGAAATTTCAAAAATATTGCCATAATTATATTACACCATTGTAAATTATGCGACAGAAGGTATTTCAAGTCTAATAAAGTGCAAAACTTTATAATCGCAAAAATATAAATTAAAATCTTTTAAGGGTTGCGTCTCCGTAACAAAATATTGTGTGTTTAGAGGTGTAGCTGTTCCTGCTTTACTCATTGCATATTAAGAATTTGAAGGAAAAACAGGTACTAGATGTTTCTGAAAGATATACTCTAGGTTTATGCCTAGTTAGAATTCTCAAAAAATCTTTGGAATCCGTACAAAAAATTAATGAAAAAGTATGTTTTAAGATAAGTAATTTCTTATCTTATGATTGAGAGATTTATTAGAAAATGTAATTCGGCGTAAACCTAGTTTCATTCTTTTACTGTAAATAAATTTATGAAATCTTGCTTTATCTGTAAAACTTCGTGAGTATTTTAGAAATTGCTAGACTGGAGACTGCTTTTACGTATTTTAGGCGAATGCTTCTATGCGTTACCATACGACAAACGCGGTCTTGAGCTACGTGGAGTCGATACCCTTAAGTTTATCTACTTTGTTCTAATTTTCTATCTAAGAGCTAATTAATAATCCCAATTGTGTATATGTAGATATATTTCGCTTAAAATTTTTGGGTCATTTTATTCTTATGGCCTGTTATTGTTATAATCATTTTATAGAGTAAGTACATTATATTGTTCCAGTTCTGTCATTTGATTTAGGCCTAAGGACTTTGTTAATTAGTAAATAAATAACTGCTAAGTAACAGTTATTAATTTTTATCAAAAGAAACAGAATTTTCTTAATTAAATACATCCGGCCCGGGTATACAGTTATGGAAATAAATTAAATAGAACTGTATTACAAGTACAAATTAGAAATATTTATTATTTTAATACATTCACCATTTCACTCATAGTTTTCTAATCGAATATAAAATACAGAATTTAATCTAGTTTCCGTGTTTTATTTCTACAAAACTCCTCATATAATTTTTTCACACCCTTCCCATCTAGCCAATCTATAGCCGATTTATTAAGTTATTTGAAAACTGAAAAGTGAAAATTTTGGCGTTCCTTCGCAACATCATTTATTTTACATGAAAGTTGACTTTTTATTAAGTCCAAGCAATATCCAAACATGATTTGTGACAATATTTTACTCTGATGAAATTCATCACTCGTGATAGTTGATAGTTTTACTTACTATTTATTATTACAGTAAATTTTGTATTTTTTCTAAATTCTCTATATTATACACAGACGCGCACCGGGGAGGGGGGAGGGGTGGCTGCCAGGCTGCAGACCCCTCTTATTTTATATTTATTATTTTACTATTGTCACTGTCATGTCATAATCATTTAAATTTTACGTAGTAACAAATGTTAATCGATCATGGACTACAAGATACCGAAATACTAAATTATAAATATATACCTACTTTAATTATTCTTAAATGATACCAGATACAAAAAAATTTATAAAATACCGATTGTAGTTAATAATCACATAATCATTCTTTTAAAATAAAAAAATTGTCTTAAATTAAATATTTATCGAAATATTTGAAAAAAGTTCTACTTCCGGTTTGTAGATTGAAACCAAAAATATATTGGACTTTTAAGAATCGTATTTGAAATTTTAATGTTTGATATTTTTTGAGTTATCGTGAACGAAAAATTGTAACATACGCACGCACACACACACACGCGCACACACACACAGACATCATCTCAAAAATGTGCAATTCGTATTCTAGAGACCCTAAAACGCGCTTATCTGCCAAAAACTCACACTCGAAAATTTTGACCCATCACAATACCTACCTCTCTTATAGAATATGAGGCGAGAGGTAAAAAAATACTTTTTCTTGAGACATAAACCTTTTACGTGCGATTTCTCAACAATTATTGCGGTAACTCATATATAGTTTTAATTTTCATATAAATATCTCAAATTAATTTCAGTCATATTTTGGGATTTGGGTAGTGGCGTTGTGACCAACCATGGATTTACTACCTTAAAACTTTTATAGGTAATAAGATACTAAACTTCCAACATCCTATTGAAAATAATTATTATGATTAGGAGAAAATATACCTAAGTATGCATTGGCTTTTTATAATTATTGTTATTCTATCATATGAGCATTTGTCGTAACTTATCTAGATAATTTGATCTAGATAAATCATCTAGATAATATAGTTTTATCTATTATCTTATGTAGATATATTATTTTCTTATTTATCTATTATCTTATTTAGATGGGAAAACAAATTATCTTTATCTATTTTTCAAATATTATCTAGATGACAATTTTAGTAAAATTATAACCAATTTTTTTCGTTTGTAATTTTAATCGAATTTAAATGAAATCAAACTGCAAAAAACGTACACCGTACAAACTCGCAACGCTGCCGACTCACCTGCTAGTACCGCTTATACTTTATAATTGTTTTTTTTTATTCATTTACTTGTTTAGGGTGTAAACCTGCTAAGTAATAAAGATTATTTTATAACATGTAATGTTTATTTTTTTGTTATCTATAAATTATCTAATACAAATACAAGGGAAAGTAACGGTGGGTAAAAACTTGTCTGAAAAATTTAAACTTCAATTTAAACGTATTAGACCTTGATCCCAAAATTATTTCATTCTTAGCTCCCAGCCAGGGTGCGCGCTTGATTATACAATATCGACACATTGTTATCGCAATCGCAATTGTGTTCATATATTTTATGTGCTCCCTAAGAATACATAATAAACAAACAAGCTTTGAATTACGATTTAATAACTTCCGGCAAAGAAAATCATAAACAAAGAAATACGATATACTGAATGGACTACAAACCATCCAACACATAAAAAAAGTTTTCTTTCATTGACATCCATCAAACTCTTTAGTTAAACACTCATTAACACATCTTTCATGACTAATTATTGACATAACAGTAAAAACAATAACCAACAATCATTCTCTCGCTTCACACCTCATACCAAACCTACAAACTTCCGTAACCACTCACATTCACACTCACAGTCACAAGTTCGTAAACCAACGCTGCCAAACTCGTCGTGCAATTGCAACCAACTTCACTCTGGCCGCGCGTAGGCATGCGCGTGGGAGAACGAGACATGTGACTGACTTCACGTTAATGTTGACGGTTAAGTTTGTGAATGAAACGAACCAACTATTGCAGATTACGACTCAGTGAACGACTGAAGGCAAACGTAAAGTTCATGCGTGGGTATTAACGAATGACAGGATTTGTTTTATACGTTTTTGATAGGTTGATACGGTGATAAGTTACAAGTGATGTTAGGTTACCAAGAAGTGGGGAACTGCGATGGGTGATCTGATGAATGATGGGAAATTGATGAAATATTGTGTAATGTTATCGGAGTTTATGTTTCATTAGTTTTGAATTTGATGTTAATTAGTAGAATATATGATAAGACTTGAAAGAAACTCATTAATGATGTATTTCCTTATTAAAATCATGCATAAAACGCAGAGAACTGATATTTAAGATGGCCGCCAACAGCATATTATTTTTGTTTTGTAAGAGTATACATGCACTTTCATTATTTACGAAATACTAAAAAGTAGATCAATTAAGTAACGATTAAGCTGTACAAATGTAATGTAACAACAATTATTAATGAAAATCAAATATGTATAGAAACTTTTGCTGTAACATGTAAGAATGCACCATACTTAAGACTAATTAGTGTTAGTTTCTTAGTTATAAAAGACATACTAACAAGTTTCATGCAGTGAGAGTACCTATTTAGATTTGTTTGGATTTAATGATGTGAACTCATCTTCACTTATTTCGAATTTCATTTTCAATCTATTTTCTACTTTCGTCTATATCAACACCGTGTTTTTCAATAGTAACCGAAATTTATTAATAATAGTTACCTTTTTATTACCTCGCAGTCTTTATGTCCATTGCTAAAATATTGTGATTAATTACCAAAAAAAAGTATTAGATAAATGTCAGGGTGATATGTTAATGTTATAGGTATACTGCTGAGAAAATATAATAAGACCGTTAGGAAATCTAGGAAATATGAAAAAGTGTATCTATCTACTTATAACCAACTCTCGAAAGTGTCATTCGTGCTATTGTGTGAAATATGTCACTTTCTGTACTCGTTACAAATTCGTATACATTATACGAGACGAACTTTGTAACACGTTTTTAGATGGGTTCAATTTATGGATAGAAATAATAAAGCTCATGTATGTATATTAGTGATTATCTTTATTTATTTTCATATAATTAATTTAATGAAATAATATAAATAGCCTAGTATATAAAGGATGAAATTAATTTATATTTTAATAAAACCTTGAGATAAAAATACGATGTTAATAATATTTAAATTAATAATTACAATATAAATTAAACCTACATTACAATAATCTTTGCAAACACATTCCTTTGCATTTAAATGCAAATTTCAACATCGAAGCAAAAAAATCTAACCTATAAACATTGCTAAACGGTTGCGAATGAATAAGAACACTGGCAGACATTCAGGCAACAGTTTTTTATGATTTTATGAATATTTAGCATTTTGCTCAAGGCTCCAGTGGCCAGCTGTTGTCATTCTGAGTTCCACTAGTCACTTCTTAGTTCTTATGTTGGTAAGTGTGGGCAGTGCAAGGCAATACTTTCCAGGAAAACACAGTCTCTTCCTAAAAATAATAACCCCGGAAAGAAAGAGCTCTTTTGTGTTCAACCTGTCGGGAGCTTTGACTAACTGTCTCGAAGTTGTTTTGTTGTAAATCACGCATTTTTGGCGGGACTTTCTTCCGAGAATGTATAAGAGGATGACAGAGAGAACTAACTTGAAGTTTAAACTGTTAGCTCAACGGTAGAGTGTCCGCCTAACATGTTAAAGATCCCAAGTTCAATCCTAAATATCACTGGGCCTGAGTAGTTGAATTCCTCTTTAATAACTACTACTATTTACCATTCGATCATTAGTTAGTCCTGTTGAATAAAAATTAAAATAAATAAATAATTATAGTTTCTTGCTACCTATTTATTAACTCTTGACTTGAGCAATGATTTCCCAAGATTTAGAATTACAGAATACAACTTAAAACTGTGGTTTTCAAGCTCAAGTTGAGAAGGTTGCATCAAAAAAGTTTTAAACATTGAAGAAACTGTAAAGTTTCTAATTTGTACCAGTATACTTCCATAGCCCATAGGATTAAAAACTAGTATAATTATTGAAAGAATTTTAACTGTACAAATAGCATGAACAATAGCTAAAAAAAACATTATTTAAAACAAACACAAAAATAGATAGAGTATGAGTAACGAAGAAAAGATAAGTAATTACATTAAACTGATTTAGATCGGAAAATAAATATAAGCATTCAAAAGAGATGCATACTTCGTAGGAGTGAATTTATTGTAATTTTCTTGTCTAGAACAAGAGTTATTTTCTTTCTCCAGCTCACTATTCAAGGATTTATAGATATTAAATTTATAAAGCGTATATTTACACCAAATATGTACATGAAATACTGAAGATAAAATAAAGTTCGGTAAAAATCTTTTTTTAAATGGGCTATCTAATCAACTTGCAAAAAATATACAGTCCTTCCTGATAGTTTATCTAAATTAAATAAAAATAATACAAACTACAAATTTTTTACATTAATTTTTAAGGTTGCGCAATGCAGCACGAGATATCTCTGAAAGTACCAGCTTTAATCTCTGGTAAATTTCCAGATTTTCTTCTTTCTAGCAGGAGGCGTTAAACTGGTCATTCTAACAAGAAATTTTCGAGTAGTGCTTACTAGCTTACTTTATCTGATAAAATAGTGTATAGTAGACCACCTCGATGAGTTGTATTTTAAGTAATCTCGGTTCACAGGTTTCTTATTTATTGGCTATGAAGTTGACATTTATATTTCACTAGATTATTAAGATTTAACTGTCCTCAACACAGTTATAATTTTGAAGATTTCATCGCACGTACGAATTGCTGATACGTCGAGTTGATTTAGATGTTTTATAACTCGTTGATATCAAATTTCAAGATCGTAAATTGTTTTTGTATCTCGTTAGTTTTTTTTTACTTTGAAGATGACAAAATAGCAATTCAACACTTTTTATTTATATCTGTTTCTGTTGCCATTAACATAAAATATAAATGGGACTACTGTATTACGGTTTTTTAAATCGCTGATTTGAGAAGTATAAACTCACTTCAGTGATTCTAGTTTACTTTATGATTGATATTTCACGTGTCCTTTTACCTTTTTGTCTGAGAATTGCAGGCTTTTGCCTCAAAAATTACTTTTGTTGACTTAAGTCTCATTCGCATAAGTATTTTGCTTTAAGGTTTACACCTACTTATGTTTACGTTTAAGAAAGTTTGAATACATCTAACAAAATTTGAGCATTAAAGCCCTGTTCGCACGAGGATTCTTTGAAGATTCTACCAAGATTATGAATCCTGCAAAAGAAGAAATTTTCATTTTTCTAGTGAGAATTACCTGTACCTGTTAAATTGCGGTGACGCTAAATTGAATCTTCAAGGAGCCTATTTTATAATTTATTGATTGCTTCAAAATCATGATTTTTTTCCAAGATTCAGAATCTTGGTAGAATCTTCAAAGAATCCTCGTGCGAACAGGGCTTAACAGTGCTTGAAAGTGGGAAGTATGAATGCTCATATTTAGTTATAGGTACCTACCTGTACCTATGAATTTAAACGTTCTTAAACATAAATGTAAACCTTAAAACTAAATGCTTATGTGAATGCAAATAACATCAATTTAAATTGTTATAGGTACGAGTAATTTTGCCGCTGGGCAACTAATTTTAACAAAATCCTTTTTGCCTTATAGTCGGGCTACACATAGCTTATCTTATGTTATGTCAATGATATGTGAGGAAGCAAAACATGTATTTCTAATGGAACCCTTCGCATATAGTTTTTTAAATACCTACCTGATATGGTGTGATAAAATAGAACTCTCACAAGCATTTAAGATAGAATATGTGACAGATTGATTTAATAGTTATTTACATGTTTTACTGGATATGACATGCCATTTGAAATAGAATATTTAAAAACAATTTATTATTCGTATCAAGAACTCAACATCACAAACTCAAGCCCTACAATTTGTATTTGGTATGCGTACATATATTAACAGTTTCACTCATTTAATAAAAATGTATTATATTTACAAATTATAATATGTGAGCTTGTTTATCAATTGGTTTATTTTTTGTGATGTATCAAATTAACGACGATTGCAAACAGTGTATAGCTGAGCGATATGTAACAAAAAATAATGATAATTCAAAAATTAGAATAATAATCTCTCCTGTTTGACGTTTTGTTTTGATAAATGGTTCGATCAGTTTTAAATTAGCAATCGCCAATCGGATTCATAAATAGCAACAGCCGTTATTCTGGATCTGCCCAATGATACGAAAATCGGTTTTGACGTTTCCATTAACTAGAGAAACAAATACTCTCACCTGTCGTCATTTTAAATAGTTTATTATTCTTTAGTCAAAGTTCTCACGATATCATGAGCGATGAAAGAAGAACAAGGGAAAAGTTGTTGCATCGCATGTTTATTCAAAATCTTGCTTTTTAGCTTTATCAAGATAATGAACAAGCTCTTAAGTCTCTAAATTTTGATTGGCAGTTAGAAACTACATTGAAAATAATCAATCTAAAACACTTTGTCCTTAATAATCGTGTGAGAGAAATAGAAAATTAGTAATTGTTGTTTTATTGTTTAGATTTTCTTAATAATTGATTCGTGCATTAACCTAATTTAGTGTAAATGCAAAATTAAACTTATCAAAGTTTTATTTTCAATTAGGTTGAAGTGTTGATCATAAAAGACCGCATTACAGTACCGAAATTTGTCCCTTGAGATTATTTTAACAAGATCGAGAAAGTGGAAGCAGGGGCGGCTCTAGAAAAATTCCTTTCCTTTTACAAATACCGTCTTCTGAGTAATTACGGTAAGATATGGAATTACCCACTGTGAAATCAGAAGTAATGACAATATATTATTACCGAGAATACTATAACTAACCATACGACTTGATAAGCATGTGAGCAAAGCGAATCGAAAAAATAATCTTTCGTGGGCAGAAGTTTTATTATTTAAAAGTGTAAAGAGAACCTTTTCAATATTTATAAAATACGACTTACACTAAAAACGAGAACTTGTATCGGTTTGAGTTTGTTTGGTGAACGTAAATGCAATAAACTTATTGGGTTTGTTTATTAATAGTAGAGCTAAGCAAGTCTACAAAACAAGTTCCACTAAAAACGAATAAACGGTTTTAATTTGTTGACGTGAAACGTGAATTCTTGGGGGTTAAGTTCGGAATTTGTTGTAAATGCGAGCGACAAATATTGTTCAACCATTTGTTTTGTTTCTGTGGATTTATAATCTCACGAACTAAGCAAAATCTACCAAAGATACTTACTTGTTCCTGTCCCTATCCGCAAATAAAAGCAAAGAGCAAGCAAGCATGTTCTTTTAATTGCCACTTCTGTTTTCATTTAATAATTATAATTTCCTTTTTAATATTAATAAATACAGTCCTGTAAATATACCATCATCCCTGTAATTTACATCTTCAATTTCCTCTTGAAATTTGCATAAAATTTTCGCATCACAATTAATTACTGTTTAATTAATTTCCAATGAATAAATTTTCTAGAGCCGGCTCTGTCCAGCTGCACTATTTTACAAACTCCAGGTAAAAAACCACAGACTCACAGACCCAATTCTTCTTTAGTTCTCACCACCGAAAGATGAGATGATTCAAGCTGGAACACGTCTTTACCTGTCCCAACATGAGGGTAGAACAGAAATGCCGGACATGTTTAGGGAAAATCTCACGCTGCCCACACAAATAAATTTTATTCTATACAGAAACATCTTATTTATTGATATTGTTGTCATGTGTTTGTTTATTTATGTAAACAAACGTGTAAAGTGGTTTTCTTTTGTAAATTTTTTTACTGGAATGTCATAATCGTATGATATATCAGACAGAGATTTTAAAAATCTTGAAAGAATAATTTTGGCGTCAATTTTATCAGTTGTAATTAATCTTGTAAAAATAAATCCGTTTATCAGTTTTATTATGAGAATGAATGTTATTTATTCTAGGAAATAGTTCTCAAAATAATGCACAGAAAATTTATTGTATTGAAAGGAAGTTCATATCTCAAAACAGTTTAATAAGTTGAACTACTTTTCCATAATCAATAATAATTATTATGATATGATTTACTTACAGTACTGTATACAATTTTTTTAAATTTTATTTTTACTTTCACTTCTTTTGTATTGCATTTTTATTTTAAATAAATAATGAAAACATGCGTATGTATTTTTACCTCCCGCTTTATATTCTATAAGGGGAGGTCAAAATTTTCGAGAGTTTTTAGTGAATTTTAGAATCCATAGAATACGAATAAAGTATTTTCTACAGTGTACATAAAATGACTAAAACATATTTGTGAGTAGTATAGTAAAAAGAGTATGGCGGGAGGTCTTGTGTTGCCACATCCGATTTTTTAAGTACCACCTTGCAAAATTCTTAAAAGTGTCCAAGGAAATTATATTCCTATCAATAAAAATGACAAATAAAAGCTAAACCTTAAATCCAAGATTATCGTGACGCCAGCACTTCGTTTTATTTCCTTTTCAATTTGTGATAATCACAAACAAGTTTATTATCAGCTCAAATGTTATCAGTGATATCGGCGCCAGACCATCAGACTATCGGCGTCTCGTTTCTGACATGTTTTGCATGAACTTCATGATTCCATCACGCATTTGTAAATATCAACACGTTTTATTAATATTTGCTCTTTAAATTCTGCATGACACGTGAATTTTATTAAAGAATGCACTTGCGAATAGATAACAATGCATTCTCATTTAAAGTATTTAGGTTCACGGACAGTGGAAGGAAAATATCGCATTTTTAACAATCATGTCTGGTAATCATGTTAATTATTGGTTTCATGTTTCGAGTTTCAGCGGAAGTATATTCTTTTTGACCTTCTGTGAATTAGCTAGACCTTTTAAAAGATAATGTTTGCTCCTTGCATGTTTATACTTGTTTAACTTTGTTTATTTTGCAAATTGAATTTAATGAATAAAATGAAAAACATGTTAGAATGATTGGTTTTATTGAATTAGAAAATAGTTATAAATATAGATCGGTTTGACCTTTAGGGTTACTATGTTTTAACTTTTACGACTGCAGGTTGAAGCAACTCAAGTAATTATTATAATAATTACTTGAGTATATATACTATCTATAATCACAATAAAAAGCAAACATAAATTTTATTGTGGACTTAACTTTCTTTTGAGTACCTTTTCTTATTAAATTTTATCAACGGATGTAAATTATAAGTTAATTGTTTTATTTAACCAGCACTAGAAAGTGTTAAAAATCGTTTTCCTCTTAAAACCATTCACTACTTCATACTTTTTCCGTATTAAACACTTATTAAAATAGTTTTAACCAGATGACAAGTCCACGCAAAGAAATTTTGTGACATTTTTAACACAATTGTGATTTTATTTTACACAAACACGGTTTATTATTAGGACAGCAGCAACGTGTTGATATAGTTACCAACGTTTTGTGGTAGTTCTTGTATGTTACTTTCTACCACAATATTGCGATTAAATTTTAGATTTAAAATATACAGCATAAATTGTGGTATAGAACACAATACACGTTTGGAAATAATTACTACATGAATTGTAAAATCAAAATTATATTTAGTTTTATTTACAAATATCAGATTTTAATAATACTTCTTTTAATGATAATTATTATGATATTATTAATACAATGAATGCAGTGAAAGTAATAAAAATATTTAGTTATTACTTTATAATTTGTAAGGGCACAGTGTTATAATTAGACACCTTCGTTACTCTTACAGATTTAGCAATGCACTATAAAATAAAAATTTAAATAATGAATAATTTTTCAAAATTTATGTAGGTACTGTAAACAGTTTTTTTCGGCGTCAAGTACCTACTTATATTCATTTCTTATTTTATAGTGCATTGCTAAATTTGTAAGAGTAACGAAGGTGTCTAATTTTAACATTGTGCTCTTACAAATTATAAAGTAATAACAAAATATTTTTCTTACTTTTACTGCATTCATTGTATCCATAATACCATAATATGAAATAAAAAATAGGATCATGAAGTTAACATTAAATTAACAACAAGAACAAATGAAGAACACTGCATTATTTACCAAAATATAATTTATTTTATAAAGAAAATTAGGAAAAGAACATCTTATACGACTATGACATACTGAGATACAAAACAATTCATATAGATTATTTCTTAAATAAAATATTTTCAATATGAAGAAACATCTCCTGTAAAAAAAGGAACTATGAATGTACCTAGAATTAGAATATCTTGATAAATTACATAATTAACTAACGTTTAAAAAATCGGGACTAGACACTGAAAATCCCATTCAATTAACTTCTTCTTAACATTTTTATCAGCTATTCCTGTATTAATTATTTATCAAATATTTGAGAGTTCTTTAAATAAATGCCTTCGATACGTATGCACACAACAAACGTTGATACACAAATGAGAAAAATAAAGCTTGCCGGTTCAAACAAACTTGCAGTAAAACTACAAGAAAATAGTTATAAGGTACAAACCATTGTGGTAAATTCAACACTTCAATTCAGTAAATATTGGAAATTACACTTATTGTGGTAAATTTAACGTGAAATTTTAGGTTTATATTTAGTTGTACTTTTACCACAAATATTGCGCTAAAATATACAATGTTGATATGCTGGTTATTAACACATCTTATTATCTTAAACATCAATATATAAATCACAAAACGATTGTGTTGCTAACATATAATTTTGTGAAATGTATTGAAAAATTTTAAATTTACTACAGCAAATATATAAAAAAATAGCATAACCAAATTACAATAACATTGAAGTTAAATGCGCCTGTATATTTTTTTCCGTGTCATTAATTCTTTTATACTTAAAATAACTCTAAGCAATATAACGAAAGTACCCTTAAAACGAATGTGATAAACTCATTAAGTGGTAAGTTGTAAATGTTGTGCATGCAGTTCATGGGAAGCCCTAAGCCAAGTGAGACCTGAGTCTACAACATCTACGAGTCTACAAGGTGGCGTTTCGTTCTCGTCCCGTGCGTATTCGGTCCAGCTTACTCATTTTCCTTTTTCTTGTAAACTCAGACCATGTCCATGTCTATTCTTAAGGATTAAAACTACAAACCAAAGCTGATAGAAAAATTGCCACATGAATTTAAGTTTTGTAATAGGTGCGTGGTAAGAATAAAACACTGATCAGAGCAGACCGCTGAAACGCGCTGATCTGCGAAGAAATGCAAAGATGGACGTAACATAAAAACCCGCTGATCTCATTTAACTAAACTAGAAACATAACACCCTTCTTGAGTCCCAAATGATCAGTTTTTGTATAGAAACTCTGATTGAACTGAACTAAATAAAGAAATATTATAGTCTTCTTGGGTTCCATACTCGGTTTGGATTGATTTTATTCTTTTTTACGTGCATGTTTGCTTCTCAGAGCAGCGCGTTTCAGCGGTCAGCGCTGATGAGCGTTTTATTCTTTTATATAGGCGTAAGAGATATATAGGTATGTAAAAACATGATTTATTACGTTAATTTAATAATAAACAGTCAAAAACATTTATTTCGCACGCTATTCTATAGCGTTTATTGTTTTGTTACACATAAAAATAACAAATCATTTATGTTTGAGGGGGAAAAATAATTTTGGCACCCATATTTGTAAAAAAAAACTGCAATATTTGTAAAAAAGAGGGTTGTAGCGCGCCACTGTACAGCTTTTATTTATGTTGAATTAACTTCAAATTTTAATAGTTGTCAACAAAGCTTGAACCTGCGAAATAACCGATCTAATTTTTGAAATTCGTTTTAAAATAGACGATATATGTGTGCAAAAAATAACAAAAATTGTTAATTCAAATTAACATACCTATTTCGATTTTAAAGCAAAATTTTAAAATTCTGCATCGAACATTTTGTACTTTTATCTTCAACAATATCTTTAGATTATTATATTAACAAAACAATAAACGCTGTGGAGTGGCGCGCGAAATCCATGTTTTTGACTGTTTTCTGGCGCGGTAGAGGATCGTTTTAATAATAATTCTGAAAAACGGAGCTGTTGAGCTGTTCCAAATTCCCACCTCAAAGACGTAGTTGGATACATGGATGGGATGAAAACGGA
Organism: Agonum fuliginosum; assembly: GCA_947534325.1. Classification (NCBI taxonomy): domain Eukaryota; kingdom Metazoa; phylum Arthropoda; class Insecta; order Coleoptera; family Carabidae; genus Agonum; species Agonum fuliginosum. Next base: position 13,669,496 of record OX384038.1, on the reverse strand, counting down.
CAATTAGGAATCCGGTGCGAATACGCACGGGACGAGAACGTCGCCTCTACTTCTACAAGAAGTAAGAAGTGAATGTACAGAACTGCAGCAGCATCAAGCAAAGCAGCGAGTTCACGTGGGCCGCCAAGCCGCGCGAGCAACAAGCGGCCACTTGCCGCTCCGTCAGTCATCATCCAACCTCAGACGAGACGTCACGACACGTTCGACCTCTCACGAATTAAACAATAACCCAACTTATAAAACAATCAAAATAACGTGAAGTTTATTGTTTTTGACAATCTTTGTGTACTGTTGTGTGACAAGTGAATACGGACCGATACAAATATTGATGTTATGGTTGATTGTGACATTGTGAGTGTTCCAGGATGGATTTAACAGTGTTTGTTCGTTGTTTTATAACTGCGAGGCCTGCGTAAACACCTGTTACACTATCACTAGAAAGGATGCCTATTATACAAGACAGCAGTAACATCTCCAACAGTGTATCTACTAACTGCAATGCACAAAAACGGGGCAGTGGATTGAGCCTTAGCGTCTTGGGTATGAAATTTTTTTTAGTTGTTTTTTTACCTGTTCGAGTTCTCATTATTGAAAGATGCGGCCATTCTCAAACAACGTAACGTGGGGGTAGAAATCACGATCGATATGAATCATCTTCTTGGTGAATTCCTCTGTTGCAGTTTGTATATTTATAAATAAAATGAAACACAGTGTGTTACAAACTGATATAAATTTTTATTTATTAAATTGGCTATCGATTTCGTTTATATAAACATCATCAGGCCAAGCGTCAATAATTTAAAGCTGAATAAAAATTGAGCATTTATAAATATATGCTGGAGTTATAATTTTAATATTTATTGAAAAAGAATTACGTGAGAAAAATGTGTGTTGTAGCTCAGAAGGAAGAAATTGATATGAATCAGTTGTACTTGAATTCAGAATTCGATCAATTGCCAAAATTTTCCTGCAAATCTATACTTCTGGTATTGATTAAATGAATATTAAATAAATGACTGTTTGATCAAGCCGTTTTCTGTGGAACAAGTTTTAGGATTGCAAAGAAGTTTCGGTGCTTGTGTACCATTATATGCTATGCAATTTGTATGTAAGTGATTAAGGGAATAAATCCCAAAATAAATCTTTTTAATGTTCGAAGAAGAAAGAATCCGTAGCGTGAGCCGTGGAATTTTGCGTTTTGATTCTTTATTTTTGCGTTTTTACGACTCTACAGTCGAAGGCCAGCTCTCCTCGGAGGTTTTTGAATTTTACTGAGCAAGAGAGAGTAAAAAAGCATGACTCATTCTCATTCTCACACGCCGTCTGTTAACCGTTTTCATTTGGTTTGTAATGAATTGCAAATTGCAAGGTACCAGCAGACCCATGAAATTTTGAAATTATTAAGAATGCAATTGCTTTAAGCTGGTGGATTACCTTCGAAAGTGCCGAGTAAGAAGTAAGGTGGTCAAGCTACTTATTCTTACTGCTCTGTGTTCTTATTTAAAAGCAAATATTTTTTGTTGGGTTTGTCAGCGATAAAAATATGAAGCAACAAAAAATACAAACGCTGCTTTTTTCACACCATCTAGTTAACTGGTTACATGATCTTTTAAATTTGAATCAACTCAAACTCAACGGTTTTTAATTTTCATTCATGCATTATTTTATATTAAATAATGATGTAACACCTAACGTCAAAACCAATTAAACTTATAGAATATTAAACAGATAACTCCTAATGACATTTATATAATAAAATTAATATAGACATTTTTTTTATTTTCGTCATTAATAGATATCTATTCATTAATAAATATCGAAAGATTCTTTCAACTGGATTTAAATTTTAGAAACGTATCTCGTGTTTTCGAAATGATCTTTGATCCTAATCTTGAAGAATTATATTATGAAACAAGAAACAATATTATAAATAATTATATAAAGTGCTTTCTTAGACATAAAAAACACATGTGATCAGAATCGCAACTTTTCACTTTCATTGTACCTAATACAGGGTGTATATGTAGTTTGATATGCTGATTACGAATAAAAAAGAATATTTTTTTAATCGCAAAATTAATTTTTATGTTTCCCAGTCAAAAAATTTTCATTGCCATTGCCACTGGGCGAAGGCGAAGTAATTATTGTTTCATTAAAAATAATTAAATTTTGTATGTTTATTTTACTAGTATTATGTAATTTAAGATGTTATTTGATTACCTACCTATTTCTCTTATTTGTGTTTAATAGGAAAACGAATCAAGTGCAGTACTATAAAAAAGTTGCAGGTAAACTACCCTTCATTTTTCGAATTTAAAAAAAATTATTTTTGATTCGTAATCAGAATATCAAACAACATATACCTTTAACGTATGTATACTCGAAGTTATGATTATGATACACCCGTATATTTAAAGAGCATAAGTATATATATATACGTGGTTGTACTCAGTCGCTAAATGTATTTTTAAATATTTATCTTAAATATAAATGTAGGTAGGTACCTATATAGTTTTACTTTAATTGTCTAGGATAAATGAATATAAGATTGCCTAGTTATTAATCATCCTTCAACTTAAAGTTTACTCATCATAAGTTTGCATGTCGTGCGAAACAAAACCGGAACAAAACTTTAATATCAAGATTGTCTCATCATCAACACCATTTTCAATCCGTGATGCACGAATATTACAACTTTCAACGCATTTCTATCGACTTAAGAGTACATGTCGGAATGCATTTCTACTCTGAGATGATCACAAAAGAAGCGTGATAGATATAACAATTTTATTTCCATCAGAATAAGACGGCAAGTCATATTGGCCTCGAGCAAATCGGTCTATTGTTGAATGTACTGTGTACGACTAGATTGATAGAGATAAGTGAGAGTGTGTAGGATTGTACTTAGGGGAGGTGGTGGCTATAAATTAATAAAAATAATTCAATAAATTTATATTTTTTAGGAGTAAATCTGTATTACGTAGAAAATTGTATAGGTACCCAGGAAGTATCTATGCTAGCTTACCTGTTTTTATTTTACAAGAATGTATTCGGAAGATAGATGCTGAAAAGAATTTTAAAATCTTATAAAATGCATATACTTACGTTTCAGATTAAGTGGATTAAGTTGTAAATAGTAAATAGATGAATAATGAATACAACAAATAATAAATTGCTTACTAGTTACTAGTAGGTACTTCTCGGGTACTTCAAGAATATTATATAAAAATAATTACTAATAAATACATATTTCATAATACGCAAAACGGGACGCAAAATATAACTTTATCCGACAATATCCAATTGAATATGTTTTTGAACTCAAATACTGTATTATATTCGGCACTAATGTAATACGTTATTATAACAGTAGGTACCTATATTACGTAAAACCCTTAGCTTGAGCAACTCGATAGCAATGACAGTCTATGGTTTGGCTATATAATGTTTAAGTCACTTTGTGACTTATGAGCTGCATAATTTTTTTACAAGATTACGACATTTTTCCTATAATACACATTCTACGATAAAGATTACGTATGCATGTCGTACGCTTGCGCACTGGTGTAAAAACCATTGTAGGGGGTTGCCTTAGTTCACTGTGCGCAAGCGTACGGCATCCGTAACCTGACAACGACTAAGGGCTGGTTTATAATGGATGTAATCGGTTACTTCTTCTGTATTCTGTAAGATGTGTGATATGAATGAGAAGTGTGTGGTCATAATCATTTCAGTAATCTGCTAACTTGACGAAATACCTTAGATGGATCTGCAATGTTTATAACAATAATATTGCAGCGAAATATAAAATACTCATCAAAATGTAAACAAAGATCAATAAAGAACAAATAGGACTTGCTTGCTATTTTTTGGGAAAGAGTGAAATATGTAACAGAGTGGCTTTATGCTGAGTTTCGCAATATATGAAGAGTTGAAAAGTTAGATACTGAACTAATTTTTTGATATCATATTTTTACAGTTAAACATTAATTAATTCCACATTTTTAAAGTATTAAACCATGGCTACTTGTTTGAAATATAGCGCCAGCGCCTATGGCCACTAGTTATTTATAGTGATACTCTAGGAAGTTTTCTTAAAAGTTGACGAACCTTACTGTTACAGTATAGGTAAACGTCAAATCATTATGAACCGTAACATAGAAATAGCTATTTATAGAGTTCATGTTAACAGAACACAGAAGAAGTCACCAGTTACATCTATTATAAACCAGCCTTAGGTAATTGTAAAATAGGCGTAAAATTAAAGTGTGTATTGCATAAAACATTAAGTGAAAAGACGTAGAGCGAATTAATGAACCTATTTTATTATGTAGTGCATAGAAAATTAAGAGAATTAATAATTATACAGCAATCAGAAAATGTTCTTATAGTTTAGTAATAAATACATAATTCAGGTGATGATCAGTAGAAACCGAGGTAGAAACGGTAAGCTTTATAGTAAAGTAATAATAATAAAATGTACTTCGTAGAAGTCAAAGTTTCTCATATTTAGATTAAGCAACTGCGGAGGAAACTGCAGTCTCTAGAGTGTATAGTACGAAATTTTGCAAAAAATCATTCACGTTGTTTTCTACAGTTTAGTGAGTAAAATACAGTGGTGTAAAGTTATACTTAATGGCTCACCTCGGGCTCACCCTACGGCGTCGTAATTAAATATACTTGTAAGCTAAAATGACTGGTAATATTATCTTCCAGTTAAGATGAAATTGGAAAATTACACAGTTCACGAAAAAAATTATTGCAATTTGGGACTAATTTCATATTCACTTATGTTCATTTCTGTTGGTTATTTATCTTTTTAGCAACAAAAGTGATAATACTGGCGCGAAATAAATATAATATCACCATAAAATTTTGTGAATCCGATACTGTCCTCGTGCCATGTTATACATGATGCGGTAATAATAACCATAATAGCCTATGCAGTTAAAATTCATTAGCTGTTTTAGTTGTGTTTTAATTACGTAATGGTGTGAAAGAATTGTTTTCAATTTTAATGGATTCTGTTTTTGAAGTCCAGGACCTTGATTTGTTGATGCGGCATGGCATGGCGGCATGGTTCATTTGAATGTCATTACCATTTTGATATAATATGTGATGGCAGGATGTTGGATATATGATGACGTATGGTGCTAATAATATTGTGAAATTTTTATTTTTAGCACCTACTTAATAAATTTGCATTTTGTACCTACGTTAAAACTCTTTTTGTTTTGAATTTCAGTTTCATTATTATTCTCCTGATATTACTATGATGTTAAAATACAATCGAGGTTATCTACTGTGTAGGTATAGCTTGTAACACAAACTTTAATTTTGAATCGGTCATTATTTCAATGAAAGCAGAAAGCAGATAAAATAGAAAAAAATATTAAATAAGGATTTTTATTGACAGATTTTGTTTCTCAAAATAAATTATGATACTTATTCACCATCCCAATCCTAATGTTCCTATCTTGTAAATTTAATGCTGTGTAGTTGTTTCTCAGATCTACTCATAATTTCAGGATCTTGAAATAGTTTTAAACAATTTTACGCCACATAACTACTTTACTAGGTATTGGTATCCATAACTTTTTATTTTCATTACCCGTTATTACCTATTCTCACAAACTTCCAGTTTTTATACAAATTCTTGTAGGTATGCTAAACCGAGGTAGGTATAACAGGTTTCAAGAAAACATACCTAGGTAATTTAAATGTTTCAGAAAATTACAATACTTTAAATCTTTAAAATAATGGAGGTCGTTTTTTATTTTTGTTCGTTAAAAATAATATAAACTAAAACTAAGCTACCAAAGTACCTACACTTTTGTCACCTAAGGCTCGAAGAATACAAGTATTGAAATGTTTTTTTAATAATAAAGAACAATTATTGTTATTGTAGTAATATAATCGAATATAATTACATATATGTATTAAAATACAGATAGGTATACCCACTTTACTTAAATTTGGTTTGCTGTAAGTATTTTTTATTCTGTGTTATGGGGTCATTCATTAATTTAATTTAATCTTGTTTATTCAAGAAATACCTATATAATAAATTCAAATTTGATAAGAAAATAATAATCTATTCATTGTTCGTTTCATTAATGTTAATGATCGTTTAATTAATTTTTATTTGCAAATAAATTTGCAATTTTGTTTTATGTTGCATTATCGTTACGTTAAATAATCTGTTTAATAATTGCAAAAGTTACGTAACGCGCTATAGTAATGAAATGAACTGCGCATAAAATTAAGCTCGCAGTTTTTAACTGTGCAAAATTAACTTACATTAGATACATCCGTTGTGGAAATTGTGTTTTAGCACAGCGCATAATAAATTTACATTTATGAACGATAAATTATTGACAGCTATAAATATTTTATTTATAGCAAATATGAAATTAAAATTGTTATTGTACATTTGATAACTCTTCATAAAGTTTTTAAAATGATAATAATTACGTGGTACAATATTTATTGTACCTATATTTTATTTAAAAATCAAATAATAAATAGAATTGTTCATAATGGAATTATATAGAATAAATTATATTTTATATTACCCATATAAATCCAAAGTATACCTGTTATAAAAGTCATTTTAAAATACTGACATAAATTATTCACAAGAGAACTAGTGATAAGTGATAAGTGGTAGGTAACTATCCTTCCTTATTACATTAACTGCACTTATTCCATTTGTTACATTAATTTCGATTGATGATTACAGGATAAAACAGAGCAATGATTAGTGAATAATTTTAAAATTCACATCAAATACAAATTAGCTTAAATTTTAAATAATATAACAAAACAAAATTACCTATAAAATAAAGGAAATTGAGTGCGGTGAAAATATCAAATTACGAAGAAAATAATGAATTTTTTGAAAATTTAACTAATTTTATAATATATCCGATTACAAAATACAAATATCTCATGTATCTAAATGTATTTCCAGATCATTATTATTATTTCTTACATGCACAACCACTTGATAATAATTGCTGAATAAAATAAAATAATTGTTGGTGAACCCATTAGGTATCCTTGTCAAAAAATTCAAATTTATCAATCTTCTTGTCTTGTACTCCATCATAATCTATCAACCAATTACCCTAGTTATTCTGGACAAAAATTAACCAAAAAGAATAGAAAAAGGTGTTGATTATTCATTGCTACGTCAAAAATGGTAATCTAGTTAGAAAAATTACCTTACCTAAAGGCAAAATAATAACTTATAACGCATTCTAGACTACTTCTTTGGATAACGAAGGTCACAAGCGAAGCACAAGTTTTAAATTTCAATATTTTAATTAAAATATGAGCCAACAAGTCTGTTTACTGTATTACTAATTTGTAATTTCACTTGTTCTTGACTCATAAATTTGCATCAAGATTGGTATGTATGTATTCATGTTTTTTATGAAATTCTTCTACGTTTTTATTTCGCACTGAGTCATTAAGCATCGTGGGTATGTGAGAAAGATCGTGTAAGGAATAAGGAAACAGAATATAAATGATTACGAATTAAGTCAAGGATGACGAATTCACGACGAAAATGGTGACAAAAAGTTGGTAGCGCTGAGCTGGCGGGTCAACATTTGTGATGAGATGACAGATGAAATTTGATGCTGGAAGACGGATTAATCGTTTTGACCTTTTATTAAAGGGTTAGTAACCTTTACCTTATTATAATCAGCTAAATTAATCATTTAAGCAATGAAAACACTTTTTATATTTTTACATTTGTAAACACATATACGTTCTAACCTATTAATTGCAAGAGGTTCGGAAAACTTGAATACTACTACTTATATTTACTCATTTATATAAGGTATCACATATAAGGTATTTAAAATTAAAATGGAATTTTCATGTATTTAACAAAAGTGGTACAAAACAAAATGTAAATCATATTCACACATGACCACATGAGTGATGTCGAAACTTGCGTAAAAACAACATAATTGGAAATTCCAATGTACGTAGAACATTTGTGTTTTAAATTTTGGGTTACAAACAAGAATTTTTCTGCAATCGTCTTCAAAAACATTGTATTAAAAATAAACTCAAATTTTTTATAGTTTATGTATAACTACTTGGGCGGTTTTGCATAGTTTATAATTTTAAGCATCATGACAGTTTTTTACATGGCACAATAATTAAATAAAATTGGCTATTTCCCGCACTCATTTTGAGTGACAGAATGTCTATTTTAAAAATCATATTTCTAAAATCATAAAGACCCACAAAACACCTCCTCCACCCATAAGAAAATTGGAAATAAATCAAGTTTGAAAAAAATTTAGATGGAATGTTCATTTTGTGGAAGTGGGCAATAAAAAGCTTAGAATAAACCTTGGTATTTTGCAATATTTAATGAGACTTTGACATGTACTATATTGTATAATCAAAATTGACCAGAGTAACTTCTTTTAACATTCATTAATTTTGTAAAAATGAGTAAAGTAATTGGTAAAAATTGTTAAGTCTAAGCGTTAAGTCCGAGCTAGCTCGTTTATTGTATGATCAGTTTTTTTTATACTTATACTCGTACATTGTTAATAATTAAAAATATGTATTAATATTAGCATACTTATTTTAAGTCCTAATCTAGTGTTAACTGCACCTTATCATAAAAATAAAATTAGCATAGTACTAAACCTGCGATCCAATTTCGGAATACCTTTCAGTGAGATAAAAGAAATATCAGAACCTCTCAACGCATTAAAATTAGCATCAGCCATTAGCATAAATGAAAGAATCGTGCCACTTCGATCTTAAAGCGTGAAGATAGTAGGTGTAGAACTCTAGAAGAAAACAATTGCTCGCGATCACAGTCGTCTAGATTCACTTATCGCTCAATCTGGATCGCTTTCACCTTGTTACCCGCTTTGCTTATGTCACGACTGAGAAAGAGATGGATCCAAATTCAAACCGATTAAGAACACTTTTTGTTCATTGTTTTGGTCGAGATATTTTTATCTCTCTGATCGACCGGTTCTCGAAACCAATTACACGGTTTTTGCGACAGGAACTTTTTAATATTGCACGAAAATTTGTGCCGTTATTTCAATTTAAATTTATAATTATTTGATATGCAGGAATTGTATATTTTAACATAAAAAAGGTCATTCTCGCCTTGTAAACTATCATTTCCACACTTCATTATTTATAATTAATTCTGTTTAATGTTCCTGAAAAATTAATCAACGCTTGTATCAATTATATACGCATGTAAGTGCAAATAGCGGATTTTTTTCACAGCTGAATGCGGTGTTTGTCAAACAAAACAGCATCGTTTATCTGCATATTTATCTATTATTTATTTCTTTTCTGTTATCTGCAACTGCAAAGATATTAATTATTTTATTGTTATTGTTTTCCAGTAAAATGAATTTAATTTTATAATTTTTTTCCTGTAGAATATAAATTACTATAATTAATATAAGATAAAAATATGTGTCAATTAAAGTCTGCATTCACGCGCAAATTATATAAACAAACGCCGCAATTGTTCATTTTAATCCGATTTTAATATATGCATTATTTTTAAATTTTGTATTATATTAGTAATAATATACGAAGGGCCGGATCTAGGCATGGTGCAAGTGGTGCACCGCACCAGGGCGCTCCCGTAAGGGGGCGCCTTACAAAATAATAAAAAAAAAATGTACTATCTATGTTGCTTATAATGAGCAATTTGTAATTATTATAAGTAATTTTGTATCTAATAAATTAAGATTCATCTGATTTCTCTGATCGTCACAGGTTACCTCTATGAATCATGTCATGACATTCCAATATTCCAAATTACAATGGTTGGTGAATTTTTAATTATCTTATTTTTAGCAAAAAATATATTTTATGGGAAGAATGGAGAGTTTGTCATACGAGTAAATTCGTTTTGTTTTATAGGTAATAGATATATTATTTACATTTTATGTAGGTACCTAACCTACTCTGTTCAGATTTATATAAAATTGAGTTAATAACAATATTTTATTTTTATTATTTTTATTTCTCAAAATCTCGCCAAATACTATTGTCTTTTTTTAAATATTAGGGAAGGGGCGCTATAAAAAAAATTCGCACCAGGGCGCCACCTACCCTAGGACCGGCCCTGAATATACGTTAATAAGTTTAGTTTCCTTGTTTAAACATTAATATTATTATTACATATATGTCGCCATATTCAATTTACGAATTAAAACTGTTTTTCTCTATGCAAAAGCAGACAATTTTTAATATGAAAATGATAAATTCGAAATTATGATCATCCAATGAAATCATAGAATATTGCTGGGCTCCAATCACCAGTAAATATGCTTTGATCGCTTTGATGCTGATCATTTACTTAACAAAACAAAAAATATCATTAATGGCCAGTGTTGTAACTTATCTAGATAATTTTATCTAGATAAATCATCTAGATAATATATTTTTATCTATTATCTTATCTAGAAAAAATTACAAATTATCTTTATCTATTTTTAAAATATCATCTAGATATTTTTTTTGGAAAATTACTTAGAACCATTTTTTGTAATTTTAATCGAATTCAAATGTCATTTATATTTTTAGTATTATCTATGAATTATCTAATAAAAAATATATAATCTTTATCTAGATAAAAAATATTGATATCTATTACAACATTACAACACTGTTAATGGCCAGTTTTCCTTAAATGAACAATATCGCATCGAAATCAAAGTTCGATTCGATATTTTTTACTTAAATAACAAAAATTGTATAAAATTGTCATGGCAACTCTTATTTGTAAGGTGCTTTAAAATATCACTTATGCTATAATGCATTCGTCTGTTTTGCTGTTGTGGTTTACGTAAAATTGGCAAAAAACTTTAAGTGGCTTTAAGTTTATTTACAATAAAATCTCTCTTGTGCTATGTTTTATGCAAAACACGCAGCCAATTCGGGTTAAATACATGATAAAAATCCGTTCTTTATTTAAAAAGAAATTTTTGTTTGTTTTACTTCTGGAAGCAGCTAATAAAACTTATAGCTTCCCGCAAAAGACCTTTCACCAATTTATGTCATGCTTTAAACACAAATTTAAAACCCATTGAAAGATATGACACGCTTAGACATAAAAGACAAACAAAATGAATAAAAGTTATCAATCACTGGTTCGAACAGGTTTGCCGGTAATGTAGGCATCGTCTGTGCGTAGGTGCACTTGCTTGAACACAGAGTTGCAAGCGCACGAAAGTGCATACACATCGTCCATAAATTCAGGATTTTAAAGATGGCCGACACATAGGCGCCGAGTGTGGGGATAATATATGCGTCTGCGAATTTTAAAACTCTGTTTGTGGAACGTTTTGTTGTTTGTAATTCGTATGCACAGTGGATAGTAGACCGAGGTTTAAGGAAGTCATAAAAATATTCAAATTATTCAATTTTTGTTGTTATTAGAAGGAAATGTATGGTGTACATTTATGTGAGTATTATTTAAATAATATTTGAGATAAGTTGTAAGTTAAATATAAAGTCTAGTTAGGTTCTCGACCCTTAGTACTACTTTGTATAGTTGAACTAGACTTATTATTTCTTTAAATTTTTTTATTACAGTGCTGAGTCAAATTAATTGCAAACACATTTTTATAATAAAATCTTACCATTTACACCTCTAGCCTGATTTCTTGGGATATTAAACATTGAGATTTTTTAATATGTAGGTAGTTACCTATCACAGTTTCAAGCTTTAAATTAAAATAAAACTTCTGAACAATAATATTCATTAATGAAATATAATTTAATTAAGTGCGTCTAATTAATGATTATTGAACTTAACCTCGCTAAATAAACTAAATAACCACTTTTCGCATAAAGATTCTCAACTGTACCTATACCTGCCTAATTTTGTGCTATCTACATTTACCCTAGGTTTTTTAAACTTATAATTAAAATATTTTTGCGTTATTTGCACTCTCCCCTAAAGCTACGCTAAATAAATATTAATCATGCAAAAAACTAAAATGATAGCGCTTCAGCATCCAATTTAAAAATTCTTGTTTTAGTAAAAGTGAATTTTTCGGTATTGTACCTGAACTCAAAATGTTCCCATCATTAGGAAGATCAGATAATATTGCCACCCTAAAACTGTAAAAATAACAAAATAATTTGAAGCCAGAAATAACACAGGTGTGTTATTATTTTCTCATTATTAATATCCCTAAAACATTCATGTTTTCTACACTTTCCATTAATTTTAACGGCCATTCCATCTGTTGCAAACCGCAAATAATTTCTCTTGCCTATTTTTGTTTTCATTATTCCCATTTTGTATTTGTGTTGTTCCAGTGTTGTGAATAATACTTTTTTCGATTGCAGTCTCGGACAAAATTTAAATCTAGCAAATTCATTTGTTTGTCGAATATAGTATACCACTGTTTTTCTGATATTGTATTCATTAATATTTGTAAATAAAAATAAATTTTCAATATTTCATGTATCATTGTTCTGTAAAAATAATTGCATTGTTAATTTTGTGTTATTTATATAAAAATAATTAATATTTTTCTAATGTCTATAGGTACCTATACCTACTTTTACAATCAGTAACTTTCTGATTTTAAAATATAAATATAGGAATAATACCAGAATATAGACTGTTAAAACAGGTGGAGCTTTTAAGTACCTATAGCTACTTTGTTTATTAAATTTTTTTCTATCTTATAATTTTTTAACATTTTTCATTATATCCCACTTGACAAAATATAATCCCCAGAACATTTCAAGGATGTGAACATCCAGGCTTATTACTTGCTATATTTGCCTATTTACATTCTATCAATATTCTAGCGATTTCTAATATCCTCCCTTTAGTAACATTATCTATGTAACAGTCCAATGTTAGTAATTTGATAATAATATCCCAATTATACATCCCATGTAATTCTCTGAGATGTTTCTATCGAGTATGAAATTTTTGATCGTACTCAGGATGTGGCTAGGATAATATCACTTAAAGTACAAGAAACATATCATGGACGATTCATGTCAAGTGGGATGATACCTACAGTTTTCTTCAGTCATGCGACTAATTGAAATTCAAATACTATTATTTAATTTATCTACTTAAATCATTTAATGCAGGAACAGAATCTATAAATAAGTACTACCGCAGTGGTATCTTAAACTCTAAACCCAAATGAAAACACTGCAATTATTGGTCAAACAAAAAATATTGTTAGTTTAAAATGTAAAAAAATAAAACGATTATTAAATATAACATTTGTTCCGGTCCGTTAGTTCACCGCAAACCCAAAACAATGTATTCTTTTCTTTGTTCACACTGTTTCAAGAGTGTCGACTCGAAGTGACTCTTGTGGTTCTTAACGGATTACCGCAACCGTCTCCCGCTGGTTTTTCGTTCTTGTTGGCTCGGCTAGCGTGTGTGGTGTTGGTGATCGAATGCTGGTTAAACCGCGTCCAAGTCCAGTCTGCACTCCATATATGTCGCACGTCGGAACGGGTTAATGTGTGTAATTACTTGTGCACATCCGGTCAACTATCAGGGTACCTACAAGGTACAGTGGCGCCGCGACACCAAATTATTTAGGGATAACGGGAACATTAAATTGGTTGTTATAATTGCGTGCTTCCTGCTTCCAAACTTGCTTTTGTGCTCTTAATAAGTTGTACATTGTTCCTATGTAGACGTTTAAAATTAAATTAAATTATATACCTACCTGTTCAGTGGCGCACTCAGGATTGCATCTTGGGGGGGGCTAAGAATAATTTTTTTATGAAACCTGTAGGACGACTCAAGAAAGAAATGCGGCGCAGGCGAAATTTTTTTAGAGTTCAAGGTCAAACACCTTTAAATTGAAAGTTTCATTTTTTAAAAGATAAACAGTTGCACGTTTTACTCTCATTCTTGTGCACACACATTGTTTTTTCGGCAGCTCTCTTGATATAATTTCATAAGAACGACTCTGAGCAGAGTCATGTCAGTTATATAAAAAAATTGAATTTAAGTAAGCGTGCATATTCTATACATGCTAAATAATTATGAATATGGCGCAATATAAATGTTGATATTAGTTCCAATAACATATATTTTAATTTTAGTTCATATTTAATGTATCAGTTCTTTCTTTCATCTTTTTAGTTTCACTCTCAAGTGCACCGTTGTTTCAAAATTTCTCCACAAGGTTCGCATTCTTATTAAAATATCCCAATAATCGTACATATATGCGTTATACGGAGTGTATATTATTGTACATTTGAACTATTTGAATTTAAGATAATCATAAAATCAGAAAAAGGCGATTATTTTTAGTCTTCAGTGAAATTAAATAATCTTACATAATGTTTAAAATGTTTAATGAACAAAATTGAAAAAAGTCCAGTCGTCTGGGGAGGGCTCAAGCCCCACGAGCCCCCCCTCTTGAGTGCGCCCCTGTACCTGTTTCAACAGTATTCAGAGGTCCGAAATTATAAATATTAATATATCAACTACAACACTACAAGTAATACGTACTTCGATACCAATTTGTTAATTTCCGCCGTAATTTTAAATTTCTCACTTGATGTTGATGTAGTACATGTATAAGGATAGAATAGTATATTCTGCAACAAGTGTGAAATGAAGCATATTCAGTTCGAGTGGAAAGTTTGTGAGATGAGCCGTAGGCGAGTTCCACGAGAGCGGAATGGCCATTCCACACGTGTTGCAGATTATACTTTCTTTACGATTTTAAATTTAATTGCGTAAAAAAACATAACTCAAAACTATGAAAATTAAAATAAATGTATTTATAAAATACGTAATATTCTACATAAAATTAATAAATCTAAATGTATTTGAAAGCTACCCACCAACCAAAAACATTGAATAAAGTTAAATTATTATAACTTGCCACATTTCATTCCATCACAAGTGACGGAATAAATCCATTCCGTAACAAGTGACAGAATGTAACCATTCCATAACAGAAAATGATGTAAGAATGATAACATTCTATAACAGTCGTATAGAAAGGGGTTTCTAATATTGATAATATAAAACAGCCAAAAAACATCACATTTGGTAGATGTAAATACGTATACCAATTAAGCTGCAAAATGTAAGTACGTAATAAAAATATAAAAATTGCAAAACTTTGTATTGATTTTTATGAATGAAAATTGTATAAACATGCGTAGGTATAGGAAATATAAATTATAAATGAAAATAAAAATTTCGTCTTAACTACTCTGCCTAGTATCTGTAATGTTGTTTGAGAATATATTTAATAAGGATTATACTTATTTTATGACTTTAACAAGAAACTTGTACTTCGTGTATAGATAAATTCACAAGTATAAAATATAAAGTTGTTTTTCTTAAAATAAAAGAGAAATGGTTTATATCTTGTTTTATTCATGAATCTTGCAACTAACGTTAAGGATGAATGGAGACATAAAATTATTATACGTCAATATTTTATTACCCGTGATTAAGAAATAGTATCTGTTTAAAATATTGATAGTAAACAACATCCATACTTTATTTACTTGCTTCTTAGGTTGTGATTCATTTTGAGTCGTGAATGAAGGGACAAACAATGTTGCTTTGTTGCAAAATAATTCATTGATAAAATGTTTTATTCATTTCAATTTGGGAATGTTTGTTATAATAGGATTTATTACCGTTTTGTTTTTTTTAAATTTCAATACCATTTTAACAAAGGAAACAGTCAAGCATTTGAAAATAATTTCATAGACTATGAATAACAAGAATTTATTGTTCTGAAAATTAATTGAAGAAAATATATTATTGTTGTTTCTGTTTTAATTTTAATATTTCTATGTTAAGCCACTGAACTAAATACAGATTATGTAGGTATCAAAAGTTTGATATCCATTTAAAAAATGATTTATTGTTCTTGAACCCTCTGCCCAGATGGACGAAAATATGCATTTTAACTGACGTCTCTCGATTAAAGTTAACTTCAAATGGTTATAACACGGTGATCCAATAATTATAATAATTGTTTATTATTGTACTTATTTGAATAGCTAGAAAACTAGTTAAGTTGATAGTCGTATTCACGGCAATTGAAAAAGATTGTTGTTATTAGCAGTATGAAGATAACTTGCGTATTTTTATTGTTCAGTTATTTTAATCACTGTTTTTTACCTCTCGCCTCATATTCTATAAAGGAATTATTGTGATGGGTCAAAATTTTCGAGTGTGAGTTTTAGTGGATAAGCACGTTTTAGGAACCATGGAACACAAATAAAGTACTTTCGAGATGATACTGTGCGTGTGTGTTGTTGTATGTAACATTTTTTCCGGGTTCTATAACTCAAAAAGTTACAAACATTTAACAACCAAATTTTATATATATATATATATATATATATATAACGTTTTAATATAAGTCATAAGAACCCAGTTATTTTTTTGAAGCAATCCCCAAACCAAAAGTACTTAGTACTTTTCTTAAATATTTTGATAAATTATTTATTTATTTTTTATGTCAAATGAAAGATTATATATTATTATCTACAATTTTTAGCATTTTATAAATTTTTCTGTCATAGTACTTTAGGAATTAAAATGTTATTTATAATAATTTAGAATATGAAACTTCAGTATCTTATTGTCCATGAATAATGATTGTTTAACAATTTATTATTGTTACAACAAAAAATTTAAATGATTATGACAGTGACCGAGTGACAGTGCCAATAGTGACACATGTTCATATCAAATTTTTTAGATTTATTTTTATATTTTAGTCCAAAACTGGAACGAATATTTTAATTTATTAATTGTTATTTCATAAATTGTTGAAACTACCGAACCGTGAACCGGTTTTATATAAAATAGGAATATGAAATCTGGAACCGAACACTATAAAACACAGTGTATTGATATTTTATACGATTTGAGTTCCTGCTTAAAACTGTTTAGTTGAAAACAGGCTAGAAATACCACAATTAATTAGAAATACACCAAATATCATCAAACAAACAATCTCAACATGGCCCGCAAAAAAACGTTCCAACATTCTAACATTCCACCATTCCGATCGTCTTCCATTCTATCTTTCCATCTACTCGATCATCTCCGGTTCTTGAAGCATTTCTGATGGCGGCAAGCGATGAAGCAAATCCATACTCATATCCAAAGTGAGCAAAGCACGCAGACATCAAGCCAAGCTGATAGGTAATCCGGACCGGGGCTGGACAGCAAGCGGGTAACACTACCTCGGTGATAGCGGGAGTCGTGACAGACTGACAACTCCTTTGTAGAAGTAGAGGAGCCGACGGTGAGGACCTGTACACCGAAGACCGGTCAGTGATTTGTTCACAACGCACGTTTGGGTGATGTGTGGCCTAAGAAGCTGACAACCGGGAGGCTTATTTATAAAGTGTAGATTCATACAGTAACAGAAATATTGTAGATTTTTATTATTTAATACAAAAGATAAAATTATTTATTAAAAAGTGGCAATTGAGTGGTCCTTAAAAACCTCAGAAAACATTGGACCACATAATCGCGTGTGGAATGACTAATGATTAACGTCCCTCTTCGGAAGACAAAATTTAACCCAAATGAATGTAAAATATATGCAATATGTTAGTCTATTTTAACAGTAATATTCGAATAAACATCAAAATTTGAACTCTACGCTCCTTCATCGAATAATACTTATATGCTAAGTGAATTTCCATTTCGATCAGTATTTAGCTAAATTTGCTTCCACCCCACTTTAGCCAGTGAGATATCTTGAATATCAATAAAGAAATCGTTAGTACACTAAACTCAAATTCAACCTTAAACCGATTTTAGTGGAACTCGTTTCTAAGTAGGTAAGATCCAACGAGTAAGATCGCTTCGATTCATGGAGAAAAGGACCCCAGCAAAACGTCCCCAGAAAAATGTCCCCGGCAAAATGTCCCCAGTAAAACGTCCCTAAACACGAATGTCCCCACGTAAAAGGTCTCCTCGCAATTGGTCCCCGGCAAATTGTCCCCAGCAAAGATCTCCATGCAAAAATTTATCCATACAAAAGATTCCCAGAAAAATGTACCCATGCAATTTATTTTTACAGTTTCGTAAAGGACACATTCGTGTTTGGGGTGGTTTTACTGAAGACATTTTGCCGGGGACGTTTTGCTGGGAACCTTTTCTTTGGATACCGATCGCTTCATACGACTGGTCACTTTAATAACTAATCTTAAGTCCACTGAACTGACGCCTAATATATTCAATTTGTTAAATACTCATTACAATTCAATTAATTCCACTTACCATACTTTCTTCTTCATTAAGTATTGTTTTAAAATTCAATATTTGAAAAGCGAGCACTGAGCAAACTTCTGAAATACGATATAGGAAGACGCGTTCGATGGATCAACATGAAAGAAAAATGTGTACTCGTATATGCTCTGAAGCAAAATGTGTTCGATATTTATGCAAATCTGCAAATTTTTATAACTAGAAAAATGTAATTTTATAATTCACAACAAAGAATATTTTCAAAGTTGTCTTTAAAATCTGAAACAAAGAAAAATTCAACCAAATTTAGAGAGGAAGCAAATTTACTGTAGACATTCCTAACTGCATAAAAAGATAGTCTGGACTTTTTGTTTAGATTGCACTTTAATTATGTGACTCATCGATCCTTGAAAACTACCTGCTATAATTGATACTCCTCCAAAAATTCCTCTCGATTTCAACTGTCTGCATTTTTACACACAGTTGTATATCATTGGCATGTTAGTAACCTAAACCTAAATTAGCGAATGATCATTCACGAATTATTTGTTCAATGATTAGCACGTTGTTTGCCTTGCAAGTTGGTGGTCATGGCTGCAAACCTCTATAATCAAAATCATTAATTAGAATGTCAATCCTCCTAAGCGGTTGATACAGTTAATAATACTTAATTGACTACTAATGCCTGATGTTTTGGTTTCCTAAAATATGAGATATAGAAACACTTTATTTATTATTCAATAGAGTCTGAAATAAATTAAACAGATTAATTTTAAATGTCACATTTACTTAACAGTTGTTTCAAAGTAACTCGACATAAGGAAATTTTAGTGCAAATGCATCTCACTTAACCTCATAGAAAATACGATATTTTATATAAATAGGTATGTCGGCCAAAAAATATAATACATAATGTGAATGTGTGCGTTAGGTATTTGTACATCGCTTGGTTTTATTAAAGCACTCCGCTTCGCATCGTCGAACCTCGCGTTGTAAAATAAAATCTACCGCACTTATAATGTAAATAACTATTTCTTATTTAGGTACAGAGTTATACATGAGTAGTTCTTTGTTTTCTTTATTTGAGGAAAACTTTCTTAACTTAAAGTACGTACCTAAAGGTGAAGATATCGGTCGAAAATTGATGTTTAGTTTGTTCAGGGACGTAATTAGGATTTTTTTATGGTGGGTCAAGGGTGGGTCAGTAAAAAATTAACGTGAGCTACATTTTTCATAGAAAAATTTTTGTTTTGAAAAATACAGAAGTTTTCACTACCGAAGGCATTTTCCTCCTGAAATTAATTTCGTACAAAAACAGTACCTATCCAGTTAAGAATATGATATCAAAATGCATAGATAAATATTGCACGACTACTGAGACTGACAATCTAATACATAATATTAAAAAATACAACATTTGCAATAATAATAATAAAAATAAATCTATACCTCGCTATTCGTTTCATAAACATTTCTTTTGCTTCAATTAAGTATACTTAAATCTACATCTGTTTCTTAGTATTATGTAAGTCATTATTAAATATTTTAAATATATCTCTGCCGTAAACTAAACTTTAATCAGAGCATTTAATCAAAACGAGCATCAAATTTTTGTAGTTTGAAAAAGGGAGATGATTGTATAAATTTTAGAAGTAGTACAAACTATAATGTCAAACAACAAACAAAACGTAGTCTTCTCTTATCTTTTCATAGAAAATGGAAAGTAATGTACAGCAAGTAGTTTACTTTTAAAATAAGAACAAATAATAAGATCAATTTTTATAAGGAAATAAAAGAAACATTTAATTGCCTGTTGTTATTTTCTTCTTTGTGCGGGGTTACAAGTTGATGGTTCGCCTCCCGCCTCGCTAATGGATTCTCAAAAGCGTGTCCCGTCACTTTTTCGATCGTGTTTCCTAATCGCCGTTCAATCATGAACCATCTTAACCAACAACCAACCAACGCATTTCACACCAGCTTCGGGTAAATTCAATTTAGCGTTTTCAATTCTCCACTGAGCACTAGATGTGCTGTACAGTTATCTTCAGAACATACAAGACATCTAGGAGTCTGCTAGATATCTCCCAACTGAACTTTCAACTTTTTATACACGTTTTGTTTCACGATCGCAGGATCGCACACTTGATACTTGATTCGTGATTTTGTTTATGATATCTGCGGTCAATGGTTCAAATTAAATGTCTAATACCACAGTTTATTTTGTAGTTTACATATTTCATACGGTGCTTAGGATATTTTTAATCTTGTAAGCTTTTTCTACTACTATAACAAAGAAATTGTTGTTTTCGTTACTATATAAAAATGTCACATATTTTAGATAACAATTTAAAATATTATAATAATTAGTCGTTTATTTACATAACTATTCAGTTCACGTATTGTGCATTGTTAGATAAACGAAACAATAATCCGTATAAGTAAATGTACTAACTATTTCAGTTGATTGTACGACACATTTTCCAAACCATTATTTCCAGTGATTTTTTTCCAATATTTTTTTTCCAATATCCATTTTTTCCGCGAATTCTTTTTTCAATGGCATATTTTCCGCGAGTTCTTTTTTCCAATATCCATTTATTCCAATTTAAACTAACCTAAATTAAATAATAATTTTATTGGAAAAATGTCCCATTTGAAAAATGCATTATTGAAAAAAAAATGTCACTTATAATATCACCATGTGCATTAATTCTTTCCGGAAATTTTTTTTTGGTTCTTTCCAACAACGTCTTTTACGTTTTGGAATGCACGATAAAAATGCTCTGGTCGAGTGCATATTTGCAATTTTTTTTAAATGGGAATATTATATTTATTTTTACAGTTTTGAATCAACATGTTTTTCTGAATTCAAAAATGCATAGTTTTCTATTTTTCAAATTATTTTTATTTTAAAAAATTTAAAAATCTAGAAATATTAAAAAGAAATTGTTTTTGTTTATACTAATTTAAAAAAAAGATGAAGAAAACAAATTTTCACAAACTTCTTTCTTTTAGAATTTATTTTAATTATTATTTCGATATTTTGAGAGTTTTGAATTATTGATTTTTTGGTGATAAACTAAATCTAAAAATACTTAATTTATACTTTTTTTTAATTCAGAAAAATGTGATCTTTACGGATTTTGAAAAATAAATATATGTCCCCATTAAAAAAAGGGAAAAAAATGCACATCAAAAGTGCATTAAGAAATTTTTTATATTATGTGATAGGTATAGAATACTTACATGATATACTGACTATAGGTACATGAAAAAAACTTCTAAATTGTCATTAGTTTAGGAAATATAAGCTGGACACTGGAAACCAAACCAGCCTATATTTAGATTGTTCAATTATTTTTTTATAAAGACGATTATATGTAATTTTCCAAGTTCATTATTGTCTCATTCGTTAATTTACTGCATTGGTTTGAAAGTTGTATTTTTCGTCCTTATGTAATGAATATAATTCACTTGTTTTTATAGTGACAAGTTATGGCGTGTACAAAAAACAACTGGTACTACAAGATTTATAATTACTTAATTTTTCCGAACAATACGAATAAATGTTCCCAGCAATTTCCCTTTGATTTATTCCTGCGTAATTCCCATGTTGACAATAACAACAGTATCAGTGTATCTTGCGCATATTTATAGTAGGCTATGAATGCATGAATGATATGGTAATGCACGCCCTTCAGCTGTTTTACATGCTCAGTGTCGTCATAACAACACACGCACGTTGTCACGCATTCAATTGTTTAGTGGGCGTGCGCCGTGCGGCTAACTTTGCCTGCTTATACTTCATATGGCACGTACGGATGGCTCAAATGGCGGCCAGATGGCATAGATAGTGTGTTAGTATTCCGGTAGTGTTTTTATTTCACTTTCAAATTTGAATTAATGGACAGTTTATTAGATAATGCTGTTAGGGAATTATTTGATTAAAAATTTATTATTTTATTAAAATATTGCGCAACTGGTGATTTATTTTTGAAAGGTTGATGCATGCGGCGTTTTTGACTTGTAAATTGAATTAAATTGTTTATTGCGACCTCAAAAAGGTACTTGTCTAATGTTTTATTGCAATTATATCGCCAAAAGCCTGTGCTATTAAATTAACATTAGCGAATCGAATCCAAACTGATTAAAAACTAATAACATGCATTAATGTGAGCAAACTCAAACACATGAAATTGTTTATCATTCCTTTAATTGTTTTAAAATTATTTTAGAATTGAACTTATACTTAAATCATTTTAACGCCATTTTATAATGACAAATGAGCATTTTTGAAAGAAAATAATTAAATTTAAGATTTAAATTAGCAAAACTAAAGGATCACGTAGCTTTTATATGAGTTTTCCAAACGAGATAAACTTATATAAACATCATTGTTCTGATTTGGAAAGCAATATTCATAATATAGGTATTTAAATAGAATAAATAAAAGGCTTTTTGGATCTAATAATATTTATTATATAGGACGTTTCGGACGTACAATGTCGTCCATCTTCAGCTAAAAAATTATGCAAAAGTGATAGCTGAAGATGGACGACATTGTACGTCCGAAACGTCCTATATAATAAATATTATTAGATCCAAATAGCCTTCTATTTATTCAAAACATATCTATTATGGATCTTACCAAAAGTTAAACGTATTTAAATAGAGTTATACCAATGGAACACAGCGCCAGCTTCTTGGTGATCGAACGCAATTCTGTTCGGCTAACAGATTGAAATTAAAACACATCTTAAATATAATTATTGATGGCTTATCTACTTCTGACTAATAATATTTATGTACCTACTCTAATTTATTCATAATCTTTCATATTTAAAGCTCATTTGTCTTCCTATCTATTTTTGAATCCTAGATATATCTTCCTTCTTGTTGTTTTAGTGGATCGTCAAGGACTTATTAGTCTTTAAATACTTTTATAAGTTCTTCTAGGAACTAAGTATAAAGGCATTGTATTGAATAAAATGAGGAGGCGACTGATTTCCTGGTATGTGTTTGTCATCTGTTGTTCTCCCATGTATGTCCCATGTCTGCGTCTGATGGGTGACATAGCGCCACACAACCACACGCCATGTGTTTCAAATAACAGGAAGTATCGCTCACTTGGGTGCTTCCTGGTACTTCAAATTTCTATTGCAAAAACTGGTGCTTTCAATTTCAGCAAGATTAGCTCAAACTCTACGCATTGATGAAAAACATTTGTTAGTTCATAATCATCATCATAAATCATTCTTAACTTTACGCGCTTTATATCTCTTGCATTCAGATTGGAAAATAAATACATTTTTATAAAAACATGTTTCAGTTTCCTCACTTGAGACATCCAAAAGAAAAATTGAAAATATTTTCACTTTCATTGGTACAAAACTTGCACAAAAAGTTGATAAACCTTTACAAATTAGCAGAATTTTGTATTCTAAGAGTTATAGACCTGGACGCAAATCTGGAAACTGTTAATTAAAAATAAAGAATAAACGTAAATTTATAATATGAATAACAAAAAAAAATTATATTTTGAATTTACTACACAATTTCATTAATTAGGCTACAGATTAAACTTTATACAACACAATTATTGTTGTTTCGAAAATCTATTACTAATAACTATAGCAACTACGTGTGTTGTGTAATAAATAAAATAATATTTATGTCATGAAAGTACCCTAAGCTCATATCCCATGGTTAACCATAACTGTTTTGTTTACCTATATTCTCACTACTAATATGGTCATAGACACCAAAATCTATTTTGCTCTGTAATAAAACAAGATTTATTTAGTAATAAATAACCTCAAACTTTCAAGTTCATTCTATACTTGGTTAACCACATCCTTTCTTCGATCTTCATTCATTCATGAAACCAAGAACTAAAGACGTGCATTCAACGAACGAACCAGTCTACATCCTACGCATAATTTCCCCGTGTCCTTCATATGTTGTATCCCCCTCATCATAGTTTCTAGAATCTATAGTCTGTAGGTTTTTCAACCTTTCGGAGTTGAGTAGGTACTGAGATTATTTAATGCAAATCTGAAATTAGTATTTACTCTTTATATAACTTCATTAATTCTAAACAGCCAGGAAGGTGTTACGCAATAGTTATAGCATGCTAGTGATTTGAATGGTACCTCTACCTACAACTGTAATTCAGTGAATTACTAAAATTATGCTGAGGGTATTAATATCAAGACTCATTTTCTATATTTGTTTATGTCATTTGTTAACGAAATTATGATCACATGATCACTTCATTGCTCATTTACCATTGCGGGCCTAAATAATCACCTATTTCAAATATTCAAAATATTTTGATGTAGACAAAATGCACAATTCATACACACACATATGAGAGCCAACTGAATAAAAGCTGTTATAGTACTTATTTTATTACTATACTAATTTTTAGACAAACATATCAATTATTCGTCTATAAGATAAGTTCGCTTTGGTTGGTCTTTGTAGTTATAATATAATAAACAAATCCTAAACACACTGAATTGATTTCTAAAAAAGGTACAACTCAAACATTTTATAATATTGTTATTTTGTATTTCAATACCTACTACTGACTTCGTCGTAAGCAATGATCTCAGTATCCGAAGTAAAAAATTTCAATATCTACGTCGGTTTTTTGCAAGCTGTAAATTGACCACCCGCGTCATTCAATATAAAAGTCTATGGTCTATGAAACCGGCGAAATTTGATTGCATAACCTCACATGTTCTAGTTCCAATATAATACTTTCATTATTACTTATACTATTAAAGTGTTTCACAACTTCAAGATAAAAATGTAATGGCAGATACTGCATGATGTGCTGATTACGAATCAAAATAACTTTTTCCAAATTTGCAAAATAAATTGCACTGTTAAGACTGTACACTTGTGACAAAATATAGTGAAAAAGTGACCTCGGTATATTACAAATTGTGCCTCTGTTATTACACCTACACCGAGACCTTCACTGTTCATATTTTATATATGCGGTTAGTTAAAGGATGACTCTAGAGTGCTATGAAGCTATATTTTTGAAAAACCTAGTCTTTTGGTAATAAATTAACAAATACAGTCTATTAAGTCAATTTTTAGTATTTTTTAACCAGTTGTGTAATTTTTTGACAACAATCTTTTCATAGCACACTTACGACCAATTCAAGGAATTGACTATTTAAAACAAAACTAATTAATATGCATTATTAAAGCCACGATTTGTAATATTAAAAGCAAAAATTAATTCTTATTTTCTCTAATTTTTGTCGCAACAATATATTGTATGAATTTTTCAATTAAACAATGTTTTGTCATGTAAAATTTTAGATTTTTATTTTGAGTAATATAGGAGTCAACAAGTGTAGCGCCTTAGATGACGTAAGTACCTATATATGACGATTTGTACAATAATTTTAATTTCGTAAATTTAACTTTTCATCACTTAGAGAAAGATTGAATTCATAATAAATATATACATAAACATAAAGGGGTCAAACTTCTAAACGAATAACTAAAACGTCCAGTTAAGCTGATTTCACCTGTTTGTAATTTTATGAACACATCCACTAAAAATCCTGTAAAACTATTCGCTGCACGAGATCACATCTTCTAAACCCTTGCTGCACAAGAAATAAAATAAAGTCATTTTTGAAGAAATACGTGGTTCACAATTTGCGTTGATGTGCAGCAGTCCATTTTGTGAACCAGTTGCTAAAATTTAGCCAGAGTTAAAAATGTAACGAACTACATAATACATGTTTGAGAAACCCTGCAACAACATAGTCTCCTGTGTCTCTTGAGCCAGGTCCGTGGGCGTTGGAGATGCTGGCATGGGCTGCCGAGTTCAGCCAGCGCTGCATGCTATGCATGAGTGCAATGTGCATTCATTGAGAGGAGAAACGGTCGCAAGTCGCACCGGTCGCGCGACTGCTGCAGGACAAGCGAGGTGGAGAGGACGGGACGGCCTTAACGCCCACTCGACGCCTTTCAGGCTGTTTACATGTGCTGATTGAGGGATAGTGAAGATTTACTTCAGGATGGTGTAATATGAGCAAATATTTATATGACACGCTTGTTCTAACTACTCAGGTTCAAATCCAGAAACAATCAGGAACATTATGTATTTCAGATTAATCTTTCCTGTAGTATTAAGCCTTGTTCACACATGGACACACAGCGGACACATAGAAGACACACACATCGGTCACATAGAAGACACACACATGCGATATACGGTTAAAATGTTTCCAGCAAAATATCCCCAACAAAAGGTTCCTGGACAATATTTCCCCAAACAATATGTTCCCAACAAAATGTTTCCGACAAAATGTTCCTAGCAAAATATCCCCAACAAAATGTTCCTGAACAATATTTCTCCGAACAATATGTTCCCAACAATATATTCCCAACAATATATCCCCAACAAAATATTCCCAACAAAAGTTTCCTGAACAATATTTCTCCGAACAATATGTTCCCAACAAAATATTCAGTAGTTATACAACAAGAGCTTCGAAAATTACTGAATATTCAGTTGAGAGGACGAAATGTGTTGTCAGGAAACACAACCCATTTTTCAACGAGAAACTTTCTAAAAGGATACTCCGGGATACTCTAACTCTACTGTAATCTAAATAAGGAATATTAATAACAAAAACATAATTTACATGTTCAATTACGACTATTCGTGAAAAAAACTGTTAACTTTATAGTTATTTATGTAGGTAATAAGTACGCAAAATAGAGCATTAGAGGACGAATCTATTTACTTACGAGGAGATAGCCGAGTCTTTAAATTAGATGAATATTTTGTCGGGAATATTTTGTTGGGAACATATTGTTAGGAGAAATATTGTTCAGGAACCTTTTGTTGGGAATATTTTATTGTAGATATTTTGCTGGGAACATTTTGTTGGGAACTTATTGTTTCGAGAAATATTGTTCAGGAATCTCATGTTGGGATTATTTTGTTGGGAATATTTTGTTGTTAAGTCGTGTATTACATGTTTTAGTATACTTCCTAAAAAACTATACACTAGCTAGTATCCTAGCAGGACAAACACTATTTTATTGTTTATTTGTAAGTATGCAAACGCTTATTAATATAATGACCCGGAATACTCGGTTAATTGTTTATAAATTTTAACATTGTTTTGCAGTGTCAAATGATCTTACCTGACTAAATTTCGTACAAATTTTATTACAATAAACAGAATAAATGAACATTTAGTTCATATCGGTTCATATAAAAATAATCTACATTTGACATGAATGCATGAATCGCAAATAGTTGGGTACAGCTTATTTGAAAACCTATTTGGTCAGAAAATGTATATATTTACTTTGGTATTTTTTATGTATTTAGTGAACTGATTACTGATTTTTCATTTGGGATTGGCTCGCAAAAATCATAGTTCCTCGTAGTCTGAGAAATACTAAATACTAGTGAAAATTAAAAAGGTGTAAAATTTACACAAGCATTTAGTACATAGTACACAACCGTATTTAAATAACGATTTGATACTATCTTATCTTGCTTCTTATGTAAATTTACATTCAACTATCACTTTCTTTCTTAAGTTAAATATTAAACATTACCAAAATATCTTATACTCACATCTGGCAATGTGTCATTCATAAAGTTCCACAACTATCAATAATAAAATATTGTTTAAGAGAGATAATGCTTGTTATTAACGCCTATTTCGTAAGATACAATTACTGAACCGTGTGAAAACTTGTATCAGATACTATAAAGTTAGAAAAAAATCTTATAATTAATCGAAACATATCTTCAATGACCCGTACAAGATTTAGCTAATAAAAAGTCCAATATTTTCTTCAGCTTTCACAATATGCTACCGTTAGAGTCCTGTTATCTTCACACTGTAGCTGTCGATCTGTCTGCATCTCTAGCATCTTGCGCTGGAGTTATGGAGCTGCAGTTGTCTAGATGACTCTAGAAAACGCCATCCGCAGCAGACCGTAACAAAACCAGACCAATCGCCTTATTTCCTCTCTTGATCTCGCATCTCGATCACTGCCAGGGTAGCCATGGAACTGCGAAGATACGTGAAAGTACGACATGAAAATTTACTTTGTAAACGCACACAGCGGGCGATTCTAAATTTATAATACAATAAACTTTAGTTGAAATATATAAATAATATTTGTTTTTATTGTTATTGTTAACTTATAATAATAATACTTTAGTTAGTTGTTGTTAGTTGTCTATAAATAACGAAAATCTCTTAGTAAAAACAAATAAAATTAAATTATAAAAGTAAATATCCTGGTAAACATCTTATATCAATATTTATTTTTTGTATAGAAGAGAACATACTTAGTTTGGATTTAATTAAGTCTTTATGTTTTATGTTTTCTTAAACAAATACTTAAAATATTGAAGGTTTTCAGATTTTTCAATTATTGATATAATAATAATAATAATTAAAAACCACTTTTTAGTGAGAAAAAAGAAGAAATAATAATAAACAGTAAAACGCATAGTAAAAGGAATTATTTTGCATTAAAAATCAAATAATTACTCAATAAACAAATTTCAGCCAACAACCTAACTCTGCTAATAAGTTTTAAATCTTCCATTTTAAATAACATTCTTTTTTGAAATGTTGTGTATTGGAAATTACAACAACAGCAGCTTTGAAACTATCAATAAAGAAATATTGGTCCTCAAAATAATGAACATGCATATTTTCGACCTAAAATTAATACCTATCAAAAAAATAAGACATTTTGGTATATTAAAAATAACATCCTACTTCCTACATGATAAGTTGATTGTAGGACTACAAGTCATAAATGCTCTTAATGCTGAAAAAGGCATCGAAATGTCTAACGATCTATTTTCATTTTGTACGACAACTTGTATCTCGCCCAACTGCTCAAGTATTTCATAGCTCACTCTTATTTCGTAACAAAACAAACTACGTTTTGGTTATATTGATTTTCGGTTGTTATTAACACCATATAAGTACAACAAGCCAGTTATGACGTAGCAGCGTGATTAATGTTTAATTCACTGAATTTCTAATTTAATCTTCGAATGGGCAGCTTCCAGCTACTAGTGCCACTTATATTAGTTGTGTTTTATGTTTTCTGCTTGACTTGTTATTTTTTCGACTAACGAAATGTTATTAAGTTTTGTATCTTTGATTGCAACATAATAATAAATAGGTGTAGGCAAGAACCGTGTGTCTATTCGTAGAAATTTTATAATTCATCATAGAGTTTTGGTGGAACTACAGTTATACCGTGGAAATTTGAAACTTAATTCATCGTTTGAGTTTATATTCACAGTAACGAGCTTCATTTACATATGATATGATCAGAAAATGATGTACTCATTCTTTGGAACAAGATTAAAGATCTACGTTTATGAAAATGACTCGAAACTTTTTAGGGAAGCAGTCGGTTGTGACGGAAACGTTTTCCATGAAATTAGATTCACCATATAAACAACTTTTTCCTTTATTGTGTTATGCCTAATAAACCTGATAGTAAAAATTTACTGTAAATATTATATTGTTATTTGTTGTTGAACAGGTGTCTAATGCGTGAAAGAGAAAGACCAGTAACTGATAAACTGACAGTAATGATTCATAAATAAGTTTCAAATTAGAAAATTCTATTATGTATTTAATGGTTGCTATGGGAAAATTTTGAATTTATTATAGAATAGATTAAGAATTTTGCAACATTATTAGCTTACTCATTCACAAAAGATATAACTAAACACTAAAATATTTAATATATTCTGTTGAATTGAATTCTACTCTGTTATGTTTGGTGTTTGTATCAACCGTTTATAAAGGTGTAAAGTGTAAACTACTTTAGATACGCTGCTAGGTGGTTAGGCGCTAGGCGCTATGCCAACTCGAACAAAGGGTTCAGGAAAAAAAAAACTAACCTGTCCAGTCTAGTTTTTAGACAATCTACAAACACAAACATAAAAACAGTAATGCTTAACGTCCAGAGAACATCTATTATGTAGTCTGCTGGATATTTTTAACCACTCTTTGATTGTGCATATGGTTTCTTTCATTAGTTTCGTAGTACCTACATATATTTATATAATTATATTATGTAACTCTCAAGTTGAGTGTAACATTCGATGTTTATTGTTATATTTGTAAACTTAGTACACCTACTTACTAATGAGTTACTCGAAATGTAAAGTAGCATATATGCAACTGACAAAACGTGACAAGTGATATCAGATTTTGCTATTCTTTTATAAAGCTATGCAAGTACAATGCATTTATGTATTCGGTGTAGATCCTGGTTAATCCCGTTTCACATTTCTGATAATGTTTCAGTTTCTGATTCTAAATCTAAATTGAGTTTTTATCATAAACTTTTAATTCTTGATTATTTTTCAATATGCCACTCCTCTTATAGGTATTTTTAAGTTTTTTCGCTTATTCTTTAAATAACTAAATTACTAAAAATGAAATTTTCATTAAATTATCCGAGCAATTTTTTTTTTAAAAGGTCTGTTCATGTTCACAATATCGATTTATCGAAAATACTTTTGAAGTCTGATGAAGGTCTAGAAATTTTACAAATCCTTGTCGTACATACATGGGGCTTATTTGTAGTCATATTAGTGTACTGTATAACTTGTTCATTTATTATTTTTAATTTACAAACATTTTGTCACACCTGTAATACACTGTAGACTGTATCACGTATGATCAAACCTGTGTATGACGAAAAATGGAAGCGCTGCTATTTCCGTCATACACGTAATATCGAATCAGACGAAACCGACTCCCAAACATTTATAAAAATTTTAGAGATGCAACGAATAGTACATGTGCCGAATACCGAATATTATGCAGTACTTTCTGCCGAATAACCGAATATTCAGCGAATAGTCTGCACCCTTTTGGTGCCAAATGATAAACTTACCAGCACTGACGAGGCTTTTGAATATGCAGAGAAACTTATTTTTTGCTCCATAATTTGCCATTTTTACCTTCCGCTTACCTGTAAAGGAAGGTATTGGAATCATGCAAAAAATCGGGTGGTGAATTTTTAGTGGATGAGCACGAATTAGGGTCCTTACAACTCATTTTTGATAGTTTCACGATGATGTCTGTGTGTATGTGTGTGTGTATGTGTGTGTGTGTGTGTGTGTGTGGTCAAGGAGTGTTAGTCGCATAACTCAAAAACGAATTACCCGAAAATTTTGAAATTTGGTATTTAACATTTGTATATAAATTGGAAGAGCTCCGTAGATTTTGGTACAAATATCTTCATCGGAAGTGATATTTTTTGAAGATTGAAAAGGTTAATTGTCAAAATTGTATATAAATTTGGAAAAATATAGTATTTATTTGTAATAAGAATAAGAGGAAAAGTTATTTGCAACTTACGTTATAAAAAAATTGTCTTTATCTGGTAGCATTAAAGAACTGCAGTAAAATTTAAAAAATAAATTTATCAAATAAAACGTTGATATCTTGTAATCCATGATCGGTTGATTTTTGTTTCTGCGTAAAAAATATTGACAGGTGAGACGGGTGACAAGTTGGCATACTAGCGCTATATAAGTCCTAAGTAAGATATTAAATGTAGTAATTGAACGGAGGATGGCTTCAACACAGCAGAGTTTTCCTGTGAATGAATCTTTTTATTCAGGTGATGCAAATTTCTGTGTTTGAATATTTTAGATTTTTATTTGTATATTTTAAATGGGCACCGGATTGTACGTATACATTTCTGTTTAAAGTCTAGATATGGCGGAAGGTTGTGTGATGGCCACGTCAGATTTTTAAATTATAATAATGAACAACTTATCATTTGTATTTATTATCAAAATTACAAAATAAAGTTTTTGACATTTTTTAGTAATAAATAATACCTAATTAATAAAAACTCATGAATATACATATATTTATATTTTTGTCTGTCAATGAAATATGTAAATAAAAGTACTTGCAGGATACCGTTAAAGGCAATCGCAGTTTAAGTATTGTATGTTACATGTGACGTCAAACTATTCGGTATTCGGCCGAATAATAAATTAATATTCAGTGGTCGGCCGAATAATGAAAAACTTGCCGAATAGGCAGAATACCGCATAGTTGCCTAATATTTCTTACAACTCTAATAATTTTTCATATTATTTTTATCATACAAGAGAGATTTTCGCCACACACGACAATTTTCACCATACATAACACAAGACTTTAGAAGCAAGAGAGTGCCCTCCTGTAGTAATCAGGCCTTTAGAATTAAGCGCCATACAGTCAAGGAAATACATATCAAACCCTCTTCCTTGCATTCCTCCTAAGTAGGAAGCTACAATTATTTATCCCTCCGCACCGAGTCCCATACAGCTCTCTTCACATCAGTCACCAATCATCAAAGTAGATCACCCAGTATCACCTCACTCGACACAATGTTCTTAGTGCATCAGACATTTCATTGCGTGTATATCGAGTGCAGTGTGCATGTCGCATGTGCACTGTGTGCTGACCCCGTTCAACGCCAACTTGCCGGCTATGGCACAATGGCGGGTCGATGCCCCTGGCGCAGGTAACAGGTTCACTCGTTCGCTCAACGGTGAGCTTGACTAGGACTATGTCAAGATAGAACAAACCGAGATGCAAATGCTAAGATGCTGGATATTCATTCATATGTTATGTTTTGTCATTTTGTTCTTGATTCATTTGATTGTGAACTTAGCCACCTGTTGTGTGAAGTATTACCTACTATTTTACTGCTGTGATTTTCATAGACTGAGTTTCTAGTGAATGGGGTACTGAAAATTAGATTTTTAACATTATGAACAAAATATTAGGTCTAAAACATTGGTAAAAATACAAATTTTAATTTTAAAAAAATATGTTTTTTAGTAAATTGAAAAAGAAATTTTACTGTGACGTCACTCTTTTGCATTGAACATAATATGGCAATTTTCTACGTCACACCACATTTTCATTAATTATTTTTGGGCTTGTTAATACAAAATTTGTAAAAATAAAAAATACGGGACCCAAGTTTTTATCTCTTCTTCAGAAATATTAAATTTAAAAAATCATGCAAGTTGCCCATTCCACTCTCTAGTTTCAGTTTGGGGTCTTATGAAATGCAGGGATGCAATAGGTATCTCACTTTTGAATCTCCTTAGATAGAAAGAACGAACTCGATGCCTAAAAACGTAAAGTTGTAACGAATATTAGGCAA
Organism: Agonum fuliginosum; assembly: GCA_947534325.1. Classification (NCBI taxonomy): domain Eukaryota; kingdom Metazoa; phylum Arthropoda; class Insecta; order Coleoptera; family Carabidae; genus Agonum; species Agonum fuliginosum. Next base: position 13,636,006 of record OX384038.1, on the reverse strand, counting down.
CTATTCGGTATTCTGCAGATTTTTCATTATTCGGCCGAAGACCAAATATTAATTTACAAGTCGGCCGAATACCGAATAGTTTGACATCATATCTCCTTAGATAGAAAGAACGAACTCGATGCCTAAAAATGTAAAAGTTGTAACGAATATTAGGCAACTTTCGGTATTCTGCCTATTCGGCAGTTTTTTCATTATTCGGCCGAAGACCAAATATTAATTTACAAGTCGGCCGAATACCGAATAGTTTGACATCATCGTTATTAAAATTTAAAAGCGGGAAATTATGAAGTAAAAAATAAGTTTATCTACCTTCAAAGCACCATCATCAGTCCTTGGTAAGTTTATCGTAGACGCCAAAAGGATGCAGAATATTCGTCGAATATTCGGTTATTCGGCAGACAGTCCTGCTTAATATTCAATATTCGGCACATTTATTATTCGTTGCACCTCTACTAAAATGCAAAATGGTTACTCAAAACCACCATAAGAAAGTAATGAACAGATTTTGTCGAACTTTGAAAATTTAAACCTGGACTTACCTATCTCAAAAAAAATTGAGTAATCAAGGCTTCGAGTATAGGTACCTAATCAACATTTTCATCTATAATTATGAAGAATGCCGGCCACGGCGATGGCCGCGCAGACTAACGTGTCTAGACTCATTGTGTTCCGAGCGGCCAGCGAGGTCGTGGGTCCGAATCCCACTGAAGAGCATGGACATTGTGATTGTCTAAAAATTTGAATTATATGATTACAATGTATCTGGCTATGTTTCTGAAGCCATGAGGGTGTCCCCTGTAAAAAAAAAAAAGACTGGCTTTTCTCTCTATGACAACTCAGAAGTTTAAATTCAGTCAGATACATTAGTAGTAGTATAATTGCACAAAGAAACTCCCCTATAATGTTGACGGCAAAAAAATCGTGATATAGAAATTTGCCTGTAATGTATGTTGGTACAATGTACATCCACGTGATCGAAGTAAATGCGTTACGGTAAATACACTGTATCAGGTTAATGTGCACATTTACCGGTAAATGTACACGTAAACCGAGAAACCGAGATAAAAACCTAACTATTATTTTATATACTTACGTACTAGAGACTAGAATTTTGATTGATCATAAATTTGTTGCCATTTTAGTTCAAAATTGTAAAAAATATTTTTAATTAATTGATTGTTTAGTGCATCATGGAACCGAAATCGAAACTTAATAATATAACTGGGTCCGAGTGGTTGGATTCCACTATAATAACATCTACCATCCTGTAATTGGGAGTTAATCCTTTAGGTTGGTTACCATCATAAAATAAAAAAATAAAAATAAATAAAATTACTCATTTTAAATGACGATCGATAGTATTTCATTAATTATGCTGTTGTGAAATATTGTGCAAAATTAATTAATCATCATCTTACACATTTTACTAGTATATGATAGGATCTTACAGTTTTTAAAACTCCATTTACCTGAAAGATTACTCATCTTGTTGTTATGCAAATTTAATAAATACCTGCCTATGCAGTTCGTATTTTGTAGTAAAAAATCTAACTTGCAAACTAGTAGGTAGGTAACTAAAAACGTGGAATGTTATCCCTAGACATCTTGTTCTAATAAAAAATAACGAACATCTTTTTCCTTTTTGGTCTACGTCGACCATCTATTTTGAAAGCTCGTCTTAATTTTGCTATTTTATTTTACATGTTGGATAAAGGAATTTTTTTGAATTCGCTAGTGTGAAGGAATGTTTTCACACTTTTTGCTTTTAGCTCGTACATAATATTTAAATTTTTGCTGTCTGGGGATTCATCAATCAATTTTTTATGTAAATTCAGTAGCCTACAATTTTTATTTATTACTGATAATCACGCAATACGGCTTAGAACATCTGTATCACTAATTAATTAAATATTTAGATTAGCTTCCTACAACTAATTTAGGCTATTCTCTGCTGACCGATGAAAGTCGGAAATCTGGAATAAAGAAAAAAGAAAATTTTTTAAAAAAGTTCATCATATCTTTTCTACAACAATACATAATTAAATGATTTTGTCAAAGTATCATTTATTAGGAAATATAATTTATCTAACAATTTTTGAAATTAGTTCTATGATTTATGATATACCTAAAAATAAATGTGCTACCTGTGAAGTGACTTAATACGTTCATTGGTTCATTTCTAATTTCGATAAGTTTGTAAATTCTCCCACGCTAGCAGTTGAAGAATAATGCACGTTTGTTGAAATATCTACTTCTTTTATTTTGGTTAACAGTCTATTGTTACCGAGGTGCATTTGCAAAAGTGATGGTTGGTCAGAGTTATCGTCAATGTTTGAGATTAATAGTTGTTTGTGTTCTACATCATTCATTTCGTTGCACTGATTTTTTTATAACGAATTATCAAAGTACAAATCAACGTTTATAAATATAGTCGAGAATATAGTCATGTTGTTTGATAAGTTATTGTTTTCTTAAGGTTGTTTGACAGGATACAATTATTGACATCGTTTTGCCAGAGGAAAAATAAAAGAACTGATTTCTTGTTTTGACTTTTTACCAGTTGATGTAAGGTTTGGAGCATTTAAAATTCAAAAAGAACCGTCAGAACAAAATATAGTATATTACATTACAAGTCATGAAAATGTTTCATTGCAGACGAGGAGGCGTTTGAAGAATGCGAGGATGCGCAGCGTCCGAGCATTTCTTCAAAGCCTCCGAGTCAAGCAAAGACATTTTTATGACGCGTGATGTATTCTATTTTTTTTAAATCGGCAATTAAGCTTAAAATTATAAAAAAAATTAGGTTTGCATAAATCATCAGAGCTGTGACAAATCATCAGAGCTGTCACAAATTTTAGAAAAAGTTGTCATGACAAGTAAACAAAGTTGAAAGTAAAAATGACTAGGCATGAAAATAAAATTTTCATGCCTAGTCATGAAAATCTTACTTTCATGCCGCAAATTAGTCTGGAAATGACGATTTTCATGCCGATTTTGAAAAAAATAATGTATAGTTACCTATACATTATACAATCAATCTGTTGCTATCCCATTCAAAACTAAAAAATTTATCTAAGGAAATTTAAAGGTAGCTAATATGGACAAAACCATGATAAAATAAAAGTGCGATTATTTATTATTATTATTTAAAATATTAAAAACCAATGATAAAATCAAGAATAAAAATTATTTTTTTGAATTAGTCAATGAAGTACCTACCTAGGCATTAAAATGAAAAATATCGGTACTAAGTTACCCATCATACAATTTTGTAAAAAATAGATAAGTATATAATTTATATTACATAGGTATAGGTAGCAATCAGAACATAAATAAAACCTAAATCTAATTACCTACCTCAAAATATGAGGCAAATAATTTGTCATAAATGTACAGCAAATTTCCAATTTCAGAAAAAACTTAGAAGTATGCCATTCGGTATCACATTCGTGATAAAAAAATTAAACTTCAGTGTTAAAACTAGTGTTTCTTAAATTCTTTTAAATTTAATTCTTTGACGTTTATTTATTATAAACTACAAATCTAAGTTTATTTTTAAAATATTTTATATATTCCTGATAAAGTCAACAACCGGATTTTTAATAAGAGTATAAAATTTAATGATCATGTTAAGTTTATCGATAGAATAGAATGAATAATGAGCAAATACTTGAAAAATTCCATCTTCTCTGGAATTTGCATACGTCTACTCAATTATTGTCTTGAAGAAATAGCAGCCGATCCATAACTGCCAAGAAACGAATACAACAATAATTTTAATATTCAAATTAGAGATATACCAATACATTTCCCGGAAAACCTTTCCTCCGTTATTAGCATGATTTCTCACAGAACATTCCATCAAAAACTTTTTACATGACTTCGGTTCACATGATATTATATTTCTCTAGCATTCGCAGATAAAACTATCATTCCTTTGCGCTATCAACCATTGTGAGATGCGAGCTCTTCTCACAGATCTCTGTTTCACGAGTGAATTTTACCGGTACGACAAATATAATCCTAATCACGACATATAATAAAACTATATAAACATGAAAGTGCTGCGATTGGATATAAAATCAAATAAACAAGAAATAAACATTTTATTCTAGATTAACATCAAAATGGCATCTATTTCTTAAGATGATCCTCTATACCGATGACATAAAACAGTCAAAAACATTGAATCCGCACGCTATTCTATAGCGTTTATTGTTTTGTTAAAAATAAAAATAACAAATAATTTATGTTTGAGGGGGAAATATAATTTTGGCATCCTATTTGTAAAAAAAATTGCAATATTTGTAAAAAAAGAAGGTTTTCTCGCGTCACTGTACAGCTTTTATTTATAAGTGAATTAACTTCAAATTTTAATATGTTATCAAAAAGCTTGAATCTGCGAAATAACCGATCGTATTTTTTAAATTCGTTTTAAAATAGAAGATAGTGTTCAAAAAATAACAAAAATTGACAAAATTCAAATTAACATATTTCGATTTTAAAGCAAAATTTTAAAATTCTGCGTCGACCATTTTGTAGATTGTACTTTTATCTTCAACAATATTTCTAGATTATTATATTTAACAAAACAATAAACGCTGTGGAATGACGCGCGAAACCCATGTTTTTGGCTGTTTTCTGGTGCTGTAGTGGATCGTTTTAAGATTTGATGTTAACGAATTTTGAAGTTACAAAATGCGATGTAATGAAATGATGTACAGAAAGATTAAATTATAAAAGAATAAAATTTATAATTAGAAAATTTATAATCATTAATATAATGCTATACCACTAATACAAATTTAAGAAATAATTGCACTTACAAACTTACATGAACCTAAGTATCTTTACCGAGATCTTTACATCATACTACAAATACAAGTTAGTGCAAAGTGCAAGTGATTATATTTAAGATTGAGATATAATATTTGAAAATACAAGTAAATAAATGAGCTGCAAAATTATAAATCGATCACCAATAGGCAATTATTAAAACGAGTAATGACTTTCTTAAAAGGGTTCGGCGTGAATTTTGAACTATGGGTTGTAATAACAGGAATATAAATTTAAAACGGATGTATAACAGCTTTTGTTACGTATATCCATTATCCATTTCGACTCAATTTTATGCTCGAATCATTAATTTTTCTTGCAAATAGTATTTTAATTTGTTATTTGCTGCCTAAATGTAATGATTTGTTACGTGCTTGGTGCTTAAAAATTATAACGTTTATTAGATATTGAGTATTGTTTGTTTTTACTAAAATATTGCTCTAAATTCCAGAACAATATAAATTAAATTTAAAAAAATATATTTCACTTTTTCATTTAAACCTTTTACCCTGTCTTCCTTAAGGGGTTTTTATCACTGTAAAAAAGTATTTAACAAATTACTCCCAACCTATTAATCCTAAAATCTAAAAAATACCATATACAGACAAAGGCAGTAAAATACTAGCTATATAATATCGAATTTTTTTAAATTGTGATTATTTTTATTTATAAACAATTAAAAAATAATAATTCTGAGAAAAACTCTTCGTAACCCTTATTGCATTGTAAAAAAAAATTGTATCACATTATTATATAAAATTTTCAAATAGTAATTTGTTAAATAAATTAAAAAATTGCATGCGCGCTAGACAATCAAATTGAGTATTTTCTGAATAAGAATGGAGCGAAACATAGCAATTACATAAATAGAGACAACATGTACTAATAACACATAGGCTGTCAGCGCGGGTACCTGAAATGGCGGGGATTTGTCAGCTAGCAGTGCTGAGCGATAAAACCCCCTTAAAATCCAATGTCGACTTCGTGAACTATATTTTTATACTCTCGAGTAAATTAACCTTTTGATATCTGTTCATCTCGACTGCACATAGTAGTGTTAGAAACGCTAGAACTATGAGGTTGTGGGAGCATGAATCTAGCCATGGAGGTGTGAAACAAGAAACAAACCCATATATCTTCGGTGATAGGGCTGGAAGTGAAATATAGAGTGTTATCTTATCGTGCCCTTTAAAATCTACGTTGGAGGACTACACGCTACACGTGTTAGGTGATAGGAAAACGTGTTGGTAGCGCATGTGATATGCTGTAACTTTTAAAAATTTGTGTTCAAGATTAATTAAAGATTGTGAGCGAACATGTAATTGGTACTTTCAAATCTTCTGTAAGACATAAATTTTCATAAGAAGTTATTTTCAAAAGTGAGCATAGTTAACCGTTTGTTTCAAGCTTTTTGTTTGACCAATATTGTTACTTGGAATATTATTTAAGTACTAAAGATTTATATAGGTACTATAGGGACTTATTTTCCTAGTTTTGAGTTTCCTTTTTATTTTCGGTTGCTCGAATTGAACTACTTATAGGAAATGTTAGAATTCTAGCCTCTTTCAACCTGTATACACAGTTTAAAAAAGAGCACTTTTTTTACCCTTATTAATGTTTATATAAGACCAAGGCCATATAACGCTCTATGATAAGGGTAAAATAAAAAGGGCACTTAATTCAGTAATATAAATAGGGTAAAACACGAAATAATACTTTTTTGTATAAAAATATACTAAACTAAAAGAGGTTCTTTAAATTAAACTAATATGGGTAAAATGTAATTCTTTTAATGTAATTATTTTTAATCAATTATAGGTACTTTGTATTCTTAAAAATGTATAAAATTTGCACTTAATCGAGTAATAAGTTTCTTTATTAAATTACAATTTTGTATTTTTTAAGATTACATTATTATACATGAAAGTTTACTACACAAGAATATCAATATTAGTTGATTTATTTAATAACATTACAAAAATATGTACCTTGGGCACTAAATATAAACTTTTGCTTAATAATTTGGCACCGTGTAGTTCAAATGGTTCTCTAACATTTTTTGCAGCACATGAAGTTCAGTGGAAATATTATTATCTTTAACTATTTCAAAGGCGTGCAAATTTTCACAAAAATTATATTTAGTTATATTTAAGACTAAATATCATTCTTCATCAACCAGAAACACAATAACTATTTCACTATCAATATTAGTATGGTTACCTACAACGCTGTCTGTATTTAAGTATCTAGGTAGGTCAGCCAGACTAGTTCCTTTGCTAGACTAGATCTGACCAGGGAAAGAATTGATTTGCTTACTAAAGGAATTAGTACCCTTTCATGGTGTACATTGTGCTGTTTTTAGTGTTTCTCATTAAACGTAATACATTTAAAGGGGTAACAATCTACACCAAAAGTATAACATATGAACTAATTTGGGTAGTTTAATACTTATATTAGTATACAATAACCAAAATTATAATTTAAAGGGTAAAATCAAATACTAAAAATTATAATAAATACTCAAAAATTAGTACTCAATAAAATTCAATAAAATGTTACTCTTGCCCTTTTATAAGAATACATTTTTGAGTAATGTTTCTTTTATAAAGTGTATTATTTTACACTTATAAGAGCAAAAATTAGAACGCTCTTTTAAAAGGGTATCAACAAGTACTCTTATTTTAAACAGTGTACTATGTACATCATTGTACTTCCATTATCCGTTTGTTAATATTAATAAAAATATATTTATTAAAAATTGAAAGTGCGAAGAAATACTTTTGAAATTTTATAATTTCATTTAAAAAGTGTAGGTACCTTCCTTACATGTTTTCGTTAAATACCTATTATTTAGTTTTGTTAATATTGTAATTTATTTATTTGATTTATTGTATGGATTTGTTATATTTTTCGTTTTAATTAGTATAGTTATATGCACAATGCAACATTTTACATACATTTTTTGTACCTGTATTTATCTATTATGTAGGTAGGTATTGTATTTTGTCAACCTTGTTACTTATTTTTTTAATAATACAAACAATTGTGTTTTGATTCGTAATGTTTATAAAATAAGAACTACTGATAAAAAATATTTCGCCCCCCTACCAATACTATAATACCTAATATGGAAGATCGTAATTTTGAATGGCAGTACCTACATGCGAAACCTATACTTACGTATCATTTTTATACCAATTGTTAAACTTTAGATATACCTAGTACTAAATATAATTTTTTGAAATAAAATGTCGAACATAAGGTAAAACAAAATCTGCCAAGAGGCGCTGATTAAATAGGTTCAAATCCAATTACAATACAAATATTAAAACTAAATAAGAGTATATTTTTTAATGAATTTAGTATAATGGAAAAATGGCAACTTGTTCAGTGATGAAGAGGAGTAAGTTCAGAAGTTCGTTATGATAGCACAATGTGTTTTATTATTTCCTAAATATTATTTTAGTTCCAGATTATCACCACGTGTTTATCAATCAATCAATCAAAATGTAGAACAGGATGTTTATTAAGACATTTCTTGGCATCTTTCTCACAATGTTAAGTTTATGAATGAATATTTTACGTTTGTCATTATGTCATTAATCTATTAAATATCACGCAACATTGCGTTTCTAGTCAGTACAAATTTAATCTAAATTTTCTAGTTCATTATCATTTTTATTAACTTTATATCTTGCAGTTGTTATGTGCCTGATAATTAATCGAGATAGGAAACTCAAGTCTCGCTGTTAAACAAGACAATTGTTTCTGTTTCCAATTAAAATATAACAAACATACATTGTTAGAGATTTGTGAATGTAAATTTTACTATCAGTATAAAAACCAAATTAAGAAAGAATCTCTGGTAGATTTACACATTTACATAGCTAAACAAGACAGTGACGATGGCATGGCAAGTTGTTGGTACCTATTAATTAGTGTCACAGTATTTCTAAACAGACACACATTCATTAGATTGAAATGAGATTGTTATTCAGCGGTATCGGGCCAGAGGCGTCGTTCTGATTAGCAAGTGTTGTGTGAAGCGCCCTAGGCGGCAGTAGACGCGTGCTTTCATAAATAAACACTCCAAAAAGACTTCTTTAATACTTTACTACACCGCTTTATACCTTGTATTGGAAGCAGAAAGATAAACTTGTACGATGATTATATTAACTCAGTCAGTTGGCAGTTGTTGCATTTCCTTTTAATATTAATAGTGTTTTACATATTTTGTATTTGTATCAATATCTACATACAAAATATTAGCTTTTTAATAATGTTGTTTTTAATTCTATAAATATTTTATCTCAACACCAGAAAATAAAATCTAGGATATTCATAGTACTGCAAACCAGGAAAATAATAAAATACCTGCATCAAAAGATTAATTCACAGGGAATTTGAAATCTAGAATTTTAAATTCGGCAAACACAGGAAGATGCAAATCGAAACCGAGTACTATTGAGTACTATGTGGGGACAGTCAGACTCAAGAATGGTACAAGAATGTTCATATAATTCAATATATTTTTGTGTATTTCTTTGTTTGAAGAGACTAGTTTTCTAGAATTGAATCTCTCTGTGTTTGCATTTATGCCGTATTACTCCTATGTATTATGAATAGATTTTTATTTTCTAGTTTAATGTTCTCCACTACTAGTAGATAATTTACTTTGAACATTGAAATACACCTGTGATAAATGATTTGACTGTCTTTTAGAATTTTTTATAAAATTCAGTACCTAAGACTTTTCTTTATTTGCAATAAGTAATCAAAACTTTACTGATGTAGGCCTTTTTATTCATGAAAAAGAATTAGTAGGTATTTTCTTCCTATTAACTTATAGATAATAAATTAACCATACATAATATTAATTTACCTTACAGAACTTGCTTAAGACGTGCTTAAGACATTAGTTAATATTTAATCATTTATGTTAATAAGTATTAGGTACTTACATGTTACACTGATTTACCTTTTCTTTCATGCGTCCGTATTTATCATAAAAACATAGGGATATAGTTGCAGTAAAGTAATTTTATAAATTTTGAAATAAACAATATTATGTCTTCATTCGTTTCGTTTCCAATGTCACTAACGTATTCCTCGTTTTTTGTAGATCTAGCTGCAATTCGTCGTCTGCTGGACAGCGAGGGCGGCGGTGGTGGGACCTGCTGCCCCAGCTGTGAGATGCCGTTCGACAAGGGTAAAAAGCGACGCCTGATAGACACATGTGGCCACGAACGTTGCTACACTTGCATGTTCACCAACGAAGCGTGTCCTTTGTGCAATGCGAACACCGGGGACCAGCTTGATGGAGTTCTGCCGAACAAACAACTACCAGCAGGTGAGGAAGACAATCAAATTTATTGCTGTTTATGGTTTAATGCGAACTTCCGATAGAGTTGCTATATAATTCAATAAGTTTATACACTGGTGGAAAAAAATGAAACACTTGAAATTCGTAAAAATTTCGACCATTTTCAAACCGCCATAACTCGATGAATCTTTGCGGTCGAAAAACTTTGAAGTGTCTACTTTAAAGTCATGCATGCAACCCCTTTCGCCCCCGTCTAGCACCCCTGTGAAAAAAATGTTTTTAAATTTAAAAATGTCCAACTTTGACGATATGTAGGTACGGAGTTGAAAATTTTTTTTGACTTGATCCACCAAAAGGGACTCAAAGAACGAAGTTCGTATACGATGATTTGGCACAAAGTTATGGGTGTTTAAAAAAGTGCATTTTTAGGTTTTTCGCACATAACTCAGAGACTTTTCAACCAAACTAGTTGTGTGAAGCGAGAAAAAACCCATTGTGACTCTATTTTAAGGGTGTAAACTCAGATTAGGACTATTTTCGTACCCTTCAAAATCCGAACAAAAAGAAACACGTTTTTGGGCCAAAAAACGTCCAACTTTGGCGATGTGTACCGAGTCAAAAAAAAAATTCAACTCCGTACACATCGTGAAAGTTGGACATTTTTTCCATTAAAAACATTTTTTACAGGGGTGCTAGAGGGGGGCCGATGGGGTTGCACTTAATATAGCATGCATGACTTTAAAGTAGACACTTCAAAGTTTTTCGCCCGCAAAGTTTCATCGAAATCGATTGAAAATACGTTATGGCGGTTTAAAAATGGTCTAAATTTCAAGTGTTTCATTTTTTTTCCTCAGTATATGATATGATCAATTTCAATTTTACGCATGTAGCTATTTTTTATTTGACGTTTACTTCTCTAACCTAAATTTATACAGGCGAAATAAATTTACGAATTTATTAAAAAATATATTATTGTTCCATGATCAGTAGGTAAGTTGTGAATATATATATTTTTTTTTTTTAATTCGGTCTTCCAGTAGCAGGCTTAGCGTGTCGATCGGGGGGCTATTGATAACAAGAAGGCATTAGAATTATCTAATTAATTTTATAATTAACCATATCCGCAATCGAGCTGAAAAGTTTCAGAACAACTTTTGTTTTATTCATTTTTCCTAATTATACTTTTTACAAAAGTTGTTTACGAGGGAATGATGAAGACTTCAGGAATCCATCTTCAGCTTGTCATAAATTTACAATACTTGGAACATTAAAAGTAAGAATTCAAACAGAGAACATCGCCATCCAGAATTGAAATCGAAGATATTCGTATTACACGAATAGTTGGAAAAAAGTATTACACATATTTGTTGGTTAGCTATACTGGTTTGCTACACAAGCAAAATTTATTTAAATTGTAAACAACAATAATTATTTAAACAGAAGTAACCAACCTAGGGGTTGGTTGTTCCAAATATGGTAAAATTATGACAAGCTGAAGATGGGAAGAGTACCTACTCTTCCCGAAACGTCCAATAAATTAAGAATTAACTTATATTACCTACATGGATTCCTGAAGCCTTCATCATTCCTTCATAAATTATTATCGTTGGATCCTGCAATTTCACTTTTGCAAAAGTTGTTTACATCCAATCAAATAGTATTAACCTAAAAGCTCTGTGAGGGAAAAACAAAAGTGCCACAAATCATTTTACATATGTCAAGCCAAAGTACTGTATTGGCTACAGTAGATATCATGATTTAAAGCAATTTTCCGACGAAGTTATACTCGTCGGTACCTACCTATTAAATATTTTTGTAGAAGATAATCGATGTAAATTTTACTCGATATTTTGGGAGAAATTTTGTAAATAAACATTCAATATCATTCTACAACAAACATTCTTATCGTGATACATTTTGATCAGCATAACTCGGTAACCTTATAATTATTTTCATATATTACAATTTATAATTAATATCGGTAATAGATATCTTTTGATGCGTCTCTAAGATATTTCTGCAATACTTAAATTCAAAAATGCAGTCTTATATTAAAGAACTAAACCCAAAGAAATAATGTACGATAATAATGAAATGAGTTCTAAAATTTTTTTCAATCTACATATTTAAATTTTTGCGCTTATATTTCTTGCTTTTCTATATATTTTTAATACACTTTCAGGCAATAGAGCTTAGGTATCAATTGAATGAAATAAAATTATACCTACAATATAGAAACATTTTAATCCTCAAATTACATTAGGCAATAATTAAAAACAACTTATATCTTGTCCTCGTATATGCCTTTGTTTCAAATAAATGGAAAGTGCTTTTTATGGAACTATTTTCTTTGATAAATGAAGGCATTGAGTAGCTAAAGCTTATTATATTTTGATCCTATTAGAAATTCTTTTAGTATTTATGCCTGCTACTCAACAGAAAATATTTTCCCTGTTACCGTTTACTTTATAACGATAATCGATAAATTAGAAGTGGATGTTAAATATAATATGTACGTAATTTATTTGCAAGAAGAAACCCGTTTTACTTAGGAATGTAGGAAGTTATTCAAAGCATGCAGTTCCCTTTAAATGGCATAATTTTTTTTATTATCTATTGTGTATTATTTATGTTTTTATTATTTTATTTATGCATGAATACAACAAGGTTGTTAATATTCACAACCTGCTATTCAATATACGTCACCAGCGTGCAGATATAACTCGTTTTAATTAAATATTTATTGTTTATAATGGAAGTACATTGTGTAATTTTATAGCGTTCTGTCACAACAAGGTTAATAAATGTGCAACGTTATGCACTGGCATTGCACTTGTTAAAGTAATAATAATTAAAATAAAACTAGGTTACAAGTTTCAACTAGGAACCAGATTTTTAAAAGATTACACCAATTTACAAAAAGAAATTATGCTTAAGATTAATAAAGTGTTATAAATAAAATTTCAAACTTGAAATCTTTAATTCAATTTTAGAAAGGTTTTGAGGGTAAGGTAAAGGTAGTTGCTATTCACCAAAACATTCCGTTTATGTATTAAAAGTGTCTTTATTCATTTTATATCATAAATACCGATTGATTATCTTACTACGTTCAACCAAAATTTTTACAATTTTATTTTTGTTTTAGCTCCGTCACCAGTTCCAATGGGCCGTGCAGGATTAAGGGGCTCCGAAATTACCTTATATGGTGAATCGGGTTGTCCTGTAACATCTACAAGACCAAAAGTTAAGACGAATGGTCATTTTACTTCGTTTATGCAGGTAATATTTAATTTCAAATTGTGTAATTTGTAACGTCTTGATTACCTATTAGTTTATAAATTGCAATATGTAGTAAAAGTAATTTATGTATTTTTTATCAATGTTTATTTGTTACTTACCTAAATTATTGATTAAAAATTTAAATTACTTGCAACTGTAACTAAATGATTAATATGCAAAGGAAGATTGAACGAAGCAGTAAAGTAAAAATTATTCTAACATTTTGTTTTCTTTCTACAGAGTCGCCAAGACCTTTCCACCTCAGGCACGGAATGGCCGTCCCCTACACGTTTACCCAAAGCCCGCCCTTCTGGTTCCAGGTCATCAACAACAACACCACAATCTACGTTAACGCCAAACTCTGCAGACGCTATGAGTCAAAGCTGCCCAACACCGACGCCGCCTCAAAATAGACGCAGGTTCTTCTTGAGTCCTAGAGCACTCCGAAGTCCCTTCGCGCAGAGGGCGAGCAGTCGGCAGCAAAGGGCACACGAACAGGCCATGTCGGGTGAGAATCATTCATATTTTTTATTTATTACCAAACATATTTTGTTTTTATCAAATATTTCAATGCATATATTATGCTGTATTGTTTATCGGTAGTAGATTCATTTGTGATTTATTTTATTTTTAAGAATGTTATACACAAAATATTTCGTGACCACCTGTGGTCAATTTTAGTAAGTAATAAATTTAAATAAAGCTATAGCCTCAGAATAAACGTCATCTTCTTGATGGTTTAATGCGCCACTTTGTTTCACGAAGTCCAAACACATAACTGACAGCAACATCAGTACATACGGTCACCAGAGAAATTAACGTTATATTTCATATAAATCTGTTTCTTACTATTGCCTATTATTATTACTGGTGATCACAAAATATCTTGTGTAGCAGAAATTTTATAAATATAAGTCTGTATTCTATAGTTTAAAGAGATGAAGAAAAGGGTTTAATGAAATATTAATTGTAATTTGTAACTAACATAGAAAAATAGTACTTACATATTAAATTGAGACTACAATTTAACTGGGAATTATTCAAATAGATATATGCATTAAAATTAATACTTTGTGCTTTGTGCATTAAAATAAAAAATATTTAGCATTAAATAAGTATATCTATTTAAAATAAAGAATTGAAAATTGAGCAAAAAAATATTTATTTAATGTACATTTTTTAATATATTAATGCACAAAATAATCGTTTTAAAGCACACTATAAATAAAATATTGCTCAATTTTAAATTCTTTATTTTAAATAGATAATTTTATTTAATGCTAAATATTTTTTATTTTAATGCACAAAGTATTAATCATATCTATTTAAATAATTCCCAGTTAAGTCATACCCTTAAATTAATAACTAATATTTTAAAAGTCTCGCAATAATGCAATCTTTTACAATAATGTTGTTAAGTTTAGTCGAATATAATGTGGTGAATGGTGACTAATCCCTTTCAGCAAGCGCAACCGAGGTGCTCTCGAAGCCTTTTGGCACACCTCCGGCGGTGATGTCCACGTCCGCGTGTTCGGACAGTGGCCGAGGTTGGCCCAGTGTCGTGTTGGGCAAAATCCGTTCCCTGTGGTCAGCCACAGGAAATTCTACAGGCGCCGGTCTCAATCAACTTGCAGGCACGATACGATTTTGTTTGTTTGAAGTGCAAGCACGGCGTTTATTTGTTTTATTTTATTTGGCATGGTTTTGTTTTATTTTTGCAATAGAAAAATAATGAGATATACCTACTTAAATATAAATGTCTCATTGCTTTTCTTCCAGGTGACACTTAAGTTTTTATATTTTATTAAATTTAGGTATTGAATTTAGGAACAATTGAAGGGTTGTCTGCATGGCCTTATCACCAATTTTATTTCATCTATCACATTTTGTATTGCATCTTTTTACGCCCGATTGTGCATGTTATTTGACTTTATACACAAATGAGGGTTTCCTACTGGGTTTTGATTTTGTTTGTTTTTTTTCACTAAAGCCAAAGCTCAAGTCTCGAATCTAAATTATATATTTTTATAAACGTCTGATTGGCTAGTGCTATAATCGATATTAAATATAATCATAATCATTGAAACCTTCATTGTAGTCAAAATTTGAATTTTTTAAATTCAGGATTTTAATCTCAAAATTCGTTTCTAGATGACGAAGGCGGCGGTGTAAAACCACCAAGTACAGCCACTCGCAAATCATCTCAAAATGACCTTTACATGCGTCTTGGTCTTCTGTTGGGCGATGGTGCCAGACGTCGTGCCGGTCGCAACGCTGGTCGAACCACCGGAGAATCATGTTCATCGCTAGCAAGTTGCGACACAACTGCGATGATGTCTACCAACACCAGCCCTGTATCTACACTAACTGGAAGTTCGGAAGATCCGCATAGGAATAATCCAAGTTCTGAAAGTGTTGGATCGCTTATGTCAATGAGCATGTCCGGGCAAAGTAATTGTAGTTCAAGTCCTGTTAGTCGGAGACATTCTGTTACCAGTAAGTTTTATGTTTAACATTTCACTTAATAACTATCATTATTAAACTATGAAAGTGATATTCTTTATTAAACTTTTAATACCAATGCCAATACATTATAATGAATATTTTCTTTTCTTTATAGCAACACAAGCTGGTCAAGTAGAAGATCTAGGAATGTTCCGAAATCGACGTACTCAGGTCCGTCGGTCAGCACGAACGGGAACTGTAAAAGGCCCAGTAGATCCAAAAATTCGGTTCGCTCAATACAGATCTCCTCAACTTACTCTCAAACCTCTATTCTTTGAAGTTCCTCTCCAAGAACCTGACCCTTTGTTCGTTGGGCGTCAGTGGTTAGTTCGAGAAATTGAAGACATCTTGGAAACAACCAGTTCTGGAGTACTTCTTTCTGGTAATCCTGGTACCGGTAAAACTGCCCTTGTATTACAGCTAGTAGAATATAGCTGTTTTGGAAGAAGAAAAGAATCACAAGATAATTGTTCTTCTCCTGAACCAGTTATACAACATCAAATAGGTGTTGCATCAGAAAGACTAAAGCAACTTGCATCAGATGTAGTTGCGTATCACTTCTGTCAAGCAGACAATAATACAACGTGCCTTGTGCCTGATTTTGTACATTCACTTGCCGCGCAATTGTGCCAAGCACCTCAGTTAATTGCATATAGAAATCAACTCTTAGAAGAACCTCATTTACAAGGAGTTGTATCCTTAAAGGAATGCATAGCAGATCCAGATCTTGCCTTTAATCGTGGTATCCTAGAGCCCTTAGTAGGTTTACGACGATTGGGAAAAATTGAAAATAGAAATTGCATTATACTTGTTGATGCACTTTGTGAAGCAGAATATCATAGACCTGATAATGGTGATACTATCGCTTCATTCCTTGCCAAACATACATCAGCTTTTCCTTCATGGTTAAAAGTCATATCAACAGTTAGAACTCAATTATTAGAAATAGTAAAACAAGTGCCTTATACAAGAATATCTCTTGATAAACCCAGTGATTCCCATAAGGACTTGCTAGATTATATCAGTTTTAGAGTTAATAATAGTCCAAGTATACAATCAAATGTAACTATAGCATCAGGTAAACCTGAAGGAAACTCCCAGTATAGATTCGCACAACACCTTGTATCACTAAGTCAAGGTTCGTTTCTGTTCGCGAAATTAACCCTTGATCTCTTAGAGCGAGGTCACTTGGTAGCCAAATCTTCTGGATATAAAGTATTACCAGTCTCGTTAGCTCAAATTTTCCTTCTTCATTTTAATCTTCGATTTCCTACAATTCGTTCATTTGAAAAAGTATGTCATATTCTCAGTGTTTGTTTATCTGCTTTATACCCTTTAACCCTTCTCGAAATTTACTACTCTGTAAATTCGTTATTAGTGGACCAATTTTTGCCTTGGGAAGAATTCCTTCAAAGGTTTAAACTTCTTTCTGGATTTCTAGTTAAAAGACTGGACAACACATACATGTTCTTCCATCCTTCATTCAGGGAATGGTTGATAAGGAGAGACGAAAACGAAAGCACGAAATTCGTTTGTGATCTTAGAGCTGGTCATGCTGCTATTGCCTTTAGGTTATCACGAGTTCAAGCTCCGTTAGATGCAGATAAAACTTTAGAGCTTGGTCATCATATTCTAAAAGCACATGTATACAGAAATGTTCAAGGTGTTTCGTCACGAGATCTTCAAGCTAATTGGGTCGCCTCAAGTTCATTTTGCACGTCTTCTGCATTATGTTCTTTAAGAAATGTTTATAGTCCAAATGTGAAAGTTTCTCGATTACTGTTATTAGCAGGTGCATCTCCTGATCATACCACAGAGTTTTTGGGAGATGCTCCCGTGCTTTGTATGTTTGCTCACGAAGGAGTTGTTCCAATGGTGTCTCTGCTCCTTGAATTCGGAGCAGATGTCGAGCTCACCAACAGCCAAGGTTCAACCGCTCTTTCACTGGCATCTTCGAAAGGTCACTGCGATGTTGTTAGACAACTAATCGCAGCAGGAGCAAGTCCGGGCCATACAGATACTAGTGGACGTTGTGCTCTTGTACATGCTGCGAGAAGCGGAAGATTAAATGTTGTTGGATATCTTTTGGCATGTGATTGGGTAACTGGAAATTATGCATCTGAAAAAGATGATGTAGAAGTAACATTAGTTGAAGCTGCACAACAAGCATTAGTTGCTGCCGCTGCACAAGAACACACCGAAGTTGTGGAGTATTTATTAGACATGGCTGAAGTGAATGCCGATGCTCCCGATACTCTCACAGGCGAAACAGCTTTAACAGTAGCCGCTGCGAACGGATGTGTCGGCGTTGTTTCAGCTTTAATTGGTCGCGGAGCTGATGCATCTGTACCAAACCGTCGTGATCTTCCACCTCTTCTTGTCGCCGCCCGAGAAGGACATTGGGCCGTCGCTGAACGCTTACTTCAGGCTAGGGCTCCTCTAGAACAATGTGATAGTGCAGGTCGAACTGCTCTTTCCCTTGCCGCATCTGAAGGCCACGTTGGTATCATTGAACTTTTGCTAGATAGAGGAGCTACTTTAGATCGACAAGACCGCGATGGATTAACTGCTCTATGTTGGGCTTGTGTACGTGGAAGAGTTCAAGCAGCTCAATGTTTGTTAGATAGAGGGGCAAATATCGCACATACTGATAAGACTGGCCGAACTCCGTTGGATTTGGCAGCGTTCCAAGGAGGAGCTACCTTAGTTCAGTTGTTATTAGATCGAGGAGCGCTTATTGAACATGTTGATATTAATGGAATGAGACCGCTAGATAGAGCGATAGGGTGTAGGAATATTCAAGTTGTGCAATGTTTCTTACGGAAAGGTGCCAAATTAGGACCTGCCACTTGGGCTATGGCTGCAGGAAAGCCAGACATAATGTAAGTTAATAATAATTTTGACAACATTGTGGTTCAATTTTCTCAACATATGTTATTGTTTTAGGCTTATCCTATTAAATAAATTATTGGAGGACGGTAACGTTTTATATCGTAAAAGTCGCCTAAAAGAAGCTGCACACCGATACCAGTACGCTCTTAAAAAATTCCCAACAGAAGAAATAGCTGGCAGTGAACATGCTGCCAATTTTTATCAACTCAGAATCAATTTCTTACTCAACCAATCACGTTGCAAACGAAAAATGAACGTAAGTCATAATTCTTTCAAATTTTACAATAAATTACTAATTAAATTGTTAATGTATAGGAATCCGAAGAAGCCATCGAATTAGCAGACCAAGTACTAGTGTTACGTCCCGACTCATACGAAGCTTACTACGCCCGCGCAAAAGCCCGCGCTGACGCTGGAATGTACGACGGTGCCTTATCCGATGTTCGTGAAGCTCTTAGATTCACCCCAGCAAGTCATGCTCACGGCCCTGAAGTTCGACGAGTCCTTGGTCACTTAAGAGACGAAATCACCGCAAGAATGTCGTCTCGAGCAGGAGTGAGTGGCCATCGCCGAGAATTAGCAGCCTCTGTTGATACTCTCAACGAACACTAATTGAAGACTGATCAAATATATCGAATCATTGCATGCGCGTGTTTAATTTAACGTGTTTTACTGTGTCCATAGCATTCCTGTATCCAAGAACAGTTTTTGTTAATTTTAGGATATCTTAGAAGTGTCTTCCTATGACGCGTTGTGCAATGTGAACAAAAGTATAATTTGTTGCCTTATAATATTTGTAATCCGTATAATAGTTAGCTAAGGATTTAGAAAAGAACAGTAAGAATATTTAATATTGATAACTGTTATATTGTATATGTCCAGAGAGTACCTATTTAATACTGACCCAATATATTTTTGTGTAAAGTTTTAATATTAGATGGCTAGAAAAAAGAATGTTGGATCAGTTTTGAATTTTATGGAGACAGAAGACTTTGTTATTTTGGATTTAACAGTTAATATTACTGTTCTAATTATGAATTTAAATGTTACATACTATTTATTATAAATGTAATTATTTATCATTTATTAATTATTTATCGTGATATTTAAATTTTAGTTACTACTGCCACGAAGGTGCTTTAAATATTGTTTGCCTTTTATGAAAAGTAAAATGAGTAAGACTATTTGTCAATTTGAAAATTATATTAATAAATTTTTCAAAATATTAATATCTTTGTCAAATATTCGGAGTTTTCAGAATATGTATACATTCAGAAAATTTCAGAAAGAAAACTTATTCAAATGCTGAAGATTTTACAACAGTTGCGTTTCTGCAATTTGGTACCACACCACCGGTTGCTGATTGATAATAATAGGATTTTTATCTTATAATTTTTGTGTAAATCGAATTCTAAAGGGAATTTTTCACAGCACATTTAGAGACTAAAAAGTTTTTATTTTGAAAAAATGTATTAGGAGCACAGAAGAAGTAAACGGAAAAAAACCACTGGTTTTATCAAATATTATCACACACTGAAATCACCAGCAATAAACCGCAAAGATAGCTGCCATAGTAAAAACTAAAAAGTTTTAGCCGTTTTAAGTTGTTCCATTTTCCCTCTACTTCACCCTTGATTTTAAATATGATAATAGTAATTACAATTTAAAACAGACAAATTTCTTTTAAAACAATTTCCTTTAAGATTAATTGATAAAAATAAGGATGTTTATATACGAACAGGTCTCAACCTCTATTAAAAGGTAAATAAGAAAGTATTTCATATTCGTAAAGTTAAATGAATAAGGTTAAAACACAAACATAAAATCAGAATATTACATTTATGCGTAACAAAAATAAAAGTACATCAATAAAACAATAATAAAATTACTGATTAAAAATAAAGAATCTGCTATTATACAATTTATTAATAATTTCAATTGACACTGGCTCAATCAATAAGTTTATAGAATCTCACTAACTTTCAGAAGACTCTTGGAATATTATCAACAAATAACTAATTTTAGGTAACAAGATAATATATATTATTTAAAAAAAGAAAATATTCGATATTGTCTATTAGTCTCGAGATAATTAACATTCTATTGAACTGGCTATGCATAATTAAAAGTTAACAAATAGGCAAAAATATTTCATACTGCTTGTAAAATTTTCCATAAAACTTAACACTCATTAATAACTGAAAAATATAATCCATATTTTCTGGTTTTGTCGTTTTCAAAAACTGACATTTAATTTAACACATTTAAAATAATATAAGTTACATAAAATCTAAAATTTTAAAATTATGTAAACATTTTCAATACTCGTTCATTTAATCACCATAACATTAAAGCTACAATAAGAAGTGGAATACAGAACTTGGCAGTGCAAGCATTATAAGAGCTTCACATGACCACGTGACTACTACAATAAGCTTTCTAACTACACAATTATTATATATTTACATAAGAAGGCTTTCCTATAGATCACAAAAATGTAAATAGAATTTGAATTGTATAATTTACACAACGACACACTCTTCTACGCGATAAATGCACCGCACAGATATATAACCAGATTAGAAATACAACAGTGACCTAAACAATAGAAACATTTCAGAACGAAGATAAAGTTGGAAAAACTTGAATTTTTCAATACTCGTTCGGTAACAAGTGTTTCGGTGTAAATTATAACATGTTATAATAATGATTACGTCTAACAAAAGCAACATAATTTGATTACGGTAAACTGTGACATTTATATGATAATCCAATAGCTAATGTCAGATGTCATTTGGGAAATAGAAGGAGACTTTTTTCAGTGATTTCTAGTTGCTCAGAGTTGCTAGATCGCTGAGAAAACCTTCGGGAGTAAGAATATGAGAGGAGCCCATGATTACTTCCCAGTTCTTCATAGCGTTGGTCACTTCATAGGCACATCTGATCTCCGAGAAGGAAACTCCACCCACTATGAATACTATCAGGCGCGGTACGTTCTTAACAGTTTGTTGTCCTTTATCCTTGTGCCAGTGCCCGTAACGAGCGCTACACAAAACACAATATAAATAAATTTATTATAGGTAGTTATTTAGTCTCGTATTTAGTATACGGAAATAAGACAAAGGTGATACACAACTTCGTGCGTAATATTTTAATGATATTCGATCTGCTGATCTTAGAAAAAAAAATTAGTTAATTTACTGGATTGAAAATTGCATAATGGATATCTGACTAAATATAAATGGATAAAAATTAATTTTAAATAATTGTACAGTTAAAAATATAAAAAAATTATGAAACTCCATAAGGAAAAATATTTCAGTTTTATAAACACTGGTTGACAAATACTGTAAACCATTAAAATATATGCACGAAGATGTGAATCACCTGTATAATACTACAAAATATGTAATATTTTTCAATAAAATTGTGTTTTATGTAAATTTATTATGAAATTCTTGTTAAAATAATTAAATTGCAGTGACGAACCTGGTTGGCGCATGGTATCCGCTAGATTGAGCTCGACCAGCCAAGAATGGAAAGTGTCTCTGATCCAGTTTTTCTTCAATACAATCTTCAATAATGTCTTTAACTACGGGTGTCCATCTAGACATTTGGTAAGTTTGTTCGGTAATACGTTCTTTCCTTGGTACATTATATTGTTTTTTACGATTTCCTCCCTTAAAACAAGAAATTATTACCAACTTGATATATAAAACTACTTTAAATATCTTACATCGACAATAACGTTTAGTCCAAGATGAGTTAGATTTGCGATAACTTGTTTCTCTTGAATTTGAGCATGTGTCACGAGTTTGGTAAGATTTTCATCTGATATTCCGTTCTTCGACATGACATAAAGAGCAATGATACGCATTTTATCATATGGGTTTGTAATTTTTGTATCCAGGAGAATCGGTACAATGTTGCGCATATGATCTTTAATTTTTTCACCTTCGGCATCAGTTCCCATAGCCAAGTCCTATAAAAAAATTTATAAATTAGACTTTTATTTAGAAATATGTTGATAATATTTACCTGTTCCACTTTGCAAAGTTTATCAACGTAGCCTTGGTAGGCCTTCATACAATCCTCAGCTAAATGCAAATGTGTAGCATATTTTGAGAGTTCCTTTTGGTACTGAGGCATCTTTTTAATCATTTGAGATAAATCTCTCATCGATTGTTTGTCTCCTTGCGGCATGCGTTTGGAATCAGTAAATTTTTTCAAATTTTTTGTAACATTTGTAGATACAACAGCAATATGCTGGTGACGTAAATCAACCCACTGTTCATCATTTTCATCCAGTAGTACTTCTTTTGTAACTCCAGCACTTGCTTCATATCTAAAAAATAATAGAATTCATTAATATCTACTTGGAAAAATATTATATGGAGACATACTTGTATACGTCGTTTTCAATGGGAAGCAAATCGTAAGCCATGGCCTGTAAAGTCAATTCATGAAGTAAAGGAGACACACAATCAAAACCGCGATCTAAAATCAGTAACTGTGAACGAGCTTTTTCAGGGCCTTCTCCCATAGTAGGTTCATCTGCTTTGTATGCGTCAAGTTTTTGTTGGACGAGTTGCGCCAGTTCAACATTTCTTTCCCAATCACTAAAAATAATTTTAATTTAAACGTTTTGTGTAATGCATGTAATACATAGAAACATACGTGCGATATCGCACTGACGGATATTCGCCCAAAGTTGCACATAATGTCGCGATTTGTTCTGCCATACGTTCCATATTTGCATTTCGAGCGGAAATCAACGAAGGATTGTACATGCATTGGAATGTTTCAGGAGAATCCAACGAAAATACCTACATTCAATAAGATTAGTTTGTAACAATGAGAATGTAAATGATTTATTATTCAAAAAAAATAAAGCTATGTTTATTAACATAAAAAATTCTGTTAGTTTGATAAATTTGTCATTAAACGGGGTTCAAATTTTTAATTTCTCATTCTTTATCACTCATAATATCCCCTTAAGTATTTATTTTTATTATTAGGGTACTTATCCAATATTTTTTGAAGTATAACAATACAGGTTGTTATGAAAGTATACCGCCAACACTTATCTGCTGAGCCAAAAATTCCAAAGAAGCAGTAAATTC
Organism: Agonum fuliginosum; assembly: GCA_947534325.1. Lineage (NCBI taxonomy): Eukaryota > Metazoa > Arthropoda > Insecta > Coleoptera > Carabidae > Agonum > Agonum fuliginosum. Next base: position 13,612,048 of record OX384038.1, on the reverse strand, counting down.
ACTATTGTTTCATTTCTGCAACCTTTCGTTTAGGTGTTCAGGTAAAGTAACTACGGAATTAACTTTGAGAGTAATTGGATGTGTATGCTTTATGCGAAGTTTGTCAACTGAATGTTTGTTAACAAATGTATCTGATACATTAATTTTTGTAAGATCTTACTAACCCTGAAGAAGGTTTAAGTATTAACCGAAACGTCGGTTCTGTAAATACTATAATATTTATTAATGTTAAATACAAATTTAGTGAATATTTCAAGTTTCTATCATAAAAAGAATTCAAAAATAGAAAGGCGGTGTCATTGCTATTTTCCTACCGAATATGCACTCGTGCATTAATTCTTTCCGGAAATTTTTTATCGTGCATTCCAACAACGTAATTAGCTCTTGGAAAGCACTCAAAAATTTGCCAGAAAGAATTAATGGACATGTGATATTGTAAGTGAAAATCGCATAACACAAATAAAGATCTGTTCACACGGGGATTCTTTGAAGATTCTAATAATGTTACCAATATAAGAATAATAACAATATGATATGAGTAAAGGGAAAAATATTTGATTAAGTCTATCATATTAAAAATCAAATTTAAATGGGGAATGTGAGTTTTGTACTGTTGTTTCCGTTGTTTTTCAATGAATATTTTTTCATGTAAAATTTTTGTTTATAACGACATAGCTCATAGTCATTTATTTTGATGACATACCTCGTCTGATTCCGTGCCTCTACTATACTCCTTGAATCTTCCTTATTCACCATGTAAGCGTTAGCGGTATACTTACATAACACTCTGTATCTTAACTCTTGATATGATTATGATAAAAATTTGAATATGTTTTATGAAAAATTATAACAAAGAACACACTACAGTAATTATAAAACAAATGAACAGATTAGTAAGCTAAAAGCAGTGTAATAACATAAACGTTGCACATGCCCCACACACCTGTGATTCGTATGGTAAGAATGCAATGTTGATTTCCTTAAGTGTTTTTATTTTCCTAGCAGCACACGATTTGCACAATTCATTGAACAGTTCCTCGGGACACACTGTTACACGTAAAGACAATTCATTATCAAAAGCCCAGTTATACATTATATAGGTATAAAAAAACAACAAAAACAGTAGAAAGATTAAGGCAAGATGTGCATTCACGCTAGACAACACAGAAAGTTAGTAATTTTGGAAATACGATAGTTAGCAACTTTTATCCCCAAAGCTTTCCCATCACCACGAATTTACAAAATACAAGCGTTATTTTGTACCTGTTCTTCATAAGGAACAAATGCTATGTTGATTTCTTTTAGTGTTCTGATGTATTTCGCTACTGTCGCATGGCTTAAAGTATTAAACAAGTCGTCAGGACAAGCTAAACAAAGTTACCCATCAGTACATTCGATAATGTCAATAAAAAAAATGAAATTCGTAAATATTTCGCAATCATAAATTTTTTTACCTTCTGTGAAGAAAACATGTGCACCTCGGTACATTGCTCTGTTGGGCATTGCGAAATCGTTCATTAAAGCATGTACTGATTTTTCGCAGGGTGTAATCAAGTAAACAGCTTCCATTGTTGATAGAGGTTCTCGTTTTTTATGAATATCCTCTACCACTAAACAAAATATTTATTAGTAAAATAATTCTATCTTTGAAATATTTTTTTTAGTTTCTTACATGTTATTCCTTCTGCGGAAATATCGTGCATTTTGCAACATGCTGAAACCATTCTCATTGCAAGCTGATCAACAACAAGAACTCTCCATTCGACATTATGTCCTGGTGGGCCATTTTTCTTTGGTTGTTTGTAACGAATTACTTCGTTCATAATTTCTGCAGAGTAAAAACTGTGTTAGTATTATATTAAAAACAAAATATATTTACATTGCAAGTTCTGTGGTTTTTTTACTTCCTTGTACGGAGTAATAAGGAAGTATTGTAATCCCGAAAAATTTCGGTTTTCAGATTTTGATGGAAATATCCGTTTTGACCTTTTCTGAATCCATTATGACTAGTTTCGTCGTGACGTCTGTACGTATGTACGTACGTATGTATGTACGTATGTATGTACGTACGGACGTATGTGTGTCGCATAACTCAAATACGGTTAGACGTAGAAAGTTGAAATTTTGTATTTAGGACTGTTATAGCATCTAGTTGTGCACCTTCTATTTTTGGTTTCAATCTATAAACCGGAAGTAGTACTTTTTAAAAATATTTCGATAAATATTTAATTTAACACAAATTTTTTTATTTTAAATGAAAGATTATGTGATTATTACCTAAAATCGGTATTTTATAAATATTTTTGTATCTGGTATCATTTAGGAATAATTAAAGTATATATTTTTAATTTAGTATTTCTTTATCTTGTAGTCCATGATCGATTAACATTTGTTACTACGTAAAATTTAAATGATTATGACATGACAGTGACAATAGTAAAATATGCTTTATATCTTCTTCTGCAGTTTAAATAAAATGACTAAAATATATTTGTGAGTATACTAGTATAATAAGTTAAAAGAATTTTTTATATTATTCTACATTTTAGTTATTAAGAAAAGTATGAACAAACAAGGCGTACAAGGAAGTCATGTGGTGTCCACGTCAGATTTTTAAATAAAGGATTATTCTCTGTCCATACACGGATTCTTTGAAGATTCTTTCATGCGTCGGAATTTTGAGAAAAATAATTCTAGTGATAATTGCGAGGAGAATTGCGGCGCTGCTAAATTGATTCTTCAATGAGCCTTGGACAAGAATAATTTCTAATTCATTGACTGCTTCAAAACCGATAATTAAATTTTTTAGAAGATTCTGAAGCATGAAAGAATCAAGAATCTTCACAGAATCCTTGTGTGAACAGGACTTTACGGGCTCGATTACGGGTGTCTCTATTTAGGAAAAGAATTTTCAATATTATAAATTGAATAATTCTTATCTTATTCTTACCATTGAATAATACATCCATTATGTAGATAACTTTAGTAAGATAAATCCCTCCATAAGACTCCCTATTGTATTATGAATTCATAATTCAACACTATTGTATTATGAGTCAATTATTCAACACAACTGTCATCTGTCATCAAACCAAAATGTGAGATTAAGTTAATATTTTAATGAATAAAAATTTGTAGTAACGAAATGTTTTATTATTTAAGGAACAGATAAAACGTCGTATTTGACTCGCACATAATGGTTACAATTTATTGAGATGATTACACACTCGCCTTCAGCTTGTGCATAAACTTTAATGCTTTTGAATTATAGCCTACATTATGTTCTCGTTAAATAATATACTATTATCGTACCTTATATCATAATTATTTAAAAATGAGCAACAGGACATGTTATTGCCGCCAGAATTTTAAATTATACTACATGGGTATCATGGTATCGATTGTTTTACCCCCACTTTATAAAACGCGGTAGTTGGTTAAAATAATCGATAAATAATAATAGAAACGTAAAAGTAATTTAATAAATATTCTAAGTACGATGAGATATTACTTAAAGCGTTTTATACACAGTTGTAATAATCTGTTCCAAATTAGAATATTACAACGAATTATATGAGTCAAAGGGTGGAGCTTGAAATCCCCGCATGATGACTCATAAGCCTCTTTTACAAAAATATAAATTGTATCAAGTACAACACATTCCTACTTACACTGATTATAAATACAATATAAAAAAATGACTTACTTTGTCCCACTTGTGCTTTAAGAGCCATTTCGGAAGATTTACAGAAGAGATTAAACACAGAAACACACGAACAACACAGTATCCAAAAGCTCGTTAATGATCCGCCTACGTTTATTTCACTTAAGGTTTATACATATATATATTTAGAACTTGGTATTAATTTAACTATAACTACTTTATACATCTAATACTATTAACGAAATTATCATAAACTTTATTCTTTGTAATAATTTATTTACACTATCCCACTTCGTTTGACAGTTGGCTAACCTTAAAACATTATGTCAAGTTTTGACAGTTGGCTAACCTTATTTTTGACAACTTAGAAAAAATATTCGATTAAATATTTTATCTATATTTATCTAGGTATCTACTGTATTAAATTATTTATTCTGTGATAAACTAAACAAATTTTATACATAAAGAAAACAATAAGTTTTAAATAATTAGTTATATGTTGTTGAAAAATGGAAAAACGGTCATCTCTTCCTTGCATGTCAGAATCATCCGTATCATGTACAGAAACTACAGGTATTTATATGTAATATAAAATGAAATTCTATTGTACAAGTGAAATTTTAGATGATCCAATGAATAATTTAAACAGCAATAACAAGCATGAATTCTGCGGGACCAGCATTCAAGATTTGTATAATAATAAATCACCGTGGAATTATTATTGTTCACCATTAACTCCATCAAGGCATCATACTGTATTATTTGAAGCACCAGTCAATTTAAGAGATGTACCAAAACCACATTATTCATCCAAAGCTACTGTGTGGGATTTAAATCATGTGAAAATGCCATTTTCTCCCAGTAACGTGTTTCCTATCAAAGAGGTACTCACTTCTCACTTTATAATATTAATCAAATTAGAACTGAAATAAAATTATTTTTAAGAATGGATCAGACGTTCTGAAACCTCGATGGGAAATAATTCAGTGTGCACTTCTTCGTCCAATAAAAAATAGTTATGAATTAGAAGAGGCAGTCTTATCTTACAATATAAATCTGCGTCGTAGAAAATTTAACGCCTTACACTACCTTTTTGAGAATGTATGAGGTAATTAGTAATTCTTTTACTACAGTTTTCCTGTTTAACTTATTTGTAGGTTTTTTCTGAAGAAGAATCTGATGCATTTTTTGAAAATCTACTTCCAAAAATTATTAATTTAGCCTTACGATTACCAGAACTTATTAAAGCACCAGTTCCTTTATTAAAACAAGGAAAACCTCATTCTGTTAGTTTAAGTCAAATACAAATTTCTTCTTTACTGGCAAATGCTTTTCTTTGCACTTTTCCTATAAAAAAAGAGCATGCTAATTATCCAGGGATTAATTTTAATGGGTAAGCATACAAATTGTATATCTTGAAATATTAGACATAATTTTATTCTATATTATATTTCAGTTTGTATGAGAGTTCTCTGAGTGTAAATCAAGAAAATTTAGAAAAAATCAAATGCATTTTACATTATTTTAGACGTGTTTGTTATAGAGGTATATTTTCTAATTTATATTCACTTTTTAAAGCTATGTTAACTTATTATATTAAATTTTAGAACCTATTGGAGTAGTAACTTTTGAACGAAGACATTTACCTAGATCACAGTTTCCGCGATGGGATAAAGTAGAACAAAGTATATCAAGTACAAAATTACATATCACATGTAATGGTACTATCGAAGAAGGTGGATTAGGTATGCTTCAAGTCGACTTTGCTAATTGGTGATTAATTTGTGACATACTTCTTGTAAAATTTTGTTTAATTTTCAAATATTGTAGTATGATAGGTGGTGGAGTTCTTCATTCTGGTTGCGTACAAGAAGAAATACGATTTGTAATTTGTCCGGAATTGATAGTAAGTAGATTATTTACCGAAGAACTTGCACCAAATGAAGCTCTTTTAATGATTGGTTAGTTATATTTAATTTTTTTAATCTATAATCTATACGATGTATAATTTGTATTATGTATCGTGATAATCTATGAAATTTAAATATAAACTTTTTAGGCGCGGAATGTTACTCTTATTACACGGGCTACGCAAATACATTCGAATGGACAAGTAATTGTGTAGATGAAACACCGTTTGACGATTATGGAAGAAAACTAACTAGTATTACAGCTATTGATGCTATTCCCTATTACAAATATGGTGTTCAATTTGCACCATCGAAAATGATTCGCGAATTAAATAAAGTAAGTAGAAAATTTAATGTATTCTAAATTTATAATTATAAATTATAATAATAATGTTTACAGGCATATATCGGATTTTGTGAAAATCCAACCAACAGTAACTTACCATTATCGCCTGTAGCTACAGGAAATTGGGGTTGTGGAGCATTTGGTGGAAATTTACATCTTAAAGCACTTATACAAATTATGGCATGTACGGCAGCTAATAGAAATATTGTATATTTTACATTTGGTGATAAAAAATTACAATATGACGTATATAATATTTATAATTATTTTGCATCTAACAACGTAACAGTAGGTAAGAAAATATGTTTTTCAAATAAAAAGATAAGATCAATCATTTGTATATTATTTAAAATTTATAGCACAATTATGGAGATATCTTTGTAAATTTGCCGAGGCAGGAATTTCTAAACATCAGTTTTTACCTTATATAAAACAGTGTCATATAGATAGTTTAAATAATACAATGGAAAACAAACCAAGAACTAACACACCTGAAAAAAGGACAGTGACAAATACGTTTTATAAGAGCGTCAATAAGCAAAGGAGCCCGTCACCTTCAGTAAGCACACCACGTAAAACAATTAAAACAACCAACAATGACGCAGAAAATTGTCCAAGTACATCTAAAGGACAGAAAATAACTAAAAATACTGATAAGGAATTAAAATCAGTTGTTTCAGAATCTGAAGATGATATTGTAGAAAATTCACAAGAAGATTGTGAATTACCTGTCTCAATATTTAGATCAAAGTCTTTAAAATCTTCACCTAAGAAAGATACGAAAATCACTCCCAATTCAAATAAGTTTAAAAGAATGAGAGATGTTGCTGCTTCATTTTTCTCAAGTGATGAAGATGAAGTTGAAACTGAAAAATGTACAGGATTTTTATCAAAACTTGATAATATGTGTAATAAAACAAAGGCAAATAACGACTCTAAAATGGAAGTAGATGCACTAATTAGTAGTGATGATTCAGAATGTTTAATGGAAGTTGTTGTTGATGATAAAAAAATTAATCATAGAAAAGAAGCAATAAAAACTGAAAGGAAAATAAATGAAACTTCAGATAAAAATGATTCACAGAAAGAAGTTAATAAATCAAGAAGATCACTAAAAATAACAGATTATTTTCTTACAAAATAACTATTTACTATAAATTTTTACTTAACTGAATGTACATAACTGTAGTGTGTATATTTATTATATCATTTCGACTTACAAATTGTACAATAGATTATTTTAATAGAATATATTATTATAGAGTGGTTTTGAAGTTAATGTCATAAATTTAAGGGTAAGTAGTGTGACATGTGTAGATTACGAAACAAAGAATTTTTTATTTTGGTACCACTGGCAATGCATTTGCATTCTTTTGTAAATAAAAACATAACTTTAATACTTGAAATTAATTTACGTAATGTTTGTGGATAATCAAATCTTTATTATTTCTAACGTAATTTTTTTTCCAATGAACTATAGCAAAGATTAATATTTCGCAGAATTATTTTTATTAAAAGGAAAAAAAACATAACAGCAAAGATTCTACCAATAAATAGAAACAATACTAGAAACTTTGAATACAAATCTCATAAATATTGTTCAAAATTATCACCTCCCACAGCTACACAATGCACTACGTTGAATTAATGAGACCCAGGTGCATATGATTTTGCTGTTTAATAATTTCTAGACAATAGGGGTTTCCAAGCCTACGGTTTTTAAAGAAATACGGTATTGGATATCTATTTTCAGCATATATAAATTATAGGAAAGTGATAATAATTGTTAATTTTGATAGATTTATTACCTTCTTATCGAAATGAAAATGTAACTCTTTTGAAACGTGCATTAAAATGCGCCATGTGTGACGTGGACAACATTGAAAGCAAACCTTGAGTAGATTTGTTCGTGTAAGATCGTTTTTTGTCGTTTTGACTACGGAATGGACGACGGACCTGTGTTGAAATAAAATAGATCTACGTATCGTATTAATTTGGTCCTTGTCAGGGCCGGTGACGTCACACATAGCATCGTTTTTCGCGGCACCTATTTTTCAAATTTTATGATTTTTTTTGGGAACGTCTTCAACACTGGAATATTATAAACTAGAAAATTCAAGTAGAGAATATTCTTGACAGGAATCATAAAAATCACGAAATCCCAAGCTAAGGAAAATTCATTCACAAAAAAAACATTAATAGAAAAGACATATCTGGAATCAAGTAAACACAGAAAATTTACTTGGCGGTCAAACCTGAAGTTGGCTACAAGCTGTCAGCCGTTTAAAAAACGAGTTCTGTTGAACTCAAGAAGGGTTTTGTTAGCATAGATTAGTTTATCTAAAAAAACGGAGTTCTGTTGGACTCAAGAAGGGTTTTGTTAGCATAGATTAGTTTATATATTAGCCAGAATCCGATTTTTTCCGCAGCCATATTTTTTCCAGTTTTGAATATACATACGTTTTCTGCATCAATCAGATTCCAAATTTGAATTTTCTATGAATGCATTTTTTATGTAAGCATTTTCTTGTCTCTGAATTTTCGTTTGTTTTATGATTCCGGGCAAGAATTTTCTTGTACTTGAATTTTCTAGCTCTGAGTTTTTTAGATTTGAGTAGGCACCCTTTTTTTTGACTTATTAGCAACTTTTTAGCAAAAAAATACGGATCTAATATTGTAATATATAGATTAACATATAAAAAAACAAAAAATCGTGGAACCCTCATTCTGAATCCGCATCCATCCAGATAAAAATCTAGGGATTGAGGTCAGGTGATCTTGGTGGCCATGGTACAGAAACCATCCTAAACAGATTTGGTTTTATTTTGCAAGGAAGCAAAAAGTTTGAGAACTCCTGACTCGACATCTTCACTTGAATAACAAAAAGAAAAACTACGTTCTAATTTTTGTTTAGCTGTCATGGCCGTTTATTTCATGTCAGCTGTCAAAATTATGTGAAGGGCGTATGTTTATAAGTCGAGAGCAACCACCTGACGAAAGCGACCTTGAAATCATATGTTTGGGGGGGAGCTCGCAGCGCCATCTCAAGAACTAATTTTCCTTGGCGCTGTTTCAAATTGAAAACTGATTCAGTTCATTGTTGACCGGTGTGTAGTTTGATAACAATATTATTACAGTAAATATTTTAGTACTACATTTTTGCAGTGTTAAAATGTCTGTGTATTTTCGTAGTTTAAGTGGCGAAGTGCAAGCTCGTTATTTAACGAAAATTAAATTCGTCCGGTTTTTTCTGGAAATATTACATTATTTCCAAAAATTGTGTACGGCGACATATATCGCTACTTAGTATTCACAAAAAGTGCTTACACTGATGATCAGTTAAAAGCATTTAAAAGTTTGGATGCGTACAAATATTTTTCATGTGGTTGGGTGCAAGATGTGAAAGTGAAGCATTTTGGTGAAAATGTTTTAATTTTGGGCAAGGTAAGAAATTTATTCAGTTTTATTAGACATGTTTTATTTAAGTTTAACATTTTATTTTTTATTAATATTTGTATTGAATTCTCATCCTTTACGGTAGATAAATCAAATGTATACTAATTTTTTTTAAACAATGTGTTTTACTTGCAGGTCATGCATTCACAAAAAATGAATGAATAGTTATTACATCCCTGGATAATAACTAAATTTAGTGGCGAAATTCTCTGCGGACACTGTACTTGCGTTGCCGGACTTGGTGAAGTGTGTTCTCATGTAGCAGCAATCCTTTTTGCAATTGAAGATGCCACAATTCATTCGCCAGAAGTGTCCGTGACGGGAGTTAAAGCAGCTTGGAGAGTACCTCATGGCCCAGTGGATGATATTGGACCCTTCAGTGAAACTGCTACCAAGCGCCGAGTTCTTCCGGGTAAAAAGTGGAAAAGCATGACTGATGAACAACGCGACGCATTTTTGATGGAGTACTACAAAGAATCAGGTAATACAAATGTGCCGAATTGTTGCACATTCAGGGTCCGCGAAGCGGGCGAATCCCCCTTGTCGCGCGACCTAGCCGCAGAGAATTTCGCCATTAATTTAGTTATTATCCAGGGATGTAATAACTCTTCATTCATTTTTTGTGAATGCATGACCTGCAAGTAAAACACATTGTTTAAAAAAAATTTGTATACATTTGATTTATCTACCGTAAAGGATGAGAATTCAATACAAATATTAATAAAAAATAAAATGTTAAACTTAAATAAAACATGTCTAATAAAACTGAATAAATTTCTTACCTTGCCCAAAATTAAAACATTTTCACCAAAATGCTTCACTTTCACATCTTGCTCCCAACCACATGAAAAATATTTGTACGCATCCAAACATTTAGATGCTTTTAACTGATCATCAGTGTAAGCACATTTTGTGAATACTATGTAGCGATATATGTCGCCGTACACAATTTTTGGAAATAATGTAATATTTCCAGAAAAACCGGACTCGTCACAGTCATACGGATCGACATTATTGATCAATTTAATTTTCGTTAAATAACGAGCTTGCACTTCGCCACTTAAACTACGAAAATACACAGACATTTTAACACTGCAAAAATGTAGTACTAAAATATTTACTGTAATAATATTGTTACCAAACTACACACCGGTCAACAATGAACTGAATCAGTTTTCAATTTGAAACAGCGCCAAGGAAAATTAGTTCCTGAGATGGCGCTGCGAGCTCCCCCCCAAACATATGATTTCAAGGTCGCTTTCGTCAGGTGGTTGCTCTCGACTTATAAAATGTAGATTTTAATGAATCCTCAATTAAAAGGTAAATAACAGTATACTAAATATTAATCATGTAAACATAGTTGAATATTTTCCGAATAACAGACATTTTGACTACATTGAACGTCATGTTGTAGTGGAGTTTCCGGGAATGTTTAATTATTTATTTTGAAATGCAACGTCATAATATGATTGTTACACTAATTTGCACAGTTTTTATACACTTATATTCATTTCCTGTACGTTTTATAGCACCAGTAACATTTTAATTTGCGAATTTGTGATTACTTCGTAAATTGGTTAGATGACATTTAACGATTAGTGCATTGCTAATGATTTTTATATTCCTTAAGACGCTGTGTAGACACACAGTGTGATGAATATCGTACGTAAATTACGAGGAGCCAGCGCCGGCGGAGGAGGTGGCTCATCAACAGCAAATAACGATGGAGCTGAGAATGGGTCAGGATCTGCACACACACAACTTGGTCTTATGCATCTTAAGAAATTATTTTCTGAATATACTCATCCGCCACATCCTCTATCCGACTTAGAAAAAGATGATAAACTTTATAATATGTTGCCATTATTCTGCAAGGTTTGTTATTTAGAAATTATTTATTACAACATCTGCTGTAAATGCAATAATTAACTATTGCAGGTTTTTGGTTCAAGTCCATCATGTGACATGAATGAAAAATTTTGGGATATATTAGCATTTTGTCACCAAGTGTCCCTGTTGATGGTATCGGAAATAAGACGAAGAGCATCGAACCAAAGTACAGAAGCTGCAAGTTGTGCCATAGCAAAATTCCTTGAAATAGAAAATTGTGAAGAATCTAGCAATGGCTGGATGTTACTGTCTACATTAAATCTTCTTGCTGCAGGAGACAGTACTTTAGTACAGGTATTTTGATCTTTGTTAAAGTATAAAACTATAAAATTAAATTTTATTGTATATTTTTATGCAGGTTATGGCAGAAGTTTCTGTTCCGTCAACATTAGTGAAATGTTTGTATCTATTTTTTGATTTACCTGAAATGTCTGAAGATGAAGCCAATACCACAGATACGAACAGTGATTTCACACCAAGAGAAAGGCGAATTTTACTTCAGAAGATTTTTGTTCAACTCTTAGTCCGATTATGCAGTCACAGAAGTTCTGCAGAAGAATTAGCACGAAAGGATGATTTGACTTTACTTTTTTCTGCAATAACATCTTGGTGTCCTCCGCACAACAGCATGTGGAGAAAAAGCGCCGCTGAAGTTCTTATGACCTTATCTCGACATGGACTCACACCGCCTGTCGTCAGTTACATACATTGTAAGTGTATTTAGAACAAATTTTGCATTTAAAATTTTACACTTATAATATTTTGTTTGCTAAAAGATATGCGTATTTGTTAATATTGGTAACACTATTATTTTTGTTTTAGCTAAAAGTTGTGTGGCTTTATGCATCGACAACATGCAAAGAATACCAGAACTCGCCCCATTAGAGGTAGTTGAAATGTTTGTTGCTGTCTTCTGTTTTTTAAAAGATTCAAGTGACGTGGCTCCAACACTATTAGACGATTTCCGTGCTTGCCAGGGTTACTTGTTCTTATCCGAATTTTTATTAAAACTAGACCAAGATCGAGAAAAATCTCCTGAAGCACAAGAAGCTATTCGTAATTTGATTCTTATGGTCACATCTTTATGTATGTGCGGATATTTGGAGTTAAAACCGTCACAAGCTTCGATGGGTTCACTATTTCAGTTGCAAGGATTTACATTACCACAGCCTTCTGGACGTGGAACTAGCGTGAGAAATATTCAAGCCTTCCAAGTATGTAATTATTTCCTTATATTGATGTTAGTAATTCTATTTGTTTTCGTTATTGTAGGTATTACAGTCAACATTTATAAAGTCAAATTCACCAATGTTATGCTGTACAATATTAGACGCGATATCAAGTATTTACCATTCAGACGATGCAAATTACTTTATTCTAGAAAGTCAAAATACATTAAGCCAGTTCGCAGAAAGAATTCACCACAAACCTATTGAAATTCAACAAAAATTATTTCAGTTAGTCGAATTTATTGTATTCCAGTTAAATTTTGTTCCGTGTAAAGAACTTATTTCATGTTCTATACTTTTAAAAACACATAGTTCAAATCACACAGAATGCTGCATAATGTGCATGCAAACTTTATTAAATATTTTAAAACACAACGCTATGTTTAAAGATGTTTATCGAGAAGTTGGTATGCTTGAAGTATTTGCAACTTGTTTAAATCGTTACGCGACTTTGTTGGAACAAAAATCGGCAAATAAAGAACAGCAGCGTTTAGGAATGTCAGTCATGGAGGCACTCACTGTTTTATTAGCTGGAAATGCTTCGAACGCTAATGTTTTAAGAGAATGCGGAGGAGCGAGAACTGTTCATTCATTGGTTTCTCAACCTGACTGTAGGCAAACTGCCATTGGTAAGTCCTTTTGCTTTTATGTGGGGGTGTTGCAATAATAGAGAAATAAATGGCTTTTGTTTATCTTCATGATAATAAATAAAATGCATTGGCATGATTAAACTATAAAAAAGTGATATGAATTCAAGGTTTATTGCTTTGTATGGCAACAAAAAAATATTTGGAAAACTTATCGTATTGAATTGGAAATTTTAAACCAGATAAAACTAAATGAATTAAATAATAATTTTAAAGTAAAATATTCTTTTCATCTTTTCTAATAAACGTAATTAATTTTTATATTTGGATAAGTGAGTCGTTATTAAAAATTGTAAACAACCTTATTTATGTTCATTAATGTCGCTGTTTCTCAGAGGTATTTAATAACTTTATTTATATTATTTATTATTGTTACAAATAATAATTGCTTATGTTCATTAGGCATAATTCGTGAACTTGTACTAACAACGGGTGGTGATGATGATATGGCAACACTATTAGGAACTTTGCATTCTGCACCTCGGTCAGATCTGCAGTTAAAGAATGACATTTTGCGTGCATTGTTAGCCTGCTTACGGGATTCACATCGAACAAGAACTGTATTTAGAAAGGTTCGTCTCTTATACTAACAGCATGACAATATTCTTCTTTTAATTATGTTTATTTTTTTAAAACAAATTTTAGGTCGGAGGTTTCGTGTACGTAACCAGTGTTTTAGTGGCACTTGAAGGACGATTATCTGAAAATGAACCAGATCCAGCAGTTTTATCTCTTTTGTACATTGTTTTTCATACTATTAGTACTGCAATGAGATTTGAGCCAGCAAATGCAAAATTTTTCCATCATGATATTTGTATGACAAGTTTATGTGATACTTTACGATTGCTTGGATGTTTTTCATCCGTGAAAATTCCATGCTTGTCCGAAACTGAAATGGAAATACCGTCTTCGTTTATTCAGTCCACATATAATAATCTTTTTACTGGCAGTATTCTCGAACCAGAGTAAGAAATCTTATTCTTTAGTGTAAATTGTATTTTATGTATATTTATTTTTTAGATTCCCAAAAGAAATTCCTCCATCTTTATCATACGCTTGTATAGTTCTAAGATTATTGTATGATGTTGCCTTAGACGCTTTCGACAAACCAGGGTTATCTACAAATGTGTTAAATGTAAAGTCGCCATCGTTATCTCGACAAGTTTCCGCTGAAGTAAGTCTTCATATTTTCAATACTGAACAAATGATCATACTGCTTTATAGGCTGCAAGTGCTGGAACGGGCAGAAGATCAACTGTTAATTCATTGAATTTGAATCCACCGGCACCCGATCCAATTGTTGTCCATCCAGGAGTTGTTGTTGCCATGTTACAATTGTTGCCATCCATTGAGGTACATTATATAAACTTCATTTCACTTATTAAATTTAACGATTTTTTTCTTTTGCAGTATAAAGATGATGAACAAATGGCATTAGGCCTACAGTATTATGTTGCAGAAGTTATAAAATCTTTAGTACGAAGTGAACGAAATCAACAAGTTATGTGCGAATGTAGTTTTGTTGGTCAATTACTTGCTGTTGGTAACATTCCTTTGCAAGATGAAAGTCATCCTTTGCATAATGCTCTACAATATATGCTTGAGAGACTTGCGGCGCAAGCACTGGATTCAACTGATTTACGACAATTTTTACGCTTAGGTAAATGAATTTATTTAAATAATAGAAAAAGAACTCGCACCGAACAGGATCAGGAACGAAAACCGGATCAAAAACTACTTTAGTGAACACGAATCCGTTAAAAAAAATTCTTAAACTCTTAACCGGAGCTGAACCGATAGATGTGAACCAGTTCGGAATGGTTCAAAGTCCGTTTGAAGCATTAACTAAAATTTAATATTATTTTGTTAAAAATGTATTAATTTTTTTTAAATTTATATTTATATTTAGCCAAATTTGCGCTAATTTTGTTATTTAATTAATTATTCTAATGGAACATTCATAAAAATCATATACCGGTATAGTCCAAGAGGAAACATGAAAACCAGGACAAAATTTAACCCTATAATGCACAGTAAACCGCGAACCGAATCCTTTAAAAAACATAAACCGGCAATCCGAAAAGTCCGGGTTCAAGTCCCGGCTCAGTCAGATTTTTCAAAAATTAATTCAATAAACTGTTAATTTCAGGTAATCCATTGTGCTGTTTGCCTCTTGGTTCATGTGAGCAAGGCGGCGGCCCTGTTCCACTTACCCGAATCAAAACCCTTGTTTCTATGACAACACCGCGAGATTTCCGTGCACAAAATTCATTCATACTTCCACCTTTCGTGGAATTCGACATGTCTGCTGAAGGCTTCGGATGTTTATATCTACCAAGTGTTGCACCCCAGTCAGCAGCAGCTCCCAGTGTAGTCACTGGTCTTGATTCCAACGTAGTTGGTGGAATTGGTGCAGGAGATAGATTGTTTCCACCACAAACTGGATTAACATATTCAACTTGGCTTTGTGTTGATAAGTTTTCTGATCCAAGAACAGATCCACATTGTGTACGATTGCTGACACTTGTGAGGAATTCTAATGGTGCAAGAGATGATCATTTGATATGTTTGTCATTGGTTTTATCAGCGAGGGATAAAGCGATCATTGTTTCTACGCATGAAACATTGTTCCCACATAGTGAGTACATGTTGTTCATTTATATATTTTAAATTTATATTAGAAATACTGGGTGATTCATCGTAACTTACTTATTTCAAAACGCAATAATGCCCATTTTATGAATCAGAAACTTTTTATTTTATAATGTAGGTACATATCTAAAGTTTTGTTTCACCCAGTTTTCAAAATCATATTAGGTGGACGGTTGACGTAAACGCGGGATTTAAAAAAAAACCCACAAAAAATCACAAGGAGCCAAATCGGGCGAGCGGGCTGGTCACTCCTTCGAAAGTCACGCTGGGTTGCGATCACAGAACATCCATTGGAAAAGTACGACAACTGAAAACACACGCTGCTCCGGGGAACAAAACTTTAAAAGTGCACCTGTCGAATGAGATCACTCCCTCCCCACTACGATCCCTACAGTCTGAATGGCACGCATTTTAAAAAAGCAAGTTATGATGAATCACCTGTATATGCTTATCTACCATGCCTTTTATCCAACTTCAGTGTGGTAGCCACACTATGAGTTATAGATGTTAAAAGGAGTCAAAAACTTTGAAGGTATATTCGATGATGATTCTCAGTCAGATAATTTTTTGAAAATTCTCAAAATCAATGATAGGGTTTTTCAAGTGAACATTATTTAGTGCTACTTGTTGACAAGAAATATATATATATATATATATATATATATATATATATATATATATATATATATATATATATATATATATATATATATATATATATATATATATATATATATACATCTCACTATCAACAGAGCGTCCGTTCAAAAAACCTGAATAGAGCGTCCGGTTGGTGTATATTCCCAATTCATAATCATTGAAGCGTCCGTTCAAACTATCATCTTTGAAGCGTCCGAAATATACGGATTATTACAATTCATCGATTTTTAAGCGTCCGACAGTGTTGCCGCGACTGAACCATGTTACTTCGCGCGTTATATTGGGGATTTGAAATGAAAAGACGGAATTATTATCGGCAAGTTGAATAAATATGACAAAGTTATATGTGGGATACATCGTTTAGATTTTGTTTTAAGATGGTACATTGATTGATTATTTAGCCTATATTTCATGTTGGATTTCTATGCTTATAACTAAGTATAGGTAACAAAAATATAGTGAAAATCGGTCAAATTGTCTGTGATCTGAATTATTTAAATGAAAATTAGCAACAAATGCATTATATGTCAATAATTACTAAATTCACAAATTTGTTGACAACACTATTGATTAGGTTTAAAATTAGAATATAATACTACTTAATGCATTTTATAAATAATTTTTGTTCAAAATTTATTACTTCTGGTTAGGAAATAGTGATTTACCCAGTTATTTTGGTATGGAAAGCTCAAACCGAAAGTAGTACATATTTTTATGTCAATGTTTGTAACGTTAACTACATAAGAGCTATTTATTTTTCCGAATAAATTTGTTTGCTACTTATCGAAATCTTGTTAAGTAGCAATTTGGAAAAAAAAAGTTTAATAATAATAAAAAATTGCTGTAAGCTTTATAGGTAAAAATGTGAAACAGAAATTTTATTTGGAAGAAAAATAATGCTCGACACGACTGTAATTTACCTATTTAAAATCTACTACTCATTATACAGAAAAATAGTAGAAAATTAATCAAATGACATTAGGACATTACAGTACCTATATCAAGCAGTGTTTATTGGGTTTTTAAAAATAGGTAAATATTATTTTCTTACTTTCGTTTGGTTTATAGACAATTTATTTCTCAAATTTGCGCTAGGAAATGAATTTAATTACTTCATGCAATGGTTTTTTTTATTTTACTCTTTTTAAAAAAATAAAATGTACACATATAAAACTACATTTATTTAAAAAATTATAGACTACATTGTAAAGAAACTTCAATATAAAATGTTTTTAACTTGCAATCGCATATTTTATTTTTTAAATTTAAAAAAAATTCGAATAAAAATGTGGTTTGTAGATAACCTAATTAGGGTGTTTTTGTTTTATGTCATAATTTGTAAGACATTAAATGACAAAATTTCATAATTTCAAACAAAAATTTCTATTTATTCTAAATGAAAGTAAAAAAATATTGTATGCAACAGTAAGGAATCTCGGTAGTTACCTTACTTATGTATTTACAGAACTCGGCCACGCCTCGTGGTACAAATTTCACATACGTAAGGTATCAAGTTTCGTTTCCTTACTTGTTACATAAATATCTATTATCTATTTACTAAATAAGGTTTTATTAATTAACTACTTCTTTATTTGCTGTCAAAGCAATAAAATTTTATTTCAATTTCATAAAGATCGGACAAACCTTCTAGATTTAGATATTTAACCCCTACCCTCATGATAGTCCGATCGAATAAAAAATTATATGTATGACCCAATTTAAAAAAAGACTCTCACTTATAATACCATAAGTAGTAGTAGTCTCGTAGTTATGTCGGTAATTTTTCTGGTAGTATTTCGAATGTTCCTTGTGTTTGAATATGAATATTACGAATGCGCATAAAAATACCAGAAAAATAATATTTCTTATTTTATTTCAATGGTATATACCAAGTATTGTTGCAAAAAAACAATTACGGTCATTTGAGTGATTGTTGAATTTAACCCCCAACTCTTTGGACCCGAACAAATTCACACCACACATACCTTAAAATCAGGCTCTTGTGAAAAGAGATCTGCTTGTAAAAATATGTGAAGTTCAGACGAACGGTCTAGGTCTAGATGTTAACCCTCATACCTCAATTTAAATATAATTTATAACCCGATAAATAAAAACTATCTTACTTTAGTTGAGTTCCGTTGAAAAAAAAAAATTACGACTGTTAAAGCGATTGTTTTAGTTTAATCCCCCCCCCTTTCCATCATGATTCGATCGAATTTGAGCATACTTTGAAATCTGACTCTAGTCAAAAAAGACGCGCATGCAAAATTTCATGAGAATCGGACAAACAGTCTAGATCTATAGAGATTACCCCACCTCTAATAGCCCAATAAATTTCAAATATACCTAAAAATGTGACTATAGTAAAAAAAGAGTCTAGCCTCCAAATTTCTAGAGATTCGGACAAATGGTCTAGATTCTATAAGATTTATAATCCGCACCCCTTATGATGTTATGATCGAATTAGACATACTATAAAATCTGACTCCAGTCAAAAGAGACTTGCGTGCAAAATGTCATGAGCATCGGACAAATCGTCGAGATTCTATATTATTAACCCCACCACCTAATGGTCCAATCAAATTAATACATAACTTAAAATCTAAGTTTGGTAAAAAAAAATCTGCATGCAAAATTTCATGAGGATCGGGCAAACGGTGTAGATCTTGATGTTTATCTCTCTCCCCTAATTTGAATATAGTTTATGACCCGATTAAAAAAATCTTTTTTTATTTAATGCATGCGAAGCACGCCGACACTTCCAGTTTAGAAGAAGAAACACACGTTTTTGCCTCCTAGGGAGCAAAAGCGTGGTTTGCTCCCTTTAGTTTAAACAGGGAGTAACGGCGTGCTTTGCGTTCACGTGCGACGAAAAAAAAAGTTTGTTATAAGTATATAAGTTCTTGATAAGCAGAACCACGTAGTAGAAGCGAAAACTACGTACTTTGATATTTTGCTTCATCCTCCAATATCAAGAGAACACGAACACTTCGAACATAACATTTGAAAACATACGTTTCGGTGTTGCCAGTTTGAGGACGCTCGGTAGGCGATAGATTGGATGAAAGTATACTTATACGCCTAGCGCAGCAACGCCACGAGTGAGCGTTCGGCTGAACTAAAAGTATACGGCATGTATACGGCAAATGATAATTCACTATCAATTCGGCGTCCACTAAAATTTTTAGATATGACTACTAGATGGTATTAGGAGCCAATTTAACATGGTGACCAATCGAGCGTCCATATATGGACGCTTCATTGGAGCCGGACGCTCGGTTGATGGAAAATTGTCAATATAAGGACGCTTCAATGATAGTAAGTTGTATATATATATATATATATATATATATATATATATATATATATATATATATATATATATATATATATATATATATATATATATATATATATATATATATATATATATATATATATATATATATATGATAAAATATAGGGTGTTCCATTTGAAATTGAGTAAATTTGATTCTCTGTACTGAACACCCTGTATAAGAACATTAAAAAAAAGTTATGTCAGAACAAAGAGTATAGTTACAGTTGTACAGAAAAAAAAATTCATAATTTTTACTATTAAAATAACTTCAGTACGCCTTTATAAAGCAATACGTGTATTCGGCATTTTTTAGAGAAAAAATTGAATAACTTGGCAACGCCGCGGAAAACTAAAATGAAATTTATATGTTCGTATAGGTAAGTAAAATACAATTCAAAATATATAAAAATATATAGGGTGTTTCATTTAAAAAACGACGAACAATTATTGCCAAGTCGTTATGCAACACCCTGTATATGTGAAAATAATTTTAACTTATGCTCTTTGAGTATATGAAAAATTCTGTTAAAAAATTGATGCTGTATTTTTAACGACAAGGGAGATATCGACGACGGGCATTTCGATGACTCACCCTGTATATATATATATATATATATATATATATATATATATATATATATATATATATATATATATATATATATATATATATATATACATACATATATTGTTATTGAACGTTAGTTAAGTGATTAAATAATTTATTTCAATATTTAAAGATTTCTTGTCGGCGAGTGTTTACTTGAACTGTATGTTTAATTTGCGAATTTTTAAAGAATAATTCTTTTTGATTAAGAATCAAGTCATCGAAATGTTTTGACCGTTTTTAACATCCTGTATATTACCATGTGTGCTGCCATCAGCCGTGAATTTACGGGTACTCAAGATTATTTGTACGTACGACACATTAGAGATTTTTGTGCAATTACATGGAAATGTGACCTGACTGGATTCGAACCTGAGTTGTCACTTAACGCAGTCGAGTATGTATCTATACATCTGTGAGTCTGCCATATCCAAATTGGATGAAAGGTGTGGCAGTTATTTATTTTCTATCTATATTTACGTAGAAACTGATTTAGAGTAGTTGATAATTTATTAATATTTTGTAAGATATAGGTGAGTGGGAACCAGAAGGCACGGGTGAATATGGAGCAAGAGTTTGGTGTCCTGATCTTCTACAAGAAGGACAATGGCATCATTTGGTGTTAGTATTAAACCGAGCAGTATTAAAAAATTCATCATTCTCTTTGTACTTGGATGGTCAACACATGCATACACAAAAACTTCACTACATCTCCCAAAATCCGGGTGGAGGTGTTTCTAATTTAACAGTCGCTTGTTCAGTGTACGGATTTATTGGAACGCCGCCTGCATGGAGAAGATATTCTAGATTATGTTGGAAGCAGGGTGTCGCACATTTAATTGAAGAAGTATGTTTATATTTTATATTTTTAAATTTGTTTTAATATTAATTATTTTATTAGGTATTAAGTCCAGTAACAGTAAACAGTATTTACCAACTTGGTCCTCACTACATGGGTTCTTTACAAGCTCCTAAATTAACTGATCCCGAAATTGTGGCAGCTTTAGTAGCTGAAGAAAAAGTGATGTTTGGTTTAAATGCCAAAGCTATGAGTCAATTGACTTTGGCCAAGATTCGGAAAGTGTACAGTCGTATAGATAATAAAACAATCGCAAAACAATTAGGAATGTCTTCACATGAAAATGCAACACCGATTCGTGTTTTGCATAATTCGGCTGGGCATTTAGCAGGAGCGGCTCGTACTCTTGGAGGAGTTGTAGTTGGTTATCTCGGTGTTAGAGTATTTTGTCCTCGTCCTGTCTCAGCAATGGTAAGTTTAATTTACATTTATTTATAAACATTTCAATTAATTGTATTATTTGGTTTTAGGTCGACACAGTTGGTGGTTGTTCTGTTTTATTGGGTCTAATTGCAATGGCACAAGATGTAGAAAGTTTATATGCAGGAGTGAAAGCTTTAGTTTGTGTTGTCCGAAGTAATAAAGCAGCACAAGCTGAAATGGATCGTCGAAGAGGTTATCAAACACTAGCAATGCTGTTAAGAAAGAAAAGACCGCTGTTAAACTCGCATATTCTTCACCTTGCATTTAGTCTCGTTGGAACTGTGGACAGTGGACGAGAAACTTCTGCTATACCCAATTTAACTGCTTTCCAAGTAAAGATAAATATTAATCGTTAAAAATAAATATTAAACTTAATTTATATTTCAGGATTTATTGTGTGATTTAGAAGTATGGCATGAAGCACCAGGTGAATTGCTTCGATCACATTTAGAACATCTGTATGAATTAGCTGCTGAATCAAGTGAAAAAAGAAATAACATGTGGATTATGCGCGATTTACAAGTAAGTTATACAAAGTCATAACGAATCTCATGAAAATAAATTTAAATTATCGTGTTTTACAGCTAGTAATAAAACTCCTGCACATCGTTCCCGAGGTTCGTCATCAAGCTTCTCGTCAAGTACTTTTTTCATTACTATCCGTTTTACTTGGCGGTCAACCACGACCCTCTGATTTATTGTGGTTCGGTCAATTTGTTGCTTCAACTTTGCCAGTTCCTGCAGTTATAGAAAAATCTCTTTCTCTCCGAGAAGCAGATGCAGACCGCGATGGAGAGGGGGAACACATTCTTCTTCGAAATCGATGTCTACAACTTATGCATGCGTTGCTATTCACACCTAGAAATACTGTCAGCTTAATGGTTTGTGACGAACTTGTAAAAACTCTGGGATTTGACTGGGTGTTATTGTTCGTACAAGCACATTTGCATCCCACTACAGTTGTTTGGGGTTTAAGAATTTTAGTTGTTCTTTGTTCAACACCTGCACTGATGAATAGATTTCGAGAAGGTAGCAGCAATGGTGGTTGGTTACGAGGAACGGAATTAGTTTCTCATAATAAGATGGTTGTGGTCTTGGGATATCAGCATGGCAATTCTCATGGAAATGAAGTAAAATTGGAAGCTTTACATATCCCTGGGTTTCAACATTTGTCGTGGTTATTACCAGCGCATCTTGATGTCCCAGAAACTTATTTTTTGTTAACAGCGTTGATGATGGGACAACCTGTAAAACTATTACCAGCAGATTCAAAATTAAATTTGGATACAGTTTGGGCCTTTTTATGGGGTGTACCTCTAAATAGTCAACCCGTCAATAGCATCGCTCCCAGAATAATTATTTGCGCAGAAGCTGTTGTGATTTTATTGTCAATGGCTCGAGCGATGATACATAAGGATCAAGCAATTTTACCAGACTGGTTGAAAAATCATGCTGTGTCTATAATTCAAGTTCTGTTTTCATTATACCACAATCTTCCTGATTTTATGCCGGTTTTTATGTCTGCTGAAGTACTTGGAGCTTTAGCCGGAACTCTGTTTCCCCCGAAAGCAACCTGTGACAGTGCAGAGAGCAGTGGAGCTTCAACACCAGCCAATGAAGAACCTGAACCAATGGTTCTTATTCGAACGCCTAGCGAAGAATCTCCACTTAGCACACATCCAGCAAGAAAATTCATCATAGATTTTATTCGAGTAATTGCTGTTGATTCTCTAAGTTTGTCAGTGTCTGGAAAAACAGTCCCTGTAATTGATCTGATTCTTGATGCTTATCCAGAAAATTCTACTGTGTCACAGCAAACTTGTTACCAAACAGAAGTTTTGTGTACTCTGATGGATCATTTACTAGCTGCAGATATGTTGGTTGGTGACCAAGCTGCAATTCCAATCGTACCTTTACCGAATGCACATGTCCAAAATATTGCCCCAAATGTGTTTTATTTAACAGCTAGAATTGTGGATAAATTATGGCAAGGGTCATTAACAAAAGATCCTCATGAAATATTTGATTTTGTTGTTAAGTTAATTGGACAAGCCAAACGAAGGCCAGGAAACTTTTCAATTGAAGGATTGCATCATTGTTTAAATAGATCAATTCTGTTTTTGTTATCGAGACCTACAGATTCTATAGCAGATCAAATGTCAGTTTTAGAAGCACTTCATAAACTTACCACCAATAGATTAATCGTATTTGGTGCTGGTAATCATGAATTAGATTTTATTGGTTGTCTTACTTATTGTCTTCTTCAACTAACATCTGATATGAAAATCATGCTCGATTCTAATATGCGAACAGTTTGGCATGTAATCCCGTCGACAGAATTAGAATCTAGAGATGAACGTCTAAACCAACATCAAGGCCGTAATTTAATGGCAGGAGCTGCCCTTCGAGTTTGGGAAGAACTTTACGCGTGTAAGAAACCTGCTATTGAGGAGGTCTTCAAAGTTACTATGGCATCTCCAGCTGCAAATGCTAAAGCTCCTGATTTAGTTAGTGTCCGAGAACAAGTTTGCGAAGCTGCAACAAGATTATGGTTAAATTATGTGGATGGGGAAAGAAAAGCAACTTATCGTGTACCTTGGGAACTTCACAATCAAATACAATCAAAAATTCACAAAGTAACGGGAGGATTAACACGATTAGCTAGCAGAACAAAAGTAAGAAAAGAAGAAGTTACAAGAGTAAAAATTAGAATCCATAAAACTCAAGCTGAATCGTGGATGATCACTCATGTCAGTTTGATTAAGTAAGTTGTTAAATAACAATAAAAGAATTTGCATTAATGTTGTATTTATATTTTTGCAGAGAATTGGCAGAAATGCGGCGTGCACAACATTTAAATACTACACAACATACACAACGATACGTTCATCAAGAATGGCTGCAAACAGAAACCGAACTAACTCGCGAAAGAGGGCTTTGGGGACCACCAACTCCATGCAATTTGGATAAATGGATGCTGGACATGACTGAAGGGCCTAGCAGAATGCGGAAAAAAATGATGAAGAATGATCTCTTTTATCTGCACTATCCATACCGGCCTGAACATGAAAAAGGAACTTTAAAATACAAGGTATTTATGACTTGAAACAAACGAAATCATTTACTTGGCATATTTTCATTTAATACATTCTTCATTATAACATTAATTTACATATTTATCACATTTTATAGAATAAATTATGGCATGCAAAACAAATTATTAGAGAAAATCGGGTAACGGGTAACAAGTTAAAACATTTACGGGAAATTACAATTACTTAATTTTTAACAACAAAAACATCACAGTATAACATTCATTATTTACTTAAATACACTAATAACAATAAATTAATGTTCTCTGTTAATAATATCTTCGATGTGCAGTTTATGTTTATCAATTTCATCTTCATGATGTTTAATTTGATTCTGATGAAAATGAATTTTATGAAACATTTCATCACTCATATTTTCGTCGAAGGTTTCTTTATTATTTCGTAGTATGTTTGAATTATTTACTTTTTTCTCCCTTTGTTGACTCGATGACGCTTGTAACAACAAATGTTTTAATTCTTGTTGAGCAATTTGTTTTTGTAGTTCGGCAGTTTCTCGTTGTAATTTCGCAGTTTTTAATTGTTCATCTATTATCATCATTCGTTTCTGATGTTCTTTATGTTTTGATTCGAACAATGATTGTAAAAATTGAAACTCTTCGACATCGTTTATTTTTCGTTTACTTTTATTATTATTGTTTGTATTATTGTTTTCACTGACTTCTGTTGGATGTTGAGTGTGGCAAATATTTGTTAAGATATTTAAAATTGTTTCATGTTTATTTGTGAACTGAAGTCGTGATTGAGAATTTATCACAGCTGTTAAAGAAGACAATGATCCATCTGAATCATCCGCGACAAAATCTTTAATCTTTTGTTGTTCGTCGTTATCATCTTGATCATCTAATTCTTGTTTTACTTCTGTCTCACAAAAATATGTTGGAATGTTGTCTTGCTCCGAATTTTCCGAACTAGAAAATGAAATGTCCTCTTCTTCATGAATGTTTCTATGAGCTATTTGCATTATCTTTAATACTTCTTCGGATATGTTGCTCATTTTTCTTACTTGTTGCGTATCGTTTTGACTTTTAGATCTTATTTTATAATCTTGTAATTCAGATCGGGCTTGTTTTTTCATTCGTTGCCATTGTTCTTTTAATCGAAGAATATCACGATCAGTTCCAACTTTGGATATAAATTCTTTATGGATGTCTTTCCACACATTTGTTTTTATTGTTAAAGAATACTGATCTGCCTTTTTGCTTTCCAAAATATTTATATTGTGACCACATAATTTTAACAACAGAATCTTTTCTTCAGGTGTCCAATTTTGAGTTCTTTCTCTCTTCTTGTGCGATGTCATTTTTAATTTGGTGAATCACTTGAGAAATTCATTTATTGTTGATATTCATTTTTTCTTTATTGCTGACATTATTGATTAATATTATAAGAAAAAATTATTAATCAAATATATCCAATTATTCTTTTTAATAACATTTCTACGATGACATTCTATTCCGTAAGCTATAATTACTAAAAAACAGAGCTTTTACTTTGATATTGATTAGTAGAGGAAGCATTCGGTACTACAAGTAGGTGTGGCTTAGAGGGTGTCTAAAATTTTTGCTATTGATTAATCAGCAGAGCAGTGTAGAGGCGCCAACTTTTGTAAATTTTATGTGAGACATGTAAATGTATTTCTGATTTCGTATTTAAAATCTCTCTATTCTAATTTTGTAATTTTCAATACGATTTTTTATTTATGAAAATAAGCATTTTGATGAGGTCGAATTTATATGGGATAAGAATATAGAAACATTTCTAGGATGCAGTCATATAAGATATAAGTTATTTCTCTACTCCACTAGTACCGACACCTTAGGAATCATTTTTGAAAATTAAAAACTGAATATTTTTTATAATAAGTATTTTTATTCTTTCTAGTGGAATTCTTCCAGAAATTCTTGTTAATATTAAATAAACTTCTCTGGAACTTATTGTACACATCAATTTTGAATTATTTCTATTAACACAAACTAATACATTCTGTAAAAGCGGTATTAAATAATTGTTTTTCTTGTTAGGATTAAATAGCATTACTAGTGTTTTGCAGAGTCTTAATAATTTTATAAAATATACATACTTATTTTAAGTATTTTTCCATAATAATTATTATCATCAGATTTTGTTTTCTTTGTTAAAAGTGCACTTTACACATTTATTTGTCATAGGTTGCAACATGTTTCCACAGTAAAGAATATTACACACTTGTTAAACACCGCGCTCTTGGCGTAAGTGAACTTACAGAGCCAGAAAGAAGTGATAGTATTTCAGAAGAAGTGGCTCCAATGCCAATAGCACCTTTACCTCCTCTAGCTCGACTTAAATCAGAACCAGATGATCAACAAGATGATAACGAACAAGAAGAGGAACCTTCTCCGCCGCCAGACAATCAAACACTTCTCCGTTTACTCCAAGAAAACGAAAAGATTAGTCACATGTTCCGTTGTGCTCGCATTCAGGGTTTAGACACAACAGAAGGGTTGCTATTATTCGGCCAGGAACACTGTTACGTTGTTGATGGCTTTACTCTTTTGAAAAGCCGTGAAATTCGTGACATTGAAAGTTTATCTATTGAGTCGTACGAACCAATTTTACCTAATCCTGGTTCGCCTAGGAGATCCAGAGCTATGAGGCAGTGTTCCAAATTTTCTTATGAAGAAATTAGAGAAGTTCATAAACGTCGTTATCTTTTACAGCCTATGGCTTTAGAAGTTTTTAGCGACGACGGGCGCAACTACTTGTTAGCTTTTCCAAGAAAAGTTAGAAACAAAGTGTATCAACGATTTATGGCTACAGCAACTAGTATTGCTGATAGCGCGCAGCAGTCTGTTGCTGGTCAGAAAAGAACTGCCAATGTGGAACAAGCAGCTGGATTGCTATCGAATCTTATCGGCGAAACTTCTGTCACTCAGCGTTGGGTGGTAAGTATCTACATAATTCTCGTTTGACGTCCTCTTATTATTAGTTTTTTATCTTTCAGCGCGGTGAAATATCCAATTTCCAGTATCTGATGCATTTAAATACATTAGCAGGAAGATCATACAATGATCTGATGCAATATCCTGTTTTCCCATGGATACTTGCAGACTATGATACAGAAGAGTTAGATTTAACTGATAGTAGAACATTTAGGGACTTTGGTAAACCGATGGGTGCCCAAAGTCCTGACAGACTAGAACAATTCAAAAAACGTTTTAAAGTAAGCAAATTAATATTATTTTTCAGTACTTGGAATAACTTATGTTAATTATTATTCATAGGAATGGGATGATCCACATGGTGAAACGCCTCCTTACCACTATGGCACCCATTATTCAAGTGCAATGATAGTTTGTTCGTATCTCGTTCGGATGGAACCATTCACACAACATTTTCTTCGATTACAAGGTGGACATTTCGATCTTGCTGATAGAATGTTCCATTCTGTAAAAGAAGCGTGGTTGTCGGCATCAAAACACAACATGGCTGATGTGAAAGAACTTATACCAGAGTTCTTTTACCTACCAGAATTTCTAGTCAATTCAAATAGATTTGATTTAGGAGCAAAGCAAAGCGGCGTAGCATTGGATGATATTGTGTTACCACCGTGGGCAAAACAAGATCCAAGAGAATTTATTCGTGTACATAGAATGGCTTTGGAGTGTGATTACGTTTCGCAGCATTTACATCAGTGGATCGATTTGATTTTTGGCTGCAAACAACAGGGACAAACGGCAGTTGATGCGGTTAATGTTTTCCATCATTTATTCTATGAAGGCAATGTTGATATTTACAAGTAAGTATTTCTAACATTTAATTTAATTATACTTATATATAATTTATTTTTATAGTATTGATGATCCTTTGAAGAAAAATGCAACAATTGGTTTTATTAATAATTTCGGTCAAATTCCTAAACAACTATTTAAGAAGCCGCATCCTTGCAAAAAAATGGGAGGTTCAAATAATCGAACTTCAGTTATTGATACTGGAGCCCTTGTACAAGCTTTATCTGTACCTAGTCCAGAAAAATTATTCTTCCATCATTTAGATAATTTGCGACCATCGCTTCAACCCATTAAAGGTATGTTTATGGTTTAAATAAAGCAGAAAGGTTTTTTTAATAATATAATTTATATTTTAGAAGTGAAAGGCCCTGTTGGACAAATATTACATACAGATAAAGCGATATTAGCCGTTGAACAAAATAAAACTCTGATGCCACCGTCTTATAACAAATATGTAGCATGGGGTTTCGCAGATCATTCGTTGCGTGTAGGACATTATGACAGCGATAAAGCTCTATTAGTTTGTGAATCAGTTGTACAAAACATAGGGGAAATCGTCTCATGTGTATGCCCTTCTCCAAAGTTGATTGTTACAGCTGGAACTAGCTCAGTAAGATAAATTTATCTTATTCCATAGTAGTCTTGCAATTTGAATGAAATTATCTTTGTGCAGGTGGTGACGGTATGGGAATATGATTCCCGTCGAAAACATCTCCGTGTAAAACAAAATCTTTATGCGCATACAGACGCTGTAACTTGCTTAGCTGCTAGTCCGGCATATAATGTAATAGTGTCTGGGTCTCGAGATTGTACCGCAGTCGTGTGGGATGTTTCTCGAACAGTATTTGTTCGGCAATTACGAGGTCATGCAGGACCTGTAGCTGCCGTCGCAGTCAACGATTTAACGGGCGATATTGCAACTTGCGCGGCGACTTGGTTACATGTCTGGAGTATAAATGGAGACCAACTAGCCATGGTAAATACATGTGTAGGAAGAGCTGATCGAATGCAACAAATTCTGTGTGTGGCATTTTCTCAAAGTCACGAATGGGATGCACATAATGTTATTATGACCGGATCCACCGATGGAGTAGCTAGGATGTGGTCAATGGATTATGTGCAAGTTCCAATTGATGATGACACCCAAGTTATTTCAAAAGATGATCGCGCTAGAACAACTTCTACTTCCCATGACTCAAATACGCCTGAGCGCCCTCATCGCCCAACTCCTTCAGCTTTACACGGCCGTCTAGTCAAACAAATCCATGTGTCAAGTTCAGAAGGAGCTGGGCTACTTGTGAAAAGTGGCTCTGAATCATCTCTTTCTGAAGATGGTTCTGCTAGGCATGGTTCTGCCGAGCGAGAACGGTCATTAGAAGGAAGTGCTAAAGAGTGGCAACGCGAACAACAAGATGAAAAAGACGTCTGCAGTGATAATGAAGACACCTTACCACCAGCACCACCTGCTGGGGATGCTGTAGTTAGAAGAAGACGATCAAGAGTCAATACTGTATTTAGGAAGAGTGAAGGCGGTAGTAGTGCGGATGGTGCTACTCTTGAAGTTTGTAGTTTTGATGATTCAGCTGGAAGCAGTTTGAGAACGAGCAAGTCGGATACAAGTCTTACCGACTCGTTTGTCGTTGTGCCGGACACAAGAAAACGACCTATTAATCCTCAAAACATTCTTAGAAGCGGTAAAATTTATCACCAATTAACAAAGTTTTGAACTTATAATGTTTTTATTTATTTACAGGTTTTAGATGGCAACGTCAATTAGTATTTCGTAGCAAACTGACTATGCATACTGCTTATGATCGAAAAGATAATGCCGAACCTGCATCTGTTACTGCTTTATCTGTTTCCAAGTTAGTAAAAATTTTGCATTCAAATGTTACTGTTTTTTCATCGTATATTTTAATATTTATACATCTATCACGTCTTTTACCCAACTTGGGAGTAATAGCCTCACATGTGTAATCGATGTAGATATACCGTGTTTGTGGTCACCTATAGGCAACTTATGATTATTTTATTTATTTTCAGAGACCATCGCAGCGTGTACGTAGGCGACGCCAGGGGCCGAGTGTTCTCCTGGAGCGTTTGCGAAGTCCCTGGTCGAGCAGCAGATCACTGGTTAAAGGATGAAGGCGCTGATTTCTGCGCTGCATGTAGCGTACGTTTCACCCTTTACGAACGCAAACATCACTGCCGCAATTGCGGTCAGGTGTTTTGCTCTCGCTGCAGCAGATTCGAGAGCGAAATCTCACGTCTTCGCATCTTGAAACCTGTCAGGGTCTGCCAGAGCTGTTACGCAGCCTTGCGAAACTCTAATAACGGAAATGGGAATCATGAAGTCGCGAATACTTAAGCGGAAGTAATACAAGGTAAGGTAGGTAACGCAGAAAAGCAGTTTTATTTAGGAAGTAGTTTAAATTTGAACTATTTTCCTTAGTTTTAAGTTTTAAAGTGTGTAGATGCTTGTCAACCTCGTATGTAGGTAATGTCCGGTATTTTTATCGTCGGTATTGTTTATATAATGGCAGAAAAGATAACAGTGCGGTTGTGCGGTTAAGAATTTTTTAAATATTTTACTTCTCTAACAGTCTAATCATATTGAGAAAATAAATTTTATAATAAAGTATTAGAACAAGTATTCCAAGATATTAAGAATTTAAGCTTAATTTTATTCACAATTTCTCATATATTTTTAATAAATAATGATAATTATTATATACTTACCTTCCATTTTGGAATGCACTGTATTTGGGTTTAGTTTTTTATACAACTTTTCTGCGTTTTATACAAATTTACCTAATAAATCAGCCTTCAACTTCTCGCTAAACGATATGTGAGTCTGTTTATACGATGTACGCTGCCATTTAATGGAAATACATTTCAATTATATTTGTTACATAAAAATAGACTACGTGTAAAGTTATTTTATAGAGAGCTGTGTACAACTGATATCTTTATCTGCTGAATTATTATTTTTCATGAGAAAATTTCTAATAAATAGTGTAATATAATGTAGCGAAGTAGGTAGATAAAAGACAGTAAATAGTGTGAATATTTAGCGCTCGAAAAAGAAAAAAACGGAAAACGTTAATCACTGAAATTATTTATTAATTGATTTATTTGTTTTAATTTCATTTTTTATACACTGCACGGGTCGGGCACATTCTTTGTTATTTTTAAGATAAAAGAGGCTGTGAGTACATGAACATTTGTTTACTCGAAAACCAAAATGTGTACATGAAATTTTATGTAATTTTATTATGTTTTCAATTGATATTCAGTTCTTCTTACGTTATTTAATTTTATGACGATTTCAATTTATTTATTACTTCTCAGTCTATTATTAATTTATTAAATTATATTTTAATCATTTCATAATTTACTCACGATTGGATGAGTTGAATTAGTTGGCAATAAATTTTGAAGATAATTTTAAGATCAAGAGTATTTACAAGTTTAATATTTTTATATTTATAAAATGTATACATTATCAAAAGAGACATAGGAATTATAAAATCTTGTAGAATTTTTAATTTTCTAAATCTTTAAATATGACACAAAAATAAAATTTTAACATACTAATTTGTTAATGAAGTAATCTTCAAATCTTCTATTACTCTTTATATAACGAAATGTACAGAAATATTAAATAATTGAAATAATTCCTATGATCATTTGAAGTTCAACGGTGCAATAAAAGTATTAACATCAGTTGACAGATTTGCCCTCGCAATTTATTGCAGTTTTAAATATAATAATTTCAAAATAATCTCATTATAAATATAAGTAAACAAATAAATTTTTAAATATAATTTATAGACTTAATATCAGATAAATAATATTTTGTGTAACATTAAAAATTTTACGCTGATATAAAAAATATTAATTTCATAAAAAATATGCATTTATGTATTACATGAGTATATTTAACTGATATTTTTAATCATATATATATATTTTTTATTGTTATTCATGTTTATTGAATTTCTATTTTCTTTTGCAATTAATATTAATTAAGCAAAAAAAGTGTTGTTAAAAATTTAATGTGTGTTATAAAACAATTAGTTTGATTGTTAAATATGTATTAATGCGTTGTAATTAGCAACATCAAGCACCACACAATACGACAATATAATCTTGTAGCACTGATGTGCATTCCAGTAACCCGAATATAATAAGTATGTTTTATATGTATGTGATATGAAGTTATATTATTACGCGCGCAATGTGTACACGTATACCTGCTAATAAACATACTTGTATACATTTGGCGTATCCAGAACTGTATATATATATAAAGAATAATAAATGTGAGTAGATTATTTTTGCCTTGTTCCATTATAAACAGATTTAATTTTACCACCATCACCACCAAAACTATTATCGAACAATCAATGAATTTGTGACTAATTAACACTAAATCTGAAAACTAATTTTGTTCCATATAGAATATGAAAAGTAGAAGACTTGTTTTAAAAGAATAATTTTGAAAAAATATGAAGTACAGAATTCATAGAAAAGCAAGAATATTATAACAGTAGGTATATTATTATAGAAGTAGTGAAAAGTTACCTTTATTAGAAGTAGTCTTCAAAATATGGATATTCCATTTAACCGACATCGTAGCTCTTATGGCAATTGAAATCTGTATAAAGAAATAAACTGTATAAAAGTAATCAAGGTATGTTAAAGAGAAACAATTTGTTGAAATATATGTTTATTACATTTAAAAACCACAACATATAAGTTAAAATTTGAATAACAACAATAATACTTCATTTACGTTTTGCGGGTGGGATCAGCCATTGGTACACCACATAGTGCATTTACTTCTGTACATGCGAATAATTTCATTTCTTCTTCTTTAGTTCTGGGAGTACAAGAGGTGGAAGTTTGATTGTTTGCAGTTAAATTTAAATTAAGTTCAGTAGGACGAACTTCACCTGCTTCTACGGCGTGTTCTACTTCGGACGGTTGATACTGAGTGTAATAACGGCTAGTAAGTAGATTACAAAGCTGAAAAAACAAACAAAATATACTTAACAACAAATAGATAGAATATTTGCGCAGTATTATATACAGTAACATACATTCATAAATTTAGTTCTGTTTACTTAGGTTCGAATTCAGTCAGGTACTCAATTCAGTTTAACTGCATAAACATTTCCACTATCAATCATGAGTAGGAGTACCCGTGAGTTGACGGCTAGTAACCGCACATACGGTATAATATATTTTCCGATGACTCACATACTCACAACAATATGTAAAGCTACCACACCCAAATTGGATAAAAGGCGTAATCGATAGATAGATATTATTTAAACTTTCACAAAAATTTACCATTTTTCGAACCGTTTTTTATTTCCCGATAAAGTATTTGATGAGTTTTCTATTAAGTGAATAATATCGCTTCAAATTTAAAAAATAACTTTTGCGATATTTCTTATATTCTTATAAATAGTTCATCGAAACTAAAAGTGGACAGACCAATTCGGAAGTTATTTCTTACTTCATGAATACCATCCAAAGCGAGTAAGGCATCCCGATTGATTTCGATGTTAGGAATGGCTTTAGAGAGAACTTTGTGATATTGCAAAAGTTTCAAACGTGACAATGACATGATGCTGTGCGCGTGCTTAAGTTCTGCAAAAAGCCTTTCAGGACTCTAAAAATGAACAACAATAAAATTTAACACACATTATTATTTATTGTCTTTCATACATACCTCTGTTACTAAAATACTTGAATCGCCACTATCCCATTTATGCGAAAACTTATTACTAAGTTTGTTAAAAGTTTTAGTAGATATTTGTGATTTCACTGGTACGAAATTATTTTTAGTTGTGTAAACTTCTGGGTGTTTTTCTATCATATTTTTTTGCATATGTGCATTAACTAAACAAATATTTTCTGTCTTTGAAGGTGGATTAGGATATTCCTAAAATATAAAAAAATAATTTATTATGTTTATATTTTGATTATGAGATAAATACCTGAGGACTCTGTAAATGAAGAGCAAATCTTGTGACATAGGAGATATCAACATTTGTTGGATACCGCATTAAATGCATAAGACAAGCCGTATAATCTCCACTTAATACTAAAATAAACAGAAATTATTATTTGTAAATAAATAATTACTTGTTTTAATTACATTGTTTCCGAATAGCAACTAACATAGCAACTACAATATAATGAACAAACTTAAAATCTTCTCCTCTGGAAAATATTGCGTCCCATAAAACTAATAAATCTTGAAGAGGAAATTCACGTCCAAATAATAATCGCAACCAACGACTAAAACAAATAATCACAAATAATATTATAATAAGTAATGTATTATGTATTTTTCTTACATGCCAAATAGAGGTAAAGTAATGTCCAGACTTTTTAAATGTTCACATAATTCTGGATCAACCTTTTGAAGCAATTGATCTCGAATTGAATTTAATTGAGCTACAACTTCATTTTCTGTTTCACGACTATCACTGGGACTCTAAAATGGATACATAATCATATTTGTTAAATATAATTTAAAATGTAAGTACTTCTACAGATGATGGATTGGATGGGAAATATCCAGTTGATGTTGGTGCCACATTGTTAATATGATAACAAGAGGACATTGCACTCATTAATGCAACAAACAAATTACTAAAATTATGTTAATATTAGTTAAAACTTTTATCTTATTTTTTAATTGTTTATTTACTTACTATCCATCTTCTTCTAAATAATTTGGGTTTAAAATCTCTTTAATAATGTCACTAAAAATATATATATTTTAATAAATACCTATATAAATTTATAATTAAAAAAAAAAAATTTCGCTTACTCAAGACAAGCTTGTTCGTTAGTATGTAACATAGCTTGATGGTCACAGTGCAAAACGAAAAGTAACGGAGCTAATAATTCATGCATTCCTTGTCTATAACACATAATAGGATGTTGTCGAGCATAAATAAATAAAATTGAGACCATTATTTCTTGTATCACAGGTTTTCTAAAAAAGTCTACTCCTGGGAATGTTCGAACTACATCTTGTTTAATAACAGAGCGTAGTTCTTCGTCACAAAAATGTCTGTTCCAAATACTCTGCAAAATGTTATCAGCAATAAAAATTGATGTTGCTAAGTTAAGTTTTTGCTTACGTTATCATTTTGTGAAAGTGGATCATCATTGAACGTTTTATTATTCCACGGATCACATGATAATTCTTGTTTTATGTTATTATATGCAATTCGTAATTGTGCTAAATCATCAACCCATTTTGATGAATCTTCTGGTAATACTTTTAAAAGAATGAACCAACAAAGACTTCGAAATCGTGAAGCGCGCAAGTGACCGAATAATGCATTTCTACGTAAATCTTCTAAACTATGAGCATTGAATAATTGACGCCATTCTTCCCTATATAAATGTATTTTCAACTTTGTATAAAATATTAATATAGCATTAAAATCAAAATCTTACTCATATTTTTGAATTGAAGCTTCAGAGCATTGTTGCGAGACTCCAACTGTAACTTCTTTTTGTTCTGTTAAAAAATAAATGAAATAAATTACTGATATGTGTTCCTTTAATTGTAAAGTTATATATTTATATTACCCATAGTTAATTCACTTCACTCTACATATTTACATTTATCGAAAAAATAATTATTAACCAAATCTATAGGTTATAATTCTAATTGTCAGTGTCAGCAGTCAGCTGTCAGAGTTGACAGTTGTTTAACTTTCGCGCATGTATCAAACTGCGCATGTGTACTTTTTGATAAATTTAAATTATTAATATTTTAAAATTACAAATGTAAATATAATCCAAATTAAAATGTATTTATGTCAATTTTTCAACAATGTTTTGTTAAATATATACTATACATTTTGAAGACTTATATAATGATCTAAATCTAAATTCAAAGCATCCAGTAATGTTTGACATTTTTGGAAAGATTTAAATTTGACGAATAGGAGTGGGACGATTGGTTCAAATGAGACGTGCACGTGTAGAAGTGAAAGTTAATCGCTTAATTAATATACCAAGGACGTGCATAGCATTTTTATTTTGTTTACAATGGACGCTCGTATCTTGTAGATAATATTAATTACATTTAATAGTAGCGGGTATCGTCTTTATAAATAAGGATTTATGTGTGTGTAACCTCACTTTTTCTTGAACTTTAGGTAAGAAATTGTTCAGTGCATGATGTAATTTCAGCTTATATTTCAAAAGAAACCTTATACTGTGTTGTTGTTTCAGTATTTGTTGCACTTTAAGTGAAGAAGTATGGTTGCTCCAAAGGAATTGAATTCGCCGACAGAAATGGAGTTAATAACACCTGTAGAAGACCGAAAGAGTATTACAGAAGAAGATAATGGAAAGGTTAAAATGAAAAAACAGCTTGGTCTTCTGGAAGGAGTGGCAATTATTTTGGGAATCATATTTGGATCTGGTTAGTTCAGAATAGTTAAAAATTTTAACTTTTAAAAGTAGTTTCTATGATTCTAACTGCTTAATTTAATTTCACAGGAATTTTCATATCTCCAAAAGGTGTTATTCAAGAAGTTGATTCTGTTGGTTTATCGTTAGTTATTTGGGTTTTATGTGGAGTGTTGTCTTTAATCGGTGCTTTATGCTATGCTGAACTTGGAACATCGATTCCAAAATCAGGTGGTGATTATGCTTACATTTATGAAGCATATGGACCTTTACCTGGATTTCTATACTTATGGGCAGCTAATTTAATTTTTGTGTAAGTCATATTAATTATATTTGTGTTATAAAATGTAAAATTTATTTTTTATAGACCAACTACAAACGCTATAATGGGTTTAACATTTTCAAAATATGTTATTCAACCGTTTTTCCCACAGTGCGATCTTCCTGATGAAGCTGTAAGAATATTTGCGACATTAACTATTTGTAAGAATTTAAATACTTAAACCTTATTTTGTATAAAATATAAATAGATACAAATTTATAGGTTTCTTATCATGGCTAAACAGTGTGGACGTCAAAACAACTAGTAAAATGCAAAATATTTTTATGTTTTGCAAAGTGGGTGCTCTTATTGTAGTTATAATTGCTGGTCTTGCATGGATGGGTCTTGGTAATACTACAAATTTTGAAAATGCATTTGAAGGTAGCTCTCGAAATCCTGGTAAAATTGCCAAGGCTGTGTACTCAGGAATATTCTCTTATTCTGGTTGGAATTATTTAAATTTTATGACTGAAGAATTAAAGAATCCTTATGTGTAAGTATGAAACATGTTTTAAAACGGAGTATGAATTTGATGAATTTGTTTTATTTTAGAAATCTACCAAGAGCAATCTATATCTCTCTGCCAATTGTAACTTCAATTTATGTTCTGGCTAATATGGCCTACTTAGCAGT
The DNA here is from genome assembly GCA_947534325.1 of Agonum fuliginosum. Taxonomy (NCBI): domain Eukaryota; kingdom Metazoa; phylum Arthropoda; class Insecta; order Coleoptera; family Carabidae; genus Agonum; species Agonum fuliginosum. The sequence continues at coordinate 13,574,073 of OX384038.1, read as the reverse complement.
TTTAACTCCTGAGCAGATGATGTCATCAGATGCCATAGCTGTGGTAAGATAAATGATAACCCAGATTTCCAAACCATCTACTAGATTAATATAAATAAATATTTTATTGCAGACTTTCGCCAGCCACATCTTTGGAAATTTTGCGTGGACGGTGCCGATCATGGTGGCTATATCAGCTTTCGGAGGATTGAGTGTGCATATCATGACATCATCTAGAATGCTTTTTGTTGGTGCTCGTAATGGGCATTTCCCTGAGGCATTAGCACATTTGAATGTAACAAAATGCACCCCCATCGCCTCACTATTTTTCCTGGTGAGTCACAAAAATTCTTCTATTCCAAAAATTATACTACAATGATATTCCAAATTTAGCTTTTTGATATTCATTGAGAGTATATAAAAAAAACTTTATCTACGACTAATGTATAACATTAAATGTGTGATGTTTGCTACATAATACCATGTAATAATCCCGTAGAGAATAATACCAGTATTCCCTCCTCTGCACCAATCAGAAAATTACTTTGCCTGAATCAATTTCTCCGTGCACATTATTTTTTTAAATCATTGCAATGTTTAATGATGTAACTATGGTGATAGAGAATTGACATTTGGAAATGTCAAAATTTTAGCGTTTTGGTATTTATTTTACTAAAATCTTGTCCATAATAAGTTAGTCGTAGATAAAGTACAGTATACAACTCGCTATAATGGTTATTATTAATGGTTAGCATCCATTATAGCGTCGTTGTATAATATACTATTATATTGTTGCACATTGGTTTGCAGTCACACCTACTATGCTTTACATTCACAATTCCTTATATGGGCGACCTCCGCGTATTTATAATAAGTTGTTTTCAAAGTTGATAAATATTTATTATACAAAATTTAAAATGTAAAGTTACATTTTCAAATATTTAGACAACACAAATTATTGCACAATTATTTTACTTATTTTGTTATTTTCATTGTTGCTACTTTGTTGATATATTAGTTAAAATTTCTGCTAGGTGACACTTTTGTTTTGTGTTATTAAAAATATAGCAAAAAATCTGACGTGGCCGTTACAATACCTCTCGCCTTGACATTGAAGTAGTATTATTTAACCTCGTATTTAACCAAATCAAATATTAAGCTTTAATTAGGTAATAAATTATATATTTCACAAATCTAATAAGCTCTTAGTTTAATATATAATTTTATTTTATAAATACCATATTTACATAATACTATACTATGTCCATTTAATATCTATACTATATCCAACATTTCAAAATTCTACACAACACTCTACACATGCCCTACACCACAGAGAAACCTCCTTGCCACAGACATCTGTTTATCTGTCACATTGACAATTTTATTTTTGTTTTAAATTTTATTTCTATTTCGGGATTCACAAATCGTGGTAGGTAAAATTATATATTTAAAAAAAATATATTTCTTTATTGGTTAAAGATATAGAAACAAATAAGATTAAATATTGTACAATGTAATTTCTTCTTTCATGTGTGGTATGTCAAATTGTAACAATCGCATTATTTTATAAAATTTTTGCAAAAAATGTAGTGCTACAAGAAAAGTACCATTTCCGGTTGGTGGATTTTTACCAAAATCTTTTCAGCTCTTCATTAACATATATAATTGTATAATGCAAAATATTAGAATTTTATGTTCAGTAGAATTTGAGATAATGAACCGGGACGAAAGGCTATAGTAGGCGTACATACAGACTTTCATACACACACACATACACACACACACAGACATCATCGTGAAAATAGTCAAAATAGGTTCTAAAGGTGCTAAAACGTGCTAATTGACAAAAATCTCGACATCGAATTTTTTCACGATCCCTATACCTCTCTAGGCGAGAGGTAAAAACATACATTTCGCATGCATTATGTTTTGTCTATGTGTAATGAGATGTCTTTTGTTTTGCAGTGTGTATTGTCATTATTCATGTTATTTGTTGGAGATATATTCGTTTTGATCACCTACTGCAGTATCGTAGAATCGTTTTTTATTATGTTGTCTGTGTCTGCTATTTTATACATGAGATGGACTCGACCTAATATGCCAAGACCAATTAAGGTAAACTATAATAATACAACGCAATTTTTGTTTTAATACATTTTTGTTTATTTTAGGTCAATATTATTGTGCCTATTGTATTTGTTATTATTTGTATATTTCTGATTATAATGCCATGTTGGGATGCGCCATACGAAGTGGGCATGGGTACCGTAATCACGCTTTCTGGTGTCCCCGCATATTTTGTAGGTGTTAATTGGAAAAATAAGCCACAATGGTTTAATAACATTATGGGTAAGTTTATTTTTAAATCCTTTATATTAACTTCACCGTCTTGTCGTCGACCGTCAAAAAAACAAAAGTCAAAAATGACCCACTTCCCGGGATCCTATCGAGCTGAAATTTTGGAAATAGATATTTGTCACCTAACAATGCACTTTGGCACAAGAAATAATCTGATGTGGCCAGCACAAGATCTCCCGCCATACCTCAAACCCATTTCCCCATATCAAATAAATCTGAAATTTGGTACATAGACTCGTTGTGACCAAACATTACTTTGACACAAGAAAAAATCTGATGTGGTCAGCACAAGACCTCCCGCCATATCCATTTTCCCATATCCAATCAATCTTAAATTTTGGTACATAGATTCGTTGTGACCAAACATTTACTTTGGCACAAGAAAAAATCTAATGTGGCCACCACAAGACCTCCCACCATACCCTACTCTTTTTAACTCTTTCTTGAAACACACTATCTAAGAAAGAGTTACAATGAAAACAAAAATTTAAATAAACATCGATCGAGTCTCATAAATAAAGGATTTATAGTCAAAAACTTTTTTATCTTTCACTTTAAATAATATATAATTAATCACAAGGATTTTTAAATTAAAATGTTGTTTATTGGGGCTTATGACGAGATATTTCAATTGCTGGTACTATTAATTAAAATTCTTCACAATTAGTGTCGTTAATTACAATAACAATGTTTGTTAACACGTGTTTCAGAGTCTATCACTAAAACTAGCCAAAAGATATTCATTGCTGCCCGTGAAGAAGCTTAATGACTTCATTGTTTAATAACTGATATTTATAAATGTTCCAAATAAGGAACGTAAGAGTAACAGCTGTGGTTGCTAATCACTCCGTGCCCAAAATCTTTAATGAAACATCAGGCACTTTACAGTATGAATGAAATAGCAATGTGTGCTAAATTGAATCTCGTAATTTTACGTTGATCTGGAATTTTAGTTACCATTTCGGTACAAATGAGTTTTTATAATGAAATAAGTGACAATAATTTTATTATCTAATTGCTTTTTTATTTCGCTTAAATATTTTTCACTTTTACTGGATAATTTATATCTAGTAAATGGGATTTTAGTATTTTTTAAAGTATTTATGTTTTTATATTTCATGACAAGCAGGTTTACATAATTTTATATATTTTACGTAATTTATTCAATACATTCAAAATATTATAATAATTGCTCTCTAGTTTATTGTAATGAAAATTCTGACAAATATTTTGTCGATAAATAATGTAACTGCTTGTTATTTTAATTTATTGTGTTAATGTATTTTTTGTGGTTTATTTCACAGTATTATTTATTTTAATAAAGAGTTTTGTTTTGCACCAAATGAAATAGATATTATAATATAATATAGTATACTAGTTTATTTTAAATGATTTTGATACATTAATATTCAAATACATGTGTATTTTTCTATATTAAGATGGTTTACTCTTATTAATATTAACATAATAATATATAATGGAATGTAGATTCCACATTTAATATCCAACAACCAATTCGCTAAAATCGAACTATCTACTTTACATGTATACAAGCATATAACTTAGTGAAGGTCCTCGGGGTTGAACATTCCCTGTAAAAATAATGAAATTTAATTTAAAGCAAAATGGACGTAAGCATAAGCGTAAAGAGTTTTTTTTTAACGAACATAACCAACATAACATACATAAGTTGAATTGTATTCAACTTTACGTTTTTCTTACATGCTACGTAGCTGTAGGTAAGATTTGTGCTGTTCTGAAATCACATAGTTCAAATTTTTTTTTGTAATTTAACATTTAAAAAATGTTCTCAAATGCCCTGTTCACACAAGAATTCTGTGAAGATTCTTTCATGCTTCTGAATTTAAAAAAAAAATCACGGTTTTAAAGCAATCAATGAATTAAAAATTAAAATGCTTTCAACAGCAGAATATTCATAATCCGAATATTCATTTTTATAATATTTTAATCCCGAAAGTTTAGGTTTGCACAGAATTATTCAAATTTCGAATCATGTTACAGCCGAATATTCATTTTCAGAATATTCATATTCCGGAAGTTTTAGGTTTGAACAGATGTATTGATATCGAATCACGTTGCAGCCTAATATTTGAATTTGAATAATTTTGTTATAAGAATGATTTGGAATTTGAATGATTTTTTGCAAACCTAAAACCTATTAGAATATTCTGAAAATGAATATTCGGCTGCGACATGATTCGGAATTTGAATAATTTTGATAAAACCTAAAACTTTCGGAAATAGAATATTCTGAGAATGAATATTAGGCTGCAATTTGATTCGGATTATGAATATTCTGCTGTTAACACAGCACTCGGTGTAAAGTATACGCACCCTAGCACGGCGTAATATTGAGTCCTTGCTGGCGTCGTAAGGATGGTCCTTTGATGGAATTTCAAGCACAGCTGGGACGGGCTGAGTATGAGCATCAATTACATGTCTGATTTGTTCAGCAACGTTCTGATTAATCAAAATAATGTCGATGTCATCTCGTTTCACGAATCTTTTAAAACAATCTTCAATTTCACTTACGGCAGTATCTATAGTTACGTAAATTAATTACTCATTTTTACAGTTAATCTATATTTCCATAGTAGTTCCCAAATCCAACATTGTACGTTACGATAGAAAAAACAAATTTTGCTTTTGTTTAAGCTATCACAGTATCGCATCAATGATGAATTTCGAAATAGTTACATTAATTTGCATCTTACTTTTATCAATGACCATAAAATTAGGGTGGCGATTTTTATTTATTTCGCCGATCCCTCCCAATAGGAATCCAACACAAGTGTCCTACAAATAAAGTTAATTAACTACACTGAACCAGAAAAAAATCCAACACTCTCTTACTTCGTCACCAATAACTGAAATCAGTTTTCCTTTTACTGCCGAATGTAATGCCATTTTATAGCGTTATATGAATTTGTAAAATTTTAATTATTTCTTGTCAGGTGATAAAATGACAAGAAATCACGTGAACTATGAAAATAGTGGGATTTTGTAGGGAATAATAACAAATATGTTGGCACTGTTTGACAGTTGCGTACGTAGTTCATGTTCATCCACAGGCGGCTGACAGTTAAATGGATAGAAACTAATCCACGTTTTGATTGGTCGAAGTAGTTCTGTGAATTGTCAGTTGGTGGTGCTGAATGCTGTTTTTAAAATTTTAGAAATGCCGCCAGAAAATATCTGTCAGAGCTTGGTCAGAGCTGTCATTGCTATGAAAATCATGAACGTCATGAACAGTTTAAGGGGTTTACTGTTTTTTAAAGTAGATATTGTGATGAAATATAAACCATATTGTGTGTATATCAGGAAAGTATTTGAAATAAAAGTATTTAGAAGGGGTGTACTTGTTGTTTGTTCAAATTGTTTTTGTAGGATGAACCAAAAATCTAACCAGTCGTGGTATCGATGGAAGAAAGTTTCACATAAATTTGTCTTTTTACCTTCCGCTTACCTGTAAAGGAAGGTATTGGAATCATGCAAAAAATCGGGTGGTGAATTTTTAGTGGATGAGCACGAATTAGGGTCCTTACAACTCATTTTTGATAGTTTCACGATGATATCTGTGTGTGTGTGTGTGTGTGTGTGTGTGTGTGTGTGTGTGTGTGTGTGTGTGTGTGTGTGTGTGTGTGTGTGTGTGTGTGTGTGTGTGTGTGTGTGTGTGTGTGTGTGTGTGTGTGTGTGTGTGTGTGTGTGTGTGTGTGTGTGTGTGTGTGTGTGTGTGTGTGTGTGTGTGTGTGTGTGTGTGTGTGTGTGTGTGTGTGTGTGTGTGTGTGTGTGTGTGTGTGTGTGTGTGTGTGTGTGTGTGTGTGTGTGTGTGTGTGTGTGTGTGTGTGTGTGTGTGTGTGTGTGTGTGTGTGTGTGTGTGTGTGTGTGTGTGTGTGTGTGTGTGTGTGTGTGTGTGTGTGTGTGTGTGTGTGTGTGTGTGTGTGTGTGTGTGTGTGTGTGTGTGTGTGTGTGTGTGTGTGTGTGTGTGTGTGTGTGTGTGTGTGTGTGTGTGTGTGTGTGTGTGTGTGTGTGTGTGTGTGTGTGTGTGTGTGTGTGTGTGTGTGTGTGTGTGTGTGTGTGTGTGTGTGTGTGTGTGTGTGTGTGTGTGTGTGTGTGTGTGTGTGTGTGTGTGTGTGTGTGTGTGTGTGTGTGTGTGTGTGTGTGTGTGTGTGTGTGTGTGTGTGTGTGTGTGTGTGTGTGTGTGTGTGTGTGTGTGTGTGTGTGTGTGTGTGTGTGTGTGTGTGTGTGTGTGTGTGTGTGTGTGTGTGTGTGTGTGTGTGTGTGTGTGTGTGTGTGTGTGTGTGTGTGTGTGTGTGTGTGTGTGTGTGTGTGTGTGTGTGTGTGTGTGTGTGTGTGTGTGTGTGTGTGTGTGTGTGTGTGTGTGTGTGTGTGTGTGTGTGTGTGTGTGTGTGTGTGTGTGTGTGTGTGTGTGTGTGTGTGTGTGTGTGTGTGTGTGTGTGTGTGTGTGTGTGTGTGTGTGTGTGTGTGTGTGTGTGTGTGTGTGTGTGTGTGTGTGTGTGTGTGTGTGTGTGTGTGTGTGTGTGTGTGTGTGTGTGTGTGTGTGTGTGTGTGTGTGTGTGTGTGTGTGTGTGTGTGTGTGTGTGTGTGTGTGTGTGTGTGTGTGTGTGTGTGTGTGTGTGTGTGTGTGTGTGTGTGTGTGTGTGTGTGTGTGTGTGTGTGTGTGTGTGTGTGTGTGTGTGTGTGTGTGTGTGTGTGTGTGTGTGTGTGTGTGTGTGTGTGTGTGTGTGTGTGTGTGTGTGTGTGTGTGTGTGTGTGTGTGTGTGTGTGTGTGTGTGTGTGTGTGTGTGTGTGTGTGTGTGTGTGTGTGTGTGTGTGTGTGTGTGTGTGTGTGTGTGTGTGTGTGTGTGTGTGTGTGTGTGTGTGTGTGTGTGTGTGTGTGTGTGTGTGTGTGTGTGTGTGTGTGTGTGTGTGTGTGTGTGTGTGTGTGTGTGTGTGTGTGTGTGTGTGTGTGTGTGTGTGTGTGTGTGTGTGTGTGTGTGTGTGTGTGTGTGTGTGTGTGTGTGTGTGTGTGTGTGTGTGTGTGTGTGTGTGTGTGTGTGTGTGTGTGTGTGTGTGTGTGTGTGTGTGTGTGTGTGTGTGTGTGTGTGTGTGTGTGTGTGTGTGTGTGTGTGTGTGTGTGTGTGTGTGTGTGTGTGTGTGTGTGTGTGTGTGTGTGTGTGTGTGTGTGTGTGTGTGTGTGTGTGTGTGTGTGTGTGTGTGTGTGTGTGTGTGTGTGTGTGTGTGTGTGTGTGTGTGTGTGTGTGTGTGTGTGTGTGTGTGTGTGTGTGTGTGTGTGTGTGTGTGTGTGTGTGTGTGTGTGTGTGTGTGTGTGTGTGTGTGTGTGTGTGTGTGTGTGTGTGTGTGTGTGTGTGTGTGTGTGTGTGTGTGTGTGTGTGTGTGTGTGTGTGTGTGTGTGTGTGTGTGTGTGTGTGTGTGTGTGTGTGTGTGTGTGTGTGTGTGTGTGTGTGTGTGTGTGTGTGTGTGTGTGTGTGTGTGTGTGTGTGTGTGTGTGTGTGTGTGTGTGTGTGTGTGTGTGTGTGTGTGTGTGTGTGTGTGTGTGTGTGTGTGTGTGTGTGTGTGTGTGTGTGTGTGTGTGTGTGTGTGTGTGTGTGTGTGTGTGTGTGTGTGTGTGTGTGTGTGTGTGTGTGTGTGTGTGTGTGTGTGTGTGTGTGTGTGTGTGTGTGTGTGTGTGTGTGTGTGTGTGTGTGTGTGTGTGTGTGTGTGTGTGTGTGTGTGTGTGTGTGTGTGTGTGTGTGTGTGTGTGTGTGTGTGTGTGTGTGTGTGTGTGTGTGTGTGTGTGTGTGTGTGTGTGTGTGTGTGTGTGTGTGTGTGTGTGTGTGTGTGTGTGTGTGTGTGTGTGTGTGTGTGTGTGTGTGTGTGTGTGTGTGTGTGTGTGTGTGTGTGTGTGTGTGTGTGTGTGTGTGTGTGTGTGTGTGTGTGTGTGTGTGTGTGTGTGTGTGTGTGTGTGTGTGTGTGTGTGTGTGTGTGTGTGTGTGTGTGTGTGTGTGTGTGTGTGTGTGTGTGTGTGTGTGTGTGTGTGTGTGTGTGTGTGTGTGTGTGTGTGTGTGTGTGTGTGTGTGTGTGTGTGTGTGGTCAAGGGTTTTTAGTCGCATAACTCAAATACGAATTACCCGAAAATTTTGATATTTGGTATTTAACATTTGTATATAAATTGGAAGAGCTCCCTAGATTTTGGTACAAATATCTTCATCGGAAGTGATATTTTTTGAAGATTGAAAAGGTTAATTGTCAAAATTGTATATAAATTTGGAAAAATATAGTATTTATTTGTAATGAGAATAAGAGGAAAAGTTATTTGCAACTTACGTTATAAAAAAATTGTCTTTATCTGGTAGCATTAAAGAACTGCAGTAAAATTTAAAAAATAAATTTATCAAATAAAACGTTGATATCTTGTAATCCATGATCGGTTGATTTTTGTTTCTGCGTAAAAAATATTGACAGGTGAGACGGGTGACAAGTTGGCATACTAGCGCTATATAAGTCCTAAGTAAGATATTAAATGTAGTAATTGAGGATGGCTTCAATACAGCAGAGTTTTCCTGTGAATGAATCTTTTTATTCAGGTGATGCAAATTTCTGTGTTTGAATATTTGAGATTTTTATTTGTATATTTTAAATGGGCACCGGATTGCACGTATACATTTCTGTTTAAAATCTAGATATGGCGGAAGGTTGTGTGATGGCCACGTCAGATTTTTTATTTCTGTTTCCATTTAATTTGAATTTGGAGCCATTGGGATACAAAACAAAAATTAAGGTGAATTGTTCATAGATGTCGCCGCAAAACGTCAAACCATTACATTAACATGTATTTGTCATATCTGAAGTCTTATTTTATCTATGTTCATCCATTTAAAGGTGGTTGTCAGTGGTTGTTAACCTTTACTGGAGGAAGAATTTCAAATTATTGCAAGGCGAAGTCTTTTATATTTTTAACAATAAACTATACATATTTATCATAATGAAAATATTATATTTATCATTTTTTACATTATTATTAAGTATCTCAGTAAATACTAAAAAGTTTGAAAGTAAAGATAAGCCGGATTGGGCTAAAAAGGATATTAGAGATTTTAGTGATGCTGATATGGAAAGATTATTGGATCAATGGGAGGTAAAGTGCTATAGTTTTATTGATAATTGAAAATATTAATGTAAATCAAATTAAACAGGAAGATGAAGAACCTCTTGAAGATGATGAACTTCCAGAACATTTGCGACCTCAGCCACAAATTGACATGAGTAATATTAATATGAAAAATCCAGAGGATTTACTTCAAGCCACCAAGAAAGGAAAAACGCTAATGACCTTTGTAAGCGTAACTGGTAATCCAACACGAGAAGAAACTGAAACAATCACAAAATTATGGCAAACAAGTTTATGGAACAACCATATACAAGCAGAAAGATATCTAGTTGATGATAACAGAGCTATATTTCTTTTTAAAGATGGTTCGCAAGCGTGGATAGCGAAAGATTTCTTGGTTGACCAAGAAAGGTGTAAGGAAGTTTCAATAGAAAGCAAACAATATCCAGGAAAATATGCAACTAAAGAAGCTAAAGTAAAAAGCGAATTATAAAGTAACAAATCGATTATATTTCATACGTACTATATTTATATTTCATAATAAAATTGGGTTATACAACAGTAAGTTCAATCTTGATTATCCTCTATGTGTCCTAAATTTTCAGCTTCACGTCTAAGTTCATTAACGATGGAAGCGAGTGCTTCTGGATTAACTCCAGATTCACATAATCTTATGCATAATGTTAAAGTATCTGCGTCTAGCCCTGCACATAACAATCGAGATAACTCGAGTAATGTTTGAAAAGTTTCCTTTGCTTCAATTATTGGAGTATTACCATTCGGCATCTGGAACATATTATATTAACAGTTTATTTATATTACATGAATAAATGCGCTATTTTTGTTACTTTATAATTTATTTTTCTGAACACTACAAAAGTTATTTCAAAAATTAAATTATTCTGGCTAATGACATATTTGTCACTAAAATAATATGAAAATAACTAAAGAATATCACTAAATTTTTTACTTGCGCGCATGTCAGATTTTCTCTTTTCTGGCTGTAAACCGTTGGACAAAACATCCGGTAGAAGTAGAAATTTGTCGGACTGACGACAGCGCCTGTATATTTGTTATTGCGCACACTCATTTCTATTGATCCAAATATATCTTATCATTATATTATTATTTCCTGATTTGTAGATATAATACAATAGTTGCCTAAAATTTTTTTAAAACTTTTAATTTATTATTATTTTAATTTTTGAATACATTTTAAAAGTTCAAAATAAAATTGATTGGATAAACGATATTGACGCATGCGCATAACGAAATTACAAGAACGAATCACACTAAACTGTTTTATATAACATTGAAAGTAGCTGTCAGTTGTTGAGAAATTTATAAATTTTATTAGATTTGAAGCAAAGTAAAGATCATTTTGACTTGCTATTATATTTGGAATACCGTTATTGTTTTATAAATGATAATATTGTTTCAAAACAAGTAGATTAATTTTATCTTTTGTGATAGACACATAGTGCGTGAGTCAGACTTTCGAATTTGTGATGCGGCCATGTTCGATGTTGTACGTTGTGTAGATTGGTGACAAGCAGGAGTTTTTCGTAGGATTTGTGTAATATTGCGGCCTTAAAATGGCAGGCAACACGGGAATGGAACAACTCATTCCCATTGTTAACAAACTCCAAGATGCATTTACACAGCTTGGAGTTCATATGCAACTTGATTTACCTCAAATCGCCGTAGTGGGCGGACAATCTGCAGGAAAAAGTTCCGTTTTAGAAAATTTCGTTGGAAGGTAAATATTATTTCCAGTGTTTTGTATAGTAACTTTGTATCTTCAATTTTGTTCGGGTTATCATGTTCACTGACCCATCATTAAAACGTGTTAATGTTTAATAAAAAAATAATTTGCTCTTTAATTTCGTACTTCAATTTGACAGTTAACGTTTTCATATGATTCATAATTTCGAGGTCGTAATTATTGACCCCTATCGTTATTTATGTATTATAATTTTTCGTACATAGGTGATAACATTGATTTTAGTGGGTCTGAAACTTGATGTTTATGTGGGTTGAATATTGATTTTTCAATTCAACCGTCATTGTTAATGACAACAAGTGTTTTTGACTGATCATTTATTAAGATGCTTTCTTTAAAAAATTGTTAATTTATAGTTTTTACTTACTTCCATTCCTTTAAATTTTGTATTTAGTTATTGTTATCAATTATCGTCAATTATTATTCAAATTCTTTATCAACATGGTCTATCTTATCAAATGAATTATCAGCCCACCTGTATATTGATAAAAATCTTATACCTAATCATATTTTACTCAAAACAATAAACATTCATTTTCTATAAAGATAAGAGTTTCAATAAATGCATATCTTTCAGAGACTTCCTTCCTAGAGGTTCTGGAATTGTCACTCGTCGCCCACTTATCTTGCAGTTGATAAATTCAGCCACTGGTGCGTAATATCATACTTTAATATTTGTTGTTTTAAACCACACAATTACTCGTAAACTTTAAATAACCCGTTAATATATAACTCTTAAAATATATTTTTAGAACATGCGGAGTTCTTACATTGTAAAGGCAAAAAATTTGTTGATTTCGATGAAGTACGGAGAGAAATTGAAGCAGAAACAGATCGTGTTACCGGAAGTAACAAAGGCATATCTAATATTCCCATTAACTTGAGAGTATATTCTCCAAACGGTGAGATATGGTACAATTTTTCAGTTGTAGAATTTATATAAATATTTTATTAATGGTTTCAGTATTAAACTTAACTCTAATCGATTTGCCGGGTCTAACAAAGGTTCCAATTGGAGATCAACCTGTCGATATAGAACAGCAAATCAGATCAATGATAATGCAATTCATCAAACGAGAATCTTGTTTGATTCTGGCTGTAACACCAGCTAATACTGATTTAGCCAACTCAGATGCTTTGAAACTGGCTAAAGAGGTCGATCCTCAGGGTACGTTGCTCTTATTTTCTCGTAAACACGATCAATTTATGGATTCATGCAACAGGTATACGAACAATCGGTGTTATCACTAAGTTGGATTTGATGGACGAAGGCACAGACGCACGTGATATCTTAGAAAATAAGCTACTGCCTCTGCGCAGAGGCTACATTGGCGTGGTTAACCGATCGCAAAAGGATATTGATGGACGTAAGGACATTAATGCCGCTCTTGCAGCAGAAAGAAAATTCTTCCTTAGGTGTGTAAATATTTAATGATTTTCAGAAATAATAACTTTAATTATTTAGCTTATTCATTTTCTTTGTCTGTAAAAATTATCTACTGTTATTACTAACAGATAATATTTATTTTTTATTAGTTTTTACATAATAAGTTGTTATTCTTAATAATATTTTACTATTTTATTTATTTATTTAAAGATACCGTAACATATTTTTACTGGATTTTCAAAAAATCTTTTTCATCTTGTAGTCATCCAGGATACAGACACATAGCTGATAGATTAGGAACTCCATATTTGCAAAGAATTTTAAATCAGCAACTTACTAATCACATCAGAGAAACACTTCCTGGATTGAGAGATAAACTTCAAAAGCAACTTTTAACACTAGAAAAAGATGTGGAGCAATTTAAACATTTTAGACCGGATGATCCTGCAATTAAAACCAAAGCTATGCTACAGTAAGAACGTAAAACATTCCGTATAAGAACACAAATTATTTAAAATATAAATTTTTAGGATGATTCAGCAGCTACAATCAGATTTCGAGCGAACTATTGAAGGGTCCGGATCCGCACAAATTAACACAATGGAATTGTCTGGTGGTGCTAAAATTAACAGACTTTTCCATGAAAGATTTCCTTTTGAAATCGTCAAAATGGAATTTGATGAAAAAGAATTGCGGAGAGAAATCGCGTTTGCTATTAGAAATATTCATGGTATTCGAGTACGTAAACATAGAAATAAATTTTAGCAGCAAGATGTATTAATTTTGTTATTTAGGTTGGTTTGTTCACTCCGGATATGGCGTTTGAGGCTATTGTGAAAAAACAAATCGCAAGATTAAAGGAACCGTCTTTAAAATGCGTTGATTTGGTCGTTCAGGAATTGTCAAATGTAGTACGAGTTTGCACAGACAAAGTAAGTTAAAATATTTAGTGACTTGAAATTGATTCATAAATATGAACAATGATTATCCTGTATTAATTAGATGAGTCGATATCCACGTTTGAGAGAAGAAACAGAGCGTATCATAACCACATATGTTAGAAATCGAGAACAGCTATGTAAAGACCAATTAGTTTTATTAATTGATTGCGAACTGGCGTATATGAATACTAATCATGAAGATTTCATCGGTTTTGCAAAGTTCGTGATTAAATGTTTTATTGGAAAAAGGAATATTCTAATTTATTTTCTTACAGTGCTCAAAATCAATCGGAAAATGCAGTTAAAACTGGAACTCGTGGAACTCTTGGAAATCAGGTCATTCGAAAAGGATATATGTGTATTCACAATTTGGGTATCATGAAGGGTAAGTAAATCAATATAAATCTCTTACAAAAATCACATCAATTATTTTTACAGAGTATCAATTATTGATTTTTTATGTACCTACTGTTATGTAAGGGGGCGTGGCTGTTTGAATACTTAGTACTTTTGTTGACAAATCTTAAATTTTTCTCTAGGTGGTTCCCGAGATTATTGGTTCGTTTTAACATCGGAAAATATCTCGTGGTTCAAAGATGAAGAAGAAAGAGAAAAGAAATATATGCTTCCACTCGATGGACTTAAATTAAGAGACATTGAATCAAGTTTTATGTCACGGCGACATATGTTTGCCTTGTTTAATCCTGAAGGCAGAAATGTTTACAAGGTGCGTAAAAAAAATTGAATACTGATGCCATGCAGTAATTTGTATAAAATTGAACTTTGTATCATCATGATCATGATGTCATGTTATTTATTATAATTTTAGAATTGTACACTAACAAAACCACAAACAATTTGGTTTTTTAAAATTCCAGTTTTTTATTGCTTTTTGTTATAAATTTTCACATTTTTTAAATTAATTTTAAAATGACGTTTTTCAGGACTATAAACAACTTGAATTAAGCTGTGAAACACAAGACGAAGTAGACTCATGGAAAGCATCTTTTCTTCGTGCCGGTGTGTATCCAGAGAAGCAAACGGAACAAGCAAATGGAGAAGAGGTAATGTTATTTAATTTCTTGTCGTACTTTGTAAATACTCGATGTTAAATGTCAATAGATGTGCACGTAAAATGTCATCTTCGCACGTTATCTCATATATAATTCTTTTTTCGGGTTGGTTTATTTAAACATTTTATAATTGTAATGTTATTTTTTTAATTTTGTGTTTACAGAGACGAAGGGCAAGTATTATGTGACGTGATTTCTGAAAAGGCAGGACGATTTTATTTAGATTTGTCTTAATGAATTAATTTTTTAAAACTTTTTTGAAAAGAAATTTTTAACTATGTGTGTGGGTGTTGTAATGCATGTGTGCCTCTATTGGATTATAGTTATTTTAGCTTAATATTTAATATGCATGGTGTTATCCTAATTAGTGTGTTTGTGTGTTTTGCTTCTATGCTGAAGGGAGAAAACTACGAGGTGGGTAATAAACAATGTAAACAACTTACGCTTAGCTTATCTACATCTACCACTTTCAACACAACTGTTTACGTTGTTTTATGTTTGAACAATCTATTTTTGATGTACTAAAATTAATTTATTAGACAGTGTTTTGCATACAGTCCAGAACAATTTACACTTGTACAATTGGGGTTTTATATTTGGAACATTCTTAAATAATCAGTTGATTAATTTAAAATGTAAATAAAATATTTATGTTCCATATATAAAAATAGATTGAATTTACAGAATCATATGTTTTTTATATAAGATTGCAGCAAGGATTGTGGTATAAATAACACAGTGTTTTTGTAATTAAGCAGTCGTAATGATAGTAAATTTATTCATTAATTGTGTACTGAATCTATTTCAATATTTACTTGAAATGCGACTGTTCAGTTGTCGTGTAATTGTTAATTAACATATTTTATTATTATTAGAGCACAGAAACTGGTGGAACAAGTTCCATGGATCCTCAACTCGAAAGGCAGGTTGAGACCATTCGAAATCTTGTTGACAGCTACATGCGCATTGTTACCAAAACCACAAGAGATTTAGTACCCAAGACCATTATGATGCTAATAATAAACAATGCCAAAGACTTTATTAACGGGGAACTGCTGGCTCACTTATATGCCAGTGGAGATCAAGTATGATTTTTTGTTATAAGTTGGTTATCCTGTAAATTAACTTAATTTTTGTAAAGGCTCAAATGATGGAAGAAAGTCCTGAAGAAGCACAGAAACGGGAAGAAATGTTGCGCATGTATCATGCGTGCAAAGAGGCAATGCGTATTATTGGTGATGTGTCTATGGCGACAGTATCAACGCCAGTTCCACCACCTGTTAAGAATGACTGGTTAGCTAGTGGTTTAGACAATCCCAGACTGTCTCCACCTAGCCCAGGAGGTCCTAGGAGAGGTGCTCCTAACATGGCTGCCGTTGGCTCTTCAGGTAGGGAGAAGTTATATACTCAGAAGTCATTATACCAGTCGAGATCATCCCACATTTTCCGATTTATTTTTTTGATGCCATATTTGTATTGTTTAACAGATATAATTTTTTTAAAATGAACTTTAATTTTAAATCTTATTTGGCTGACGTAAGCACTATATCACTCATTCGAACGATTACTCCCACCCTAGCGGGCAAAATTAATTTTTATTTATCACGTTGGAATTTAATTCTGATAATACTTAAATATTATTAATTAATTTATCTACGACGGTGCGCTAATAGCGGATTCTTACTAATTTGCGTGTAATGATTTTTTAAATCTAACTATACTTCATTTCTAAACTAAACGGAGCAATCTGAAGTTGTCTCGCTGAGCCGTATTCGCCGTATTACACTGTAAATACAAGAAAAATATCACTAGATTTTTTTGGCGGCAAAATTAAATTTAATCTATCAGCGGGCAAACTCGGTACAGTCACTGACAACAGCTGGCGAGACAAGATGGAGAACATTCGTTTGTTTACATTATGCCTGTTCACACGTTGCTACTTTGAAGACACATTCGTGCTACTGTAGCAAGAAAAAATCTGAGTCGCTTGTCAAATAGCAGCGCTGCCACGGTTACTAGAAGATAGGTTGGGACACTTGAGCTGTCAGTGTGGTCATGAAAAGTCACTTTCTAGTGTGCTTTGAGTGGGTGGAATGATGCAGTAGAGATACCTATCGAATATTTGATTAACTAGATGACATTAAATGTATTATGTCAAATTTTTGACAAAGCTCTTGAATAGGACTACTAGATAAAAAATATATTATTTATTCTATTTATATTGAAATAAAATTTTTTCAAAACATGGGTAGTATATAAAAACGATTGGTATTCCAGAATTATTAATAATAAAGTTAGATATACAGAATTTTTTTTGTATGATCAAAATGAATCGTCCAGGATTGGTTTGGTAATAAGAAATTTTGAAAATTTTTAAATAAATAATTATAAATAGAGAAATTTCTATCTGTTTTTATAATTTCAATTGGCACTAATTGTGGCATGGCATTTCCTCATTATATGTTTCATTGACAGTGGTATCATTACTAGAATTTTTCGGTAATTTAGAGTCTCTCTTGCTATAAGTAGTAGCAGATTTTCTTTTTAATGGTGAATTTTTAATTTCATTATTATGATTATTTACTGGAATATCACCATATTCCACAAGGGGGACGGCATTTAAAGATAAACGGGGCTTTTTATACTCAAAACATATCTGTGTAGTAAAAATGAATTAATTTAGTATTTTAAAATACAAATAAAATGCACTAACATCTCCAGATTTCCAGTTTCTTATTATATCTTTTTTTTGAAAGTGTTTTGCACAAATTACATGTTTCGATTTTGCTTGAGACTTTTGACAGAATTTGTCTCCACTGCTCCAATCTAATGTCCTGTTCACACGTTGCTACTTTGAAGACGCATACGTGCTACTGTAGCATGAAAAGAAATTCAAATCGAAACAATTACCGCAAAAAATCGCTATCTACACACACAACGATCAACGATGTGAAATTATCAACGAGTAGTTCTTGATACTTTGATGCTACAAATTAGCAGCGCTGCTATTTGACAAGCGACTCAGATTTTTTCTTGCTACAGTAGCATGAATGTGTCTTCAAAGTAGCAACGTGTGAACAGGGCATTATGCTACATTTGGGTACCGAAAACAGTGATACTTTTTCTTCACAAGATTTATATCCAGTGGTACAATGGGGTACGAAGCATTTACTCATATTGCTATTTTAAAATTGTGACAAAATGTCAAAATATAGAATATTTGCTATTAATATATATGTTTACATACTTACTTACAAATGTTTGCCTTTTGTGAATTTAAATAATGTATTAGTACTTTATATGTATTTATGCGCGTTCAAATATGAAATTTCTGTTTGAAATTTCACTGACAAACCGGGTGGAATAATGCACTAGTGACATCTCTTGTCTATGTATTGAACTAATTTTAGAAGGAAAAACTGTGACCATTTGTTTATAATGGTAACTATAGGAAGTGTCTTGGGAAGTGTCCCAACCTATCTTCTATGAACCGTGGCGCTGCTAATTTGTAGCATCAAAGTATCAAGAACTACTCGTTGATAATTTCACATCGTTGATCGTTGTGTGTGTAGATAGCGATTTTTTGCGGTAATTGTTTCGATTTGAATTTCTTTTCATGCTACAGTAGCACGTATGCGTCTTCAAAGTAGCAACGTGTGAACAGGGCATTACAAAGTTTGTGTAGTGTAAAACTGGTGTTACATCAGCCAATCAAAAACGATCAATTTTAGCATTCCAACTTCAAATTGCTCCGTTTAGTTAAGAAATCAACTATAGTCGATAAAACAGTTTGGTTTGACACTCAAAAATCATTTATAAAATAATTTACTACAGTATTAAACTGTATTACGTGTTTTTAAGCCACTTTAAAACAATTAAATCTAAAAATAAATTTAAAGTCGCTATTATTGTCAAACCAGCCTATTTTACAGACTTGCATAGCAACGGTCTTAGCAACGAACGGCCAATTTCTTGTTTGGAGCCAGTGTGTCATAACCACTAAAGAACGGGTGGAGTTAATAGTTTCCGATAGTTTTACTCAAACATCCGCAGTTTGTGACATTTATAGTCCATACAGCAAAAATTGACGGGTGCTTTAGATTTAAGGGTCAAGGAAAGGTATTTTGCGGGCTTTGCTGCTCACACTGTTTCACCCTTACAGTTAAACAATTGGTATTTTAAACTTTACTAACATGATACATACTTCACTACAGTATTGGCATTTGAGAATTTTTAATAATAAAGTAAACATGAATTTTCAAAAAAAATCGCCGGCGCTGCATGTCGATTCGATGATCAACGAAATCTAGGTTTAGTTCGCCAACTTATTTATTACTCGCCTAAGCGCAACTGAGCTACGAAAAAAACCGAGCCGGACGATTGTATAATGTATATGCACTATTTCAGGATAGCGAAGCGGTTTCTAACACAAAATTATGCTGATAATGTATTCCGCTCGTTGAATATTGTGTTCCTATTTGAAATTCCAAAACCTAATCATCTTTCATTTCACGCATTGCAATTGTCAATTTGTTTTTGCTATGTGAACCGATCATAGGGTACAAACGATTACAACAGACTGCAATCAGAGAAAGAATACTTATTTATAATAATAATAATTTTATTGCAGGATCTCTGGGTGGTTCTCGAGCTCCACCACCTCCCCCAGCATCTGGTCGACCCGCACCAGCGATACCAAACCGACCTGGAGGTGGCGCGCCTCCAATGCCACCAGGCAGACCAGCCGGCCAAGGCTTGCCCGCACCACTTATACCTTCGTAAGTACTCATTTGCATTACCTGCTTGTTTGGGAATGACATATTGAGTTTTGGGTGTGCCAGTAAACACTCATCCGGTAATTATTCACTTGTAAAATCACGGGTATGTGAAGTTAATGTTTTGCCTTACATGCGAATTTGTCCTATTTGTGCGTGTTTCTAACACCCGATGCTCAGATCTGCAGTTGATGGCCGCAGCCAGAGATTGAGGTTGTGGTTTTTGTTCACAGGAGGCGTTAATTATCAACTAAACGTCTTGGCCTCAATAACCAACTTTTCATTGTGTTATGTAAACTAATTATTATTATGACTCTCACATAATTAGACTAGAATATCCTGTGAAAGCTTTCATTGTCTATCTTTGTCTTGTCACCCTGTTTGGCTTGGTTGAGGCTGTGTTCTTTGTCTAAAACACATTGTATATTTGTAAAAAATGCTAAAAAATATGGTTTTATATTATGTTCAAGTTGCTATTATTGCAGTGTGGATTATTCATTATTATTTCATCCTATAGACACTGTAAAATGAAACTGTAAATGTGTTCATCAAATAATTCAAATCCACATTGATTAATTTATCACCTATATGAAATTCAAATTTCTTGATCTATATAAATGCATTGAAATTTATTTTGTTATTTAACATTTACAAATATCGAAATATCTATTTTAAAGTTAATATATACCGTTCCATTAAGAAGGATTTACATGTTCATGTGATCTGCAAAAATTTCGTTATTATTCTGATGTTTTACCAACAAAATCGTGTTTCAACTTATTTTTTAAATATATGAAGTACAAATGTTTCTATTTAATTATTTATTACTAATGAATTAAATTTGTTTCACGATGATATGAAATGAAATGTATCTGTTTATAAATAATGATGATACTGTTTAACACCATAAAAGAAGGCAATAATTTAAAAATGCGCACGACATGAGTGTACATTTAATGATAAGTATTTAAAACATGAACATGTAGACCCATGATATCACTAAGTAAATGTTAAAGAACAACACCATTAATGACCAATATAAATAATAATCAGGTATTATGTATATAACGGCAAAGCTTAGATATTAAGTTGCAAATGAAAGCTATTAGCTTCCTCTTATAATGTATAAATGCGCTCGTGTCATACGTGAGAGACGGCCGGGCTGATTTGTTGTATGTGTATAGTCGTCCGGGCGGCGGCGGAATTCAAGTGCCGCAGCGGGTGCAGCAAGCTGTGGGACAAGCAGTCACCCAGGCTGCCGTCAACGAGCTGGCCAACGCCTTCAAGTTCAAGTAAATCTTCATTCTCACACATACATTACTCATATGTTTGTAGCTACTAACCCAAAAACATTCAGTTCATTATTAGAAAATACACTCGGTAAAACTAGAGTGTATAAGTATGGCATGTGTTTGCATTTATACTAACACAGTAACAGGATAGACCAGCAAGTCAATCGATCATTAACTGATGAGAGTTTTGTACATTACAGAATATGTCATTTCTTATTGTTATATTTCTCACACCAGTATATTTTTATGTAATGGAATTTAAGTTTTAAATCGTTATATTTAAGTAAATATATAAACAAGCTGTTGATACTATATCTGAAGAACTTTTTAAAGTATTTTACAAATTGCTATTATTATCTTTTTTATTTATACAAAAAGTGATTGTAACAATCACCACACGAATTTAAACTTTTGTTGAAACAACAAATGTTAAAATTACATAATTTTGATAAAACACGTTACATACATTGTGCTCTAAGGTTGCGCACATTGCAATATGAACAAAGATCTTCCGTAATAGTTTTGAACAGTTAAATAATATTTATATCCAATTAAAATATAATGTACTCGCTAACTAAAAAATCTGTACTCATCTTCATAGGTATTGTAGATTTGGCTTTTCAGAGAACAATATAATAAATACTTAACATTTAATGTTGTTGAGATGTTAACTAATGATTAAAAATTGAAAGATTAGCGGTTGCACCAATTACGAAAACTGGTTAGTATGGTTGCACTTAGAGTTTATTAGGCTTCAGAATTATAAATTAGTTTTGTGAATGTATAACAATGCATATCAAATTACCAGGCATCGCATATGATTATTTCTTCCCGTTTTATGCTTTGTGATAAAATTTGTTAAATTTTCATTGTTCTTAGGCGAAGTCAATTAAACAAAAACACACAAGTGCATCAAGTTGTAATTCTATACCAATGCACATAATAGATTTTAGTATCATATGCGTAAAATTACTTGAGTACGGCAGAATTGTATTGTTTATTTGCTACAGTCTACAAGTCAAGCATCAGTTTGCTAAAACATTACGCATGTTGAAATATTCAGTTTTGTAAAAAAGATAGATGTAGCATGTACGCAAGACTGATTATACATGCATGAAGTACTGCTTATGGATGGCCTGAATCTCAAAATTCTGCTGTTTTTCATTCATGTGCGATTCAATTTCTAGAACAGTAACCAAATATTATAATACAGTTCTGCAATAATTGTATAGCATTCACTGTTGTTGTTATGTAAATTATTACAAGAATATACAAATTACAGTTATTTCTTTGTATATAAGATGCAAAGAATGTATGTGTACTTAGTAAGTTAGTCACTTGCTATATAAAAAGTGATATTTTCTTGAAATATTTCATGTAGGTACACTAATAATTGAATTCTTTATTTTCAAGTTTTGTAAAAATTTTATTTTTGTGTTGGTTTACATAATGATTTGAAAATTATGAAAATGATTAATGTACGTTTTCTTTTATGTATTGTTAACAAGGTTTGATCAGGTAACACAGTACAACAGCACTGATTTTAGAAGAAAACGTTTGTAGTTTTAACAACCAGTATAATTCTTCTGAAATGAGTGATCCCACTTTTTAAAAGTGTATGGATATTCATGCACTGAAAATTAATTATGTAGCATATATCTAAATGTGTAAATATAGAACTAACCCCCTGGTGGAAAACTTTATCGATACTGTTTCATTGTCTTCATATCCTTTTGGGCTTCTTTTCTTCTGTATGTTTCTATGCTTTTATTTCAAATGGATTTATAACAACTAATTTCACAAATACTCTTCAATATAATTTTATCTCTGTATACTCTAGCACGCTCTTAACTGCATGATTATTTTAAAATTGTTTAAAAAAATTCTTATACGCAATTTAAAACTATTTTTCGTCACATGTGCACGCAAAATGAGCTGAAACGTGCTTGTTTAGAGCTAGCAAAACGCGTTTTTGCTCCCTTGAGATATTTTGCTCCCTAGAAATAATCAACGCGTTATTGCTCCCTCTAAACAAGCACGTTTCAGCTCATTTTTCTTTGCACTCGTTACAAAAATTACCGTATGCACTTCGGGAGGAACGCTTTTGCTCTTTCGAGTTAATTGACAGCACTCGACTGATTCTCGGGCTGCCTTCGGCAGCCCTCGATTCAGTCTCGTGCTATCAATTCACTCGCGGGAGCAAAATCGAGTTTTCCTCCCTTGGTGCATAATGTACTATTACTTTTGCTTTTTATTTATATTTTATTCATTTATGTTTATTTTGATTTTGCAATCAAAATAAATATAATGGAATTGTCTTAACAAATCCATTTAGGACTTTGGTGGTGGTTTGGTAAATTATCAGTGAGTTTGCCAAGTTGTATCAGATTTTTATTGATATTGTATTAATAAGGTTGATAAATATTTTACAGCCGTCCAGTGCCTAGCATCCCTCCACGGATACCTGACAGACCATATCCAGGCGGAAAATCGAGCTAGTCATAATTACACCTAATGTGTTGGTGGGACCAATAATCACGTTCAAACAGTTCATGTTTTAGAGTGATATGCAACATGACTTTATGTGTATGATAATGATATTTATTGCGCAAAACGTGTGTGACAAACACGGCAATTTTAAGTATTGTAATTATTGTTTCACTGTGAAAACTGTGCAGTTTACCGTTTTTGAATTTACACGTTTTAGTACTAAATATTTTTATATTTATTTTTGTTATAATCAAATGTGAAATATACCACATGATAAAAAAGTTGCATGACTTGTTACGTTCTACAAAAAGTAGTTTATAAATTTTTGTGCAAATAACTCAGGTTCAAATAAATTTTTAATTTAATTTAAATATACTAGTCATCAAATTTAATAGTTTTCTTAAGTAGGACGCACATTTTGTGGTTACACTTATTGATAATAATCAGTGAAACATTAAATAATGATTGTATTTATATGTATATTAGAAATTAATTTTAATATTTCATTTAGTTTCATGCCTTGTGTATATGTAAAACAACGAGCTATTTGTAAAAAGTTTTAGTGTTTCTTATGAGAATCAACGAATTTTCCAAATAAAATTGTATATTTTCTTTGATTTAGACATTAGTTTATAATATTTAAATAACCAAACTATTATTTTAATTATTTACATTGTAGGACTAACAAAATGAAAAATTGTAGAGTTACTAATATATTTTTATACACATATTTATCATTCTTTTTCAAATGTGTAATGCGTTTTACCATCCGCAGGCATCTGTTTTGGTAAAACTGGTCTATACATCCTCATTTTTTCTAAATAAAGATAAACAGTTGCACATCCGAACATAACACCAAAGAACGCTAAACATTGTTTCCACATAGGGAATCTTAATCGAACAGAAACATCATATCGATCTTCACCAATCATCTCACAATGAACATTGACCTATAAAAATGCATTATACAACACTTTAGTTGATGATTTGATATTTTATTTTACCGGTTCATTAAAATTTCTTTTGAGTTCAGGGAAGTCATAAGGATACCATGGGTCCTTCTGCTCAGAGGATAAAATAGGTATATTTGGATAATCTCCATGACCCAGACCATCATCGGGATACGGTTGATATTCTTCCAATGTAAGTCCATACTTTTTGGCAGCTGCAGCTCTTTCTTCGTCAGTCCTGGGGTAAGGACCTGGTTTAAAATCTTTATTCCAGTCTATAAGAAAATGGAAAAAATGTTACATAACCTAACCTTGTACGACAATAATAAAATTTAAATGTATAATTGAATAATATACATAGATTATCTTACGGTTTCTGACTGCCACGAAGGAAATGGCTGGATTTCTTAAACATAATTTTGACAACTGGTTAATCCTTATTAACGATGCCATTTCCCCCTTTTCTGATCTCGGCTAGTTTTAGGGATATTTTTTTGGACAATATGTCAAGATGATGCAAAAATAACTAAATTTTTCTTTTCTCTCTCTCTTCCTAACCAAAAACTTTGACGTGTTGCACGCATAAAGACCTAAAAAATTATTTATAATTTATAAAAATAATTTAAAATGCCGACAATTGGTGTTAAGCGTGACTTGTTATTTGAAACATTAGGAAAAACGTATAGTAAGTAAATTACCGGCTTTGATATTAATGTAAATTTTACAAATCTGTATTTTACAGCTGATGATGAATTTCAAAGCCTTTGCTTTGAATTTGGTTTAGAACTTGATGAAATTGTAAGTAAAAACAAATACGAATAGGAATAACCAGAACAAATGATAAGTATATTGTATATTTTAGACTACAGAAAAACAAATGATTACGAAAGAACAAGGTGAAGATGCAGTATCATCAGTAAATGCCTCGGAAGATATTATATATCGTATTGATATTCCAGCCAATCGATATGATCTGTTATGTTTAGAAGGTCTTACTCTAGGTTTATTAATTTTTCAGGAAAAGTATGCGTTTGTTACTTCAAATCAATTTATTTTTAACATTTTTAAATTTTGTTTAGAATTAAGGTACCCATGTTTAAAGCTATTAAACCAGCTAGTGGGTCAATGCAAAAATTAGTTTTAACACCAAGTACTGCTTTGATTCGTCCTTATGCAGTTGCAGCCGTCTTAAGGAATATGATTTTTACTAAAGACTCTTACGACAGTTTCATTGATTTGCAAGATAAACTGCATCAAAATATTTGCCGAAAAAGATCTTTAGTAGCAATAGGTACTCATGATTTAGATACGATTCAGGGTCCTTTCACTTATGATGCTAAACAACCAAGTGAAATAAAATTCAAACCTCTTAATCAGGAAAAAGAATACACTGCCGTTGAACTCATGGATTTATATTCCGTAAGAATAAATATAGATTATGTAATAGAATCTTATTTAAATAACATTATTTTTAGACACACGCACAATTAAAACAATACTTACCTATTATAAAAGAAAGTTCTGTCTATCCGATTATTTATGACAGTAAAGGTACAATTCTCTCTATGCCTCCGATTATTAACGGTGATCATTCCAAAATTACTTTAAATACAAAAAATGTTTTTATTGAATGTACTGCTACTGATCTGACCAAAGCAAAAGTCGTATTAGATACAATTGTTTGTATGTTCAGTAAATATTGTAAAGACAAGTTTACTGTTGAGTATGCAGAAGTTGTTCAACCTAACGGGAAAAGCACCCTTTATCCAGAACTTGCTTATCGCACCGAAAATATCTCAGTGAAAAAAATAAATAATTATGTTGGCATTAGGTAAAAATTTATAATTTTTCATAAAACAAAAAATTATCCAATTTTAAATATTTGTAGCGAACAGGGAGAAAGTGTTGCAAAACTTTTAACGAAAATGTGCTTAGAATCAAAATTGGATGGTAAGAAAGAAAACGTAAGTGTTGTTATTCCTCCAACGAGACATGACGTCATACATGCATGTGATATTTATGAAGACGCTGCTATCGCTTATGGCTATAATAAAATAACAAAAACATTTCCTAAAACAAATACAATAAGTCAACAATTACCTGTTAATAAATTATCTGACCAATTACGTCAAATGATTGCTCAAGCTGGATTCACAGAAGCTCTAACATTCTCCTTGGTAAATATGCAATATTTAAATTATATAAGTTATAATTCCGCAAATTATTTTAGTGTTCGAGAGATGATATAGCAACAAAATTAGGCTGGAAAATCGAAGATATCCCAGCGGTACATATTTCTAATCCAAAGACCCTTGAATTTCAAGTTGCTCGCACCACTTTATTAGCAGGCTTATTAAAAACGATAGCTGCAAACAAGAAAATGCCTTTGCCTTTAAAATTGTTTGAAATCTCAGATGTTGTACTTAAAGATCTGAAAACTGAAGTTGGTGCTAGAAACGAACGTAGATTTTGCGCTGTAAATTGTAATAAAACAGCTGGATTCGAAGTTGTTCATGGCTTGCTGGATCGAGTTATGTTACTACTTGAAGTTCCATGGAATCCAAAGAAAACAAACGAAGGCTACTACTTAAAAGCAACTGAAGGTTTGACAGTGATTTGGTAATATTTTAATGTATTTTATAACATTCTTTTGTTTCTAGATCCGACTTTTTTCTCAAATAGATGTGCTGAAGTAGTATGTAATGGAAAAGTAATAGGTAAAATTGGTGTCTTACACCCCAATGTATTGAGCAAATTCGAATTAACGAATCCATGCTCTGTTTTAGAAATTAATATTGAGCCATTTGTTTAAGCATTACATATTTTAATGTATTTAAATAATTTTTGTTTATAATTTTGATTAAAATAAATAATATTTTAAAATGTTGTGTTTTCACTTGAATATGATTATATATTTTTGTATCGAGAGATGCCGCTCGAAAGCAATGGCTTTTGCGGAAATAGTTCGACATTTTTGTATAGGGGACAGCACTGACATAATTACGAAGGCCAGGAACTCGGTCCGAGAACGGCCATAGTAGAATATGGCGGCGAGTGTTAACTCTTGTGTCTGGTTTTAATTGTGTTGAAAGTCATCTAAATTGTGTTTATAGTGAATTTAAACAAGTTAAATAGCAAGATCAATTATATCTAGTATTAATGAATGGTAAAAATGCAGAATGTAGCACAAGGATCGGCCGCAGATAATCCAAAATTAGAAAAAGTGAATGTTCACCACGATATAGGAAACTCGTCGACTCCCCATTCAGCAACTTCGAGCCCTGCGAAATCCGAAACAGAGACTTATTCGGAACATCCGCGATATATGTCCGATTCATCGGAGAGTGAAGAAGACATCTCGGAGGTAGGAATATAAAATCTCATTAATTTGCCCATTTCCTACGCGACTGGCCTCGAGCGAGGTCTCAGTTTCGATGAACTTGCGAGAGACATCTTGTGGTTGTGGTGGAGCCAGCACAATGCCCGTTACCGTTTTCATTTACGAATTTCACCATGGAATCAATTGATAATTGTGTGTTTGTACGTGTACCTCGATTTATTTATAAATACACACGGCGTGATTACTGTTGCCATTTTAAAATTATAGTGAATTATTGATACGTAACGTTATGGCATCGTGCACTTTTGACGGCATGTATTCTCACACAGGTGCAAATATTTCGTTTATTTATCGATATTATTGCGTCAAATTATAAACTCGTTGTAATTTTGAACTCCAGTGTGCAACAGCGTGAATGAAAATGTCGTTAGGAATAACATTAATCGTTACAATTTCTTTTAAAACTGATCGTTTCGAAAGACCTCCGTCGTCCGGTTGTGCAGACAATGATCGGCGTAATTTTCCATTCATTTCAAACAATATGATGTTATTCTTTCAAAGAATGTCTGTATTTTTGATTCTGTATTAAACAAAGAAATAGAAAAAAAAGTTCATTCGCATACATATCGTTGTGTTTCATCGTAATCTATTTGACTATGCTTTGGCAACCGGACGTCGCGTATTTTTCCATTTTGATGCGTAATTGTTATTTTAATTTTGATTGATAATTATTTTTTGATGGTATATTTTTCAAAATATTACATATCGATTATTTGGTGTTCGTGCTCCGTGTCTACATTTAGTTCATAAATAGTAGTTGTTTCGGTCGCATGACATCTTTGAAACTGCGCCCCCGAGGGCGAACTCCTAATCATAGCTCTCGGTATAGCACACAACTACTTCATGAACAATATCTAGCTTTTGTTTAGATTTTTGTAAACAAATACTGCGCTATTGATCTGAATCAGTTTGATGGAAACGAAGTGTGACTCCGGGATCATCATTCGACCATCCACATAACTGTAGTCCACCGCCGTCGCCAGTTCACCTTGTAATACCTGTATTTTAGTTTGACGGCTCGTTTGTTTGTTGTTTTTTTCTGTTTCCTTCCTACATTTTGAAGCATACAAAACAAGGGTCGCGTTGTAATAGAATGTCATTTTCTGTCAGCAACAAAAACATTGTCGGTACAGCGATGACGCTAATGTAACAGTAGTATATTATTATGATCCACCGAACGTGTTGACATTTCTAGGTAACAGTTCACCATCCACTTTAGATAACTCTTAGTAAAATTTATCTTTGTAAAAAAATAAGCTATTCGGCGAATTGCGGTGTTACTCATGGAGACTGAATTTCATAAATGGAAGGTTAACATGGAATTAAAAAGTAAAATTAGTTTCAGAATATGGAATTAAAACAAAGGTTATTACGTCATTGTATTTATGGTTCGTAAATTGTAAACATAATAAAAATTACCAACAATCATTTTTCAATATTTTCCTGAAAATAAATTTCAAATTAAAACTTTCATGGAAACAGTTCTTCATAAGACTGCTGTAAATGTTGCCATACTGACCCATTTGAAAATGCTTTCTTAGTATTAATTTTATTATGGAGATAACGGTTCAAAGTGTCACCACAAATACTTTTTGAAATAACTACAAAGAAGTAATTCATTACCTCTCTGTTTATTCTTTAATTACTACTAAAAATACTACTTAGTGGTACCTAACCTAAAACAGGTTCGGCTCATCATAAATCCACAAAACACCGTTTCGTCAGTTGCCAATCACTTTAAGTAAACACTATAAAGTGAAAATGGATTCGAATATTCTAGTACAGGACAGTGGTATTTGAACCCGGGACCTTTCGTAATAATTTCGGCACGCAATGTAGTTCCGCTCATTAAATGAACAAAGAGTAATAATCATTTATTTCTTTTGTGATAACTCGATCACATTTCTTTGTTTTCGTTAAGTATTTTGTTGTCATTTGTCAAGTGTGAATCCTCTTAAGATATCTTAGGCACGTAGTTCTGGATTGAATTCAAATGCGGTCAAATGGTTCAATCCTCTAATATTTTTATTTTACGATACACTTGAGATTAGCCTTCCACAATAAAATTTATGTTTCTTTGGTATGTTTTGTTTTTGTTGACGACCTACATTTTCTTATAAATAAAAAATGAAAACTATTTTACTACAAAGAACTTAAAATATTTCACCTGCGTACAAAAATATTTATATGCAAATGGAAAATATTTATTGAACTGATATATTATATTGTAGTCGTGTACTTACATTGTACTTGGAAATTGACTTAAATTAAAAATTTATGTTGTTATAAAATTAAAAGTACAAAGAATATGTTTAGATGATAAGGTATCGCTAATCGTTTCTTATTTCTATTTTTTAGTGCGTCAATAGAAAAAGTATTAATAAACTTATGTTGTGAACAACAAATTTTCAGTTTTATTTACTTTATAATCTTTATAATGTATTGAATCTTGGTGGTTGCGACTTATAAAACCGTGAGAAAAATGCAAAATAATGAAGGCGATGAGTGAAAGTACTTACCTATGTTGTCTATGGGTTCATTGTACAATTATATTCTTGATAATGTATCTAGTGCAAACTTAAAAAATATAACTATTTTCAGTAAGCAAAAAGATCTTATTAGCAACTTAAAAACCATCATTTAACAAGTTATTAGAATACCTGGAATAGCAATAAATAAATAGTTTCTTTACTATATTAATATTGATTATGTTTTCCGTAAAGATAAACTTTATGAAGTTATTAAATAAATAAACTGTGTAGAAAAGTTTGAGTACCACTATTTACTAGCAGCTACGTTGGGGCGTGTTCCTGTCTCATCTTTAACAAAATAATAACAAAGATAGTCTTATGCGCATATTGTCAGATAAATGAAGAACACCTACAATATGTAAGAAAAAAAGTCTTACGTAAATGACGTCATCACGCATTTGTCCGGCAGAAAGGGGCGGGGCGAAGTAAAGCGGGTCGTTGTTTCGTAGTCTATATTATCTGCCCTTCTAACGAATACCATACCAAGATCATATTATATTTATGTGATACTTAACTGACAGTTCATGGTACCTTTTATATTTTGAAGAATCTCTCCTTTCAGACGTTTCATTAAAGTACCTACTTGTAATTGATAATATGAATTATTATTATTATAATAATAGTCTAATTGGATTTTAATTTTATCCTGATTTAATTTATTGTTATGTCGGATATTTATCAATTTAAATGTGGATTATAATAATTGGCTTCTTTTCGAATTTCTTGTAATTTAACGCTGAAATATTTAGTTACCTACTCAAAATATAACGTAAAAAAGAAATGTAAATTAATTTCTCTTCTTACAACAACAATATGACGATTAGATAAATGTGTAACATGTTCGATGCACCTAGGAATTAATAAATTTTATATTAATAAATAATGTAGGTACGCATATTTAAGTAAATTAAGGCTTAATTGTACTTTGGTCTTGTGCTGTGTGCGCTTAAAATTTATTTTACATAAATTACTTGCCTTCTACCGTTTGGTAGCAATTACAATTAACAATGCGTTATTAATTTTGCAATATAAAATAATAAACTATTAACTCAATCAATGTGCTACCACCTCATGACTTTTTATATTGAAAAATCGATTAAAGAAATATAAAATTCAAAGAATAAGAGTATCATGTATTTTATTTGTATACCTATATGAAATTATAAAATATAGAATAAAAGCATTAACATATTTCAAATATAAAGATTAAAAATAAAGAATTTTAATAACTTTCTGGTTAGAAAACTAAAAGCATATTAATAAAAAACGATAAAAAGCCTATTTTTCTTATAACAAAATACATCAGGTATGTTCATTTTGGTTTTGGTGCAACCAAAATATAACTTACTGAGTTTGGTGAGTAGGTACTGAGATGGACGAGGTCATAATTATGCTGATTGATTTAATTCCATGTGATTTTAAACAGTACA
Source organism: Agonum fuliginosum (assembly GCA_947534325.1). Taxonomy (NCBI): domain Eukaryota; kingdom Metazoa; phylum Arthropoda; class Insecta; order Coleoptera; family Carabidae; genus Agonum; species Agonum fuliginosum. The sequence continues at coordinate 13,542,549 of OX384038.1, read as the reverse complement.
TTTTTGCAATATGATTTAATTTGCGCTTTATTAATAAATTATTTATACGTAATGTTGGTATAATGCATTTTGTATGTATTATGTAATAGTACGATAAATTTAGCGCTAAGTTATTTCCATGGAATTGGATTTTATAGCAAATTATTATTTGTTAATTAAAAATTCTTAGAAATTGATCCAGATCAATGCGATTAAGTAATAAGTAAAATCGTGTATTTTATGAAATAAATCGAATTTAGCAGGTTGTTTGAGTGACATAAATCTTTATTGTATTCTGAGCTACTGAAGTATAAATTGCATTCAATTGTGAATACAATACCATTGGTATTTTAATTTCATAGAATATCATTTATATTTTGTATAAGTACATTTTTATTAATAGTACTCGATAATAACATGGAAAAATATGAAATGAGTAAATAACAGTATAAATTGTGTTCTAAATTGAATATAAGAAGTGAATTGCAATGATGATATTCCGAGATTGAGTCGAAGTAATTCTGGTCGAAGGAATATTTTTCTCCTAGATTGCAAATCGACAATGATTTCTGAAGCTTTGATCTTATCTGAGCAATAAAAAGAGATTTTATATGTTTAATTGTAAGTTATTTTTAAGTGAGTCATTCAGAGTGACATACGATGCCACGAGTGCTGATGCAGTAGTTAATAATATGAGTACCTATTAAGAGTAGTATGTAGTTGTAATATTAATAGATTTGTAAATGTTTTAGGTGGAGTCGTTCAGCATCGATCGTACAGAACTGGACGAGGATCCTCGAACGGAAAAGTCCAAGTACCTGCTGAGCCCTGACGACGCCGACCGCTCCGTAGATCCAGAAACCCAGGCGCGACTCGAAGCCCTGTTACATGCAGCAGGTAACGGTTTGTATTGCTTTATTCACCTTTAACGTGTGTGTGTTCGACGTACACCCTCACTCACAGCGTCACAGTCTAATATAATAACCAACCTTTTACTTCTGGTAATTGATTTTGCGACTGAAACACTGAAAGTGATTCTATGTGTGGATGTGTACGTCATTGACTGTACGTTACGTTTGATTTGTGTGCGAAGGTATCAGTCAGTTGGCTACAAAGGATGGTAAACACCTTGCAGATCCCGAGGTGCTGAGGCGACTCACGTCCAGTGTTTCGTGCGCTCTGGATGAGGCAGCCGCCGCGTTGACACGCATGCGCACCGACAACCCCCGCGCTTCTTCGCACTCCGAAAAAACGTGAGTTACCTATTTTCATTTACTACTTACCCTTTATAGTTTATTATCTGACACCATTTCGAAGTTACATCAAAGAAAATGCTAAATTCATCCCTTTACTTTACGTGCGCATCTCAGTGATCAATGAATCATGCATGTCGTGATATTATAACTTTGCATTATTTATGAATCTAATACTGGTGTATTGCATAGTATTTATTTTATGTGAAATATGTGTCTAGATCGTTGGTAGAGGCATGCACAGACGGTGATGTAGGCACAGTGCGTAAGCTCCTGACGGAAGGACGTAGCGTGCACGAAACCACCGAAGACGGCGAGAGTCTGTTGTCGTTGGCGTGTAGTGCTGGCTACTACGAATTGGCCCAGGTGCTGCTCGCCATGCACGCCAATGTGGAAGACCGTGGTATCAAAGGCGAGTGTACTCCGCTTATGGAGGCTGCTTCAGCCGGCCATATTGATATCGTCCGCCTGCTGATTGCGCATGGAGCCGATGTCAATGCGCAGTCCACCTCTGGTAAGTTACTCTATTTTCTCATTTCACAGTATTCCTCGACTGGAATATAGCCTGACATGAAATTATAAAATATAATATCAAAGTAATAGTAATCAATTCTAATTTAGAATCCTTATTTGTTATTGTTTTGTTTTCAATAATTCCAATATATTTTAAATATACTGCATGATGTTTTAATACCTGAATAATGTTTCTGTAAAGTTACATTACTACTATTCACTTATTGTAACTAATAATATTGTGGGAAAATCCCACTACAACAGGGATTATACCTACTTGTTAAGGGATATAATATTTCTCAATATTCCAGAAAATATTTTAAACTACCTATTTCTAAGAAAGACGCATGACTCATATCATAATTTGAAATGCCGACCTATTATAATAGTTACAATGTTTACATCTGATTAGTTCTATTTTTTACTCATATCCATGTTTAATATTTGTTAAATTGAATTTTTATAGTTTCTAATTATTAAGAAAATGTAATTGAAATGATAGGAAACACACCGTTGATGTACGCGTGTGCTGGCGGCCATGAGGATGCGGTAGAGACGTTATTAGAAGCGGGTGCCAATGTTGAAGACCACAACGAAAATGGACACACGCCTTTGATGGAAGCTGCTAGCGCTGGTCATGTCAACGTAGCAAAGGTAACACATGTGCACAATAATAATATATACGCAGTCTTCAGGAAATCATAACACTGTTCTAATTATAGATTTTACTTCGGCATGGAGCAGGAATAAATACTCATTCGAATGAATTCAAAGAATCCGCCTTGACACTTGCATGTTACAAAGGACACCTTGATATGGTTAGATTTCTGTTAGAAGCTGGTGCTGATCAGGAACATAAAACCGATGAAATGCACACTGCCCTTATGGAAGCGTCCATGGACGGACATGTTGAAGTTGCCAGGCTTTTGTTGGACTCTGGAGCTCAGGTAAAATATACTATATTTCATTTTTATTTACGCGATAACTCGGCTATAACATATTTTCTACTTTGATTTTCTGTAACAAAAGAAACAGTATAGTTAATATTGACAAGTGCTTCTAACAATAAATTTTCATTTATATAGGTGAACATGCCCACAGACAGCTTTGAATCTCCGTTAACATTAGCTGCTTGTGGAGGTCATGTAGACCTTGCTATGCTGCTTATTGAACGTGGGGCGAATATTGAAGAAGTAAATGACGAAGGCTATACCCCTTTGATGGAAGCAGCACGGGAAGGACACGAAGAAATGGTAGCGTTGCTTCTTAGTCAAGGTAAGTGTTCACTAAAAATTATTATTAAAATGATATAATATTGCGTGATGTTCGCATTGTTTAGGTGCAAATATCAATGCACAAACAGACGAGACGCAGGAAACGGCGTTGACGTTAGCTTGCTGTGGCGGGTTCAGCGAAGTGGCAGATTTCTTAATCAAAGCCGGCGCTGATATCGAGCTAGGTGCGTCAACGCCGCTCATGGAGGCAGCGCAGGAAGGTCACCTAGAGCTTGTCAAGTACCTTCTGCAGGCCAACGCCAATGTTCATGCCCAGACGCAGACGGGTGATACAGCACTCACGTACGCCTGTGAAAATGGTCACACAGATGTTGCAGACCTCTTACTGGAATGCAACGCCGATCTGGAGCATGAATCTGAAGGTGGACGTACGCCTCTAATGAAAGCGTGCCGTGCAGGTCACTTATGCACGGTCCAGTTTCTCATCTCCAAAGGGGCAAACGTCAACCGCCAGACAACCAATAACGACCACACGCCTCTTTCACTGGCCTGTGCAGGAGGCCATCTTGCAGTTGTTGAGTTATTGCTTTCCCATCAGGCAGATCCTTTCCACAAGTTAAAGGATAACTCAACAATGCTTATCGAAGCAGCAAAAGGTGGTCATACGAGCGTGGTTCAGCTCTTACTTGACTATCCACATTCCATATTGATGACGCCGTCGCACCAATCCCAACAAGGTGTTGTAGCCAACATGATGCCGGCGAGTTTGTCTACAGCGACGACGTTACCAGCTATCACTGTAGCCACGCAGCCGTTCCTGCAGGGTACAACGCCGGCGTCTGGAGTTGCGGGGGCAGTGAGTGCCACAGCGGTAAGCGGAGCTGATGCTGCTGCTCTAGGCTGCCAGGGATTGCACGAAGTTCCTGATGCCGTCCGAATCGTTACCCAAGAGGAAAGCGATAGCAATGGCAAAAAGGGCTCTACGCAACCACCTACCACCCGCCTTACCGATCAGTTTATTCAACAACAGCAACAGCAACAACCAAAACACTCTTCTGGTCAGAAGTCACTCCTGCGGAAGAATCGTTCGGCTGGTATGATGTTCGACGGGAATCTAACCTCCGCTGAAGCTCAGCAAGTAAGTCATTACTTTCAGTCATGTTTATTTTCATGCATACTGTGATCATTCATAATTTGTTTTCATAAGTTTATTTTAAAAAAGATGAATATGTTCATCTTAATCGAAAAATTGACATATCTATAATGTAGGTTCGCACACAGCCCCTAGTTGACCTGAGCAATGAACTTGGGATCTCTGCCGCCGCCATGGAATTGCTGTCCAAAGAGGATGGCAGCATTCTGGATAAGGGGAGTACAGGGGGCAGCATTGTGGAGTACATTAAAGCCCGCCGAAAACAGTACAGCCATGATGACGCGTCTGGCCAGAAACAGCAGTCTACCGAAGAACATATTCTTCAGAAGCAACAGATTCTAGAAGAATTGCACGTATGTAGAATCCTTTTACATTTACTATTTAGTTAGTGTTTTGATTTATATTTAAGTTAGATAATTGTTATTTGTTACTGTCGAAGAGTTTTCATTCAATCTTCAATGTTAAAATTCAATTTTTAACATTAATTTATGTACGCTTATCATTATTGTGAATGGTTATTTAATGTGTCGCTCAATTCTAATGACAGAGGGTGGAGCGAGAGCTGCAGGTGAAGGCGCCCAACCACCTCGTGGTGAACACGTACGGAATGGGTCAAAGCGAGTCGCTGCCGGGACTGCCTGGGCTACTTAACATTGACCTCGCATCACACACCATTACTGCCACCCAAGGTGCGTGTCAACCAACACTTTAATGTCTAGTGTAAATTGTTTTTGTCGCTATATGATTGTTTCTTTTATTTTTTTGTTGATATCTGTTATGCAATAAGATGCTACATGCATGTGTAAGAAGTTATGTTTTCATATTATTCATTGCTTTATATATTTTCAAAATCTGTATGCATTATAATTCTTCAAATAACAGATCATCTGTTTTTTTTTTTTAAATTTTTATGATAAAATTTCATATTTTTTCTTCGAAATAAAAGTTTGTATAAATTTAAAAAATGCACGTTTGTATGTTAGCAACATATTTCTTTTTTCTGATAATATTTTTTAAATTTTCTCGCTTTTGTTTGGGTGTGGTTGCGTTGTTCTATTGTCTGCGGGTTATGTGTTGTCAGGGATGGTATGTGGTGCAGCTGGCATGTCGGGTGCATTGTTTCATCAGCCAACACCTCCTACAGCTACAGCCAGCAGCAACAACATCAGTGCTTTCTACGCAGGCAAGGCGCCCCAATGTCAGCAACAGGCCCCCGTCGTTCCTGTATCGGCGCTCACTGCCGGCGGCGACGCGAACTTCGTGCCGTCCACGTATGCGTCTCCACCAGCTCCACTGCCGCTCGCCACGCAACAACCGCCGCCCCCGCAAACAGCCACTTCTTGGCCCCAACAGACAAATGTCACCGCCACAAGTGCAGCTGATGTCAGCCAAGTAAGAAATATTTCATTTTATAAAACTTTTACAATATACCTTTTAGTTTCAGTAAAAGTGGGCTAATAGTAACAAATAGTAGATTCAATTTTCTTGATGCATGATCATAATTTCAGATGAAGTTAACATGAAGCATGAAAATAACAATTTTAATTTTTACCAGAACACCGCTATAAGCGATCGTCCTAAAGCAAAACCTGTGAGTAAGAAAGAAGGCAAGAACTTACGCAAACAACAAGCATACCAAGCAGCCCTCCAACAGCAACAACATTTACAACAAATAAACCAGCAACTACAACAACAAGTCATTCAGCAACAACAACAGCTAGTTGATCAGCAACAGAGTGATCAGCACGCCGTCATTCAGCAGGCAGTGACGCAGCAGACTTCCAAGACCTGCTCAGGTGTCGTACTCACGGCACCTATTGTCACCCACATCCTTGAGCAGAATACCGCTGCCAGTCAACAGCAGAAACTCGCACAGCAGCAGCGTATGCTACAAACCGGTGACGCTACTACCGATTTAGTTGGTTTGTTATCTGATCAGGATAGTTGCCATTTATTCACGGATGCCGTTGATAAAACTAAGCTCGAAAATGTAACTCAAGATCTTGATGCTACAGTTGAAGATGTTGTTCAAACCCTTGAAACATTTAGTTTGGAAGATGTTGCTAATGGTAAGTCATTTTTAGAGCATTAAATTTGTATTGTTAATAATTTGTTTATAGTTGCAGCAGCTGAACAAGAAAAACTGCAAATGGCCGCAGCAGTTCAGCAAGCTGCTGCGGGGTTGCAAGTACAATGTAACTTTGACGAGACGATTAACGCGATCGCCGCAGCCCATACTTCCATGCAAGTTGGCGCAACTCAGACAGATGTGGCGCGTGTCGAATACTTCGCTGTGCCGACGTCAAACACGCTACAAGTTGGCCATGCAGCCCCTACCGGACTATTACAATACGAACAGTATTTGCAATCCGTAGCGGGAAATGAACAAGTGCAGGGAGCTATGTACCAAGCAGGATTTCAAGCTGGAATGCAACTTTGCCAAGAGATGCACATGAGCAAGACTTCTCAACAACTTGGTAAGTGTAAATTTTTATTAGTTATACGGCTTTTATTGGTTGTGTGTTTCAAACTGTTTTATTACTTATAATTGACATTGTGTCTATTAATTATCAATTTTCTTTTAAAGGAGCGAAATATGTTCAAATTATATTTCCATTTTAGTTTTAAAAATAATTTTTTTCTTAACTTAGCCTGGGATAATACAATTATATTAAAATATCGCCAGAAATTTTGAGTTAAATTAAAATAGACACAGTGTAAACCACATAATAACTAACCGAACATCTTACAGCATGCTCAGGCGGTACTGAAGCCTTGACGACCACAATAGCTTCGCCAGCAGTTCAGTCGCAAGTGGTGACGGTAGGTAACGCGGCGCAATACCCGCAGCCCACATGTACCACGCACCAGGTTCAGGTGGCCACACAAACGCAACAGCAAATAACGCCTGCTACATCTGGCAATGACGGTAAGAAGCAAGGCAAATCGGCGCCTGCCTCTGACATTGTCAAAGTGAAAAAAGGCCGTCTGCTTATGCAACGGCAGCAACCTAATCATCTCAGCAATGTACCACCTACCAATGGACAATTTGCGACTGCCACTCAGAATTTTCAGATTGATCCCAACACTGGTTAGTATTCATGAATAGTTATTTACTTTAACTAATTTTTTATTTATTTAAATCATACAACATACACAAGGTACCAATATTAGTGTTGCAGTGAGTACAAATATTACAGTTTATTGAAAAGTTGTGTTTTTCTTTGAATAAAAGTAAATTGTGTCTAATGAAATTAAAATTAAATAATATTTTAATTTTAATAATCCTTTTCTCTTGCAGGCCAACAATACGCGAGTGTGCCAGTTCCGGTTCCTGTACCTCAAACTTCCTTTTCATGCATGGACGTGGACTCAGAGACGGATTCGAATCATGATACGGCCTTGACGCTGGCATGCGCTGGTGGTCACGAGGACTTAGTAGAGCTGTTGCTGCAGCGCGGCGCTGATATTGAGCATCGTGACAAGAAAGGCTTTACTCCACTCATCCTTGCTGCTACTGCAGGCCATGAAAAGGTTGTTGAAATACTTCTCAATCATGGAGCAGACATCGAAGCACAGTCAGAAAGAACAAAGGACACACCATTGAGTCTGGCTTGCTCAGGTGGGCGATATGAAGTGGTGGATTTGTTACTGTCGCGTGGTGCGAACCGAGAACACCGCAACGTGTCAGATTATACGCCGTTAAGTCTAGCAGCTTCCGGGGGTTATGTTAACATAATCAAACTCCTGTTAAATCATGGTGCAGAAATTAACTCTCGAACTGGCAGCAAGCTTGGCATTTCGCCACTTATGTTAGCAGCTATGAATGGTCATACAGGTAAATGTTTTTTCTTTTTTTCATATTTTGATCTTTACTAATTATTTGTTTAATTCTTAACAGCTGCTGTAAAACTCCTTCTAGACATGGGAAGTGATATCAACGCTCAGATAGAAACAAACAGAAACACTGCATTGACGCTCGCATGCTTCCAAGGTAGACATGAAGTTGTCAGCTTATTGTTAGATCGTAAGGCTAACGTGGAGCACCGAGCGAAGACTGGATTGACACCTTTAATGGAAGCGGCTAGTGGTGGTTATGTAGAAGTAGGACGTGTGCTTTTAGATAAAGGAGCTGACGTAAACGCTACTCCCGTACCATCGTCTCGTGACACTGCCCTCACTATTGCTGCCGACAAAGGTCACTGCCGATTTGTTGAACTACTTCTTACTAGGTAAATTTTATCAAGCATGTTCAATATAGAATAAACTTAAAGAGAATATTTATTTTGTAGGGGTGCTGCCGTAGAAGTAAAAAATAAGAAAGGAAATTCACCATTGTGGCTTGCAGCCAACGGAGGTCACATCAGTGTAGTAGAACTACTTTACAATGCACAAGCTGATATAGATAGTCAGGACAACAGGAAAGTGTCATGTTTAATGGCGGCTTTTAGAAAGGGCCACACAAAAGTCGTAAAATGGATGGTGAATCATGTTACGCAATTTCCCAGTGACCAAGAAATGATCAGGTAAAAGTCATTTGCATGATCCAATAGATTGCTTGCTCCTTTTCATATCATTTGAGTAGAAAATCAATATAAATTATTCAATAAGTTTTTTATACAGATACATTTCGACTGTGAGTGATAAAGAACTACTAGAGAAATGTCAAGAATGTGTCAAGATTATTCGAGCTGCTAAAGAAACTCAAGCTGCAAAAGCAAATAAAAATGCATCTATTCTTCTGGAAGAATTAGATATGGAAAAGAACAGAGAAGAATCTAAAAAAGCAGCTGCAGCACGGCGCAGAGAAAGAAAGAAGAAAAAGAAACTGGAAAAGAAAGAAGAAAAACGTAAATTGTATGAAGAGAACAGAAAGAATGAAAATTACGATGACAAAGACGATAAGAAATCATCAGATGAAGTTGACAAAGCTGATGAAGAAGGTAAAGTAACGAAATTGTAAAGAAATGATACAGATTATTAATTATAACTTTATTTCTAGAAGCAAGTGGCGAGAACACACCTGGCGGTGGAGATTCACCAATTCGTAATGGTGAATCTGTTGATAAAGAGGAAGGAGATAGTGGCATTGATGCTAACAGTCAGGGTAGTTGTTCAAGCAATGATGTAAAGTCAAAAGAAAAGCGTAAAGACAAGAAGAAGAAAAAGAACATTTCAGGGAGCAGTAGTAGTAATCAAACTAGTAAGGCAGAAAATGATTCATCCACGGAAACAGTTCGAGGAAACACTTCGAGCGGAAATAAATCTCACTCGGCATCTTCCACGAATGATGTCAAGGAGAGATTAAACGATAAGTATGTTTGCAATATTGCTTTTTTAAAAATATTTCACCTATCAATAAATTGGTGACATTAAAATATGTGTTGCCATCTCTTGATGTAATAAGAAAGTTATTAATTTCATCTTACGTTTCCAACTGTTTGAATTTCGAATTTGTGTGAAATGTCAAATATGATTAACATTAACGAATCTTATAATGAAATAAGAACAATTATTATTAGGTAAAATACTAGAGTTAACAAAAAATTATCTATAATTTTTTTAATTCAGGAGAAACATGTTTAGTTTCAAAAATTTATGCATTTTTAAATATTAAATGATGTCTTAATTTATATTTTTTAAATAGACGTAGTGGAACATCATTAGACACATCAGCGTCAACTAATCAACACCAAAGTGATACTATCGGAAATGGAAAGGGCAGTCGTGGAAACACACAAATCGGTCGTAAGGGCTTACTTGTATTTGAATCCTCGCGCCATCCTGCCGAACGAGACGAATTTGAAGCGACCGGGAACGAAAATTATGTGTCTGCTAAAGGCAAAAAGTCCTTTATGTATGTTTTTATTAATTCAAAAATTTTTGTTCTTATTTTTCATTACTTAAATTTTTAGGCATTATGAAAATGATGTTGTGACTGTAAAAGTAAGCTCATCAACAAGTCCAAAGCAAACTGGTAAAAGAGAAGAAGGTTGGAAAGAAGTTGTTAGAAAGTAAGCGTGTTATATTTCAGTACCATAAAGATCAAGTGTTAATTTTATCTTTTGTCTATATAGGTCATCTGTTCAAACTGTGTCTTCAGCGGATGCAGGGTAAGAATATAAATATTTTTGTTAAATAGAACTTTATAAAATTAAAATATTATTTTTTTTAACAGAACCAAGAAAGTATCAGTCCCGTTGAACGCAATTTCTCGAGTAATTGGACGTGGAGGTAGTAATATTAACGCTATCCGAGGAGCTACTGGTGCTCACATTGAGGTGGAGAAGCAAAGCAAAGGCCAAGGTGAACGAATTATTACCATCAAAGGTTCAGCTGAAGCCACAAAGCAAGCGCATAGTTTGATTGGAGCCCTAATCAAAGATCCGGACGTAGATATATTACAGATGTTGCCCAAAACTACTAAGACTGTCATCACTTCCTCATTATGGGATAAAACCAATGCTGCAGTAAGAAATATATTGTTTAATAGAATTTATAGTCGAAATTAATTTAATGTATTATTATAGTTATCAGCAAAAAAGAACACCAAAATCGTGAGTGTGAGTCATGGAAGTGGCTCAACAAGCAGCAGCCAGACTAAAACTGGAATAGCAACATCGTTAACTTCATCAGTGCGCTCTATTGTAAATGCGAAACCCTCGACAACATATTCGCCGTCTGTGACACGAGGTACTGCACCACGTCTTGTAGCCGCTGCTGAAAAACGTGTTGCTGCACAAATGGCTGCTAATACTAAAAATACCATGTCATATACTACAGCTATCATGACAGCCGGGCGAGGAAGCGCTGCTGGCAGCGGTCCCACTATCGCCAAATCCGCTTCCACGGCGGCAGCACCTGCGCTTGTCATGACGCAGACTTTTGCCGCTAAACTTACAGACAACAATTCTACTACTTCCAACCCACATATTACACATCAGTCTACCATAAACATGAATATGGCTCCTTCTGCGCCATCAAATGTTGCTGTGGTTAACAAATCACGAGTAGCTCAAACGTTAAATGTGCCTCATGTGTCGGCCACTGCTCCTACTTCTCCACAAGCTAACATTGGACCACAACAAACTATGTCCAATAACTCAAATGTGAATATATCCTCTCCCAAACATCACCACAGGCCATTACCTACAGCATCCGCACCACCAAGTATAGTACATTATCAGCAACAACCGGGTAAAGCGCCATTTTCTGTTCACAACACTGCATCAACGCCTGCTCAAGAAACAACACATACCTCGCAACCTATTGCCACACCTATCACCTCTAATGCGATATCAGTTCCTCCAACTTCAAATTCCTCTGTACAATCTCTACAAAGTGCAGCTGGGCAAATGTCCCATGCAGCTGAAGTATCGACTGGTGTTAGTGGGCCGGCGAATACAGGACCTGTGAATACTATGTCGAATGTTTCAGCTAGTAACACTCCGCAAGAATATTCATTATTCAATGATTCGTTCACAAAAGTGACTCAACAAATGTGGGGCAGAGAGAATGATTCGCACAAAGCTATTAATTTTGCTGCAGTAACTGGTGGAAATATGTCATCTCAGCAGACATCTGTTATTGCACCACCAAAGTTCATTGACAATGATCCACCACACGTTGTAGATGCATCTAAAGCACCGGGTTATCGAGGCACGGCTGTATGTTCACCAGTGTCTTCAAAAACCAGCAGCAACAGTACCACACCTCCTACCATGCCACTGGCGCCAGGCACGGGCTATCATAATTTTCCAGAACAACAAAAAACCCAACCAATGGCACCCCTTGCTGGTATGAATTTAAATCGTCCTGTGTCTCGTCCTGGAGGACTTGAACTAGGTTCTGTTGCTCAGACTAGTCCCTTAGATCATTACGTAACGCGTGGGCCCCCAGTTTATCAGCAAGATATGCCTGTACGTTCAACTGGTCAATCAGTTGACTCTAATAATATGTATAAATCAGTTTCGTCGGCTAGCTTCACTGCTGAAACAACGACTAATTTGTTAAAAATGGTTCCTGGTAATGATACACAACCGCCTCACGGAATGATATTCCATCAACAAACTACAATGCAGCACCACATGAATTTCTCACAACCCCAGCCATCCGCCGGACAGATGAGTAATAATTCAACAGTTTCCATGTCGCGACTGAATCCTCGCGCCCCTGATTTTTCACTTCATAACATAGCTAATAAACAGCAAACACCTCAACCTGTTACTATGTTTAATACTGCTGGCTATCATCATACGGGTGTAATCCCGTCTAACCAAGGATCAGGGCCGAACACAGTGATTGGTAGTGGAAACATTCCATATCCACTGAAATCTTCATTGGGAACATATAGGTCTAACAGCGGAGCAACACAAAATCGTTGGCAATTTATGGGACCACCGTCTGGATATCATCCGCAACAACAACAGCAGCAACAACAACAACAGCAGCAGCAGCAACAACAACAGCCCGACGTCATGATGCAAATGAATCATTTGCGTGGGATGGGATTATCGCATCCACCATTAGATTTATTAGAAAATGGTGGCATGAATGCTGTGAATAACTCTCCAGCAATGTCACCAAACTCCCCGGCTGGTCATAACATGGGGCAAGTAAATGCTGGTGCTGATGGTCATCACAAACATGAAGATAGAAAAATTCCACAACCTATTGGAATTGAACGAGCATGGAAGATCCAGAACAGTAACGTACCTACAGGTGCAGATACTACTGATATCAATTGGATACTTGGTAATGAATCGAAGATAGCTATGGGAACGTGGAATTCTTCTTGTCTCGGACCCAACATGGACAGACAGCCTCAGTTCTTCCGTTCTTCTTACCGAATGCCAACGAACGATGAGATTACCAATATGATGGATTCTTATCAGGTAGGTGTAAATGTGGATAGAATAATAAATAGCAAATTAGTAACGTTTCTTGTATTACAGCACGGTGGCAACCAAATGGATAATCAACATGTATTCCAGAATGGCACAGTCGCCGCAATGGGACTGATGCCAGGCACAGCAGTAGCACCATTGGGCATGCAGCAGCAGTATGGCGGTCCTGTAACTGCGGATCTTATGCAGAGTGCAGCAGCCGCTGCTGCTGCAGCTGCTGCAGTCGCCGCTGATCCTATGAAAATCGGAGAAATGCCGCAATGGGACGGCGGTCGTATGGCAGTTACGGACATACAAGATAAACATGTAAGTTTTACATCATAACGTAGCTTGAAATACGCATTTCTTCTCTGATCGTATATATCTGTTATTTATACGTTTAAAATATAAAAAATACATACACTTTCTCTGTTACTAATATTATTTTCTCAATTTCAGGGTTGGACGGCTAAATGGAGTCAATAAACTATTACAAATATCCCGTTGTGTAACTGTCGATGAATAAGTAAAATATTTCTTTTCTTTTTTTTAAGAAAAAAAAACAATGTCCATTTATGCGAAAAACTAGCTTTGATCTTTGTAATGTTTGGGATACAAAAATTTTGCAGTAGTTTAGATGAGTATCTTCACCGGTGTAGAATTTGGTTTCTAGGTAACATACGTGCATATATTCTCCAAAATGATATTGTTTTGTTGTCTGCTTGTGTTGACCATAACACGAAACAGTCTGACTCAATGATAGATCAATACGTTTACTGCATGTCTCGTCCTTTGTTATACTGCTTCATAGTTTATACATCCTACCTATAATGTGGTTTAACTAATGATAAGGTAATGTTAGTCTCTCGGACTGATTACGATCGCAATCGCTTTTCTGTTTAGGAAAGACGGAAACTGCTGTCTCCTAAGAGACGCCCGTTTATATAATGATACATAATATACATATACCTACCTTATATATAATATATAATAAAATAAATAATATTAAAAAAAAATAAAATGATAAAACATGAGTATCTCATAGTAGAGTTGGGGTTGATAGGACATGATCGACGGCAGGATGTACCCTACCTGGAGCGGGGCATTTGGCGTTAGTGACAAGTGATTTGATATATGATAACTTTGTTCGTTCAAACATATATTGAGTTTATACATAAACTTATTATCTTATTATACATACATTACATAATTATACATACATACTTGAGTTCGTATTGATGATTTTTGATATATTTGTGTAAGGGGCGCGCTGAGCTAAGCTCTGGTGAGCCTGCGCGTGCCTGAGCTGTATCCGCACCACGTTGAGCGATGAGCCTTTGCACAAGCACTCGGTGGGTATCGCTGACTCCCACGTTTACTGTAGGGATATAATTATACGGATTATGTAATATTGCTTGTACATGAAGACTTAAAATATATCTTTATGCACTGTAAACCGTTCCACCATATTCTACTATTTTCTTTCTTTTTCTACCTGTTAGCGCACTGTGGTATAAGCGAATTTTTTATTTAATAGAAAAATACGGAAACGGACGCTTTTTTAGTATAAACATTTATAATTATTAAAAATATACATATAAAATTATTGTACATAGGACATTGCTTTACGTAACTAATGAGTACATGATTATAAATGCGAGATTACAGCTCAACATGTCTTTGCATGATTCTACTTTCAAGATCAACGTGTAATTTCTCTACCTTTCTTGCTTGTTTCTTAATATGTTCTTCTACCGTTAACATGCCGTCGGATTTCGCACCAGCTAAATTCATTTTATCAGTGTGTTTTTCAGCGTTTAAGGCTGCCTCCGCTTGCATATGACGTAATTTTAATAACCTGTTTTCATAGTGCATCAATTCAACTCTAAGCGATTCAAGTTCGTCAGGAGTAAAATTAGTTTCAACAGCAATTCTCCACAGACCCTGTACTTTAGGTTCAACGAATTCTTTGCTATTAGGTCCTTTAACTGAAAGCCGATATAACCGATCATAACCATCTCGAAGATCTCGATGTTTATCACGAAGTAAATTAGCTTTGTGCAGATAATCTTTATTTGGAGATTCCTCTTCAGTTTCTATCTTATTGAAACGGTCGAGGGCTTCATCCAATGAATCTATAAATAAATTAAATTTGTATTATTTGAAGAATAATAATCATATATCACGAATTACTTTCATGCTTATCCTGAGGACCTTTATCAACATCAGTTAGAAGGGAATGATACTGGTCAACTTTTTCCTGGTGGTGAGTAAATTCCTCTTTTAATGCACGTAATTCGTCTATATTGAAGCCAGCTTGTTCAGCTTTTGCCCATAATTTATTTAGTTTCTTATCTTTAAACAGGCTTTTATTTATGTGTTCCTCTGAAGCATCATTAAGTGCTTTGTGAGGTTTATATTTGGACGTATCCTGTACATCTTCAAAGTGTTCTAAAAGATCGTATGTGCTCATAATTCCTATTAATTTTTTCCGTAATTCAGCTTCTTTTAATCCATCTTTATCTCCTCCATCAGATTTTACTTTCTTCCACGTAATTTCTTCTTTATCGTGTATTTTTAGCTCTCCGAATAAAGATTTCAACTTGGTTTCAGTTAACCTCTGAAAAGGGTAACAAAAATCATTATAAAATTAATATTTCTTGTGTATTATACTTACAACTTGTGCTTTTGACCATAATAAATTTAATTTTGCCATTCGAAAAGGTTTTTGTAAATTTCTTATGTTAGGTTCATTTTCATTCAATTGATTTGCTTGTTTCGAATATTTATTAACTGTTAACACACCTGTTATTAGCAACAGACAAAATAGTACTGTTAATTTCTTCATTTTATTTTTTTGTACTTTGCAGACGTTTACAAATGCATGACAAAAGTAATGTTGAGTTGATTTGGTTCGTTAGTGACGTGAGGTTATGATCATAAAGTTACATACGATCATACGCATTTGGTGTGATTGTGATAAAGGTACGAATAAATAATTAAAATATTAAATAAAAAGTCAGTTGAATTTTCATAATTTCCTAATGCTAAATTTTAACGTCGAATTAAAGATTTTATTGTTAACATGTAATCATTTTTTTTAAATGAAAAAATATAAAAATTCGTGTAGGTAAGTACATAAATAATTTAATTTATACTCTGCTTGCTTAAGAGTATATTGGGCGTGAGATACACAATCTAAATGCTTTTTATCCAATTTGGGTGTGGCAGCTTCACAGGAAAATGCAAATCTAGACAAGTTTATAATCAAAACCGACAAACCGAGTATGTGGGACTCAAGTATGGTATTGGGTTGTTCATTGATTTATTCCCTTGTGTTGAAGTGAATAAGAGACTATTTTGGACTAAAACTTTGAGACTCCGAAACTAAAAAACTTATCAAAGCGCGGTTTGCGGCATTGGATTCCTCGTAATTTACTTAGTATAATCCGCTAAATTTTAATTTTGACCAAAAAAGTACTAAGTGGTTAACCTTTGTTTTTTTTCGATTTTGGATCGAAACTTTGAGAGCTCATACCTCCGAAACTAAAAGATTTATCAAAGCGCGGTTTGCGGCATTGGATTCCTCGTAATTTACTTAGTATAATCCGTTACTTTTTAGAGAAATTTTAATTTTCACCAAAAAAAGTATTATGTGGTTAACCTTTGTTTTTTTTTCGATTTTGGATCGAAACTTTGAGAGCTCATATCTCGAAAACTAAAAGACTTATCAAAGCGCGGTTTTGCGGCATTGGATTCCTCGTAATACTTAGTATAACCCGCTACTTTTTTTGACTCGCTTGATTGATTGATCTAGACACACCTGACTTCTTCTTAATTCAATCCTGAGTTCATCACATCACTAGTAAATGAATAAATGCAACATTTTAATATCTACTAACAGGGCTATTCACTAGCACAACTCTGAATCAAATAGTAAGTTGTAAGTTCTCAACACTCATCACACTTTTGAGCAGCTTGCACTTGATTAGCACTTTGTTTGTTTATCGGACTCCCTTTATTTCAGGGCTGTCTTGAATAGGGCACTTGCAAGTAGGTCACCAAGATGGCGGCCGATCAGCTGATTGTGGACCGACTGTCAGAAATTTAACATGGAGTCTTATGGAGAATTCGTGTCAACTTTTTTAAAAACGTGTATTATTTGCGTTTTTCGTTGTTTAAGAGAAAGTAAACGTCTGGAATAGATTAAAGGAAGTTCATACTTTACGCTGGTAACATGAAATGATTATAAATGTTTAGCAGCTTTAAAATATTAGAGACCAAAGTAAACTATGATAATTTTCTATCATAAAATACAATAAAATGATAAAATTTGGGTTATTCTTTGCAGATTAAGAAAGTTTTGAACTATTTATATTCAATAATATACACATATTTATGAATGAAATTAATTCAAAATACATTTCATACCCTTTAAGATGTTAGGTTATTTTAACACATTTCAGGAAATAAATATTTTACTTGCATTTAATTAAACATTTTCATTAATATTTAACACTTTAGTATATGAGATATACAAAACAATAAGGAAATTGTTCAAGATTCAATATATCATCTAACCAATACCAGTTATGTGTGTTACTAAAATTCATTTCATTTAAATTATGCTGCCTATACATACATTAATCTGGTATAGGTACATAATATTAACTGACCTTTCTTGTACATAATCATGATATTTGTCTAAAACACAATACAATAACGGTAAAGTAAAAAATATGCAGTAATGTAAAAATCTCCCATAAGACGCAATGGTAATATGAAGCGACGTTGTCCACAATCTGATTCCCGCCACATTGGCCACGCCTCTTGCAAGTGCCCTATTACGTACTTTGTTTGGGTTTCCATCAGACGTGATTATAAAGACTAGCGGTCTGTACACTTTAAAAGAACTTTTCACCAAACAACGTTAGAGCTAATAGAATTCTTTTATTATGCCCCAACTTTAAAAAAAGCTTTGTAAATAACTAATAATTTTTTGTTAATTGTTTATAGGATTTGTTCACTAGATGCCTGATGGATGTCTTCTACGGTGATAGTTTAGTCAACAGAATCTACATTGGATTCTTGGATGCCAAATAATTAACAATTTGTATAAAATATTATGTTTTATTCAATAAAATACATAAATACAATGTATATTCTTATAAATAAATAAATAATATTATTGTACTCTCATTAAAATATGTTTTATTTAAACCTTTTTTATCATAAACACCCTAATTTACGTAAATATCTAAAAATATTTTGATAGTTTAATTAAATATTCCAATAGTTCATAAAATTTTCCAATAGTTTAATTAAATCTTAACTCAGCAACCCTTAGTTTTCGAGATATTTGGAGTTTAAAATTTTCCTAGTGTAGTGTCAATTTTTTTGATGATTTTGCAGAAAAATTACAACTCAGCAAGTCCTAATTAGGTGTTAATGATACAAACCACCAACCACCCTTGAAATTAACGTAATTTGGTCGATTTTGGTGAAAATTTCTTGACTTTAAATAATTATTATCTCGTAAACTAAAGGGCTAAGGGCAAAAAGTTAAATACAAAGGATGCGCAACTTTTCATTCTCTATCTGTCTGTGTATAGATAATGCCGTTTTGACCAATTTTTAATTATTTTTTTGATCTCCCACCATTCATGTTCTCCTGATACAAACTTGGTGATTTTTGTTCGACTCAAATCTGAAGTCGATTGAGGGTGAAAATTTAAAAACGCGATTACGTAAAAACTAAGGGTTAGGGGGTTATTTACGGGTCATATTCGTACTCTACGCGTTGAAATACACCAGTATGCATATTGCCACCCCTAAAAGTTAATTAGCACCGGTGATATTCAACCCTTATTTGTATTTCCGGTTCTAAGGGTCGCATCGAAAAAATCTACATTGCATTCGATAGGGGGTGAAAAACTGAGCATCTTTTACATTTAATTTTTTCCTCTACAACCCTTAGCTTAAGGGTTAATGACTATGTTTAGACGACTATTTCACCACTTTGATTGCTCATAACCCTTAAACAAAATTGCAACTACGCTAGGAAAATTTTAAAACGCATATAATTTGAAAAATGATGGTTGTACGACAAATCTGGGGGCATATTTGGATTCAGCAGGTCCAAATTGAGGAGATAAACTACCCCTCTTTATCATACTACCCTTAGTTTACGAGAAATAAGCACTTTAAAATTTTCCTAGCAAATAATTAGAAATATTGTGATGATAAATTTTTAATTAACAGCTTCATTTTCTAGGCCACTGCTCAAAAATATTCTGTGATGTCACACCAACTAATCTCGTTTTGGGCAATTTCACCCCTAAAAAATTAAATGCTATATAACGGGACGAAGGACGATAACTTGTTTAATAAATATAATAAAACAAATTTTCTGTTCTAACTAAATTATTTATTTATTTTAAAAAATTTACATTTCATTTAAATAATTCATACAACAATACTGCGTATTTATTGATTTTAAAAGGAAACATGAGGAATATAAATAAAAACTGTTCATTTTTCTTTCTTTTTATATACAACAAAAATGCATAAGAGAAATATATACTTAATATCACGTCATTTACCTAGTTTGGGTGGCACGAACCTTGTCACACATTTAAACTCAACAAGCAGTGAAACATTCCCATCCTGACACACTTCTTTCGCGTCATCCACATTTATTATCCTTTTCATTCAAGCTCTTTTATTCTTTCCACTCAAATCATTTACATTTCTAATACATGATCAGTCATTCCAATCAACATATTCACCGGACGTCCAAACAAAAGCTCATCTCAACCGCACACATTCTCTTTAAAACACACATAAATGTGTCATTTCCCAAGTTGGGTAGGAACACTTCATTTGCTTCGTTCACTCGAAATCATTTGTACTCGCAATTAACCATCAATCATTTTAATCCACTAATTCGCAGAACGTTCACGCAAACGCACACTAACTATTTCACAAACTCATTCGCTCATAGAATAATTATCTCAAACATCAACACATTTACAAATACAATACAAGTTTTTGTAATTTTATTACAATATAAAATAATGAAATGACTTGCCCTGAAAGAAATACAATAAATGATTAGTTATATTTTGTTAAATTAATGTAATTACAAGTCAATATTGTAATAACTGCATTTATATTGATAACTCACAGTATGTGAGGCTGCTACACCCAAGCTGGATGATAGGAAAAATAGATCCGTATGTTTTGTATACAATTGCATCAAAGATTTAGTTACATATCATTGCAATGTTTAAAAAAATAAAGGGGTGGAGAAGAGAACCCAACACGGTTCTTTTCTCCACATAAATGGTCCTGTACGTAATTCATAAAAGGACCATTAAACAAGGAACAAACCGCACACATATTTTAGTAGTGACATTTCCTATATTGACCGCGGGTGATTTTAACTTGATACCCAAGAACAACCGATGTTGCTCTACAAATGCAAATATCGTGAGGTGTCCTGTCGACCTCGCGAGAGCTTGTTACCGCTTAGGAACGCGATGCAGAGAACCCGCCACGCCTTGCTCTAACCTCATGCGAAATCACTGGAAAGCCGCTGAGAGGACCTTAGGGTTTCCGGAAGCATACAACCGACGCCACCGTCTCTAATCGTATAGAGGGCGTACACCGAGAGTCTGTGCGCACAACGGAGCGCACACAGCCCCTTGTCCTTCAACTTTAAAGGACTACGAACAAAAAAGAAATCATCTAAAAACCACAAATTTTAAGTGCAACCCTAACCTGTGGGTGTTGTTTAGTAAACCAATAGAACATGGAAAACAAACAACTAACTAAAAACAAAGCTATCACCCCAATTATAAAATACTTTAATCGATAATAATGTCACTAATCTCATTAAAATTCTGTATAACCCGTAAATCTGTACTATTAAGGTAATAGTACAGTTAAATGAGTACGGTTTATTCCTTGTCAACTTTTTGCTTACTTAAACCTAGGTTTGAAATATGATAGGTGAAGTACTAGTGACTTTGACCGTGCTTTGACCTAACCCATCCCCACCCAATATTTAACATTTACCGCGCGCGCTTTTTGATTCTAACCTCAAGAACAACCGATTGTTGTTCTTGTGCAAATGTCGTGGGATTTCTTGCAGATCCCCGGATGAGTGCTTATAGCGCGGTAGACAGCCAGGGAAAGACTTTCCACGGTCCATCACCACCTTCATGGTCAGGATTGCCGGGATGGATTCAGTTTTGGATTCTAGTGACTCAATTCATCCAAGCTATCGAGGGCTGACTGACCTAAACCCTACGAGCTGCTACATCCCGACTCCCCGTGGAGTGCACCGAATCCCTCGTCGATCCTTACACGTGCAAGGACGTACGGTTCAAAGTCATCTGGGACCAAGTACTATACTGCCCGCCAATGACTCACCGACCACAACATGACTTATTGGTTCCATCTTGCCCCCTGGCGCCTAAGCCATCCGAGGCACGATGACGAAGGCGCCAGGAGGTTGGGGTGCCAAAAGCGGTCTATGCAGGATGTACCGTGCCCTCGTCGGCCCTTCAACGGAAGGACATGCAAACAAATACAAATACTAAAATGCGGTTTAACGGTTCCTATTTGCTCTAAGCCATTCCCAGCCCCCAACCCACTCTAGTTGAATTTACTGTGTGGCATTGTCCTAAGTACATCATTGTACATAATTTTGAGTTATCCGGTCGCTGATTGATTCTAACCCTGAAGAACAAGCCGGCCTAGTGTTGTTCTTATGCTCAAAAATTTAAAATAATAATTGGAAGATATTTTTTATAATATATGCAAATATTAAAAGAATACTTTGTTGGAATATTTCGTCACGTTTCTTCCTTTGTAGCGATACACTTTATCGGATGAAATTGCGCCACTTATATTTCCGCGGTTGTCAAAAAGGTTATGTTTGCTTTGACATTTCTACTTTCTTGCCACTAATCCAAGACTGCCAACTGTAGCAACGTTGTCAAGTCGGTTCACCTTTTTGGGAAATTAAACAACATATTTAATAATGAAGCAATAATAATACCTGAATGTATATATGTAACAATGAAAATTTATTGCTAAAAAATTATCTTTATCTCTGTATTATGGCTATAAAATCGAAAATATATGCTCTCATATATTTTTAAAAAAAGTTGGTAATTGATTTATTTCCCAATGCTTTAGCATAGGCATAGCCCCCTTGCCTTTCGTCCCGCAAACTCATGCCCCAACCTCCTTAAGGAGGTACACTCGACACTTGAAATAATGAGAGAGTTTAATGAAACTTTGCAAAATTAATCAAAACATTGTAAAAATGTTACCTGAATTTTTTCATAATTTTTCACCACGTAGATTATCCAAAAATAAATGTTAAAAAACTACATTTTACATGGCCTCTTATGGGACTACTTTTAAATCAACGTGAAAAGCATTTAACGAAATGAAAGAAAATTCCAATTGCTTCTTTAAAACGTGCATTACTATCTCAAAGACCGGATAAAAGTAATACAAGCATCACTTACCACGTAATTAACAAGAATTCTTAAGCGAAAGACTGACGTTTATGCCTACTGGAGAATATAGGCGAAAACATAATATAGAGACGGCAACGTTGAAAAGCGCGAAATTTGAATTTTAACCAGAAAAAAACCTTATATATCTATAATCACAAGTTTTTCGCAAGAATGAAAGGTGTATTGTGTACAATTGATAAATAATTTATACCTAACGATATGTATGAAGTTTCAAGTGCAGAATTATCTTCACCTTCATGTTTAGTATCTGTCAGATTGACATAAGAACAGCACAGCGTTGCCGTAGTTTACACTGGTATTTGACCGAATGAAATCTTATAAAGTAAACAAGTTTTACATAATAAAAATTAATAATATTCTTAATTAATTGATTTAAATCTCATTTTATTAGATAAAAATGCGAATAGACTGCGTTTACATACAATAAAAATGTTTATTATTGTTTTTTATAAGTTGGAACCCTGATATGAAATGCATTGCGAGCATAGGAGATTCCCCTAACCCCTCACTACCCGATTGTACCTCCTTAAGTATCTGGCAACAACGAATTTATTCATCACTTCTTGTTCTTTATTGATTGTATTGTCACATTAACATCTTCAATTTTATTTGCAGTTTCAAATGCATCTCTTTATTTATTTTGTTCGTTGAAAAAGGACCATTGAACAAGGAGTAATCCACATTTATTTTCACTAGTGACATTTCCTATGTAAGTTTAATATTGAAACCCAAGAACATGAAAAACAAAACAACCAAAGGCAAAGCTATCACCCCAATTAAAATTATTTTAAAATAAATAATGTCACTAGTTTCATCAAAATTCCGTTTATCCCTGTACTACTAAAGTACTAATAAAGTAAAGACGATGTGGTTTACTCGTTGCTAACTATTACCTAAATTAAAATTAATTGTTGAGATCATATTCACATGGTCATTGGGAATTTAATTATCAAAGATAGAAGATTCCAGTCTTTATTATATATGTAAAGTATTATTTCGGGTTCAAGAATGATTCACGCAAAGGGAAAAGACTGGCAAAACTATCTTTGATAATTCACTTATCACTAAGTCTCTGGAAGGCTGCTGGAGTTGATGTCGCCTGCAGAAAGTTCCGCGATGGATGTTGAAGTTGTCCAGTGTAATCCTTAGACGACTCTCGTGGTTGATGTCATGTACATAAAATTCTTCCATGTCCTTCGAAGACTGCTTGGCTTGTTCACATCGAATACCTAGGAACCACAAATCATTTATTTACATTTGATAAACACTATTTGCTTATCCTGAAGCAATGGCAAAACGTGTAAATATATAAGTTAGTTTTGTTTCTTTAATGTCAGTTTTATTGTCGCCCGTTCACTGTAGTTTATTGTATTTCACGTTATAATTAAGGAAGGTTAATAAAATTGAGTTCATTTAATAACCAAGTCTTGATTGACTTTCTAATCCTACATGTATATATATATATATATATATATATATATATATATATATATATATATATATATATATATATATACACTGGCGAAAAAAAAATGAAACACTTTGAAACATTAGGTCGTGTTTAAAAACATGTTTAAAACAGTTTGTTTAAAACAAATTGTTTTAAACATAACAACCCTGCTTTTTTCAAACGGCCATAACTTTGTGCCTAATCGTCGTAGGAACTTCGTTTTTTGAGCCCAGCACAGGTAATTGAACAAGTTTCAATGCCTTTTCTGTGGATCGAGCCGACAAATTTTTTTCCAACTCGGTACACATCGCCAAAGTTAGACGTTTTTTTTTTTTGCAAAAAACGTGTTTTTTTGTTCGGGTTTTAAAGGGTACGAAAAAAGATCATCCTAATCTGAGATTATACCCTTAAAGTACACCCACAATTTGGTTTTTCCCCGAAAGAATCGTCTAATTTGGTTGAAAAGTCGCTAAGTTATGTGCAAAAAACCAAAAAATGCCCTTTTTTAAAAAAAATTCATTACTTTGTTCCAAATGATCGTAGGAACTTCGTTCTTTGAGTCCTGCACAGGGAATTGAGTGAATTTTAGTGCCCTTTTGATGGATCAAGTCAAAAAAACTTTTAAAGTCCATAGACATCGTCAAAGTTGGACATTTTTAAAATTAAAATTTATTATTTTTCAGCGGGGTGCTGGAGGGGGGCGGAAGGGGATGCGCTAAAATTCGCAGGCATGACTTTAAAGTAGACACTTCAAAGTTTTTCGTCCACAAAGATTCATTGAAATCGATTGAAAATACGCCGAGTTATAGCGGTTTGAAAATGGTCGAAATTTCACGAATTTCAAAGTGTTTCATTTTTTTTTCCGCCAGTATATTATTGCATTCAAATGGAACACCCTGTATACAAATGAATATGGATGACCGATGAATCACTCTGTATATGTATACCGATGACTCACATTATGTGAGACTGCCACACCCAAGCTGAGTAAAAAGCTTTCAGTTTCACATTCCAGTTAACTGCACAAACATGTTTCCTGTAGTGTACTCAGAGTGAGTTGACAGACAGTAAGAGCATTGAGTCACTTTTTGATCTGTAGTATCTATACTGATGTTCACAGTGACCTGTGAGGTTGCCACACTCAAGGAGAGTAAAAGCATCATGTTCCAAATGGAATACACAAAATAAAAATAATAAACTTACGTGTTGAACTGGTGAACGAGATGTTCCTTGTCCTAGAGATAGTAGACTCCAACAGTAGAATTTCAAATCAAACAATCTTCAAACTTTGTACATGAAGTCCAAATTAATCTGTAACAATAACAAACATTTAGATTAATATAAATTTCACTAAATAACGAAAAATGTCCACTGTGGTGTGCTCTCCAGTAACAATTATGAGTGAGTTATAGGCTGATAACCGCACACACACAATATAATGTATACAGAGTGATTCATCCGTCGTCGTTCTTTTATTTTTTTTATAGTGCTATTGAAGTCATAGAGTAAAATTCTTCGGTTAAAATGTATTTGATATATTATCTATCTACGAATCATATTCATTGATATACGGGTGTTCCATTTGAGCGCAATAATATGCAACTTTATATTTCTTAATGGAACGCCCTATAAATATTTATTGATTTTGATAGCAAAGTAGATATTCCCTTAAAAAAGTAATGTAGTGAAGTGTATAACTTTATAAATGAAGAAGTTATTAACGTTTTTTCGTTTAATGATGAGTAATTGAGTATGTATCATGTTACTATTATCAAAGTAATCGATGGATAACATTTAATAATAAAAATATTAGCAACAATCTTTTGAAATACATTTTCCAGCAAAATAATGGTCCCTTTGTATTATTATTAGCACGGTAAAAGATAAGTAGGTTGGGATTGGGACACTTCCCTATAGTTACCATTATAAACTGCGGTCAAAAATTTTCCTCCTGAAATTAGCTCAATAGATGTCACTAGTGCATTACCCCTCTCGACTTATCAGCGTTTATCAAAGAAGTCTATGCACAAATTTGATTTTTATAAAAATTGAATGACAAATTTTCATATTTTGACTTTGACATTTAATGTCACACTTTGAATAAATGTTTGGTGCCCCAATGTACCTCTGGATACAATCCTGGTAACGAAAAATTCCCATTATTTTGTGTACCAAAATTCAGTGAAAGGTTGGAACAGTGGAGGCAAGCTGTATCACTGATAACAAATAAAATTTTAACACCTAAACACGTAATATGTGCAAAAAATTTCGCAGAAAATGATATATTAAAACACTGGAAATCAGGAGACGTTATTTTCAAATACAAATGTATAGATAGATGTAAAATATACTAACATCTCCTGATTTCCAGTGTTTTAATATATCATTTTCTGCGAAATTTTTTGCACATATTACGTGTTTAGGTGTTAAAATTTTATTGGCTGGAATGTAGAATAGGTGTTTAAGAGAAAATGCGTTTTTTATTTTAGGAGATCGTTTATTATAAAAAAAATATTATAAAAAAAATATGACCTAAACAAGCAAAATTAGCCCGCGGAAGAGTGTTTTTAACATGATTTTTTGAAGAAAAAGAAATGTGTCAAAATGGCTAAAAATAAAGCCCCACAAACTCGGTTTTGGTATTTACTACACTAACAAAGCTAACAAAACCGTACTAGAGCCCCACAACACAGAACAAAAACAGTATGAAGAAGAGACACGAGCCTGCTATTTTTAATTTATCATGTTGATTTTGACGCCTTCTATACGCGGCACCATGAACTAATTCAAGTAGTGAGGATCATAGCAGGCGTATATGAATCTCATGCAGTGCTTCCCTTGCTTCCATGGACGCCACGCCACTGCTAGGACAGAGAATAGGAATGAACCGATTGACACCAAAAAAATTCTTCTTAAACACCTATTCTACACTTTAGCCCTTATGGCTACTGATCAAAATCCTCCGATAGTGCCAGTCGCAGCTATTATTGATACAAATAATGATACTAATACCAATTTAGCCATGTTTAAGAAATTTGTCAAAAGTTTGACATTTTTATTGTCAGTTGTAATTAATGAGGTTATCAATAGATGTCTCTACTGCATCATCCCTCTTCTCATAGCACACTAGAGAGTGATTGTTTTTTGCCACGCCGATAGCTCAAGTGTCCCAACCTATACCCGGTTCCAAATAAGAGTATAGTAGATAGCGCTGCCAGCCCGTTTTACACACATTAAATAGAAATTTAAACGTAGCGCGGTATTTTTGAAATAGTGTTATGTTCCGCAAGTCACGCGTTACTGACGCTAATCAACGACTCACATTTTCAACAATACCAGCTGTTACTACTACGGCGTTCGGCAGCTAAATGATGCGCGCATATCACAAATTTTTCGCTGATGTAAACTTGGTTTCCGGCTAGACCAATCAGAACGCTCAAATCGTAGGCCCTATCTTGCCCCATACTATATTCTTATTTGGAACAGACCATAGCTGTCTAGTAACCGTGATTATTACTATTGAAAATTATTCATCGCTTACTTTGTTAATTGTAATGTGATACAAACTTATCATTGAACAAATAATCGTAAAGAACATATTCATTTATAATTTTAGACACTTTAGTACATTACTTTTTTAAAGGGAATCTACTTTACTATCAGAATGAATAAATATTTATAGGGTGTTCCATTCAGAAATACAAAGTTGCATATTATTGCGCTCAAATGGAACATTTGTATATAATATAATGTATACAGGATGATTCATCGGTCAGTCCTTTTTACCTTCCGCCATACCTGTAAAGGAAGGTATTGGAATCATGCAAAATGTGGTCAGGGCCGGATTTCTGTCAGTCGGATAACTCAAATACGAATTTTGATATTTAACATTTGTATATAAATTGGAAGAGCTCATTAGATTTTGGTACAAATATCTTCACCGTAAATTATATTTTTTGAAGATTGAAAAGAATTTCTATAAATTTGGATAAATATAGTATTTATTTGTAATAAGAATAAGGGGAAAAGATATTTGTAACTTACGTTATAAAAAATTGTCTTTATCTGGTAGCATTAAAGAACTGTAGTAAAATTTAAAAAATAAATTTATCAAATAAAACGTTGAAATCTTGTAATCCATAAACGTGGCCAGTTGGTAAAGAAAACCCATGGTACAAGAAGACAGGGTATGTTCTTCAGGTGGACGCGTTTTCGTTCAGTTCGCGCATGTGGGCCAGCCGACGCCATCTTAGTTTTATCCCGCCTCCAATTCAAATGTTGTAAAACATGTTATGCCCTGTTCACACGTTGCTACTTTGAAGACGCATACGTGCTACTGTAGCATGAAAAGAAATTCAAATCGAAACAATTACCGCAAAAAATCGCTATCTACACACACAACGGTCAACGATGTGAAATTATCAACGAGTAGTTCTTGATACTTTGATGCTACAAATTAGCAGCGCTGCTATTTGACAAGCGACTCAGATTTTTTCATGCTACAGTAGCACGAATGTGTCTTCAAAGTAGCAACGTGTGAACAGGGCATACATGAAGATTTTCAGCGATTCTTGTGTACATTAACAAAAAAAAAACGTTTTCTAACTACAATTTCTTCTTGATTATGACTACGGATATTATGGCATATTACGTGTCGAAGATTATAAAACTCATGTTCTTTGAATGTGACAGTGACAGATGTAAACAAACAACTAATATGGCGGCGGCTGGTCAACGGTGCGTGAGAGCGTAGCATTCCGGGCCTAAAACCACGCCGCCTAAAACCCACGTGGCCTAATTCCACGCCACCTAAAATCCATGACGTCTAATTTTACCCCCACCACAATAGAAGTTGACTACGACAAACCACGCCGCCTAATACCACAACGTCTAATTCCATAACGCCTAAAGCTAAGTTTCCATGCATACGTTTCATCCGTTCCGTTTTATACGTCGCTGCAAACTTGACGTCGTATGAAATTTAGACTGTTCACATGTGTCCGTTGCGTTCCATCCGTTTTGATGTTTTGATTGGTACAACTTCTATTCACTGCTGTTATGACATAATATTAATTACGATTTTATAAACTTACGAAGCTAATCATGTTGCTTAAGCCCGTTTTACATTCAGCAACAAATTCATGAACTGGTTCATGAACATAAATTGCCTAATGTAAAACAGAAGTTGCAAGAAATTCTGTTCATGAACTAGTTCATGAACTTGTTGCGTGAATTAGAACATGTTCTAATTTTGTTGTTCAGCACCTCGCAACATTTCACCAGATTTGGTGATTTCTGGTTATTTTTTGTTTTGCCAATCGCAAATCAAAGAGTTGGTAATTGTCGTAAATAGTAGGTTATGATCATCGACATGAAGTGTGACTACGTGTCATGTGAATTGTCAATCAAGCTTATATACGTCCAATTTTGTATTTTCTTACAAAATAATTAATTTATAGTAAAAGCAGAACAAATGACACAAATATAAATGAAGATAGCCAACAATATGTAAATTATTACAGAGTACCAACATGCTTTATGTTTATGTTGATAACACTTGTAAAAAATAAATAATAATGTTGTTTCAACGTGTTGCCAAGTGTAATACAGAAGAAACATTCTTCCGCAACTATGTGTTCATGAACCAATTCATGAACTTGTTGCTGAATGTAAAACGGGCTTTAGGTAAACCAAACAAATACAAATAACCGTATGAAACCACTTGCTTACTGTCAAAGTGACATCAAAGCATCCGTTTTCAAGGTCGCGCTGCAACGAGTAGAGAGTAGACGAACTCTGTCCGTCGCTGCATTTACCAACGCGCCAATTTTTCATAATTTGAACTAGCCAATCACAACTTGCGACGGATAGAACGGAACGGATGAAACGCATGCATGGAAACTAGGCTTAATGTCTATGCCGCCTAATACCACAACGCCTAATACCATAACGCCTAATTCCACGCCGTCTAATACCACTCCGCCTAATTCCACTCCGTCTAATGCCTGTGGCACACCGGTCGAGGAGCATCGAGGACCATCGAGTAACTCCTCGATGAAACGAAAGAACGCACCCGTCCGCGATGGATTTCTATTTAATCGGTGACAAATACATCAAAGTTTTGCGCGAAATCAAATCCAAAGATACGTCTGAAATGAGATACATTCGTTTCATCGAGGAACAACTCGATGAAAATAGCGGCGCCCCTATTTTTCGTCGAGGACGGGGTGCGTTCTATCGTTTCATCGAGGAGTTACTCGATGGTCCTCGATGCTCCTCGGCCGGTGTGCCACAGGCATAATACCACGCCACCTAATTCCACCCCACCTAAAATCCACAAAAAATATATAAGCTCGTGAGACATACAACAAACAACGAGTGAATACGGTGTGGACATAGTGGTGGGAGTAAAATTAGACGTTGTGGATTTTAGGTGGCGTGGAATTAGTCGGAGTGGGATTATGCGTCGTGGGATTAGGCGGAGTGGAATTAGGTGTTATGTTATTAAGCGTTATGGTATTAGGTTTATGGTAGTCAATAGACTTGTTTAGTGTGACGTCACTTTCTGGTTCCAAACAAGAAAATGGCCACTCGTTGCTAAGGTAGTTGCTATGCTAGTTGATAAAACAGTTTGGTTTGACAATCAAAAATCATTTATAAAATAATTTATTACCGAACTAAACTTTATTACGTGTTTTTAAGCCACTTTAAAACAATTAAATCTCAAAATAAATTTAAAGACGCAGTTATTGTCAAACGGCAAACGTCAAACCAGCCTGTTTTACCGACTTGCATAGCAACGGTCTTAGCAACGAACCAGTGTGACGTAACCACTAAACAAGTCTATTTCTATTATGGTGGGGGTAAAATTAGACGTTATGGATTTTAGGCGGCGTGGACTTAGGCCGCCCGGCATGCACTCCGTGAGAGATTACCCAAACATGAGAGAGTAAGAGAATGCCCCCACCATACCCCCATATGCGCAAGAACATACCTTGTCTTCTTGTACCATGGGTAAACCTAATTATTCTTTAACCGTGGTAGTACTTATATGTAGGTACCTATGAAATTCAAAATAATAAGATAGGTATGAATAATGTTAACTGAAGACATATTAATTTATTTTAAATAAACAGAAAACTTATATAATAATAAAAACTTATGGGATGTTTTCAACAGCAGAATATTCATAATCCGAAGCAGGTTGCAGCCAAATATTCATTCGCAGAATATTGAAATTTCGAAAGTTTTAGGTTTACACAGAATTAAGTTCCCAAAGTTTTAAGTTTGCACAGATTTATTTAAATACCGAATCACGTTGTAATAGAATATTAATTTTAAAAGTCATATTTTTTGCTGGAAAACCTGTTTGGATTCATTCTACCTACATTCATATACTTACACTTCACGTTTGCATCTACGCGTTTTTTCTACAATAGTCATATTAGTTTTACTTTTATTTATGAATAATTTTGTGCAAACCTAAAACTTTCGGATTATGAATATTCTGAAAATGAACCAGATTCGGATTATATGAATATTCTGCTTTCTGCTGTTGACACGGCACCTCTGTAAACTTATTACACTGGCAATAGATCGTCATCATTAGAACGCTTGTCTTGCATTTATGATTTTTTATCCTTCCATAATCTTGCTTGTGTGTGACCGGCGTTGATCCATGTTTTGTCCAGGTAGTAAAATTTGCGATCCTCCTGTCACAAAAGTATAATTTTATTTTAATAACGTCTACGCCATAATAGTTATTTTGTATTAAGTGCGCGAAGTTGATGTTTTTTGTGCGTGAGAATATGTCACTTATTTGACGAGGATTGCCGAGTTAAATAAGTTATTCGGACGCACTAAAACATTTCGCGCTCGAAATACAAACATTTTTCTAAAATTGTATTTAAATTCTAAATACGAATTAAACTTATTAAAATTTTAATCATTTAATCATCAAAAGCTGCTGGTTATGTTGATTTGATCTCATAATTACGATTTATTATTGTGGTAGTACGATATTCATATCATATACTATACTCTATTTAAAAACTAATCGGATAAATCTGAAGTTGTAATGCTAAAGCTGATCGTTACGGATTGGCTGATATAACACCAGTTTTACACCACACAAACTTTGTAATGTAAACAAACGAATGTTCTCCATCTTGTCTCGTCAGCTGTTGTCAGTGGGCCGAATTCAGCACTCTTCTCTAAGCTAATGAAGCTTCACTAAAAATAACAAACAAAGACACACGCATGTTTCTATCTGTAAATAAGAAAGAGAGAAAAGATGTTTCCATGGTAATTAGAGAGCTTCATTAGCTTAAAGAAGAGTGATGAATTCGGCCCAATGACTGTATCGAGTTTTCCCGCTGATAGGTCAAATTTAATTTTGTCGCCAAAAAAATATAGTAATATTTTTGTCGTATTTACACAGTGTAAATATGGCTCAGTGAGACAACTTCAAGTTTGTCTGTTCAGTTATTAAATCAAGGATAGTTAATGACATTTTTAACTTTCTTAAGTATGCTGCTGCCGCGATGTTTATTACTTTCTGTAGAGGTTGTCTAAAAATGGTTTTGAACTATTTCCGGTTTTTCTACAAGCATATTATGGTTCCTACCTTTTTTTTCAAAAACGAATCCCAACTTTTTTAATACTCTCCATACCGACGATCTGCTCAACAGAGGCAAAGTTTCGTTTTCAGTAATAGCCTGCATCAAAAAATATATACAAATAAATAATCATTATTGTATGTGATTTTAATGGAAGAGTAGGTATAAGAGATAAAAGTACAGCAAATACAATAGGGATACATGGGGAAAACAGTCGTAATAACAACGGAATACGATTGATAGATTATTGTGCACTAAATGATTTGTTAATAACTAATACATTCCATGAACATAAAGATATACATAAGTATACAAGACAAGGGCCCAAAAGAGAGGAGAGGTCAATAATAGACTATGTGCTTATTGAAAGGAAAAACCGAAATTTAGTAACAGATTGCAGGGCTAGACGTGGTCCAGAAATTTTTAGTGATCATTTCCTAGTCGAAGCAAAAATAAAGAAGAACAACAATGTTAAGAACGATACTGTAAAAGAGGTAAAAAATGTAGAATATGAGATAATAAAAACCTACAAATTGAAAAATGTACAAATTGCTATAGAATATGAACAAGAAGTAACAAGAATAATTGAAACGGAAAAAACTGATTTGGCTGGAAAAAACGTAGAAGAATCCTGGAATATATTTAAACAAGTAATCACAAAAGCAGCAAAAACAACATGTGGAATAAACAGGGCAAACACCAACAAAAAGCAAACATCCTGGTGGAATGAAGAAATAAAGGAAGAAATAAAGAAGAAATGGACTTATTACCTTAGTAATAGAAATGAAGAAAACTATAATAGCTATAAAAAACAGCGACAAAAAGTTAAGGAATTAGTATTGCAAGCGAAAGAGAATAGCTGGAAGGAGTTCGGAGAACAAATGGAAACCAATAGCAGAGAGAACCAAAAGTTATTCTATAAAACATTGAAAACGCTCAGAAAAGGGAAGACATGTACAACGAACACAATCAAGAACAAAGAAGGGTTAATACTAATCGAAGAATTAGAAATAATGAACCGATGGAAAGAATACTTCCAAGAACTTTTACTTATGCCTGAAGAACAGGAAGAACGTGAAGAAATACTATCTGATAACGAAGCAACAACTACCAACGAACAGATAAACGAATCCGAAGTAGGAGAAATACAGATAAATGAAGTCAAAGAAGCACTTAAACTAGACCTAGAGAAGGCATTCGACAGAGTAAAAAGGGAAAAACTATGGAAGAGTATGTGCGAAAGGAGAGAAGTACACCCTAAATTAGTTAATGCCATCAAAGTACTGTATAAAAAGAACAACAATTACGTCATAAATCAAAATAGAAGATCAGAACTATTTGAGACCAAAAATGGCCTAAGACAAGGAGGTGTAATGAGTCCAGTTCTGTTTACAATTTTTATGGATGATATTATACAAGAATGCGACGAGAAGATTAGCAAATTCCACATAGGGTATAGGAATTTAAGACCAATATCTGTATCAGTATGTGCATTTGCAGATGACCTAGTGATCATAGCAGGAAGTGAAGAAAAAATGCAACAAAACCTAAATATATGGAATGAAGTAATTGAGAAATATGATATGAAAATTAATACTAGAAAGACTAAAGTTATGGTAGTAGGAAGCGAGCAAGCAACTGTGAACTTAACAATTAACAATGAAAAAATAGAAAAAGTAAATAGTTTTCAATATTTAGGCACAACAATAGAGAATAATGGTAAACAGGAAATAGATATTAATGAGAGGATAGACAAAACAGCAAGAATCTTCCATGCAATGAAACACAGCTTCATTGGGAAAAAAGAAATTACTACGAAGACAAAAACAACAGTCTATAAAACAATATATAGATCCATATTAACATATGGTTGCGAGTCTTGGGTACTGTCTCAAAGAATGAAAAGTAAAATCCAGGCACTCGAAATGAAATATCTGAGAAGAGTACAGGGAGTAACAATGTTGGACAGAATAAGAAATGAAACAATAAGAGAACAACTACAATGCAAACCAATATTAGACTTCATAGAGACACGACAACTAGCATGGTGGGGTCATATGATCAGGATGAACGAAGCGAGACCGGTACGGCAAATCTGGATGACAAACGTGAGAGAAAAGAGGGATCGTGGAAGACCAAAGGACACCTGGGACACCATTATCAATAAGATCCTGGCGAAAAGGAACGTTACGCTGCACGATGCTCGGAAGATGGCGAAGAACAAGAAACAATGGGCGAAATTTGTGCACGATTAAGAGACATTTTACACCCTACACCTAACGGTAGAAGGGTTCATGACTATATATAATTATTGTATGTAAACAAAAATTATTATTGTATGTATACAAAAATTATTATTGTATGTAGGTATACAAAAATTAAGTTTTGACTTCGTTTTTAAATCTACGACACATGACCAGGAGCGCATGGGCTGCTATCAACTGGCTCGGGAAAGTAATTTTAGCGGCCCAAGACTTTAGTAGATTATAATTTATATAAGAGAAAAATAATAATAAAATCAAAGAAATAAGGCTTCATATCTCAGTTTGATGTAGTTACTCTCCCGTTGCCATTACTACACGTGTAAACCGTGCAGACAAAATAAAAATATTGTAACATACTAACATACATTATTAACATATTTTAAAATATTTTTAAACTTCGAGCATGTAAGAATATAATATATTTATCTCCTTTGTTAACATAAGAAACATTTATATTTAAATTTTAAAATATTAAATTAGTTTTAGAATGGTTTTAGCAAGAAAGAAGTTTGCGAGCTACATGAAAAATTATTTCTTGTTTTACAATAATTTATTTTATTTTGATGGTAACCATTCTACAGGATTAACTCCCAATTATTACAGAATGATAGATGTTAGTGGAATCCAACCACTTGGACCCAGTGAAATTATTGTTGCAGGGAATTGAACTGAAGACCACTATAGCATACAGCATACTATAGGCGGTCCGCCTACCGCTGAACCAAGTACTGGCCGTAATGCATTTATAGGTCAGTTCCGACAGTTCTTAATTAATTCTGAAAAACTACATCAAAATAAATTGCAATACCAATCTATTATATTAACATTTTCAATTTCAGCAGTTTGAAAATTAAATTTTTAGGTTTTTAATATTTATGAAATTTAACTGACAATAATTATTAGTTAAACGGCTACCGGCCCACATCCAACCGGTCCGCCGGAAAATTTCCTGGTGTCTCGCTGGACCCATCCGCTCCTGCACATGAGTAAGCATTTTCTATATATTAAATCAAGTAATTTCACCTGATAAACTTTATCCGTAGTTGATGGTTCATTGTTTTTAAAAAAAGTGTGGACAATGCGACGAATTGTCTTTTTCTGATCTTCGTCTAAATCATCGTACAATGTTCTACGATATCGTTTCTTATTTGGCGATTTTACAGTTCCTTCTTTTTCAATTTCTTTAACAATCTTCCATACAGTAGACTGACTAATGCCTACTTGTCTTGCCGTCAATTTCACACATTGGGATTTACTATTTTCACCACTTGTAAAATATTGTTTATAAACATTATACGCCATAATTTTTTGCCCCTTTCTGACAAATTTTCCTTGTGGATTTTTTACAATACCAGCAAGAGCAAGTCCAAGTTGCGGTTCATCTGTCTTACCGGAATAACTTGCTTGAAACAAAAGGTAACTTTATTTAGCAGAACAGAAAGACATAACCTATTATTTCTATCATACAGTGGTCATAAATTTATCTAAAAACGAATAAAAATTGGTTTTAGAGCTATATCAATCAGAGAATGGACTTGCACAATAATAATATTCGTTTGGACGAGTCCAACTCAAAAAGGTAGTGGCAGTGGTGTTTCAAAGTTTCAAATACGGAGTTTATAGACCAAAGACCATATTAATTATTATAGCGCCTCTACCGACTGATTTGTGAAATAACAAAAAGCGTGCCAAGATGCCAACTGTTTCTTATTTTTGTAAATAAGTTGGCAATGATCATTCAGTGTTGAAAATTTTAATTTTTAAATTCTACAACATGATTTGAAACACAATATTTGTAACTAAGTATATTGATTAAAATTATATAACACTACATCAACAGAAAAACACACTTTTAAGTTATCTGTCACTCGAGCTGTCGGGATTCCGCAAAAAAATGATTCAAATTTTCAAATACCGTTTCGGTAATTTTTATCCTTGAATTGGCTTATTTTGTTTATAAAAACAAACCTAGTTTTCAACTCAATGGTAATATTCACGATTATAATACCAGAAACAAGAGTGACTTTAAAAGTCCCTCTCTCTAAATTAAATATCGCTAAACACTCTCCAAATCAACTAGGGCTGAATATTTTTAACAAACTCCCTCAAAATATCAAATCTAAAACTACTCCGGCTTCTTTCAAACGAGCCTGAAAATCTTTTTTAATAGAAAAATGTTTTTACAATTTAAGCGAATTCCTCAATTAATCTGTACTTTCTGTACTTAAATGTTAACCAATAAATAATAATAAAAAATAACTAAATACAGTTTTGCGGTATTTGCTGCCCTTGATACAGTCTAGTTCAGAGCAGACTGGTTACTCAGGAGTGGCAGCAAGTACTTTCATTCCTAATGATGATGATTATTATTATTAGTTAACACTGTTTTTAAATTTGCATTTATTATTACTTAATATTATTTTTTTTATGACGCTTCCCATAAAATGTAATATTTTCTAAGGGAATAAATAAAATATTATATTATTAAGTAACAAGAGATACAAGCCTGTCAGCCCGTACATTAAATCTACTTAGCTCTAATACCACCTCAAACACGAACAATGTTTAGTTTTTTGGTGGGATTCTGTACAAATCTGTAAATCTTTAAATATTGAACAAAAAAATGTTCATATGATTATAAATTTAATTGCTATTAATATTTACAATAATTTTATAGATCTGTAGCAACAATAGATTTTCACAGAATCCCACTATTAATTGACCTTCGCTGTAGGGGCTGACCACTTGTACTAACCTGTATCGCTAGTTCCATTTTGTAACCAATTTTCAGAATGTGTTTCGTTAGTAACTGCAGGATCATTTTTCGTGTCAATTTCTTCATTATATTCCTCAGGTTCCCCTTTGACCACGACTTCTTCTAAATTGATTAAATTTATTTCTTCTTCTGGTTCAGTTCTTATTGTAACTTTTTCTATTCCGTTGTTCACTTGTTTATCTATAGTTTCTTCTCTAAATTTAGTGCTATGCTCATCTGTTGTATTATCTTTTATTTTTTCTACACACTTACTTAAGTATTTTAAACTTTTAAAGCATTTCTGTTTGAATTTATAGAGATTAATTAATTCTTTCAAACAATCTATGCAGATATACTTGGGTCTATGTGGCTCAAAATTTACCTGAAATATTAGTCACATTAGTAATATTCAAAATTGTAACTTTTCATTAATAAACAAACAATTGTATTATAAAAGAAGGTTATGTTTTCTTCAGACAAGATAAATTTTAATTGCTCTTCTACTATTATTCCATCATCGTCTTCTGATAAGACACTTTTTAAATTATTATTATGTGACAGACATAACAAACATTTGTCATTAAAGGAATTCATATTATTATACTTAAAATTTGTTTGATTTACTGACAGTTTAGTTGAAAGTTGACTGATGTTATCACAGAGTACATATACATAGGGAGGAGAATAGGAGAAAGGAAACCCACGGCCACGTGTTAAATCATGGAAACACGGGCCTCTGGTGACTAAGTGGCAAATTATATTTGACGCGCGAATTTTAGATATCATATCCACTGCTACTTACACTTATAATATTAATAAATAAAGGAAAACGGTATACAGGCTGTCTCAGATAAGTTGTTCGACATTGGGATCTCGAGAAAATTTCTCGAAAACTGTAAATGTCGGAAATTTTTGAGCATCCCTGTAAATTCTTCTTGAAAAAGTGTCTTAATGAAGTGCAAATTAAAATAGTGTATTATATCACATAGGAAAGTTATAAGCAAAAATAAAAAATCGTAAATATTACATTTTCAGAGATACCTATACATTTTAGAAATAAAATCGAGACGTCACTAAATTGGTCTAATAATGAGGCAACTTTTGTCTAATTTAACCCACATCGTATCTCTTACGGTTCTCGAGATCCCCATGTCGAACAACTTATCTGGGACATCTGTATAATATACCTACGATAATTCCACTCCTCTATAAAGGAAGCCATAAACAAAACACAATTTTATCACTTTGACAGCGGATAAAAAGAAAGGTA
Organism: Agonum fuliginosum; assembly: GCA_947534325.1. Classification (NCBI taxonomy): domain Eukaryota; kingdom Metazoa; phylum Arthropoda; class Insecta; order Coleoptera; family Carabidae; genus Agonum; species Agonum fuliginosum. The sequence continues at coordinate 13,503,617 of OX384038.1, read as the reverse complement.
ACTTTTTGCAAGTGATAAAACCTTATTTACCTTTAACCCTTACGCTACCGGCGCACACAATTGTGCTTACCGAAATATGAGGGCAAATAAAGGTCAAAATGAATTTCAAAGCGTTGGCTCCTAAATAACATGATTGTGCATTTACTGCTAACCTTCTTAGGGCGCAAGTGCGACGATATTATGCTTTTTCGTGATTCTACGACCAAGTAAAGTCAACGTAAAATTGGTGCTATGGCAGGCAAACGTAAGTATTTATTTTATTCATTATACTTTGAATACTTTTTGTTACTGGCAGTTAAATTGTGTCGAAAAAGGTGTAGTATATTGCTAAAAATATTTTAACAATGAAAATCTCATGTTTGGACACATTTTATTCAGGGAATACCCGCGCTATCACAATTGTGTAGTCTGGGAGTCAATAGTACCGTTTCCACAAAATATTTATTTCTACAGAATTATTAATTCGCGCAATTGTTTTCATAATTATAAGAATATATTGTTAAATTTGCAGGTTTTATCGATCTAGATAGGCTAGGGATCATCTAGATGAGCTTTACGATCTTTTAGATGAAATTGGCTCTGATTTTGACGTCGAAGAAGACGAATTTGGGGAACAAAATTTTGAAGCAGTTGCTGAAATTGAATTGAATTGCTGAAGATATTAGAAATCAGTCAGAAAGCAGCGATGATGATGTTCCAATTGCATGTCAGCAGGGATTACATTGGAAGAAATGTACTTTTCACAGCAGAGATGGCCCAAGTGATGCAGATGTGAACCCCAACGATGTACTTACGTTTTGGGGATATTTTTCGAAATATTTAAATGATGACTTTTTTTATCTTGGTGCAAAATTTACGATGTAGTATCATTTACAACAGAAAACGAACATAAAAGTTGTTTTGTTACATTTCATTCAAAATAAATAAAAATATTTCACAATTGTGATTATGACTATTGACTCCTAATCCACACAATTGTGACTGTCCTGAAAACCCTACTTAACATTCTTGAAAAATTAAAAAAACAAAAAATTTGATCTTTTTACGACATTTAATTATTGTAATGCGACATGTGACTTTGAAATTCAAATTTTTTTGTCTCAGGAGCGTAAGGGTTATCTTAGCGATCAAACAATAAACAAAACACTAAAATGCCATTTGCTTCATATTTCTAATATTTGTTAATGAAATAATCAGATTTTGGAAATATTTGTGAAGAAGAACCAAAAGGAGTCGTTAAATTATCTCATTGATTTACACTCGAGCATTTTATTTCCTCCGAATAAATTTCTGTTTAACATCTCAACCATGTCACCTGACAGCAATTTGACTCGAAAAATTGTTTTAAAATAAAATCACTCCGTCTACGGTGTCGTGATTTTATTTAACAATTTTTCTTTTCAAATTGCTAGGTTTCAATACAAACAGAAATTTATCCGGCGAAATAAATTTGCCGCATACCGAATATTATGCAGGATTGTCTACGAATAACCGAATATTACACCCCTTTGGCGTCAACTGATAAACCAAGGATGTTATATATAATAACGCTGGATTGCTAACTTCTGTGTGAAAGTGACTAAAAACTAAAACTAAAAACTAAAAGATATAAGTTTAATGTATAAACCAGGAAATATGACAGAATAGGTTTAAAAATAATATTTGTTTTCTTCAACAGCAGTTTAGTTAGTGACTTTTTGCAGAGGTGACCTTCGTTTTCGCCACGGTTTAGACTGCTTGGCCTTAAAATAATATAAATTAAATAAATATATTATAGCAAAATAATATTCATAAGTACTTGTAAATATGACGGAAATGCGTCAAAGACAGATGGAACAACATCTTCACGCAATCGTATGTTTTGTCAAAACTATTTTAATGCCAGAGATAACGCTAGTTTTTTACGGATTCCAAGTTTTGCTCCGTACTGCTTGTATCTATTTCTTTCTTCGTTTTTGGGAAAACTATAAATAAATATTATATATTTTAAAGTAATGACATCAGCTGATTATTTTACTATTCTTACCTCGGTTCTTACCTATGGGAAGTAACTTTTATACCAAATATTTCTTGGGTTTTTTACATTTCATGGGTTGCTGAATCATAAAAGTATTTATTTAAGGGTCTCGTCTCCGTAACAAAATATTGCGTGTTTAGAGGTGTAGCAGTTTCTACTTTACTCATTGCATATTAAAAATTTGAAAGAAAAAAAGGTACTAGAGTTTTGTGAAAGAATTAATCTAGGATTATGCCCAGTTAGAATTCTGAAAAAATCTTTGAAATCCATATAAAAAATCTGACGTGGCCGTTACAATACCTCTCGCCTTGACATTGAAGTATTATTATTTAACTTCGTATTTAACCAAATATTAAGCTTTAATTAGGTAATAAATTATATATTTCACAAATCTAATCAGCTCTTAGTTTAATATATAATTTTATTTTATAAATACCATATTTACATAATACTATGTCCAGTTAATATCTATACTATATCCAACATTTCAAAATTCTACACCACACTCTACACATGCCCTACACCACAGAGAAAGCTCCTTGCCACAGACATCTGTTTATCTGTCACATTGACAATTTTATTTTTGTTTTAAATTTTATTTTTATTTCGGGATTCACAAATCGTGGTAGGTAAAATTATATATTAAAAAAAATTATATTTCTTTATTGGTTAAAGATATAGAAACAAGTAAGATTAAATATTGTACAATGTAATTTCTTCTTTCATGTGTGGTATGTCAAATTGTAACAATCGCATTATTTTATACAATTTTTGCAAAAAATGTTATAGTGCTACAAGAAAAGTACCATTTCCGGTTGGTGGATTTTTACCAAAATCTTTTCAGCTCTTCATTAACATATATAAATGTATAATGCAAAATATTATAATTTTATGTTCAGTAGAATTTGAGATAATGAACCGGGACGAAAGGCTATAGTAGGCGTACATACAGACTTTCATACACACACACAGACACACACACAGACACACACACAGACATCATCGTGAAAATAGTCAAAATAGGTTCTAAAGGTGCTAAAACGTGCTAATTGACAAAAATCTCGACATCGAATTTTTTCACGATCCCTATACCTCTCTATGCGAGAGGTAAAAATTAATGAAAAAGTGTGTTTTCAGCAATTTTTTACATGCTTTTTCTTATTATTAAGAGATTTATTAGAAAATGTAACTCGGAATAATCCTAGTTGCATTCTTCGTCTGTAAATAAATTTATGAAATTTAGCTTTATCTATAAAACTTCGTGAGCATTGTAGAAATTGCTATATTATGTCCACCGAACAGATAGAGTAGATGCTCCTCCCACAAATGTGCGCGAAATTGAAATACGGTATTGCTATTAGTAAGCCAGTTTTACACTGCTAGGCAAACTCAACTGCTGAGATCGGTCATCAAAAAAATCGTTCGTAAATAAAAATTGTACTTCATATTTCTTTTAAAATTATGTTATACATAAATGATAAAATATATAATTCTTCCATATTTATTTCAAATAAAACTATTTAATTTTTCTGCTTTTTAAAATATGTTGCTTGTAACGCCTACTTCTGCGCACATTATACTGCGCAGTTTTGGCTCTGCCCACTAGTTTTATTACTCTATGTGTTCGATGGACATAGTATAGACGTCTTTTCCGTATTTTTAGCGAGCGTTTCTATGCATTAACATAGGACAAACGCGGTGTTGAGCTACGTGGAGACGATACCCTTAAACTGTTCTTTAATATTATGTTTGAAATTTACATTAAATAAACACTGACAAACACTATTATCAAAGTTGAAAAAATTTTCCCCTGAAAACACTTTTTTTTCATAGGGGGTTGCAGGGGTGCAGAGAGGGTTATAACAAAAATTGAATAGATGTCCTTAAAGTAGACACATTGAACTTTCTTGGAGTCGAAAGTTCATCGAAATCCATCGAAAACTCGCTGAGTTATAGCGGTTTGAAATTTGTTGATTTTTTCACAATTTCAAGTGGGGCTTTTTTTTTGACGCCGAGTTTATTAGTTTTTTAATATTCACAGTTTGTATATTTTACTGGTTATCAATAAATTTTATACCTAGTTGATTAAGTTTTAAATAATTTAATCAAAAACCATTTACACTACATTTGTGCACAAAATAGTTCCAGGCGTGGATAAAAGGGGAAGTAACGGTGGGTAAAAACTGTAGGTTTTCATGTCAAAAAAATTAAATCTTCAATTTTAAAGTATTTGACCTTGACCTAAAGTTTTTATATTACAAATTTTTTAAATTCTCAGCACCCTCCTATCTCTCCCCTAGTAACAAATCCTGGGTGCCCCCCCTGAATGATATCATAATATAATTATATAAATCACAAAACCGCAACTATAAGATATTATCTTAACCTATCGCCAGCGGCCACGACACTTGATAATGAGTGATATTTTTGAAGCAATTAATATTAGGTATTATCTTCATTGTCTGAAGTCGTTCGTTAATGTTAGTTGGGTGTGAAAAACATTAAGTGTTAATTTTCAGTTTTGTACTATTTTGAACATAATTTAGTTGGTAAGTATTATTAAAATTATGTGAAATTATGGTTCACGGAGAGACCAATCCTGTGAAAAGAAGTGTGTGCGATAGATACAAAGTTAGCAAATTATGTGTATTGTTATGGCAACAGGTTATGTGCGCGTATTTTGACAGATTTGTACAAAAATGTTTAATTATTTTAAAGTTTTTGTTCATGCCTGTTACACATACTAAACTATTTAAATTGAGCAGTGTCTTTAAATGGAATTTGGGTTTTTCCCAACATTTAAAAAATTTAATATAAGAGATCAAATTCAAATTTACCGCACTTTCTATTGTCACACTAAACACAGCGTACTGCGCACCAGTTTGCTGTCTCACCGAACTTCATAGTGCGGAGGTTAGTTGATGACACCTTGCATTTTGTGATCAAAGAATGAGACTTGGTAGAGTAAAATTCAGATATCTGGGACCCTGAACTGAGCTAAGAAAACTAAAATATAATAACAATCAATTACAAAATTCACAGCGTTACACGAAGCAAAACGCTATGAATGTCAACATGACAATAACAGATATTGAAGTTGATGTTCTGTAGAACAGACAGTAGCGTAGTTTCCTCTTGTTTATCATCTATGCCTCTCTTTCTAAGACGAGAATTCGTACTTCGCGCAGGGTTCTACTCGATCTATATACATTCTATAGAAGATTCTCTACCTTTATTTAAAAAGTTTTTCGATACGGTATTAGCCATATTCATTAAAAACGTAGGCGCGGCGCTAAAAAATTAAGATTGAAATAGTAAAAAACATTTTTTCATTGATTATTTTACACACGTCATTTCTGGCCAGTAAGAATGCATAACTTTTTCGAAGAGGGCAGTTTTTCAGCGATAAAATTTGATAAATCCACAGTAGGGTAACCATGGTTACATTTTGTTTATTAAATGATTTTAATGTTGCAATAGTCAAAAATAAAATAATATACAGAGAAGATATTCGTTCGTGAAATAATCAAGCAAATATAATTCGAGTAATAAATTTAATTGGTAAAATTTACTCATAATTCCTGCGTAGAAACGACAACTCGGGTCAAAATTGACTATTCGCTGTCGTGATTTAAATTATGTCAATTTTGACACTCGTTTGTCCGTTTCTACGCAACAACTATTCGTAATTTTTACTGATAAATTTATGGCTCTTATTATATTACTTATGAAAAATCAATTTTAATGCATAAAAGAGATCTGAAACTTTCTATTAAAAATACAAAAATAAAGGTGTTATGTCAGCACTATAAGGATAAACATGGTTACTAGAAGATAGGTTGGGACACTCGAGCTGTCAATGTGGTCAGAAAAAGTCCCCTCTTAAAGCACACTATGCTTTGAGAGGGTGGATTGAGGCAGTATTTTTTATACAGGTTGGTGGAGGTGAAATGCGAACATAGGGAACATACATGACAATCGAACTTTCATGCTAGGTATCTTGATATATTTTGTAGTAGTGTCACAAAACGAAATAATGTGAATTTGTGTGGCAAAAAGAGTAATCATTAACAGAAATAATAATAAAATCTAAAAGTGCATGTAAACTTTCTCGATCTGCTCGTACACATACATTATTATGCAAAGAAAATATTTTAATGAAAATAAAAATTTCAATAATATGACAGCTATTTTGACATTGACAGTACTTATTCCACGAATATCAAGATGCCTAGCATGATAATTCCATTGTCATATATTTCCCTATGTTCGCATTTCATCTCCACCAACATGTATAGTATTTTTGTAAATTCGCGCCTTTTCTATAAGCTTAAGGATATGTGTGTATACTTTGCCAGGCCAACACGGGTCGCAGCACTATCGCGTTTCTAGATTTTTTAACCTTGACTTTCGCTTCTTATTTATCATTTTGTTCTATGGTGTTCTATTGTATATTGTTGAATCATTTTGACATATCGAAAATTTGAAATATATTGCAAAATACGGTTCTTTAATAAAATATTATGCAACTCTGAAATAAAATAAGTTAAATCTGTTTGACTAAATTTTCTACCTGTCAATCAAATATTATGTCATAGTACATTATGCTATTATGCAAAACTCGAGAATCAGTCGAGTGCTGTCAATTCACTTCACCCGAGAGAGCAAAAGCGTTCCTCCCGAAGTACATACGATAATTTTTGTAACGAGTGCAAAGAAAAATGAGCTGAAACGTGCACATGTGACAACAATTTTTTGTCACTTTTTAAATATATTTTTTGAAACCAATATTGTTTATTAGGTGAAATGTTATCATTTATTTTATATTTATAATTATTAAACATCATTTTGCACAAAATATGTACATTTATTGTTATATTATATCGGGTGTAATGATGCACTAGTGACATCTATAGAACTAATTTTTGGAGGAAAAAATCTAACCATTTGTTTATAATGGTAACTGTAGGAAGTGTACCAACCTATCTTCTAGTAACCGTGGGTAAATAATTCACTAAATATCTGTCAATAAGATCAAATAAGGTACGAATATGCTTTCCTGGTACATTGCTGAATATTTAAATACTAATTTGGATTCAAATAACCAATATACGGCTCAGTATTATCCTATTATCATAGTTCTGTGACTATGAGGTTAAAAAAACGCCCTCTGCAGCGGCCGCCATTTTGGCAACACATCTTATTTTGAAGACAATATTCTATAGAACGTATAATTATACAAAGTCTCATTCTTTGTTCACAAAATGCAAGGTGAGCCTGAAAAATGTGCCTTATCCTCCGCGCTATCACCAGGATATTTCTATATTAATGATTAAGCAAATGATATTTTTAGATCTATTATGGCGTCAACATCATCACTAAGCAACGAGAAAAATGCAATCGGTGCTCAAGTTCAGGCCCAAGGCGGCAGTGTTCAAATAGGCAACATTCAAGTAAATAATATGAACAATAATCGACAAGAAGACATCAACGATGACGAATTAAACATGCCGCAGCTTATTGACACATTTCACGGCCGAGAGGAAGAATTCAAGAAGCTTGACAAGTTGTTTTTTACCAAAAATAAATCAAAAGTCTTGATTCACGGTCTGCCTGGTTACGGAAAGACCGAACTAAGTAAACAATATGCTCAACAATGTTTAGAAAAGAATAAAATCAAACACATTTTTTGGATAAAAGCTGAAAATGAAAGTGAACTAAATAAATTATCCAAAAACCTGAAAAAGACTCATAAGAAATTTGAAGATTGTCGCTGTATGTATATCTTTGACAATGCCTTAAATCGACGAAGCATTTGCAACTATGAGCCTTCGAACAAGAAACATAAAATGCTTATAACAAGTCACACAAAAAACTGGGGACATGGCATAGTACCACTAAAACTAAATCAACTAACCTCAAAACCAGTTATAAAAATTTTCAAAACAATATTAGAAGACAACTACAGAAAAGAAGATCGTAGATTATATATAGAACTTGCTCAAACTGTAGATAATGTACCTTTAGGAATTCAAATTGTAGCTGGGTATATACGCCAAAGAATAAACTGTTTAGGACAAAGTTTTATGTTAGCAGATTGTGTTGAAGAAATGAAACTATCGAAACAAAAAATTATCAACGATACGTTTACTAAGGATAACCCAAATCCATATAAAAATACTATCTATGGAGCATTAATTGTTTCACTACATAAAATTAAGGAAGAAGATGATACCGAAAAAATAGAACTTGCTCTTGTCATAATGTATGTAAGTGCGTTTTTGTATCCAGAACAAATATTTATTTACAACTTAGTACAAATACCTACAATTAAAAAATTATTAGGGAGAAATAACATTGAAATGAAATTAAAATCAGCTTTAGGACTTCTTATAAACCTATCGTTTGTAAATTATGGTGATAGTGATGCATACATAAAAATACACAGATTGACACAATCTTTTTTAATATATTATCTATGTTTATGCAGTCAAATGAATTTAGAGTGCTACAGCGCATGCATATTTTCCATGTTCAGATTTAACAAATCAGTACTTACATACGCAGATGTTAACACAATGCATGAATGTGTTGAATTTTTAAAAAAGGTGTTTCAGAATATAAATAAAAACACAAAAGAAGAACTTATTTACAGATATAACTTATTTTATTATGCGGCTAAGTGGGACAGGTTAGAAATTATTGGGGTTATGTTACCCCATGCCGATACTAAAACTAATTTCAATGGCCATAAAGTATTACTTAGTGTAGCTACAGCATGGAATATAGGAGCAATAAAACTGCTAATCGAAAGTGGTGTTGATGTAAATCACAAAGATTCTGAGAACAAAACACCCATAGATGCATTGTTTTCTACATTTACTTCGTTAAATAACTATAAATACGACAAGAAGCATGATATAATTTTATCAACAGTTACATTATTGTTACAATACGGTGCTTTAATTAACGTTGATACATTAAATAAAGAATTAGAATTTTCTTTGATATCCTCTGCTGCAGAAAAAAATAAGCTTGAATTGTTGGAATTGCTTTTTCAACAGGGTATAGATGTTAATATTAGAGGCGGAAAATTAAAAAGTACTGTATTACACATAGCAACAGCTTTAGGTAATTTGAAAACCATACAATTTTTGATTTCTCAAGGAGCTGACATCAATGCACTGGATTTAGATAAAGAACCACCTTCATTTAAATTCATTCAATACGGAATACATAAAAATAACAATATGGATAAACAGAAATTATGTGAAATATTAGATTTGTTAAATTGTAAAGAACATGCCCAAATAACAAATATTAGAAGTCACAGTTTGATAGACTTAGCTGTTCTAGAAATGCATGACAATCTAGTGACCTTACTCATACAGACATATAACTGTTACGTTAACAAACAGAATAATTTCGGAAATACGCCGTTGCATCAACTTATTGCGAGTTTAGATGAAGAGTCTCATAAAGAAGAGGTTGTCCGAACAGTGCGTTTATTAAAAGAATGTGGCGCTAGTTTAGACATTGAAAACAAACTACAACATACACCTCTACAAATGTTGCAATGGAGAAGTAAAAGGAATAATTTTAATTTTAAATATTTAGTTCCACTTCTTACTTCAACTGATATCGAAACAAATAATAATTATTGTTATGGAAGATGTAATGGTTTTCTGTTTTAATTATGGTTATGAGCCCTTACTTCGGAATATAGAGGTCCTGAGTTCGAATTCGGAGAAGAAAGTAAATTCCATTAGTGAAATGTTAAATATTATAAGTTTACGCCGATCACTTCGAGTGAAGTTGAAAGATCGTTTTCATGAAATTTTGTAAAAATATTTTGTCAGGCAACAAACAGTTGGATGCAGAATATTAAAAGTTATTGTAAGCCACAAAGCGGAGAAATATAATATTTAGTTTTGTGGTATATTAGAATCTACACATAGAAGGATTGTAATTTAAAGTTGTTACAGTAGACGGCGACGCCAACGATCGAATTATAATCTTGCGCTCTCGCATATACTTAACATAACAATACTGCTTTTGTCTTTTTTACTTCCCCGATCTATGTAATAGAATATGTAATCGTGATTTTTTGACAGTTCGAGATTTTGGTGAATTATTACGTTTTAGATCCTACTGAACCCAAAAAACAATTTAAAAAAGTCGGTCTGTCAGTCTGGATTTTGCATAAGTTAAAAACTCGTTGGAATTTTGGACTGTTCGAGACAATCGCCCTCTACAACCGTCAACTGTACTTTTTGTGGCAGTTGGTAGCGCTGTGCCCTGTCTGCATAGCAGGACTGAATTTGTAAAGTTCAGCGAGTTCCGTTTTAGACATCACGCTGCGTAGTTCAGCACGCTGTCCCGTTTCGCTCCATGTGCTTGAACTGTGTTTTTGATCCAAAGCCTTTGAGCTTTATATTCCGAGAATTTAAGTACATTATTATTATTGTATTGTTGCCGTATTATTATTTGAATTGTTACATCCGTATTATTTGTGTGTGTGTGAATAAAGTGTTGTACGTGGTGAATCTTGTGCTAGTGAGATTTACAACCTCGCTCTCTGTTACCATCTTCCATACACGGAATCCCGGACATCCATTCCTATTATCTCTCACATTTTTTGGTCCTTCGAGCCGGATCATCCGGATTTTCCGTGTCTTTTTTCACCGCAACATCACGTGCTCTGCCTGTCAAATTATTCATCCAACGTCATCCGTCCATGTTCTGTGTTCCTGTGTTCGCCACGCTTGTCAAACGTTCCGTCTAACCGCAAATCAACGCCGGTGAAGTTACGTTTCCGTGTCGGGAGTTCTCACCAGGTTCAACGATGGCCGATATCTTGCTCCACCAGGACGAGCTAATGGAGAAAATCCAGAAGCTACCGCTTGCACTCAAAGCACGGTTGTCGGAGAAGACGATTACACCGACCTGCAAGCTGATCGACACCGCGCTCGCTCACCTCCAGAGTCACTGGGAGACATTCAAGGACAACCACACCATTCTAAGGTTGGAGAAGGGCTACAAGGCCACGGCGTATTACACCGAGGATCACTACACCAACACAGAACTGGCGTGCTTGGAGAGTGTCGCCCTCCTGGAGGCCCTCCGCCCAACGCCAGCTCCACCAGCCCCGTCAGAACCAGTAACCACTCCAGTGCAGCCGCCAAGGGCTGCCGTTCCGCCTCTGCCTAAGATAACGCTGCCAGAGTTCTCAGGTTCGTATCTTGAGTGGGAAACATTCCACGACGCTTTTCAGTGCCTCGTTCTGGACCGCGACGACGTTCCCGAGGTCCAGAAGCTGCTGCTCCTCAAGTCAGCCCTGAAGGGAGAGGCCGCACTCCTAGTGCGCACCATCGCCAGCACCGCAGCGAACTTCCAGGGCGCCTGGGACGCCGTCTGCACTAGGTACCGGAACGAGCGGCTCCTGGTGAGTGCACATCTGTCGGCGCTGTTCGACCTGCCCCAGGTCCCGAAGGAGTCCGCACGCGACCTGCGTGCACTGATCGATCGAGCAACAGAAGAGCTGCGATCTCTCAAGCACCTAGGGCTCCCCGTGGACAAGTGGGACGCCATCGTGGTGTTCATGCTTCTCCGTCGCCTAGACTCCACGTCCCGCCGAGCGTGGGAGTTGCATCTCTCCTCCATAGATGCGACTCAAACCTTAGTCAACCCCGCCTACAAGATGGAACAGCCGACACTCAAGCAGCTGGAAGCCTTCTTCGAGATGCGTATACGCGCATTAGAAATGTCGGCGCCGCTGAGCCCACCTGTCCGATCCACGACGGCCTTCAACGCGAAGGCCGCGCCATTCCGCTCGCACCAGGTGAGCATCAAGAACACGGCCTGCGTGTTCTGTGGGGACTCCCACTCCAACTTCTCGTGCTCATCCTTCCGAGGGAAGTCTCCACAAGATCGCCTGTCCGAGGTCAAGAGGTTACGGCTCTGTTACAATTGCCTGGGCTCTCACCAGCGCAATGCGTGCAGGTCCACCAAGACGTGCTCTAAGTGCAGCCAGACTCACAACACGCTGCTGCACGACTCGTTCCTAACGAGCTCTGTTACAGCCACGACTAGCCCCTCCGAGAGCGCTGCTGTGTTCCACGCCTCCACGGTCGCCACCCATTCCGCATCACAAGGCACATCCAGTGCCATGGCCCTCCTGACCACGGCCCTGGTCACCATCTGCTCACCCGATGGACAGCGCGTACAAACACGCGCACTCCTCGACACCGGATCAGAGGTGTCCTTCATCTCCGAGGACATCGTCCAATGTCTTGGACTACCCAGGCGGCGCTCCCAGGTCAAGGTCGTCGGCGTCGGGGCCTCGCACTCGGCCACGGCCTCCTCTCAAGTGGAAGTCGCCTTCCAAGCCAGAACAGCACCTGGTGCGTGGCACCAGGTATCCGCCTACGTACTTCCACGTCTGACGGCTCACGTTCCACAACGGAGAGTCCGTCCTGTCGATCCGCAGCTGCTGCTGCCACTCGAGCTGGCCGACCCCAGCTATCACCAGGACATGAAGGTCGGTCTGCTGCTCGGAGCCGATGTCTTCGGCTCCTTACTCCGTCCAGGAGTGTACCCAGTCCCCGGCTCCAAGGTGGTAGCCATGAACACGGCACTCGGCTGGGTTCTGTCCGGAACCGTCGGCGAGGATGGTTCCTCTCCAGCGTCCTCTCTGCACTGCTGTGTGAAGGATGACCTAGACCAGTCTCAATCCATTCCTCAACGCACACGGCATGCTGTGTGTGGGCGGCAGACTCGAGAATTCCGAACTTCCAACGTCAGAAAAACATCCGCCAATTCTTCCAAAGTCGTCTCTGCTAAGCCAGCTACACGTCCATCACTGGCACGCGCTGGCTCTCCACGCTGGTTTAGCACTCACACACTCACTACTCCAGAAGCACGTCTGGATCCTCAGAGGGAGGGCCCTCACGAAGAAGCTGCTCCGAGCCTGCATCCCCTGCAGGCGCCGTCATCCGCTGATGGGTCAACAGCTCATGGGCGACCTGCCAGCTGCTCGTGTGACTCCCAGCCGCCCATTCCTGCGTACAGGGGTAGACTACGCAGGACCCATCAAGTGCCGCCCATCTCCAGGTCGGGGGCGGCAGTCCACCAAGGCCTACATCGCCCTTTTCGTCTGCCTTGCCACCAAGGCGCTTCATCTGGAGGTCGTGAGCGACCTCACGACCAAGGCCTTCCTGGCGGCCTTCCGTCGGTTCGTTGCACGACGTGGTGTGTGCAGCGAGCTTCTGTCCGACAACGGCACGACGTTTGTCGGTGCCAGCGCAGAGCTGCGCTCCATGTTCCACCAGGCATCACTACTCTACAAGGAGGCAGCCACCACACTGGCCGACTCCGGCACCCGCTGGAGCTTCATCCCACCGTCGTCACCGCACTTCGGCGGCCTCTGGGAGGCAGGGGTGAAGTCAGTCAAAGGTCTCCTCCGCACAACCATCGGCGAGACGACCCTCACCTACGAGGAGCTGTCCACACTGCTGGCTCAGGTAGAGGCCTGCCTGAATTCGCGTCCGCTGACGCCGTCCTCGTCGGACACCGCAGACCTGTCCGCGCTGACCCCAGCGCACTTCTTGGTGGGTTCGCCGCTGCTCACGATTCCAGAACCAAGCCTCCATGACGAGCCCAGCAACCTTGTGACTCGCTGGCAGCTCGTTCAACGACTCACGCATCACTTCTGGAAGAAGTGGTCCACGCAGTACCTACACCAGCTGCAACAACGTCCTCGCTGGCGCGGGGAAAAGGTCAACTTCAGGGTGGGCCAGCTAGTGCTGGTTCACCATCCGCAGCTGCCTCCAGGTAGATGGGCACTGGGTCGAGTCACGGAGCTGCACCCCGGCGCTGATGGCCTCGTCAGGGTGGTCTCAGTCAAGACCGCCACTTCCGAATTCCGCCGGCCGATCTCCCGGCTGAGCCCACTGCCGATCGAGACGGACGTCGCACCGCCAGCCACCCAGAGCACCGCCGCGCCGCCGTCATCAGAGCCCAGCTGCTCCACGGTGGGCAGCCTCCAGCCGGCCTGACGCCCATCCGAAGTTCCCCCTATTGTTAATTGTTTGTTAATTTCTATGTATTTATTGTTTAATTTAGTCGCTTCTCGACTAGGTGGGCAGCATGTTCGAGACAATCGCCCTCTACAACCGTCAACTGTACTTTTTGTGGCAGTTGGTAGCGCTGTGCCCTGTCTGCATAGCAGGACTGAATTTGTAAAGTTCAGCGAGTTCCGTTTTAGACATCACGCTGCGTAGTTCAGCACGCTGTCCCGTTTCGCTCCATGTGCTTGAACTGTGTTTTTGATCCAAAGCCTTTGAGCTTTATATTCCGAGAATTTAAGTACATTATTATTATTGTATTGTTGCCGTATTATTATTTGAATTGTTACATCCGTATTATTTGTGTGTGTGTGAATAAAGTGTTGTACGTGGTGAATCTTGTGCTAGTGAGATTTACAACCTCGCTCTCTGTTACCATCTTCCATACACGGAATCCCGGACATCCATTCCTATTATCTCTCACAGGACTGAAATTTTATATTTAAGATCTTGAGCCAAAATCTGACTTCAAGTGCGTTAATGAGCTTTATTCAACCAGTGGTACCAATTTTATTTATTTTTATCAAAATACTATCGTGTACCACACTACCACACATCAAATTATAGCTCTCGGGAAAATAATTATTCTAGTAGAAAAATAAAAATAATATTTAACCGATCGTCAATTTTTTTATTATAATTGGTATCAACTTAAATAGTTTGGGAAAAAAAGATAAATTTATTTAAATTTTGCTGAATAAAGCATAAAATTAAAGGCGTTACGAAAGTAAGTCATTAAAACTTATACCTAGTAGGGGAAGTACTGTGGTGGACACAGCAGATTTTTGCAGTGATAATATCATTTGCCGCGAAATAAAACTGCAGCCTTTCAATATATTCTTCCCACAATACATCTCTATATCAAATTCTTCTATATTTCCGTAATTGCTCATCTTCTGGTGATAATTCTCGTATGTATCTCGTCCATGTATGTATGTACAATTACCTCGACAATTACATATAAAAGCAATACACGCGTTAGAATATATCAGGTTACAAAACATGATGACTAAACAAAACAAGTTATTATTTAATGACGATGCTAACAACAACCAATTTTAAATGTTTCTATAATAGATTCTAATATAATATAGTTTATTTTCTAAGAGTTAATACTGATTTGTGGAAAATAATATATTTATGTATATTTAAAAAAAAAATTACCTACAAATAGTTTTACTATCATCAGATCGATGTACCTACCTAAATACTACCTCAAATAATAATTTTTTTTTGAAATTTCTTGCAGGATTCAATGAGGTCCTTAGATACACACTACACATAGTTTTGTAAATGTATATAGCGAAATAACTACAAATTTTAGTAAATAAAGCACTACGAAATCACTACGCACTGAATATTATATCACTGCACTGATGTTCTTGTTCTTACTGGTTTATGGTTTGTTTTGCACATTCTTCATAGAGATGGCGCCAGTTTCGATTCATATTAGAATATTTAAATATTTTAAATGATATTCTGGTAAATTTATGTTCCCTATTAATTTAGATAATGTAAATTTGGAAACTAAGTCATTAATGAATGAAAAGAACATGATTATTTATTAGTGCTTTGTACTGGTCAAAACAAAAAACGAGACACTTGAGATTTGTCAAAATTTAGGTGATTTTCAAACCGTCATAACTTGGCTTCTATGCGACCGATTTGGAAGTTCTGATGATGCCAGGTAAGCTTGAAGTGTCCTATTTAAGGCTCTACACTTGTTGAACGGAATATTGCTTCAACAGAATCAGAATGCAAGATTCTGGCTACATTGCTCAAAATAAAAATCTGAAATTTACCATAAGTAATTACGAAGCATTATTTTATTGAAAAATTCATACAATACATTGTTGCAACAACAATTAGAGAAAATAAGAATTAATTTATGTATTTTAATATTACAAATGATGGCTTTATTATTGCATATTTATTAATTTTGTTTTAAATAGTTGATTCCTTGCATTGTTCGTGAGAGTGCTAAGAAAATATTTTTTTCAAAAAAATTACACATGTGACGAAAAAAAATAGCAAAAAATCGGCCAAATTGACTATTTTTACTAATTTATTACTAAAATACCATTAAGTATTTCAAAAATATAATTTCTTAGCACTAGAGTCATCTTTTAACTATCTATATATAAAATATGAACAATGTAGGTGTACTAACAAAAGCTCAGTTTGTAATATAGCAAGGTCCCTTTTTCACTATATTTTTCGCAGGTGTGTATGCGAACTTTAATGTCCATCATTTTCAATCCCCTCCACCCCTCTCTGAAGAAAACAAAACTTTTTGTGAAAAAAAAGTCCAACTTTGGAAGTGTGTACGGCGCTGGAAATTTTTTTTCGAGTCGATCAACCATCAAGGCGATTAAATTCAATCAATTTCCGTAGTTGTCACCAAAAATGAAGTGTCTACGATTTTTCTAACCGAAGTTATGCGCGTTTGAAAAAAAGGTGCATTTTGGGGTTGTACTGTATTGGTATTATGTATTTGTATTATGTAGGTATTTAATAATATAATTATGGTAATTAATATGATTGTTATTATCAGTAAATCAGCAGGGAGAGTCAGTCGGTATTGTACAGTTGAGGTGAATAAACGTGCAAGTATTAAAATAAGGAAGTGTATTATTTATAATAAAGTACCCTGAATCATATACAGAACATAGTGAATTCTTCATTGGTGACGAGGTGAATTTCGTATGAGGATTAATTTCACAGTAAGTATTTACAAATAACTAAAATATGTTTAGCAGCCTCAATCTGGAAATGAATTAGAAGGATATTAAGAAAAAATTAAATGGCCGATCAAACTGATCGAATAGGTAATCAAAAGATTTCCTAGCCAAGGAAAATAATGAAAGTTTAGAATCATAAGCATACAGGTGGTGCCTGGAATTACTAAATTTTGAACAATAATTTTGGATAAAACATCATGCTACAGTATAACCAAAGGGTTAATGAAATAAACCAATAGCCGATCAAGCAGATCGAATAGGAAATCAAACGATTTCCTAGCCAAAGTATAATAATCAAAGGATGGATGCTATAAACTTACAGGTGGCGCCTGGAATTGTGAGGTTTAAATAACCCAGATAATAATGATTATTTCATTTTCTGAAGGAAATTAAAGAAATTTTTAACTTACAGGTAGCGCCTGGAAATTACGCGGATTATGGCGAATTTATCAACCATAGAGCATTTCGATTGCGATGGGGAAACCTCATCTTTTGGAATTAGATGGGAGAAATGGAAACGAGCCTTCCTAATATATTTGAATGCTTCAGAAGTTACACAAGGTACCAAAAAACGGGCTATACTTCTGCATTCGGGCGGCATAGCTCTGCAAGATATTCTACAATCTGCCAGGAGCAAATGTTGATGAAACTCTCATAGAAAATAAGAATGTGGATGTTTTAACGTTGCGTTAGAGAAGTTGGATAACTATTTCCTGCCTCAACGCAGTAAAGTTTATGAAAGACATTTATTTCGGCTGATGAACCAAGAAGATGGCGAGAAATTTGATAAATTTCTTGTAAGACTACGACATCAATCTTGAAGGAAACCTGATCGATGAAATTACGGAGAAATGCAACTCTAAAGAATTACGGCGGAAAATCTTATCCCTGGGTGACAATGTCACTCTAACTGACATTATATTAGAAGCAAATGCTCTTGAAAGCGTAAACACACAAATGAACAACTTTGAGACAACTTTGTCCGCTAGTAGTAGTAGTACTAGCACAATAAATAAAATAAGATCACATCAGTTGCCGCATTACACAAAACAATCTAAAATATGTAGCAGATGTGGAGATAAAAATCACAAATCAGATGATTCAAACTGTCCAGCAAAAGATAAAGTTTGTCATAAATGCAAATTTACCGGACATTTTCGGCACATGTGTAGATCACGTCGTAGAAAACCAGACTTTAAATATGGTGAACAGGAAGTAAAACGGCGGCAGATGGGAGACAAAAGAGGCCTCCGACCTAAAGAAGAAATTGACTATATTTTCCACATCGATGAGGATACAACTGTCTTGTGTAACTAGGTGGAATAAAATTAACCATGATTATAGATTCGGGTAGCAAAAGCAATATTGTAGATGACAAAACATGGGAAATATTGAAACAAAAATGCATTAAAGTAAGCAACCAAGTAAAAAATCCAAACAGAAATTTTTTCCCTTATGGTAGTACTAAACCCCTAGTTACTTTAGGGAGCTTTGAAGCAGAGATTCAGGTAGGAACAGAAAAAAAGACAGCTATTTTTTACGTGATCCGCGATGGTACAAAATGTCTTCTGGGAAAAAGTACAGCAATATCATTAGGCGTGTTGAAGATTGGACTAGACATAAACTATATCAACAGTCCCTTCCTAAAAATAAAAGATGTATTGGTTGACATTCCTGTAAATGATGAGATACAACCAGTTGTTCAACCATATAGAAGAATACCCATACCTTTGGAGGAAAAGGTTGATAAGACTCTACAGGAACTATTGGATAGTGACATTATAGAACTTGTTAATGAACCTTCGAAATGGGTATCGCCAATAGTGCCTGTTTTAAAAGGAAATGGTGATGTACGAATATGTATCGATATGAGAAGAGCAAATCAGGCAATTTCACGTGAAAATCATCCTCTGCCTACAATGGATACATTATTGCCACAATTAAGGGAAGCAAAACTATTTTCGAGGCTAGATATAAAAATTGCTTTCCACCAAGTCGAGATTTCCGAAAAGTCTCGATTCATTACTACTTTCATATCAAAAAGAGGCCTACTACGATATAAGAGACTTATGTTTGGAATAACATGTGCGCCAGAGATATTCCAAAAGATTATGGAAAAAATTCTAATTGGTTGCAAAGGAACTTTAAATTTTATAGACGATATAATAGTTTTTGGAAAAGACGATACCGAACATGATGAAAATCTCAAGAAAACATTATGTACTTTAAAAGAAAACAATATCGTACTGAATGAGAAGAAATGTATTTATAAGGTCAAAAGTATTGAATTTCTTGGACACGTATTGTCTAACACTGGCATAAAACCTCTAGAATCTCACATACATGCGGTACAGAGTTTTCGCGACCCGCAAAATTTAGGTGAAGTTCAAAGCTTTCTGGGTTTAGTTAACTACATTGGAAATAGATACCAGATTTAGCCACTATTCTCGAACCAATAAGAAAAATACTGCGACAAAAATTGGGGAAACATGCTAGTATAACTCATCTTTGGAAACGAGAACAACAGGAAGCATTTACTCAGTTAAAAAATATACTGTCCTCAAAAAAGTCATTAGGATACTACAATTCTAAAGACAGAACTCAAGTAATTGCTGATGCTAGCCCCGTCGGATTGGGATCTATACTAATTCAGTTTGATAGAAGAGGTCCACGGGTCATAGCTTATGGAAGTAAAAGTTTGAGCGATTGTGAAAGAAGGTATTGTCAAACAGAAAAGGAAGCACTAGCCTTGGTATGGGCGGTTGAACACTTTCATATATATTTGTACGGCAAAGAAGAATTTGAGTTGGTAACGGATCACAAACCCCTTGAGACAATTTTTAGTCCAAAATAAAAACCTTGTGCCAGGATTGAAAGATGGGTGTAAAGACTCCAGTCGTACAAATATAAAGTAATTTATCGGCCCGGTAAATCAAATATTGCCGATCCACTCTCGAGATTATGTCGTGATCAAAGTCAAAGCAAACCTTTTGACTGCGAAGAGTCCATTCGTCAAATCATAGAATATTCTAGACCTGTTGCAGTACCTTTAAAAGAAATCATCAAAATGTCCGCAACGGACCCAGATATAGTCGGTGTTAAAAATGGAATTTCTAATGGCAAATGGAACATTGTGTTGAGTGAGACAGCAAGCTGGTGCGCAGTATGCTGTGCGCATGCTTGTGGCAAAAGGAAGTGACGTCAATAGACGAATCCTGGTGATGCGGGGGTCTTTTGACAGATTTGTACAAATGTCAAAATTTAATTTCAATTTTTTTACGATCTTATTAATTTGTTTCATGCCTGTTGCGTACTAAATTGTTCAAATTGCTAAATGTCATTAAATTGAATTAAACTTTTCCCCTACATATACAAAATTTAAATTTTAAAATAAGAAATGTCAAACTTCAACTAACCGCACTTTCTATTGTCATAGCGTACTGTGCAGCAGTTTTGCCGTCTCACTCAACACATGTTACTTTGTATCTATCGTACTCACTTCCTCTAAACCGGATGCCCAATGCCCAAGCATGCGCGCGCTACCGAAGTTCAACAGGATAGGTCAATTGCACATACATTTAAATAGCGATTTCACGTTATCAGTTATGACATTAGATAATGAATTTACATTAAAAATTCAAATAAATATTTATTTTAAAGACATTTTTTTCGAATAAAATTTCACATTTAAAAGTTGTCACCCTGCAGACTTTTACAGAGTGATCAAAACAATCTGATGAATCTGATACCGTGACCCGCAATTTTCCTAAATGACATCAAAATTTGATTTCAAGGAAGAAAAGTTTGATACTCAAGTTCATGGGCGTGCGAATTAGGATAATAATAATTTTATTTTAGTACCCCTGATCGAATATATGCTTCGATAATAAACTTATAGTGTTCGCCTGTTAAAACCATTTCGGGTGGTAAACTTAATATAAACACATTTACAACTTACAAATAAAATGACTTTTTGACATGAAAATACATGCCACTGGATTGACAGCTAATGCTAATAATTTTTTCCGTGGAGTAAAAATTGAGCACTACCCAGGTCACTTGATTATCACTTGGTTTTGATCACACTGTACATTGAGATCATAGAGCACTTCCCCTTACCCCGCACCACCCGAGTGAATATCCTTAACTATATATTATAAAATAACGAGAAGGACGATCACCACAGAGATGTACTTCCAGCATGGACCCCTCCATTTTGAATAAATTGGCTGCACTGCTAACCCCATATCTAGTCTTTCATTTTAGCGGTTGCCTGTATTGCTCATATAATGGCGGGCATTAAACACGAAATAAAAACAGCTGTTGACGACCCGACGTGACGTATCGTTACAAAAGTAAAAAATAAAACACTAATTATGGGGTTAGCAGTGCTGCAAATATATCCAAAATGGAGGCCTCCATGGTGGAAGCACTTTTAATATAATGTCATAATATGGAGATCGTCCTTCCCGTTATTTTATATAGTTCAGTGCCAGACACCTAGCTACACCACTGTCGCAGCGCCTCTACACTTCGATTTTTTCGCCCATAGACTGATTCACTTCCATACATCAATGCAGGCACAAGTATTCCATTATAAGGCGAGCTCATGCACCTGACGAACGCCATTTTAGGTCACGTGTTCTGTGGGCCCTGCGTCAGATTTTTTTAAAAGGTAAGCGCCATTTACTATTTGAGTTTCGACTTGATAGTTTGATCCTGCGGCTTTTTTGTCAGTTTTGTGGTTTCCTTATTGTTTTGTTGTTGTTTGTTAATTGTTTTTGTTATTTCGTTTACTTGTGGTGTTTTTT
The DNA here is from genome assembly GCA_947534325.1 of Agonum fuliginosum. NCBI lineage: Eukaryota > Metazoa > Arthropoda > Insecta > Coleoptera > Carabidae > Agonum > Agonum fuliginosum. Next base: position 13,481,923 of record OX384038.1, on the reverse strand, counting down.
ACCTCTCGCCTAGAGAGGTATAGGGATCGTGAAAAAATTCGATGTCGAGATTTTTGTCAATTAGCACGTTTTAGCACCTTTAGAACCTATTTTGACTATTTTCACGATGATGTCTGTGTGTGTGTGTGTGTGTGTGTGTGTGTGTATGAAAGTCTGTATGTACGCCTACTATAGCTTTTCGTCCCGGTTCATTATCTCAAATTCTACTGAACATAAAATTCTAATATTTTGCATTATACATTTATATATGTTAATGAAGAGCTGAAAAGATTTTGGTAAAAATCCACCAACCGGAAATGGTACTTTTCTTGTAGCACTATAACATTTTTTGCAAAAATTGTATAAAATAATGCGATTGTTACAATTTGACATACCACACATGAAAGAAGAAATTACATTGTACAATATTTAATCTTACTTGTTTCTATATCTTTAACCAATAAAGAAATATAATTTTTTTAAATATATAATTGTACCTACCACGATTTGTGAATCCCGAAATAGAAATAAAATTTAAAACAAAAATAAAATTGTCAATGTGACAGATAAACAGATGTCTGTGGCAAGGAGGTTTCTCTGTGGTGTAGGGCATGTGTAGAGTGTGGTGTAGAATTTTGAAATGTTGGATATAGTATAGATATTAATTGGACATAGTATTATGTAAATATGGTATTTATAAAATAAAATAATATATTAAACTAAGAGCTGATTAGATTTGTGAAATATATAATTTATTACCTACATAATTATTATAAGTCCATTAAGAAGTTCAAATATTATGCTACGTGTCCACTTGAGAGTAATTCTCCAGAGTTACTATCGACAGTTACTCTCAGTTGCGAGATTTTACTCTCCGAGAGCTACAATAGATAGATCTGATAGAACTAACAAATAACAATAATTTTTCCTTCCCTACTTTTTGTGTTTGTTTTATAATTAAGAAAACTAAATTTAGTGTTATGTAGGGGAAAGAGGAACCCACCGTCATACATGCAAAGTTTCTCAGTTAGGTATACGGTGTTGTTGTATTTTATTTAAATTAAAGCTTAATATTTGGTTAAATACGAGGTTAAATAATAATACTTCAATGTCAAGGCGAGAGGTATTGTAACGGCCACGTCAGATTTTTTATTATAATTTTTGTTATAATTTTGTGTTGTTTGTTGTTTTTGTTATTGACAATGCCCAGTTCTGGAAAGTGCTGTGTCGTGGGCTGTAAGACAGCGTTGAAGCATAGACGAAGGGTGTATAATACCGGCAGAAACTGATCGAAGAGGTAAATTGTGTGAAAAGTAGTACTACAAACCCATATAACTTTTCAAAATGTGACTTTGTTTAGGTCAATTTGAATCAGCGAAAGCTGATCGCCCACAGCGATGGTTGTCAGCGATACGTCGGGATCTTTCCGCCATGAAGAATGCCCGAATTTGTTCGGAACATTTTGTGACGAGTAAGTTTCTAAAGGAATTATTACAGCATTTATTGTATATCGTGTATGTATTTCCATTACAGAACGACCTGTGAACGATCCCAACCATCCAGACTGGGTGCCTTCTGTTGGTCTGGGGTACACCACTTCATCTGAATCTCCGGCTCAACGACTTCAGCATTATCAATAAAAAAAGAAGAGGAGAGACAGGTATTTTTATTTTTGAATGAATTTTGAGAATACTAATCCAATTTTCTATCACATTTATTATAATGTACGATCTAAAACTGTAATTATTTTTCATAAACATCCACTATGTTTGTCAATGAAAATTAACCAACGGTTTATATATGCGTATAATTTAGTAAATGTGACAATTTGTAGACAAATATTATAAGTAGCAATTGACGAATGATTACCCGGTCATATTTACTACGATTTACATTCATGAACTGTACAAACATAAATATATTTGTGTACTCATGGGATGCTCGAGTAAATGTGACCCAATTGATTGTATATTAATTGATGGAATAAAATCAATTTACAGAATTTATTGTTTTCCTTACTTTATCCCATTTCCTAGAATTAATAAAATCTACGGTAGGTAAGTACACTTATGCATGACACGACAATTGAGAATGAAATGGATTATTGAGAATGTAATATATTATTGTGAATGTGTTTGAATTGTTTGTTGTGTACAAACCAATGTTCAACAACGAACTAAATATCCATATTTCAAAGGCCGCCTAAGAAAATTTTTAAATACCGCCCATTCCGCAGGCCAATCACAGCGAGGGCCCACAGAACACGTGATCTTCGTCAGGTACATGAGCTCGCCTTATACGCACTACAACACAGACAATTCTTTCATCACATTACCCAAATATACAAACACATTCACTTGCTTCAGTCTCACACCATTCACTGAAACATAACAATCAGTCACCAAATTACCTTTCTCAACACAAGCATTTTACATTTACGGAAGGTAAAAAGCAATATTGTATTCTATATTCTGTAAACCCTACTTATATACTAAAACTCACATAGTTTTAAGAAAGGCATTAAAAACAAAGATATGATTGTCGATGGACTTACCCTTATTTATTAGAACAGGTCCTGAATAACAGAAATAGTACTTGTAACCTCTTATTTGCTCCATTGTAAGCTGATTGTATGGGAAAGGGACGAGTAAATTTACCTACTTCTTAGAAACTACCCTATAGATACCCGTACCTTTAGAAAAATAAAGTTAATAACGAATATGTTCACATGCGAAAATTTTATGTTAAGTTAGGTTAAGTACAAATATAAATATTACTCACTTCACTAACAACTTGTCACAGATATGTCGGGTCCGTTATTCCCTTTTCCCCCCCGTTTCTTGGCATTGTAGTGGTTTTTGAATTTTTCTCAAATGTAATCGAAATAAAACAAAATCAATGTAAACCTTCATGTGTTCAATGGGGGCTTAAAGTAGCGCTAGTGTTCCAGACGCAAGAACTAAAATTTTTACCCCCTCCTCATATTTGACGTTTTAAATATCAGATATCAGATGTTTGTATTTTGAATTTGTAATTGTAATAATTCCATTATTAATTTCTATTTACTACCATACACCGCACTGTTTAAAATACTTGTTTACAATATTTTTTACGTTTCAAATACATGGGTAATGACACAATGTGTGTGCGTTCATATATCACATTTTTTGGGACTGGACCACGGCTGCCATCTAGAATAGTTTGGCCTGTAAGCCCCCATTATTTGACGCTACCGATGCTACCAACAGAAGCAAAAAATAAATTGATATGTCAAAATGCGATAATTTATTAATGTACCTACTCAATGTAAATTATTTGGATTTTGGAATCGTATTAATACTGTTAATGATATCCAATCATACGTATAGGCATACATTTTAGAACTTTTATCAATTATAAAATGTTAATATTTTTGTAATCTTGTCGTGCCCAGAGGTTGAGAAACGCTGTTGTATTCCGTGATCGTGGTATATTTGTTTCTTCCTTCTTCGTAAAATTATGGCAATGACAGTTGACATCAAAATATATTCATGAATAAAATGTTTAAGTAATATTTATGGTCGTGGAAAAAATTGTGTACATGACTCGCTTAAAAGTGTTTATCGAATGTTCGTGATGTCCAGTGCACACGGAAAAACATTTTGACAAGATTCCTGAAAAAAGTTTCCAGAAAATTGAGATTTTTTTTGAAAACCAATAAAAAATATGTTTATGATCATGATCACATGTCACATTTGACGATTTGACAAATAAGAAGTTAGTTGCACTTCACAACGTTTCCTGAAAACGCCTCATTTTTAGGTATAGGGTATGGGCGCCGTTAAAATATTGAAGTTTCCGGAAACTTTTTTCGGGAAACATGTCAAAATGTTTCTCCGTGTGCACTAGGCATGAGATTTCCGAACTCGGCAAGCTTCATGCGACAACATTCTCACTAACTTTAGAAACAAATTAAACTGAACTGTTCTTGTTTTCGTCCTTAATTCACAATCTTTTCACAATTTTATAAATTTTGAGTGTTTATCATTCTGTGCTAATGTCTTGATTTTTATCCAATTTAATAATTTTACAAATTAGTTATTTTTTATTAAAAACATCTCGTATTTTATTTATAACATTGTTTTAAATACAAATTAACTTAATATTTTTTAAAGTTTATGATATAAGTAGAATATGATAGACAACAAACATATGTTCTTTCTGATAATGTTACTAAATTATTTGACTTATTTACATTACTTGTTAAATGATTAATAATCAACATATTATATAAAATTGCATTTAACGATACAAATTGTAATTAATATAAGCGAAACATATAATTATAAAATATATCAGCATTTAAAATAAACTTCACAAAATCTTAACAATTGTTCTATATTTTAAAAGAATAGAATAACAAGATATTAAACAAAAAATGCTGACAATATTGACATGGTCTTTAGGGGTGACAGCTGATTTTGATGGATTATTTTACAATTAATCGTCAATCACAGATATTTGATCAAGAGATTCTATAAATTATTTAATTTTCTAATCTATTAACAGTAACTAAAATCAAATGTCACTTTATTCTATGTCTGCACATTACTCCTTGATTGTTCGTATTGTCCTTATCAGTAGAAAAGCGAGGATGGAGAGTAGCAATGAATTGTTCATCGCTGAAAAATAAAACAAACAATATATTATTACAATATTATATTATAGCTTTATTAGGAACCAATGTAGGTATTTTATGTATTTGAGAACTGAAAATATATAGGTATTAAGAATTCTAATAAATAGGATACTACCGCGTACTCAGTGCCGTATTATCCAATAGGCATGTAAGGCACGTGCCTAGGGGCCCTCGACTTTGGGGGCCTACCGCGGTCTGGAAAAAACTTAAATACTTAATTTTATTTTTTATTTATGAATTATGATGTATAATTTAGCGGACATATCATAGAATAATCTAAAATGTGAAAATATGTTGTGTAGGCAATATTTCCACCAAGCAGATTGCAGGGGTCGGTTGACTACATTTTTATTCCCAACAGCGGGGTTCGTCACCACCACTATCACAATAAACCGCTCTAACTTACAGTCCATAATCATTACAAAGTACAATAGATTTAAAAAATATAGTTTAGAGCTTATAATAAATTTATAATTGCCTAGTTTAGTTAGTCGAAGGGAAACGTTCATTTTCAAAATTGGTACATATTAAATATGAAAAATCTGCTGTGTCCACCACAGTACTTTCCCGACTATATAAGTTTTAATAACTTATTTCGTAACGCCTTTAATTTTATGCTTTATTCAGCAAAATTTAAATATATTTATCTTTTTTCCCAAACTATTTAAGTATAATTTGAATGATGTATTTAAAAAAATGGACGATCGGTTAAATGTTATTTTTATCTTTCTACTATAATTATTTTCCCGAGAGCTTTAATTTGATAAGTACCACACACGATAGTATTTTAATAAAAATAAAATAAGTTATGTTTATAAAGTTGGTACCACTGGTTGAATAAAAAATTTGAATAATTTTTTTAGAAACAATTGACAATCGCATAAATGTTATTTTTTACATTTTTACTAAACTTATGTCTCTAAGCGCTTTAAATTGACACGAAAAGCGATATAATTTAAATAATTTATAATAAAAAAATTGACGATCGTTTAATGTTATTTTTGTTTTTCTTCTAGAATTCTTTTCCCGAGAGCTTTAATTTGATACCACACACGATAGTATTTTGATAAAAATAATAAAAGTTATGTTTATAAAGTTGGTACCACCGGTTGCATAAAGCTCATTAACGAACTTGAAGTCAGATTTTAGCTCAAGATCTTAAATATAAACTTTCAGTCCAAAATTCCAACGCGTTTTTAAGTTATGCAACATCCAGACAGACCCACAGACCGACAGATCGACTTTTTTAAAATGATGTTTTTTGGGTTCAGTAGGGTCTAAAACGTGAAGATTCACCAAAATCTCGAACTGTCAAAAAATCACGATTACAATACTTCCTTCTATTACGTAGGTCGGGGAAATAAAAAAGAAGTGCAATGAAAATTTCAGTTGTCTTTGAAGCATAGTTTTAGACTTCCGTAAACAGATTCATGCATTAAAACTCTATTTTGCGTACTTGTTACATAAATACCTAACTATTTTATGTATGATGATATTTTACTCGTTGTTTGTAGAAAACGACATTTAAAAAATATTTTTTGTAATTTAATACTAGTATGTCCAACTTGGATAGAGCATATTGTAGAATATTAAATAAATTAGATTTGATATTAGAATGCGATAGAGTACCTACATAGTAAAACAAAATATTCAAAGTGGTGTTGGAATAGGAAATTCAGGAGCGTGAAATTGGATACTAGGATACCTACTACAAAAACAAAGGATATAAAATAATTCTTCTTACCATTGATTACTGCACTATTTATTTGGTCCGGTTTCGCAGTATACGTTTCAACTTCATCCAAAAATTGGTAAGTGGCTTTGAATCCAGTTCCATCCAATCTATCGTTTGATCTAAACGTCACTCTGAAGAATTTTCTATCGGATTCAACATCGAATTCTTTCAGCTGCCCACAATGTCTAGGATATTTTCGGTCTCTCGCCATAAAATTCGAGAATTCTACGTAGTCACTAGCAGATATTGCTTCACATCTAAAGAAAGATAAATTAAACAATATAAAGACAGAACTACAAATAAATGTAGGTATGGGTTTGAATGAATAGAAAGGGTTTCGGAATAATATAAAATCTTTTGTCCCATATTTTAAAAATTACGATCCCAACCCCAAATGTATTCGTATCATCTGGTGTTTGTTCAACTTTTATGTTCGTTTTTCTGAATGAACATTTACATGAGAACAATATAAAATTAAAAGAAATGTGTATAATTTTATCCTCGCATTTATCACATTTACGATATAAATAAATATTTGAGCAATAAACAGAATATGTACTGTGATTGTGCATTCATTTTTTGCTCCTCGGGTTTAATGGCACTCAATAACAGCGCTTACTGGCCAACTTCCAAATGATCTTTTTCAAGCGAAACAAAATAAAATTGATACGAACTGAAAATAAATTGCTTATTAATTACAATCATTAACAGAATAAAACGAACGCAGATAACTACGCCCCACACTCATTTAAAAACTTGATCATTAATTTTGCGAGAAACAATTTTACGTTAAAAAGAGTAAATAAAAAATTACTTACGGTAAAACACCTTCGACGTCGAAATATAAGAAATGCAGGTGAACTTTTTCATGCAAATTGCCATGAAAGAAGTAGTGACATTCTGTGTCACGCGGATAGAAACCCGGATAATTCGGACTTGAAAATGTTCCGTTTCGGGATTCGCTACTATTAAATACAAAGGCACATGGGAATTCGGATAATTGACGACCTGTGGTCACGCCAAAATCTGCAACACCAAAACTTAAATTACTTTTGTGCATTGTGCTAACTTTTAGAGAAGGAAACAAGTTCTAGATAAAATACTGGCAGTTTGTAATGATATATATTATACTCTTCTAAAAGAGTACCTACCTAGTTACCTATAGCTACTTTAATAAATATACTTACATAATATGACCCATATTTTCATTTCATAAGAAGTAGCACTATTATAAAAAATATTTTGTTATATCTATTTCATATTCAGTAATTGCGTTACTGCGAAGCAGTGTTTTCCTTCTTAAACATGTAAGAATATAGGTCATTTATGTTATTAATATTATACAGGATGGAAACTGTTGACTGAATTTAGAATTTAAAGCAGTGACTGGTATACCCATTATTGTTTCCTGCATCTAAGATAAAAATTTGTGTAAATTTAAAGTATTTCGGTTTAGTTATATTATGTAAAGTGGATATGCATAAATGTAAATTAAAATTTACAAAACAAGCAAACAAATTGTTTTTAAGCCAAACCATCTTTATTTTAGAAATCCTGAAACATTGTTCATAATATGATATCAATCTTTCTGTTTTAGGCAGCTAGTAAACTACGAATAGAAAAGATATAGCACATATATATTTATTAGGACAAAGTCGAATAACTTATTGACGTAAACTTACTCTCTGTGAATGAGTAGGTGGCCTTAAACCCTCGGGAATACCTCGAAGAGTAAATGCCTCGGAACTCGAGCATGAGTCTAGGACCGTTGGACATGACGGGTCGTGGTAGTGCGCTGCCACAAAACGCGTCAATCTTCTCCATTCGACCGTCGATGTGCACGAACGCCATCAGGGAGTCCATACTCTCACACCTACAATTAAATACCAAATGATATCAAACGATTTTTATAAAAACACGGACATGATTGTAGTCGTATAGGTACCTATAGGGTGTTTCTATACCTCTGCACGAAACTTTAATATATTATATAATTTGATATAGCTATGTACTAATTATTATAGATAAAAAAGATTTTTTTTTCCAAATTTGCAAAAATAAGGGTAGTTAAAATATTAGTTCCACTTGTTTGAACGTCCGTTTAACTGTTTATTTATTATGTTATTTATAAAAGAAAATTATAAATACTATAAGACTATCTACAAATAGTCACTTGCTATGTAAGAATTAATAAATACACAGTTAAATGGACTTTGAAACAAGAGACTAAAATTTTCACTACCCTTATTTTAGCGATTTTTGAAAAAAATCTTTTTTTTAAAATTTGAAATACGGTTTAAAATTTATATTCGCTGAAATTTATGTAATAATATGTAAACAGTGACTCTAGTAATGCATGCCGCTCTTTTGGAAAATGATTTGTTCATTTACATATATTTTAAACACAATTCGTATTCCAAAAGTAATACCTTTGAATAAATAAATTACTACAAGAACGGCAACTCAATGTATCAAAAGTGTACAGAAATTTTTAGCCGTCCTATGCTGCTCTTAGCGGGAGTTCGAGAAATTATTACTGCAGGCGCAGGAGAGAGAGAGAGAGAATGTAGTAATGAGCTTGTTGGAAATATAAATCTCAAAGCCTTTTAAACACAATTAAATTAAAAATAGAAATATAATTTTTTCTACAATTAATTTCTTCCTAACAACTAAATCGCAAACATTTTCTGCAAATAGATTTATCTAAATCAGAGGTTCCCAAACTTTTTTTTCTCGTAGACCACTTTCAAAATTTTACTGATTTCGGTGGACCCCCTGCTGCTACATTTCTACCATATTCCCAAAACTCGTCAATTTTTTTTTAAAGTAACAGCCGCTGACCTTCTTAAAATACACTACTCAAAAAATTAAGGTGGGTTTAAAAAAAAGGAAATTAATTCTAAATAAACAGGCTATCTGATCCATATGCCAGCCTAACTGATTTTTTTTTTCAAATCCGAGGATAAAAAAAAGAAACAAAAAATTTGCAATATTATTTTTTCGCGCTATCTGTTAGAATTGCATAAGAACCGTAGCTCCTAAAAAATTTTAGCCAAAAAATCTGAAAATTAGAATCTTAAAGCTTGAAAATGCTTTTTTGAAAGTTATTATTATTATATTATATTATTATATTATTTTTCACCGAAATACAGCCTGTTAAAAATAACCGAAAAATTTGTAATTTTTTGCACTCTTAATTTTTTTTTGGTAGTGTATTATCTGCCTACATTGATAGGTAAAGCAAAGACAAAATTTTTGTTCTTTATATCGAAACCAGATAAATTTTCGTGAACCCCCTTTTGCAACTTGTGAACCCCCATTTTTTGTTCACGCCAACGTAGACCCCCGTCGAGTCTCCCGTGGACCCCTGGGGGTCCACCTGGACCACTTTGGGAATCACTGATCTAAATTGACAATATTAACAATTTTTCTACGCCTCCAAATAATTTTGATGTGGCTAGCACATGATATCCCGGTTTTTTTAAATGAGACAAATTTATTGTCACTTAATATAACCAAATTGTTCCTAATATTTTTACTCTGCTATGTAGAAAAAACATGAATTTTGTAAATTTAGTCCAGGGAATATGAAAAGTAATTTTGTAAAATCTACTAACACTGTCTTATCTTCCTTCAATCTAATAACTAATTAAAGTAACATTTTTTTGCACAGAAAATTATTTTTTGAAATGTGCGGCCTGAATAACAAATATCACGAGACGCATACCTATCTATACCTGATTTTAAATGAAATATTAATTAACAAAAAACAGTGCAATATGCCTGCTGCACTACTATTTTTATCCTATAGATATTAATGTGATTTTAATTAGTAGAGTGTACTAGAACCAGCTGAAGTCATCAAATGACAATTAGCTTGACATATTTCAACATCAGCTGTGAGCTGTGTCAGACATTGCAGACACAATTTCAACCTAGGTAATGTGTCCAAGTGTCCATGGTATGTCTATCATTTTCATGTGTTATTGATATCTGTTATAAAATATACCGTACCTATATTTAGAAAATATGTAATGACAAATCAAAATGGTTGACATTAAAAAAGGGAAAAGGCGGAGAAAAATACCTACTTCCAAGAATTTTTTTAAAAATTTTTCAAATGAAATAACATGAACTCAAACATTTTTGACAAGAGGACCTGTATGTTTTTGTGACGTGTCGAATAAAACTAAATTATGATGTTTCAAAATTATTTACAGTAACGAATAGGAATTTAGGGGTTAGTGAGTTTTGTGACTCAAAAATAATATTATAGTAAAAACTTTCCGAGCGAAGCGCCTCTAATCTAAAATTTTTCTGTGCTATATTACTAATGGCCAATTGCACCGCTTCCACGAACAATATCGAATCAAAATCAAATTGTCAAACGTAGAAATAATATTGCTGTCATGAGTTCGATTCGATATTTTTCATTTAAGTGACACTTAAAATTTAAGTGGAAGCGGTGCAAATGGCCATTATTGTCCTAATTTTCTTGTAGAATATTTATTTCTATTTCATTATTGTTACTTGTGCAGATCACATCAGGGTTCGAAATATATATTTCCAAGAAACGAAATGTTTTTAGTAAAAAATTTAATAAACTGAACTTGTACCAACAAGTTATTTTACGATTATTTTATATAAAATGTACTACCTACTTCAAGATTTTTTTAACCAGAAGGTCTATTAGTAATTTGATGACTTCTCTTCCGGTCCGCTCTCATTAATTTCATGTGCGTTTTCTGTTAGTGCGTCTATAAAATTCTCAAGCACTCTTTCCTTTCTCCCATTTGTGGACGCCTATACAGCATAGTAGAAGAAATCAGATATAGATATCACTTAAAATTTAATTTAAAAGTACAGTAAAGTCCTGTATTTTATTTTTACTGCAGTGATATATTATTTTCAGTGACGGCAGCAGCAGTATAGTATAGTATAAATGTATCACTATCACAGTTACGTTTTATCTATAATACACTGAACACGATATCACAAAATAGAACAACATAAGAAACGGGGACCAAAACTAAATAAAACAAAGGGTATAAGATGATGTATGATATAAGATGCAGACACAAAGTGATTCCAAATAACTTGCACGTATAGCTCACCATGTTTTTAAAACTGGAGAAGTAGTGACATGAGCAAAGTTTTTATATTTTTTATGATTATGGTGTCTTACTAATAATACAAAACATGAACAAAAAGTTATAACTATCCGAATTAATAATAAAGGCCGGCAAATTCCTATCCTTTTTTTTAAATTAAAAACTAAAATCTGAATACATTACTTCATATTATACAATCTTTTAAAAAACGTTTGAAAAATTAGGTATGTTTTAAATTCACGACTGCAAACAACAAACTTGTGGCTTAATTATCATTAACGTGATTATATATTTAATTCACTTTAATTAATAGGTATAATAATTTCTCCTCAAATGATTACATTTTTCTAGGTTGGTTCGGCGCTGAAATTGGGTATTAAATTCAATTTAGATGGAAAAAGACGTATTTTTAAAAATCTTGTTTTCAATGATAATTCCACTCTTGTATAAAGTAATCCATAAATAAAACACAAACACAATTTTATCGCTTTGACAGCGGATAAAAAGGAAGGTAACTTTTTTCAAGTGATAAAACCTTATTTACCTATTTCTTAGCAACCAAACAATAAACAAAACACTAAAATGTCATTTGCTTCATATTTCTAATATTTGTTAGTGAAATAATTAGATTTTGGGAATATTTGTGAAGAAGAACCAAAGGAGTCGTTAAATTATCTCGTTTAATTACACTTGAGCATTTAATTTCCTCCTTGTCACCTGACAGCAATTTGACTCGAAAAATTGTTTTAAAATAAAATCACTCCACCTACGGTGTCGTGATTTTATTAAACAATTTTTCTTTTCAAATTGCTAGGCAACAAGGTTTCGATACAAACAGAAATTTATCCGGCGAAATAAAAAGCTCTTGTGTAATTACAGTTGATAACATACCTAGGTATTGCCTTACACTAAAAATAATAAAAACTACTAAGGGCGAATTGGCTATAGCGGGAAAATTGTACATGCTTATTACTGTTCCTTGTAACCGTGCTTCCGAAAGTTAGTCATCAAAAGTTTATAAATTTTTTACATAGAACATAATTATATTATTTATTTGTTGTTTGTTACAGTATCAGTCACAATCAAGATGTGTTAGATCATAAATTGACTGTGTATTTTGTTATAAATCACGTGATGTACTGCACTACTGCAAATATAAAAGTTAAAAGAAGATATTTTATTGGTCAAAATTTCCCATCCACGTCTTGTATGATGCTGAATCCTTGCAAGAAAATAGAATCAGCGCAACCGCACACCTCTTGTAAATGGAGGAAATAAAATCAACGAACGGCAAGCACTGTCGAAAGGGGAGATTATTTCTTTTTTCTTGACATTTCAAAGAAAATATTTCTACTTTTAGACGTGAAAGTATTCACAAGTACCTGCACAATTACATTTTTCCTTTCGCTTTAGATTTAAAAAAAATTGTTCATCATTTTCCTAAAGAGGATATGGGTATTAAAACGAAAAATACAAAGAGATGTTGATCTGTTTTATTAGTTTGGTTTCCATATTCGGTTATTCCTCACAGAATTTGTATTTTATGAGAATGTTTTGTCAATATTAATATAGTTTCAGACTTTCCACAATTTTATTATTATTGATGACATCATTGAATTTTTTGCGAAAGACGCAAATAAAATATTTCGTTGGAGACAATGAAAATAATGTCTTTTTACCTCTCGCCTAGAGAGGTATAGGGATCGTGAAAAAATTCGATGTCGAGATTTTTGTCAATTAGCACGTTTTAGCACCTTTAGAACCTATTTTGACTATTTTCACGATGATGTGTGTGTGTGTGTGTGTGTGTGTGTGTGTGTGTGTGTGTGTGTGTGTGTGTGTGTGTGTGTGTGTGTGTGTGTGTGTGTGTGTGTGTGTATGAAAGTCTGTATGTACGCCTACTATAGCTTTTCGTCCCGGTTCATTATCTCAAATTCTACTGAACATAAAATTCTAATATTTTGCATTATACATTTATATATGTTAATGAAGAGCTGAAAAGATTTTGGTAAAAATCCACCAACCGGAAATGGTACTTTTCTTGTAGCACTATAACATTTTTTGCAAAAATTGTATAAAATAATGCGATTGTTACAATTTGACATACCACACATGAAAGAAGAAATTACATTGTACAATATTTAATCTTACTTGTTTCTATATCTTTAACCAATAAAGAAATATAATTTTTTTAAATATATAATTGTACCTACCACGATTTGTGAATCCCGAAATAGAAATAAAATTTAAAACAAAAATAAAATTGTCAATGTGACAGATAAACAGATGTCTGTGGCAAGGAGGTTTCTCTGTGGTGTAGGGCATGTGTAGAGTGTGGTGTAGAATTTTGAAATGTTGGATATAGTATAGATATTAATTGGACATAGTATTATGTAAATATGGTATTTATAAAATAAAATAATATATTAAACTAAGAGCTGATTAGATTTGTGAAATATATAATTTATTACCTACATAATTATTATAAGTCCATTAAGAAGTTCAAATATTATGCTACGTGTCCACTTGAGAGTAATTCTCCAGAGTTACTATCGACAGTTACTCTCAGTTGCGAGATTTTACTCTCCGAGAGCTACAATAGATAGATCTGATAGAACTAACAAATAACAATAATTTTTCCTTCCCTACTTTTTGTGTTTGTTTTATAATTAAGAAAACTAAATTTAGTGTTATGTAGGGGAAAGAGGAACCCACCGTCATACATGCAAAGTTTCTCAGTTAGGTATACGGTGTTGTTGTATTTTATTTAAATTAAAGCTTAATATTTGGTTAAATACGAGGTTAAATAATAATACTTCAATGTCAAGGCGAGAGGTATTGTAACGGCCACGTCAGATTTTTTTACTCTGGTGAAATTAATTTTTTACTTTTATAAAGATGAAAAGATTGTAAAATGTAGCCCAGATAATTCGATTAAATTTCTGCTCGATACATTTCTTTAAATTGATCTACTGGGACCCGGTAATAAAAGCTTCATTATCATCGTTCAATTACATTATAATGGAAGCAATTAATAAAGAATTTTTAATTTAGATTTATTGATTTATCTGAAATAATTAAATTAGGTTGGTACACTAAGTAATGAAAATAAAAGGGTGACATAATGTAAATTTCAGAATTTTTAAAAGGGATTGGGTTTTAGTGAAAAGCAAAAAGTGATATTGCATACCTATAATCAATTTTGATTTTAATATTATGATATTATTCATCACATTTAAAAAAATCTGACGTGGACACCACATGACTTCCTTGTACGCCTATTAAACTGTTCATACTTTTCTTAATAACTAAAATGTAGAATAATATAAAAAATCTGACGTGGCCACCACAAGACCTCCCGTCATACCTACTTTATTCTTTTAACTTATTAGTTATTATATTATACAAATATATTAATATATAAGTACTACTACTACTGCTACTATACTCACAAATATATTTTAGTCATTTTATTTAAACTGCAGAAGAAGATATAAAGCATATTTTACTATTGTCACTGTCATGTCATAATCATTTAAATTTTAGGTAGTAACAAATGTTAATCGATCATGGACTACAAGATACCGAAATACTAAATTATAAATATATATGTGGATAAATATATACTTTAATTATTATTCTTAAATGATACCAGATACAAAAATATTTATAAAATACCGATTGTAGGTAATAATCACATAATCTTTCATTTAAAATAAAAAAATTGTCTTAAATTAAATATTTATCGAAATATTTGAAAAAAGTACTACTTCCGGTTTATAGATTGAAACCAAAAATAGGAGGTGCACAACTAGATGCTACAACAGTCCTAAATACAAAATTTCAACTTTCTACGAGTACGTCTAACCGTATTTGAGTTATGCGACACACATACGTACGTACGTACGTATGTCCGTCCGTACGTACAGACGTCACGACGAAACTAGTAATAATGGATTCAGAAAAGGTAAAAACGGATATTTCCATCAAAATCTGAGAACCAAAATTTTTCGCGATTACAATACTTACTTCCTTTACTCCGTAGAAGGAAGTAAAAAGTCGCCTTTAACATAAACCAGCTATTCTATTTATGATTTTACATAAAATTAAATTGCATTATTTTGCAATATATTTTTAGTTTAATAATTATCCAATAACTTACTTACTACTATGACTAATCACTAATCACTATGTGAGTTCAAAAACAATAAGTTAAGTACTTACCCTCAAATTTTATTTTAAAATATATAATTTGTCTAATCAGTAAATAATTTAATAAGTTACAACTTCCTCGTAATAAAGATCTTGTCTTGTTATTATTAATGCCATTATTTAAAAAATTATGAATGCTGGTTATTTTGATAAAATTGTTATAACAAGTATCACTTATTGTGACTGAATTTTCTTACATAGTTTTAACTATAGGATCAAGTTTCATTCACATAAGCATTTAGTTTTTATGTTTACGTTTAAGAAAGTTTAAATTCATATAACTAAATATGCGCATTCACACGTCCCACTTCTAAGCATTGTGAATACTCGAATTCCTAGCCATTTCTAGTACCTAATGTAAATCAGAAATTCCCTTCCAAGTTCCGTTCGATTTCAATACTTTTTTTTGGTATGGAAACATACAATTTTCTATCTATCTAAATATCGGTTATAAATTATATTGTTTTTATCTTGAAAGTATAGCGGTCTTATGAATTCATGTTTTTTATGCAAACAGACAAGATACGTCTATATAAGATATGGAAATATAAAGAAAATCGTTGCTTTGGATTTCAAGTAATTAATAAAAATTGTAAAAAAATACTTAATTTGTACATAGTTTAATAATTTTAATTTTAGAGATATTATCAAAAGATATATCTTCTATATAAAGCTAATACTATCATTCTTGTAATAGTAATACAAAATCAAATTTCGTACATAATTTACAGGTTTTAAATAGCTAAAGTATAACTGCTCAAATGTACGCTTGAACTCCCGCCACTAGGGGTGATGTTTAACGTTAAGTTTAGTTAAGTTACATTTACAAGTTTATAGGTACACGAATTAATCTTAATGACACCAGTTATTACTTACTCTTTCGAATCATCTGTAGGATGATAAAGATTGAAGTCGCTGAAGACGACCTGCACTCTCTCTTTCCCTCTCCCTTGGAAGTCGTACCTACAATGTGTACGAGGCGCGTACGGCGCAGGATACGAAGGACTTGCGATGCTGCCATTCTTCATGCCGTCGCTGTTGAACACCATGTCGCAACTTGATGCTGGAACAAACAGAGAAAGTAAATATCAAACCTTACGTGAGATATTTCAAATGTGAGGAATTTGATTTTCCGGTCAACTTGAATGTTTGATTCTTTGATGTTAGGGGAAAATATTTCACGAATTAGGATGAAAATGGAAGTTTGATATTGAAAGTAGCGGATAGATAAAGTTTACTTGAATTTAAAATTAACCATGTTTATAAGTTGCTTACATTATTTTTGAGAATAAATACTTCAACCATTAATTTTTAAAATTTTATTGCGTAGACTGTGACGTTTCGACCAGTGTTTTGGTCATTATCAAACAAGATTCTGGTAGGTAAAGAACAACAAAAATTAAGATGGTATTAAAAAAAATTTATAAACCACAATTGTGGAGTCGATGAGAATAAATTAAAAAATCTGACGTGGCCATCACACAACCTTCCGCCTTATCTAGACTTTAAACAGAAATGTATACGTACAATCCGGTGCCCATTTAAAATATACAAATAAAAATCTAAAATATTCAAACACAGAAATTTGCATCACCTGAATAAAAAGATTCATTCACAGGAAAACTTTGCTGTGTTGAAGCCATCCTCCGTTCAATTACTACATTTAATATCTTACTTAGGACTTATATAGCGCTAGTATGCCAACTTGTCACCCGTCTCACCTGTCAATATTTTTTACGCAGAAACAAAAATCAACCGATCATGGATTACAAGATATCAACGTTTTATTTGATAAATTTATTTTTTAAATTTTACTGCAGTTCTTTAATGCTACCAGATAAAGACAATTTTTTTATAACGTAATTTGCAAATAACTTTTCCTGTGAGTCATCGATATGCCCGTGGTCGATATCTCCCTTGTCGTTAAAAATACAGCACAAATTTATTAACAGAATTTTTCGTCTACTCAAGGAGCATAACTTAAAATTATTTTCACATATACAGGGTGTTGCATAACGACTTGGCAATAATTGTTCGTCGTTTTTTAAATGAAACACCCTATATATTTTTATATATTTTGAATTGTATTTTATTTACCTATACGAACATATAAGTTTCATTTTAGTTTTCCGCGGCGTTGCCAAGTTATTCAATTTTTTCTCTAAAAAAAGCCGAATACACGTATTGTTTTATAAAGGCGTACTGAAGTTATTTTAATAGTAAAAATTATGAATTTTTTTTTCTGTACCACTGTAACTATACTCTTTGTTCTGACATAACTTTTTTTTAATGTTATTATACAGGATGTTCAGTACAGAGAATCAAATTTACTCATTTTCAAATGGCTATAACTCGTCATTTTCAAATGGAACACCCTATATTTTATTATTCTGTTGTGTGTATTTTTGCATCTTTTTATGTTATACAGGGTGTCCTATGCCTAAAAACATTATTTTCTAAATTAATTAAATTAATATTTTTATGCATAGGACACTCTGTATAACATAAAAAGATGCAAAAATACACACAACAGAATAATAAAATATAGGGTGTTCCATTTGAAAATGACGAGTTATAGCCATTTGAAAATGAGTAAATTTGATTCTCTGTACTGAACACCCTGTATAATAACATTTAAAAAAAGTTATGTCAGAACAAAGAGTATAGTTACAGTGGTACAGAAAAAAAAATTCATAATTTTTACTATTAAAATAACTTCAGTACGCCTTTATAAAACAATACGTGTATTCGGCTTTTTTTAGAGAAAAAATTGAATAACTTGGCAACGCCGCGGAAAACTAAAATGAAACTTATATGTTCGTATAGGTAAATAAAATACAATTCAAAATATATAAAAATATATAGGGTGTTTCATTTAAAAAACGACGAACAATTATTGCCAAGTCGTTATGAAACACCCTGTATATGTGAAAATAATTTTAAGTTATGCTCCTTGAGTAGACGAAAAATTTTGTTAAAAAAATTATGCTGTATTTTTAACGACAAGGGAGATATCGACGACGGGCATTTCGATGACTCACCCTGTATATGTTCACCACCCTCCTTAAATTCTGGTTGAATAATAACTGTTCTCTCTAAATATTACCTACGTATTTATATAGCCTAGAAAAATGATTTTGATCTTGATTTGTTAGACATATTAAATATTAGTTTATATTGTGGTATAATCGTGAACTCCAATGAAAGATCGCTAAATTTTGTATGCATCAAAATGACTGTGCTGCCAAAAAATGAAACTAATAAATTAAAAAATAAATTACTTCATTCAAGGGATTGCAGTTCAAGTTATAATAAAAAAAGCTATGAGAGATTATGTAAGGCTTTTATCAAATTACTTGAAAATTTATATTGAAAATTTTCATTATTCAAGCATAATCTTGCGAATAGACGAGAAAATATAGCTCAAATAAAAACAAGTAGGTACTAAAGCTTATTTTATTCATAAAAACAGTCTTTTACTTTTCATTTCAATATCCATCTAGCATGCACGTACGCTTGGAAAGCGTCCTACGCAAGCATTTTCCTCTCATATTTTCCTGTGTCAACATAACCTAAGGATAAAGTATCGAGAAAAATATTCATGTGAATGATCTGGTAGAATACATAGTCAAGGGTTTGGCCAGCGTCGATATATCATTTGGATTGGCTGAACTTTCATATGTGCCAAGCTATCTAAAGAACTATGTTCCTTCCTGCTACATATTGGAAATCGTTTGTTATTTCTTGACACGATGATGTAAAATTCTTTATTTTTGATATCTCTCATCTCAAAGAATTTTATTTAAGCATCAGCTTTATATCGATAATTTGAATTTGGGATTCAAGAGAAATATTTTCTATTTACAATTATTGAGATAAATGGTTTAGACAGTTTCGACGTTTTGCAAAAATAATAAGTCATATTTTAATATTAATGATACAAAAGGGTAAGAGTTTGACGTCTTGTCATATTGTTTTGTACAGAATTTCAATTTAAAATACACTGGAAACCAGTCTTTCAAAATATGGAATTTCATTTTCTTTGAACATTATTTTTTATCTTTGTCATTTTCCTTGTTTCAATTTCTCTTTGAGATCCAGAAACAATACTGAGGAAAAAATATAAAGACAAGTATAATAAGCTTATCATATGAAAAACGA
This sequence comes from Agonum fuliginosum, assembly GCA_947534325.1. Classification (NCBI taxonomy): domain Eukaryota; kingdom Metazoa; phylum Arthropoda; class Insecta; order Coleoptera; family Carabidae; genus Agonum; species Agonum fuliginosum. The sequence continues at coordinate 13,462,047 of OX384038.1, read as the reverse complement.
ACATGTGTATTGTGTATATGTTTGAATTTAATAAATTATTTGTTTTGTTATGAAACTGAATACAGAAATAAAAAGAAAATATTAAGATAACAGTAGCTGACTAAACAAAATTATGTTATTTCAAAAGGAAAAATAATAAAATTAGTAGAGAAAGCGTTGTTTTGAGTTAATATTATGGGATTAAAATATTTAGCTTCACAAGTATGTACGTCTTTGATGTTTGCTACATTATGTAACTGACATGAAATTAAAAACACTAGGATCCGAGTAACATAGATTAACTGAGTCGTTTAGCTTATAGTAGTCAATAAAAGTGGATTAAAATATAATTTTTGCCCATTTATAACTAAAAAAATATTCTTTGTAACCCAAATTATATCAACAAATAAATCACAGTAGAGTAGGTACAAATTTGGGTTATAGAATAGATAAAAATTTGTAGGTATGTGTTTCTCACATCAGATTATTTTATAGACTATTCACACCTAGACCTAATTTACCCAATCGCACCAATGTAATCAAACTAACTGATATGATTGTGCCTTCTTTAGCAAACTTGCATTCCTTGACCATCAATTCTATTGTCATAATAATTAATGAGATTACGAGATTTACGATAAATCAAATTGATTAGGGCATGCTTTGTTCTTTCAACTTTTGTTACGTTTCGCATTTGTATAGTAAATGGACTATTATGGCTTAGCACAAAATCGTTTAGTAAAGTAATACTTTACATCATAGCAACTATTATGTTTGGCTACAGATATTTTTTTTTATTGATGTTAACGTTATAGCTTGCTATTAGAAACGATTAAAAAGAACGAAAATTGGTAATGAAATGTGTCTAAAATAATTTTTTTGTCCATGTCTTACCTTAATTATTAATGAGAAACTTTTTAAATTTGATATGTTACTAAAATTTTTCACTTTAGAAATACTAAATCTCAGGGTTGTTGCTAGCTAGGATACAAGAAAATAATAAATAATTATTTTTCAAAGTAGAAATTATTGTTGCTTTTAAAATATAATGAACGTTAACTGTCAAGCTAATTTTTTTATTCAACACCTTTTAATAAAAACATCATTACTATGGTGATTTTAAACAAGCCCATTAGTGGCTTTGCTCGAAATTATACCCACTAGTGGATAAATTGTTACTGTGCTTGTTAGAAGTCAGTATAGTAACGATGTTTTTTAAATATTTAAGTAGTTATGAAGAGGTGTTGCATAAAAAGTTATACTTCACTTCACATACGTGGGAAAAAAGGAATGACCCACGCGAAAAATTAACTCTCTCAGCCTTCTTCAGTCTCGTGAGTTAAGATTTCTGTCTTGGGTAATTCCTTACTTTGCCCACTAGTAAAATAAATAACTATTAACATTTCCCAGCAAAATGCAAACAATGAAACACAACATATTCATTTAGAAAAGTGGTTTTACTTCATTCGTATGATTTAAGCACTCGCTACGTTCGTATACTCAAGTAGACATTTATTCAGTAAAACATCACTTTTCTAAACTTGTATAATAGGTATACTATTTATGTTCAATTTCTATCAGTTGATATGTATAAATAAATTAATTAACTTAAAACTTTTGACCAACCAAGATACTAATACAGCCTTCAACAACCTCTCAATCCTAAGTTGTAGATTCATCTATTCACCATACAAATGTATGTCTCTGATAGCGTTATCATTATCCTCGTCAATGTGGCCTGGTTCAAGGGTTTGTGTGGGGGTACTAGAAGGATCACGAGTGCGAGATGAAATCCGAAAATCCTCTTAAGCGTTGGCGTCGGCGCCACGGGACTGATGTGTGCAGCGTCGTTGATTCGAAGAACGCCACAGGCATTCGTCGCGATGCCATGAACGCGGCTACGCGGAGCGAAGCCTGCAGTGGTTTGCAAGAAAAAGTTTAAACGGAGCTATTGGTTTGGTTCGCAATATGCTTTCTGATCTCTGATCAACAGTAATACATATCACTATTAGAATTTATCCTTAATAATTTTTTTTAGTTCAGCATCTTTGTCTCCTTAAAATGTATATTTCTCTCTATTACGGGTAAGCCTCTGTCCAGTGTTTAAATTATTCTTTAAAAAGGTCCGTCCACTTACGTACACGTTTCTGACTTTTTGAATAAGATTATTAAATAGTAATGAGCAACTTTACTCGGAGTAGATGACCTATTAAAAAATAATAAATTTGACGTTTTTATATTTCGTAATATTGTGTTATCTTTTTACTACTACCTTTATAAAACAATTTTTTTCTAATAATGTTAAATGAAGGTTGACATATAAGTATAAAGTTTTCTTAAAATTGAAATAAAATCTAGAGTAAATAATTAAACAACGGTGGAACATAATATATAATATAATACATAGTTTTGTAAAGAAACTTCAGGTTTTCGGTGATCGAACTGTTCCGTGTCTCTTGTGTATTGTGTAGTTCTTCTTATAGGTATAATCATAATAATAACATTAAATAAAAGTAGTAAATTGAAGTTATTATTACTTTTTTTTAATGTGCTACCTAAAGCAGAGAAAGTTACTTAATAACTGTTAAAAATTAATTGGTAGTAGGTAATGGCGAAAAATTAGATTATTACCTATTAATATTTTTTCTGTTGGTATAATTTCGAATGAATGGTTAAGTGTCAAAATCTTAAAATTGACATATTTAAATCACGACGGCGAAGCTGATGTGATTAACAGTCAATTTCAACAAGAGTAACCATGGATACCCTACTGTGGTTTTATCAAAATTTTATCTCTGAAAACTGCCTTCTTCGATAAAATAGAGCTAACATTATAATTGGTTAAAATGGCGTTTGGGAAATAATCATAAGTTATATAATAATAGCTATAAATTTATTGGTAAAATTACGAACAGTTGTTGCGTAGTAATGGACAAACGAGGGTCAAAATTGACATATTTAAATCACGATAGCGATGCTGAAGTGATTTAATGGTTAATTTTGATTCGAGTTGTCGTTTCTACGCAGGAATTATTACAAAGAGTAACCATGGATATACCTCCAATGGTTTTATCAAATTTTATCGTTAAAAAACTGCCTTTTTCGAAAAAATTAAGGTAGTAAATCCATGGGTAGTGACAACCCAAAATATGACTTAAATTAATATACAGCATTCATTACAAGTCGTAGAATTTGAATAAAAATTAAAATTTATAGGTAACCGTTGAAATAACGAAGATAATTGAATTTAAAGTTGCCACAAAAACGCGCTAAAATACATTGCGTATATGGAGGTTACCAGTACATTTACTAAACGATTAGAAAATTTTATATCATAACAACCCAACACATATTTGGAAAACGAATATGTTATTCTTTGATATTTGAGGTATTTATTAGAAAAATAAAAAATATGAGTCACCGCAATAATGGTTGAGAAATCGCATGCAAAAGGTTCCAGTCTCAAGAAAAATTATGTTTTTGACGTACTACTACTGCATTTCAGTGTAAACTTAAATTTTAATTATATTTTTTATTTAATTGGATACCTATGATTTGTAATTTACATTCAAATCTACGATTTTTAATGATTTATTTCTGATTATTTGACTGCTTCGGCCTCACCTCACACCGAAATCACGCACGCTTATGACCGACGGATTTCCTACCTTAAGCATTACAATAATTGGTAAAAAATGACGTATATGAAATAATCGGTAAAAACTGCCTTGTTTGAAAAAATGAAGCAATCTAATTGGTCAAAAATGACGTGTGTGAAATAATCAACTGTAATTACACATGAGCTTTTTATTTTGCCGGATAAATTTGTGTTTGTATTGAGACCTTGTTACCTAGCAATTTAGAAAAAAATTGTTTAACAAAATCACGACACCGTAGGAAAAAAAATTGTTTAATTAAACGACACCATAGGTGGAGTGATTTTATTTTTAAACAATTTTTCGAGTCATATTGCTTCCAGGTAACAAGGTTGAGATGTCAAACAGAAATTTATTCGGAGAAAAAAAATGCTCGATTGTAATTCTACGAGACAATAAAGCGATAAAATTGTTTATGCCTTACTTTATACAGGAGTAGAATTATCAAGTATTTTATATATCAATTTGCTACTAGTTCTAGTTATCTTATTGGTTGATAAAATTTTATATCAATAAACACTGACCACTTCGCTGTTGACGGAACTCTCTCTAAAAGGAACACTAAATCTTTCGCATGTCCGTGGTAAAGATACAAAGTGAAAAGCTCGCCACACACACACTCACTTTGAAAACAGCTTACCTTTAAGCTTCAACATGTGTGTAGTAAAAATCCGAGTAAAATCTAATTTGTCCAAAATGCAATGTAGGTAGGAAATTGTCTTGAACATCACCGTGAGGTTAGGAATCCTTCACTCAGAGGCGTAGAGTTACAATTTGATTATCGTATCTTAGCAACGAAGGTCGATAACTACGCCTCTGATGGAGACGGAACTTGGAAATTGCTTTTCAGTAATTATAGAATAAATTTGTTTTCGCATAAGAAGTGTTAAGTGCGCGGAAGCGGTTTTCTTTTTTCAAGAAGTTTGACGCGAAAGCATTAAATTGTTTCGAAGATGATAATGATGATACACGATTATTGTTATGGAAAAAGTTATGCGCTACTTGTATTGATTAACAGTAATAAATCATCTTTGATAATGGAAAAGTTCTTTAAGTTAAGTTATCTTAGCATTTTTTCTAATAATTAAAAAATTAATATTTTCAATAATTTGCTCCACAACTACGGTAGTATTGTTTAGTTTCTTTTTTTAACCATTTGAGTGATAAAAAGAAACTTAATTGTCTAGACACACATTAAGTTTCTTCTCAAATCTATATGATATTGAAGTCAGTATGTTTTTGAATTAAACATATTTTTTAAACAAGTTGCTTTTAAAAATCTGATCATTATAATTATTGTATCGGTTCTAGTGTAATAGCAACCTGTTAATCTGTATTCTTTTGTCACCTAATCTGTTTTAGTTCTGGGTTGTAATATTGTTGCATTTTTGACAAATTTTTACTGCGTTGGATTATTACAAGTTATAACATTCATGTAGAAATTATGTTTATAAAGGTGTCTGAAAAAAATGTACTCACACTTTAACTTTCGTGATGTTTGCGTTATCAGCGTTGTCTGAAGAATAATGGTCATCATTTTGAACATTTACGAACATGATTCTTCAATTATTACATTTGTCTTCTGTATTCGAATGTATTTCATTTCAATTTATGCTACTAAATAATATTTTTCTCGTCATTCGAAGTGTGAGTACTTTTTTTGAGACTTCTGTATATATAAAATCATCTCATTACTTTCCAATTACTATATTCTAAAAGAAACGTGTGTGCAGTCCAAATTATTTTATTTAATAACACATTTATAGCAAAGTTTATAATATTCGTCAGATTTGTGAATTTTTGACAAGATTTCGTTCATAGCATGCAAATTGAAATTAAGTAGGTACTTCAAATTACTTGTAAAAATAAACACCAAAAGATAGGCAACCAGTTTAATCCAATTCCTATCCTTAATACAATTTTGTATACTTGGTTAAGATGCCCGTCTACCTCCTGAAATCCAGTATAAAATGTACTATCGTAGCGAATGTCTTGTGGTCAGCACAGGAATGGTAAAGTTTTATTTCAACAAGAATTATATACCTACTATATAATTATAAGGACCAATTAACAGTTGTACCTTTTTAAAATTTGAATAAAAAAATAAATGGTAGGTACATGATTATAAAAATCTGAAAAATTCATAAAAATATCTAATTTCTGTAAACTTTATACGGTTATATCTCATGATAGAAATTTAATTTTAAAATTTTAATAAGGCACATGTGTAGATTCATTCTTTCTCAATTAAATGTTTAAAAAAGCATTACCTTGAAGTCAATCATAAACTGACAGTTTACTCGGAATGAAAACACCATTACAGTATTTTTCAACTTCAAAATGACATTGCATAGCTAGGAATCGGCAAAGTACGAATTTCGGGCTAGTTTCGTGCGGCTGTAGTAGTGGGGAAGAGAGTGGAATAGAACAAAAAGTAAAATCGAGAGTATTCTAGGAATTCGAAAAAAAACCTAGACCGCTTAAGAATATTGATGATTTATTTTATAAAGGTATACCGACCATACCAATATAAAACAATGAGGTCTTGCAAAAAGAATTTACATGCTTATTTTATTTGTTAATACGAATTTTGAACCTACGTAGTTTTATTTAATATAACAGTTTGTTTAAAGTAGAGTTTATTTTTATTATAAAAACTTATTTAAAGTACAATGCATTCAAAACGGTGCCAAAATCGTGACGTTAACGGATACAAGCCAATGAGAAACAAGGGCACCATAGATCTACATGGCAGTATGGATCTGATACCATGCCATATATTAGAAAGTATATAATTATATAGAAAAATTAAGGTACATACGCAAAAATACTATAATATAATTAATATAATAATAATTTAATTAATCTTGTTTGCAACATATTTTATTTTATATAAATATTTTCATTTTCTCTTCAGAAACAATCCACACTTTCAACATCTATGATTCAAATTTTGCTTGTAGCAAGGTGGCGCTTTTGTCACTAAAACAAGGTCTGCTTGTAGTTTTGAAAATAGCATTATACATAAACGAAATAACAATTAAATGGGAAAGCGTTAGAGTTACTTACCTGAGTTTTGAAATGCTTATTTAGTCATCGGCTAACCTTTGATATTGATCGTCTAGTCTAATTTTTTTAAATGTTAATAAGACATCTAATATTGTTAATTTGGTTTCCTTACTGCATAGTAAATGTACAACATAAAATGTTTCAGGAGGAAGCCCCAAATAAAATTTGGAATTTCTTTCGATTATCAAAATTGAATTGATGAATTCACGTTTTATCGGGCTGATTGTACTTGCAACTGAATGTGAAGATGATGTGGCTACTTGAAAATCAGAATCACTATCATGTATTTCTTTTGAACTACCTACTTGAACTGCTTTCTGATATAATTTATTTTTTATTTATTAACCCATTTTCGGATCCTGTAAGAAGGTCCGTAAAAAATAATACAAAGATTAACAAGTATACAGATAATATATAAAATATTTTTGCATTTAAATATCTCAAGTTACTTATAATTAGTTGGTACATCATGTTACATTATCAATACACTATTTTATGTTTGATATTATCACAAGTTATCAGTTCGTATTATATCTTTTCTTAATGCCTTTTTAAAACTTTGTACAGGAATAATACTTTTTAATTTAACATTTAATCTATTATATTCTAAGATACAGCTGTTGTATGTTTTGATATGCTCTTAAAGTGTTGCATAATTGATAGATCTTCCTCATACGATGTATAAGATATGCAGTCAGATTGTGTCATTGTTGCAACACTTTTTTTGTGCGGACGTATATTAACTTGAACGCTTTTATTGAATTTTGAAGCTTCCACTTCAAACTTTCCAGAAGGTGACTGTAAATGTATGACATCGTTTATAAATGTTGCACTAGGTGATTCCTTACAAAGTTTTTTTGGCGACGATACTTCTACAAATAATGCCCGACTGCAACTTGGCTTATCTGGACAAAAATTTCGCAATGTGGATTCTTTTCTTTTCTTTGATGAAGATGTTACTTGAGACTCTTCTAAAGTCTCTTCTGGAGATGTCAAATGTAAATGTGGAACTACATGTTTCTTTAAGATAATATTCTGCCCAATTGTTTTGAAATACATCCAATTTTCAGAATCGCTAGGTAGCTAAAAAATAAATGTATGATTATTATTTAATAACTAAGTTTTAAATTGTTATTATAATATTTATACTTACTTACATAAAAGTGATCTTCACAACAATATGCTAGTCGTAACGAAATTTGTCAATATTAATCTGGGAAAACCATTGTTTCCTTCTTTCTTCATTCTTCGGTACAGATTACTATTTTCACTTGTATTTATACAAGTTGGCACGAAACAAGTTTTTAGACGTTTTAAACTCATATTTTACACAACTGTGACACCAAATAATAACAATAACCTAATTCTCTATCAAACTTTTGACGTTTAAAATGACAACAAGCTCCCCGATATGTACTGTTATTTCATTGGTTTGTTCAAGGCGTTCAAGGTTTTGTATCCGTTGACGTCAGTGGACAAGGGGAGAAGTGGTGCTTTTCAGCCGCGTTTTGAAGAATATCACTTTTAATAATTATTTTCTCCTTTTATAAATAAATTTGAGAAAAAAGAAAAAATACGGGGTAAATATTTTTTAGTATTCTTTCGATTGCAACAATAAAAAAAAATCGTGCAAGACCTCATTCTGATTAATAAATTAGGTATATGCAGTTATGTCATTTATGCATTGCAATTTATAACTGATAAATTCACGAATATTTTACAACATTAAAAATTTAAATTGATGAAACCATACAATATAATTTTTATTTCATGGATTAAAGGAGCGTGGGCGTATTGTGCGTTTAGCTTTATAAATTTGAAAGGACTTTGCGGCCTGTGAAATATAAAATAAAAGCATCGTAACCAGTCATTAAAATGTACATAAACAAAAAGCATCCTTTGCGTTGAAAATACAATGTGCTTTAATGCTTTAAAGTTCATTACAAGTCCCATATGGGAATACAATGTAGCATTTGATGTATCGAAAATGGTTTCAGCAGCGTCAGCAACTTTTTTCTGGAAATAAAAATTCAAGAGTCAGCTCCAATAAATAATCCCTACCGACAAGTTCGATCGTGTTATCACGATGACATATTGCGGCCCTGTAGCGGTGCCAACTCGGCAAAATAGGCACGATTAATGTTTTTACTAGGTCGAATAGTTGGAAAGGGCCAATGTCGGTATCAGCCAATGACCTCGTAACCTCACTTGAGTTGAGAATGAAAGCCTGATCTTGATTTATGTCCTCGCAACATTCTTTTAGTTGTGTAACTAATACTCCTAGGACATCCAGGCAAATTGCTGCTCTCTGCTCTGTTTTTGTTTATTTCATTGTCTGTTTTGATTTATCGATGTTGGTTACGAAAATAAATGGATACGACAAATAAACCAAGGGCTAATAAATTCAAACTAGACCTAGATCTGTTTTATTGGTTTTCTGCTATAGATATCTTTCAATAGTTCCAGTGTATACAAGTTTATATTCGTGTAACTTATCAGGGTGATGTAGGACAAGACATAGATAGAATAACAATTTATTGCATTTTCTTCAGATACAAATGCCGGCTGTAACATAACTTGAGATAGGTATATAGTATTTAATGTACCTACTGATTCTGGAACAAAAATATTTTTTGTCTAAACAAATGTAATATTTAATATTAAAATTACCTATTCAACTAGTGGCTGTTTCCTTCACAAACCTTAAAAATTAATTTTCGAATTTTGAAAAAATTCTTTTTGTTCAGTGATCAGTAGGTAAATAAATGCCTTTCTAATATGTAACTCAAGTTATTGTACACACTGTATATGCATAAATATTATTTCCTGTTTTGTTTCTTTAATAATTATTTTTGTGTGCTTTTAGTGCACAAAAGAAAGAGAAAAAATATAATTTTAAATATTATGCCAATTCTAAAGTGTATTATGATGCGCGTCTAAATATTGCAAATAGAAAAAAATCGATTGCTGCATGCATGATGAATTTAAGATTGCATAACTACAGAGCGTGGACAGCGTGTACGAGCACGAACAATTTCAGGATTAGACATATTTCAGTCAACGTAATAAGCTGCAAGATAACTCAAAGCTCGTTGCCGGATATTTTTTTTTAAATAATTAGAAACCTCCCCATTGACCTGGAGCTATTTTACATATGTATAAAAATATCAAATTTTAAACACTCACAACGTCCATGCCCTTTATGGGATTTAAACCCACGACCTTGCTAGCCGAACGGACTAGATTAAGCTTACTACTATGAACATCGTAGTCTCCTGTAATTAATGTAATTTGTATTCATTCGCTTAATTTTTGTGAATTGTAATTATAGTACTTTTATTTTATTGGGTATAAGTAATTTATATTGTACATCTCTTGTGTTTTTTGTGTTCAATAGTAGAATATGATTGTTTATTTTAGTCTCTGTGCCTGATGATGACAATTAAATTGTCGAAACATGTTTCAATAAATGAAATAAAGAGAGTGAAGATTAAGACGGATCATTCCCTTATTTATTCCTTCCTGGATATCAATAATTAAGAAATTATGTTGTGTTGGATTGGAATATATTGCAAAATATCTATTATACAAAAGTAACATTACATTATTTCATGTGACTTCACACAACTTCAAATTTCCTATTAGGAAAGTACGTTGCGTTAAAGTATACAATATGGACTAAATACCTTTTACATAAAAATTGCGTAAAGTTCCATATTTAATGCGATTTTACAGAAATTAAAATTTGCTATTAGAAAAGTATGTTATGTTGGAGTATATCATACCATGCCATATGACACCGTTCACATAAAAGTTATGTAAAGTTACATAAATTTTATGTTATTTTACACAAATTCAAATTTGTTATTAAGAAAGTATGGTATATTGGTGGAGAATTGCAATAGACAACACATTTTATACACAAATGTTATATAAAATTACATTATGTTTCATGTGATTTTATAGAACTTTGCTATTAGGAAAGTACGTTGTGTTAGAGTATACAAAATAGACGACATACCTTTTACATACATGGTATGTAAAATTAAATATATTTCATGCGATTTTATACAAATTCAAAAATATTGCTATTAGCAAAGTATCTTGTGTTAGCTAGCGTATGTCATACCATATAGGTCATATAATACTTTGCTATGTAAAGTTGTATATTATTATATTTCATGTGATTTTACACAAAAATGCTAGTGTGTTGGATTATATCACAAAACAAAAACATTTTACATAAGTTATGTAAAATTACATAATTTTATGTGATTTTACACAACTTTAAATTTGCTATTAGGAAAACACGTTGTGTTGGAGTTTATTATATAGTAGGTATTGTACATACGTATACATATATCAGGTCTTTTGCTCAATTTGGCAGTGGCGTGATTTCATAAATTTTATTGGAGTGGCAATAAAAAGTTACATTTTATTGAGGGATGTGAAGCTTAATGTTTTTCCCTCTTTCATGTACAAAAATAATTTTTTTCTGTTCAATGAAAATTTTTCAATATGAAACTTTTTAAAAATAAAACTAGCATTGTCTCTCTTAGTTAGAAAATGTAACGAAAAATGCGCCGCAGGCAAAATTTTATGTTAGTGGTTTATGTTGTAAAAAATACTTAATTGAGTTGAGTCATGCAGAAACCATACGCCACTGTAACTTGGGTGTAGCAGCCTGACATATTGTGAGTCATCGATATAGATACAATTATATTACGTCGTGAGTTTGGTTACCAAGCGTCAGCTCACGGGTACTCCTGGGTGTTTATACAGAGTAAACCATAGGATAGATTTTTGTGCAGTTAAACTGAAATTTGTTTTCAAAAGCACAGTCGACCACGTTACGAATTCAGTTATTCGCCCCATAATAATAAACTAATCAAAAACCTTTTACATACCAGTTATGTAAAATTACATATTTTATGTGATTTTACACATTTGCTACCAGGAAAGTATGTTGTGTTAAAAAGTTTACTACACCACAATATATGACAAGATTTTACATAGGTACCTTGTACCTAACACAAAATTTTATATCAGGAAAATATGTTTTGTTGGAATATTCCACATTTATTATTACTATGGAGTTGTAAATTTGACCTTCTTTACATTGCAAGCATAGGAAGATGACTTGAAATCGTGCGTTATTAAATTAGTGTATCTAAACCAGACGACATATTTTAACGAAAAACTAATACAATATAAATTGAATATAGAAGAAGATTGTATTAAATTTTGGAGGAAATCGTCAGTTTTATAAAAATGATATTTAATTTGAACGTCAATTTATAGAAGAATTGAGGTTATGAAGTATCAAAAAGGCAACGATATTTCTATTTACAAGGTATTGCAAACGTAAAACTTATTTCCTCACTAATACTTTAATACATACATGTGCCTCTTGGTAGGCAACAACCTCAAAAAAAGATTATCACTTCATTTACAGGCTACATTTATGATTTCTGTCGCAGTTACTTTTAGAAAGTAATAATGTTCATTCTTTGATTTTTCTATTTAGTGAAACAAGTGAATGATTTTTATAAGCTACAAACATAAAACACGTAAGAAGAAAAGCCATCAAATAATTTCATGTTGAAGCAAAATTTATTTTATTCTTACTTCCCGTTGTTGACAATAAGCACGTTCCAAAACTTTTGCCAAGTACTGTAAAAACAAGGTTACATTTGTTCTGTTTTTCTTCCCACAATTTAACTTTTGTTTGAAATTCTGAAGTTACGCTCGTCAAACAGGCTACAAAATTACCGTTCGGAGAGTTTCAATTCAGTATTCAAACTTTATCTAGTATTTGTCTTATTACAAAGAATATTTATTTATGTTTTAGTTCTCTCGTTGTAACAAATTTGAATAAAGGAATCATAATTATTATTAGTTTACTTTGATAACTTTCTTGCATCTATCTCTTTTGAGATTGTGCTGGTTATAAATTCCTCTTCTTTATGCTGCATAATAAGTTCGTGATTTCTCTGTCTAACGGTCTTACTGAACCCAATAACCTGAAATAATCAAATACAAATACAAATAGTTTAACCACAAAGTAATTGGACATAATATTGATATATAAAAAATATTTTAGTTTTTTTTTAAATTTGAAAAGAATCTTTTTGAGATGTAATGAAAATCTTTACAAAAGTAAAGCTTTATTCTAGAACTGTTTGATGTAAAATTTTAAAAACGAGTTTAGTTCCACTAAAACAGTCTGTAACGATAAGTCATTTTGCAGATGAAAATGGAAGCTAGACGTGCGCTAGAGAATATCTTTTAAATATTATTGTTCTTGTATTGTATCAAATTGTCTTCATTAAATAAAGCTTCGCGTAACGTTCGAAAACAAAACAATAAAAGAAACAAAAACAAAATCATGAGCACGAGAAAATTGCGATCACTTTTCGATATATCGGTCGCGGCTACTGAAACGTGACGGAATTTCAGTAGTGGCGCGAGATCTAAATAAATGCTAGTTAATTTTGCTTCACCCGTTCAGAAGTGCAGTGGCCGATGGCGAAACGGTTATTACCGCACGTTACCGGAATCCGTAATGATGCTTTCAACGTTTTCCCGCTTTGCCGATAACTAACAAAGATTGTTTTGCAGAAGCTTAAGGGATACAATCGTTGTCGTTGTTTCTCTTCGATTCTTTCGATTTGAGATTAAAGTAAACTGTTTAAATAACTTTGAACAAATTATTTATTAAAACTTGTATTATATACAGAGTACTTAACTATGTATTAACGACGAAATGTCAAATATCAAATCGAGCTCTAAAACAAAACGAATAAAATAGCTTGATTTCCCTTGGCTTGCCGGCTATAGTAGATCAAAGGTATGTTTTAGAAATGACACAAAGAAGAGATTAATTAAAAACGAGCATAACGACTTCAATTATAACAATTTTCATTAAGGGCGGCCAGTCAGTATACTTTAGCATGTAGTAGTAGTGTAGTTACTTATTAAAATAATTACTCGTACATTTCGATTGCTTTATGAACCAAATTTTGTACTAGCTTATTATATTTGTCTTTTCCAATTTTTCGTACTTGTTTTGAATACTGGGAAGTCTAGAATAGTTATTTTTGTTACAAGGACGAAAAATGCAAGTTCTCGTACGACTATGGAAAATTGCTTTTTCGTCCGTGTATCATACACTATTTTTTATTCGATTGTAAGTGAGAACTTAAAATAACTAGAATATTAATATTTTATTATAAATTTTTCTAAATTTTTGTTTAGTTTGCTAATTGTAGTTATCTGCGAAACAGACAAATGAAACAAAAAAGAACAAAAAATTATTCGACTGTGTCAGTTTGCTTAAAAAAACGCGTTTGCGTACGAAAAGTACTTCTCGGCCTCGGACGAAAAGTGGGTCACCTAGCAACGGCACAAATATTAATACTCTACCTAAAAGGTTAGCTTTTCGTCCGAATATCTTAACCAAAAAACGTCACTTTTTGACATAATCGAATATCGAATAAAAAACCATTTTTTAAATTAAAAAATAATAAGGTTTTAGATTTTTATTTTTTTCGAAAATTTTGAACAATTAAAAACAGTTCTATGTTATGAATAAAATTAAAGAAATGTTTTGAAATTATTTTTTTAAAAATCATGTTATTAGTAAATAACGCCTGTCTGAGACGGTCTGCCGCTGTGAGTTTAATCATTAATTTTGCTTCAACTGCTGATAACGAATCAAAAAGAATTTTTTTAAAATTCGAAATATTAAGGGTAGTTTACCTGCAGCATTTTTTTAGTACTGCACTGGATTCGCTTTCCTATTAAACAAAAACAATAGAAGTAGGTAATCAATAACCTAAATTACATAATTATTTACATTATTAGCAGTTATTTATAATAGATATTTTATTTAATTATTAACTTTAACATAACCATCCACCCGGTGGCAGTGGCAACGAAAATTTTTTGACTGGGAAACATGGAAATTAATTTTGCGATTTAAAAAAAATTCCTTTTGATTCGTAATCAGCATATCAAACAACATGTACTCTTAACGTATGTCTCCGAAGTTATGAAACATCCATATTAACCATAGTATTACTTTATTTGTAGATGAGCAAGTAGTTTTCAACCTTTAGACCTTTACTTGGAAGTTTGGATACTAAGGTACCTATCTATAACAAATATTTGAGTTTCGTTGTTTAAATACAGGTAGTAAACAATAAGATGAAAACTTGTATTTCAGCAATGTTCATTTTGGACACAAACGAGGACACATATAAATTTGGTTCTTACTTCGGGTACTAAGAAACACTGTTATTATTTCTTTGCGAAGTTGGTCAATAACAATACGGTATGGTTACGTTATTTAAAAATTAAAAGTGAAAACTTGTTGGGATACTATACAAAAGATATAAATATGTAAAAAAAGCAAAGGCATATTTTAAGTATTGTACCTATGATTTGAATTTTATGTACTACCTACCTAATGCATAAAGAGGAGAACATAAACTTGTCCATAAAATCTGAGATGTAAATATTAAACAATTTTCCGAAATTTTTATTAAATGCCAATGATTTAAAATCTGGGCATCCATTATTGACTACGATTGTTAGTTTTTATGTCAGCAAGCACTGCAATTAGAATCATTCCTTTTAGTAAATGGCTTAAACAAATACACCACTGTTACTGCTGCAATAATCAACCTTTGAGTGGGATTAACTAGTTGTAAATTGTAAATAATATTAGAAGGTTACACCATTACCTATGGATAAAAAGAAAATTAAAAATCACAACTTGAAAATTTTATTAAAAAGTTCCGGTTTCCAGAATATCTATAATCTTTATTGTGTAGGTTGTAGGTTGGAGTATTGTACGTTCTTACGATTCAAATAAAGAAAAACTCTATATACAAATACCGTAAAGCGTGAAAATAAAACAACACATTACATGAACAAGAAGTAATCCCATTATGTACCTATGTTAAACGTTTTCGCTATTATTTGTATTGTTACGGACTTAATTGTAAAAACTAAAATAAACGTATTGCATTGCACACTTAGCACAATTGTATAGAGTGTTTCATATCAACAACAACTAACAAAAATAAGTGGTTCAATTTATATAATCCTGTTAAATAGTTGCCAGGAAAATAAAATGAAATACACACGTGTCTTTAACAATTCTCTAAATTAATTAATGTATGAATGTAATATTGTCAACAATGTAGAAAATATTTTATTAGAAAAGTTTTATCATCACTACGACTCGAGTTCATAACAAATAATACAATATACATATTTACTATAGTAGGTATTAATTTTGTAATAAACTAGAATGAATAGAATAGCACAAGTCTGAAAGTTACATTATAAATTACATTGAGCACTGAAAAGTTTCCAAACCTTTTGTCTGAAAGGGCAAAAGAGAACAAAGTAAATTTGTTCGTTTTAAGTGATACATTTCATTTAAATTCAATTTTAACTTTTAACTACGAATCAATTTAATTAAAAACCGAATTACTCGTTACTATTACGAGTTACCAATTAAAATTAGAGTAAAAGTTGGGAAATTAAAGCTACTCTGTGCGACAAAACAAACACAATTTACTCAACATAAATGTGGAAATTTATTTTCGGGAGTGAAGAGTAATATTTTAATTATGCAATATAATAATGTTTTCATTCCTGGGGGAAGTAATGTAATTCAACTTTTTTGAAACAAATGAGGGAGAGCTCGTTATACCGCTGATGAAACAGGCGCCTTTCGGATGCCGTTTTTAACGTGCTATTATTTTTAATGAAGCATATGAGTTGCTAAAAATAAAATGTGAATAAGGACGTCTACGAAATTCCCGCATTTTGGGAAATGGAAGATGCTTCATTCTATCCTAAACACGTGTTCGGTGTTACAATGCTTTTTGTTTTCCTATATGCATACTTTACTTATAACCTAACATAATTCACGTTGGAACATAGAATAGAAGTTGTAAGTTTTTTGTTATAATAAAAATACAGCCCCATTTGTTACACTTTATTATACGCCAAAGAAAATGAGATGTTTTAGCTTATGATGAGGGCACATTTTGCGATAGCCCAACCGTAAAGAGGAATAAGAAAAGGAACAAGAACAAACATTTTTTTTAAATAAAAGTACACAAATATCAATATTATAATTAATCAAATTAAAAGATTATGTAATAAAGTAATATTATAATCTTGTTATTTGCAGGAATAGATTAAATCGTAATTAAATTAATAATAAGATGCTTTTATGCTTCCATTAAATTTATTTATACTACTTACCTAATAAACTTTTTATAGTTAGTGCTTGAATAATAATAAAAACAATGAAAATGACTGTTATGATAATAATCACAATAGTATATTAAGTATTAAGAACGGTAAGGACAGTTTACCGATAGAAGACAAAGTTTAGAGACTGAGCGACGCGTTTTTGCGTATATACCTTAATTTTTTTAATGATTTTATGTAGTTTCTAATATGACCCATCCATTCTACCATACAAGATCTATGGTCCCTGTTTCTCATTGGCTTGTACCCGGTTACGTTACGAGTTTAGCAACGTTATGAATGCATTGTACTTTAAATTGATTTTTATATTAATAATAAACAAAATGTTAAGCAAACTGGTATATTAAACAAAATAACATAGATTAAATATTTGTATCAAAAAAAAATCTGCTGTGGCCACCACACGACCTCTCGCCTAATTCTGCTTATTCTACTAATCTAATAAATAGTTTTACTTACATTTTAATAGTTTCATGTTCATGTAATATGTAAACGATAATGTAAACCAATATGCAAGCAAAAGATGTCAACTGTACTGTCACTGTCATAATCATTCAAATTTTATGTAGAAACAAATTTAATATCATGGACAACAAGATACTGGAATTTCAAAAAAATAGAATATTAATTGTACTTTATTTTATTGTTAAATACTTCCAGATTCAGCAATTTGTATTTATAATTAATTGTACACATAGATAATCACAATTTCTTTTATTTTTAATTGCAAAAATTGTCATAAATAAATAATGTACCAATATATTCAAGGAAAACTTTTCCAAACTTCTAAAAGTACTACTTCCGGTTTGCGGATTTCTACCAAAATCTTATCCGGTGTTAAGATACTTATTAAAACCTTAAATATGAAATTTGGTTATTAACGGTTTGATACTTTTTAAGTTATCGTGGACGAAAAATCGTCGGTTCATACAAACGCACACACGCACACACACACAGACATCATCGTGAAAATAGTAAATTCGTATTCTAGAGACCCTGAAACGTGCTTATCCACCAAAAACTCATACTCGAAAATTTTGACCCATTACAATACCTCTCTTATAGAATATGAGGCGAGAGGTAATAAAATAGGCCTGTTAAGTTTTTTTGCAAGACCTCATTACTCTATATTTCAGGTTTCTGTAAAAAAGAATTAAAAAATACAGTGGAAGTGTCATTACGATTACGAATAAATAAATGCGTCCTTTGAAATTACCCAACACCTCCCTCCCAGTCCTTGTTGACGTCTATGCAGGATTTAAAAACAAACTAATTTACATGTGAAAAGTAATCCTCACGGTTAAATTTAATGAGTTGATCCATGTTTCGAGAATTGCGCATCCGGATTCTCATTAAAATAATACGGGTGGTTAAATAGTTTCATTAATTTTAAACATAAAGTAAATACTCGACTATAGTATGATGAATGTTTGACGCTTCGTTGAAATTCTTGCGGCGTTTGCTCCAAAATGACTAGGATTAATGGTTATTAGCGTAAGAAACGAGTCTGGAGTACTTAATTAACTGGTTATTTTGTACACTTTATTCGGCAAATGATTCGGATTTCCACAGCCAATTTAAATGCAGTGATAATTGGCAAAGTAATTGTAATTAATGGAATGGCTTTTGAATTATTTATGACTTTCAAAGAAGAAGAAGAACATTTTGCTTAGCGTCTGTTTTTGATAGGCTTTGTTTATATTTTGAAAGTTTCCTAAAAGTTCTAAAAGAAAGTTCGGTTAATATTCATTAAGAGTTTGGAAAAGACTTATGTAAATTGGATTGCGGTCTGTAATCGAATATTTGAATAAAAATAAATTATCAATCCTTTTGACCCCATTAGAGTGTACAACAGTGTAGTCATATGGGATATAATCTTTACAAATGGCGTATTTCGACACATGCTTTGTTTAAGTTAAGCAATATTTAGGGGTGAATCTTGAAATAAACTAGAAAGAAAATTTTTTCTAGATGGGAGTATAAATAGAAGGATGGATCGGCGCGTAAAGCTAGTGAATTAATGATGGCGGTAGTTCTAGAATATTCTAGTCTGCGGTCCTTACGAAGTGAACTGTTATGTAGTTTTTGAAAAAGTATTATCTAAGCAAACAAGTTTTTTAGGAAATTTGCCAATATTTCTAAAATATAAAATTGTTTCAAGAATCCCGACATAAATGGCTTGTAAAACGTTTATTTACAAACTTAACCAAGTTGCAGGCAAAGATTTATATTTGACTTTCGGCATAATACACTATAACGTTTAGTACACGAAAAAAAAACACTGCGCAATACTAATCACAAGAGTGCGGATTATATGCAGGAAATTGTGATTAAAATATGCATGCAATATGCATGGAAATATGGCCAAAACATGCTCAATATTAGGGATGGGAAAATATCGATAAAAATCGATATGAACATCAGTCAATATTACTTTTCGTTTGGTACCGATGTATCGATAACTCTATATTATCGATATTTTCCGATAATTATCGACATATATAAACAAATATCGATTTATCGATACATCTATACCAAACGAAAAGTGATAGCAACTGATGTTCATATCGATATTTATCGATATATCGAAATTTTTCCCATTCCTACATAATATATGCACAAAATTAAACAAATATGCAATGTTTTACAAATATATGCAAATATGCAACATAATTTTATCCTTTATGACTAATAATTTATTTATATAAATCAGAAAATAACTACATTTTGTCGACAATGCACAAGAATATAATATAAAATATACAAAACAAAAAATTGCTGTAGGTGGTACTACTAGTGTTGAAGCTGCTATTTGTTGAAAAAAAATTAACCTTCCTTTAAATTTTTAGCATTGAATCAAAAACAAAATATATAAAAAAGAAACCAGAAGGCATTACCTAATTCGATTCGTCAACCATCTACTCGTTAATAAAAAATGAAGCATCGGAAAATAAGGCATAAAAGCTTCGATTGAACGCATCTTAAAACAGCAGAGCATCTGGCGTCAAGAAAAAGTTGTTACATGTCCGGCGTTGTAAAGCTTTTACGTCCCATCGTGAAACATCAGCGCGAAATACGACGCGAATACGAGTATCTTCTAAATCAAAAGCGCTAGAAAGAGAAAGAGAGGGGATTGCAATCGTGTCACGTGGCCGAGCAAATAAACGAAATAAACGCGCAGTGGCGCGGTATCTGCAATGCGAGGTTGAGGTTATGTTTACGGTTCGAAGTCCCCGAAGTCTCGTCAATATTGCCACACAAAAATTTAGGGTTTTTTTTATTAGTGATAGAGATATGATGTATTGATTCTAAACATCGTGTAACGATATCGATATTACGTTGCGTTTTTACTGTTTTTGGGCGATATCTCGTCAAAACACTATTCTCCAATTCTCTGGAGAGTTTTACACTTTTTGTCTGAACTGTAATTTTTAAACGAAATGCAGCATCACGTTATAAGGTTGTTTGTACACACTTTGTTCAACTGTATGTTGTATGTGAAAGCATTTTTATGTTATGAATAGAATTATGCTGATATGGTATACCTACACTACACAATTTGCGGAAAATTTAAATTATCATAAAACATTTTTCTTGTTTTATCTTCTCTAATGGGAATGTAATTTCATAAATGGTTATGCTTTAATTATGACAGTAAAGTGTAAGTGTATTAAAATAAATTTTCATTTGAATATTTTCCCTCGAAAAATTTCAACCAATCAGGTTACAGAATTTTTTAAATTTCGAGCCAGAACAATCAAGTATCAGTGAGTACGTGCACAAGTGCAGTGTACCCGCGAGTATTTGCACAAGTGCATAGCATATTCGCGTATTTTTGACAGCTGTCAACACAAAAAACAAATAATCAAGAAATTAGTTATTTATTAAAATTACAGTCTGTACAATGGCAAATACAGGTATTTTTACTATCTACAAGATGATCCCAACATCCAGGAAGGTACATACAACGCACGAGCGCGTTTTGGTTGCAATATGCACGAATAGAAAATCACAAATCGTGTGTCCACACAGGCATTAACTGATAGTATTTTTAAAATTATTGTAAAAAAAAATGTACTAGAAAAATATAATGTAATCATTATTCTATCATAGAAAATTTTGATTTGTGTGAAATTTTCTGCAGCGAGCTTTTCAACTGCTAACAAAATGTTTTAATTGCCGTTTGCAAATTTTCTATTTTTAGTCTACCTAATGTGAAAATAAAAGATATACAAATTAATAAAAGCGATAAAATGATTTCAAATTTAAAATTCAGCATATTTGACTCCACGAAAGGAAAGCTAATCAACGTTACATTATAGATCTACTTAAAGAACTTCCAATGGACAGAATGCTCAGTATCCAATTTCATCAGCAAGACAAAAATGGACAATATTATAAATTTGGAAAGCCAATAAAGAACAATGGTTGCCGTTTTATAAAGATTGATCAGGTGTTCTATCCGGCGCTTATGAAGTATTGTAACTTAGACAAGCAGTGCCCATTTGAAGCATTGTCATAATTACAAAATGCCGTTGGAAAATGTCCCTCCTTTTATTCCTCTTGGAGATATATACATTTATGTTGTAGTTACATCTAAGCAAGAGATTTTTCTAGATGTGCATTTTTATGCTACAGTTGTTAGCAATTAATGTCACCATTAAGTATGACAAATTGTAGCGTTTTATTAAAATAAAATTATAATAAATTTTGTAAAAATATATTTATAGTTAGGTATTAGTAATAATCGCAGTTCTGATTATTAACCCAAACATTATTGTTTTATGGAATGAAAAAGTAACAGAGTTCTCAGTCTTCAAAGTTAAATTTATTTATTAACAGATGATAATCGGTAGCAAATCTACCTTCGTCAGGGTTCTAGGAGAAAACCACATACAATAAATTACAAACATCATACAAAAATTAATACGCTATATATTGCGCTTAAATTTTGGATGTAGCGGCAATTTGACTAAACATTACGGGAATCTTTTTTGACGTCTCTTTGTCAGTCAGATAAGAACCATCCTGTTGGATTAATTAGTTTAATGTTCTCCCATTGGATCTTCAATATCCTATTACTGGTTTCATCCTTTCGTGTATATATATATATATATATATATAAGTTTCGTCCTGTCTTCGCACAGTTGATTCTTGGTAGTAACTTTGCTTGGTCTACAAATATTAAAATAATTTTGTATGGTGTATGTTTTAAATTATGACGACAAGTTGCTAAATTTTTATGTAACTAAATGTTTAATTTATCAAGATTTTGATAATTGTAAGTACATTACCTTAATTGTATTAATTTTTGTATGATGTTTGTAATTTATTGGATGTGGTTTTCTCCTAGAACTCTGAGGAAGGTAGATTTGCTACCGAAACGTCGGTGATGATTATATTTAACTTTGAAGACTGAGAACTCTGTTACTTTTTCATTCCATTTACCTAAACAGTCAAGAAATTACAATTTAAATTATTGTTTTAGTTCGAGTTTTCGAAATTTGTATAAAAACAAGAAAATGCTACGAACATGACAAATACAAATATATTTTGACATTATAGTAATATATTATTATAATAATATCAAATTTATTAAAAAGGTATAGTTTTGAGAGTTCTCGAATTTTGGAGAAATATGTTTTGAAAATTTACAGATTTTATTAATTTTGAGACGAGACGAGAAATTATTCGTCTCGGCGGCGTCACTAAGGGTAGGTATGTTCCAAAATTGAACCACATGTATCATGGTAATTTTTTTTTCAGGATGTCGGTCCTAATTCGAAACGCAGGATAAGGAGTCTTATTTATTGGTTTTGAAAAACGTTTCATATTCCTGAACATATGGTAGTATCAAATATTGTCCTATATTTTTGAAAATTTAAATTGCTTCTTGGTCTACATGTAAACATTGTTAAACTGGCGTCAGAAAAATTAATTACGTCATTTATGATGTGCATTGCCTGTTTGCTTGCTCCAACTATAGCTATTTAAATAGTAAAGTGTTTAGAAAATATGTTAATTATTCGTACTACTTAGTTAAAGTTCTACAGAACACAAGACGCTCGTAAATCACAAATACATGTATTGTAACTTCTTCGACATTGGTTTTGCTGTGTGTCTTCCCCTAGGATAGTTATAAATCATTAAAGTTCCTTGAAGTTAGTTCGAAACTAGACATTTGCATGTGCTGTCAAATAGTTTTACTGTAATTGTATTTCTCTTTTAATTTACTATATAAACCCATATTTTAATTTGGAAAAAGTTAAATGGAATCGTTTAAAAGTAAATGTTTTAATTTACATAGAAACTAATTCAACTTTGAAGATTGAAGATTTAAATAATTACAGTCTCAAATTTTTCAGCTTAAATAAACAGTTTCTTAAGTGATTACCATTTACTTTACATAATACATTTACTAACTTTGAGAATACAATTATTTATTTTGTAACTGATTTGAAAACAGCAAATTTGATGGTAATTTTAAACTAATGGCTGGAAGTTCAAGATATTAAATTACTTTTGAAAGGTAGGTACTTTAAAAGTTGACATGATTATGGATGAACCAATTCATGTTTATGAAACTAAAAATTTAGATTGCAAATGGCGTTTATAAATTCCTGCAATTTATTATAAGAAAAAGTAAACAAGTTCGGTAAGAATAATTAATGATCACAAGAAAAACGAATATCCGCAACGCGGATGCGAAATATTATAATAATGATAATACTGTTAAACTTTGTTCATCAAATAAATAAATAAATTTTGTACATGCTCTCTAAAATCGGTACTTCGAGAACTGTTTTGAATCTGCAAAATAAAATTCATTAAAAGTTATGTTTTTTCATGCAAGGAAAATTACATTATCACGTTTAAAAATTAAAATAAGTAACTAATGTTAAAAAATTAATGAAATAAATTTAGACTATTATCTAGTAGTAGGTAAATAAAATATAGTACACATATATTCCAAATAACACATTAATATAATAATTATAAAAATCAGTACCTACTTGCTATTACTAATTATTGTATAACATATTATCAATTTCCATTAAAAAATACAGGTTCATTTTTAAATGAGATGCATTGAAAACGTTCTGTATATTATGCTAATTTCCATTCAAGAGAACAAAATCTCAGAGATGCAGGGCTTTAGATCGAAATCTGTCCATCAACATCGGCATTATGCGGCGTTAACAACATATTTAATATGAATCTGAGACAGTATTTCAATTTTTGTTTGGAATTTCGAATAAAAAATTACAATTCTAAGGGAATAGCACCCATGGGTACTTCTTTCTGGTCCCTAGATGCATCATTGTTAATATTTCTTTTCAAAACAACTGATTTTTTTGGATACTTTCAAGAAATGCCAGTGAATGCGTTCTATGTTTGCTATTTTCGGCAATAATAAAAAATGTATACGGGATTAATGTTAAACACCGTGTACAACATTACTAACGCAAACATAAACGGTAGTTCATTTGTTTTGGGGCAGTGGTACTATTTTATTGATAACGAAACGCGACCCCGACTATAACTCAGTGTGAAATTTTTATTATTTCTTGTTTAGGTAAGAGGTAGCAGTTGCTCTAAAAGAACGCATGCTGAAATATTCAAAGCGCAGAACCATCCTTTCATTATTGAGTGTATAGGTATGTTGTTGTGCTTGCCTACTTGTTAAAACTTTTAACAAGAAAACTTTCCAGATATTGTCACTTTATGGAAGATGAATTTTTTATGATTGTTATAATTGGCTAGATATTAAACATGAACAAGAATGTGTTTTAAACTATTTATTCCTGAGAAGGTACCTACACCAGTAGTTCCCAATCCGTATTTTCGTTCGCAAAGTAAATACAAGTACAATTTGCATGCGCAAAGTAAAATTTTCGACACGCCTTTTCTCGCTTATACTTTGCGCACGCAATTTTCTTTAGTTAAAAAATTAAGTTAATTTGCACACACAAAACAGTCACTCACAAAAGTAAAAAGACTCATTTGAAAAGAAACTGAATCTCGTCATACTTTCTGGCCAATTCGCCACATGTGGCGATTGGCGAACGGGTTGCCCACCCCTAGTTTGCGTTCGCAAAGTGAAATTTTTCGCACGCTTCTAATTTGCGCTCGCGTGCATTTTCGTATAGATAAAAAATTGATCCGCTTTGCGCACACAAAACTGTACCTTAAAAGGTTGCTTTTCGTACAGGTATGAAAAAAAATATGGTGTGTACATTTCACACACAAACAGCAATTTTTCGAACAAATTTATCCGCAATTACCGCGGAATTGCTTATGGAACACCGCTTGGGAACCACTGACCTGCATATATTTAATGACTTTCAATTATAATTATGCAATTAAATATAAAATGAAATGGGAAAGCAACCACTATTCTGTTTATTAGTTGTTAATAATAAAAATAATGACAATACTATTTGGTTGAATTGAATTTTTTTAGATCAGGCATTATTCAATTAATCTATTGATGGTGATGATACCAATTGAGCATAAGTAATTAAAAACAAAATGACTCGCATAATATACTACCTAAATCCCTTACATGCTTCTTGTTTCTTATGAGTCCTATACGTAAAGTGTTGAAAATTGTGAATGCCTACTATGCGTAAAAAGATGATATAAAAGCTTTATTTGTCCTTGTCAGCAACTTTTGGCAATTTTTTGTTTAAAAGAACTCATTTGATTTGAGTTTTTTCAAGAAAACATGATATAAGTACTTACTATACTCCAAGACTACTACAAGTGAATTGGCCAAGACTAAACCTACACCTACCTACATACTTTGTCATTGGATCAATAAAAATGAAATAAATAAATTTCATTTATATTTGTAGTATCATAAAATAAAAAATATCATATATAAATTATGATTAATTTTAAATAATGATTCTGTCAAAGCCAATATCAGCATTATTTTTATGCAAGAAAAAGAGCTGGGTCCTGCCGTAAGAGAAATATATCAATACATAGCATATTGCTAAAAAGACTTACAGAATAGGTTATCTTTCTCATTTAACATTGTTGCACCTACATAAAACATAACGAATAGAATACAAATTTTCATGATAATCATTGTATTTTAAATAATGTAATAAATTTTATCGTACAGTAAACAATTTAATAGAAATTTATGTCAAATTTTAAAAAATTATTAATTAAAATAAATTATGAATTGTCATTTTTGGTTCAGTAAAGCCAAATAAATAATATAATGAGGTATTTTAACTAATTTTGTGATATTATAAACCATTAATCCACAGTTAAAATTCATGCATGTTTTATTAAAGTGATATCCGTCGTTGTTCGGAAAAAACCTCCTATGTGACATTTTATGCCAAAATCGACTTTATGTATAATAATATTAAGGATACTATGCTTTATCGCTTGGTAAATACTCCTATGTACTTTTCAGAATCGTAACATTTCAAAATATATATTTTAAAATCTTCTATGTGTTTTTAAACAGTACAAAGCTTCGAAAACTTAATGTTTCACATAACGACTACGTTAAATGAATTTCTTGTATATTCTGTTGTTTTCTATCCTGTAGTTTCATGCTTTAATTTAATTTTCAGTTAATTAACGAATTACAAAGAAAAACCATTTGCAATGATATTATTCGGACACGATTTCCTCTGGCCATTGTAAGAAATAAACATGTTAACTTGTATAATGTTACAAAGAACGAGATCTACCGTTGACCGTGTATTTAATTATTTGTCACTGTTCAAACTTGCAAGAAAAGCAGGAAAAAGGAATTTTATTACAAACTCAAATTACAAAGAATAATTATTACAAGAAGAAAGTATATTTAAACATTTTATATGTAGTCAGTGAGTATAAAGGTTTATACTCACTGATGTAGTTTAAAACCCAATTTAAATTAAATATTTACCATATTATACCACATTATATTCGTGAAGACAAAAGAAGGTAATTTAATTTATTTATTTCTGGAAAACATAAAATAAAACATTAAATGAAATAAATTAAACGTTACTTGACTGTGGAGATGAATAACTTATTACCTATATAACGTACCTATAGTAGTTGATAAGGTTGCGCTGGTTTTTACAATTATTATTGTTTTAAAAATTTATTTATTTTTGACGTTATCCATGTTGTGTCGTAATATTTATTGTTAATTTATTAAATGTTTATATTTATTGTTAATTGGTTAATCGGTCGATGTAGAGAAAAATAAATATCTGACTGCATTCCAATAACGTTTTATCTCCTAATATACAAACTATGTAAAAAACTTTTTGTTTAATTGATTTATGGTATTTGATAGTATATTTTACCTATAAATACAAAAAATAATGTGTAACGAAGTGTAAGTATTATTATGTATTTGTTTATAGTTACATAATGCTACAAATTAGTCACTAGTGAGTTACAGGACTCAATTTATTTTGTCGGCAAATCATGGTTTATGATATATTCAGCTACAGAATTAGACAGAATAACAACAATAATCTGTTGTAAAGTACTAACAATAACAATCAAAAATATAAAAAGTAAATAGCTGTTGTTTTAAAATTTCGTAGGTAGGTATAGATCTTATAAAATAGTAAATTAAGTCGTAGATAAAGTAGTACAATATTCTATTAGAGTTTTAAAGGCAATTAGCTTTTCTTATTCGAATGATTCAAATACTCACTTGTGACTCGTCTAGTATAAATTTAAAATGCCGCGTCAGTTGAATAATATAGATACTTACGAGTAGGTATAGGTTTATAGGTTTCTAGTAATAGTAAATAATAACTACAAAATTGAAATATTCATTTTATAAATAAATAGTATTCATACGTGCATGTTTATGTTGTTAAAGTAAAATAAATGTGTTTTTGAATTACTTTAATAACATGGTCGGCTTTAATTAATATGACCACATATATAGGTCCGCATTAATACCAACACTGTCAAAATCATAAAGCAAATTTAATGTTCAAAATGATAGACGAGCTAATATCACAAAAAATAAAAAAAGTATTCACATTTACATTAATAATGTTCATGAATAATAATATTGTAGATATGAAGCTAGCAGAGCTAATTTTTTATTGGATGACTGTTCATGAGCTATGGATTAATGGATTGTTGTTGTTGATTAATAAAAGCAGTTAAAAATTAAATCAAAAATACAGATAGATACTAGAATTTGCGCATCTATAAATAATAATCTAAAATGCCAAATCTACAAATTATTAAATAAACAGTATAATATTCTCACATGTGGTAAAATATACGTAAAAATCTACACCAAAATTCAACTTTTTATCTGTGCTTGGATTCTACTGTATGCTCTCCGATTGACAATGTAATAAAATTTAAAAAAAGTAGCTACTTGAAACAGAAGCAGGGGAGTTGAACACACGAAGCACGAATGCACGATTCGTGATTTGAGATCGAGGGATAGAGACAGAAACAAAATAAAAATATATTGGCAAGGGCAACAGGGGAGAAACAAGAAGAACAAATATTATTTTATTTCACCTTTGTGGAAATTCGTAGTAAATAACGTATATCTTTCATGTCTTGAATATTGGAATACATTTTGATGGAGATGGAACAGTGTGTAGTAGGCAATTGTTTTTGAAATGTAAAGTTCTCCAATAAAATCAAGAAAAAAATAATAATAATTTCGATATACAATAAAGTCAGTAATCCAAACAACAAGGAATTATTTATATTTTCCAACCTCTAAATTTCCATTTCGACTTAATTAACATCTTTAAAATAATAATATAGTTTAATTTTTTTTACTTAAGTTGTATTGTAAAGCTAACATAATAAGAATAAAAATAATATAGAGCACATAAGGTATCAAGATCAAAACTAAAATAATTTGTAAATACGCGTTAGGTATATGGATATTTAATGAACATTGTAATAACTATATTACTTTTTATTTTATTATAATAATTAAGATTAAGATTTTATTGCAGTGGAATCCAAATTCTTTTTTTTAATTGAATTTTTTTATACATATGCAAGTTATAAAACATTAAAGTATACTTATCAGTCAATAAATAGACATTAGATTTTATTCAAACAACAAATTTATGTAAAACCGTAGGTATTATATTAAAAACAATGAATTTTTAATGCTTAATGAATTGAGTAATATTAGGTAAATTGAAATATTATTTTAGTAAAAATTCAAAATTTGCAAATACGTTTACGTACCTACATGTTTTTTGTTTTAAAAATAAACATCGGTCAATGTTTTTATTCGATTAAAAAGAACAGTCACTGAGTATCTGAAAAATAAACAAAAAACGAATACATACACAGACTCCACATTTTGTACGAATGTTAAATTTGGTCGTTGAAATTTTCTTGCAATTTGCAATTCCAGGATCGAAGATAAATGTTTAATCGCCAAACATATCCGTAGCAGACGCGATTTAAATTTTTTATTCTGAACTGAGGTTTAAATTTTTACTGCGCTTCGTAGTGAAAATATAGGGCCACAGGTACCTAATTTTTTTTTATTAGTCCGATCGGTAGCTACCTTTTAATTGTTAGGTTGAATACAAGAAATAAAAGAAAGTTTATTTTCATAAATATAGAAAACACGCAGTTCATCTAATTTATTTAAAATCACACTCTCAACGTTTCGATCCTACTATAGGATTATCTTCAGGAGAGTGAAGTCAATATGAAATATTATTTGATTTTTAAACATATTAAAATAATTGATTATAAATAAATAACAAAATAACACTAGGAGACATACACATATGATAAAAGATCGTCATACAATAAAAAAAACTGTTGAGAAAAAACATAATTAACAATATTCAATTCCTGAAAATTATCGTAGTAGGATCGAAATGTTGAGATTGGGATTTTAAATAAATTGGCTGAATCCCAGTACTGTGTTTTTTATTTATCACCCAAATCATTGATCGTTAATTTTCATGTCAGTCGGCAGTCGTTAGTTCTGACTATTTAAAACATATTTTTCCCTTCTATCAATTCATGCAACTATAATTTTATAAATTAGACCGCACATAATAACAAGTCTTGGTACGGCCCTGTTGAGGCAACATAACATATTTAATTATATAAACCCACCACACAGAGCATTCTGTTTATTAGCAAATTATCTCTCTGTAGTTTGTATATCTGTGAAGCAAAGCTACCAACCATTCACTATCATACATATTTTGTAAGCGGTTGCAATGCTGCGAACACATCATGTTTCATGCATCCAACATTCAAGAATATTAGTGTGGTTGAATGAAGAGGTAGGTATTAATCATATTAAAATTACATTCCCTACATCATAAATAATTCAAATGTAATCTGGGGAAATTCGTATCGCAAATCTTACTCCAAAATTTGTGTCAAGATTACGTGAACTTCATATAACAAAAGACAATGTAGGTACTGGTTGTCACATTGTATTATTACACATTGAGCTTTATTGGAAAATTAATAATTACTTAGTACATGGCTTTACGATTTAAATATATCTACATAGTTACTGTTAACCTTTAATGGAAGATAATAAGATATTTGTTTAAGTCGACACAACAGCCAAAACAGGCAGTGAGCTCGAAATCACAAATTCCAGTTCCACCATCAGATTTTAAAACCTATCTCGACGGAAATAAATGAAGACGACAATATTATGGAAACAGAACGCCACAAATAAACTCCGACAAATAAAAGAAGATACATTGCCTATTGACGATGTCAATATTACACAATTACGAATAGGACACACTAACACTACCCTTACACATAAGTATATATTTGAAAAAACAGAATCCCCACAATGTAGCCACATAATAATAATTAACTGCCACATGTACAACCAACAAAAAATACAATACAGTATACCAAACACCCTAAAAACAGCACTAAACAATAACACAGAAAATTGCATGACACAAATAACAGCCAATGGATGAATTGATTACAATAATAGTAACCATTGTTATATAAAAATTTTCTCGGAAATCTTTTACTAGTAGCTTGAGTAACTTAACTGAAATTAATAAGCGGAAATTTTACCAACATCTGTCACTTTGACATTAAATTAAAAATTGGTTAAATTGTTATTTTGAGTATAAATAAGGGATTAATAACGTAAATAATATATATTTATTAATTTTAAATACAAATTTAGTAAATATTTCAAGTTTCAATTGTAAAAAGAATTCAAAAATAGAGCGGCGGTGTCATTGCGATTTTCTTGCCGAATATGCACTCGTGCATTAATTCATGACCAGGAAATTTTTTATCGTGCATTCCAACAACGTAATTAGCTCTAGTGTACCTACCACTCGAGCTAATTAAGACGTTGTTGGAAAGCACATTTAAAATATTGTCGGTAAGTTGTTTATATATTATATATTCATTTGTATTATATTTTATGATGAAGCCACAAGGGTGTGGCGAAACGTCGGTTTTTTAGTCAAATAAAAACTTACTGACTGCATTCCCGAATATTCCATCCTCCAATATATCTACCAGTCGATAATTCCATTCCATTCTTATTATTTTTTATATTTTGTTCATTGTAGAATTCCTGAAGAAGGCCTAAGTGAAGGCGAAACCGGTAGAGTGGATTAATTTTTAATAAATTGATTGAATCCAAAGTATTTCTTTTCTATCCTAGAATAATGTTCTTTAATAGGTTTGTATTATTACCTAACAAAATAATACAGTAAAAAAGAAGCATATTGTCACTTAAAATCGAAAATTAATAAAATTAAATTACAATTCATATATATCTATTAGGCAGTATTTAATTAATATCTTTCCAAATTAATTAAAACAAAAACAATTATAATTATTGATTATTATTGATAAACCAATAAAACAGAATAATTGCTGGTAATTTGTTATAGGTAATTATTGTGATCCTCGCTGAAATACAAACATGAAATAATAGATATTCAAGTAATAATAATTAGTATTCACACAATGAAATGTTTGAAATTCAAATCAACTTGATACTTTATTGGGAAAATAAACGATACTCAATTTTCAAATTGAAATCGGTACAGAGTGGTACCGCAATCATTTATTAAACACTTATTTCAATGCACTTTAGTACTAGGTACTGATAATCAAATTCACTTTGCATGCATTGGGCAGTTTAATAGGACATAATTGTCTGCAATATTGCAAAAAAGCAATTTGCATGTTTCAATTTATTTAAAAGTAGAATTAAAGTAAAATATTTGAAAAGATTGAAAAATGATTAATGTTTTTCAAGATTCATTGATTAAAATTTTAACACTTGTAAAAAAACACTGGTATTTAATACCTATTCTTTTATTTTATTATTAAAATTTCGAATGGCCCTAGTTTTATAGCTTACACGGCTAGAATATTTTCCAAAAACTTGTTTGATGTTATAGGTAGGTACTTAGAATTACTAGCAATTCATTTGGAAACTTGAGAATTTTGTTCTTTGTGTATTCAAACAAAACTAATTTTTCAGAAAATAAATTGCCTACACTACATGTTGGTTTGGAATTTTTAAGCTTTAAGAGGTTATTAAAAAAATTGCTTTGTAATAAATAAGAGAGCCTACAAAACGCTGGTTTACACAATTTATCATTTATTAGAGTTTGAAATAAATAAAACAGATTTGACATTTACTGGCGCCATCTCTTAGAAGGTGTATGTGTTAGGTAGGTATTTGTACAAGCAACGCTCGTTTATATGAAGGTACGACCTTGCGTTGTAAAATAAAACTTACCGCACTTATAATGTAAATAACTATTAACTATGGTAAATATTTACAACTAAATTATTTGAAATCGAAGGAATGTGAAAAGTAAATTATTTATGAGTCAAATTGTCATTAAGAATTATTATAGATGCAGATCAGTAAAATATATAATATAGAACTGTGTCAAGTAATTAATCGACTAAAATTGTTCAGTTGTTGGCAAAAAATAAAATAATACAAAAGGCAAACATGAGCTTTTATCTACATATAAATTGAAAGATTTCTTTTTTAGCTAATTAGATTTTAATACGTTCACAAATATACAAAATAATTAAATTAATTAATTGTTTAATTATGATTTATACACCTGCACGCAATTAATTAAAAGGTTGATTATGAGGGTAAATATGAGTGACAACTGTTCATTAATTAACGATAATTTTCATTATAAAAACTCGAACGAAAACTGAAATTCGCTGGTAGCAAAGTTTCCCATCGAGGCAAAACTGTCCGTTTAGATTAAAATTTGAACAGTTTCGGAACAGCTAACAACTCTATTAACAGTTAATAAAATCAAAGTTCCGTGAATCCCTGTGCAGCTAATTTAACAACTCGTTTAATATTTACAGCGAGAGCGGCAGCATAAGAGAATTAGGGTTCAGGTGACGTAAAGCGTGTATAATAATGTCGTTTTCCGAGGTAATCGTGACCTGAAAATGAGATCTTCAGTAGCGCTCGGCGGTTCAGTCGCGTCCGATGGGATTGGAAGTTCGCGTGAGAAGCACAGAAGCTTGCTTAACCGAGTTATGCATGTCTGTAAAAGATAAATTAAGTGCCGGTGTAAAAGCCCATTCTATTATTGTCTGTTCATCGCTAGGTACGATATATTCCAGATGTGTTACGTGTACGTGACAGCCGGGATGGCTAGAAAGTTGCTGAGATTCATTCCGAAGAAATATGGCCAGAGGAGATCCTCAACTCACCGAAGAAAAAACAAATATATTTTTAGAAGTAAAGTAACTCTTGCAATATAAGGTTCATTTATAATACATTCCAATAAGATTAATTTGTTAAATTACATTAAATTATTGAACGCCAAGTAAATAAGACAATATGGTGCTCGTTTTAGACCAATCAGGGCGACATCGACATGTAATACAACTGAATATTGAAAACTTTCTCGTCGTCAAGACAATAATTTGTTTAAAATATTGAATCGACGTTTACCTAATTTGGTGAAAATCATTATACTGTGAGTAAATATACCAAAATCTTTCCAAATACCCCTTGAGTTCTAATTTTTTTTTCAAAACTCTGAAATGAAAGTGAATTTGACTTAGCAAACTTCGTTTTAAACTTTTTTCATATTATCTTCCACCACTATCCAAGTAATAGTATAATTTTTATAAACAATTTTACATAAAATTCATGTCATGTAGGTAGTAGCAATGTGAACTAAAGTTCAAAATAATAACATCTTGTTGATAATGGTACAAATAGATCTTTTCTTATGTGGTGTTCTTTAAAAATTGGCACATTTGAATGTTGCGTTTTAAAAAACAACAAAACTTATTGTCTCTAATAAATAATAAAGTTATGTTAAATGTATTTGGCAGTTTTAGGTTAAATGAGGAAATGCTCGGTTCAAATGCGCACGCCTCGAATTAATCCTTATGTAGCCGGCCACTGAGCTATCCTGTCCCTGTTCGCGAGCCACAAGCCACAGCAATTTATCATCTTCCCAAAGAAGACAAATTCATCCTGTTTTCGTTTAAGATTGAGGCGAAGCAGGTGTGAAGCGCATTTGATTCTGATTTATGGCCTTCTTTTGAGATATAGAAAAAGACTTCCTTTGTTGCATCATTAATTTACTGAGTTAAATACTTTATGCTGTGTACATAATGCGATTACTCTTTTGTTCCACATCGATTTTAAGGTTATCTTTCACAATGTTAGGAAGGTTACGCGGTATTGTATTATGGGGTAAAATATTTCTTTAGAACTTTCTTCAGAGGTATATTTTTAACAATACAGCTATTTTCAGGAGGTTTATACACCTTTTACGAAAGTGTTCATAATATAATTATTATTTACTTTGATCATAAATATTAGTTAAAATAGTTGTATAAAATGTACACAGATATTGTTGTTATTATCATTATCCTTTCCGCCATTAAATTATTGTAATGGAAGAAGGCAGATGTAATAAATTCATGTAGAATAATATATTTATCTAAATAAGTTAGTTACTTCAGAAATCAGTAATCAAGTGAATACTGAAGAAATAGTAATTAATTCTTTAGAGTTCACAGGTTCAAAATTCAAAAGACTTATTTTTTAATTTATATTATTGCACAATATAAAACAAACTATATCATAATAATAAAAAAATTCATAAAAGTTCAAAGAGTTAAAGGACGAAACGAGATAAATCAGAACTGAAAAACTAAATTATAATATTGATGGGTAGAAAATTGATTGAATAGATAACACATAATAATATAACTAAAACAATAATCAAATAAACCAAACTAGCTCCTAGAACGGCAAATATTATTGTGATGTGCATTATGCAACTAATGAATATGACTAATATTCAAAACAGTACAATAATAATTATTAAAATAAATAATTACAAACAACTAAATAATACTGTCTTTTAATGTTCCAATACTTACTTATTTATTTAAGTATTTCAGAAATAAATTTAATAAAAGATAAGATATTCTTTTGTTTCTACATTTTTTCCCCGATAAAGAGTAATATACCGATGATGAATTGTCAACCAACCCTGATCAACTTCTGTATATTTTAAAACTCTAATATTAAATTATTCCCTCATTTAATATTCTAGGGGCAAATCTTGAATAATATAAACGCTCTATTCTCGTTCTATCAAATCTCATTAACTCATTATTAACCAGAGATTATAATACAATAGGTACAAATAAATCACAGTTAAGGATGCAAGTTACGTTATCCCGTTTATATAAATGACAAAGATGAAAACATCTCAAATTCAAAACTTAATGTAGAAGTATGTAAGTAGGTACGTAATGGAATCATACTTTTTGCACTACTCATCGTAACAGGATTCTTGTTGTGGCTTACCAACCATTTCAGATCTATTATGAAATAAGCTTTGACGGAAATATCGTGGAATATAGAGCAGCACAATTTATTCTTCAAAGACTAAATTCCTGGAACTGGAGACAGCACTTTATAAACCATAAAAGTGAAATAATTAAATTAAAAAATATAGTGCGTAAATAAAGAGTAATTCCGCAAGTGCAACTGGGAAATTTTTTTTACAACAAATGGCAAAGAGCATGGACCACTGGGTGGAAAAGCAGACAGGAAAGGCATTATCTAAATCCTGACTAACAGTGGTCGGACTCTTGGCTTACTGGACAAATGAGATAAAAAAACTGCGTGGTCTTCCAAACAACTTGCTAATTCCTTTCTCAAATCATGTTCTTGTGCAAATGTAAAATAAATAAGTTTTACAGATTTTACACTTATAAATATATATCTAAAATTTACAGAGTATGATGTGAAAATTAATACAATGTGACCAGCTTCATGTAATTTCACGGAAATTAGTGCTAAAAACATTGTAAAATTTCTTACTTATCATTTTGAAAATAGTAAAAGAAACGTTCCTAACGAATAATATAAATTAAATTTAAGGGGAGAATCGGACAAAACCGGTTGTTGCAATTTGTCCGAGAACGTAAAATCAACCTCTGTAAACAGTCACCAATTGTATATAATGAATGCATAATTATTATTCTTTGCATAGTGTCAGATCGGATGAAAAAATTTATATTTTTAGTGTATTGAACTTTATTTTTAAGGTAAGTTTCAATGCAAATATTTTACATGTCGCCTGCAGTGGCTGTGATGGCTTAATTGAAATTTTTACTAGCGACTTCTGTTCATAATTGTCTCCTAATTTCGTGTTTTTTCGTTGCCTTTTTAATATGTAATGGTACTAATTGTTTTAGTGATTATTATATGGCTGTGGTTTTATCCTCTGATATTTTGCCATATAATATAATATAATAAATATTTTGTTTTGACTAACTGTAAGGTTTTTATTAAAAATTATCAATGGTAGAAGAAGCTGATGTAATGTCGTATAATTTGTTAAAATTAAAGGTATGTTTATTTCCGAAAAGCCCTATTCACACATGGACACACAGAAGACACACACATGCGACACACAGGCAACAAAAGAAAAATGAAGAACGTGTGGAACGTTTGTAGCCTCAAAATTAATGTTTTCTTTACTTACAAAATAGCGGCGCTTCTATTTCACAAGCAACACACACAATATTTTTGTGTGTGTGCCTTCTACGTGTCCATATGTGAGCAGGGCATAACAGAGCACTATATGTCCACTATTTTTTTTACTGCTACCCGGTTTTCTCTGACTCTCCCCTACCTATTGTACACTATGTTCCAAATGTTCTGCCCCAGCCTTAGAAAATCCCCCAGTGATCCGCAACCATTGTAGCACCATTCGTCAAAATATTCGAAATACGGCCTTCTTAGGTTGTAGAAAAAGACAGCATGTGAAAGATAGAAGCAGTTCTCGGTGAATCATTGCGGATTACGCCAGGTAGAGGAAAAGTGTAGAACAATAATTGCTTTGAGCTCTGTTTCGGTATAGAAATACAATTTCCATAGTTTTGTTTTCTTCACTTCATTAAATTTCTAAACAAAAATTGCGTTATTATGAAATGAAAAAATTCTTTTAAATAAACAATTTTATAAAAATTTGTATCTTAAAACTGCCACAATACCTTAAAACTAAAAAATTAACTTATTGTCAAATTTTATATTAAATACATAAGATAATTATTGGTACTGACAAAAGGTAAAATTTAAAAATGAAGGCGATCCTATCCTAAACTGACCGAATAAATTGAAAGTAAAAAAATCTAATTGCAGCATAACATGGATAACATTTTGACGAATGATTTTTGTACGGGGTTGCTAAGTAAGTATATTGAATTAATAAAATAAAATTAAAAAATAAAAATAAAAATACAAAAATATGCAGAATTACCTATAATTGTTAATTATTTTTATGATTAGTAATTTCATTTTCAATATTTTAATTTAGTTTACATTAAATACATAATAACAATAAGTACGATAAAAAGTTACATAGAAAAAAATCCAAGTAATATCATTTTTAGCAATAATTCCCGGGCAAAATTACAAGATTATAAAAAATGATCACCACACGATTTTTTATTTCATAACCCGGTACACAGTAAATCTTTGAGTGTTTAATCAGTACCTACATTAATTAACACACAATTTTACTTGTGCAGTGTTGAGGTTAATAGTGGCGGCGGCGAATTGTTAAAAATAAACGGTTAATTTTTAAGTGGCTTTTCTTTAGGCAGCGCACCGGTGTACGCCGGCGTATTCACATCAAAATTTACTTTTATCTAACTTCGTAATATCTTCATATGTGTAGCAAAGTTAATGGAAAATATCTTATTAGATGCCATCCACATGATACAATTTTATTTTTTTTAATATGAACTATTAAAATTCCTATTAACAATGTCGAAATTTTTAGTTAATTTAGAATATTGATGGCGGCGCGCCGTAAAAAATATTGGCGTCGGCGTGAAATATATACCGGCGGCGTGGCGTGGCGGCCCACGGGTCTAACACACATGTTTACCATAATGCCACAATTGAAATTATTTGAATTTATTGTTTTGTGTTTTAAGTAAATTAAAATTTTTACTTGTATAAAAATTTTAAAATTGTTACTCTCATTCTCTTTATTTATAAATTATTTGTTTGGGTTTTGTTCTGTATATTTATATTTATTTATACGACGTTTCGGAAAACGTCGCAAATCGATCATAACATTAGTTGCTTTTATATACCTATTTAAACAAAGACTAATACAAATAATTATATTGTTTATGTAGATATTTTGGAAAACAATGATTGTAAAGTAGTAATTTTCACGGATACATTTTTAACACATAGATGTTTATACGTAAGTGCAATAATTTAGGCAGGAACGGGAAACATGATAGTAACGAATCTTGATAATAATTGTAACTTTTAGGACAATAATTCATAGTTTCTTTAAAAAAAACTTTTAATTTATGCCTAATGCATACAATCTTGCAACACGCATTTCAATAAAACAGTTTGATATGTTTTATTCTCATTTAATTTACTGAAACATTATTACTGTCATTTCATAATAATGCAATTTATGTTTAGAAATGTAATGCAGTGATGAAAACAACTAAGGACAATATGTTTCTAAACTAAAGCTCAAAGCAAACGTTCTACACTTTTCCTTTACCTGACTTAGTAATGATTCACCGAGAACTGCTTCTATCTTTCACATGCTGTCTTTTTCTACAACCTAAGAAGGCCGTATTTCGAATATTTTGACGAATGGTGCTACAATGGTTGCGGATCACTGGGGGATTTTCTAAGGCTGGGGCAGAACATTTGGAACATAGTGTACATACGCAAACACAAAATCATGTTTAAGCTTTAAGACATACTAATAGATTGTAGTTTGTAAGAGTCAATATATTATTAACAATGTCATTATAAATTATAATGTTGACATAGATATTGACAATAGCATAATAACATCCCTTTCCCTTCAAGCGTTCAAGAAAAACCATAATGGTTTCTGAATTGGATGTCGTCTACAGCAGATGTCAATGCGTCGATCGTCATCTTTATAGTTGTCCCGTCTGCTTTTATGATATTTTCTATTAGGGTAGGTACTCGTACTCTTTCCACCTTAATTGTTCTATACTGGGTTTGTATAGTTCCTAAAAAAATGGTATAAATATTGTTCTTATTTAGCTTTTTAACAGTGTTCTTGTTCCCAATATGGCGTTTCATTAAAAATATGTATTTCAATAACTTGCGTATGTAACTGTTTATTAATTTGTAGCAGGAACTCGAACCGCATAAAAACCATTCTGGTTCGGTTCGCCGTTCACTGTGCTTTATAGGGTTCGGTTTTTATATTTCATCTTGGAAAGAACCGGTTATCGGTGTTAAAAATGTAGTTCAAGTTCTGGTTTAATAAAAAGCAATTAATTTAAAAAAAATTTAGACTAAAATATAATAGATTAAAAAAAATGTAGGTAAATAAAAAAATTCATAAACATTTTATAGCATTTTGACTAAATAGTGTTAGATTTTAAATAATGCTTTAAACCGTTCCGAACCATTTCACAACCATCGCATCACCTCCGGTTATGGGTTTGTTAAATTCTAATTTTCTAACGCTTCGGTTTGGTTTATAGTTCGCTAAAATAGCTGCGGTTCGTTCCGGTTTTCTTTTTTAATTAACCCTCTATTTCTTCATATTTCTTGAGATACAAATCTGATCATTGGTCAACTAATGGACACTTTGTAAATTTTTAATTTTGATGAGACAACAAGGTCCAATTCATTTAAAAATAAAATCATAAAATAGAACAGTTCATTTTCATTTCACTTTCCAATTCTCACTGTGCTTTTGGTTAACAAAATGAAGAAATTCAGTGTGAGTAAACTGATCTACATTATTAATGAAATGAAGCGCGTGTCGCCTCCGAGCGAAATGCCCCCGTTGTCAGCCAATTTTGATCCCTAAACAGAGTCATCAGCCACGTTCGAACATCTCATTAAACTTCCATTAACTCCTATCACACGCTGACGTACACTATTCCCTAATTAACACGTTGCTAATTTCATACTCAAGGACTTGGAGAGTCAAGACACACTGAAAGTGTGGAATCACACACTTCACGGGGCTGAGAAAGCCGTGCTCTCTGACATCGAATTGGAATGAAGTTAGCTACGAACGGTATGCAGTCGATCAAATAATTCGGTTCATTAATTCGCTTGATATATGGGTTTAATTAAAATTGATTTTAATTAATGTTTAAAATAAAAGAACCGTGCATACGAATGATTACAATTTGCCAACTGAAGTTTTAATTAGCTTTAGTTGGTAATATATTAGTAGTAAAGTTAATTTGATTTTCCAGTTATCAACAGTATATTTTGTAATTGCATTTTTTTAGTCAGGTAAGTGAGTTTTTACGGTAAGATATTTCTGGAGCCGAAATAAAAAGAATGCAATTTCAATATGAGTAAGAGTATACCGTAAAGGAATAAGTAAAAAACGTTTTATTTATTTAATAATGTATCATATTTTTTGAAATACGGCTTGCTTACTGATGCAGGATTTTTCAGAAAGAACTAATGATGTTTTTTGTGAAAATATAATCATTTCACATTTTATTTGTGCAACAAACCATGTGCAATAAACCATTGAGAAAATAAAATTTACAATAAAAAATTTCAATCCTTTAATGCATATGCATACACAAACTGAATTTATTTTGAGAATTTTAAAATCTGATTATTGTTGCTTTTATTTCAAAATAACTTTTTATTATTATTTTCAACTTCTAAAAACATGTTTCATTTATTAGCGAAGAGACAATAAGATATTTTAAGAAAGAGGTTATTTTTATATAGGGTGTTTTAGACCACCCGTACCACCCAAATATCTCGCGTAAAACGGAACGAATCAAAAAAAGAAAAAATACGTCCAAAAAGATTTCAAAAATTCTATTAATTGACACCAAATGCAAATTTTTCCCCCACCCCCTGGGGGGTGGAGGGGGGGTAGCTTTGTAAATTTAAATGGGGACCCCCATTTTTTATTGCAGATTCGGATTCCTAGATTTAAATAAAGAAGGTTTTGTCCGAAAAAAAATTTTTGATTCTTGAAAAATTTTTTTTGATTCTTGAAAAATTTTTTTTGATTCTTGAAGTTAAAAGGCAAATTAAATTTTGGTTTTAAACAGAAATTGATTCATTCAAATTTGACAAAAAGAAAAAAGCGCAGTAACTGAAACAAGAAATAAAAATCATTAAAAAAATTATAACTGTGTAAGGTACTTACCGTAATGTCAGTCCTATCCCACCCTTGCGTAGACGATAAATTACGTTGTTTTCGAAAAATCTTAAAAATTTTTCGGACAAAACCTTCTTTATTTAAATCTAGGAATCCGAATCTGCAATAAAAAATGGGGGTCCCCATTTAAATTTACAAAGCTAACCCCCCCTCCACCCCCCAGGGGGTGGGGGAAAAATTTGCATTTGGTGTCAATTAATAGAATTTTTGAAATCTTTTTGGACGTATTTTTTCTTTTTTTGATTCGTTCCGTTTTACGCGAGATATTTGGGTGGTACGGGTGGTCTAAAACACCCTGTATATACTTTGACAGGAGTTCAGTTGTGCAATTTTACCTTACTAGTTTGCTTTAATAAAATAGCTTACAGACTTTAAACGATAAAAACTTTTCTTTCAGACAGTTTAATATAAAAGATATTTATATACATTTAATAGTAAGTTAAATGTATGTTAATTTAAAAGAATACGTATACTATAACACTAAAATGGCTGACATCAGAACATCACTATGAATATCGTCTACTCAATGCATTTTTTAATATTTTCCTTGTATCGTTTAATAATGGATATATATATATATATATATATATATATATATATATATATATATATATATATATATATATATATATATATATATATATATATATATCCATTATTAAACGATACAAGGAAAATATTAAAAAATGCATTGAGTAGACGATATTCATAGTGATGTTCTGATGTCATATATATATATATATATATATATATATCCATTATTAAACGATACAAGGAAAATATTAAAAAATGCATTGAGTAGACGATATTCATAGTGATGTTCTGATGTCAGCCATTTTAGTGTTATAGTAAATTTTGCAAGTATTCTATCAAACATTGCATTTGTAAAATATCGAACATTTGACATAAAGTAAAGAAAATTACAGTTCACGTCATCATTGATTTCTAGTTGAATATCGCCTTTTCGTTTGTTAGAAACATACCACTACAGGTGTGACCATCGCATCGCCTTGAAAACCCGGGTCACAGTGACAAGCGTAGGTAGTCTGCAGATTGAGACACGACGCATGAGTGTGACATACGAAGGTTGGATGAAAAGTTTCCGACCTGTATATGAAGATGACAGCACTCGTCAACAAAAGTGGGGGGAATGTGTTTGCGCATGCGTTGAAAGGTACTTACCAAAATTTCAGCCATTTTGGACGCGAGGTTGTTGTATGACAATCGCTTAAGTGAGTCGATCGTGAAAATGGAAAAAATCGCTTCTTTGAAGCCATTTCCCCCTTAGCAGTCCAGTGTTTTGATTGTATTTTTGTTTCAGGTTTGTAATGATGTATCCATGTTTCGACGAAAAAAAATTTTTTTTTGCGCCTAAACTGCGCCAACGTTCAGCCGAACGCGCGTTTTTTGGTCAAAAGTGAGCAAACGCGGCACCCAACGCGCCGAGAGCTTTCTCATGCCCAAATTTTCATTAAGTACGTGACAAACACGTTCCTTGGACATGTTCATGGCCTCTAATCTCTCGTACTTTAATTCGACGGTTGTCCAGCACCATTTGATGAACTTGGGCGATGTTATCGTCAGTGGTTGCTGTTTTTGGATGACCCGAACGTTCGTCGTCACCCAAGCTGGTACGGCCCACGTTAAATTCAGCTGCTCAAAATTTCACGGTGGTAAATGATGGTGCAGAGTGTCCGTATACAGCGTCCAACTCGTCTTTGATTTGTATAGGCGTATTGCCTTTCGAAAAGAAATATTTAATGATAGCTTATACTCGATTTTTTTCCATTTTCACAACAGCACTTACATCGACTCACTCAAACGATTGTCAACCAACAACCGCGAGTCCAAAATTGTTGAAATTTTGGTGAGTACCTTTCAACGCATGCGCAAACACATTCCCCTCACTTTTGTTGACGAGTGCTGCCATCTTCACGTTCAGGTCGGCAACTTTTCAGACAACCCTCGTATGTGTCCTTTAGCGCAGTTACGCGTTACGCAGTAGTCAACGACTGCAGACATGGTCCAGCATGCACACCAAGTGTTAAGAGCGTTAAAATGCATTGTTAATTCATTGTCAATTAGTAAAGTATGAAGCAGATCAATTATTTCATTAGAAATGTTAAGAATTAATTATTAATGATCAGGTAATTAAAACATTACATACCGGGGCAAAATTTGCAGCACTCTCCTGGCACGTTAAATTGCTCGTTCGGAGAACACTGTAGTTGAGGACACATTGTTTTCGGCAATATCCGGTTGCAATGCATTTGTCCGTCTTTACATTCGCACTCCATGCACTCCTTTAACTTTACTTGTTCTCCGTGGTCATACAAAACTCCTTTTATATAACATTGTTCTGTAAATAATACAAAAAGAAGTGAAATTTCTTTTTATAAACAGAGTGTCTAGAATATCGGGCTCGGGATCAAATTTTCTTCGTAATTCACGTGATGACGATATTTAAATTTAGAGATATAATATTAAAATTTAGTAGTATGCTACATTGTTGTCTTCATTATAAATTTTCTGTTAATTATGTCAATTTCAAACGTCAAAGTTAACTAATGAAATATTAATTCATATATGAATTAAACTTATAAGTACATGAACATTTGTAACTGTTGCCCAAAATAATGTTTTAAAACGTGAAAATTGAATGTTACTCATTAAAAACTT
The DNA here is from genome assembly GCA_947534325.1 of Agonum fuliginosum. Taxonomy (NCBI): domain Eukaryota; kingdom Metazoa; phylum Arthropoda; class Insecta; order Coleoptera; family Carabidae; genus Agonum; species Agonum fuliginosum. Next base: position 13,417,652 of record OX384038.1, on the reverse strand, counting down.
ATTACAATAATAATTATTTTGTGCTCCTTATAAGATCAACGGACGCACCTCTGAAAATAGAAACACCCACTTTTCAGTCCAGTACTCAAGTCCATGGTAGTATTATGAGCTTTACAAATTTCAATGTCGAAAAGATCAGATAATTTAGTGCATTAATTCGGCTGGTATACGTTATTCAATTGAAAGCAGCTATTAATGAATTAAGCAGTAACTGTTGCCCAAAATAATGTTTTAAAACGTCAAAATTGAATGTTACCCATTAAAAACTTATTACAATAATAATTAATTTGTGCACCTTATAAGATCAATGGACGCACCTCTTGAGGATAGGAGCACCCACTTTTCAGTCTACTACTCAAATCCATGGTAGTATTATGAGCTTTACAAATTTCAATGTCGAAAAGATCAGATAATTTAGTTCATTAATTCGGCTGGTATACGTTATTCAATTAAAAGCAGCTATTAATTAATTAAGCACCGCATTGTCTTCGTCTTGCCCTTTAAACAAACTGGAAAATAATAGGTGTTGTACGTTGGCTGAGGTATGGCGCGATTGCGAAAGATTTCAATTAAGCTGGCTTTGGAAATAAATTAATGCGGAATTAGTGGAAAGTTTTAATTACTCCGTGTGCTTTAAACAAATAAGAATAATTATTGTCGCTTCGTGCAATGCGCGTAGTAGTGCATTTTACTGGTTTTGATTTTTAAATTAATTATGCACAAGTTTAAACTAAATTAGCGAACTATCAGCGTAGTAGATTAAAGGGATAATTATATCATGCAAGTTTGGAATGTCCATGACTATTTAGTAATACGTTATATAATTTAACTACGTACGAAACTTCTATACCTACATGGAAAGTGAGTTAGTCAGAAATGGTTCCTAATTCAGTTACATTTGTTTCTTCAATTAGTCAGGAATCAGCTTCTACAAACAGTTTATAAAAAATAAAAATCCATTTTAGGCTAATTAAAATAGTTAATATTGTTCTACGCCTACCACCGAATTTCGCATTTTCAGTATTCACTGCCTTTTTCAAAAATGTTTAAATACAAACATCAAAAGAAGCGTGTGACAAAGTTATTCGAAAACGCTGCGTATGAACGTGTGGCAATGTATATTATTTTGCATTGTTACGAATTTGTTGCTATGGTACTACGTCATTATTACAAATCAAAAATATCGACGTGTTTTCATCAATAAAGATGTATTGATGGTAGAAATGAAAAAAATACAATTTGAATTTAAATTTAACGACAAAGTAACTGTAAAACTTAAATTTAGACTGTTTCTTTCCATCAATGTAATATGTTAATGAAAACCTGAAGATGGCCATGATAACAGTCGAAACGTATTGACCAAAGCATTTGACTTAAAGCCAAGTTATAAAAAAATCAAAATTTTTATTTCTACTATTAATTCCTTTACGGCTTAACGTTCCTATTATCTATGGGTCAAATTAACCCATTTTTATGTTATTACTAAGTAGATATTTGAAAATTATGGCTTCATATACATGTAGTCGTTAAATGTGCTCGATAGCTAACATGTTTTATATTTCGTATCATTCATTACATTTGTTTATAAATAAAGTTAATGAGTAACATATGTGGTAAATGGGTCAGTTCGACCCATTGTTATTCTTATAAATATAAACATTATAATTGTGTACCTACAGAACCAGTGTCGTTGTTGGGGACTTCTCCTTACTTACTGTATTGCTTTTTGATATATTTAGGGGTTTCTCAATATACTACGTATTACATTATATTCAGTGGGATTCAATTACAAGTGAACTTTGGTGAAATAAACATGGCTCGGCATGGTTTGAGCGATGCTGAACTAGAAGCTTTATTTACTTTTTTTGTGTATCTATAATCGTATTCGGTACATATTGTATTACACTATTTAATTAATTTATAATAATAAAAATTATATACCTACGCAACTATTATAATGACTTCAAAAAGGTAGGTACCTAATAATTTTTGGTCTGGGTCAATATGACTCAACCACCAAATGTGTGACATTTACTTCGGGATAATAGGAAGCACATTAATTTGAAGAATAAAGATGTAGTATGTTAATATACAGTTCCTATATACAAATGAAATTAGTCCAGTCATTCTACCACTAAATATCATAATCGAACGAATAGTTATGAAAATTGGTATATCTATGTATTAAAGGTCGAATTGGTAAAGTAAACGCTGTCAGAATATTTCGGATACGGTGTTTTTTTTTAGTAATAAGAGATTAGAGATATCAACCACACTAGGTACGATCCTTTAGAAAAAGTTCTTTAAAAGTTAGTAGTTTGTGTGTGTTTGCAGATGAAAAGCATCTTCAATATAAGTTTTGAACTGATGTTTGAGCCATCAACAAAAGTATGTAACTACAATGATTAATTTTTGAAACTTTTATACGGCGTAAAAATCTGATCGTTGTATTATAAATTTTGTTGAAACGTTTTTTGCGTTTATCTTGATAGCAAAAATATGAGCCAATTTCCGTTACATAACGAGGGCTCAATACAAACATGTATTTTATGGCTATAAATGGTACAATACTACAATAGCATACTATATTTTCATTTGACTTTTTACTGCATCTCAGTACGGTGAGAGTTAAATTGTCATTCAGCCAGTCATGCAGCCAGAGGTTCAATTCTGGAAACCATGCGAAAGATTTCGTGTACCTACGCACGTAGATATTCAAGCCGTTGATTTTCGTATACGTAATAGTCTAATACACATGATAAGTATTAGTATGCGAATTACGAAAAATACGGAAGCATACGAACCTTCTCGCAACTAAAGAAATAGTGTTGTTTAGTCACATTTTTGTTAGGATTTATTTTGTAAGTTATTGTGACATTTATTTGTATATTAATATCTCTTAAGAAACGAACTCGATGGTTAAAGGCGGTTAAAAACAAACAGATTTAACTAATAATATATGTATTTAAAACAATCTGCTGTGGCCACCATAGTAATTCCCCGACTATAAGTTTTAATAATTTGCTGTCGTAAAGGCTTTAATTTTATGCTTCATTCAGCAAAATTTAAATAAATGTATCTTTTTTCCCGAAATATTTAAGTTGTTATTGACATATTAAGCACGAGGTGAGATTGGCATTTGACATTTAATTTTCGTGAAAAACTGAGTAAAATTAATTATTTCTTTCCATCATTGTCAATTTTTTTCCAATATAACAGTTAAATACAATTGCCTAAGTACAATTTTGTAGCTATGTATAAATATCATTAAGATTGAACATAAATGTTCAAATTGTTTTAAATAAAATTTTACGTATTTAGGTATGTTGTTTAATTTGTGGTCGTAAAAAAGTATAGAATGTGACTCATTAATAAACTCTCTAAATATTTGATACTCGTGACTAAATTGACGTTTATAAAACTTGATGCATAATAATATACAAGTAACCGGTCGCGTAAGTTCAAATGATAACTGATAACCTAAATATCCCATGAAAATTTGGTGAACCTAGGGTAGGTCTCAGAACCGGGACTAGAGATAAGTAAGTTCATACATTTAAAAAGTTTAGTTATTTGTTAACAGGGAATACATTGTAATAATAGTTTAATATGCGTGATAATAAACACAAATTTTATTTCTCGCAACTCAAATACGCTAATTAGGAATTTAATGCAATGGAATCATTTTTATAAGATCCGCTTTTTAAAAAGTCTTTTTTAAATGCGACGTTTTCCGGAGGATACTGAGATAACCCTGATAATGTAATGCGGATGTTAATTTGCAGAACAAACACCGATAATAAAATACACAGATTATACACTTTTATCTAGACATTAAAATAAAATTTTGCACGGGTCGTAGTATATATTTAATGTAAATTAATTTTAATAAATTTCAATGTTTTTACATTTAGGAAGGTAGGTATCTAGTTAATATAAATTTTTATAACAGATTTTAATTGGAAACAGTAACAATATTACATAAGACACACTATTGTATTCTGAATTAATAACACTTTTGTATTATAATTCCATTATTCAACACTACTGTCACTGTCATCCCATAAAAAGTGAGGTTAGATTAATATATTAATGAATCAAAATTTGTAAAGAAATGTGTTATTTTAAAAGCCTTCAGCTCGTGCATAAACTTTCATCCTCTTGAATTATAGCCTATATTATGTGCTCGTTAATAATATATTAATATAGAACAAATTATAAAATTAGCTTGTAAAATTTATTAGTAGTAGTAGTAGGTGGAATAATAAAGTTTTTATTGTACATGTTTAAATAATAATTGTTTTAGTATACGGCAATAATTTGAAGCTTCTTCACCCAAGTTGAGAATAAGGCGTGAATATGATCTAATCGGATCTAACATTATAAAGCTCAATGTTTGTCTGTGTATCTGTTTGTTTGTTTTTATCTAAGTACATCTATAGACAGTTAATAAGATTGTAAGGTATGTTTGAATTCTATCGGACACTTAAAGGTGTGGGTTTAAAAAACATCGCTCTAGCGACCGCAATTTTTGTTTTCCAATGAAATTCGGTATATACCATTAAAATAAAATAAGAAATATAGTTTCAGTAAATAAACAAAATCGGACCATATTTCCATTAGAGGTGGGAGGTTAAACATCTAGATGATTAGTTTGTCCGATCTGCATGTAATTTTGCATGCAGGTCTCTTTTGCCTAGAGCCAAATTGTAAGGTAATTGTAAGGTAAATTGTAATTCGATCGCACATCAGGAGTTGGGGTTATACTAAAGAAAAAATTCAAATGATTTATTTCCGGATATCGCCGAGTACCTACCTCAGCTAGTAATTTATGTTTATGTATGTATAAAGAGGTGAAACATACGAGTAATAGTCGTTTTATCGTAATATCACAACATGGGTACATATTTACGAATTATTTGATTTTCATAAGATTTAAAGCACTACGCAGAGAGCTATACTTTTGTAATTCGATATTTTATCTAGGTATATGAGAAAACTCTTGTAACTGGTAAAGTTAAAATAAAAATGGCGATAATATAATATTTATCTAATACGAGTTTCTAGTTGTTTTCAGAATTTTATGTCATTTATAGTTTAAATTATTCATGAGTTTTGAAATGAGAAATTCGCAGTGGCACAATTTAATTTAATTTTCTTTATTTTTAAAGTTAAAACTACTGTAAAACAAACTGTGGAATAAATAAATTATTCATAATTAGGGACGCATAATTAAAACTAATTAAGTTTAATCTAAAATTCCCTAACTAAAACTTGTATACATTTATAAATTTTTAATGAAATTTCATGAAAACAGTTACGTAACATGCTAAAAAAATTGGCGTAAAAATTTACATTATTAAAATTTTCCACCGCACGGGCGAAAATAAAACACTTTCGAAGATGGCAAAAAGTTCAAAAGTGCTGAAAAGTAGATAGATTTACCTCTAAGTTCGCCAACATCCTTGGCACACGTTTGGCACACGAGAAACGCAAACACGGCAGCAGTTTTGGCGGGAAATCGCACGAGCCGCATGTTGAAGTAAAATCACAACAAATGACAATCGTACACGCTGCGCGTTCACGGCATCAAGCGGTCTGCGCTGAGTACAAAGTCTAGCGACGCACGACGTCACCGGCGTCCCAATCAACACTGGCCGGCCGGCGTCGCGGCGCGCTCTGACGGCAACTTGCGCGCGATCGCGATGCTCAACTCTCAACTTGCTCAAATGTTCAGCATGGCATGCTAGATCGATCATGATGCGATGCTGCAAGTATCTTTCCTTCGTCGTACTTTAGTTGGATTTTTTCAATGGATTTTCGCGCTTTTTCGTGTTTGGAAAGTTTTGTTGCGTGCTGGCGTGCTTCCGGATGAATTAGACGAGTGCGCAAAAACTAGCCTCTGCTATTGATAGAAACTTTGGTTTGAGTTGTTTTTTAATTGAATTGCACAAGAAAATTAATTTTGAAGTTTGTTCAAGTGGATGTGTTACTTTCTTTGCTTTGAAACTTGTGCAATGGCCGATTGAATAACAACTACCGGAGATGTGAGTAAACTACACTTTTCGACAATTAAATAACGACGTAGATTCTGATTTCTTCTTTTTCATACTTTTACATTTTTTAATAAAACGCTTCGGCAAAGTTGATAACGAAATTTCTATTAATAGGTAATATACTACAAAATCTGTCAAAGTAAAATTTTTTAGTGCAACTTTATTTCAAATTCGAATTCACCTAAATTTGACTATGGCCATCGATATAAACATATTGTTTATTTATTATTGGCCTTGGAAATAAATATTATTGTAACGTAGAAATAGAATCATGGTTTAGTTACTTTACGTTACAAGCATTTTATAGCATCATTACGTTAAAAGAATACTTCTCTAGAAAATTTATTGCAACCGCGTGAACATGTGATACATTTTATTTTAACAACTATTTTCTCTCGTTCGTAAATCGTATGTCTAGTATAAAATATGACTGAGATTCAATATGTCTTTATTTGACAATGTATGCAATTTAATTTCGTTTATATAAAATAAGTATTAGTGAGGCTGTTTAGCTGAAAAATCGTTCACTTTGTAATAAAAAGAGGAAATTGGTACATATGTTCCTTTTTATAATAGCAATCATATAAGAGCAAAACCCTATTGAATCGACCCTACGGCGTCTATTATATTAAGCTTTTAATAGGTTTTTTTTTTTACTTTGTCATAGAAAGCTGAAAATTGGTAGCGACATTCATTTTTATAATTGTATTTATATATGAGCAAGATTCCAAATTAATCGAGTCTATGAGGCAATTTTTTTTTATTTCTTCAGAAATTACAGGTCATTAAACAAAAGAAATTTTAAAAAATCTAAAAATTTTCAATTTTCTCTTGACGAAAATCTTAAAATATTGGGTTAATTAAGGCCCTCACAAAATTATTAAATAAACTGTCTCATAGAGAATTATTCGTAAAATTTAATAAAAGACACCAAAAGCTACAATGTTGCAATTTTCTTTCGACGAAATCTTATTTTTTAAAATTAATCTATCTTATAGAGAATTGTTCATAGAATTTAATAAAAGAAACCGTAAGTTAAAATTTGAATTTGAAATCTTGGCTTAACTAAGGCTCTCAAAAAAATTAAAATAATAAAAATATAATAAAGAATTGTTTGCAAAATTTAATAAAAGAAACCGGAAGTCAAAAATTCAATTAGTTTAGAAGTTATAGGTCTCTCGTAGAAAATCTTAAAATTTTTACCTTTAAAAAATATTAAAATAATCCATCTTATAGAGAATTGTTTGCAGAATTTAATAAGATAAACCGGAAATCAAGATTTTTAATTTAATTTAATTCCATGTAAGTAGGTTTATATAATCCTGGTTTAAAGAATACTGCTATATCTATATATCAGTTTGTTAAGTTTTTTTTCTTATTTGTAGTTAGACTACTTGGAAAGTTGACAAGTACTTGATAGATATAAACATCACAGATAGTAGGTAAGTGCAGTTTACTCGTTGAGAATAAAGTCTCGTATGTCAACAAATCGTTCACAATAAAATGTGTAAAAAAATTGTTCCCAAACAAAGATCAATAGAAAAGTTCTTAAAACAAATAAAACAAAATTATTAATAGTCGCACTAAATGTCACCTAGAAGGATAATTCATTATTTGAACAATTAATAAATTTTGAGTATGACTTACATATTGGTTTATGATCATGTTTTGTACAAGTAGCACAACGAAATCAAATTTTAATGACGTTTGATTATTTGTTTTTTAGATGTTGTTTCTATAGTATTTGTCAAAACGGCACTCGGGTCACTTGACTAGCCGTTTTCCTCTTATCTATTTTAGCAAAAATCAAGGTTTTGTGGTACAACCTTATAAAAATTATAGATAATTTTTAGATTTTTAGAGTAATTTGATATTTTTTTCATTATTTACAATAATTTTGTTTAGTTAACTAGGCGATATTGTTTTGAATGATAACATTATTTTACCGTTTTACTTTTATTTATTAATCAACTAGTGTTATTTTTAATGTAAATTGTATTTCATCTGTAATTTTTGTGCATATTAATAATGATTAATTTTAATAGACTAAATGTATAATTAATATTAAGAATTAAGCATTAAGCATGTATGTTTGACTTAGCACTCTGAAGAGGACTTAATTGAAGTAGAAACGTTGGTGTGTTATTGTATTTTAATAAATTGACTGAATTCTCCAAGAACTTCTCTACTTTTATTATGCATTAACTTTATTCAATTTATAATAAATTTTTAATCATAATCATAGTTAATCGATTAATTTTAAAAAATTCAGTCATTAATCGTTAATCGATTAAGAAATTTAAGTTAATCTTTCCTCCTCTTGTCGCTTGTTGCTTATAAAATTTTTGTAGGTACAACGTGGTCGTTCTATTAGCGACCAAACACAAAACTTTAAAAGAAAAATAAACTTAATGTGTTGGAAGTAAAAGTAGACACTAAAAATGCACAATCGTGTAAAAATAATTATAACATGCTGTATTAAAAGTTCGCATTAAAAGCTCTGGAAGCAGTGTTTTTATAAGAATTAATAATGTAGTTATAACAACATATTTATTTTATAATAATAAAATAAGCACAAAACTCTTAAAAGGCGTACTTTCAGTGAAGCGGAATACGGAAATATTAATAAATGATAAGCTTAGCATTATTTAATTTACAGGTAGGACGTAAAGACGTAATGGAAAAACAAATTTAATTTTGAAAGAGCTGGCTAGGTACGATCTTTAATTTTCATTCAGTGTTCCTTTTCACTTTCTCATCAATACATTCCAACTAAATGACAATCAATTCCTAAGCAAACAAAATAGAAAAAGCAGCAGTCAGCATGCAGGATTTAATACAAAATGGAGATGTAAACAAGTGTCGATGTGGTTTATGGTCAGCTGGTTCCCTTTTCCCATTGGCAGTATCGCTATGCCATCTTTCAAAGGCAGGACGGTATAGTAAAGTGCGGATTATATGCATTTGCATATTATTATATACCATTGTTCATATTGCATACTTTTATAATATCAATATTTGTTACACATTTTAAATTTTTTTACATATATTTATTATTATTATAAATGCCTATAATGATAAGTTTTTCTAGTTTAAATACAAAAAATGTTTGTATAATGTATAATAAATTATGTGAATAACCATCTCCTGTATTTATCAGTGTAAGGGCCGGTATTTCAGATACAGTTTAAGCTGTAGCTTACCGTTAAACTCCGTTTAAGAAAAATAAGGTGTATTTCAACATCAGTTTAACAGTTAAACTATGGTTTAAATTAATCCACGGACTGGGTACCGTTTACTGAGATAAACAACGATTATCTTGTAACTGTCAAACAAATTGTCACAAGAATTCACTTTGCTGTAATTTTAATATTATTCAATCTGGTACATTCAAAATGCCTATCTTTACGAATAACGAATATAGACATTAGTGTGTTAACTAATACCGATAGTGAAGCTCTAGGGAACGCTGTTCAAGCCCAATAATTTACATGGAGCATATTTCGAATCTGCATGTGCCTAATAGTAAATGTTGTACCTACAACATTTTCAAGTGTTCAACTCAAGAAAGATCGTGGTTATGTTATATACATACTATGCACAAAAAGTTCAACATTTTCTACAAATAGATATACCTTTCAGACGTCAATAAATTTTATGGATGGGTTCTCGCAAAATACACGAGCAGCAAAAATGTTTATAATTTGTATTGTCAACTGATTATCTAGGCTGGAACTAGAAAACTGGATTTACTAAAGACAGATTAGCATCAGCTGATCAGTTGCTCGAGCATTGCTCGCAAACGTAAGCGCAACAATAGCGAGCAGTTCCAGCACCAGCACTGAGCAGAATATGCGCAATGGGCAACAAACAGGGCAGCACAAAAATGAAGTTAACTGTGAACTTTTTAGTTGTTCGCCTTGAATTTTTTTCATAATTATTGTACCAAAGTAAATTATTGTCTATACATACATACATAAAATCATTTATAATTCAAATCTTAAAATAAACCTAGTTAATACACAATTTTATAATTTATTTTGACAATATACTTTATTTTTATCAAAATGTCAAATGCCAGTTTATGTCAAAAAATAATCAAATTTAATACAAACATTTCAAAAAACATAGGAATACACGTCTACGAAGACAGCTATTATTTGGCGGCGCAGTACCAACTTAAACAAGACTGCAGTTTAATAAATCTAGAGTTAAATTTTTATTGAAATACGCGTATATATTTAAACGTCGCTTAAAATTTAATCTTTAGTTACGTAAACTTTGGATTAAGACAAAACTGAAATACCGGCCCTAAGTAATTTTAATGTATTTTTATGTATTATGTTTCTATCTTTTGTCTCATCGGTATACCTGAAGATGAGTGTTAAACACTCGAAACCGGCAGTAATTTTCAACAAATAAAAAAAATTAATGAACATTGTAGACAAGACTACTGGATTTTAATCCTTTCTTTTCCTAATTTCCTTTTCTTCTATTCCATTCTTTTCCCCGCTACTACAGCTGCCAGAAAACAGCTCATAGCTCGTACTTTGCCGCATCCTAGCAATACAATGTCAATTTGAAGTTTAAAAATACTGCACAGTGTTTTCGTTGCGAGTAAACTGTTTATTATTGACTTCAAGATAATGTTTTATAAACATTTAATAGAGAAAGAACAGATCTTTTTAAAATTTAAAAATACGATATGATATAATCGTTAAAGTTTGCATAAATTGTAAATTTTTATGAATTTTTCGCATGTCATATAGTTAAAATTTTTAATTAAAATTTTAAAAAGCTACAACTGTTAATTGATCCTATTATATAATACTTGTTGAAATAAAATTTTATCATTCTTGTACTAGCCCCAAAACACTCGCTTCGTTAGTACATTTTATGCTGGATTTTAGGATGTAGACGGGCCTCTTAAAATCAGACTCTGGTCAAAAGAGATCTGTAATGCAAAATTTCATGACTTGATCTTGAAATTTAATCCGCACCCCCCTAATAGTCCAAACGAATTCAGATAATTTATGACCAGATTAAAAAGAAAAACTCTTATTTCGTTACGAAAAAACTAAAATTGCGTCCTCCACCCCCACTCCTAATGGTCCGATCTAAGTCAAATATACCTTAAATATGACTGTTCAAAAGAAATCTGCATGCAAAATTTCAAGAGCATGGAACAAACGGTGTAGATATGAATAAAAACTGACAGACAGGCAAACAGCTTTTTATAATAGATTTAATTTTTCTTATTTCATTATAATATTTTAAAATTATTGTAAGAATTTTTGTGTGTTCCCTTGCAAACTATTACAAATTTCTCTCAGCACGGTTTTGCTCAAAGGGCACACCGCGCAAATTGGGCTCTGGGCACAAACTCTGTCGCTGTCGAGTGATTTATAAACAGCTCTGGTCCGAGTGTCCGGATATCGCAGTGAACGAGTCCGAGTGGAGTGGCAGTGGCCGCTCGACCGGTCGAGTGCACTACATCAGGACGAGGACGTGGAGCTACTTTGGCTACTGCTAAGCCTATATCTAAAGGATCCAGTTGCAAATGGAGGTATGGGAACATGAAAAGGTTTATTATAATGATTAATCGATGGGGTTCCTCGATTTTGAAGAGGAGCATATATTGAGAGAGATTGTAATAATTGGAGAATAAGTAAAAATGATCCAAAAGATTTCATATAAAATGGAGTTTACCCTAAATTAAATAATTACCTATACATCGTTTGCTTCCATATATTATAGATATATTATAGGATCGTCACGTACCAAATCAACCATTAAATTTCTAGACATCTTCAAGATAAATTAAAATAAAATTATTATGAAAAAAGAAAATGATAAATTGACGATAATATTCGCAGGATATATTATTAAAATTAATTGCTCCTTTTTATTCCGATAATAAGAAAGTTAAAGATTGTGTTAAAAAATACAATACACTCTTTGTTTGGAAGCGCCTAAAGGATTTCCACAGGGATGGGCACATGTAAACTTTCATTGTCTACGTCTACGTGTCTACAATACGTAGACTATAAATTTATAAGCAGACAAGGTAGATTATGTCGACAACGTAGACAATATACATACATGTTAGGTTATGTTTATGTTCGACTGAAGATGTTTTTCTTGTCTACATTATCGACATGGATAACCTTTATACATATGTCTACGTATACGTCTACTACACGTAAACAATTGCATTGCCTACTTGACATAGTCTACACGTCCATCCTTGGTTTTCCATTCCGAATATCCTAGTTTTGCCTGTTGAAAAACTCAGTACGAGTAGAGTAACTGGCTAAGACTACACTTGAAAATTAGTTTTACGTAGTGTGCACCAAAGATAAATGATTTTAGTACGAGTATTGTTGCATAAGAGAAATTATGTGTAGTATGAAAATAACTCAAAAGTAATTTTTCAAATATCACAAATCTAGATAAAAATGTATTGTAGTCGTTATACACGAAAGTTGATCTAAATAGTTTGCTTACTGATGCCAACTTTTCCAAAGCTAGAAAACTATAGTGTTATACAGTTATAATAATATTTAAGTATCATAATGTTAAAAATAACCTCTAAATTTATAAAAAACGTCACTAAGAATTATTCGAATTTTCTGGCTTTTATAAAATTTTTCTACTGAAATCTGAATCAGTGAAATATTTAATAACAAAGTTTGTTCGTAACTGAACATTCCTAAAACTGCTTGCTGATAAATTCCAGTTCAATTAATTTATTATTCGTTCTTGTTTGCCGTTTCAACTAATAAATCTCTAAATCTACAAAACGCAAACCCTTTTTTTGATCCAATTAACCTTATTTTGGTTGAATTTCAATTCATTTTTGTACAATTTAGTTACGATATTAAGTATAAGTATAGAATATATAGGTAGATATATAAGACGCATATAATTTTTAATTAAGCATTTATTATTTCTTAATAGCGTTTAATGTAGTTCGTACTGTTGTGTTCTAGTAAAACTGCACGGGAATTTGTAATTTACTTCATAACAAATTTTCTTTCTCCGAGATAAAATAAACATGCACTAACAGTTTGCATGTATTACAATATTATACAAAATATGAATCTGAAGAGAAATTCTCTATGCACTACTATAATTTCCATAATTTATGCTAATAATTTATTATTCATACATGTACACAATTCCATGTAACAATACAGGATAGTTTATGAAAAATATATTCATTATAGTCCCATTTGCTGGAAACTATTCAGTGTTCAACAGTGTTACATTTACACAGGATTTGAACACAACACAAGCAACCAGTGTCACTGTTTGTTTGCAGTGTTGTCTTTTGTTTTAGAGTTATATGACAATTGCAGTGCATCGCAGCGTTGTAGATAGTGGTGATGTGACCAGGGCCGGACCCACAGATTTTAAATCATGAAACTGGAGCAAACGTTTAAATAATCAGGAGTACCTAATCCTAGAATTATATTCATAATAAAGATGGAATGTCAGATAACAAATTAGATATTCTAATACAAACCCGCTTATTTAATTTTGCTACAATATTTTTTATACCAAACTTACTTCTCAATTTTATTACTTGCTAAATATTTTATTTCTTTATGTCATTAAGGGCCGGTTTCTGAAAATATATTTAAGGCTCTAGACTTGTTGCCTCGCAATATTGCTGCAATAGAATCAGAATTCACGAGAGCAGAACGGTGTAATGTTTAGTTGCTTACACTGGGCTTAAATTATTTTAAATTTCATTCGGCGTTTGAGAATGCGCTCTAATCAAGTATCTACTTTTTTTACTAATTAAAAAAAATTTGTTTGAAAACTGATTTTTTTTTATTAAAAAAATAAAGATTCATGATTTAAAAAAAAATGTTTTCTTACATAATATGTATCCTTAAACATATAGTTTTATTTTAAAAAATTTGCGCTTGTCACAAGTTATTATAAGTTTTTGTAGACCGGGTCTATGAGCTCTGAGGCCCAGATTATGTGAATGTCAATAATTTTTGGATCTGCATCTATACATATTTTCTAATCAATTTTTTCCAATACCTTTTTCCAATGGCATATTTTTCGCGAGTTCTTTTTTCCAATATCCATTTATTCCAATTTTACCTAACCTAACCTAAATTAAATAATAATTTTATTGGAAAAAATGTCCCATTGGAAAAATTCATTTTTGCAAAAAAATATCATTGGAAGAAACGAACTGCAAAAACACATTGGAAAAAATGGATTGGAAAAGTGTCTTCCTACCGCATCCTAGGTTTAATAAAGCATTTCTAAAAAATTGTATGTCGAATTGAAGGTTAAATTTTTGCAAATTTTGTGAATATGATACAAAATACAATTTATATTAGACCAGGACGCCTCGATTGGTATGATATTTTTTCTTAAAAGTATATTTACCTACTTATTATAATTTATTTTCCTAAATAAGACAAATAAGGTATTAAGTATTTAAAAAATATATTTGTTGATATTGTTATTTTTGGAGTTATTTCAATTTAATTCAAGTTATTGTAACAAAAAATGTAGAGTATCCAGAAATTTGAAAATAAAATTTAAAATAAAAGAAGCATTTCAAACGTGGAAGATCCGATCCAAACGAAATAGTCTTCTACTTGTAGTTTAAGTACTTTCCAAAATAACTATGTACATAGAACATAGGTACCTAATACAACCCTGTTTGCGAGTGAAATGGATGAATAAGTTTATTACGCAATCTAAACAACAAATGCCCTGCTTTATTCGACTGCTGCAAAATCTCATCATTTTGGTCTTATACTCTGATTGTGTTTTGTTTTAGTTTTACTCTGCTTCTATCTTCATGTTATAAATGAAGTTTTTTACTGTCTCTTACCCATAAAAATAATAGTTCTAAAAGCCGGAAATGTTCATAACTTCGTTTTATTTAAGGACTTTAGCTTGATTTGTGTTTTCAGTTTCCAGGAGTGGGGGATGAAATATGAAACAATTACATTTAGCAATATTTTCACGGAAATAGAATTCTGTAATTTCTTATTTCACGGATGAATAATAATTTCAAGATAATTGTCATAAACTTTAATCCCTGTGGATTAAAGTGCAAAATTGTTACCCTTTGCCACACCCGAAGACCACTACTTAATAAACACGTAAATATTATAAAATGATTAGTACCTAGTAATAAATGTTTATTAAATAGCCCTCTGGGTAACATACTACAAAAATTCTTACAATATTCAACAAGAACATGAAATTAAAGAGAAAATAACAAAATTATTGAGACTACTAAAATAACATAGGTACTTTTTAATTTTCTTTTGAAGGAGGACACTGCACCAGAATTTTTTTATATCCTCGGGTAGATTATTAAAGATCAAGACTTTATTAAACACAGAATTTGAAGTTGCAACTCTGTTTGTTTTTGGTACATAAAATTCGTTCTTATGAATAATATTAAAATTATGGATGTCGCTGCACAATGCACATACGATATTAAATTTATTTAAATATACAGGTAGCATAATATTGTTATCATATTGACATGTGGATCTTATACTTAGGTTTAACTTTTAAATAGTAAATCATTAGTAATTTAATTGTTAACTATACTTTAAAATTTAGTGTATTATTTATTATCTTCTTGTGTTATCATAATAAATTTAAATAAACTACAAGTATATTTTATGGTGGAATTTAGTAATGCATTGGGTTTAGGATAATAGATGAGCCTGTCACAACTGCGAGTCGTCATTTAATTACGATTAAATTTATTTACAAAATTTATAAATGTTTCAAATAATTTCTAAAGTTTTGTCACGAAAATAAGCCGGATAAGAGTAAAACTCGTGGCACGTAGCTGCAACCTTTCGCCGTAGAAGCATATTTTCGAAGAAGTTCATTTAAATCCAGCCATAAATTAAAATTAGAGTCATGAATGTTGACAGATAGTAGATTAATACGCTTGAAATTACATTGCGGACTAATTAAACACGAAATTTGAATATCAGGTCAAGTAAAAACAGCCATGAGGAGATAATTACCCAGAATAGAAACGTATAGGGCAAATAAATGCAACTTGCTCTTCATTGACCCAAAATTACAACTTGAAATCGGTGCTAGTGAAGAATCAATAACGTAAATGATGATCCATTTGCACAAAGTCAATTCTGAATATCTGGGAATCATATCATATCATAACTAATCATACCGACAAAGATTCAGACCAGTGGCGTAGCTAGTGCTTGGTGGGGTTTTTACCGAAAATTGCATGTTGCAAAACACAACTACCCCCACCAACCATGGATGGTGGTTTTAAAGACGAAGAAATTATCGATACTATTTTACCGTTTCATTTTTACTTCCTTGTACGGAGTAATAAGGAACTACTTATTGTAATCGCGAAAAATTTCGGTTCTCAGATTTTTACGGAAATATCCGTTTTGACCTTTTCTGAATCCATTATGACTAGTTTCGTCGTGACGTCTGTACGTACGGACGGACGTATGTGTGTCGCATAACTCAAATACAGTTAGACGTAGAAAGTTGAAATTTTGTATTTAGGACTGTTATAGCATCTAGTTGTGCACCTCCTATTTTTTGTTTCAATCTATAAACCGGAAGTAGTAATTTTTACAAATATTTCGATAAATATTTAATTTAAGACAATTTTTTTTATTTTAAATGAAATATTATGTGATTATTACCTACAATCGGTATTTTATAAATATTTTTGTATCTGGTATCATTTAAGAATAATTAAAGTATATATATATATATAAATTTTTTTTTATGAGAATTATAATTTTACTCGTTCTATGATAAAAATTACATCGTAATATAAACTTACCTTGTTTAGTTGCACCTTGTACGTTTATGATATTCTTTTGCAATATTTAACAAAATCACAAGTTCACAAGTAAACCTATAAGCACAAACTACTCGAACGAACACTCATCGAACTTAAACGAATGATCATTTCACATATACTCCATAATTGTTACTACCTGCACTAAAGGACGAATGAGAACGTACTTGATTTTCTTAGAACTATGGCTTTCTTTGAACTATTTTTCGTAATCCCTTAAAATTTACCTTTTGACACTCGACCTAAGACCACCATATATATATATATATATATATATATATATATATATATATATATATATATATATATATATATATATATATTTATTTATAATTTAGTATTTCGGTATCTTGTAGTCCATGATCGATTAACATTTGTTACTACGTAAAATTTAAATGATTATGACATGACAGTGACAATAGTAAAATATGCATTATATCTTCTTCTGCAGTTTAAATAAAATGACTAAAATATATTTGTGAGTATAATAGCAGTAGTAAGTACTAGTATAATAAGTTAAAAGAATTTTTTATATTATTCTACATTTTAGTTATTAAGAAAAGTATGAACACACAAGGCGTACAAGGAAGTCATGTGGTGTCCACGTCAGATTTTTTATTTTATATTTTAAAAAAATCTTGATTAGAAATTAGGATCTATTTCCGCTAAAGAATCTAATCATAGGAAAAGTTAAAACAAAAGTCAGGTTTAAAAATCTTAAATAATCCAAAAAGTCACTAGAAATATTTTATTAAATTTTAATTTTAGCGTCTTAAGCAATCTAAACTGTAATTCACGTTATTTTCTTATAATGAAGAACGAATTTCAAATAAAATTTATCTTGTAGAATAATTTCAAAATTACATTTTTACAAAAACATGACCGCTTGATATGATGGATCTAAAACTGACGATGCTTCATGTAATCCAAGCTCGTACCCACGTCAAAAATTTAGAGTAGGCAGCTCGAATTTTGGAGTGATTTAAATTTTTGCCCGGATGAGAATGCATATTTATAGGAAAAGAAAATGCATCACAGGGGATTTTTTTATTCATTTAAAAATAAAAATTTCATTGATACGGTGGATATAGCGGTTCTTATACGCCCCAGATTCACACGGTATTCAGAAAGATTCAAATTTAAACTGAACTGAAAAAAATTGAAATATAAAGTCTGCTATAATTGTTTTAGGTTGACTTGCTGTACAGTCAGCAGTCACATAAATAATACTTTCTTTTAGTGTCTAAAATATCAGGCATTTTACTTTTGAACATGTTGGTTACAACAACAAAGTTGATCAAAGTTGCTATCACAATATCCTATGTAAAAGCTTAAAAAGAAGAACACATACATTTTCGTATGTACGAGTATGTGTCCCAATATCTACTTCAATACAAAATAAGCAAGTCTATTTTTTATACAACCATTTCAGTGGTGATGTAAAAGTTCTATGTTTTAGCAAAAATAAGTGGGTTCAACGTTCAAATAAGTTAAGTGTGTTTTGTATAATTACAATATAATTAGTAACATATATGAACCGTATAATGTATACCATATCACATGCTACATGTCAATTTTGTTCTAATTTTAAATATTGCAATGTATTTGTCCTTTATCTAGTTATTTACACATTTAGGTACAATATTTAAATATGAAACGTGTACACGAATATATCAATAAATTATTTATGTAAATTAAATAAAATATATTTTATCAAACATAATGAATTTATTTAGCTTCAAGAGCGTAGAAAGTACTAAACAATATTAAAATAATGTATTTAGTTAAATAATTATTCCCGCAAAAAATAGAGTTATGTAATTATATGCAACCTTATGTACAAGGTAGTAAATTAGGTTAACTACAAACTTGAAGAAATCTTATGAATGCAGAGGGTAATAAATGCGCCGCAGACAATTTTTTTTTCATTCAAGGTCAAATGTCTTATAGTTAAATGTTACACTTTTTTAAGGAATGTGAAGTTTAATGTTTTTTTCCTATTTCATGCGCAAAATTTTTTCTTCAGCCCATTCAAAGTAAAATTGGTATCTCAAATTTGAACTTTCGTTTATGACAAATTACATGTTTTACTCTAGTTTAGGTTTTTAGTAGTTATATTATAAATGTAATGTAATTAACCAGATAATAGTGGCACTTCTCTCGCTCTGTGTTAAAAATTATACACATTTAAATAAAAATTCAAGTCAATTCAATATTATTAAATTAATAATTTAGTTTTTTTATAATTACTTACCTATTTTAATTACTATTATCTAGTATTACATACAACTGTAATATTTGTATATATTTTAAAGTTTATATGCAAATAACTACGTCAAAAAATACTATTACCTACTATATCTGAATTAGTAATTACAATTAGTAATATTTTAGTTTGCTTTTCGGCTCTAAGCAGAATGGAATAGGTAACTATATTTTGACATTTTTATACCCGACCGGACATACAATTGGATATTGCATTATGGAGTTACATTTTTTTAATTTAGTGTCATTTACTAGTCACTTTAATCCCTACTTAATTCAAACTAATTAGTACTTTTATTTAATAACGACTGAACAAATAAATTTGAAAGAATAAAAAAATACTTATAAAATTTCCATTACTAACTTTTATGAGAAACGAGTATACCACTCACAATCAATTCTGAATAAAGGAAATTATAACCGTCTCCATCTCTCCATTAGCAATATTTATTTGAGTTCTCCGTCTGGTTTTTATGCGCGGCACGAGAGGCGCTGCTATCCGCCCTTCCGGTGTAACTGTATCCATTGTAAGCACATGATCGGGATATATCCGGTGTCGATGCCGATTCCCGCGTGCGAAACGGAATACTACATTATTAATTCGTTCTTTCGATACAAAAGATTTAGATTCGAATTCTTATTTATTGCTTCCAAGTGGAAATTTTGGTTTAAATAATGCAGTCCTGGTAGAGAGGATTTAGATGAGAATGAAAAATTGTGAGGGGTCTGAAATTTAGAAGAATTGTTTTGATTCGAAGCGGGATTCATAAATATATAAAGTTTTAACAGTACCTAAATTGTTTTAAAATTGCATAATATACAACAAAGGATGATAATGTTTGATAATAATTTTTTTCTACGAAAGTGTGAATTCACATGTTTTCTGATTATATAAATTGATGATGAAAGTAGGCTTTTGAAACATTGAGTGTAGAAAAAATTTTCGCACTCATTCTGTGCACTGAATACAATAAATTTTTCCAAAAGCATATTTTTCATAACTAAACATTATTTGTATTAGTAACCTCTGTAATAAGTAAGTATTTGAATAGACGATTTGCTCTGAATTTAAGCGGCCCGTCTAGGTTTTTCTGAATTCCTAGAACACTCTCAATTTTATATATTTTTCTATTCCACTCTTTTCCCCGCTACTACAGTTGCCAGAAATTAGCCCGAAACTAGTACTTTGCCGCATCCTAGCAATGCAATGTCAATTTGAAGTTGAAAAATACTGTAAAAGTGTTTTCGTTGCGAGTAAACTGTCAGATTATTATTGACTTCAGTATTATGTTTTTATAAACATTTAATAGAGAAAGAATGGATCTATAGATATGCCTTTTTAAAATTTTAAAAATAAATTTCTATCATGAGTTATAACCGTGTAAAGTTTGCATAAATTGAATTTTTTTTTTAAATTTCTGGAATTTTTATAATCATGTACAATTTTTAATCAAAATTTTAAAAAGGCACATCTGTAGATCCATTCTTTCTCTATTAAATCCTTGGTAAAATATTATTTATTCTTGTACTGGCCACAAAACACCCGCTACGTTAGTACATTTTATGCTGGATTTTAGGAGGTAGACGGGCCTCTTAAGACAAATAATTTTGGTTTCTGGAAGGTCAAAGCTGTCAGAAGATTTTTGACATCAGATTCACAATTGCCATAAAATGTCCTGCGGAGGTGCGGAGTATAAATAAATAAATTTCACTATCACTACCTACCTATTATTACATGAAAACCTACTATTTTTATTATAACAAATTACGTACCTACAAAATAGACTGGCAAAGTCGCGACCCAGACGCTTGTTTGGAAACATTTCATTTATCTACGTTGGTTGCATATGCATTGCCTACACAATACGCTTGATATTGCTTGATACAGTTGTCAAAGAGCCAAAGTAAAATTTGTTTAGAAACATTTATGCGAGTTGCATATGCGTTGCCTACACGACGGCGATACGTGACGTTACACTTTTCCAGTCTATTACAAAAACGAACTGTCAGTTTTCAATAATTTAAATGAATACTTTACACTTTCGTAGAAAATAGTAAGTAACACACTTGCGAAAAGGGACATTGATAAACTAGTCTGATAAGAGAACTCGCTAACGATCGTGCTTCAACTTTCAATGAAGCACACTTGTATTACAATAATAATATATTATTTTCGTCGTATCCACGGAAACTAATTTCTATTAATTTTACGACAAGAAGCATCACCCATCAATTTGACATAAGTGAGCCAAATACAGCACTCTTCGCTAAATTAAATATATTTCTCTAAAAATATCTAACAATCAAAGACAAACGCATATTTCCATCTATAAATAAAAGAGATAAAATATGTTTCCATGGTTAGAAAAGCTTCATTAGTTTAAAAAGAGTGCTGGATTTAGCCCAGTGAAATAAAATAAAATTATCTGTATAGTATTTTGTGGACTGAAACTTTTCTCGAAAATTATTATAAAGGTAATTTTATATCAGACTTAAAAAATCTGACGTGGACACCACATGACTTCCTTGTACGCCTTGTTTGTTCATACTTTACGTAAAACTAAAATGTAGAATAATATAAAAAATTATTTTAACTTATTATTTATTTATTTTACTCACAAATATATTTTAGTCATTTTATTTAAACTGCAGAAGAAGATATAAAGCATATTTTACTATTGTCACTGTCATGTCATAAACATTTAAATTTTACGTAGTAACAAATGTTAATCGATCATGGACTACAAGATACCGAAATACTAAATTATAAATATATACTTTAATTATTCTTAAATGATACCAGATACAAAAATATTTATAAAATACCGATTGTAGGTAATAATCCCATAATCTTTCATTTAAAATTTAAAAATTTGTATTAAATTAAATATTTATCGAATTTTTTTTTAAATTTACTACTTCCGGTTTGTAGATTGAAACCAAAAATAGGAGGTGCACAACTAGATGCTATAACAGTCCTAAATACAAAATTTCAACTTTCTACGTCTAACCGAATTTGAGTTATGCGACATACATACGTACGCCCGTACGTACGTACAGACGTCACGACGAAACTAGTCATAATGGATTCAGAAAAGGTTAAAACGGATATTTCCATCAAAATCTGAAAACCGAAATTTTTCGGGATTACAATACTTCCTTATTACTCCGTACAAGGAAGTAAAAACATATTTTATTATCCTTAATAATTAATAAAACCAATTTTACCTGCCTGTTTTCGCTGTTATTTTTAATATTATTAGCTAGTGTGTCACAAAATTACTTAACTAAATGATAAAAATTAAAAAATGTAATTGTTAAAGCTAAAACTAGATCAAAAGTTTGTTTAGTGTCTATATTTGTTTAAAAAATCACTCTACAGTGCATTTCATATATGTCGAGTGATGAGAGATGAGATTTCCGCCATGACATCTTGATGTGACATTTTCAGATTTTCTTTTGGGAATATGATATCCAGAAAGAAATAAGAGATGAGGTACGGAAAAGTCGGTAGACAACTTTAAATTTATTTATCAAGAAAGCGCAATATGATAAATCCGTTATATCTCGTTTCATAAAGAAAAATATTCAATGAAATACATTTTATTAATGTGCTCAGTGCTCATATAAATAACAAAATAGGAACAACAATAATTGTTTAAACGTTAATCTAAAGATATTATGTTGATTGTTGTTGAAAATATTTTATTTACATTGAACAATCATTATTAAAACAAAGAGTGTAGCAAATAATTACATACCTACAGGTTGTCTGTATATATTGAATTGAATATTTGCTATACAAATCAAATAACAAAACCTACAAGAGTTGATTTTATACGCTTCATAGTGATTATGAATTTTTAAAATGTTATCCGTATGTATGAAATTTTCATGAGCATATAATGGTATTTGAATTATTTCCGCTTTAATGTGATATTGGTTTCAACTGTCAGACGTCAGAATTATCGTGTATTTTCATTCCAAAGAACATTGACAAATGGACTGAACGCAGAGCAATTCATTTGCATATTAGATTCTATAACCTTTTATCATAAGAATCAAATTGCTCTACATTTTTCATTATAAGACAGGAACATTAATTTTTATGAGATGAGAGAATAAGAAGAGTAACCTTTCAAGCAGCAAAATCAATATTTTCTAAGAATAAAATAGAAAAGGATTTTATAGTTACAGTCAGACTTTTCGTGTAATGAGACATTCTTTACTTATTAAACGAAATATATTTTAATTAACGTTGCTGACATTTCTCTAAATTGAAAAAAGTACAATAGTTACATTCCAAAGCAGAGCACTGAGAATGGAAAAATAATGAATCATATTCTTAGAAAAACTCTTTCTGTCTTAAAAATGTTATCAATTTATAATAATTTGGGCACCATTTCTTTCCATTTGACACAGCACAATGTGGAAGGATTATCTAATCGCATTAATATTTTCCAAACTTTTCTTATTAAAATATTATTGTTTTTTGAACTATTGTAACAATAGAAGAGAGACAACTAAGATAATGGGGAAGGAGAAGAAAGGACAACGAGAAAAGTATACGAAGCAAGATCAATGAAAACAAAACAAAGAGGAAGACCAAGAAAAGAGAGGATTCAAATGGATTGAAGCAAGTCAGCTATGTAAAGAAAAAAATTGAAAGAGGCATGAAAGAAGACCCCAGAAGAAGCAGAATTCCGAACAGAATAAAGAAGAAAAGTATCGATCTACCCTGCCTTATACCTGAAAAGGTAAACGGCTTTAGGGTTAAGTAAGTAAGTCAGATTGTAAAATAGATGAGTAGGGCTAAAAGTAGATTTTGTTTTACCGGTAGGTATGCTGTTTTTTTAAGATGATAATTTTTTTCCTAGTTTTCTCAAAAAATATGGAAATTAGAAAATTTGTACATTACTAAGAAATATTTACCTACCCCCTTAGTTTTAGTAGTACCTAAAATAAAATAAAATATCTTTACATATTTTACATAAAAAGGAGAACAACCTATGGCAAAAACAAAAGTGAAGTTTGTATTTCAATTGAACTGTTGCAGTTATGAGTTGAACATCTCTCGTAAATACCTATACATGAAGGAACACATAAATAGCATGATTCATGATTCAGTTGTGAAAATAACGATAATTACTTTCTATTTCCATTATTCAAGAATCTCGGGAATAATTCGTATATTTCCCAAGGAAATAAATTATAGATAAATAAATAAGCCGATGACAGCGGTTCCTAATTTAGTTAGCGAATCCTATATTCAAGTATTTATTGTGACACGTTCAATTAAGCTGTATGTAAATTCAAAAGTACTGCATAATTTAGCATAAAATACGTATTTAATGTATTAGTGATTCAGTGTGCTTGCGTTAGTTTAAATTAGTTACTACTATATATTCAAATTTAGCCTAAATACCAGTGGAGGGGATTATCCAAAATTTCCATGATTGTAAGGTAGTAAATGTTGCGTTGAAGCGACTAAAGCCGTGGAATTTAATTCAAATCTGTTTTGCGGTTTTGTCGGAAACGACTCGAAAACTCCACAGTATCATTTTTATTTGCACTTCGCACTGCCAAAGCCAATCAATGATTTCAAATATCCATGTATTTAAATATTGTACATATTCCGCACGAATTAAATATTTAGTTAACTTTGTATCCGTTGAATTCAAATAAATTTATTAAATGAATATTAAATATTATGCAAACCACTATTTCAATTTGCAAACATATACTTAATGATAAAATATTTAATGAAAAATGATTAATTAATTAATATGAAAACTTATAATTTTAAAGTGTGAAGGAGGTTGGTGACCATATATTAAAATGATGATGAGAGGCTGAAATTAATGTAGTGCCTTTATTACACTATTGAAATTCTAAAATAACTTTTTAAAATTATCGTCTATCCGGTTTTTGAGTAATTTAATGTTGAAATTACGCTCCTTTTACATGGACTCTTAGGGCAATTCACTAAATTTTTGTTTTGCGTGCTTTTAAACGATGTGACAAAATGATGAAAAATTTATAGAACTTATATTAATATTTCCTATAAACCTATAAAAATAAGATTTTGTGTAGGTACTTTTTTTAAACCATTTGCAAGTTATTTAAAAAAATATAAGCATGCCAAGCATTTTTTGATTAGTGGATTAGTAATTATTGTAAAAATATATCGTCGCAGCTATACGACTTGCAATGATATCATCCAACGCGCATTGAACGAATTTTGTTTTATATGATCAAAAATATTTTTATTTTCATATACGCCCCCAAGGCTAATAGTCCAGTCAGGAGAGTCAAAATTTGATTGAAACCCAAGACTAATACATAACCAAGTGTAATTTGGCATGTGAGTAATTAAGAACATACAGAAAAAAAAAATTCGCTCCACCTCGGTATGGTCCGCTTTCCACAAAAATTTTCAGTTGAAACTCAAAATTTTCTTGTAACGCATTTTCCTCGAAAACTATCAAAGATTTTGAAAAACTGTTTTGACAGGATAAAAGCTGAGGAAATTTGCTATCAAAATGGTCTTTGAAAATTTTTCATAAGTTTTTATCTTTACAAAATGATGTTCTTTAACGAAGTTATACCACATTCATTCTGTAGCGGCGAATATATTACGTCATTCGCAATGTAGCGCCTACTATACAGAAAATTTTCAAGTCATTCGATTATTAAACGGCTGGTGCCTACACGGTGCTACTTATGATAAATTTTCAAAGACCATTTTAATAGCAAATTTCCTCAGCTTTCATCCTGTCAAAACCGTTTTCCAAAATCTTTGATAGTTTTCGAGGAAAATGCCTTAAAAGAAAATTTTGAGTTTCAACTGAAAATTTTTGTGGGAAGCGGAGCATTCCAAGGTGGAGCGAATTTTTGTTTTGTTTCTGTATGTTCTTAACTACTCGCATGCCAAATTTCACTTGGTTATGTATTATTCAGTCAAAACCTCTCCTGACTGGATTATAATGTCTGGGTACGTCACTGTAGGAGTATCCAACCTCCTTAAACTTTATTATTGCATTTATGGTTATTCAAAGCGAATGTAAATATTTAAAAACATAATTAGAATATAATATTTTACGGTGGCTAATCAAAGAGTAAACAAGATAATTAATTTATTCTTCTTACCTTAAAATGTGAATTTCAAAGAAGCAGCAATGGTTTCAATATGTCACAACAAAAATCACACAATTTTACCAAAACCGAGGAAGAGGCTATATTACTACCTATTTATACAAGCGTTAGAATAAAACTGATTATCAGGTTTTGTTCAATAGATTCATAATCTTGCAAGAAATTGTCGGTACGCTAGATTTAACTTGAATTTGAGTGAGTGTTTTTGTAACAAGTTTTGACTGATGAAGGGAAGAATAAATTATGAAATAAGTGTTTGCATAGAGCATAGGCGGACTTGTGTAAATCTTGTGGGTGTTTTAGTAAGACAATAATAAAATATCAAACAAATAATCATTTTAACCGATATAAAAACTACACAAAACTACTTTTTGTCTTTATAGATATTCAGCAGTTGGGTGCATTAATTTTCATTGTTTCTGCCTTTATGTAGATTCATTACAAATTTCTTCAATATATTTTTTACTGTACCTATATACAGTGCTAGCCATACCAAACATTTCATAAATGTTCAGTCAGCACACCAATCAATGAATTTAATACGATTGCGTATGTTGAAAAATTTGTTTGAAACACTTATGTTTTGAGATCTGAGATAGGAACATTTTGATACTAAAGTATTATTAAAAACATTTTGTTCGAAGTTGTGATTTTTTTACTTAAAATTAATAAAAGTTTGCATGTGTCGATTGGTCTAGTGAGACACAGTTATGATTTTGATACATTTTTAGAAACTGTTAACTTCAATGACGTCTACTTTCAATATGCATCATCCAAAATTCATATTTTAATATAGCGTAGTCATAAGCATTGTTAAGTTATTTGTTAACGTAAATTTTTTAAAATGTTTATATTTTGTTTATAATAATCAAATAAGTGAATATGTAATATCTTGGTTATTGGTAATCTTAAAAGT
Organism: Agonum fuliginosum; assembly: GCA_947534325.1. Taxonomy (NCBI): domain Eukaryota; kingdom Metazoa; phylum Arthropoda; class Insecta; order Coleoptera; family Carabidae; genus Agonum; species Agonum fuliginosum. The sequence goes on along the minus strand of OX384038.1, from coordinate 13,390,402 downwards.
TTCAAATTCAAGTTAACGATGCCTTATATAATTAAAAAAGAATTGTTCATTATTTTAATTTTAAATTTATTATATGAATTTTAATAATTTTTTTCTGCAAAAGTGATACCGCGAGGATCCATAATATTTCAGGAAAAATTTACATTAAAAAATGACTTAAAAAGCTTATAACAACACTATACCAACATATGAATTTTCCGGAAGAAGGCTTTTATGTAGCCGAAACATCGAGTAATTAAAATGTTTTACGAAATCGTAAAGATTAATTAACTTTCGCTCCGTAAAATCACATGAAAAAATGTAACTTGGTTCCGATTTTTTTAATCAATCAGAACGCTGCTTGTTAATTCGAGCGCTGACGATTACGATTATTGCCGAATTGTCCACAATAACCATTTGTTTCTGTGTTACAAAATGTGATAAATTTCCTATGATTGTGCTCGAAAATTAATATTTTACATTCGTTATATAAAATCCTTTTTACATCCAAGATACATAAATATAACTATTGTTACTACCTTATGCATCATACTGTCACGAATAAAGAATAAATTATAACGAAATAGTAATTTAAAAAATAACAATATCAACAAAATTATATTAAATTATAGTAGGTAACCATTTGTATTATGTTGCAAATTTATGTATAAATTTCATACGCTTGTCATGAAAACCAACGAAAAAACAGTAAATTATTAAATTATAACGAAATAACTAATTTAAAAAATAACAATAAATATCTACAAAACTCTCGGCGCCCATGTATCTGGTATACAATTTAAACTCAGTAGTCGGCTATTAGTATGGAATAAATGAAGTAGAACATTGCAAACACGTTTTACATGTTTCAGTAAACATTTTCAGTAGGTACAATATTTGCTACATAATTCGCATGAAACGTACATCAAAACCTGCGTTACAAGTATACCAACATCCAACACGAACAAGGTACAAGGCTGTCCAACTTCAGGAGAGAATTTACCAACTGTTTAGTTCCATAACAAACTTTATAATAACTCTAAACGTACCGTACAGCTTATTAATTTAAACTAATCCAACCTGAATTGGACATAATACAAACTCAACGTTTGGGTAAAAACGCAACAGGGACTGCAAATGTGCAAATACTGTGGCCAACATGATGCCAATGTGCTAATGTCAGTCAGACCAGGCGAGATTATGAAGCCCAGTTTAATTTCGAATTTAAATACAAATGTTCTGCTAACGTTCGGTAAACATGACAGGGTGTTTGGTTCTTTTATCTAGTCAAATAGATCTAATGAACCTAATCCTAAATGAACTCGGTTAATGAAATTCGATTTTCGATAAAAAATTTGATTATGTGCAAGTGCAGGGAAGTATCAATGTAGAACGGTTAATTAGCAGTCTATTAAATACAAGGACAGTCTATTTATACCCTATAAATAATTTATAAAAGCATTCTACTACCTAATCTATATAAAGTATCAATTTCATAAGATTGCAGTTATATAAGGACATATTAATAGTTATTCATGTAACAAGTACGCAAAATAGATTTAAATCTTTAAAATAAATAGTTTATTTTTAAAATAATAATAATAAATTATATTCAGGCACAAGCAGCGCAGCACGGGACGTATACTATAATGTAACCAAGTAGGTATTTAAAAATGGTTTAGGTCCATTCCAACAGAAGCTCTGTCGCGCAGTTTGAAATTGAACATTTAAAAAATAATAAAATGATTTAATATTGATGTAAAATAATAAGTTTTGTTAAAATAGTATATTATGTATCAAGTTTTATAAACGTCATTTTAGCCACGAGTTTTTTAGGAACGAGCGCAGCGAGTGTATAAAAAACGAGTATCTAGAGAGTTTATAAACGAGTCACATACTATACTTTTTCTACGACCACAAATTACACAGCATAAATTCATAAATATGAAATATTTCATTTATAATATTTTTAGGTTAAATCATAATGATATTATACGTAGCTACAAAATTCTTCTTAGGCAAGTGTATTTCACTGTTATCTGGTTAAAATTTGACAATTATTGAAATAAATCATTAATTACCATTAGTTTTTCACAAAAATTAAATGTCAAATATAGGAGCCAACTTCACCCCATGCTTAATATGTGAGTTGCTATGTTCAGCCCGTGACTAAAAAGGACCAAAGCCACGGCTTGTCGAGGTGTGTTTAAAATGTTATTTAGCGCCATGGAAACCAGTTCGTTATATGATGTTTTAATAACAGGAGTAGAAAAAAGTTATTTATATTACAAGTGGGATAAGAGCATTATTACAGTAGTCGAATGTGAAGAATTGCGTGTAATCACATGAGTGCTGTAATATGCTTTAGCCCACATGGGATATACAAAATTTCATCCACGACTGCTCAAAATTAATAAAAATTGATATTTTTGTTTAAACGTCAAATTTAAAAAATTATATATTTTGACAATTGATTGACGTCAGTTTCTATAATAATTTTGTTTTCAAATCAAAGCAACATGGTAGGTACAAACAATTTTTTCGAAAGCAGGACAACCTGTCAGTTTTATGTACAAACAAGTTCTTAATTTGTAAGTTTCTACGTTATATTTATTCATTGTTCGTTTATAAATTATTATTATTACCGGCCTATTTTCACCACTGATTACATGTCACTCATGGTCACGATCCAAAGAGTAATGCCGTAATGCCAATATTTCGTTAGGTTTTTAGTTAAATAGGTTTATTTTATAAAACGTAAAAATCAAGTAAATACAGATTATAAAATGGTGTTTACTGTTTATTTATTATTCCCTATTAACTAGCACACTTCATAGGTTAGGTACTGCTTACTGCTCTTAGCTCTTACAATCACAACACCAATAAGCGCTCACCTTCCCCACCATAAATGTTAATCACACCGCATAGAAAGATGACAGAAAAGAGACAATTCCAGGTGGAACGGGCCGAGTACGTTTAATGCATATCATATTGCGACACGTTGCAGAGCCGGCATGTCCAGCAAATTAATCTGTTCGCCCTAATATGCTCCGGGCTGGCATCGTGCATTATTAACACCTCGAGTCCTCCTGTGTGAACCTGGCTGCTGCGGTTGCGCAGGATGTAATATTCAGCTGCGCAGAATGACGTTGAGGTTAGGTTTAAGATTTTTTGTTATTGGTGGTTTTATTTTTATTTTTATTGCGGAGAGGAGATTTATCTCGCTGTTGTTTTCATATTTATAATGCTGAAGTAAATAAACAGATTTGAAAATACCTATTTGATTTCGGGTTTCCAATCTGCAATGGAATTTGCAGGTAGCAGATTAAAGTGATTTATTTTTGACATTTTAACTAACTGGCGCTTATAATTTATTCTTATGTCAACCTACCTATTATAATTATTATAACCGAATTATAACGATGGCATAGATTTTTTATTTAATTGTAATTATAGCCTCAGACTTGCATAAATCTATCGTCTTCTTTATCCCAGGTTAAAAGTATATGTATTTAATTTAAATATTAAAACTATTTTATCTACTTTATATATTTTTTAAATTTTAACATACACTGCTTGTATTTTTAAATTGTATATTTTAAAAAATATATGTGAATTTTTTTTGTTAAATACAAAGGTATCCAATGAAATTCTTCCATTTCTGATCACGTGTGGGAATTTCACCAAAACTGACAGCAATCCATTGGACATTTAGTCCAGTCAGGAGAGGTTTTGACTGAAGACTAATACATAACCAAATGAAATTTGGCATGTGAGTAGTTAAGAACATACAGAAACAAAAAAAAAATTCGCTCCACCTCGGTATGCTCCGCTTCCCACAAAAATTTTCAGTTGAAACTCAACATTTTCTTGTAACGCATTTTCCTCGAAAACTATCAAAGATTTTGGAAAACTGTTTTGACAGGATGAAAGCTGAGGAAATTTGCTACCAAAATGGTCTTTGAAAATTTTTCATAAGTAGCACCGTGTAGGCTTCAGCCGTTTAATATTCGAATGACTTGAGAATTTTCTGTATAGTAGGCGCTACATTGCGAATGACGTAATAAATTCGCTGCTACAGAATAAATGTGGTATAACTTCGTTAAAGAACATCATTTTGTAAAGATAAAAATTGCATTTTATTCGTCGAGGCTTCCACTTTCAATTGCACTAATAACATTTGAATTTACGACCCCGTTTATACCGAGAAACTTGCTTTTTAAAGAATCATAACTCAGTATTAGAAGACGTTCAAAGAATTCTCAATATTTTCAATATCTATGAATGAAATTGTAAACTGGTAGAGGATTATCTTCATCAAACCATCCCCAATCACATGCAACTATTTGGAGGGTTGTGTGTTGTACGTCCGAAAAAAAAACTGGTTTTCGCTATCTCATAGATTTCTTTATTTATTGCGGGCACGAGCATTTTTGAAAATAGGCCACTTTTTGGCCCCGTAAATTGATTTTTAATGAGCTTATCGTTAAGTACAAATCCTAATCAACAAGATTCTGTAATTTGTTTCATCAATTGTACTACTACGTACATGTAACAGATGTTTTCCTAAAAAAAGATCATAACCTATAAATAAAGAATGTAGCGAAAACCAGTTTTTTTTTCGGACGTACAACACACAACGCTCCAAATAGTTGCATGTGATTGGGGATGATTTGGTGAATATAATCCTCTACGAGTTTACAATTTCATTCATAGATATTGAAAATATTGAGAATTCTTTGAACGTCTGCTAATACTGAGTTATGATTCTTTAAAAAGCAAGTTTCTCGGTATAAACGGGGTCGGAAATTCAAATGTTATTAGTGCAATTGAAAGTGGAAGCCTCGACGAATAAAATGCAATTTTTATCTTTACAAAATTATGTTCTTTAACGAAGTTATACCATATTCATTCTGTAGCGGCGAATGTTTTACGTCATTCTCAATGTAGCGCCTACTATACAGAAAATTCTCAAGTCATTCGAATATTAAACGGCTGAAGCCTACACGGTGCTACTTATGAAAAATTTTCAAAGACCATTTTGATAGCAAATTTCCTCAGCTTTCATCCTGTCAAAACAGTTTTCCAAAATCTTTGATAGTTTTCGAGGAAAATGCGTTACAAGAAAATGTTGAGTTTCAACTGAAAATTTTTGTGGGAAGCGGAGCATACCGAGGTGGAGCGAATTTTTTTTTTGTTTCTGTATGTTCTTAACTACTCACATGCCAAATTTCATTTGGTTATGTATTAGTCTTGGGTTTCAGTTAATTTTTGACTCTCCTGACTGGACTAATTATCACTTATGTCAAATTGACAAAATGACATATGACAGAATTATTTGCAGTTATGTAATTTAATAGTATTGCTTTAAAATGACTTTCATGTTTTCAATACATAATTAAATTACAACTGCGAAAATTTTTCTAGCCGAATAACCCTCGTCCATTGATAAAGAATTTATAATTTTTTATTTATTTATTTATTTCACAACTACCTCAAGCCAGTTACTTTTAGGGTAACAGCCCACAAAATTTTTTCGTAATTATCAATGGCCTTGGGTTATTACAGTTGATAATGTAATGTTATTAATATAAGAATTATTATTAAATTGATTTCTCGAAAAGTTGATAATGTAGGTACCTGGTAGATTATATAATGTTAGTTTGAATAACAGCAAAAGATTGCATAATAAACTATAATATTTTTAGAAACACTTGAATTTTGATAAATTAATAAATATTTATGTTCTCATGGGGTATTCCTCAGATGATGAAATATAATGTAAATAAAAAAGTAAATTTCCATTTGTAGAAGATACCATTTCTAAATTTAGTGCCCGGTCATTTACCTCAGCATAATACAGTTAATTAATATCAATAAAAAATATAATTATCCGAATAAAATAAGCCTAGTAATTGCTTTTATTTAATAGCTAATAATTTGAATATTATATTAAGTTATTATAACAAAAAATTATAGTTTATTAAACTTTAATAGTTTATTTTTAGAAAAACTTGCCTACTTAAAGTATTTATTACTTACAAATTTTTCTTAATTAAATTAGTATACACGTTATTAAGAAAATTATTCCCCGGAAGTTGGCAGATTAAGGTAGGTATAAACTCTGTTGAAGTAAATTTGATCTAATTAAATTAAAACTTACAAACTGGCCTAATATTCTAATAGTTTTAGTTTCTATGGAGACTTTGAACTTTTTTTTAAAACATTTATCTTCAAAAGTTCAAGATGTTAATTTCCTCAACCAATTACGAATTACATTAGTCATCACAATAGGAAAAATACTGTTACTATAATAACATGTGAATAGCCTTAAATTTTATAGAAAACGTCATACAAAAACCTCTTATAAAAAAGTTCGGTATCGGGTATCGGGTATCAGATCATTGTTGTTCAAGTGTTGATATTCTCGATCTAGAAATCTATAAAAAATTAATTGCTTAATATTAATATTGTGATAAGGTCTCATATAAATATTCTGGTAGCCAGGCAGGTTGTTTAGTCTGGTGTTTTCTGTTGTTCAAAATGTTTAAAGTGTTTCTTGTTTTAGGATTTTTGTGTGTGGCGTGGGGTCAGTACCTATAATTTTATGTTATTTCTACGTTCTTAATAAACAGTAGCAGTGTTTGCAATTCTTCAAAAGAGTTTACCTACTTTTTATATAATGTTAAAAAATATATAAAAAATATACAAATTGTGTACTATACATTTTAGTGAAATATTTTGTATTGTACAAGTTGGAACGAACGCGTTTCGCTGCTGTATTTCTACCTGCACTTCTGCATAAATTAGTAGCTTAGTTTCCAACTGTTGCAAGTAAACAAATAAATAACTCAGAGATGTTTTGCAAATATTTGCTTGTTATATTTTTAAAACTTTGATAGGTAGGTACTTGCAACTTATGCTGAGAATGGGATAGCAGTTTCTGTGTTTTTTTCAATTTTTTTGTACCTAATTTTAAAATTATTTAAAAAACATTTTGATGGTATTATTAAGCAATATAGGTATCTGTTAGTAGTTAGATAAATCAATTAAAATTTGGAAAACATATTGGTATATGTACGAGGTACTTATTACTTATGTGAATAAAAAATAAAAATAATCAACATGATGTATTAGCATTTATTTTACTGGATATTATATTCATTTCCCACGACCATAATACGAAACAAACAGTTTCTATATAGTTACCTAGTTACGAATATAAACAAAATCAATTATCCGTTCAACCTATTCGATATGTTATCGAACAGGTCAAATCGGCACAGTTTCAATTTTTGTTTCACCTTTAAGTGGGCATGTGTTGTCTTTCTGACATTTGATAATTTTTTCCTGTCATTAAGTATTTCGTGAAAACTTGCACTATTCCATTAAAATGGACAAATACGAAATTAAAAGTGATTTATTCACATAAATTTAAGTAGTACTTTTGCTGTATCTGGATAATTTAAAAATTTAAATAGAATTTCTTGTTATTGAACATGATGTATTCCACGATGTGTTTCTTCGTAAAATTAAAATTATGACAGTAACAGTTGACATTAAAATATATTCATGAATAAACTGTTTAATATTTATGGTCGTAGGAAAAATAGGGTACATGACTCGGTGAAAAGTGTCTATGAATGCTCGTGAGATTGCCGAACTCGGCTAGCCTCGTGCGTCAACATTCTCACTCACAATATCATTCACTTTCTGTGCTCATTTTGAAATATACCTATACTATATTCGTACACTTGTCATTTTAGTAGGTAACTTTGAAATTTTGTATATTGTTATTGATTTTCTAAATTGTAACACACGACACACAAGCAATCTATTTAATGAGTCAAATATAAAATTTTATTATCAAATGAGAATCATTGATAAGCAATATTATCATAAGGAACCATAACTTAGAATGGTTACCATGTAACCCACTGTAATCTTATTCAAAACTTCAGCGATTAAGACTCTCTTTCTTGGTCAAATAAAACATTATGATTAGTAAAATTGATGCAATAGGTAGTAAGTCTTATATGCAGTGCTTTTAGTTAGATACTGATTATAATTAGATAACAATAATTTTAAAAGTTATCAGTTTATATCAAATCATATGATAGTGTAGATATTGATTATAATGGATTTTTTGAATTTTTATTATGTTAGAAAAAAACGTAATTTATTGGAACTAAAATTGTTTTTGTTATGAATATCCTAGAAAGTAATTTTTTAGTAATAAATAATATATAGAATGCTTTTAAACTTTTACCTCAAAGGGCAAACCACTTAAGATTACTATTATCTTCTAAAATAAAATATAGGTACCTATATAGTAATATAAATACTAGTATTCGTATTGTTTGTATTACTAAAATCAGTTGAAATGATTAATGGTGCTTTTAGTAAAAGTGGTCCCAACACAATAGTTATTTATGTATCAAGGACATCATGATGATGTTTTATGCTCATCCTAGCAACGGACAGGAAATATTATATTAATTTCAGAAGAAAAAAATTGTTATGTGTCAATATTACCATGGCAATTTCTTAATGCCGTAGGACATAATGTAGTATATAACGTACTTCGTATCCATGACACAAATAAACAATTACATACTAGGAAGATATAAAATAAAACTTTATATTATTAAGTTAATTCCTTTTGGGTACTGTTCTAAATTAAGTCAGAAGTTTTTTAGCAGCTATCGAGTTGAGAATGCAAATTAAATTAAATCCCTTTTAATATTTTAATTTACCTACTAACTCACATCGCAGGTGACGAATACCACCCTCGGGACCACTACCACCCCCGCGACCACTACCACCCCCGAGACCACTACCACCCCCAGCGAGAGCACATCCGCCTCCAGCGCGACCACTACCACCCCCGTACCGTCGTAACCACTCCTCATACCCGGGATCATTATCATCCCCATTACCCCGTTCAAAAACCCATTTCCCGTGATCACTATCACCCACATAACTCGTACAAACCTCTACCTGTGGATCAGAAGATCGTAGGAGGTGAGCAAACAACAATTGAAGATCTGTCCTACCAGACGTCACTGAGGTTCATCACTACGCATACGTGCGGAGCGGCTATCATTGATGAGAGGACCGCGATTACTGCTGCGCATTGCGTTTACGGGTAAGAAGAATATTATTATCATACCTAAATATCTGTCTTGAGTGTGATAGCTTCATACACTGTGAGTCATTATAGTCTATTTATAAAGAAAAGGTATAACCAAAATTCACATGACGCATTTAAATTTCTACAGATATATTTATACATTTTTATTTTTAATCATTTTCCATACTGTAATTCACAAGTTATTAATTAGATTATTCAATAATCACGTCACAAGCATCGAAATCATCCTAGAAATTTATGTTTCTCATACCGGCATGAAAAGTTACTTTTTCTAGGCTGTTTTGTGTGCGTAAAATGGCTCATTTTTTAACTAGGTATGCGCATATGCGTGTACAATGTAGAAGTGTGAGAGAATAGGCGTGCGGAAAAAATTACTTTGCGCACGCATTTCCGCATAGTTAAAAAATTGCCTCGCACAATTGGCTACTTTGCGCACTAGATGCCTAGATACACAATATACTTCTAGTTTAAAAGCAAACCGTAGTATAAAATACAGACATAGTTGTTTTCCGAGTACGCAAAATTTAGCACCAGTGCGGGAAATTAATTTTTTTTTGTTTAATTTAATTATTGTGTCTTGTAAACAAGCGCCATGATGATTAAAAATTAAAGACAAACTATGCAAAGCCGCCCAAGTTAAAAACTTAATAAAATTGAATGTTTTAAAATTCCGTTTTCGAATTTCGAACGTTAGACAATATAACGTAACTTAGTAACTTGTAATTTCAAATTACCAAAATATTAAATAAAAAAATTTATAGTACCTATATTCAAACTTATGAAATATAAACTATGCAATGCTTAATAATTTTTATGTCAATGGCAATCTTCTACTTACCAACATAATTTTGTCATATTTTTAAGTGGAAACTTTGAATTACGTACCTACGTTACAGAATGACAAAATGTAGAGTCGTAGTAGGAGATCTTATTGCCCGATATATTCAATTTTATTCCAAAAAACGTTTTCTACTAAGGACGGTACACGGTTTCCTTATCTGCATTATTCAAATTAGTTTCAATTGGATCCAATCTTCCAATCCGACAGAACTATTCAATAGTTCCTTGTTCCTTTTCAAAAATTCCGGAAAATCATAATAAATTAATAATGCGATTTATAATATTTTTGTTTTAAATTTTATTTATTATACTATTACATCATACATACTAAAATTCTTTTTTTTATTTAAGGGATCGCAAAATGAAACTTGTGTACAAAATTTAAATAATTTTGCACAGTAAATTTTAACCTTTATATTTAAAATAAGAATAAAATCGCCCTATTAGATTTATAATTTACTTTTAGAGCGTACTTTCATAGTAGTGATTGTTATAGTTAACGATAAAAGATTTCCTAGCTATTTAATCATTTAATGCGAATGTCCTAGCTATCTGTAAAATGATGAAAAGCATTAAAATAGCGCAATATTTGGCTACGTGATCTTCAAATTTTAATATAATTATTATAAAATTAATTACATTATAAAATTAGATGTCGCCAAATAAAAAATTTTTATTCTAAAAATACCTGTCGGGTTTTCCATTAAAATACCGTGACCCAAATAATAAATAATTGCAAAAATAATACTGTTTCGCAAAAAGTAATCTAGTTATTAAATTAACTTAAGCTAATTATAATAACTTTATTACGTCACATAAATGTCGACTGGTATAAAGCTAATTATATCAATGAAATATGAGATACAAAATCAATTTTCAGCAAAATTTTCCGCGGTAATAACTGAATTTTAAATGGAACAATACATATTTCGTGTAAATTTGAAGTAACATGAAAAAATGGAGGGTCATTTAGGAAATTTTTTTTACCGTCCAAATTCATATATTTTATTTTGCTTGAAAAGCAAACGCCACAACTGTTTTATAGTTTTAGGTTTACAACCAATTCCACGTATCTGAATAGCTTTTAAGTAATATACGTGTTCATACTCATAGTATGTATGTACTTACATGTTGAGAGATTCCCGTCAGCTATAGGTTATAGTTTTATAGCTTATGAAATGAAGCAAGCGATCACAGTTCTCAGTTGCCATTGAAATGCAACTAGAGTTGTATTTGTAAGAGGCGAATTTTGTTAAAGACGAAAAAAAAGTTCTGCCCTAATAAATGACTTTTGATTGGGAAAATAACTTGAATATAGTTTATTGCAAGTAGCAGTTGCCTGAACTAAATACAATACACAATGACAGACAAATATTATGATGCTAGAAAATATCAGAAGTCATAAGTAATTTATTGAGGTTGGAAATATGAATAAATCCTATTTATTTGGATGACTGGCTTTATTTTACAACATAGTAATAATTTTTGCGACGTTTCGACCATGATCCTGGCCATTTTCAAGCAGAAGTTAACATGTTGATAAATTAAAAAGTTAGTTGAGTTACATTACCTATATGAAATTTTACTTAAAACTAAAATTTATTTGGAGTGTGTACACACCCCAAGAGTCCAACAGTGACTAATAAAATAAAATAAAGCCAGTCATTCAAATAAATAGGATCTATTCATACTTCCAACCTCAGTATTCCAATTTCGGCCTAATAAACAATTGAAAAATAAATAATTTATGTTATGTGTATTAGTTCGGGAGCAAAATGTAAAAATAGGTACCCCGTGGCAAAGTTAATGAAGGGAAGGTACCAGTGGTACCAATTTATCAGTAAAAATAAGTAGTTTGATAATTTCCATGGTGATACTCTCACAGGTGTTGCGTATGGCTGTGCTGTCGTTATTCAAGATGACCGCCCTTGCACTATAAACAGGTTGCCTTATCTCGGTTCCTATATAACCAAATTTAATTTTTTTTACCTTGTTGGAATTTTGGACTTAAAGTTTATATTTAAGATCTTGAGCCAAAAACTAACTTCAAGTTAGTTAATCTGCTTTATTTAACCAGTGGTAGCAACTTTATAAACATAACTTTCTTTATTTGTATTAAAATACTATCTTTTGTGTGGTAGGTATCAAATTAAAGCTCTGGAGAAAAGAATTCTAGTACAAAAATAAAAATATCATTTAAACGATCGTTAATTTTTTATAAATTATTCAAATTATACCGAGTTTGATGTCAATTTAAAGCTCTCGGGGAGATATAAGATTAGTAAAAATGTAAAAAATGACATTTATGAGATTTTCAATTGTTTCTCAAAAAAAATAATTGATTTTTTTCAAGTGTGTTATCAAATTAAAGTTCTTTGGGAAAAATATCTAGTCGAAGAATCAAAAACAACATTTAAACGATGATCAGTTGTTCTTTCACATAAGTTATTCAAATTATGCCGAAGTTCGGGAAAAAGATAAATTTATTTAAATTTTGCTGAATAAAGCATAAAATTAAAGCCTTTGCGAAAGCAAAGTTATTAAAACTTATAGTCGGAAGTAGCAGATTTTTTTATTTATATATCACACATAACTTAACTATAGTGTTTCTAACTAGTATTAATAAAGCATATGTAAAGTGTACTAGTCAAATGAAAAATTAAAATGTCAAGCTTAAAACAAATTAATACTTGGTTTGGTATTTTAAAAGCTTATTGGCTTGAAATTTCAAAAGCTTGGCTCTTGGCTTGAAAATCAAGCTATCAAGGAACAAAAAAGCTATGCCCGTGATTCTCTGATAAAAATTGAAGCGATTTTATTCATAAATTATTTTATTTATCCAACACCTTTTAATAAAAGCATCATAACCATGGTGATTTTAAACAAGTTAAGTAAAAGATTGCCCACTAGTGGTTTTGATAAAAATTATACCCACTTTTTGGTAAATTGTTACTTTGCTTGTTGGAAGTCACCATAGTAACAATGTTTTAGGTTGAAATTGAAAATTAATATTTTTTAAATATTTAAGCAGTTCAACGTGGGCAAAAATAAACTACCCACTCGAAAAAATTATCTCACTCAGCCTTCCGCCTAGTGAGTTAAGATTTCCTTACCTTGCCCATTTGTAAAGTAAATATCTATTATCTGTATGTTTACGAATTTAATCTCTTAAACTTTGTGCACATCCTTACAATTGATCCTTAGTAAGTATTAAATAACAAAACTAAGAAAATTTCTTATTACATAGTAAACTTGGTTAATCCTACATATGAACTTGCATAAAGTACCCAGCACGCTCCGTGAATGTTGACAATATTACGACCTTACTACTGTTTTATTTCAGCAGAAGACGTTCGAGCAGTTTCACGCTGATGTCGGGCACCACGTACATAAACGATAACACACACCCCGGGAAATTGTCCTTCGTGGACAGGGTTATAATCCACGAGGGCTACAACACGACTTCGCAGGATAATGATATTGCTATCCTTAAGGTAAGAGCTAAGAGGATGGGATTCACTAATACTAACGAAGATTGTTTTCATAAGGGAATATTATGAAATCTCTATGGTTATGACTGTATTTTGAACACATTGTTCTATTTGTGTGTTTAATATACTTGAAAATTGTTTTTGTTTAGATAAAATTGTCGTGAAATTGAATTTTAAGATAAAGTGCCGATTTTATCTTACTCAAATGAAACGATAAAATCGTGATTGCAGTTCTATAGATAAGATTCGTGGCTTGATAACAAACTCATTATTTATTTTACATAAGTACAAAAATTTAAAATATCTAATGCGCAAAAACTAGTTAACTTTAAATAAATAGAATAGTTTTAAAATAATTATTTATTTTTAACCTAGTGACGAGTTAATCGAAGTTCTTATTTGGAACTTGACTGTTAGGTAATATCTATAAATAGTTATAATCAGCGAGCGTATTTTTACTTCCCCGATCTATGTAATAGAGGGAAGTATTGTAATCGTGATTTTTTGACAGTTCGAGATTTTGGTGAATCTTCACGTTTTAGACCCTACTGAACCCAAAAAACATAATTTTAAAAAAAGTCGGTCTGTCGGTCTGTCGGTCTGTTAGTCTGTTAGTCTGTTAGTCTGTTAGTCTGTTAGTCTGTTAGTCTGTTAGTCTGTCTGGATGTTGCATAACTTAAAAACGCGTTGGAATTTTGGACTGAAATTTTATATTTAAGATCTTGACCCAAATTCTGACTTCAAGTTCGTTAATGAGCTTTTTTCAATCAGTGGTACCAACTTTATAAACATAACTTTTTTTATTTTTATCAAAATACTATCGTGTGTGGTATCAAATTAAAGCTCTCGAGAAAAGAATTTTAGTAGCAAAACAAAAATAACATATAAACGATCGTCAATTTTAAAAAAAAATAAATTATTCAAATTATACCGAGTTTGGTGTCAATTTAAAGCGCTCGGGGAGATAAGTTTAGTAAAAATGTAAAAAATTATATTTATGTGATTTTCAATTGTTTCTCAAAAAATTATTCAATTTTTACCTCTCGCCTCATATTCTATAAGAGAGGTATTGTAATGGGTCAAAATTTTCGAGTATGAGTTTTTGGTGGATAAGCACGTTTTAGGATCTCTAGAATACGAATTTAATATTTTCACGATGATGTCTGTGTGTGTGTGTGTGCGTATGGACGTATGTGATGATTTTTCGTCCACGATAACTGAAAAAGTATCAAACCTTTAATAACCAAATTTCATATTTAAGGTTTTAATAAGTATCTTAAGAACGGATAACATTTTGGTAGAAATCCGCAAACCGGAAGTAGTACTTTTTGAAACTTGATAAAGTTTTCCTTAAATATATTGGTACATTATTTATTTATGACAATTTTTGCAATTAAAAATAAAAGAAAATATAATTATCTATGGGTACAGATAATTAGAAATACAATTTGCTGAATCTGGTAGTATTTAACAATAAAATAAAGTACAATTAATATTATATTTTTTTGAAATTCCAGTATCTTGTTGTCCATGATATGAAATTTGTTTCTACATAAAATTTGAATGATTATGACAGTGACAGTACAGTTGACATCTTTTGCTTGCATCTTGGTTTACATTATCGTTTACATATTACTTACATAAATATGAAACTATTAAAATGTAAGTAAAACTATTTATTAGATTAGTAGAATAAGCAGAGTTAGGCGAGAGGTCGTGTGGTGGCCACAGCAGATTTTTTTTATTCAACCAGTGGTACCAATTTTATAAACATAACTTTTTTTTTATTTTTATTAAAATACTATCGTGTGTGGTATCAAATTAAAGCTTTCGGGAAAATAATTCTAGTAGAAAAATAAAAATAACATTTAACCGATCGTCAATTTTTTTTTTATAAATTATTCGAATTATACCAAGTTTGGTGTCAATTTAAAGCGCTCGGAGAGACAACTTTAGTAAAAATGACATTTATGTGATTTTCAATTGTTTCTCAAAAAATTATTCAATTTTTTTTATTCAACCAGTGGTACCAACTTTATAAACATAACTTATTTTATTTTTATTAAAATACAATCGTACAAAAATAAAAATAACATTTAACCGATCTTCAATTTTTATATTATACATCCTTCAATTTGGTTTGGTGTCAATTTAAAGCTCTAGGGGAGATAATCTTAGTAAAAATGTAAAAAATGACATTTATGCGATATTCAATTTTTTCTCAAACAATTATTCAAATTTCTTCAAGTGTATTATCAAAAGTTCTCTAAAGAAAAAATTTAGTCGGAGAATTAATAACAACATTTAAAACGATGGTCAGTTGTTCTTATCTCCCGCATTATATTCTATAAGGGGAGGTATTGTGAAGAGTTAAAATTTTCGAGTGTGAGTTTTTACTTTTTAGTTTTTAGTGAATAAGTACGTTTTACAATCCATAGAATACGAATAGGTAAAGTATTTTCGAGATGATGCCTGTGCGCGGTTGTGTGTGTTATTACAATATTTTGTGGACGATAACTCAAATAATACCAAACATTTAACAACCAAATTTTATATTTAAGGTTTTAATACAAATCTTAAGAATCCAGTTATTTTTTGTAGTAATCCGCAAACCGGACGTAGTACTTTGCTTAAATATTTCGATAAATAATTAATTTATCACAAAATTTTCTATTTTAAATGATGGATTATATTTTTGTCATCTACAAATCGTATTTAACATTTTTATCTGTACATGATACCTACTATTTAGAAAATAAATTATTGTTAATAATTCAGAGTATGAAACATAAAATTAAAGGCGTTACGAAAGTAAGTTATTAAAACTTATAGTCGGGGAAGTACTGTGCTGGCCACAGCAGATTTTTAAAAACAGCATTAACTTCTTTAATTAAAAATACCTAGATTTTTACTTCCCCGATCTATGTAATAGAGGGAAGTATTGTAATCGTGATTTTTTGACAGTTCGAGATTTTGGTGAATCTTCACGTTTCAGACCCTACTGAACCCAAAAAACATAATTTTAAAAAAAGTCGGTCTGTCGGTCTGTCGGTCTGTCGGTCTGTTAGTCTGTTAGTCTGTTAGTCTGTTAGTCTGTCTGGATGTTGGATAACTTAAAAACGCGTAGGAATTTTGGACTGAAATTTTATATTTAAAATCTTGAGCCAAAATCTGACTTCAAGTTCGTTAATGAGCTTTATTCAACCAGTGGTACCAACTTTATAAACAAAACTTTTTTATTTTTATCAAAATACTATCGTGTATGGTATCAAATTAAAGGTCTTGGGAAAATAATTCTAGTAGAAAAACAAAAATAACATTTAAATGATCGTCAATTGTTTTTTTTTTATAAATTATTCAAATTATACCGAGTTTGGTGTCAATTTGAATCGCTCAGGGAGATAAGTTTTTTTAAAATGTAAAAAATGACATTAATACGATTTTCAATTGTTTCTCAAAAAATTACTCAAATTTTTTTATTCAACCAGTGGTACCAACTTTATAAACATATCTTATTTTATTTTTATTAAAATACTATCGTGTGTGGTATCAAATTAAAGCTTTAACTGATCGTCAATTTTTTTATCATACATTATTCAAATTATACCGAGTTTGGTGTCAATTTAAAGCTCTCGGGGAGATAAGTTTAGTAAAAATGTAAAAAATGACATTTATGCGATAATCAATTATTGTTTCTCAAAAAATTATTCAAATTTGTTCAAGTGTATTATCAAATTAAAGTTTTCTGGAAAAAAATATTAGTCGAAGAATCAATAACAACATTTAAACAATGGTCAGTTGTTTTTACTTTCCGCATTATATTCTATAAGGCTATAAGGTATTGTGACGGGTTAAAATTTTCGAGTGTGAGTTTTTAGTGAATAAGTATCAGATTTTTTATGGTATTTAAATTCTGCCGAAGTTGGTATCAACTTAAATAGTTTGGGGAAAAATGATAAATTTATTTAAATTTTGCAGAATAAAGCATAAAATTAACGGCGTTACGAAAGTAAGTTATTAAAACTTATAATCGGGGAAGTACTGTGGTGGACACAGCAGATTTTTAAATACACCTTGAAAATAAATTTTGCATAGCTTGCTTGGTACTCAATAGTTAAGGGTCTAAAGAAACTAGTTTTAACAGAACATTACCGTAGGTACGTATATAAGAAAATTTGCGCAATTCAGAAGTCTTTCGCTTGCGTAAAGAGAAAAGCACATTATTGTTCAATTTGGATTTACGTTTTCAATTTAATTTTTAATGATACAGCCTGATTTTTATGTATACAAGTATGAACATTAACCCTTAACTGAACTGGTATGGTGCTTTTGACAAAACGTGACTGATATAGTGGGGTCACTCAGGACTTGTGCTTTCATTCTTGTAATAATATAAAATTTGACAATTTTATATTATATTCAATTACCTATATTTTAATAAGACTAAAATAAAATATTGTAAAAATTTATTTGTTTATAAAGTTTATCCAACACCTCTTAATAAGATCATAATATCTATTAGAATTTTAAAAAAGCAAAGTAAAATATTGTCCAGTAGTAGTTTTGTTCAAAATTATACCCACTTGTGGGCAAATTGTTACTATGCTTGTTGAATGTCACCGTAGTAACGATGCTTTAAGTTGGAATTTAATATTTTTTAAATATTTAAACAGTCACTAATAGTCCAGTAACTTTGTCATGGTTATAATGGGCCTAAGTTGCATCAAGTGGTGGTAGTAGGTTTCTATTTTTTTTCTTGTATAGGATGTGACTGAGATACAAAATCCAAGTTTTCGACCTCGGCAACCCTCCGGAACACTTTTGAATATCTCAAAAACTGCTAAATTTTTGCACTTTTTTCGGTTTCTTACCATTTTGACTATGAAGGAGCACGATTTCGACAAAAACCATTATATACATTTTTAAACTAGATTAAATTGTCTACAATCTAAGACCAGAATGGGCTCGGTAGTCCTAATAGTTTCCGAGATACAGCTTTTCAAAGTTTGGCAAAATATACAGATTTGAAACACCAACCGTTTCTCTCTACAAAAATTTTACTATATTCTCTCGCGGAAGAACTTTAAATTTCAGCTCAAGAAAGACCATTGAAAATTTTTGACAGAATGTGTCTTATAGAAAAAAGTACGAGGAATACAGTGCTGCAAACCGGAAGTCAATATCATTATTCGTTCAGATATTATAGTTAATTAAACACAATAAACAAAAGAATAAACAAAATTTTTACTATATTCTCTCGGGGAAAAACTTTAAATTTCAGCTCAACCAAGACCACTGAAATTTTTTGGCACAATGTATCTTATAGAAAAAAGTCCGAGGAATTCAATGCTGCAAACCGGAAGTCAATATCATTATTCGTTCAGATAATATAGTTGATTAAAAACAATGAACAAAAGAGTAAACATAAATTTTACTAAATTATCTCGCGGAAAAACTTTAAATTTCAGCTTAAGGAAGACCACTGAAATTTTTTGACAGAATGTATCTTATAGAAAAAAGTACGAGGAATTCAGTGCTTCAAACCGGAAGTCAATATCATTATTCGTTCAGATATTATAGTTAGTTTTTCCCCGAGAGAATATAGTAAAAATTTTGTTTATTCTTTTGTATATTGTGTTTAATTAACTATAATATCTGAACGAATAATGATATTGACTTCCGGTTTGCAGCACTGAATTCCTCGTACTTTTTTCTATAAGATACATTCTGTCAAAAAATTTCAGTGGCCTTGGTTGAGCTGAAATTTAAAGTTTTTCCCCGAGAGAATATAGTAAAAATTTTGTTTATTCTTTTGTTTATTGTGTTTAATTAACTATAATATCTGAACGAATAATGATATTGACTTCCGGTTTGCAGCACTGTATTCCTCGTACTTTTTTCTATAAGTTACATTCTGTCAAAAATTTTCAATGGTCTTCCTTGAGCTGAAATTTAAAGTTCTTCCGCGAGAGAATATAGTAAAATTTTTGTAGAAGAGAAACGGTTGGTGTTTTAAATCTGTATATTTTGCCAAACTTTGAAAAGCTGTATCTCGGAAACTATTAGGGCTACCGGGCCCATTCTGCTTTTAGATTGTAGACAATTTAATCTAGTTTAAAAATGTATAGAATGGTTTTTGTCGAAATCGTGCTCCTTCATAGTCAAAATGGTAAGAATCCTAAAAAAGTGCAAAAATTTAGCAGTTTTTGAGATATTCAAAAGTGTTCCGGAGGGTTGCCGAGGTCGAAAACTTGGATTTTGCATCTCAGTCACATCCTATACAAGAAAAAAAATAGAAACCTACTACCACCACTTGATGCAACTTACGATGTACTAAGTTACTGGACTATAAGAGTTGTTGGATAAAACGTTCTACTTACTTCACACGTGGACACATTAGAAAAATTTCTCTCGTGGGTAATTCCTTACTTTGCCTACTTGTAAAGTAAATAACTATGATTTCAACAAAACGTAAAAATCAGCGAAAAACACTGATTTTACGATAGTTTCTAAATTGTTTAAAAAATATGTGAAATAATAAATTAAAAAGCTATCAACCTCACTGAGTTGAGTTAAATTTTTGCAAGCATTTTTGTTTAAACTGCGCTATAACCTGAAAGCTTTCAATATTAAAATCAATAGCTTTTAGCCTATGTAGTTTCATAATGAAAATAGTAAGGTATATTATGAAATACGAATATGTAACTGGATACTGGAATATTGATATCTTTTATTTGATTTGGTTTCAAAACAATAGAAAAGTAGTTGCATAGGTAGTTTTATTCAAAAATATAACTTGTTTACCTATATTGTTTTTAGTGAATTTTATATTCTATTTCGTTAGTTTTATAACGCTTTATTTAAATTTTAATAAAAAAGGTATTTAATAAATAATATTTTTGATTTAAATAAATTAGTATGTTGTATTTTATTTGAAACATGAAGCAGGATTTAAAATGATTTAATCTAGTATATATTTAAGTCATCATTCGGGAAATAAGCTTTCTCTTATAATTTTTGCTAACTGGACGTAATGATAATTTTAAAATTATGCAATGAACATAATTATTTATTTGTTTCTTTTCTCTGGTTTATTTAAAAACAGAAAGCTAAATCTGGATCAGAATGCATATTTTTGAAACAAAATTTTCTACATAATTTAAACAAACAAATAAACCCAATTTGAAATATTTAGACATTCCTTTGTTAAAATTCCGTAATATCTGAGTCTCAGTGAAAATAACATCTTGCTGACACGCTCCACGTTCTGCGCTCGAGTTCAGTGTCACATTTCTTAGCGTACAGCCAATTCCCGTCAGCAAGTAGCAAAGTAGCCCAATCTTTCCACCCTTTCTCTCTTCCTTTTGCCAACAGAAACCAGAAATCGTAAAAGGAAACAAACGAGACATGACATTCAATTTGTTTTTGTTTTATTTTGCCGCAATGTTCAACTGTCTCCGATGGCGGGCCCAGCGCCTCGGGAGGAGTTATTTATTTTTTGGCGCAAGATGGTCGGGTGTATGATAATATTTTTAAAGTAATTTATGTGGTTTCAGCTTTTCCAACCGCTACAATTCAGTGACAAGATAAAGCCGATTGCTTTGCAAGATGCCGGGGATGACGTAGCGCCCTTAACCGCGGCTGTCGTCTCTGGCTGGGGCAGAACTCAGGTGAGAAAATGTTTTATATCAAATATTTCATATATTTTACACGAATAATAATAAGTATTTGCGGTCACTAATTTGTTATAAATTTTACGACACAAAACATCATTTCACGTAAAGAAGTGGAGAGAAATTATCTGTTATATTCCGCGCAGTGAAATTGTAAGTTTTCTAAAAAAATTATAAAAAATAAACATTTGATAGTTAATATATACAGGTTGTTCCACAACTTAGGACAAAAGGGTAGTTTACCTGCAGCATTTTTTATAGTACTGTACTGGATTCGTTTTCCTATTAAACACAAACAATAGAAGCAAGTAATCAACATCTTAAATTACATAATACTAGTAAAATAAACATATAAAATTATTTTTAATAAAACAATAATTACTCTACCCAGTGGCAGTGGCAAGAAAAAAATTTTGACTGGGAAACATGGAAATTAATTTTGCGATTTAAAAAAATTTCTTTTTGATTCGTAATCAGCATATCAAACAAGATATACCCTTGGCGTATGTACCTGAAATTATGAAACATCCTTTATACTGTACGACGTGCTGATCATGAAACAAAGAGAATTTTTTTAAAATTCGAAAAAAATTGCGTATTTCAAGCAAACATTTTTTGCCACTGGTCGGTATTTATTTTGAATATTTTTTTTCAAATCTTCCACAATATAAGTAATTGTGTAGGTACATAATATCTAATACTAATAAATATCAAATATACCATCAAAACAGTGATACTTAAAATGTAAACACGTCAAGTAAAATACCCTTAACTTTGTGAATTTAAAAAAATTCGTTTTGCACGTCATACAGATTATACCCTTTAATTTTTTGTCCTAAGTTGTGGAACATTCTGTGTAATTATATATGTACCTACCATTCATAGTAGTCATACAGTTATGTCCATAATTTTTCTAGTTGTATTACGAATGTTCCTTGTGCATGGATATGAATATTACGAGTGCGCAGTATATAACAGCATTAACAACATAAAGCTGTTAAAACTTTATGTTGTTTATTTCTTTAACAGATTTTTAAAAATTTGGTGCTTAATTGCCTTCCAGTTTGAAGCACATGCTCATGCGTATGATAACCATTTAATTCCTTTCGATTCAAATTAAATTCCTGCATAACTGCTTTATATGTATTTTAGAAAAATAATTCAAAGTTAATAATTTTTTTGATACATAAGTTATGAAAGAAATATTTGAGAATATTTACTTATTGAATTAATTAGTTTCTCTGTATTTCATTCAATCATGATTTCAATATTCCGATTTGTGATTACAATACAACTTTAAATTGGCAAAGTTTGTTATTGATCTTGGCATTTAATTAATTATCTGAAACGTCGATAATTAAATGTTTGATTGTAATTTGCAAAACAAATTTATAATGTCATAAACAAAATAGAACACGTTGTTTGTTTACGCTTCAAAAATTCTGATAGATGAAAAATAATTGCCACTGCATAATGACCCGCAGTACAATAATACAATCGTTTTGCAGTTTTGTTTGTCATAAACTGAAACTGAATAAATTGTTATAAAGGAAAAAAGAAAACCTGTATTTTCTGTTGAAAACAGTAGACGCACTAAGTGGATGGATTGAAAGTTTATGTTGATGTTTTGAAACAGTTTTCAAGTTGGAAAGTTAATCTGTAAAACGGATTTGAAGGCGCTATTTTGAACACATAAAATTCGTGTCCTAACTTACAGTGCAGATCGTTTTGTTGCTTATGTAAGTTTAATTTATTTTGCGATTATTTTCGCGATAATGCTTAATCCAAAAAGGTAACTTTTACAAGATAGAAGTGATTGTTATTTTAGTAATAGTGACACTATCATAATAATTTTAAACAATATGGATAACTTATGTTTGCCTCTTGTATAAAGACATTGGTACTAACTAACAAATAGAGATAAATATGTTAAACGCATAATATTACTCGTGTTATAAAAAAGTAAAAGTTACAAGAATTTGGGCATTTTACAAATTCTCTCACTCATTTCAATATTTTATCCCAAGAAAAAAGTTTTGGCAAGTGAAAAAGATAAAATGTATTTGTCAAATAAAATGTTTCGAATTTACTCGAGGGAAAAGAAATTTCAGGATTCTTTTTTGTTCTTATCTAATAGCTTAGCATATAAAAAGAAATATCTTCACATTTACAGATATTGTCTATTGTGAGTGGTCTGGCTTTTTATTAAATAGATCCACATATTTCCATTGATAAATTAGCCAAGTTAAAGAAGTAGCCAAGACCTAGACTACTTTATTTCGTTAATAAATTAGATGGAGGTCGTTTTCCAGGATTTATTATTGTTTGTTATTACAATGGAAAACTTTGAATAGATTATACTATACTTTATACAGTGTGGTGCAGGGTGTAGGATAAATAATATCCTCACTATGCTCTGCTTACTAATTTCCTAAATGGTTAATATTAATTCGGAAAAAGTTACCACTTGGATAATTACCAAAAATCGAATGGTAGCTTTTAGCTTCGTATTTACAGCACTGGATTTTTCAATTCCGCTTTACATCGAACCTTTCATTGCGAAATTAATCATCACCAGACTCTGCAATCTGTGAATATCAATTCCAAAATTGCAATGATCGACCACTCTGACTACAAATCACAATCGATGTAATATAGTGCAATGATAAATAGAACACGGCTTAAAATTGGCCTCAATATACCTAATATTTTAAATGCTATCGTATATTTGCTAACTCTTGACTAGAAAAGATGATTCCTTTAGAATGTGCGAGTCTGTTATGCCTGTTTTACACGATTCAATTTATTCATTAATAAATTAACCAAGTTATCTTTTCAATTTATTGTTGTGTGTTATACGAAAAATTTCATAAATTTTTTCTTCACCAATAAATTGTTCAATTTATTCACGAAATAGAATGTGTTCTATTTTTCTACATTTTTTTAGGGAATTTTGTGTTGACCATTTTTATTTTTATTAAAATTTCCATTTCCATGATGTTTTCGCATTTTCCATCCCTTTCATTACGTTTGGATAGAGTATAGTTAGTTATGAAACAACAAGTTTTGAAAATATTGTTTTGTCGAACGCAAACGGAAGGAGGGTTGCAAATCGTTTAATATTTTCAATACGTGTTGTAAACACTATTTTTTCTACTTCTGCAAAATAAGAGAGTTAAAAAATACAAAAATAACCATTAATTTTTTGACATTTACTATCAAATTTAATTTTTTTTTTATAAAATATCAATGTTGTTGCGAAAACAATGGACATTCAACAATAAGCAAAACTGTGTTGCAAAGTGTCCAAAAGTGTGCGACACAGTACTTTGTCGCACACTTAGGTAGGTACATTGCAACACACAGTTTTTTTTTATTTAATCACATGAATAATAAGCAAGATAATAACATTTTATTGATGTTACTAAAAAAACTGATAAATTTCAATAGGTACCTATTTTGATGTATAATTATAATAAATTTGAGATTTCCAGTGAAAATCAACGTATTTGAAACTCTCCGGAGCGCTCTTAATGGACGCCAAGTGCTTTTTTTGTTATTTTGCTTCAAGTTTACAGTATTAGTATATTTTCCACGCCTTCCCCCTTTAAATAGTCCGCGCCCTCTTGCATTAAAACGCGCCATGTGTGACGTAGACAACATTGAAACCAAACTGTGAGTAGATTTGTTCGTATAAGTTCGTTTTTGGAAATAAGGTGAGATCTACGTATTTTATTCGGTCCTTGTCAGCGCGGTGAACGTATGTTCTCAGTGGCGATGACGTCACACTGTCTCACACGGTATCGTTCACGGTCAAAGAAGATAGATTGTACGATTCCCTATCCGTTTACACTGTTTCTATATGGTCAGACTGAGTACCTTTAGATAGATGTCTCTGCTGTATAATTGGAGGTTAGGTTTTTGTTTTACCTTTTAAAACATTTATGTTGTTCATTTAAACTTTATATAGACCAGGGGTGGATTGGGACTATCAAACCGCCCTAGTGATTGCACCGGACGCTTATACGGCCAGTCCGCTCTGTATAGAGCTGCCTCCAGTGATACATCAGCGCCTCCCAACGGAGGGTATGGCGTTAACCGGCAAAATCTTATTAGTTGATAAACCTAATCTTCTTTGACCGTGGTATCGTTTTTGGCGGCACCTGTTAGTTTAAACTTTATGAATTTTTTTCTGGTTTATTAGAATCTTTTGGGCAAAAATAATAAATACAGGTCTAATATTTTAATGTATAAATTAACATAAAAAACCAAAAAATCGTGGAAATCCCCATGTCCCTAAATAAAACAAATAATGCAAGATTAGCTCATTAGCTATAAACTGTTAATAAATTTTTATCACAAATCCCAGGAAGGAAAACCAAACCCTCCAGGTCCATTCGCCCTGCGCAAGGCCACCGTGTCCGTCCTGTCCCGTGGCGACTGCGAAGCGCGTTACCCAGGGCGACTCACAGGGAGTATGATGTGCGCACAGGCTTCCGGTCAGGACTCGTGCCAAGTAAGTACCACATACAACATGTTCCATCATTGTGAGCCTTATGACCCTGGCGAACGTGGGGCACAGGGCACAGTAGTGGGACTGTGCCAGGAGATCGTCCTCGAGAGATAGATGCGCGGGAATGAAGTGGACGAGCTTGATAAATGGAGTTGTTTTTTATTAGAATTTTTGGGCAACATTAATTGTTTACGGTTTTAAATGAAAAACTGGACTCTGAAAAAAAGTTTTGTGGACGTATAAATTCTAGATTGGAACATAAATAATTTCAAGAGGTTCGAGTTTTTGTGAAGGGGTACACAACATGTTTCTATAATCAGTTGTACTAAAAGTAGATACAGCCAAGTAAAGCCCGAAATGTGTGTTTCAAGCAATTTTTATACAAATAGACAATGAAACTGTCTAGTAGCGTTTACGTATGCGGCGAATTCTTTTGTTATGTGTAGCAAATTAAAAGCAGTTTGGTAGCAAATTTCAATATTTAGCACAAATCATAACTTTTTGTGTTGTGTTTTTCTAAAATATACTTATTCCTTTGAGTTTTAAGTAAAAAATGTTCTAGAAAGATCAGAGACAGAAATTGTGCATTAAAATGTTCATTTTTTAAATAGTCAGCTAAAAGTACTACTACTACTACTCTTCCTAGTTTTTAAATAAAATATAGTACAAAATAAGCAAGTCTACTGATTTTGATTGGCTGCGAAATTCAATATTCTGCATTTTTATTCGTCTTTTGTTGACGGATGTTGTGAATAATCAAAGATATATACCTAGTAGTATTTTGAGGAGTGCTTATAAAAAATAACAGTATAATAAAAATTAGATCTGCGTAAGAATATGTGCACACACATAGATTTCAAATTAAAAACAACCTTTCAGAACTATTATTAGTTATTATTAGAGTGCGGATTATATGCATTTGCATATATTGTATTATTGTGCATATTAGTATTTTTTTACAAATGTATGCATTTCATACAAAAATAGATCAAAATATGTTGTAATATTTTTGCATATTTCAATATTTTTTGCATATATTTGTTAAAAATGCATATAACTGCATATTTTGTACCTTTTAATCTAAAATTTCAATTTTTTAAATAAATTTGATATGGATAAAATTTATAATCGCTCAAATTTGATACCACCTATAGTAGTTTTTACATTTATTTTAAAGGTAGGTAGGCACACAAGTCGTATTCCAGAAGTTATACGTTGTTTTGTTTATTTTATATGATATTCTTGTGCATTGTTGACAATATGTAGTATTTTTCTGATTTATAAAAATAAATTATTAGTAAAAATGAATAAATTTATGTTGCATATCTGCATATACATGCTTTTGTAAAATATTGCATATTTACTTAATTTTGTGCAAATATTGAGCATATTTTGACCTTATTTCAATGCATATTGCATGCATATTTTGACCATATTTGCCTGCATATAATCCGCACTCTAGTTATTATTAATTATTATACGAGTTCTGTTTTATAAGCACTTCTTTTGCTATCTTCCAGCACCACTGCTCTGTGTGCCGGCAGAGGAAGCAAAGGTGCATTATAACTGCGGCTTTATTTGGCTGTGCAGACATGGCGTAGGTACTTTATATTAAAACTTTGTACCCGAAATCCATAAAATAAACCAGTATTCGTGGTCAGAAGCGTGAAGTGAGAAACTAAATTTGTATAGAAATTTACATTCCCACGTACTATAACTTTACTATTATATACCGCAGAAGGATTAATTTCTCTAATAGTTTGCTGATTGAATTTTTAGGGGGATTCTGGTGGTCCTCTAGTGGCGAACAACAAATTAGTTGGAGTTGTGTCTTGGGGCTACGGCTGCGCTAGACCGAAATACCCCGGAGTTTATACAAGCATCGCTGCCTTACGTCCGTGGATCGAGAAGCACAGGAACGATTAATGACTGATTATGCTGATATTGAATAATATTTGTGATATACGAGTATGTATATGTATTATATAAGTTAATTTTAATAAATGTAGTTCGTAAAATTTATTATACTTTCTAACATCAAACTGATCAAACCTATACCCAATACATAATAATATTGTCTTTATTTAAAATAATCTTCGACCATAGATACCTTAGACCCCGCACGCAGTTATTTGACAAGTGACTTCGTGATTCGCAGCATTCAATAAATTATAATCGAAATTCAAAAAATTACTTCCAAATTACAAAATTGTGACTGATTAAAGAATCCAAGAATTACACTTAAATTGTGTAAAGTATGCAACTTGCACTGCCGCAACTTTGGTCTCAACTCTCACTTGCCACAACCCCGCTGAAAAAAGTTCTGGCTTTAACACCCTTCTAAATTTGTTTCGAAGGATTTGTGTCAACCCTATTTAGGAATCGGCGTAATTTTTATGTATCGGTATGTTTATAAGATGTATTAATAACTAATAAATAATAATTTATACTCGTAATTCATCTATGACTAAGTATATTGAATACTTAAATCATTTTTAAAGTAAAGAAAAAAACATATAACAGAATAAATGACTATTATATAATTATTAATTTAATTAATCACGTAGATAACACGTTACTAAGCTACGAACTTTTATTATGCTTCATGTGCAGAAAGTTATATTGAAACTGCGGGTATAGTAGCAAAACTATCTTTTTCATTGTGTTTTTATCTAGTAAGTACTAAAATTAATTTGTTTTCTTTATTTGTGCTTATTTGTGACACAATATTTCCTATTTTCAACGCAGACACATGAGGTTAAAAAAATTGAATCGTTATTTTTTTCAGGAATTCAGATATACAATTATTTATACTATGATTTCTAAGCATAAACAACGAAAAAAATAAGTTAGGTACTCATATTAGTTTTTAAACCTATATAAACTAAAATTAGAGAATTTCTCCGAATATTATTAATTATTATAGCTACAAACAACATAATAAATAAGTAAGTAGGTACCACAAGCGTACATATAGGTAAATTCAATTTTATATAGGTACAAATTAATGTAAATTTCATATGAATTTGATTTATCTTATTTGTTTGTTTATCTGATTGCCAGCATCGTAAACGTGAAATAGAATTCAGCTGAATGCAAACTGAAATGAGCTCGCTACTGTATAAATATGTAAACAAAACCATAACACTTTGCTTGCTAACAGTTTGCGAATGTTGCCGCAAAATTTTAGCTTTGTAGCTTTGTAAAATAAATAATGGCATCTTAAACATTTTAATGCCACAAGAATTGTCTTTCTCTACGGTTTTCTTATTACACCTGACGACTTGACCTTGTTTTAAATAAGGTTAGGGTTGTACTTAATTTCCGGTATGCCATAGACGTACCTACGCTACGACGAAATTTTTTTAAATCTCAAAAAGATTGCAAAAAAGTACAAAAGATATTACATTTAGAAAGTAGTAATTTGCCTCTTTTAACCACGTATTTTAATTTGATCTGTTAAATTATTCTCTAGTGGTCTAATGTAATAAGTATTTTATGTTTCATGTAGCTTGGAAAATCGGTATCTATGATGTCCTATTTGGCATAACTCTGAAACCTATCATAATAATTCTATTATCTGTCAATTGTTAATTTTTAAACAAAAAAAAACAAGTTTTAATTGTCATTTAACGAATGGTAGCTCACTGATATAGAACAGTAAAATTTTAAAATAAGTTTACAGAACTTATACGACAATAACGTTCTATTTATATTTATTTACTTTCGTATACAATTTTATAGTGTGTAGTACAAACTACTATTATGTTATTCCGAATCAAATTGGTTACATATTTGGCAATCCTTGTATTTTTATTGTGCATTTCAAACCATAAAACCGCGTTTGTATAAAGTTATGGGAAAAGTTTTCAACAGATAGTAAGAAATAAATTTAGTAAACCTAGGAATATAGAATATAAATAGTTACATTTGAAACTAGTCTCTCTGTATTCTTTGCTACGTTCATGGTAAGCCTTCTTTATCATTGTGTAGAATACAACGAAAGAATATCATTTTTGCAACAGTACAGCAGCAGCTTTTCACAGAAAGAAGAAAGTAAAAGAACAAATAAAAAGTGTAAAGGATGAAA
Source organism: Agonum fuliginosum (assembly GCA_947534325.1). Taxonomy (NCBI): domain Eukaryota; kingdom Metazoa; phylum Arthropoda; class Insecta; order Coleoptera; family Carabidae; genus Agonum; species Agonum fuliginosum. The sequence goes on along the minus strand of OX384038.1, from coordinate 13,360,662 downwards.
GATTAAACTCTGCAAAAATAACCTTATATTCATTTTATCTGCTCCAGGGACCGTGAACATTTACCTACTCCTAATTTAGTTAGTCTAATTAACAGTGTACCTACAGGGGAACAAATAATTAATGAAGTTCTGATAAAGGAATGGTTTTAAGGAAGAATTATTACGCCCATATTCAAATTTGAACTTGTAATTTTTGTTTAAAAACAAACAAACAAATACGGAAACACAATTTTCATTTCAACATTGAATTTTATTCTTAAATGGATTTAGTATTGAATTTCCGGGAACTAGGTCGAAAACAAATATTATTTATTTGTTAAACGAAATCAGGATATTTTTGAAACTAGGTACCTACCTACATCAGATACCTATATAATAATATATAAATATTTTAACTACACATACAATTTATTTCAACTTTACTATATTATTTTTAAATTGTAGTTTTTATATTGTTGAACAAAATGATTAATTTATAGTTTTCTATAAAAATAAACTCTGTTGAATAATTATATTTTATCTTATCATCAACTGTTATTACCTTTTAATATGAAACATTTATTAAAAATTATACTTTTCCTACGACCATATACGAAACTAATAGTTTCCATACAGTTACATAGCTACGAAAATAAACAATATTACGTATCCGTTCAACCCGTTCGATATGTTATCGAACAAGTCTTATCGCCACAGTTTAAATTTTTGTTTCACCTTTTAGTAGGCGTGTGTTATCTTTCTGATATTCAAATCATTTTTTCCTGTCATTAAATATTTCGTGAAAAAATGCATTATTTCATTAAAACCAACAAAAACGACAGTAAAAGTGATTTATCCACGTAAATTACAGTAGGTAGTACTTTTGATGTATCTGGTATAATTTAAAAATTTAAATAGAATTTATATTCTTGGTTGGCATTGAAAATCTTGTATAATGTATTGCATGATTGTGGTATAATCAACATGATCAAAAACACAGAATTTGTTTAATTTTTTGTTTGAATTTTCTTTACATCAGCTTATTATGTTGGTATCATTTTTTGAACGATAGGGTACATCCATTACTTAGTAATATTATATAGATATATTCACCTCGTCGTTTAGCAACATCTTCAATATTATAAATCGCATAATATTCTTGTTATATTAATAGCTATGTCATGTGTGGTCTGCGAAGTAATTTAATTCATAAAATAAAATTTCGTGCACTTGGTATAATAAAAAAAAACTTAGTTTTACGTTTATAAAATATTGTAGTTGAATTAGCGGAAAGTGGTAGACATAAATTATAGTTTCATACAGATTTAGGAGGTACGCTAGGAAAATAAATGTCTGAGATTTAGATAAAATAATCTAGCACCTGCTCCAACAAATCCATATTTTATAGTTTATAATCCGATTATCGATTGGACTATTTGAAACGGTGCCACGTATTTCATACATCTGTACTGCAATTTTACAACATAGCGGCAGCAATACAGTGGCATCCATTTCAATTGTTTCTGCTTTTGTTTCGTTCTAAATGTTTGGTCGCGGTTTCGCTATTATCGACAATCTATCACGGGTAACCATTGTTTATTTTTATGTTCGTGTTTACGCGTTCCAAAGCTTGTTAGATATGAATTAATAAATGACTGCTGCCGACCCTATATGTACACCCTTTCTCTCTTCTGTTTATCAGTGCTAACCACGATATTCATTATTAAAATGGAAATTTTACACAAATGGTTCCCGTACAGAGAACAGTGTTGCTGCTTGTATTTTAAAGGAATTTTATTGATTTATTAAAAGCAACAAATTAAAAAAATAATCGTAAGTTCAAACTAATTTATTTTGATTTTTATTCATTACTTTGTTTGAATGTTCATTACGGAATCTCGCGAAAAATCTTAATGAACGACACTTTGAAATAAAATTATGAAAGTTGACTCCGAAATGGCCCGCTTTAATGCGCACAGCGCACAGAATATAATTTAGCAACAGCACACAATATGCCGATGCTTTTGGTTTAACTGAACTAAATGAACAAGCAAATACTCTTCTTGAATTCCACAGACTCGGTTTTGGTAGACTCTATAATTGCACTGAATTAAATAAATGGCATTGGTCAATTATTCGTGTGCTATGCTAAATTATTTTCTAGGCGCTGTGCGTTTTATAAATCCACCTTTAATCTTCGTAAATTAATAATCAGGATGTATCATATCATAACTTCGCTAATTATGATGAATCAAAAACAATTTTTTAAAAATTTAAAAAGAAATTATCTTAAGAGAAATTTTTTCGTGCTCCTGGATTTATAATATTTTATCTACGGCGATACGCTAAACTAAAACCTAATTCGCACACTAACTTGTGTGTCCTTATGAATTCAAAATGACACAATGGACAATTTCAAATAGAAATTCGATCAAAATTTATTTCTTCATTTTACTTAATGTTTTCGGTAGAAATTTCTATGTCAGATGGAATATTTTCTGATTCAGAATCACTTATTATATTAATGAAAGAAGAATTTGATAAAATTAAATTTGTCACCATCATTATGTCTACTTATTTAATTATTAATTATTGTAAGGTTTAATAAGATATTATTTATTTTATTCGCATTGATTTTACGAGTCAGTATTATGTATTATGCTATTATGTAAATGAAAAGCATCGCTTTGTAATTTATTTTTAATAGAAATTATGCGAAAACCGCTGAAAATGCAGACATAGTAAAGTAGATTGCAATTAATTTTTCGAATATCTGATAAATTCTTTTTGATCTGTAATTATAGAATATCAATGTGTATACGCTTATCGTATGTACCTCCTCAAAGTTATAAATAAGATACATCCTGCGTATAAAATATAAAAAATGTTTGGAATAGGAAAATTTATAAAATACAATATTACCTACATTTTTTACAAAAATTGAGTAGGTACAATATAATGAAATGAATAATAATAGTGAGTTTTTAGAAACTTGTCACTGGACGAATCTTTTGAGTAAGAGCCTCTCTGCAAATGACATTTTGTTTCATTACTCAGGTGATTTTTATTCTGAATTTGACAGTCTTCAGAAAAACGATCACAAAGTTCAAAGTAATTGCACAACCCGTAACCGTATAACTGAATACTGAGCTTGACAGTTTTTTTATACGATAAAATCAATTATTGTTTGTTTAGTTTAGTACACAGGTTCGATAAGAATTAATTCAGAACAGGTGGGGTATTTGTGTCATATTATTCAAGTGTTCAAATAAGAACAGCCATTAGGTACGGTATTAATGAACTAACAGACAGGGGCGGATGGGCTACTACCAACTGGCCCGGAAAGTAATTTTCTCGCCGCCGCCGTCCGACGTTTTGCACGGCTCTTATGACTTTACGTGTACAGCGTATACCTATGTGTTTTTACGGGAGCGTTCATAACCGTCAACTATGAGGCGCCGTTTGTGTCAAAATTAAAACATAATAAAATATGCATAATTCATTGCAAACACTTAAGATTTCATGTATTATAGCATAAACTTTTTAAATATATAACATAAACTATGTTTTAACGTGTTAATATATGTTTTTCCTGCTTAATATAAACTTTATTATTATGGTATAAAATCTTCCGTCTCACTTTACATCTCTCTCTCTTATTCATTTGGCTCCACCGTTTTCGGCTACACTGTTGTAATATATTATCGTATTCTTTTAGCAACGCCAACACGAGACTAAGATAATTACTTCTGTCTCACTTTACATCTCTCTCTTATTCATTTGGCTCCACCCTTTTCGGCTACACTGTTGTCATATTATCGTATTCTTTTAGCAACGCCAACACGAGACTACGATAATTTGACAACAGTGTAGTCGAAAAGGGTGGAGCCAAATGAACAAGAGAGAAATGTAAAGTGAGACAGAAGATTTTACACCATAATAATAAAGTTTATATTAAGCAGGAAAAACATATATTAACACGTTAAAACATAGTTTATGTTATATATTTAAAAAGTTTATGCTATAATTCATGAAATCTTAAGTGTTTGCAATGAATTATGCTTTATTTTATTATGTTTTAATTTTGACACAAACGGCGCCTCATAGTCAACGCTCGAACAAAAACGAATACACTTATTGTCATAAGAGCAACGCAAAGCGTCTGACGGCGGTGGCTGGCCGCGACCGCTAACGGCGTCAGCAAAATCAAGCCTTCAGACTTATTTTAGATTATAATTTATATGAAAGAAAAATAATAAGATGGAAAATTTCTTGGAGAAGCAGTCAATTTATTAAAATATGCTTCTACAAGAAATTTTCCATTTTATTGAATATCCAGTCGAAAAATCAAATATTTAATTAACTGAAAAACAAAACGAAAATATATTAGTTATTATAAAATTTGACTTCGGAGCTGGGGTAAGAAGATTGTATCGTTGGCGAGCCAACGATGTTAAATCTGAAATAGAAGCGAGGGTTGTAGCAAAATTTTAGAAATTTGAAAAAAAAAAAATAACGCGCCACAGGCGAAATTTTAAGTTCAAGATCATAAAGAGGGTAATTTCCTCCCATTAGCATTATGCCCATGTCACACCTATAATACACTGTATCATGTATGATCAAACCTGTGTATGACGAAAAATAGAAGCGCTGCTATTTCTGTCATACACGTCATACCGAATCAGACGAAACTGTTTGTTACTCCAATTAATTTATGTAATTTTTTATATTATTTATATCATATAAGTGTTACATTCAGGCGAGATATTTTCGTCACACACGACAAATTTCATCATACATAATACAAGTATTACAGGTGTGACAAGGGCATTACACGTATACACTACACTAATACAGACGAAATAAAAATATTATTACATGCAAATTTTTAGATATTTACACTTCAAGCATTGTAATAATAATAATAATACCTATTTAATCTTCTTTGTTATAAATTTAATAATATTAGTTTTAGAATAGTTCTAGCAAGAAAGGAATTCGCGGGCAACATAAAAAATGATTTTTTGTATTACTATGTTTCATATGCAGAATTGTTCTTAATTTATTCTGAAAAACTGCATAAAATAAGTGCAATACTTATCTATTATGTCAACACTATTAATTTAACAATTTAAGTAATATTAAAATTAAGTTTTTAGGTTTTTCATATTTATAAAATTTATTAAACACATCCAGCCGGCCCACCCGGAAATTTCTCGGTATCCCGGCGAGCCCATCCGCCCCAAGTTCGATAAAGGATATCTATGCCTTAGTTGCTTTGTCATGAAACTAGATATGATATGAAACCGTTTTAGAAATTCGTATTTCCAACATTTGTAGTAAAATAATACTATTCTTGTAACGTACAGTTCACTGGCAACTACAACCAAGGAAAGAAACGTAAAAGACCACGTGACAAATCATTATAAAGTAACTGGGCGTAGGAGAAAAGCGCTTTATTACTCACGTCGTACTATTTATATTTGTAGTGCTAATTTAGAAACAAGATGGATCTACTGTAACAGTGAATTTTGACGTGAAAGATACCTGTCAGTTGATATTACGTCACCAAGCCGACGTAAGTTATCACAGTTTATGCTCACAAGCAATTATTATTATTAATAACGAGACTTTTTAATATTTGGTTCCAATGCTGTGCCTCAGAAGTAAACTGTATTAAGTCACATTCTGGTGAAAAATGAGATAGGTATATGTAAAATTGAACTTAGCGTTGTTGATTCTTTTGTACGGTAAAGAGTATTATGTCATTTATAGCTTATTTTTAAAATTAGCTTCTTTAAACTATATTACGTCCAATTTCATTTTGGGGGTAAACAATATCATGTGACTTATACCATATTATGTCTCTCGACCCAGAGAAGCAAACTGTTTTATGTGTACTTGATACTTAATATTTTTACAAAATATTTTTATTTTTATTTAAATTTCTGTGTTACGTCACAAATTAAGTCCAAAAAAAGTATAGGTGTAAAATAAAATATCATCCCAATTTTACGAAGCTATGACCAAGTTCCAAAAAATTCATTTAAAAGCAGTTTCTTTTAAAATGAGAAAAAAAATGTTTTCTTTAAAAATGTAAATGCATTTTTGTCGAAATGTTACTTTCTCGACTTAACATACTTTACCCGTGAGGCACAGAATACTAAGACAGAATCAAAAATATTTCAACAGGAAAAGTCTCTCATATTCTCTGGAATTATCCATTCGGCTTAATCAAAACTCAAAACAGCATGCAGAATATAGACATGCATAAATAAAAAATTCATATGACCTATTTCAAACGCACTGGGGTGCAGTGAATAACAAATGCCGGTGTATGGCTTAGGCAGCATGATAGAGAAGGGTAGGGGAGGTGAAACTCAAGACTGCGCTACTGTATGTGGGAGAGAAGATGGATAACTCCGACAGAGATAGATGCTCCTGGAGGTGAAAGAGCGCGGACTGTGATCCAAGGCGGCCGGATTCGCAATTACCGGCCATAGGGAATACTGGAACGGGTGAACGGACAAATTGTGCCCGGAGTTCGAGAATTTAAATTTCAAGGATTCAATGAAATTATTTTTAAATGACTGTCTGTTGGGGTTTTTCTTCTGCAGGATAATAAATGACGAGGGGTTTGAACGAAAATATTAATGATGGTGAAATATTAATGGCGCTCTTACCTTTTTTTGCATTTTTCAGTTTAATATTCCAATTTCTTTACGCAAATGGATAACGTTTATTTGAACAAAATTGTTTGAAAATGTTTTTTAAAATTTTTTCCTTTCCGACTTAAAATTATAATAATTAGAGTTACAACGAATATAGGCAACTATTTGGTATTTTGCCTATTCGGCATGTTTTTCATTATTCGGTCGAACATCGAATATTATTTTACTATTCGGCCAAATACCGAATCGTTTAACGTCACAAGTAACATACAATACGTGAACTGCGATTGTCTATAATATTGCTTTATTTAGGTAAGTAATTCATTGGCATTTCATTTATTAATTATTATTGCTAAAAATAATGTCAAAAACTTTATTTTGTAATTTTTATAAAATAAAAATGATGTATTCGTTATTAAAATTCAAAAGCGTAAAATTATGGTGCAAAAAAAGATTTTTTTGCATTCAAAGAAGCTTTGCCAGTCCTTGTTATAGTTTATCATTTGGCGCCAAAAGAGTGCAGAATATTCGCCGAGTATTTGGCAAATTTACTGTTACTGATTTACTAATCATTGCATTTCTACTTATAATCTATAGTAATAGTGGTGATTTTAATCTATCTAAAAATATATATAAAAATTTAAAAAGATAATCTGTAAGCCTGTTTGAATATCTACAGAATAACATATATGAATGAATACAAGTTTGTTTATTACACAGTCCACGTCGTTCATGTGTTCTGATTGATTCTCGAACGTATGCTTTTGCTTACCTCTACGGTCGAATTTCGAATTTAGCACATGTTCGAAAATATATCACGACGCACGAAACCATGAAGACTTGTGTCCTTTCTATAAAACCTTTCGTGGAACAGAGTATACTTTGTTATAAGAACTGCTGTGCACTGAACAAGGCCTAACTTGTGTACTTTTGGACCCTAGCCAAAATATATGACGGGCTCCTTAGCGTATGAAGATAAACAAATTTAACCTGCATGTTTTTCCTCTTTTCATGTGTAACCATAAATAAAAAATTTCTTTCCTATAGTCCAGTAACCTAGTACATCGTAAGTTGCATCAAGTGGTGGTAGTAGGTTTCTATTTTTTTTCTTGTATAGGATGTGACTGAGATGCAAAATCCAAGTTTTCGACCTCGGCAACCCTCCGGAACACTTTTGAATATCTCAAAAACTGCTAAATTTTTGCACTTTTTTCGGATTCTTACCATTTTGACTATGAAGGAGCACGATTTCGACAAAAACTATTCTATACATTTTTAAATTAGATTAAATTGTCTACAATCTAAGACCAGAATGGGCTCGGTAGCCCTAATAGTTTCCGAGATACAGCTTTTCAAAGTTTGGCAAAATATACAGATTTGAAACACCAACCGTTTCTCTTCTACAAAAATTTTACTATATTCTCTCGCGAAAGAACTTTAAATTTCAGCTCAAGGAAGACCATTGAAAATTTTATGGCACAATGTATCTTATAGAAAAAAGTCCGAGGAATTCAATACTGAAAACCGGAAGTCTCTATCATTATTCGTTCAGATATTATAGTTGATTAAAAACAATGAACAAAAGAGTAAACAAAAATTTTACAATATTCTCTCGCGGAAAAACTTTAAATTTCAGCTCAAGGAAGACCATTGAAATTTTTTGACAGAATGTATCTTATATATAAAAGTCCGAGGAATTCAGTGCTGCAAACCGGCAGTCACTATCATTATTCGTTCAGAAATTATGTTATTATTATGTTATGAACACAAAATTTTAAAAAAAATTATTTTAAGATTGTGTCTCGAAAATTATAAAAATTATATCGTAAATAGATAAAAATCTGTGGAATTGAATGCTTGAAACCGGAGGGCGATACTTTTATCCGTTGGAAAGTTACAGCCATTTTTTGTGTATCATGAAAACTAGCTTAAAATTTTCAAGTTTGGAAAATTTACCAAACTTTGAAAAGCTGTATCTCCGAAACTATTAGGGCTACCGAGCCCATTCTGGTCTTAGATTGTAGACAATTTAATCTAGTTTAAAAATGTATGGAATGGTTTTTGTCGAAATCGTGCTCCTTCATAGTCAAAATGGTAAGAAACCGAAAAAAGTGCAAAAATTTAGCAGTTTTTGAGATATTCAAAAGTGTTCCGGAGGGTTGCCGAGGTCGAAAACTTGGATTTTGCATCTCAGTCACCTCCTATACCAGAAAAAAAAAATAGAAACCTACTACCACCACTTGATGCAACTTAGGCCCATTATAACCATGACAAGGCTACTGGACTACTAGTCTTTAATTCACAAATGAAAACAATCAAAATAATTTAAAAAATCTGACGTGGCCATCACACAACCTTCCGCCATATCTAGACTTTAAATAGAAATGTATACGTACAATCCAGTGCCCATTTAAAATATACAAATAAAAATCTAAAATATTCAAACACAGAAATTAATATCACCTGAATCAAAAGATTCATTCACACGAAAACTCTTTTGTGTGGAAGCAATCCTCCGTTTAGTTACTACATTAATTTAATAGCTTACTTATGACTTATATAGAGCTAGTATGCCAAATTGTCACCCATCTCATCTGTCAATATTTTTTATGCAGAAACAAAAATCAATCGAACATGGATTACAAGATTTCAACGTTTTATTTGATAAATTTATTTTTTAAATTTGACTGCAGTTCTTTAATGCTACCAGATAAAGACAATTTTTTTATAACGTAAATTGCAAATAACTTTTCCTCTTATTCTTATTACAAATAAATACTATATTTATCCAAATTTATAGAAATTTTTGACACTTAATCTTTTCAATCTTCAAAAAATATCATTTCCGGTGAAGATATTTGTACCAAAATCTAATGAGCTCTTCCTATTCGTATACAATTGTAAAATACCAAATATCAAAATTTTCGGATAATTCGTATTTGAGTTATGCAACAGACGGCATCGGCCCGGACCACACACATACACACACACACACACACACACACACACACACACACGCACACACACACACACACATACATACAGACATCATCGAGAAACTATCAAAAATGAGTTGTAAGGACCCTAATTCGTGCTCATCCACTAAAAACTCACTACCCGATTTTTTGCATGATTCCAATACCTTCCTTTACAGGTAAGCGGAAGGTAAAAAGTTTTATTTTTCAAACCACAATCCCAAACGCAAAATTGTTTAAATAAATAAATATGAAGTGATTTATTAGAAATGTTCTGGACTTCTGACAATAATAATTGTGCAAAATAGAATTTCTCGAGCTTTCTTATAAAAACCTTATCGGTAGGTACTCTAAGTCTATACCGTTACCATTATGTAATTAAAGTACCTACATTTTCATAGTTGATGTAATAAATATTATTACAAAGAGTAATTCTCATCAGGTTGGCATAATTGATAAGCGAAACACATTTTCAATTAATTTACAATAAATTTTAAAATTTATTTCCCACCTGGTAGCAGAAAATTAGAAAATATAAATCGATTTTACAGGTAGTAACAAAATAAATACCGAGATTTATAAACTGCAGGTATTTTTGAAATTTACAGCAGGAAGGACAGCTGCCATAAATCAACCTTAAATTTAATGTTCGTGTTTTACTTCTAGCTAATAAACTTTTAATGGCACAGTTAAATATTTACGTGACAAATCCTCGCGTATTCGTGTAGAATAACTAAAGAAAAACTAACCGACGAATAACCCCAACGGTAATTGAAAAGTTGCGAATGGTGAGTCTTCCTACCCTCTCTAATTCAGCTAGTTTGGTCAGCACTTAATTCTCGGCAAAGTCAATCTAACTTTTCGTGCGGTCAGCGAGATTCGCCGGGATGCGTCTGCACGTTTCGCACATAAATTATTAACATATGTCATCTGTAAGTTCATACGCACATCACACCAGTGGCAATGAAACTTTCACGTGGCTGTACCTCAATATTCCAGTGGTCCCGATCGGGCCGCACTTGAATTATTCACAGCCCGAAGGGGCCTGCGCGCTCGTGGCAATAGACAGGACCGTATTAAATATGTAAACTTGATTTACACGGTACAGTTAGGTTACAGTCGCGGAGTTCCCCTACTCCGACAAGTCGATTGTCAGCTGTTTGCATGGCTTCTTAGATTTAGGTTTTCATAAGGGTTGTACCAGTTTCAGGTTTTGAACGAATTACCTATTCATTACAGTATTGTGTAATTTATAGGGTGCATTGCTTATTATTTATAGCGGTTTAATGAGATTTCGGAGTGCTTCCATATCTTGATTAACTTACAATGTTTAATTAGATGCACTTTTTATTTTGTTAGGGGTTTATAATTCTAACAAGAAAATTTATGTCATGAATTTGGGATTAGGTTATACAAAACAATATCGAGCAGTTGTATTATAGTTTGTCCGCGTTGTGGTGATCGGTACATCATTAGTTTCTGAACTAATAATAAATAGGTATTATGTATATTAATCTTTGTCACATGCATGCTTATCCATTCGTTGGTTAATGTTACGTCTGTCTAATATGTTTATCTCATTTCCAATAGTATATAGACGTTTCAAATCCATATAGGAGTGACGTCATATCAGATAAATTTTATCCACCACGTTCATAAAATAAGCTATCTCTTTCTTACACATTTTACTCGTAAAAATCTATACACATATCGTATTTCATAAAATCTTGATTCATACGAATAATTTGCTTGTTTTTTAAAACGTCTATACTTAAAAAGAGAACGATACCTTTACGTTAAGAGAAATGCCAAACACTGATTATCTTCAGGTTATGTTATGTAGGAAATTTAAGAATATTCACAATTTTGTTCAAGAAACAGAAACTAGAAATAATAATGCATAACACAACCGTAAACTACTAAATACTAATAACCTCAAATAGAAAATTGCAAAGGTCAAAACGTACTAGTGAATCTAAAACAATGGTTCTTGTTGTTAAATATGAAACAAACCTATTGACATCAAATTTCATGTTTTTAGGTAATTTATAATGATAATAGCATGAAAAATTATTACTATTTAATTTTTTTATTCCACAATACTTAATTTAAAGTTTATATTTACTTATAGTTCTTGTTCATCATGAATAACTGGTTGAGAACCTGTATGACGTCAACTAATTTTCTCCCATCGATAAAATTTAATTCAGATGAATATGTTTGATGACGTACCGGTCACCACAACGCGGACAAACTATACTTGGAGTTATTATATCACTGTCGATAATTGCTGTCAGTTATTCTTCGGACTTTCTAACAATTCTGATTTCAATGAAGAACCTAGGTACATTCTTTCAAACCATGTACAAAACAACATGAACTACAGTATTTTTCAATAATTGTAGCATTGTAGGATGTAATATTAAAAGATAAAGATAAAAATAAGTCGGTACGTACCTACTCCTTGTTTTGAAACCTCTGTTTATGGCTCAAGTCTGCACAATAGTATTTAGTTGTCCAAATAACAATGAAATTTTAGAAACAATTTTTGAATTTATTTGCAGGTAAACTACAGAACTGATAACTAACACTTGAACAGAAACATAAACATTTCACTAACTTATACAGTATAAAATGTATAAGTATTACAACATTTATTCTATTATATTTTCTATTTATACATAAAAACCGAGCAGATCGCGGTAAAACGTCTATCTCCGACGTGTAAAACAGAAGAACTGAATTTTATCTGCCTATATGCTTGTACAGAGCGGTTTAATTAAGTATTTTGCCTGTTGGAATCTGACACTACATTTCTTTCCAAACTGAAAACCTGTATGTATACTGTATTCCCAAATATTATTTTATTAAAGAAGTTTAAAAATTATTATTCTTAATAATTTTCAACAACGAATTGAAAGTTACAAATACTTTGTTTCTTATAAAATTACTGTATGTTAAATGATAGTAAATTGGTGTAAAATAAGTATTTACTATCTAGTGTAATGAGGGCGATTAATAATCGAGAAATTTTAATTCTCGAGATTATTAATCACTTATTAACAAACGAGTTACCTAGTTACAATATTTTCCCATATTGTTCAAACCGTATTTTTACTGGAGAAAATCTAATTTTATTCAATAACAAATAAATTATGTAATATGCTGGTTAGTAACGTTTGATACTACTAAAGGTTAGGTACTATTAAATTTTTTACTTGTTAAACCGGGGAAATATGTCAATAACCCTGCTGATTTTAAATAGCGTGCAACATTTTTTTTTTTTTTGCAGCACGAAATAAATTCGGTGTAAGTTTTCTCGCATAAAAGAAGCAAATTGAAAGATGTTTCACTTAGTGGAATAAATTTAATTGATTAATATTGAGTCAATTTATATAAAAATATATTATTTTTAATAATAATCTACATAATGATAAATCTGTCAAAGTATATACATTTTCTTGTTCTGTTTATATTTTATTATTAACATAATGTGAAATTAATTATTTATAGAACATAATTAGTAAATACTGTTTTTAAGATAATTAAACACCATAACTAATTATATGCTTCCATAACATCTTTTTAAATCAAGTATAAAACACATGTCTAAAAATTTTGAACGTAAAATATATAAATTTATTTCTTTTGTGATATGAATAAACTTTAAAAACTTTTTTACCTTTTCAAGAAAAATGTTCAGAGTAACTCGCACTAATTTCCCAATTCATATATCTTATTGTGTCTGAGTAGGCGTGTAGGTAACACTCCGAGTTTTTATGACCAAACTTGAATCCTCTCGTGAAAAAATATTACTTGTGAGAATTATAAATTAGGAATTTGTTACTTGCGGGACGCATTTTGGTGGCAGCGCAGATAAATTCCAGCTTTAGTTGCAGCATGGAGTTCTGTTTTCAGTGTTTTCTTGGTTACAATGTTTCTACACAGTGACAAACGATGCCAAATGAAACGTTGATCTCTTAATTCCTACCTCAGGGTTTTTTTGTGATTACGTATCATGTTGAGCTTGTGATTTTTTAAGAAGTGGAGTTCTGGAGTTTATTGTTTTTTGAAACGAGAAATGTTGGTTTTCTAGATCTAGACAAGTAATTCCAGATGTCTAGTTGTTTTAATAATGGGTTTGAAAATTTTTGTCATTGAGGACTGTTTACTAAAACAGGTAAATAAAAAATGTAAATAATAAAATTATAAACGTAGCATCTAAGTCAATACTTTGATAATAGTTTATTCTGACTCACTTGTCAAAATTATCAGATTTAAGATGTTTTAATAGTTGTCAATATTCTGGAAACTGATTTAAAATTGGACTATTTTAAATTTGTCTACAGTACTTATAAATTAAATATGAATAAAACAAATTATTGTCATTAGGTATACAATAGAATAGCTATCTTAAACGTTTCAAGCCCAATTTATGAAAATGAAAATTAAGCAATTCAGAAAGAGATTAGCAAATATATTGTTGATTTATGAGTTGAAATAATGTTTATTCTTGGTTGAGAATGATGAAATGCATAATCGATATGTAAAATAAAAACTAAAATAAAAAATGTAAAATTTTACTTCCCGTCAAAAACAGTTATTTATTTTCGTAGTTGTGAATTATTCATGCATTAGAACTGAAAATGTTTTATATAGGTACAATGCCATTTTCATAAAATATTGTAAAAATATATTATGGTAAGCATGCATATGTGATTAAGATCAATATGAATCATTTCAGATTTTTGTTCTAGTTATCTATTTTATTTTGATAATAATTATACTATCATCTACTGTGTTTTATAGGTACTCTATATTACGATAAAAATCCTTAGGTCCCGAGTTATTAGCAGAAAATCTAGAATCATGTAAATTATATGTCGTTCTTTTTCATGGTTTCAACGGTTTCAACTAGCACTTAACACAAATCGTTTAAAACATAAAATATTTGCATACAATTAGACGGCGTCATATTTGCGCAAATTCAAACAGTAACTTTAAACCAACGCTAACTCGCGTATTAATCGTTACCATTATTTACTCGTCACATACCGGGTATCTGTTTGAAATCTGTTATATAGGAAAAACAATGTTATTTTTTAAATTTTGCTGTAGTTAGTGACCTGTACATTTTAGACGAAAGTTGTAAATACAAAACTTGTTCAAAATTGTATTATATTATATTGCTATATTAGTTCTCGAGAAAATCGAAAAAAAAAATAGGAATTTATAGCATAACAGTGCCGTGAAACTAGTGATGCATTTTTTGAACAAATTTCATTTTTTTAAGTTAATAATTTTGTATAATTATTAAAAGTGACAAGAATAATAAATTGAAATTAAGAATCACAACTGCAAGTTAAAATATGTATACAAAATATTTTGATAATGGTCCAATAACTTTAAATTAATAGCAAGGTACGAGATAAGATCAACGCAATGAAGATTTTGTGTTTTTGTCATTATATGTAAAATATAACTCGGAATTCTAAGAAGATATTAGGATAAAAATTAATTTCACAGTAAGATTATGCGTCTGTCTCACTAAATTTAAATAACTTGGCTAAAGCATGTTTTACATTACCTATACTTTTTTTTGGCTAGAAACTGGAACTAGATTTTAGATTTTTTTTGTCTAGAGAATCACATCCAAGTTTTGTATTTCAGCCGGTAATCAATGTTACCAACATCCAACATCAAATTTATAAACCGTAATTTTTACGTTTTGTTATAAATTACAAATGTAAATGGAAAATGTTATAACAAACAAAAATTAAAATTAGTCAAACATTATGAAACATTGGTACAATATGAAGAAGTCAAGAACCCAATGTCGCTTCTGGTTGAATGTTGATATCGATATAATGTACAGAAGGTTGGCAATACAAAATGCGCGTTTACTGCGCAGGTCTAGTATGAAACTTGAATGGAAATAGGACCGGAGCTATTTTTTTAAGTCGGGTAAAGACGTTTCTACTATGAAACTTGGATGGAGATTTTCGTGTTTTTGCATTCCAAAATCTAGTATCTAGTTTCTAGCCAAAAAATTGTTATTTACAAACCAAATCCCACATGAGCGGTTTTCATTTACACGAATGCTGGGATGGTGTCTGCCCGCAAGAGGTTTGTACAATGTTTTTTGTACCGAATAAAACTATAATCAAATTAATACTTACAAGTTACGAATACATAATAAATTTTATAAAAAGTGGTACATGTGTTGTACCAGTCATCAGTTGCTAAACAATTTGTTGATTAGTACAATTGTTTAGTACGAAATAGTAATTTTCGTTTTCATTGCAGTTGTAGTCTGATCATTAAATTTTAAGTTACGATATTTTTTTCTACTCACTACTACCGGTGGATAGCGCGTAACGTGCACATATTTATTTCAAAATTATTATATATCGATGGTGTATGTGGGTTTTAATACATACATGAATATCGCGGGAAGTAACATTTATATAAATTATAAAATAATAAATTTTGTTATTTTGTAGATTATTTTACTGTAGAATGCTCAAGAAAGCCAGTGTTCTTTGCATTATGCCCTATTGACATTTCCGATTGTTAATTGCGTGTTTAATATGTCATTTCCTAGGTTATGAGTACAAGAAAGTTAACTAAATTCTCAGTAATAAATACATCACCGCTCGCAAATCACTACACCTACAAAATATAATCCCACAAGAGACTTGCTTCTCGACAAGCAAGTAACAAATTCCTGTTAAAAAGCCAGTGTTCCGGTATTCCGCTTCTCGCCTGCGTTGCGCGTTCTTGTCGTCGACGGAGTCTTTTGCCGCGACGACGCGTGGGACGCAATGCGGTCGCGCGGACCGCAGGGCCCCAGATCTGCCGTAAAGTTCTGCGGGAACAGCACAGCGACGTAGAGAGTTACACAAACAATGTGGAGGCAGCAGCGGGTGAAAGGGTTTAATGTGTGAAAGAATGTAGCTTGGGATTACGTACGAGGGTCGTTCAATGAGTCCTTTTAGTCTAGGCAAAGTGTATGTATGTATGTATCTTATAGAAAAATGGCCAAGGAATCCAATACCGGAAACCGGAAGTCGATATCTTAATTTGTTTAGAAATTAGAGTTAAATAAACACAAAAATGTAAAATATACAAAATTTTCTGAATTTTCTATGTTAAAATTGAGGCTAAACCAGCCCCCCTGAAAAATTAAGAATAATATATTTGTTATATTTTTTTGTATGTAGAATGGAATGCTTCAAACCGGAAGTCGTTTTTTCTATCCGTTCGCAAGTTACAGCCGTTTTTGTGTCAGGAAACAAAGTTAAGGCATAATTTAATTAGCTTCGTTCTACTAAAATATATTAATTTTATAAGATACAATATTATAATATCAATATTTACCGTAAAATTTAAAGTTACCGAGTTTTATTGAATTTTTTTTTTCAATATGGCGGCTCGAGCACAATTTCTGCTGCTCGGGACTCATCGGAATCTTGAATGTTACATATTTGTTTATAACTCTGCAAATTTTCAGAAGTCTCCTACTTTTTTTCTTTATTTTATGCAATTTTCCTTAATCTCCTTTCAGCTCTATACATTCTTCTAACAGTTTTTCCAAATTGTTTAAGCCGTCCAAAAGGTAGGATTTCGGAAGTTCCGCAAAATATGCATTATACCGTCTTCGCCTTCTTCGGAGCCCGTTCGCCTTCAAAAATCCACTGTTTTGACTGTTGTTTTGTCTCTGGAGTGTAGTAGTGTATCCATGTTTCATCCACAGTTATGTATCGATGGAGAAAATCCTCAGGATTGCGACGAAAAAGCGCCAAAACAGCCTCAGGGTCGACCATACGATTGCATTTATTCTCCACTGTGAGCAAACGCGGCACCGATCGTATTGACAATCAATCAAAAATGTTGATGGGTAGGTACAGCTAAAACTCTAACAGCTGACTAGTTAGGAGTGCTGCTTACTGGGAAATAGTATATTGTGCAACTAGGGACGAAAGTTTAGTTTTTTCGACTAGTGCGGAGTTGGCAACATGAGCGAAATCGAGGGCTACTGCCACAGCACGAGTTGAAGAAAGGGATAAACCGGATGATGATAACATTGAAAAAATGTATAATAATTCCATAAAATAAATAAAAATTATCTAAATAATCAATTTTGGAATCCCGCATAAAGCGGGCAGAAATACTTTTCTTCCCTAGGGAGGAAAAATCAAGAGGCTTCCCATATAAATCGGGAGGAAAAGTAGTTTTCCTCTCTAGGGAGGAAATGAAGCAACAATGCAACACACAAGGGTTGCAGTAAGCTTTGATACCTGTATCTGTAGATAATGAACTGTGCTTTTCTTGACAGAAGTTTTAATACTATATCAATGTATTTGTTTTCTTTGAATTTTGTTTGTGTATCTGTTTTGTACTAATTTTTTATAATATAGTTGAAATCATAGGCGTAGCTAAGGAGGTTTGAGGCTTAACACTCTTCCCTCTGCACTGTCATACAATTGTGCTGTGAAAAGCGGATCAACTTTTTCTACGTATAGCGAATTTCATGTCAACTAGATGTGCTAAATAAATGCATCACCGTGGCAAATTGTAAATAGAAAAACATTTGATGAGAATCGCGCACGTAAATTATAATATACTACACACACTTTGATGTTAAGTCTCACATCGGTTGTTTCATTTTTTATTGACAAATAGTTTTTAAAAAGCGATTATTTGAAATAGTAACATTTGATATGATGAACTAAATGAACGCATAAATAATAATCCATTTTTATTATAATAGCAAACGTTAGAGAAATTTATGTATCGATTGTATCTGACGAGCTTGTCTATTTTTAAATGGTAATTGAACCTAAATAGGGCATTGTAAAATTGCAAGGTAGGTAGTTTCCGCAATTCAATTCAATGGTGTGAAATTCTAAATTACACGTCTATCACGATATCCTGAAGTTTTCTACGATTCTAGCTGTTATGGAAATTTCGAATCGTTCAATAAAATTACCAGTAACACGGAAGCTATGCACAGAAATAGAACACCTCGCAAGACAAAAACATATTAGATCTTACCTACTTAAGAAGAAACATTTTGTTTGTTGTTAGACTTTAATTAATTCTAATGGGAGAAATGACAATAAAGAATATTAATCAGATCAAGTTAAATATTATTTCTTTGCTTTCACGCTTTGCTATAACATAAATTAATTTAGACTGAACCCAGTCACACAAATAATATAGGGTGATTCATCGTAACTTACTTATTTCAAAACGCAATAATACCCATTTTATGAATCATAAACTTTTTATTTTTATTTTATAATGTAGGTACATACTAAAGCTTTGTTTCACCCAGTTTTCAAAATTATATCAGGTAGGTGACGCTTCCTATTGTCTATACACTGAATAAGCCGATTTCTGGCGTTTGTCATAACCCTTTTCAGCATGGTAGAGGCAGCGGGTATGTTGGAAATTGCGGCCCGGATGTTGGCCTTCAGGTCTTCAAAAAAACCCACCAAAAAATCACAAGGAGCCAAATCGGGCGAGCGGGCTGGCCACTCTAAATCGCCCCTTATTGAGATGAGGCGCCCCGGGAAGTGTTCCCTCAAAACAGCCATCGATGCTGCTTCGTGTGGGCATGATGGCGACTGACCGGGTGGGTAACAAAACTTTAAAAGTGCACTCACTTCCCACAACGATCCTTACAGCTTGAATGGCACGCATTTTAAAAAAGTAAGTTATGATGAATCACCCTATAACTTTTCAATTGAATATGACGGCAAGCAACTATTTAGCGCACTAGTTATTTATCTTTCAATATATATTCATACTTAAGTTTAAAACCATTTTAAGTAGCTCTTTGTTTGCCTTCCAACGAAAAATATAATGTAAATCAGGCTTTTGGCGCTGTTGCTCTTTCAGTTGAACTTTACATCTGCACATTCACATCCTTCGTGCACTTACTTCCCATGTAACTTAGGTACTACTTACATGTTAGACTGTGACGGGATAGAATAAAATGTAAAGTAAGTTGAACAACTGCAGCAGTGGCAGTGGCCTGGCAAAGCTGGTAACTCCAGGCGATGCTGAATTGTGAATTGTTTTCCTTACTCACGTGTTTTCAAACTTCACGATGTTTGAATAGGTTCTAGTTGGTAAATAGTGGAGTAAGCAATTTATACTTGTTATATGAATTTGTAGTGTTTGTACAAGTTTAATTCTGCGGGTTGTTTAATAGATGCTATACATGAAATTAATTCAACACGCGTAAATAATTTAATATTAGACTTGTAAATATAAATATCGAGTTGCTTTGAATTTACTACAAGTTTATATTCAAGTCGTGTTTTGAAATGTCAGCACAATGTATAAGTTGTTAGGAACTAATATTCTATTGTTATAATACGATTTGAATATACTTACATATACTTACAGGGTGTTACCCAGGGTGTTATCCAAGCAAATGAGACATTCTGTAAGTAGGTACCTACAAATTTAATTTTTTGCTGTTTGTAAAATTATAATTTCAAAATTTCATTAATGTAATTATGATTAATTACGCTGCATAACTATTCTTAAATTTTTTTGTATTTAAATGTGAGAACAAGTGGTACCCAAAAAAATACTGTTTTGCAAACTACTGTTAATTTTACAAATTTCAACAACATTGTTATTGTCTTATATCCGAAGTATTGTTTTTTAATTTTTTTGTTTACTGGTTACACGAGGAATAATTTTTGACACAAGTTCTAAATTTTTTTCGAAAATTCACTGAAAAATTAGAAACAGATTTTCATATGGAAAATATTTTCATCGCGCACCGATCTTCATGTCATACCGGTGTGACATAGGCGTTACATTACAATATCATTTACTTACAGAATTTATTCTTCATCTCATAACAGACATTTCAGTTTATACTTCTTTAGGATTATGGTCACATACATAGATACATTCAGTTTATGAACATTGTATTTATGCATGGAATTTCGTAGATTTGACTGTGTGTAAGATCCGACTTATCCTGAAAAAGGTTTTTTTTTGTTAGTGTATATCGGAACGTCGTTTATGTAAGAATAAGATCAATAAAATGTATGGCTGTTAGTTTGAGTAAATTTTTACTTTATAAACACCACAGTCGACTTATCAATCACTTAATATTTGTACATATTTAGTGCACTATCAAGTTCCTCGGTGATACGAATCTGATCTGAAAACTCAAGAAGTCCAAACCTTTCTAGCTAGTTCAGAGACGTAACTAGGATTTTTTTAGATGGGCCAGTAAAAAATTAAAGTGGGTTACACTTTTTATAGTAAAATTTTTGTTTTGACTTTTTTTCACTGCTGAAGGAATTTGACTTACTATCTCCTGAAATTAATTAACCTACCCAGTTGAATATAATATCAAATATGCATGCATGCATACATTATATCTATTCAGAAACACAACATTTACCAGCAAATAAATCGGTAACTATCCGCTATTCATATTCATAAACATTTATTTTGCCTCAATCAAGTGTATACCGTGTGTCCCAGCGAAAGTGTGGCATGGGCATTTAACATGTGAAAACAGTTTTTTTTATAAAAACTGTACGGCTAACAACTATGATACCATATTGCACATACATCCATTCCTACATCTTATTTAATACACATTATTTCATTTTCATAATGTAATTTCAAGAACTTAATGAAAATAATTTGAAAATTTTAACCTTTAGTTTTTATTGCTACATTCGTACAATCACTTATGGTTGCAACATTTACTATGTACCTACTTACTAATGGACTATTGCTGTCATTATTTTTGTTTTCCGCATTTGTAGCTCATCAAGAATTTTTGTATAGTGAGCAAAAACAACGATGAAATTCCAGCGCAAAGTGTAAAATATTTAATCCTCATCCCAAATTCAGCTTAAAGTCTGCAACAGCCCAAAATATCATCCCGAAACAAACAAAAACATCAAGTTTCCACACGGCTAATCGGTACGTGCGTATAACTCGCTCGCAACAATGATTTCCCAGTTAATCTAGTTAGAGAAGTGGCTTTTTGTCGCCAAAACCGCCACACCGCACGCGGCCGCTAATACCAATCAATGCGGCCCCGAATAAACTTGCAGAGTAGAGCGGCGTAGAGTCTCTTTCATATTTTACAAAGCCCAAATGGGGATTGCGTATTATTATTTGAGGATTACGTTATTTAGGTGGAAATTAATTTATGAAGCGTTCAATTTATCTACGTGGATTGTGTGTTTTGTCGATGAGGGCCTAAAATTTTCAACAGCAGTGGGAATCATGTAATGAACATGCGAATGTAGGTTACTGTTAATTGGAAACAATATGTTGATACTCAGGTTCAGTCGATAATGCTACACTTCACTTATGTTCTCAAATTAGTACCATCAAATTACATGTTGCGGTGGAAACTTATTGGATTTACAAACAGTAATAGTTAAACTATTATGACAATATGAGTAAGAGTATTATAGTATACAATACAGTACTTACATCGAATATTCGCGATTCAAATAAGGAATTCGCGTTAAATAATGAAGAAAATATTGATCGAATTTTGGAATTTGAAGAAGGAAAAATTGAAGAAGAAGAAGAATAATAGGTAGGTACACCAATAGTCACTGAAGTTACTATTATGGTATTATATGTATTTTTTCTTAAAATCTATGTTTCAGTCTAAATTGAGATCTTCCTCAATCTTCAGGACAAATAAAGAGAAGACTTTATAATTTAGACCGCAAGTCAGACTATGAAAAAATATACATAATAGTAAATAGTACCTATACCTAACTACAGTGATTGCGTGATTAGTGTACATATAATTTTTTAATTAATGTTAAACCGAGATCTCGTCTCAAAATTCTCGAAATTTCTAGATGAGACTAGCATTATTCTCGTCTCGATTTTTCCAAGCGAGACGATAGTAGCATCATTCTTGTATCGAATTTTCGAGACCAAACGAGAGTACACTTATTCTCGTCTCGCGGCATCGCTACTTGAAAGTCTATACTATTTCATATTTCCCTCATTTTGCATCATCTGCATCTTCAAAATATTGTAATTTTATTTAAATTTGATGAAATTTAATCACAATAACTAAAATACCTATAGGAAATAGGATGATTCATGCAAATAATTTTATGCCATGTAGTAGGTACCTACCAAATCAACTTACTGATCATAGAACAAAAATATTTTTTTGAAATTAGGAACAACTGGATTGGATATCTGACTAATTTATGAATGGAATGAAATTTAATTTTAATAAATTAAGTATAAAATGACAAATTAGTTAAAAATTAAATAGGTAACTTTATGAAATTCCATATGGGAACAGTGATTAAAAAACCTGTAAATTAAAATTGCGGATTTTGGAAAAAAACTTTCAGCGCCATATTCATTAATTGAGTAGGTACTATACTATATTTGAGAATGACTGGCAGTAATAAATCATTCTGTCAAAGACATTCCAGTGGCGCACCAGTAATTGTTTGCACAGGGATAGTCGAAATGACTAAATTCGGTAGAGAACTATCGTTTTAGGTCTAAATTGTTTTTCAGGGAAAAGATTTATTTTAATAATAATGAGTGAGAAAGTTATATTTAAATATTAAAAACTTTTATTTTTAGTAAATGTATAAACAGATCACTCTGAAAAATCCTATCTACGTCTATGACACAGTCCGACGGGGATTATCGAAGCGTTTTTCACGGCATTTCTATTGTTCGAGAATTAAGTTTCGTTCCAGGTACAAAGCGTGCGGCTTATTTTGACCATCCTAGTATAGTTACAACTTATTTTTCTGGTAGTTTCATTTGCCGCATTGCTGGCAAAAATCCAATACTACTCTTGCAAATAATGATTTATTACTGTCAGTCATTCTCAAATGGACTATATATGCAACTAAAATATACATCACCTTGTATTTTTAACTTCGATGTTATAAGAACGAGTATATTAAGTATTTTTAAAGACATAGGTATAGCATATACTAATTGTTGTAATAATAGATACTAGTAAATATTGTGCCTACATTTTTCCACTTCATAATTGCGTTATTTAAATGTACCTACCTATCCTATTATTATTTGTATTTACATTTACCTTCTTCATATTTGGTTTTGAAAGGCAGAATGGCAGAAATATTGTGTTAGATTTATATTTTGAATATCAAAGTAAAGCCCGCAAAGTTGAAACATCTATTGTGTTGAAAGAGCAAAAATATGAAAAGTAATAAAAGAAGTTTCAAAGTGAATATATTATTCCATAACCTATAATTTTATCTGTCGAATTCTGAAGGCTGTCACTAAAAATCTTTATATTTAAATAAAAGCTTTTAGGTTCTTTCAGTATCAGTGAGATGAAATTATTAACCTTCTGGCTTAAACTATCTTTTTCTTTTTCTTGTATTTTCATTTTATTATATTTGTTTCAGTATTTAATTTTAAATGTTTGCCATAAATAGGTATTTTATTTGAATTTAATAATGTAATGTGTAATTAGTTTGCTTTGATTATGTTTTAGCCACAACATTTAAAGTTTACGAAATTACCCAATATTATGTAGTTTGATGTAAAAGGAAGGAAATGCATGATTTATTTAGATATAATACATTTGCAGCGAAGATAAAACCACAAAAGTGACAGAATATAATTATAGTATGCTATAACTATACTTGCTGTCCCAAAAAATTGTACGCTCGATATAACTTATTTATTAATAATCGTTATGAAATTTTATATGAGTAAAGACGTCATAAAGAGACATCAAAATATATATTATTTGCAAAAATATCACTTCCGGTTAATCCGGAAATGACATCAACTAAGATAGTTTCAAATAGAACACCCTACCTATATATTTTTACATATTTGAATTCTACGTATGGTTCTGAATTCAATGATATATCCCAAGTCTAGATTTCATGCAAAATGTTTCAAGAAAAAGTAGAAATAAAGAGAAGTTACAAAATTTGATATTTGTAAAACCAAATGACATGCCATAGGTGAAAATAA
This sequence comes from Agonum fuliginosum, assembly GCA_947534325.1. Classification (NCBI taxonomy): domain Eukaryota; kingdom Metazoa; phylum Arthropoda; class Insecta; order Coleoptera; family Carabidae; genus Agonum; species Agonum fuliginosum. Next base: position 13,336,019 of record OX384038.1, on the reverse strand, counting down.
TTATTAACAATTATTCAAAAGTCTAGAATGTGTGTAAATGAAAATTATGGTCACTTTGAACGTCTTCTATAAATTTCTAATTTGTTATCTTTTGTTTGTGTATTAAGTATATAAATTAATACTTACACACACCTTTCATAGTTTATTTATTTTTGTGAGATGTTTTCCATTAAATCTATACTTGTGGTACATCATTGGATTCAGAATTCTATGTAGAATTGAAATATGTAAACATATGTATAGGATGTTCTATTTTAAATAAGAAAGTACCTACCTAGATGTCAGTTTCGGTTTAACGGAAAGTAAAATTTTTGTGAATAATATATATTTGGATTTCTCCTTATGCCTAATTTATTCATATACAATGTCATAACGATTATTTTATTAATAAAAAAGTTATTTCCAGCGTACCAATTTTGGGACACCCGGTATAGGTACTTGTTTGAATTTAATAACGTCGAATTAAAATTTAATGCGTAATTAGTTTGCTTTGATTATGTTTGATGATTATTTAAAGTTTACGGAATTACCCAATATTATGTAGTTTGATAATAAAAAGACGGAAATGCATGATTTATTTAGATATAATACACTTGCAGTTACGGCGAAGATAAAAACCACAAAAGTGACAATATAATTATTATAGTCCCACTTCGAGAAAAAAATATTTGTTCAATATATATTTTTAAAAACATACAAACAGTTAAAAGAATAAAGAAAATTGAACCATTCATAAACCGCAACACCACAACCGATTTTTTATTTCAAAATTCAAAGTATTATCACATATTATCGTCAAGATGATAAGGATATTATATTTGCAAACCAAGTGAACAATGTGGTTCTACTATCAATATTTTTGACACAGGTACTGTTGTGTAACTCATTATACAATCTAATCGTCTTAGTGCATTTAGAATTAAAATGCGAGCCGCGATTGTTGGTTTCGTCACGGAGTGATTTTATTTTTATAATGATTTGTCAAGTGTTGTATTTTCTGCTTTGTATACTGACGTATTCACATAGTTGTAGCTCATGCAACTGTACATATACTAGGCATAGACTATATTGGCGGGATTTTACGGAAGCAAATTGTGTCTGTGCATCAAAGTTCAATTTCACCAAAATACCAAATGCACTACACGATCGCATCGAAATATTAAAACTTAACGGTAAGATAATAATACTTAACTCAAATTATTTCGTATTAATTTGGAAATATAATGCAAAATCATTTGATTTGTTTTAAATGGATAGATGGCTGTAAATTTAATTTTTTGATATTGATGCATGCGATTTATCGATCTGAATTTATTATCGACCACTCAGGTGGCTAGAATAAAAAGTAAAATATATATTTTGATGCAATTTTCTTAATTAGTGTATATTTTTTACACCACTGACAGTGTGCATCCAAGAAAATAAAAATAATAATTTCAAATGGCGTTTGTAATTTCAGTTAACATTTTTGTTTTGAATACAGTTTTGTCAGAATCGGCTTTGTCATTAATTAATAAGTATACAACATTGCATTAGTTTGAGTGTTTTAACGATTAAATTTCAAATTAGAATGTTGTTCCAACTGCAATGTGCGCATAATGTTTATTGTATGATAAAAATAAGAATCGTTGCATTAATATTAATGTCAATTAATAAAACTTTATCAAATACAAATCAAACAATCACCCTAAAAGACAGTGTTAAAATATATCATAAGTGAATTAAACAATTTGATTTTTTTTAGTCAAATTATAAAATTATTATTAGTATAAGCATTATAACGTATAAATCTAATTTTAATGCAATCATTTTTATTATAGGTCAAATCCAATCTCTTGAAGATCATAGTTTCAGTAGTCTTTATAAATTAAAAGTAATTAGTTTACATAATAATTCTATCAGCAATATAAGCGAATTTGCTTTTGAAAACCTAGTAATTTATTTTCAAAAACACCAAAAATTGAAATACTATGCCTCTCCAATAATAAAATAACTGTTCTACATAGTAAAACATTTTCAAACTTACGTCATTTGAAAAAAATATATTTAAATGATAACCAAATAAATAGAATAACAGATAATTGTTTTGAGAGAGTTCCTAATTTAAATATGATTAACTTAAGTAATAATAAACTAAGAATTCTGCATCTGAATATAATTGACAATGTAACCAGTATCAAGCGGTTGGTTCTGCAGTACAATCCGTGGCACTGTGATGAAAATCTTTGCGAGTTAATGGACTCAGTGTTGTCCCACTCTTGGCTGGATACGAACCAAGTACCGGAGTGTGCCACACCACACAATACCACACAGAAGTTGTGGACTGATCTGTTACAAGAATTCGTGCCGAAAATCGTTATAAATACTACATTGGCTAAAGGTGATAGTGTCGTAGCCGTACAATGCAAATATTGTTTTATATCACGAGTGAAATGGATGGAACGAAGTATTTCCGTACGGTATCGTGATATATTTTCTCATTATATTAACAATCAAGAATTGGTGTCTACCACATATGTATATAAGAGTACCATTAGTGAGACAAACATTAAATGTATTGTAGAAAATTGTATATGGTGCAAAGAAGACTTTGTAGTTCTTAATCGCAATTATCCTGACAAAGAAATAACAGAAATTGGTAAATTATTTTATGTTTTTGTTATATGTTTTGATTTCGATTTCGTCTGCTGCTATTACAATTTTTAAATATTGAGAACTACGAGAGCAAATAAATGCAAATGTTTTTTGCGAGGTTTTTTGTGTCCTAAAATTTTCACTTTGTGGCGCTGTAGCGGCTATATTATTAAAGTTTACAAAGCGAGTCAAAGCCCTTAAGATGCAAAATTTCTTCCTCTATAAAATGGTGTTTAAAAGAATTAATAAAAAAACAGTCAAATACGAACATAGGTACTTCATGCGCAGAGGGTTCCGTCAAATTTTAAAACTAAATAAAAAATAAAATAAAGGGTTTCCTAAGACCTTCCTATACTTACTTAAATAAAATATTATTTTAATTTAATTATCTCTAATCCATAATTATTGTTTATATTTACTGTAAAACGTTTCCCATGTATTAGCTTATACATTGCCTATATATAAGAAAATACATTATCAAATTTAAGTTATATTCCGTGTTGTCGATTTTTTAGTGTTCAATTTTCAGACAAAAAATCTGCTGTGGCCAGTACACGACCTCTCGCCTAATTCTGCTTATTCTACTAATCTAATAAATAGTTTTACTTACATTTTAATAGTTTCATGTTCATGTAATATGTAAACGATAATGTAAACCAAGATGCAAGCAAAAGATGTCAACTGTACTGTCACTGTCATTATAATTCAAATTTTGAGTAAAAACAAATTTCATATCATGGACAACAAGATACTGGTACTTAGTTGCACTTTATTTTATTGCTAAATACTACCAGAATCAGCAAATTGTATTTAAAATTAACTGTACCCATTGATAATTATATTATCTTTTTTTTTATTATTTTTATTTGCAAAAATTGTCATAAATAAATAATGTACCAATTTATTTAAGAAAAACTATACCAAGTTCCAAAAAGTACTACTTCCGGTTTACGGATTTCTACCAAAATCTTATCCGGTGTTAAGATCCATATTAAAACCATAAATATGAAATTTGGTTATTAAAGGTTTGATACTTTTTCAGTTATCGTGGACGAAAAATCGTCAGTCCATACATTCATACAAACACACACACACACACACACACACACACACACACACATACACACACACAGACATCATCGGGAAAATATTAAATTCGTATTCTAGAGACTCTGAAACGTGCTTATCCACCAAAAACTCATACTCGAAAATTTTGACCCATTACAATAATACCTCTCTTATAGAATATGAGGCGAGAGGTAAAAATCAATCTATACGTCAAATCAAAGTAAGGTTTAATTTGTTAAATTTCCTTGACATACCTAGTGACAGAAAAATAACCAAAATCTTATATATTTTAACAATAACTTGTAAAGAAAGTAACCTAGGCAACGACCGAAAACAATTGATCGCAGACTTATTCTGCACATTTTTCCTCAATTGTTTTGTGTAAAATCTTCAAAACTAAGCATAATAAGACCTTCACTATAATTTTCCTGTAATGTTTAGCATTATATTATTATACCTGAGTTTTTTCAAAATGTTAGACCCAGTATTTTCGGTGATAGGTGGAGGGAATACTCTTTTTGACACATTCTTATAAAATAACCTATCAAAAACTAACTCAAAAAATTTAAGCATATATTTACCTCTCGCCTCATATTCTATAAGAGAGGTATTGTAATGGGTCAAAATTTTCGAGTATGAGTTTTTGGTGGATAAGCACGTTTCAGGGTCTCTAGAATACGAATTTACTATTTTCACGATGATGTCTGTGTGTGTGTGTGTGTGTGCGTTTGTATGAACCGACGATTTTTCGTCCACGATAACTTAAAAAGTATCAAACCGTTTATAACCAAATTTCATATTTAAGGTTTTAATAAGTATCTTAACACCGGATAAGATTTCGGTAGAAATCCGCAAACCGGAAGTAGTACTTTTAGAAGTTTGGAAAAGTTTTCCTTAAATATATTGGTACATTATTTATTTATGACAATTTTTGCAATTAAAAATAAAAGAAATTGTGATTATCTATGTGTACAGTTAATTATAAATACAAATTGCTGAATCTGGAAGTATTTAACAATAAAATAAAGTACAATTAATATTCTATTTATTTGAAATTCCAGTATCTTGTTGTCCATGATATAAAATTTGTTTCTACATAAAATTTGAATTATTATGACAGTGACAGTACAGTTGACATCTTTTGCTTGCATATTGGTTTACATTATCGTTTACATATTACATGAAACTATTAAAATGTAAGTAAAACTATTTATTAGATTAGTAGAATAAGCAGAATTAGGCGAGAGGTCGTGTGGTGGCCACAGCAGATTTTTTTAGTCTTTGAAATGTGCTCTTCCCATCCAATTAAAAAAACTCGTCTTCATTGACCACCACGCGCAATTCACTTCTAGTACAGCAAGTACAGTTTACCGACACCGACGGCTCGGACTATGCGCTGTGTTCGTGTTCGGCAGGAGGTATTGAGTGGACTTTGCATTATTATGCCTTCTGTGCGATCGACGTGAATTGCTTAAGTGAAGACCCAGTATAAGGATTCTAATGGTAGCAGACAAAATATAAACACCTTTATATAAATTTTTAATACACTCGAGGAAAATCAAAACGCACCACTTGAAAATGCACAAAAAATGACACAATTTCAAAGTGCGATATCTCGGCTGCATTTCGACGAAATTGGATGAATCTTCGAGTTCTGAAAACGTTGAAGTCTTATCTTTAATGTGATGATAGCCAATGTTACAAAAAATCCACTCCACCCTCTCCCACCCCCTAAGAAAAACGAATGTATCTGATGTCCAAAAAGGTCCAACTTTGGCAACTCATACGGAGTGACAAAAAAATCGTGGACTTTATTGGCCAACAGGGTAATAAAGAACAGATTTTTCCTGCAAGGTGCGCAAAATTTCAAGGACCTACGATGATTTGGCGCGAAGTTATAAATTTTTGAAAGCAAGTGCCTTTTTGAGGTTTCTGAATTTCATTAACAATTATCTAAAAGTGACTTTAAATTTTTTATTTCTTTAAACACCTTTATTTGTTAGATGTTTTAAGAAATAAACGAATTTGGTGCGAAATCGGACAAATTATGGGCAAAAAGCACAAAAATACAAATTTTATTCAAAAATTCATAACTTTCTGCCAAATTATCGCACGTACTTGAAATTTTGAGAAAATTGATGGAAAAGGATTGAACTTTATTGTCCTGCTGGGCAATAAGGTCCACGATTTTTTTTACTCAAGCTACAAGTTGCTACAATTGAACATTTTTCAGTCAAAAACATGTTTTTTTATCCGGGGCGGCAGGGGGTGGATCGGGTTTGGTGGCAGATTAACTTACAGGGCCGAATAGAGAAACCTTTATCGTTCTCGGAAATCCAAAATTTATTGATTTTCGTGCAAAATTCGCCAAGTTATGGCCAAAAACCTCAAAAAGGCACTTTTTTTCAAAAATTCATAACTTCGCGCCAAATCATCGTAGGACCTTGCAGGAAAAGTCTGTTCTTTATTACCCTGTTGGCCAATAAAGTCCACGATTTTTTTGTCACTCCGTATGAGTTGCCAAAGTTGGACCTTTTTGGACATTAGATACATTCGTTTTTCTTAGGGGGGTGCGAGAGGGTGGAGTGGATTTTTGTAACATTGGCTATCATCACATTAAAGATAAGACTTCAACGTTTTTAGAACTCGAAGATTCATCCAATTTCGTCGAAATGCAGCCGAGATATCGCACTTTGAAATTGTGTCATTTTTTGTGCATTTTCAAGTGGTGCGTTTTGATTTTCCTCGAGTGTATATAGATATTTTAGTACCTGCTAGTTTACAATGCAATGTTTGTTAGTTAATTTTAATATCTCTCTTTACTAAAGATATTTTATATAAATTTTAGATTTACTTCAACATTATCTACCAAATATTATTTCACTGGTTGCAATAATATTAATAATCATATATAAGGTTCGCACAACTGTATTAAGGTGAGTACCTATTTGTATGTCAGGACAGGCAGAATTATTTGTCCGGATTTGTTTTTAGGTACTACATGAAAAGAAAAGGCAATTATTCCAAAAAGAAAAATAATGAAGAATTTGAAATGCAAACTATGAGTCTACAAGTAGTAGAAAATTCAAAACAAGAAAACATAAATAAAGAAACTGAAATAAAATTTCCCAAAGATGCATTGAGACCTAATGCAAATTGTGACAAAGAAATTGAAAAACAAGAAGTTTTGAGTGATATATTTGAGTTAATTACTACAGTTATATTTTGCGGACTGTATTTAGCAGATATTTACTCAGATATGAGTTTAGCAGTATTCTATTATCTAGAAGATCACTACATTAAGGGATATTCTGTTGGTGTTATAATATTTTCCTGTCTTTATGGATCATCCTTTCTAACAGCAATGTTTGAAAGGTACTGGTACTAGTAATCTGAATATTTATACAATATACCCGAACATTATTATTTAATAATTATTATTTTATTTTATACTTGTTACTAAAATTAATAGATGTAGTAGGCTATACAGTGTGCTTCAAAATTATTGTTAAAAAATTAGGGTTAAAAGAATTTTGCCGAGATTCACAGAAATAATTGCACATTACTTGGAGCAAACATTTTTCATACCACTACTCTGATAGGTTCGTTCTTCTTATTTTATTTATTCTTATTGATTACTTTGACCCAGTGTTTCGCAACCTTTTTGTACTAGCGCCTCCCGTTTCCTTGTAAATTTTTATTGCGGCCTCCTCATCCCCCACCCCTGTTGCTTCTTGAGATTTCGTGAGCAATTTTGCATATTTTATTAAAAATGCCAATCTTGGGGCGAAATTTATACTAAAATCAGGGAGCGATTTGAATGCTAGCAAATGGACGCCAAGTAGTCCAGTAAAATAAATAAAAAAATCTGCAAAAATCGAGGGCGACGATTTAAATGTTTTAAAAGATATGTATTGACATCTTCTTCAAGAACAACCAACATCTCGAGCTCTACCCTCTGTGCTTCGCCCTCCATTCTCTCTTTAAGGGGCGGAAAATCAAGAGACCAATTTCTAGAGCGGAATATTCTCTAAGATAGGTCATAAGCGATTTTCATGAAAACAAATAGTTTTGGAGAAAATCGTGAAAATATATTTTCACAATTTCCAATTGTTTAAATAGAGTCAACACAAAAATAACTGCCATTCATTAACGGTTAACAATATAGACTTCCAGATTACAGCATTCAATTTCTATAAATATGTAGAATCTTATTTCTAACATATTTGTACAATAACTTTTCCTGTGCAACCAATGGGTTCCGAGAAAAAGATTCCAAAATGTTTTCAAGATGGCGGCTGTTTGGCTCTGGGCAAAAGCAATCGCCGGTGAATGGATATTTGCGGCAATTTTATTGTGCTAATACCGAATAATACCATCATTTGAAACACTTTGCTCCATGAAACAGGTAGAAGCCATTAGTGTTAAAATAAGACAAAATAACAAACTTACTGTAATTTGTAATAAAAAGATATACTTTACATTTATATGTATTGTCTTAAGAATATAATTTTTGTTTTTTTTTCTTGGTAGGTACAGTAAAATAAAATTTCTATAAATTTTTGTATTTTTTCACGCCCCCCATTCAGATTGAGAAACACTGCTGTAATCTATTAATTAGACTAGTGGCACGAAATGTTTGCTCCAAGTAAAGTGCAATTATTTTTGTGAATTACGGAAAAATTCTTTTGCGTTGTAAACAAATATTATACGCTTAATTTTATTGTAATAATTTTGAAGCTCCCATATAGTAATATTACTTAAAAATCGTTATTTTAAATTACTTAAATAAAATGGTCTGAGAAATACATAAAATGAAATAAAATTTTGTCTAGGTACATTTCAGATAAACAGGGGTTACATGTTCAAGTAATAGTAATTGGCTCAGCTAAACGCTTAATAAGACTCCCTTTTTCGACACATAAATAAATGTTACCGATTTCTTTTAGACGTACACGAACAACAAGAATAAAAGGGTTAAAGCATTATTCTATAGCTTTTCTACTATTTATTACAAATTCAAGTGGGATCTTATTATTCATCGATATATTGAAGATAAGATGGAGAAAAGTAAAATTGACTCTACAAAAATTGCCATTAACACAATCAGACAGTAAATTATTACTTATAAAATTAAGAGATTTGGCTATTTTGAAAACAATTGAAGCATTTACAGAAAATCTTCCTGTGATAAGATTATCGGTTTTGGAAATACAATTGAACAGAAGCAAACGTAAGTATAAATGTATATTTTCTTTTATATCTTTATGTTGTTGAAAACATCTACTCAGAGATTGGAAAATTATTCAAAAATATTAATTAGTTATTTGTTTGTAATTACAGTCTTAATAATAATTAAATTACAATCGGATAAGGTAGAAAATCCGTCGGTCATAAGCGTGCGTGATTTCGGTGTGAGGTGAAGCCGAAGCAGTCAAATAATCAGAAATAAATCATTAAAAATCGTAGATTTGGATGTAAATTACAAATCATAGGTATCCAATTAAATAAAAAACATGATTGAAATTTAAGTTTACACTGAAATTCAGTAGTAGTACGTCAAAAACATAATTTTTCTTGAGACTGGGACCTTTTGCATGCGATTTCTCAACCATTATTGCGGTGACTCATATTTTTTATTTTCCTAATAAATACCTCAAATATCAAAGAATAACATATTCGTTTTCCAAATGTGTGTTGGGTTGTTATGAAATAAATTTTTCTAATCGTTTAGTAAATCTACTGGTAACCTCCATATACGCAATGTATTTTAGCGCGTTTTTGTGTCAACTTTAAATTCAATTATCTTCGTTATTTCAACGGTTACCTATAAATTTTAATTTTTATTCAAATTCTACGACTTGTAATGAATGCTGTATATTAATTTAAGTCATATTTTGGGTTGTCACTACCCATGGATTTACTACCTTAAATTACTTTACTTTAGGTTCAAATGTAAAGAATGTAACTAATTACTTCATCCTATTATATAAAAAAATGTAATTAAATTTCAGGAACTAATTATAAATTACAATTACATTTTATTTTATTTTACAAATAAAATGTATGATGTATGTAATTAAAAATTCAAATTAACAAATACATTTCGGAAAATTGTAATTAATTACGTAATTTAATTAGGCACATCTAATTAATTGATGCCCATCTCTGTATCCACTTAATACAAATATTAAGTTTAAAAACCTACTAAAATATGACATTTTAATTTTTAGTTGATGGCGCCATAGAACTACCATCTGATTACATGTGTATGTATTCCGTTTTCGTTATCAGATTATACAACAATAATACCAGTGTCCACAAAAATCATGGCACCTATATTGATTTTTTTATTAATAAAAATATCCAATTTGACAAAGTTATCTTTATAATTAAAAAAGTTAATTAATAGAGATGTCCCGTTTTCTGTAACCATTCGGTATAAGTACTCGTATAATATATTTTTTAATTGATTATTATTTCTATATATTTTTCGAATACATCGAAATGAACCAAAAATCCCTCTATCTTATCTTGTCTTGATTTTGTGCACATGTTTCAATTTTTTTTTATAACTTTCTAGTACTAAAGATGATGTCATATTTAATATCCTATGTTGCTTTTATTACTACTTTGATTGGATTTATAAATAATATTTCAACAGATGAAATGAAATTGTCATTATCTACAAGAGGATATAAATTCCTATGGCTTCTATTAGTCATCAGTAAGTGCATTACATTATAATATAATATTATAAAACACGAATTATAACAACACGTGTTTATTTTAGTTGGAAAATTGAACACTTATGCATTCATATTAGGATTTGTTGATTTTCATTTAATAATTTTGATTTCGTTACATAACTTTTTCATCGCAATATATATGTACACGACCACAAATAAAAACATACCTGAAGATAAAAGGATTTTAAAAAATGATTTCATGATTACATCTGTAATTGCGTCAATGTTTATTTTCACTCCGTATCTTTATACTGGAGACAAACAATTCTACAGCACGAATGCAGTTTCTTTGGGACATGTTCTTCATATTTCGGATATATTCGCAACAATGTATATTCCATCGATTAGAAATCAATCAATTATTTTTAATCTTTTGGTTACTACATTATATCTTGGAGGAATATGTTTTTTCTTTTGTTTTAAAAGAGATATAAAAAAAATTAAGTGATATTATGTATGACAGCATTTTATAAATGTACATAATGTGTAAGAAAATATAAATAATATAAATATTACTTTAAGTTTCTATTTAGTACATATATAACCTACCTACCTGCTTTACTTGTGATTTTTACAGTTTTCAATTGTGCAGTTCAGTGTTTCTGTGTTTTTTTTTAATTACGTAGAAACTTTTGTTCAAATAAATATATTTTAATTTTTTCATACACTGATAATGAACTTCGATAATCCCTATTCCTATTTTTATCAGTATTAGTTAGGTATAATAAAAATAAGTAGGTAGGTACATAATTATAAATTTAAAAAAGAACATGAAAATAAGAAAAATTAATACAATATTTAAATATCTACTATTATTTAAAAACGATATCTGCGATTTAGTGGATGGATTGATTTAAACATTTAAAGTATTGAATCAAAGGATCTTATATATACTTCTAGAATACGATGGGAGTTCATGTATGTAATGCGTAAGTATAATACTTAAAAAATAATGACAGTGGCTTGTTTAATTCAAAATTAAATACATTTATTATCTGCATGGGATGAGGGATGAAGTATCAGAAAATTACAAAATATGTTTAACTTTTTTTACAATGTTCATAATAATTGTATTGTTATTTTAATCAAATATTATTTGGAAATTTAAATAAAAAATTTCATCTGTTTAAAATTTTTACAGGTTTTTCTTGGAACACCATAATGTAATACTTAATCGTAATAATTTAGTTTCTATTAATTGAACAAAGTTGTTTAGAAATTACTTACTTCTTATAAGTAGGTAGATAAAAAATATATAACTACATCATAAATAAATAAATCACAAATAATAAAGCAATTATTTTTCTAATAAATATGTAAATTTGAAATATAAAAGCTAACATATTATCTGAGATATTTAAATCAAAATAATAAAAAAGATAATAAATATTGAACAGTAAATTTGCATCGTTGGCGTACAAAATATTTTGTTTGAAAAACAAACAATAACATTTGAAATCTGATAACTAAGATAATATTCATAAGTGGTAAGGGTTATACCACAGATCAGTTCATATTATCTACAATACATTGTTTTTATCCAATCAAAATGCAAATTAATTATACATTGAGTTCGGAAGGATAATTCGGTATCCTATTCAAGCACCAGCCACTTCAAACTTCGATCAAACTCGCGAGAATTCCAAAGCTTTCCGACAAGCACGAACATAACAAAACAAAATACAATAATCATCCTTGAAAAGTTCATGTTATTGTTTTGTGTAATATTATCACTGAGATTACAACTTGTTTACAGTAAGAATACACAGGAAGAATATTTGAATATATTTATAATATTATTTTACCAGAATCAAAGCGAAATCAGCACAAAGATTTTACATAAAAATAACATAATCCACACTAAAAATATTATTTTTCATTCTCATGATTTATTGAATAGGTTGTTGCTGTTAAAAGAATATTACTAGTAAAAATAAAAGTTTACTGTGTGTAAAAGGCGATCCTCGAAAATTATAAAACTTTAAATGAGAAGTTCACATTTAACTACCTACTTATTATTAAACTTTACGTGAAAGGTGAACATATCTACTAACTGTATCTATGAATATATGGAATAAGAATTTACTAGTCATATAAAAAATATATTTAAGTGGTAATTGTAAATAGTAAATGGTACTTTCATCTCAGAATGTTATTGATTACTAATTTTAGATATTAATTTATCGATCAAAGCCACTGGCTGAAAATATATCGCAGCAAGTTATCATAAAACTGGGTAAAATAAAATTGAGTATGTTATTTACTACATGATTTAAAGCCGTTGCCAATAAAACTGCCTAATTTAAATGGAAAAGTTCAAAGAGAGAACCGTTTCTCCATGAAAAAATAATACATATTGAGTAGGTACCTACATTCTGACTTTTAAGATGGACTGTTTGTTTATTTTCTGTAGAACACAAACGACGGTTGAAAAACTTTCTCTTTCCGTTTGATTTGAAAGCTTCAGTCTTGAGATATTGATCATTTTGATACCGAACACATTCAAAAGAAAATCTCGTTGGATTCTCTAAAAATATTCTGATGCTGATGCATATCTGAATAACAAGATTTTTATCCTTGCTGTGCCAAATTGAACGAAAATAATCCATCATATGAAAAAATTTAATATGCATATTTCACTGTAAGCAATTTTTTTTTGTAAAAATGCCAAAATCTTGATATTATAATTTTAATATACTTAGTATCTCATCGCACAAAAATACCCATTCGCTGGGTGTAAAGTATTGGGTGGGTGTAACAAAACCGTTCACAGCGCTTGAAGCGGACTAACTGAGCAACAATATGTAGGCTATCTGTCAATAATGTATTTATGTGCCTGTGCGTTTATTCGATTTACAAATAAAATTGAATGGGTTCTGACAGTTTTTGTGATGTTAATTGCTGCCTACTAACTAGTAGAAACAGTAAAATTTAATGAAAAGATTATTGTTCGACTTTCGACTAGAGAAGTGATGTGGATAAAAAATAATCGGGGATACAGTCACAGATCTTCATTTTCTACAAGGCCGACGTTTCGACACCACGTGTGTCGTCTTCAAGTCTGAAAATATAAATTAAGCAGTACTTATAGTCGATAAGTTTAGATAATATTACTAATAATGCACCTAAAAAGGGCTTAAATTCTGTAAAAACAGAAAAGTTGTCACAAATAAATATCTGAAACACGTCAGCAAAAACAGCATTTTCTGTGATTTTAGCTCGCAAAGTAAATGTTATTTAATATTAAAATCTTAATTCAAATCGAAATATTTTAATTTGAATTTTGACAGTTTTTGTTATTTTTTGAAAACAAATATCTTCTATTTTAAAACGAATTTAAAAAATTCGATTGGTTATTTCGCAGATCCAAGCTTTATAGATAACACATTAAAATTTGACGTTAATTCACTTATAAATAACAGCTGACAGTAGCGCACGAAAACCCACTTTTTTACAAATATTGCATTTTTTTACAAATATGGGTGCCAACATTATTTTTCTCTCTCAAATATACATTATTTGTTATTTTATGTTTAACAAAACCTGAAATGTTGCAATCCAGCCAGCCAGCCATGCGGCCTTTATTAAACAAATATGTAACAGAAATTCTTAATTGTGTCTCCCAATTTTCATAAATTTGCAGTTTTTTACGTAGGTATCTACCTACTTACACAAACTTTTTGAAATGAAATTTCAGTCTTTTAGTGTCTTAGTTCTTAAATGTTAAATTAATTGTATACCAGAAGCACATAATATGTCCATTGTAAAACAAATTATAATAGGTACCGCAATTCTAACGCAAAATAATGTTTTTTTCTTTTTATTTAAATTTGCAGATTTTCATTTTTGAAAAAAGTGTTTTTTAACAAATGGTTACGTTCTCTAAGTACTCAAATGTGTCAAATTTTATGATAGAAGAACATGTGTAGAGGTATTCATCGTCAAATGTTTATTTTACGAAAATTCTTGCAAAAAGGGAAGTTTCTCTCTTTTTTGTAATTTTACATATTTCTTTTGTTAGTAGTAGTAGTAAAGTACCTACGCTCTTCAGATTTAAGTTTCCTTATTAGTGTGTAATTTTGCCGTTAATAGCAAAAACAAAAAGTTAAATCATTTCAATGCAGTTAATTTCATTTAATTAAAAGTGGTAGTAAATGTCTTCTTAAAGATTTTTTTGTTGGGAGATAAACTTGTGAAGTCTCCCAAGAAACATGGTGCGGACGTTCTCGTAATCGATTTGTCAAAGTAAAGAAAAAGTTTGTGAAATTAATTGAAGATAATCAGGCTTCACGAGAAGTTGTTCCACCAATTATGGATGATATCGTTTTAGTAGAACTTCCGATGGCAGTATTTGCGTCAAAGATTAAGGATAAAAATAGGAACCTGTATTGTAACTCTTTAAAAAGAACACAATTTTTAGAAAGTGAGAACTAAGAACATTGAACGAGTGTACTTTCATAAGAGATTGCAATAGTGAAACTTTTTCCATTATCGAAAGATCAGATCAGTTATCAAAAAGAAAAAAAGCTTGTTGATAAGATAAAATTTAAATTCAATCGTTAATTAAAAAGAAGCCATTTTATTATTATTTTTACCTACATCCCAAAGGCCAAAGTGTACCGCTTAGCTAATATTCTGCTTTAAAGTTCTTTTTAATAAATAATTTTTCTCACAATCGGTTAGTAATATACAGGCTGATTCATAGTAACTTACTTATTTCAAAACGCAATAATCCCCATTTTATGAATCAAAAACTTTTTATTTTTATTTTATAATATAGTTACATATCTAAAGTTTTGTTTCACTCAGTTTTCAATATCATATCAGGTAGGTGACGCCCTACATTGTCTATACACCGACACTGAATAAGCCGATTTCTGGTGTTTGTCATAACCCTTTACAGCATGGCAGCGAGTATGTTGGCAATTGCGGCCCGGATGTTGGCCTTCAGGTCTTCTAGGGTCCTTGAACGGTTGACGTAAACGCGGGATTTGAAAAAACCCCATAAAAAAAATTACAAGGAGCCAAATCGGGAGAGCGGGCTCGCCACTCCAAATCGCCCTTTAGTGAGATGAGGCACCCCGGGAAATGTTCCCTCAAAACAGCCATCCATGCTGCTCCGTGCTCCAACGCATGATGGCGACTGACTGGGTGGGGAACAAAACTTTAAAAGTGCACCTGTCGAATGAGATCACTCTCCCCCCACTACGATCCCTACATCCTGAATGGAACGCATTTAAAAAAACATTATTATGCATTTCCAACCTTTGAAAGAGTTGGGAAGCGAGTCATTGTTAACTTCACTTTCCAGCTAGCTAGAAATATTTTTCCGGCTAGTTAAATATCACCTTCCAATAAAATTAACAAAATTAATTTAAAAAATTATCAAGTTACTTAGCAACTCTGTCATGGATTTCTATCGTATGTAAACCTTACAGGAAAGCTTATTCCAGCCTCGCGCTTTTAGCTCAC
This sequence comes from Agonum fuliginosum, assembly GCA_947534325.1. Lineage (NCBI taxonomy): Eukaryota > Metazoa > Arthropoda > Insecta > Coleoptera > Carabidae > Agonum > Agonum fuliginosum. The sequence goes on along the minus strand of OX384038.1, from coordinate 13,320,096 downwards.
CTCATTGCTGAGCACCGCAGTCATCTAATACAGCGCTCGACTGCAATGCAGCATTTCCCTGCTCGGTTTGTAATAAACAATTTTTGGTCTCCTGAAGTCTAAACATAACAATCACATATCGTTGACGTCTATGGTAGTAGCGATTTTATACGTTATGCTATGACTTTACCGCATATTGTTTGGAAAAGAGCATCGAATTTTATTGCTCTAATAGGCCATTTAGAAAAAAGTTGATTTGTAATAAAAAAACACTAATTTACACAATCAATTAATTGTGCAATAGTCTGAAATAAATAAAACAGATTAATATTAAATGTGACATTTGTTTCAAGGCTACTTGCAGCAGGAAATTTTTAGTATACATTATCACTTAACCACATAGAAAATACGATATTTTAAATAAATAGGTATGTCGGCCAAAAATATAAAAGGTAAATAATGTGGGCGTTAAGTATTTGCACATCGCTCGATTTTATTAAAGCACTCCGCATCGCGTCGTACTTTAACATAGAACCTCGCGTTGTAAAATAAAACCTACCGTACTTATAATGTAAATAACTACTACAATATTCCATAATATATTATTTTGTTGTTAACAGCATTGACTATACCTACCAATGACAGAATGGTAGATATTATAATAATACTGGCTGAAGTAACAGGCTTTGCCCGGGTTAATCTGGTCGCCATTTTGATTTAAGATGGCGAACTGGCATTGTTATATACCTATGTCTTAAGTTAGATCCTTATAGCTGTTACTGTACTAAATTTGAACCCTATCGGTGCAATACATTTTGAGATAGCTAGCCGCCATTTTGTTTCAAGATGGCAAATTAACATTTTAATATAAATATAAATCATAGGCAAAATACTACCGTTTTTAAATACAAACTTGCCTCAGCGACTCAACGCGCGCGTCCTTACCAGGTACATAGTATAGAGTTCACTGGGTGCAGTACATTTTGAGATAGCTAGCCGTATTTTGTTCTAAGATGGTAGACTGTCATCGCGACCACCTCTCCCTATATTTTTCTCGAGTGCTCAAAAATATTCAGCCAAAATTTGGGAGCAATCGCTCCAGTGGTTCTAAAGTTTTTAAGGCACATACATAATTACATAGAAACATGCTTTTCATTTTTATATAAGTATTGTATAAAATATACATTCGGGCCCAGTGATATTGTAGTCGGTTTTTGTGATCAAATTAGAGACCGCAAGCATGCTAGACAGACATTACAGTTGAGCTAAATCACAGTCTATTTGAAGAAATCCAGCAATCCAAAAAGGAAATCATCAGTGATTTTATTTATATGCAAACAAACCGGAATATGAAAGAATCTACCCCCAATGCAAAATGCAAACACAAACACACTGGAAAAAACTTTTATATTTGCGGAATATGTATCTAGGCACTAGCATCTCTGCACGCTATGCTCTGAGTGTCATAAGCCGTAAGCAAACGCGAAATGACTGCCTACATTATTCATAAGAACGTGCAATTTGTCGCGGCGGGTGCGGCGATGAGCGTTTCACAGGACCCAGACAATGTTTTGTCGGTGATATTGGCGCGTAATGTGTGCGGTCATGGCTTTACGCATTAATTTTATTATGCTTTGAATATAATAGCGGTCAGGAGCAGATTTGGATTATGTACGCTTGAAAGCAGCAAAATAATTGTCAGATATGAATTTCATGTCGAAGATTATGAATAAAAAATATTTTTGTAGTACTATATTAGTAGTATATTGCTCTCTAAAATTGTTACTTTGTGAACTGTTTGGAGTTCGCCAAATAATATTTTAGCGGATCCTGTCCTTTAATATGATGCAAAATTTATTTCTGCAAGGATTTAATAGAGAAAGAATGGATCTACAGATGTGCCTTTTTAAAATTTTGATTATAAAAATTCCCAAAAATTCTAAAAAACTTCCAATTTATGCAAACTTTATACGGTTATATGTCATGATAGAAATTAATTTTTAAAATTTTAAAAAGGCACGTCTGTAGATCCATTCTTTCTCTATTAAATATTTATAAAAACAGTACCAATCCTGAAGTCAATAATAATCTGACAGTTTACTCGCAACGAAAACTCTTTTCCAGTATTTTTCAACTTCAAAAAGACATTGCATTGCTAGGATGCGGTAAAGTACGAGTTTCGGGCTGGTTTTAGACAGTCGTAAAAGTGGAGAAAAGAGTGGAATAGAAACAAAAAGTAAAATCGAGAGTATTCTAGGAATTAGGAAAAAACGTAGACGAGCCTCTTAAGCTGTGTGTATTAATTGTGATACCGTGAAGATGGTTCTGTATATCCTAGATACTTATTTTTATTACGCAGTTGTATTATAATCTTCTATGTTTTTGAACAATCGATCATTTTTTAGCGTTTACTGTCACTGTTTCAAATGCAGTATTTTTTACAAATTACAAGGCGGTAAGCAATTTATAAGGCGATAAGGAAGGTGGTAAGTACTGAACAACAACATAGAAACCAAGGCAACCGCATAAAAATGCTAGCAAAGCTAACAGAATCAAATATTTAACATTATTTTGAAATTTATTTGTATTGTATCGATCGTGCAAAAAATGTTATAAGCATCACGGACGTTAAGTGCATTTTGTATCGGTATTGGATAATATTGGAAATTTCGGCTACGTCTCGGTATCAAAACATTATCTTCAACCGGTAAACTGTAAACTGCTCTTATCGCTATTGATACTTAATTAACTATTTTAACACTGAGAAGCGTGCGAACACAATATTATGTTTTAAAGGTAGCAATACAATAACAATGTAAATTAATTTCTAACCAATCTTCAAGGTAACGATTTTTGGACCAACATACAGATTAACTTATATCATTAATCAAAATTAAAGTGCTATTTTTTCAGCTTTATTTTCTAAATTATATGCAGAGATGTATAAAAAAATATCAGATGACCATGACACACATGCAAAAGTGCTTTGCACTAGCAAAGTAACAACACTCCGCTTCAAGTCCTGCTTTTATACTAGCATCATAAAAATTATACTTATACTATTATTTATTTATTTATTCTTTCTTGGATCAAGTTACCCTGCAAAAAAATCTCTTCTGTGTTGTTCTTCACACTAACAACCGTGAGTAAAAAGTATATATCTATCTATCTATTAAGATTGCAGCGCTATAGACTTCAGAAGCTGTCAGATAGACATACGTACGAAACTTTGCAATAGGTATGTACACTGTGATAGACTGTGGTATGTGAGTAATTTTCTGCTTTTTTAAAAAAATTGGATTATATTGATAAATATAACCATACACCAAGCGTAGTTCTTCAAGACTTAATGTCCATTTGACAGCTTCCAATAACTGTCACCAGATGGAGATCTTTTAGGAAGAGTTATCTATACCGATGACTTATGTTACAATATTATATTTACAGTAATCCAAACATTAAGCATGCGAATTTAAATAATTTTCATTTAACTTTTAGTTTTCTTTTAAATTATTGTAGCTACTACATTTTATTTTAGATTTATATAACAGAATTTTTGTATTGAATACTAAGCTAAAAATAAGATGATTCTATTTTGCATTTCTCTGCTCAATAAGATGATCGCCTTATCATATCAGAAATTTGAAATTTTTATAATAAGAAAAATGTAATAGTAGCTATCTCAGTTCCGATTACAAAATAAAATAAACTAGATAAAATTCCGAATTCCGAACAATGCGATTTCTTGAAATATTCAATCAGCAACACTGGAACACTACGAACAGTAAGTAGTTTTTGTGTGAAATCCACTTAGTAAGTTGTTGAGTTAGACGAATAAAAGGCGAGTGAAGAGAAGAAAAAGGTGCTTGTCAGTGGGCAGGTCCAGGTACCCCTCCCAGGAGATTCTTGTGCAGTAAATAAAACAATAAATCGAATAAAAATCTTTCGAGGCTCTTAGTGCGCCTTCGTTCGCGTTCTTACTTCGCAGGACGACAGAGACTGGAAAGATAGGTGGCTTTGGTCCGATCCGAAACGTCATTTGTTACGGTGAATCCGATTAGGACAGGCTAGGACTGCCAGGAGCCTGAAGCTGTTAGATGGTATATTGTTTGTCCGTAGAATCTTGTCCGTGAGATATACCTACAAACAGTCCTACTCTTCTAATAAATGGTTTAGATTATAATATCTTTGTGTAAAAGTTAGAATGTACCAATTGTAAAATGTAGCACAATACATGATTATGTTTTGTGGTGTTGTAATTTTTTCGTTAAGATTCCTAAAAAGTAAATTAAAGATTAACTTTGTGCAAGAGGCACGTATTTAGAAAAATGTAAATCCAGTATTATAATGAGTAGGCATCTAGGTAATAATTCCTATTTTATTTCGCAATAAGGAATAATAAGTGTGTTTTTGAACTGAACAGAGTTTTTAGGTAGAGAGTTTAGATATAGTCCGGCTGTAAAAAATATCAGCATAATTCCAGATAATGGATGAAACCTGCTGGACAAATTAGCACTTCACCATGGAATGTCACCACGAGCCGAGCTTACCGACGACGCCAACGACCGACCTAAGCTCGGATAATACTGCCAGTGCTGAATAAACACCATCTATCTGCTTTATCAGAAACTAGATACATGATAATGGGAATGATAAGCGTATCACGAGGTTTAACTGCACAAAAATCTCTTCTGTGTTGATACTCTTTCATAAATCGGATACCGAGTACCGCAGTGCACACTGACTGCTTGTAATCGCACACACGGTAAAATACTATGTCTACATCACGGTTAAAGAATAATTAGGTTTGCCAACCTGATCATTTCTAGCGGTCAGAATATGTACTAGAATCTAGCATGATCTAAGATATCTATGGCTCTATCAGAGATACTATATTGACACTAATGTAAAAATACACTTTAATACTATAAATAGGAACTAAAATTAAAATTTAGATATATCCAAGAGGCTATGTTCCATAATTTACCTTTAGATTGAAAATGTTATGACAAAACGTGTTTGAAAATCCTTCATTTTCTACGAGGAAAATCGTCGTTATAAATAAATTATTTCGCAATATATGAACACACTCTCGTATTGCATCTATTCATCTTCATTATTCAGTTTATAAAACATGCGTATTTTTAATCATTTCTCCTAAAATCAAAATAACCTATATCTACATTGACAGTTTTGCCGAAACACTTTTCATTATTTCACAGCATTATTTACCTGTTACTTTTTAATGTAGGTACTAATATGCTTGCGTGTTCTTTATATTTTACATAATATTTCTATACCACTATATAACGCACATCGCACAAATTATTGAATTTAAAAAATACTTTTGAGTGACAGAGTGAATATTTCCTTTCTAGGTGGGAAAGGTACTGACCGGTCAGAAATACCTAACTTTCGTCTCTAGTAATAGAGACGAAAGGTGGCGTTTTTGGTGGAAGTATTGAAAAAAAATAATTTAATTACCTAGGTACTAAAAGTGACATTTCACAGACTGTCAGCTGTCAAAAATAGCACTTTTAAAGTCAATCAGCGAATTTTTACGAAAAATTTCGGTTTTCAGATTTTGATATATCCGTTTTGACCTTTTCTGGATACATTAGGACTAATTTCGTCGTGACGTCTGTACGTACGTACGTACGGACGGACGTACGTACGTATGTGTGTCGCATAACTCAAATATACGGTTAGACGTAGAAAGTTGAAATTTTGTATTTAGGACTGTTATAGCATCTAGTTGTGCACCTCCTATTTTTGGTTTCAATCTACAAACCGGAAGTAGTACTTTTTTCAAATATTTCGATAAATATTTAATTTAAGACAATTTTTTTATTTTAAATGAAAGATTATGTGATTATTACCTACAATCGGTATTTTATAAATATTTTTGTATCTGGTATCATATAAGAATAATTAAAGTATATATTTATAATTTAGTATTTCGGTATCTTGTAGTTCATGATCGATTAACATTCATTACTACGTAAAATTTAAATGATTATGACATGACAGTGACAATAGTACAATTTGCTTTATATCTTCTTCTGCAGTTTAAATAAAATGACTGAAATATATTTGTGAGTATAGTAGCAGTAGTAGTAGGTAGTAGATACTTATATATTAACATATTTGTATAATAAGTTAAAAGAATAAAGTCAGATTTTTTTATATTATTCTACATTTTAGTTATTAAGATAAGTATGAACAGTTTCATAGGCGTACAAGGAAGTTATGTGGTGTCCACGTCAGATTTTTTTTTGTTAATATGGTTGAGAAATCGAGACGTAATCAGGATCGAGACGATATAACAATAATCGAGTCGAGAAATAATCGAGACGAGATCAAAATGTTCAAATTTAAGACGAGACGAGACGAAAAGTGAAAAATCTCGTCTCGTCTCGTCTCGGCGCATCACTAGGTCGGTAGTTAACATAATATAATTATGCGCATAATCACTGTTGTCAAAATAAGTGAAAACCTTATTATAATAAATAATAATCATTGTTCATAGATCATATCCGCAATAAAAAATAATTTAAAGTCAGTTCGAAATGTAATTTGAGTTCTATCTCAATAAGTCTTCACTTGCACTGCGAATCCATTTCCGTATCTTCACTTCCTTAAAACATTTTCTCCGTTTGGGTCAATCTACCTCTATTGAACATGCACGATAGATTTCAATTCGCTCCTGTTACATCTTACATTATGTTCAATTTCTTTTGTGAAATTGAAATTTGGTTCCTCTCTCAGGGATTAGAAGAGCGTTTTTCAAGTACCGACAAAAACATCTTGCGGTCTCGGTAAAAAAAGATGGCAAGGTGCTGATTAAGGCCTTTGTTGTTTGGAATGAGTGGGTTGTAGGTTTTTGTTCCAGGCTAGGTAATAAAGATTACATCCGCAATGTGAAATTGGTTTGACGCTTGTGGCGCTACAGGCGACGGGAAACGGAAGCCGAAGTGGTTGTTTATGCCGGAAGAAATAAATCGACCAAAGAATGTTGTTAGCGAAATAAGTAATATTTAGTTGATGATTGGCGTGAAGTACATTAATTTAATTTTTATTAAGATTCACGGATTACACCAAATATATCCGAATTTAATTGAATATTTTTGACAGATGGATTAACCAATCATATTGCATAATGATGGCGTCGGATAACATAATGCAACCAATAGAATTGAAAATGTAAAATGATGTATCTGACAACATACATATAATTATGAAGATTAGATTTTGTTTAATTACGTTAATTACAATAAATTAATTAATTTGTCACATTAATCGTCAAAAATGTTTTGCAAAATGAGTCGTTTTGAATTTCTAAATACTATTCGAGATAAGAATTTTTGTCTATTCCACGGCAACTTATTGCACTTTCACTCCACAAATCACCACGGAAAATTTCTCTCAACTTGTCAAATGATGTTTTATGTCGTGAAATTGTTAAAAAAACTTGCCGTGGAAACGATAAAACAATTCCCAAAAAATTATCATTTCTTATGATATTACCCCTGATTATAATTAATTTCATATGTAATTAAAAATTTAGAATCAAAGATTGATAAATCATTATTTAAATTTTGTGGATTTGTTCGTAAAGAGTAACCATTTATTTTTAAACATAGGCGTAGCCAGGATTTTTTTCGGGGGGAGGAGGTGGTTTGAATCAGTGGTGTACTCCTATTAAAATAGTAACGGGGCGCTGTTGCGTAGGGAAAAGAAGAAAGTGCTGCAGGCGACATTTTTTTGGGTTCAAGGTCAAAGGCTGTTTCATTTAATGTTAAATTTTTTCATACACGGGAAATATCATAGGTAATATTTTACCCTCTTTCACTTATAAAAATTAAAATAAATAATAAATTTAAAAAAATAATTAGTACCTATTTAAATAACAGCTCAGGGAGAGGGTGAAGTTAACCCCGAACCCCCACTGGCTACGCCTATGGTACAAAACTTATGTTTTATAATATATAGTATTATTGGCTATGTGAAGGAAATTAATGAAAAAATATAGCTATACTTGTATATCTTTTGGGTGTCTATTATTTAAAAAGGTAAAATGAAAACGAAAATTTTTATTTATTGATTGATAGATGACACAATTTTTAGATAAAACTGCAATTTTATAAATATATTAAATTATAAATTTATTTAAAAAAAGGTAACATTCAGTACAATATGTAAAAATCAGTACAAAATATCTGTAAATTGTTTATCAGTACAAGGGTTTGAAAATCTGTACTGTACTGACAAAATCAGTACGAATGGTCACTGTAGGTAAAAATAGTAATGTACATTACATTACAAGTCCGGTAGAAAACTAGTATTCCATTTTATGTTTAGCTTAAGATTCTTCCGAGGAATGGAGTTTATTAAGGTCTGTTCAGAGTGCGAGCGTCGAGTGTTGCGTTGCGTCGAACGTTGCGTTTGCGTCGCGCTGGTGTATTCAGAGTGACATCGTCTGCAAAGCATTTTCGAACAAATCGGTAAATATATTCAGTTTCAAAACGTTTCCAGTTAGAAAATTTGCATGAATGTTATTGCTAAAAACACCATAATATTACAGCAGGGAGTTGGAATGTATCCTAAACTGTGAAAGACGTATATTTCGTGTATTCCATCATTTATGTCTTAATCTAAGAAAATAGCTGGATAGATTTTTTAATATCAGACGTAAACACCTATAAAATAGCTTCTATACTCGCGTAAACACAGAAGTTGAATAGTGAAAGCACTAAAGTAACGCTGAAAAATATTCCGGATTGTTTCGTGGAGGAGGGGGGGGCATTAAACGCCAAACCACCTCCCACCCTTTGGCTACGCCTATGCAATGAATTGTGAGGCTTGACGCTCGCACCTTTACTCTTATCTGCGCATTTTATTCAAAACGTAAATAGTTTTAAAATGATTCATGATTTTAAAGCAATTACGGCAATAATTCCATTTAAATACAAAATATACCTATACGGTTACGAATAACATTTTTCATACCTGAGATTTGTGCCAATTCACTCTGAAATTAATTCACTAAAATTTATGAATAAATGATTGGGGAAAGAGATATAGCGACAGCTCGACAACCGATAGCACTAAGGGAATAGTTGGATGTTGGAACGGTCGTGGTCGTGGTTATTGATTTTCAATCTGGTGAGACATTTGCTTGATTTATACCTTTATAAAACTTCTTAAAAATTTAACATTTTACGGTGAAAAGAGCTCTTAACCTAACAGTTTTCCAGACTTTAGGATGCATTCGAGCGAACATCATAATATTTTTAATGATAAAACATTATTTTAGAATATTCTAAAAGGCAAAGATGAAAGACCGCTGTTAGTGCACTGCTTGTACTTTAAAGAACATATTTATTAGTTTATACGAAGATTAAAACAGAATCAAAAGCTGCATTTAGTTGGAGAATGATTATATACTCTAACATTAATCAACGTCTTTAATTTATCTAAAAAAAACTACTTTTGATTATTCAGTTTTCAGTATCTAGTACTAATTTAAATGATATACTCGTATAACTGTACCTTATTATGTTTAACATGTGCACGATTTACTATTGTAATTTTTATATTTATCTACAACTACAACAACCATTAACCCTAATAAAGAAGGTAGATAGATTTAGTATCAAAATGACGGTTTTAAGTTTTAATATCAGCAATTATTATCAAAATTATAATTATAAACTATTTGTTTTTAGAAAACAATTTTATTTTAAACATAACAATATGCAAATTTTCTGTAGTTGTTGTTCCAGGAAAAGCAATTTCTTTGTATTAAAATCAAACAAGTATAAACATTACAATATGACAACAATTATTATTGTGATACAGAATTTGCTATGTAACTGCTTGGTACAACTAATAACTTATGTGTTGCTTCAAGCAAACAAGCAAGCTATGAACATGCAAGATTGGCTGAGGGCTGTGCCGTATATTAATTAACGTTTGTTGATAATACATTAACTTTTGACAAGGATTCAACTCATATTACAATATTATAATAAGAATACGATATTTATCTTTACATGAATATGTGTTAACTTGATATGGTAAATAGTAGTAGCAAACCTTTTTGCAAATTGTTAATATCTATTAAATTTTTCTTTAATATTGAACATTATTTGTGTGCACATTGCCATATTCTTTGGTATATTATTATGTATATTGGTAGTGTACTTTGAGTAAAGAAGCGCTTTCAGTTGAAATTCGATTAGTCATCATAGACCAATTTTATTTACAACGTCAAGTGGTCAAATCAAAAACTAAAAGGCAACTCGAAATTAATGTAGATTTTAAATATAATAAAAATAAACTGATAAATTTCAATATGTTGATGTTAACAATTAATAAAAAAATGTTCTATATAAATTTGAGGTCATAAAAATTGCCAGTGGAAATCGACGTATTTGAAGCTCTCCGGTAAGCACTTAAATGTAATAAAAATCACTTGAAATATCAGTCGTACTCATACTGTCATACAATATTATTTTCTTACATATGATTTAGTATACAGTGATATTTATGAATACGGTAAAAAAATTCTGTGAATATCTACCACGGCTTTTGGTCAACTTGTGAGTAGCAGCGTCACATATTATGACTGAATTATCGGTATAGATAATTACATATTTTGCCGATTGTGCTCTGTACCAATACTAACAATTAATTCAAACACTACTAACATGACATTTAGTGAAGAGTATATCACAGATAAATTTTTTGTGCAGTTTATCTGACTGACTGTCCTGAATTGTCAGAAGTCCGAAGTCCGAACCAATGAAATAAAGACATAGAAACCTATTTTACTATTAGTTTTCACCGCTAAAAGCCCTGTAATCTCAAATTTGTCGGATGCACGCTATTACCAGCAGAGTTATATTTTTTAAATTAAAGTTGAAAGTAGCGGGGGAAATATTTATTCTTATCGAAGTAATGAACCAGTTGAGTCTATTTTCTACTTCATGAAAAGATTGTTATCTATATTCTAGAGGCAAACTTCCACTTCCTCCTTGAACTAAGGGGCGGCTGGTGGCGGTAAGGGAGGTCTAACAAAGCTCTGCGGTCGAAGTTCAAGTCTACATTGCGCTGTTCTGCTGTTATTGCTGTAACAACTCAACAGTGAAACCTGCGACGCTCAAATAGTTCGCGCGACTCACTAATTCAGTTAAATGTTAGCGTTAAGTGCCGAGTGGTTTAGAGAGTGGCTCTAATTGGGTGAAAAACCAAAAACGTCTTCGTTATGCAAAAGGATTGTTAGGGAGAATCGGCTTTGGAAAAGGAGTTTAATTTCTCATTTGTATGCTAGGATAGTTAAATGGTAATTGAAGACCGATAAAGTTTTAACTATAAAGTAGATAGCTACACATTTTTAATTAAATGTAACACATTTATGAAAATTCCTACGATGATTAAAATTTTACTATAAAATTAATTTAATTTTACATCAAGCTTATAAATTGAAAAATATTGGTTTGATACCAAAAATCAACAAACAAACATACCTACTATGTTTCAAATAAAAAAAATTACAAAAATTAGTAATAGTTGCTGAATGTGTTTGTTTTTAAAACTGTATAAAACTGTATTACAAACTGGGTACTTGTTCGCCTTTATTGCATAAGAATCTAAACGATTGCACTTTGATTACAAAACATACCAAAAAAGTCACATGGATTCAAAAGCCGATTTTGATGAGTGCATGAAGATAAATAGGTTATGTAATGAGTATTGCGAGAAGTATTAGCCGTCTAACAATAACAATAATAATTGTTTCATTGAGTTTCTAATCGTAAAAACTTTAAATCTTTTACATTAAATTGTTATCGCTTATAATTATTTAACTACACTCGAGGAAAAAATTAGGGGAAAATTTTGTTGTTGACGAAAAATGTCAAATTATCAAACCTTGATAACTCGGTTGCATTTGACCCAAAATCAATAATCCTTTAGGTTCTAAAAAGATCAAAGTCTCCTCTTTCGAATGGTGTACCTGAAAGCCACATTCGATATATCCTATGTTCCGTAAACCACCATAGAAAAAAATGTTTTTGACAGAAAAAAATGTCCAACTTTAGCAAGTTGTACGAAGTACAAAAAAATTGTAGACCATATTCAAGGCAAGGACATTAAAGTTCACACAATTTCTTTCAAAGTTCAAAAAATAACAAGTTTCTACGATGATTTGATCCAAAGTTATGAGCATTTGAAATTTAAAGTGCATTTTGAGCGTTTTTGGTTATAACACCGATGGGTATGAGCCAATTTCAAAAGCCCAAAATCTCTACTTTACAGCTGTGTGAGCCGATCTTCAGTCAAACTTATTTTACCTCCTCTCAATCCCCATAGAAAAACACCGTTTTTTTTGTTGTCAGTCTCTAACTTTGACAACTTGCGGACCACGCTAAAAAAATTGTTGACTCAATTTGAGTAATTGCCAATACAATTTTCTCATTTTCCTATGAAAACCTCATAAGTTCGAAAAATTGCGATGACATGGTGCAAAGTTATGAAGTTTTCACATTAACCTGCTAACACCGATGAAATGTTCGCGAGGCTTCGCGAAGTCTGGTGGAGCATTCCGCAGGCCCAAATTCGTCGTCTCATCAACATGCGAGAGCGTTGTGCAGAAGTGCGTAGGCAACGCGGAGGAAACACGCGATGACATTCTTATGATACTTTAAATTTCAAATTCTCATAACTTTGGATCAAATCATCGTAAAAACTTGTTCTTTTTTTAACTTTAAAGGAAATTGTGTGAACTTTAATGTCCTTGCCTTGAATATCGTCTACAATTTTTTTGTACTCCGTGCAAGTTGTTAAAGTTGGACATTTTTTTCAGTCTAAAATTTTTTTTTTCTATGGTGGTTTACGGGACATGGGATGTATCGAATGTGGCTTTCAGATACACCATTCGAAAGAGGAGACTTTGATCTTTTTAAAACCTAAAGGATTATTTTCCCCAAATTTTTTCCTCGAGTGTATTTATATAGTTTGTTAAAGAATGAAACTTTCTTAGTTTCTGCGATTTTCTTGTAAATGGCATGTTATAAGAAACACTGTTTTATATAAAGTTGTAGAGCACAAAATTCTCTATAAGACAGGTCACAAGCAATTTTCATGTGAAGGCAATGATTTCGAGAAAATTGTGAAACTCAGTGAAACAAGTCCCATGAAAATCCATTTACAATAGACGGGTTCCAAAATTTTACAATTTTCACGGCTAACTGCACTGGACTAACAGATTAACATATTATTAAATTAATCGGTTACTCATAATCTATGGCAGGCAAATTTTTTTGTTTTAACGTATATTATTAACAATGCTTTTCGAGCCATAAATTAAAATATCATTAATTTAGGTTTGAGTAACACTGGTTAGTGATAATAAATTGTTAAGGTTATTTCAACTTATTTGATTTGTTAGCCCAAGCCGAAGTTCAAGTTGTTCTCAGTTCTGCTCTATAGAGATACATGGCATGGCAGACTTTACAGTAAATCCTGTATTGTTTATACCTATGATGAAACATCAAGGCCCATGCTTGCAAGAACAATAAGCACAGACAATACACTGCATACAATATTTGTAAAACGTATACTATTCTTAAATATTTTGATTTGTTCATTAAACATAATTATGACAAACTATGTTAAAATAATCTTCTAGAAGAACTTAATTAGTATGAGATACTAATCGCTTCATACCTACAATATTAATATCATAACAATCGAATACCTGGTCTAATTTGTAGTGCACTAGAATCCAGAATATCTTCGAGTATAATCATATTCCATTTATGTTCCATGAATACAGAAGTGATAATCAATTTTGCATAAATGAAATTACAACTACTCATACCGATAGTGGATAGTTAGGTAGATGTTTTAGATATGCATACAGAGGGAAATATTTAAGTAATACCATTGTAATACGCTTATTTCACGATCAAAGCAAAGCTATGTTTGAATTATATTTCCAGCTAGCGGGCTAACCAAAACAGTTTGTTATTAGTAAAAGCAAAAGCTAATTCCAGTAGTACAATATTTACGAAGTTCTGCAGAGGACTGGGATGCAGTAGGCACCAGGCCACCAGGCAATCAGTTTTTAGTGCGTTACATAATATATCAAGGTGATAAAGGCCTCCAACCAAATAGTGTATAAAAACTTGTTATTACTTTCATGATAATTCATAAAAGAGTTGAAAATACATACCTACATAATATTATATTATAAAGATTAAATTTAAAACATAGGTACCGATAGCTTTACAATTAAGGCGGGAATGTAGCTGTATAAAGAGGAAAAACAGTGCCCTACGGTTTGTAAAATACTGAATCTAATACTAACGTAAGAACATTGAATTTTTTTTACGACAATATTTAATATTCATTCTACAGTGCGACGCATTTTTAAAAAAATACTGAATAAAGAGAAAAATACTACTTTTACAACAAAATGTATTAAAATTCATGCGTCGCACTGTAGGTAAAATGTTATAAAATATATATAATGGGTTTGATTATTTCTTTTGTCTTATAAATACAGTATTTTACGATGCCACTTTTAGAGCGCGTTCACTATTGCTGCCTTTGTTCGACACATTAAATCTGTATATATCTCTCCTTTTTCTAGATAAAATCGTAGACAGCTACATTCCGGCTTTAATAATAACCCATTAAAATTGGAATTTGGGATATTTTATTTAACAAATACATCTTATACATAGGGTGTTTCTGTACTTATGGATCAAAGTTTAAGGGTATATGTAACAAGTTCTATTAATAACGGAACAAAAAGAATTTTTCAAAAATTCGCAAAATTAAGGGTGATTTACTTAAAAGAAACATGTTGAGTGCCACAGGTTTCATTACTGAATTAATTACACAATATCAGCGTTGGATTAGATAATTACGAGCTTTGTTAATATTTGAATAAAACAACACAAACAGCTATGAAACCAGTGGCACTCAACATGTTTCCTTTAAGTAAACCACCCTAAATTTTGCGAATTTTTGAAAAAAAAATTTTGTTCCGTTATCAGTAGAACGTGTTACATATACCCTTAAAGTTTGATCCATAAGTACAGAACACCTTATATATTATTACCTATTTATTTTTCACTTCTGGTTTGAAGCTGAAGAACTGTTTTAGTAACGAATTTAAAAAAATTTGGTCGAATCTGCATCAAAATAACGATGATGCGTGCCTTGAATCATTCACTCGGTATTTTACACGGTTCTAAATTCAAAAGTTGTCCGTTGGAATTTTTGAAAATATGAAATAAAATTTAAATCCGAATATTAGATAATAAATTATTATAAACTGTATTTCTGTTATGATTCCTTGATATCACTATTTTATTTTCAAATTCGTTTAAGAAGCAACTTTGTATATAGCATTCGTTCCAAGCTTTTAATGCAAGTCATTAAATTCAAGGTCTACAAAACTCAGCAAGTCACGGTTGGGTATCACTGCGCTCAGTAACAATTCTCCATCTAAAATTGCTCGGTAAAAATGGCAACAACTAACCTACAGCTAGTAGCAGGCTAATGTGGCTCATTTATTTTTATCGTAGAAGTGTAGGATTTGTCTATTGCAGGACGGAGTGCGAAAGCACTACATTGCCGTCAAACTTTCTTTTTGCTTCCGGTTGGCCGATTGCGCAAGTAGAAAGCAAAGCGAAGCGCGTTTTTGCAATGAAAAGATCCACCAATGCGAATATTTCATTCGAATTCAATCGACGAGACAAAAAAAATGTTCCAATGTTAACGTCAATCGTGAGTTTTTCCAGACGGAAATGATAGTGTCTTCATGATGAGGGAATTTTGTGACGTAAATGGAAGCTTTTAAAAAATAATTCAATCTATGGTCCGTGGAGAATTCTTTTGTATTTAGCCATCTTTAATTTTTATTTACATTGCGAGAATAATAAATGATTCTTTTTTAACGAAATTAGTGGGTATACTACAGAAAACAGACACAACAATCTTTTATTTTTTTAAGTATAAGTGAGGTAGGTAGGTATGTAAATTTAGTTAAAAAGTTATTGAATACATTTTTAGTGGGATCCACTAAAATGTGTTAATTTAAAGTAGGAATGCTTCAGGAATCCTTGTTTTAATAATATTTATATGTTTATTATAATAAAGATTGTAAAAACAAGGATTATCTTTATTATTATACCTAATAAAACAAAGATGTCTTCAACCTTCTACTTTAAATTTAAAATGTCTTAAAACAGAATTGACAGTCTTGTGTTTTAATTTTGCTGTAGTTCAAATAATAGTACAAATCTAATTTCAAACTTGTCATTAAGCTCGACATCTCGTAATTTTGTTGTAGATAGTAGTAAGTAGTAATACTTTTTTTTCATAATATATCCATCATATCCGGTAAAGTTTACATTCAATTCGAACCAAACAAAAAAAGTATTAGTCCGGGAGCTGGCGTCAAATTTTCATGGGTGATTGCAGCAAAACTTTTCTTTTTTGTAGGTGAAATATTTTGTTGGTTTAACCTCTTAAACATGTGTTAGCTGGCACGACCGTGTATCCTGCAGATTTATTTTTTTTTGCATATTTCATACACGTTCACCTGGACAGCTAACAAGGTTATCCACCTGCCCTGTCCAGCTAACATATTTTTTTGTTAAATATAATTGGTAAATTATCATTATACAAAATTTAGCTTTGCTGGTTTCACTTGAAAATCTTTTATATTTTGCAAGTTCTACAGCCTCTTAAAATCTTGAGCCACGCTTTTGGACCAGATAACACTGCAATTTTTAATTAGTTATTATAGAGCTAATTATATTACAAAAATCAGTTTTGTTGAAATGGTCCTGTCAAATTTTACACCAGCTCCCGGACTATATATATATAGCCCACTTGACTAAATCAAATTAATATTAGCTTTAATATCACCCACTGTCATTTATGAAAATTTTATTTATTTCTATTTATTAAATTTATATAGACGTGGCTGAGTAATAAACTTTTGTGTTAAGCTTTAAAATTCTTTAAAACAACACTATTTTTGATATGGCATCCTATTTAAAAATCATAATAAACATTGCATCAGAAAAAAGGTAAAATCGCCAGTTCGAAATAAATTATCAGAAAGGCATTTTATATTATTACCAAATATCTATACTGGAACTCCAAAGTTAATAATAAAGAAAATAATCAATTGATTGTGTGGGATCAGCTTATAAAAAAATAAGACAATAACTTCTGACATAATTAAGAGAATAAACAGAACGACACAAGCGTTCTAGAATAGGGTAAAACATTGGAATTATCTCAATTTTGAACAAAGCCCCACAAATTTTATATCCAACGGTGAAAATTTCCAAAAATAAAGCATAACGACTTGATTCCATGAGCAAAGCTGGCGCATCGTATTCGTATCCACCATAAAATGATGCTTAAATTTTTCTTATTAACAAATAATAATCAACATCAATCACCCAATACCAAACAATTGAACTACAACACACGTATATTAAAACCTACATTTGAATTTATTCGTGCAGAGAGCTGTAAAAAACAGAAACAGGCAGTGTTGTCAGAGTTTAATTTTCATTCTGCGCACCCGGTGATGATTAAAACATACGATGACACATGTCTCCATTCCATAGCCTGCTTGAAAATTACAACCCTGCATATGTATGTCAGCGCCAACTACAAATTATCGCTTAATTTACAAAAACCTGTACTTGTGTTTTCGTACAACGCAATTTAATATTGAGTTCACATTTTATGTAACGTTTCAATTAGTAACGTACAGCCAATTCAGCTTATTGTTCGATAATTACAATTAGCCAGTGAATGCTGAAGGTAAATGAATTTCAGGCAAAAGGGTATTGTCTAGGCAAATAGCTGTAAACAATTAAGCCTGATGCACTTTTCCAATAAATTGCTTGTTTTTAGATTAACTCGGTTCGGTCGTATGTCTATTAAACTGAATTAAGTCAGTTTATAACCACCAAACTCAAACCGTTTAGCCTACTTGGTTTTGCAACAAATTATTGAAAAGCTAAGTAGGTTTTATTTGAAATTATAATTTATCAAATTAAATAAAACTAAATATTATCATGAATTAGTTGGATCGAATAAAATTGTATTACGCAAATGAGAAATCCCAGATGTTTTAAATTTTTTAAATGAACAACAAGAACAAGAAGTAAATCTTATATTTTCAAATGAGTTTAAACAGAGAAAAAGCAAATTCAATATCCTGTCTTAATATGATACTTCATAACAGATATAGGTACATATCTTTCGCGCCTCTTACCCATATTGGGTGTGGCTGACTCACATTGTGACTTAATTAGGCCAAAATTTGCTAGCGCAATTAGATAATACTAAATTAAGATTACCATGGTTTTACTTATAATACTACATTTGAAACATGTTTTAAAATTTAACAAAAACCAAAAAGATACTATTGTCTTTTAACAATTTATAACTTTTAATTATGTACATTGACACATGTCTATATACACTGCTACCAGTGTAGGTATGTTTCGGTACTATGTGTTTAACAAACTGTTTCATTCAGTTTGAAGTATGATATTGGAACTTGGCTCAGTTCAACAAAATATTCGATGTGATTGTAAACCATAACCAGTTTTGTTTATTAGGATTCAATAACAATGGTAAACAACATTAATTGTCAATACCTGCAAGTATGTACTACAACGATATAACTTATATATCTACCCCATGTAGTTGAAAATTTTATTATTTACAAGTCTAATAACCAGTTTTGTTTATAAGGAATCAATAACAAAGGTAAACAACGTTAATTGTCAATACCTGCAAGTACTACTAGATATGTACTACAACTATATAAGACTTATTATGTCCCTATGTAGTTGAAAATTGTAATATTTACAAATCTAATAATTATTGGGGTAATTGAATACCTAATTATTTTGTTTTACATTCCTATTAACGCATAATTACTATATCGGTATTAATTGTAAAATTCAGTAATTCAATTGTATCAAGGTTAGACATTAAAAATATATTTTAGAATATAGAGTACTGCCTAGAAGATAAATAGGAAAGTTTAGCGAATATTACCCCGATGATTAAAGATAATCCAATAATTTTTTCACTCCTAGAAGTTAAATTGTTTCATAAAAATGTCTTCGTTAATGACGGATATATCCATTAAATGCAATAATCCTTATTCCATTATGATGTTGTAGACATGGAAAAATCATGCTCACTTACTTGCTGCACTAACAGCTGGCCCACCAATCGCAGACGAAAAATGCGTAGGTAATTTTCCTTTCACATCTGCAACATAAAACATAAAATATACATTAGAATTTTATAAATTAAATCACAAAGGTTAGAAAAATCTAACAACGCTTGAAAGAATCGAAATTTTGATCGTGGTTGTTAACTGACGTAAGAACAAAACATGATTTATAATTTTAGTAGTTTTTATGCTTACCAACATAATCAAGGAAACAGATTTATTTTTTTGTTATTGCATATATACGTGTGATCACTAACTTCTACTAATGTTTTTAAATATTAACATCTATTCTAGGCTCATTTAGTTGATCTGAAGATGGTCATAATCATGACCGAAACGTTGTCATAGCATACTATTATTAAATAATATTTCAGCTCAACAATAACCAAATTTAAATGTTTTAGTCATTAATTTCTTCAGTACAAGCGATAGTTCCAATTGATACTCAAATTGAAAATAAGTTTTCATTTTATATTTTAATAGGTACTTATATTTTATGCACGACATTTTTAAATACTTACATTCATTATATTCTTATTGTTTGCAGTGAATAATATGCCACATTACTCTGTAGTGACTAGTAGAGTAAAATTCAAATAGCTAGGACCCTGGGCTGCGCGAGAAGGCAGAGCTTGTCATGTACGTTCCGTTTTACAAAAACGGAGCTAGCGAGTATATGCTGCGCTGCACTTCACTTAATTTTCAAAGAAAACTAAAATATAACTCAATCACAATCAATTACAAAATTCACAGGGTTACACGAAGCAAAACACTACGAATGTCAACATGAGAATAACAGATATTGAAGCTGATGTTCAGTAGAACAGACAGTAGCGTAGTTTCCTCTTGTTTATCATCTATGCTTCTCTCTCTAAGACGAGAATTCGTACTTCGCGCAGGGTTTTAGCTATTTGAATTTTACTCTAAGTAATGATTACGATACTCGCCTTCGGCTGTTTTTGTAAACTTTATTCATTCTCGTTTTGTAGGAGTTAATGAGATACCTAACTATTTTGAATAACTCTTATAATAAGATAGATATTTTACCGATTTTCTATCTAGGAGTTAGCAAATGGACCCACTCACAAAAAATTCTCTCATAGAATGAAATACACTACTTCAGTTTAGTCCAACTGTCCTGCTTTTAAATCACTAAGTGAAACTTTTCCATCATCCGTCGATGATCATTCGGCCATGCCTTGGTCACCAGCGTCCAGTGCTGAGGAAATTGGATGAATTTAATCGGTCAAGGGTCATTTCACGCCAGTGCGCGACCGACTGACCACGGACGAGGTGAGTGCAGAACGAACATTTAGGGTGAAGAGTTTAGCGCTGGTTGATGGAATCGTGTGGTGAAGAGGCTGTTTGATGTTTGGTGGAAAGTACTCCTGTACAGTTGTGAAACGAGGACGAGAGGATCAGTGGAAAGAGGAACCATTGTGTGTCGAATTGAGGTGGTTGTTTTTAGATAAGAGTGCTTAAATTATTTCAAGCATTGAACTTTATATACATACATTATACAAAAAAATCATATATACTCAACATATACATTTGATTGAAATACTCAAACTGAACCATTTTTTAAAGAAACAATGTGTACTTGTAAAATATTAAATCGTACAATAAATGAGGTAATATTAAAAAGAACTGCCTACTTTGGATAAGATTTTTTTTCGACCAATTAGAACTAATCGTTAACACGTTAACGAATATTGTCAAAACAGCCCGAATGTCAAAATTTAGACATTATTTTGTTGTACGAAATGCGATATCAGGTGACAATATAACACTTTAATATGCAAACAGTACTCTAAGCAAACGCTAGGTACTTTATAATTAAGTCCTCTTCAGGGTGCTAAGTCAAACATACAAGAAAACACTTATTAAAAACAAGTACATTTACAATATTCAGGTACACTTACTCAGGTAAATTTACTTGTAAAATTTGGTTTTTATGTATGTTCTTCTCTAAAATCCAATAACCTACCCTAAAACAGCACAGACCCAAACCAAAACTGTAGAAACTGTCTTTGAGTTACTTCTGATAGATGGCAGCAAAATGGTTTAAACATAGTGTTAAAATTTTCCCAGCGGTATTGTAACATTGATGAATAAAAACAAACTCGATGTAGGCTTTTTAAACTATACGACCATAAAATATTTAACACGCCGCTGCGCGCAGCTTGTAGGACTGCCACGAGGGGGACTGGAGACTGCAAGGGGTGTACTGTACTCCATGTGGGACTGTCACAAAGGGGGAGGCAAGTGATAATTAAACAAGTAACATTGTTTCAGTACCGCTGACAGTCAAGCAGGTCAAGCGATTCTGCAGTTTTGGTTTACGGCTCTGCTGTTTCAGGTATGAAGTTGTGTTTGTACATAGTAACGTTTGCATAAGGGGTGTTTGCATTTTAGAGTGTTGCATGCGTTTCCCGCATAAGTTTTGCTACTAAATTTGTTATTAAATTTAAATTACACCTCGGCGGTTGTAAAGAAATATTTTTACTCACGTAATTATTGTACTCGGTTATGCCTCGAAAGTAATACCTACTTGACTTACATCAAGAAAAATTCTTTTTTATAACCTCGGTATATAAATATGTAATTATTTCATTACAACTTATTCATTTCTTTCCTGTGTTATTTTCACAAAAAAACAGCAATTTGCTTTGTTAGAAAAAACTGAATCTTTTGTACCTACTCAAAAACAAATCACAAAGAACGTTGCATATTGGCCATTTTCTGGTGTCTATTTTAAAATTTTCTTAACCAACAATTTAAAACTTGTTACAATAACACAATAAAACTATAATGGCTATTTGCACCGCTTTCAATTAAAGTGTCACTTAAATACAAAATATCGAATCGAACTCATGACAGCAATATTATTTCTACGTTTGACAATTTTATTTTTATTCTATATTGTTCATTTAAGGAAAATTTAAGTGGAAGCGGTGCAACTGCGGTCATAAGGGAACATAAATATGAAACAGCAACGTACCAACAAATGCAATTAAAATAAATATTAGAACGTATGTATATCAGGATGAGTTAGTTTATTTTTTAAATTTAAAATCACTTTTAAAAACTCATAGAATCCCCCACATCTGATTTTAATGACAGTTTAATATTAAGCCGATAAATTTGTGTAACTTATTTTTAAACCAAGCAACATTGGAATTTAAATACCTAAGTAATATTTAAACCATTTTATATTTGCTTCACAAATACCTGCAAAGAGCTAAAAAATAAAAGAAGTATATAATTAGTAACTACCGTAGGTACCTACCACCGTGTATATGCAGTTAACATTATTAGTGCTTTAGGTCTTAAATTAAGTAAGAGACAAAGAGAATTTATAATTCTTGCAAATACATCAAATAACTATCTTTTTCGTTTTTGGAACGAATCATTATTCTTACTTAGTAATTAGATGTTAACTGTTCTTCTTTTTATAGGAATTAATTTTACTACCATCTATGATTATCGCACAAAAACCGAAATACTTTCTGTATTACCAACATAACGAGTGTACCTCAGCGAATCACCACTAGAGGCGCCATGCTCCTCAACTACAAGCTTTCGCTGCTTGCCTCCGAAAGCTCAATAAAGCTCTCTACCTTGCAACATCCCTAGCGCCATCTATGCGAGCTTTTATGAACTAGCACATCTACCCGGAACCCGGAGTTAATTTCGTAACTGACCGCTAGAATGTGCGAGCGCTGTTAGTTAACCGGAATGAAATAATTATTATTAGCTATTCTTCGGGATTGTAATTAAGTAAGAACGTAATTTACATAATGATATATCTTTATGACTGTAATAATGTTGAATCAAAAGTGTAACAAATATGAAACATTGTATTGAATTTTATACCCTTCACGCGAGGAAATTTTTACTAAAAAGTTTAATAAAAGTAAAACAAGTGCTAGGAACTGTCATAAAAAACTGACAATACCGTTCATACGGGGAAACTAATTATTTCTATAAGATATATATTAAAGCTAGTGATCTGAAATATATTTTATAGAAATACATTAGTTTCCCCGTACGAACGGTATTGACAGTATTTTTTATGACAATTCCTAGCACTTGTTTTACTTGAAACTGTTAGCAAAATATTTTCTCGTGTGTACTGACTGAGCATAAAGCTGCATTCAGACCGACCCACTTATAAGTATAAGTGACTAATGGACCAATCAGCGCTCAGCGTTCGCTTCGTCAAAATTCCAATTTCACTTATAAGTGTAATCTGAAAACCTCCCAAAGTTCTATCTTTTCCAATCAGTCCACTAAGTGAAGAGTGCGATAGGTATATCATGTCATCTTTATCATCGAACTGTCACTTGCAAGCTGCGTTTTATTAATGACATACAAAATAGATATTAATTTAATTAAATTATTATAAATAGTAATTAATAAAAATATCGTATGCTTGTGTTGTAAAATATTATTACTGAATATGCAAACATATTTAAAAGCATATAAATTCTACTTTTTAATTTACATGTGTATGGAAATCCATTTTCTTTTAATAATAATAATAATAATTTATGTATACTGCAATAATACAGGATAATCCCAGAACAATATTACAGTGTAAAAAAGAATCAAGAAAACAAATATGAAATATCAAACACAAACCACAGATTCCAAACCGTAGGCCGTTTCTAACCTAATAATTTAACGAGCATAGCGGATATTATAAGATAAAAAAATATTTTAATATGCAAATTGTAAAAATCACACAACAAATTGTACATAATAAACAATTATTATGTATTTAAATTTAAATATTTTTATTAGTTCTAAATTTTTCCAATTGGTGTTCACCCACTAATTTGGTAGGTATGTATGGTCCATTTGATTTATACTTATAATTGTAAATATTTCACTTATAAGTGGGTCGGTCTGAATGCAGATTAAGTGTTTGTAATGAATTAAAAAATTTCATACCAACTGTCATAGGTACATGTCTATAATGACATAGAATGTTGGTTTTTAATGAACCTTATAGCTATACCTATATTAACAATAAAAAATACTGTATACTTTGATTATTTAATACTTATATTCATTATAAGGTTGGAAACAACAGCGACTGTTCCAACATTTAGTTTTTAAGTAATATTTTATAAAATGTAACTCAACGATTTTATTTCAAATTAACCACATGTTAATTTTCTGCTTGAGAATGACCAAGATCCTGGTCTAAACATCGCAAACCTTGTAACTACGTTTTACAATAAAGCCAGTTATTCAAATAACTAGGATTTATTCAAATTTCCAACCTCAGAAATCTAATTTCGGCTTATTTAACAATTCAAAAATTATATTCATTATGTTGAATTGATATTAAATATTAAATCTACGAAAATTATCAATAATTAAAATTACACTTGCGCGTGAGTAATTCTTTTTGAAAGCTCGCGTGTTTTGAATATAAAATTTATAATAAGTAATGGGAATAAACATTTAAAACAGTACTATATTCAACGAGAGTCACATTAATAATTAATAATCACAAGAATCCGTAGAGTAATAAAATAAATTCACATTAGAAGTTATTTAATACTAAGTGGCTAACGTTCGCCGGCGGTATTATTTCACATACACTGAAAATTCCGCTGGTCAATATAGGATGTCAGAAGGTAGAAGCAATTTATTTTTATGAGAGTTCATATAGCAAAACAGAGTATGTGGGACTAAAAGAGGGTATTCGGTTTTTATTGATAGGGTGCCAATCAGAGGGTTAATTTCTTAGTTGCGTATAATCATGTCGCCGATCGGAAGAAATTGACATGAAAATAAACATATTTCGCCGCGCCTTATAATATATAACTAAGAATTTGAATAGCTAACTAATGATGATATATTAGTTGGTGAATTTAGTTAAATAAACGATTAATATACATATAGTATATATAGTATATATATAGTATAGTATATATATATATATATAATAATATAATATAATGATGTGTACTTTTTAAGGTCGCGCTCGAAACTATTTTTATGCACTTTATTTGCAAAAATTTCTGAATATAGGAACGAGCAATAGGCATGAATAATATTGTAACAAAGTAGATTTGTTAGTAATTTTCCGTAATCGAAATTATTGCTAAGTTGTGTTTTGTTAAGTTATTCACCTTTTGGCCACGCGCGGTTGTTACACGTGCCTTACGTTTCAGCGAAATTATTGCGATCTTGCATTTAGTATTAGAATATACTTAGGATATTAAGTAGTTAGTAGTTAGTCAATGATCGAACGGGTAGTTAGTCAGTCATCAACCGAGAGAGTAGTCAATCATCAACCGATCGAGAATGTAGTCAACAAGGAGCGATCGAGTTAGTTAGTAGAATGAACGAGTGAGAAGTTCGTAAGTGTCTATCCTCACGATAGATATAATTTGTTAATCGTTTTATATGTCAAATTATTTGTAATATTTATAATTTCACCATTTATTATTCATAATAATAAATATATTTTGTTTTCATGTCATATTTTACTTATTAAATATTTCCAGCACGTCAACAATCGGATTGTTAAGAATCGAGAATTTCGAGAATCAGAAACAACCCGATTTGTTACAATATATAAATAATCACTGGAGTTTCTAGATTGCCCAATGCTTAATAAGAATTCTTAAAAATAAATATATTTTGCAGTAGAAATGAAAGAAGAGGGAGCGAAATTATTCATCAAATTGCAATGAATTATTATTAGACATCATTTTTAGAACATATTATGTAGAAATCATGTGCCAAATACAAGTTTGTTGGTTGATGACGTGGCGCTAGTAGTTACAGAAAAAATCAAATTGTGGCGTATACGATAATAAGATTTTGAATATTATCAGATTAAAAACATTACCATTGCAAACATCGTGCTACGGTTTTCTTACTTTTAAGCGCGGCCTTAAATTAAATTTCATAGTTAATTTCTTAATTTAGCTGTCTGCATAAACCTAGCACATACCACAGTTTATACACTAGAAACAAATATAATGGTACTGTTGCAAAAAAGAGATGAAATAAATTTAGAATCGCGAATCAGTGATGAATCAAAGTAGTAAAATGAAACTAAATTCTTAAAGAACTTCGTTAGGTTTTACTCGGCAGAAAAATTCACTATTTAAATGCATTTTGGTCGTCAAAAGAGAAAATTCAAAGCTTTATTGCACATAAAGGATTCTGAGATTTCATTTATTTTCTCTTCGAATTGCTTAGAAATTCAGCCTCTGTCTTATTTGTTCTTTTTTATTTTTATATCAGCGTTTGTGCGAAGAGTCAAGACCACAAAGGTTCAAATACCGAGTCGAAACAAAAGTAAATTGCTTGCTGAAAATAGTTTGTCGCTAAGAACTACCCAGCTTGATTGCAATCGCTCGGTATACATCTGTTTGTCCACATTTATCGGAGAATTTACTTACCGCACAAAATTCTTCATAACAAAACTTCTCAATGATAGTAAGTAATTATGTAAATTGCTAATGAAACCAATAACTAAACAAAAGACTATATTTGATGATCTGCGTCCCACCAGTATTTTGCCAGCCATGTATAAAGTTGTAGAAATAAGAGTATAAATTATGTCATATGTCATTGAAAACAATATTTTACCAGTAAATCTGTCTGGGTTCAGAGCTGGTCATTCTATAAACACATGTCTGTTAAATATTACTGATATTTTACTAAAGAATTATGATGAAACAAACATCTCATTATTAATTCAGATTGACTTTTCGAAGGCATTTGACATGGTAAATCACAGTATACTCCTATCTAAATTAAAATATTGTAACTTTTCAGATGCAGCAATAAAATGTTGCGAAAGTTATCTACATAATAGGCATTTTCGTGTAAGCATGTCATCATACAAACACTTAATTCAACTGTATTTTCCCTTGATTCTGGTGCTCCAAAAGGATCTATTTTTAAAAAAATTTGCACAGCAATTGCTGTTGTTCGCCCTTAGTAACATTATCTATGTAACATCTCAATGTAAATAATTTGGTAATAATATACCAATTATACATCCCATGTAATAGGATAGAGTTACGTAGTATCACGTAAAGCACAAGAATAATATATTTTTAAACATCCCATGAACTATTCATGCCAAGTGGGTGATTATTTTTTGTAATGGTCATACGCCTAAATAAAATTGTACCTATTCTAAAATATTTTATTAAGGGCTCTTAAAGTTATAACACGCTTCCATATAGAGATACAGGTACACGTGTTTTAAAATTCGCATTTTTCGTTTCAGTTATCAGCAGGGTCCAATGTGTGAAGAATAAAGTTTCCTTCAAATGGAAGTTTCCAAGCCTACGGCTTTTCAAGAAATACCAACTGATTGGATATAAATTTTCATCATATATAAATAATTGTTAATTTTGATATATTTATTATCTTTTTATCGAAATGAAAATGTAACTCTTTTGAAACGTGCATTAAAATGCGCCATGTGTGACGTAGACAACATTGAAACCAAACCGTGAGTAGATTTGTTCGTGTAAGATTGTTTTTTGTTGTTTTGACTAAGGAATGAACGAGGGATCTGTGTTGTTTTTGTTTCCAGGATCGTGTTAATATGTTTTAATAATATTCTCTGTATACATATTTGTACTGTTTTTCTGTATTTTTGGTAAAAGAGTATTTTGACCATTTATCTTAAATAAATAAATAAGATCTGCATATCGTATTCTGTCCTTGTCAACGCGGTGAACGTATGTGCTCAGGGTCGGTGACGCCACTCCGTCACAAACCTATATTTTGAAATTTTATGAATTTTTTCTGGCTTATTAGCAACATTTTGTCAAAAAAATACGATTTTAATGTATAGATTATAAAAAATCAAAAAATCGTGGTAAACCCCATTTCGACTACCTACATGAAAACAATACGATCATAACTATATCCCTTGTAATATTTAGGGAAGCTGAAATTTAAAACAATAATATACGTAAGATGATAAAAATAATTGTAATACTTTTATAATGTAGGTATTGTCAAAAACTTAAAAGTGTTTCTTAGAAACATTTTAATTTTTTTTCAATCAAGGGAGTACTACAGCTTCTGGTACCGGCGTCCATGTTTCAAGGTTCAACATTCAAGGGAAGCGAATTGTACATAAAGGAAACAATTTTCATTGTGTAGTAAGCATGTACAGAGGGTAATTATCGAGATTAAAAGTCTTAATTTAAACACAGGCGTCTTGATTTACACACAAAGTAGATTATGCTAGACTTACGCGGATTCTCTGTAATACGAGGAAACCGGGATTACTGTTAATTCAACTTGCCCAAGTCGCATTCTGCCCAATTAAAAAACTTGTTAGGTACATTACTATTTAATTAAACGAAATTCTACATGCGCGCAGAAGTGTAATTATAAAATTCATCATGAGGAGATAGAAATTAGTTGGTATTGAATGCAAAATACATAATGCTATACAGTATTATTATATTTCAGATTTCGTGTTTCAAACTACATAGAGCTCAAAGTTTGTTGTTGTTCTAAAATTAAAATAACTTGGTGCAACATCATGAAAAGACTGTTACTAATTAGACTACAACAAATATTTAAGTTGATATTATAAACATGCAACTTAGTTAAAATAATCATGGCCAGACTAAAAACAAATTAATTATTCACAAGTATTGCTTAAAGTTTTATCTTTTTTAACTCATAAAGTATGTATAATTAAGATAAATATGCACGAACACAAATAATTACCCACTACCCACTAATTCTGCTTTTCAAATAATAAACAGGCTCTCATATTTTAATTTACAAGGAGCCTCTGATTTAAGACCCAAATTTAAACGCTAAAGAAGCTTCTCTAAAATTGAACGCATGTTTAAATTTGTTACTAAAACGATACCTACAATTATTATTTATGGTTAGAATCTTTATTAACCGTTCATGATCCCCAAATTGGCACCAAGCGTTTTTTTTACATAATATAAGTGTATATTATTAACAAATGAGTAAAATGCATACAAACTGATTTTAGAATTATTATTTTTTGCTCCGAAGTTTTATTTTTTGGTTCTAAACAACTTTTATTATGCATAAATATAAAGACTCATATTATATAATTTGGCGAAAGTTTTAAATAGAACATTATACAACGACGCCATAATGGATAGGATACTATTATGCCCGAAGATAAAGTTTACAAAACGAGTGACCAAAGCAAGCCCTACCTGAATTGATAAATATTATTGTATTAGACGATTTTAATATTATTTCTTAATTTAATTTAAATATTGCACGTATTTTGTCTATAACTTATTATGCAATTAAAATCTCGAATTTTAAACGTCACTCAATGACTGCTGTCACTTTGACATCGCTTACC
Source organism: Agonum fuliginosum (assembly GCA_947534325.1). Lineage (NCBI taxonomy): Eukaryota > Metazoa > Arthropoda > Insecta > Coleoptera > Carabidae > Agonum > Agonum fuliginosum. The sequence continues at coordinate 13,290,448 of OX384038.1, read as the reverse complement.
TTAAATTTATGGTCGGGAAAGTACTATGGTGGCCACAACAGATTAATTAGTTTTATTTTAAAAACAATTAAACGTAGGTACTGGCCACCCTACATATTATTAATATTACCAAGCTGTACCTACAACGGTAAGATGGTTTATTCATCATATTACTTACTACTTTAGTTATTATTATTTTTCATGTTCAACATTGTTTACAGTGACTGTACAAAAATAATAATAATAATGAATAATGAAAAAAATATAATAATAATAATAATTATTATTATTTATTACAAATTGGTGGATTAACAATATTGTTAAAAGATTTAGAATTCATGTTATACACATCAGGAACGTTAAAGACAATAATTGTTTTAATTATACTGACCGATCATTCAAACTGACCATCCCTACACTGTATCGATTTCTCGGTAAATTAATTCCTGTCATTAACAATTGTAATTAATTCGTTATTGATTTGTATACAAATCTGCCAGTTTACCACTATTGTTATCGTCACCATTAGCAATGTAAATTAATGTTTTTGTATCATTTTGTATCAATATTCTTATTTGGCATTAGCATTCGATATCTTATTATCAAAGAGCAAAATAGAGAATTTCTTGTTACTCAAGTATCACTTTAGTTATGATAAACTTTGGATATTCTTCTACCTTCTGCTTTTGATTATGTCCATCAATCAAATAGTATGACACATCAAACTTGGAAAGAAGTGACAAAAAGTTTTCTTTTTGTTATGGCGGCTAATATTAATTAATGTTGGTACTATAAGTTATTGCTGCTGCTAAGTTTTATCAAAAATTATTTATTTCGATATCTTCCTGTAAAAGATAGAACCATCAGCTTCTAAATAAAAAAGAATAATAATTAATAAGAAAGATGTAAGTATTATTATACAAAAAAATTCTTATAAAAAATTATATTATTTTAAGTTACGTGGCGACAACTACTGACATGGCAAGAGACAATATTATACTTCTACTGTTTGTATTATAAATAAATATACATTTTATACCAGAATATAATTTTTTTATTTATTTATATTAATGGTAACTATCAAATAATGATTGAAACGTATATTATATTGGTATAATAAGGGCTATTTAAAGATCTTCGTAAAGCCCTAAGAATTTAAATGTTTAACATTTAAGAGCCTTTGTCTGAAAAATAATTCAATTCTCATTTAAGAAATTATTTATTTTATTTTTACTTTACTATACTTAATTTCGTAAGAAAAGCAAAAATAAGTATTCTGTCCTTGTCAACGCGGTGAACGTATGTGCTCAGGGTCGGTGACGCCACTCCGTCACAAACCTATATTTTGAAATTTTATGAATTTTTTCTGGCTTATTAGCAACATTTTGTCAAAAAAATACGATTTTAATGTATAGATTATAAAAAATCAAAAAATCGTGGTAAACCCCATTTCGACTACCTACATGAAAACAATACGATCATAACTATATCCCTTGTAATATTTAGGGAAGCTGAAATTTAAAACAATAATATACGTAAGATGATAAAAATAATTGTAATACTTTTATAATGTAGGTATTGTCAAAAACTTAAAAGTGTTTCTTAGAAACATTTTAATTTTTTTTCAATCAAGGGAGTACTACAGCTTCTGGTACCGGCGTCCATGTTTCAAGGTTCAACATTCAAGGGAAGCGAATTGTACATACTTAATTTCGTAAGAAAAGCAAAAATAAGTGCAATAATATATTATTTCTAGTTGTTCTATTATGTCCATCTTATGATTGTAGGCCCTTAAATGTACGTAAGCTTTTGTGTAATAATAAGGTGTATTAGTTACATGCTCATAAAATAATCAATTAGGTTATAATCAATTTTGTTTTAAATCTAGAAACTTTTCATTAGTTAGGTAGCTTTAGTAATACATTATATTTCGAGCCTCGTTCTCGTAATTACAACTATGTAGTAACGCTTTGCCGGTACGATTATGTCACAATGTTTAGTAAAAACAAAAACGTAATGTGTTACGTCCCCCTAAATTCCTCTGTCTCCGATCTCCGTGATAATATTTAATCATTACGCTTTCTTGTGCGGTTGTGGTCACATCGGCTCCGATTAATTAAATGTTATAAAGTTAGTGTACAGTGTTCTGCAATTATTTAAGAAGATTGGAAAAAGAAGGGAGGATAGAGACTCGCGGATGAGGAAAAAAGGAAACTCGAAAGGAAAATAGCGCAGTCCTCGGCAAATTCAAATTCTTATTCCTCAGAGGAAATTTTAGAAAATAAACAAGGTAAATTATTACCGGTGGTGGTCATGATTTTCGAATTTTGTTTTCAATAAGAAGATTATTGCATTTATTACAAGTCCGAAAGTTGGTTATACACTTATAACTATAACAATTAAATTGAGGGTGCTGCGGTTTTGCATATGTTTTTGTTTTTATAATATTGAATCGGTATTTTTCTTAGAGGGGCAAGAACCCTTATACTTCGAAGTCTTAGTTTAGCACTGTTTTATTTGACTTCTTAGTTAGCATAACTAGGGGCAAGTACCCTTAAAGAGGGGCAAGTACCCTTATACTTCGAAGTCTTAGTTTAGCACTGTTTTATTTGACTTCTTAGTTAGCATAAAGGGGCAAGTACCCTTATAAAGGGGCAAGTACCCTTATAAAGGGGCAAGTACCCTTATAAAGGGGCAAGTACCCTTATAAAGGGGGCAAGTACCCTTATAAAGGGGCAAGTACCCTTATAAAGGGGGCAAGTACCCTTATAGAGGGGCAAGTACCCTTATAAAGGGGCAAATACCCTTATAAAGGGGGCAAGTACCCTTATAGAGGAGCAAGTACCCTTATAAAGGGGCAAGTACCCTTATAGAGGGGCAAGAACCCTTATACTTCGAAGTCTTAGTTTAGCACTGTTTTATTTGACTTCTTAGTTAGCAGTACGAGTTCACAGAAGAGGTGAAACATCTGCAATTACATAACTGAAAATCACGCAAGTAGTGAAGCAGTTACATAATGGATCTTATCGATTTCAGTTTTATAAAGATTAAAACATTATACATATTACTCATCCCAAAAGGTATATATTTTCAAACAGTTAGCAGCTAGATTAATTTAACATGAGAGATTAAACAGTCCTGTTTTAATTGACCTCTTAATTAGCAGTACGAGTTCACACAAGTGGTGAAACATCTGCAATTATATATCTGAATTTTACGCAAGTAGTGAAGCAGTTACAAAATGGATCTTATTGATTTAAATTTTATATAAATTAAAACATGTATATTACTTATCCTAAAAGTAAATATTTTCAAACTTCTTAAAAGAAGAAAAATATGCAATTAGTCATTCGAGAAGTAAATTACTAGCCTTGTCAGACTAATTAGCATCGGAGATTCTCGTATCTCCGAAATAATTACCCATTAACAAATTCGAAATCGAACCACTCTTCATGCAACAAACACGCATCTGCATCCAGATGTTGAAAAACAATAGAATAACTGGATCAGGACAGAGGTCGGAAAGGCGACTAAAAAATTACAACTTCACAAAATACGCGTCTAGCGAAGTTCCCTACCGCACCAAAATTGAAACCCGAAATAAAAGCTCTTTTGCCAGATTAGTCTCAAAAGAAACAATCATTTTCTGGACTCGCAGAACCAGTTAGGGACTGCAATAACTTTAATTGGAAAAACTCTATCCAATATTTTGTCAGAAGAGGAGTGGGTTAAATATTTTATAACTGGAAACGCTCACCACCTCAGGGCTACACAGGCGCAGATGGGCGCTCGAGGTGCGACAGCATACGCCCAAAAACCGAGTTGTAGTTTCGCAGGCTCACAACCGAGCTGCAGCGATACAAACAAGGTTTAGGTTTTCAGCGAAAACTTAACGCAGGTCAGCTGTAAACATGCAGTCTCAGCGAGGACAACACAGCAATATTAATTCCAGAGGTAAGTGCTGGTTGTCTTAAAGTTTCTAACAAATATGGAAATTGTTTACAAAGGATACCTTTGTAGTTGAGCTGCATTAAGGGTTACGAGTTGCCCTTCGCTGGTCAGCTAAAGTAAAAATTTGTGCCAAAGGTAACTAAAAATAACTGAACACAGTTACATATTGCTATACAGAATTCAATAAATTATTTTCACCAACTGTTTGAAAATGGAGAACACCAGAAAAGCGACTAAATTACTTAGTCCCGGTTCATTTAGATGCCCACTGTTATCTAAAGGATGTATATATTTTTTTAAATTTCCAGTAGCTAAAAGTAGCAGCAAATATTGAGTTTTTCTTACAATAACAAATTGTATCAGTTCACTGGTTTGCCGTTAGACTTTGTACAAGTCCTTTTCATTTTACAAAAATTATGAGGATAGTAGTACAGAGCTTAAGATAGCAAGGAGTTCTATAACTTTTATTTAGATGATTTTTTGTATTTCGTCAATTCATTTGAACATTGTTTATCTAATTTGCGAAAGATTATTGATCGTTTACAATACCAGGGATTGTACTAAATATTTGAAGAAAGTAGTTCAACACCTAGTACTAAATATTATATTTAGAATTATTATAAACTCTAGTAATTACTTGTAGGAATTACCAGAACATAAGAAAATTATGTTAATTAACAAAATAAAATTTTTGTTGGGAAAGAAATTAATTTCAATCAGTTCTTTCGTACAGCTGGCTTTATACAAAAGCAGTTGGAGACAGATAAAAACATAGCTCTGTCTAAAAGTAACGGCGATTTGGATAAAATTATGTTTTTACCCGATAAATTAAACACAAATTTAAATGGTCGATAAATAATTTAAGTTCTAAAAATCCCATAAGACATTTCAAATTCGATTTGAATTTAATAATTTTTCCTGATACTTCGAAGCATGGTTCGGGTATATTTTGTGCAGGTTAAACTGCACAGGGTCTTTGGAATCGTGCTTAAAGAAAAGAACATATTATGAACTATTTGTATTTACTGGCAATTTTATAGACCTTCGCTGATTTGCTAGAGTTAAAGTAAATTGCGAAAGCTGGTTGAGAATAGACAATGCAACAGCGATCTCATATGTTAATAAAATGAGTGGAGCGCCACTTAACAAATTACATAATTTAGCAAAATTGTGCGAACAGAAAAATATTTGGCTTTACGCCTCGTATATACAATCCAAAAGAAAATAAATGCTAAATGTGAAAAGTTCTGTTCATGGCATAGAGATCCTTATTGTTTAATTGTTGATGCACTCACTATATCATGGAAAAACCTCTATAATTATGCGTTTCCACCGTTTGCTATAATTTTAAAGGTCTTACATAAAATTATAGAAGATTAAGCAGAGGGAATTTTAGTATATTGGTAAGCAACCTGGTTTTTCTTTTTTTTTGTTAGTTTAAAAGATAAACCATTAGTTTGTCACTCTGCTAATACATTATTGTTATCCCCTTGGAGAACATAAGTTCACCCATTTACAACCAATCTATCCTTAATAGGAGGAAAATTGTGTGGGAAGCGTTCGAAACCGAAACTCTAAATTATTCGCCAGTCACTGTTGATATTTTAATATCTTTTTTATCGGGCGCAACGCTAAAACAATATCAGGGGGTTTTTATAAACAAAAATATTTTTTTCTGTAATAGTCACGGATATGAGTTGTTTATGACGACAGAATATATTTTATATTTATTGTAACCACTCAACAGGACAAGCGTCCCAATTACAGAGGGTGTATAATTATATATTGTAGTATAAGATAAACATAAAATAAAACGTAAAGTTAACATAATAATAATAATAACATAATAATTATAAATTATAACATAATCAATTAATTAATTAAATTTTGCTTATAACTTATAGTCCAGTAAATGAAGGGTCCAACCTTGACAAAATCGCTCACCAATGTAATTTTTATATTAATTTGTCGGGATTGACAGGTAATTTAAAATAAGAAAAAGTTCTGTAAAAAATTTTCTTGTACGGGGGAGAAAAAGCCCCAAAGGTTCCAAAAATCGTTTTTCCGCCAATATCTGCTAAAATATAGCATTTAGAGAATTTTTTGTTTAGAGAAAAATCAGGATCAAAAAATGGTCCTTATGATATTTCTCTAAAATTTGACCGTTTTCCGAGATAAACGGGCCCAAGCGCACCCTGGATTTTGAGCTTCTGCGCTGCATGCCGGAGAGCATGCTCCATGCATCTACACAGGAGCGGGCGGACAAAAGTCCAATAACTTGGGTAAAAATGTATATTTTTTATTATTCAAAGTTACGGTGAAAGGGGAAATCTACAGCTATCATACTCGGTGACTCGAGTCACGTTTAGATTTTTTGATATTTTAGATATTTTAGTATTTCAATTTATACAGGGTGCGGGTTTCGGCAACCCCAATTCAGCACGGTGCAATTTCCTATATTCTGGGGGCCTATTAACAAATAGCACTTTTATAAAGAGATTTTTTAAGGGAATATTCAGATTGAAACCATTATTTCCTAAGATTCAGTAAAATATGGGATACTAATATCGTAGGTATTAGACAAATTAGCAACTGAAAGTCATTTAGATAAATTATCATTAAAAAATCTAACAAAAAAAAACTAGTGTCAGTGCATAGAGTCCAAATTTTAGCAGAAATTGAGATAAATAATATTCATCAAACACAGCCCGGCATTGAAATTGAGATAAATTCTTTCATTGAAACCTCAGGACCAAGCCGAAATCAATTTTTTCTAGATTTTCTTAGAAAAACCTAATTTAGGTGTGGCGTGGCTAGTACTAAACCTTTATTTAGAGAAAACCAAATTAGTGCGGCATACCAATAAATGGTTTTATTTCCTGGAATAAACCACATACAGCTGTAGGTGCACAAACTTTTTCTAGATGAATTAAAACAGTTTCAGATGAATGTGGAATTAATATAAAGCCGGTTTCAGCGCATAGTACCAAGACATGCGTCTACATTAGCATTAGAGGAATTAGTTTGGATGTAAGTAATAAGAAACACAGCTGGCTGGTCGCGGAATTTCCAGATATTGCAAAGTGTTATAATAGACAAGAAGTGTCTAATTATAATAAGGAACATTTTGGGGTTACAATCCTAAATGGATAACTATAACAATGCTGGTTTGTTATTAAGTATGTGGTTGGTTTTAGGGCAAAATATAGCAATAAAATTTCAGCTTTTTCATAAATCTAAACATCTACATAGTTGTAATTACGAGAACGAGGCTCGAAATATAATTGAAGATTAAACGAACTTACCTGTAAGTGAAGTTCAATCGAAATTATATGAGAGCCTCGTTCGAAGTAATTACAACCTCCCACCCATTTCCCAACCCCATAGGAAAATAGCAGAAATTTTCTTTCAGCTCTAAACGAAATGATTAAATATTATCACGGAGATCGGAGACAGAGGAATTTAGGGGGACGTAACACATTACGTTTTTGTTTTTACTAAACATTGTGACATAATCGTACCGGCAAAGCGTTACTACATAGTTGTAATTACGAGAACGAGGCTCGAAATATAATTTCGATTGAACTTCACTTACAGGTAAGTTCGTTTAATCTTCAATTATTGTTATTTGATATTTCAGTAGGTAGTGGTATTTGTATGAAATGATAACAAAACAATAGTATATTTGATTACTGAATCTAGCTGAACGTTATAAAATTTAATTTTATAAACTATTCTAGATAGGTAGAGCCATTATATTGAAATTCATATCCCTATTGCACTACTTTTATCGTTTCAGCATAAAAGTGTTAGATAATTGTGAATACGTATAAATAAATAAAGCACCTACTCAGACCCCACAGGCGTTAATCAAATTTCCTGCTTTGAAATCACTAGTAGGAAATTTAACTCGACAGACACCATATACTTTTATTGTTGTAGTCGCATAAGATTTCATTACAAATTCTTAAAACATCGCTTTAAAACAAGAAAAATAAGAAATTTTTTATGTAAAACCAGAACAATATACTACTGACCCAAAAATCATGGTTTTAAAAAAGTAGGTCTGTGGCTCTGTTAGTCTGTCTGGATGTTAGATTATTTAAAAACGCGTTAGAATTTTGGACCGAAATTATATATTTAAGATCTTGAGTCAAAAACTGACATCAAGTGTTCAGTTCATTGGTTCAACTGGTAGCAACTTTATAAACAAATTTTTTAGATTTTATTATAATGATATCGAGTGTGGTATCAAATTAAAGCTCTCGGAAAAAGAATAAAAGAATAAAGTATAAAATTAAAGCATTTACAATAGCAATTTTAAAACTTATAGTTGGGGAAGTAGGTACCTACTGTGGTGACTACAGCATATTTTTATTCTTAGAATCGATTGCTTGAATGTTCGTGCCTTCTTTTAAGTTAATGTTATAAATAAGATAATTTTTTATCACAGACCTCAACTGTCAGATATATTCGATAACTTTGGCTAGTTACCTACTAATCGCAAAATCTGTGACGTAACTATGATAGCAATAAATCTTACTTTTTGCTAGTAAAAGAAGTTGATATTTTAAATTAGATTCTGATTAAACTTCCATTTAAGTAAATCAATGTAAAAATACAAGAACAAAAATCAAAAGAAACTCGTCTCCTACCTGCGTCATCTTCAACAGGTTGGAACTCAAACTTGGCTTTGAATCCTTGCCCAGGCCAGTCAGAGTTGGCGACGAGCTCAATGAAGAGGTCGGACGTAGTGGACAGCACCTCCACCTCGGTCATTTCATTGCAGAGCATAGCGACCGTCGGCGCGCGCGGCGTTCGGCCATCGTACACTTTGATCAAGTCGGCACGGTTCAAACAACTGAAACAAATGAGAAAACTTCAGATTCAAGGGTGAAAATGAAGTGTTAAGTTAGGTGCTATCTGTGTCATTTGAGCCGGGTTTTCAATAGGGTACTTTACCATAGTAGCAAATTAGCAATCCAGTCAATTATATTGACATCAAAAATGAGTTATTCATGAAAAAAGTTTTCAAAAAGTTAATAGTTCTTTAAATATTTGAGACTTTACGTATCGATACATCTACGTCACAGTAATGCGTTTTCAAGTATATTCTTACTTACAGTAATAAAAAAACTACTAAATTGTATTTTATATTTTGTAACATTTAGGAACAGTTTATTTTACATGCAGTACATTTTAATTCCAGCACCATTGTTTGAGAAGATTTTCAGCTATACAACTACACCACACAAAGTTTAAAAATTAATTACAGCTTTATTAAGAACAATTAAGGCTTATCAGTACTCTCAATCGCTTTCAAATAACATGAAGTTTTAATAAAAAACTTTTTTTTAATGGTAAACTACCCTATTCCGAACTTGAGACAGTATTTTTATCTATGGTATAGTATATTCAATAGGTGATTTAAAATATAATATCAGTAAAAAATATGTTTTTTTAATGACAGCTCTTGTCCCAGTCTGCAAAATTGAGATTTTTTTCAACCACTATTCCTGGACTAATATTTTGTATCAAAATGAACAAAACATGGCGCCAGTATTCAAAATGTGAAAATTGATGCATCTATTTTACATTTTTTAAATTTTCAATAAAAAAATTAAATGAATGTTGTTTTCTATGAACTAAAATGTTTAATTTAGGTGACGAATAACGATTACATTCTTGATTATATGATTAGAATGATTACGAATGATACAAGTGTATAAAAGTAAGCTTTTAAAGCACAGTATGACGGGTTTAAGAGCACGACAAAGCCTTGGACAAAGCACATATACAATACATGTCTGTTATACGCTATTTTTAATACACCCGCATTCTAATTTGAAAAAAAGAGCTGAAAAACAGACTCTTAATTTTGATTCATTTTATAAAGACTCACAAACCCATCTACTAAACTCGAAATGTTACTTGTCTTGTCTATTGGTTGAAGTCTATATTTTACTATTAAAAATAAATAATACAAAGTAACACGCTAGTACAGATGCTTTGGTGCATAATGCAAGAGAAAATTTACTGTCTGCTTATAACGGCAATTTACGAAATTAAAATTATCGCAATAAATTCTACTAAGAACAATTACATTTACATCACAGATTATTCTAGTATACAAAGCAATTTAGTATTAAATTTCCGGAGACAGAGACATACACTGCATTGCATTTACATTACGAACACACTACACATTTGGAATGTAACGCGTCACGTAAATTTGTCAACTCAAGTTATGTATTGCACTTGCACATGGCTTGAAATTTAGCACATGTAAGATAAAATGAAATATTTAATTTAATGTTAATGTTACACATCGTATGTAATGTATCCTGCGTTTTGGTCGTAGTTTGCATCCAATCAAATTTCTCTCTGCTGCAATGAACTACACTGAACCAGAAGTGCATCTGCCACTTATTGGTGTTGCATAATCCTATGGTGGTATAAAAATGTTATACTTCTTAATTTTAGTACGTTTTGACTTGTCACTTTAATAATTCATTATTTTAGATTGGGTTGGTGGTGATTGCATAATATGTTGTCTAAATTCATCTAGTCAAACAAGTAAGCTTTATCTGAGTTAGCTGAAGCTTAGGTATGTACCACATTATTTGTAGGTAGGTATAAGTAGTCGTAGTGTTTCACGCTAAATATTTTAGTCACTGAGAATTGGCGAAGATTGTAGTCCTAACAAAATAATTAACAAACAATTAATTAGTTACTAATCCACATTTTTTGAAAATTAAATAATGAATAAATTAGTAAAAATTAGTGACAAATTTATGACGTTTTACTCTAGCTGTGAATCTTATAAATTCAGTTATTAAAAAAACAATTGAGTGTTTAATTGCTTGATAATTATAAATTTTAATTAATAAAATAAAAATTCATAGACAACTGATTTTTAAATCAGTTTTTGTTTGTTACACTATCATTTTACCAGTTCAGTTAATTCCATCTAGTGATAATATAGATTCGAATACAGGTGCATCCGGTTGAAAATTTAACCAAATCGATTTATCTCGGAAAATTTAAATAAATGAAGAAGATAAAAAATAGAGTTTCCATCTTCGATCTGATGCAACGATGCCTGATGCAATTAAGATTAAGCCACGTGCAAGACATAGTCTAAACATTATTAGTGCTTCTAGTTAAACTAAGTGAATAACATGCAAGTTTCAGTCTTAGTAATTCTAACAGTATACGCTATAAATAAATCACCTTTAAGTACAAAGCTAACAAAATTTGTATTTAGTGGATAGGAACTCGACAGAACTTGGCATTTTATAAGAGCATGCCTGTCTTTTTAAATAAATATTAAAAATTACTTGTTTTTATTTTACTCATAGTCCACGGAATTTACTTAAAAAAATGCATAAAACCTAAAACAAACTTCAACAAAAGCTTTCTCGACGGAATCCAATACAGAAAAATGCGCTTTTTAACAAATCCAATGTTTCCGGAAACAAAATACCTACGTCTTTTCATTTAATTATTATAGATTCATATAAATTTAAATAATAAACGCACTGCCATTAAAATAATATTTAGTTCCATTAGGCTTTAAGTAACATGTAAAAACAGTAAAAAATTGAATTTACTTTAGTATTGAATTAATCAATCATTTCCTCTTTTTGTACTTTTTCAATAAATCCATGATGATACGATATACGAAAGTTTTTTTTAAAGCATTCAATTCAAATAAACAAAAAGCATATTTGTACAAAAAACAAACGTTTCATCATCAAAATTAAACGAATTCGTATATTTAAAAACACAATAAATTGCGATGTTTTGAAAGCAATTTCTAGGTTTAATTGAATAGATTAAAATTTTAGTTAGTCAATAATTACCTATACTACATAAAATCGCACTGTACAAATTGGGTATATGTACCAAATAAAAATTGCACATTGTATTTATTTAACAGTTCGAGTATATTTGTATTGTAATAAATTGTGCAACAAAGCGAATTTGTTTTCGTTAGTTATCAAATCAAACAATGTAACATTTTATACAATGTACAAATATTTGTAAAATAACTTAAAACAATATATCATTGTTTTTAATTAATAGTTATTTATGTATCTAGGATAAAAAGTAAAACATTAAGATACAAGGAAGTTGTTTGCGATTACTTGTGAGAGCCTTAATGAAACTTTTTGTCTGAGATAAGTACATACAAATTTTTGTTCATAGGTAGGTACCTACTCTTTTTTTCGATTGCTGTGCTCGGCTTTGCTTTATTTAACGAAATATCGTTGTATTCAATAAATGTCAAATGATAGGAATATTTTAATTTCAATGACGTTACCTTACCTAACAAAATGACCGAAAATGTTTATTTTAAAGTAAAATTTTGTGGCCTAGGCCTTTAAAAGTTATATTTGGAGCCCTAAAAATTTCACGTTTAACACAAACTGGACCTTTTTGTAACTGATTGTATATATATATATATTTATATATATATATATATATATATATATATATATATATATATATATATATATATATATATATAGATTTTTGTAGATATTTTGTTTATTATTACATTCATAATTAAATAACGTTCTTTGCTAAATATATTATAAGTTTGTGGCATCGTAACATATTCAAAATTGTTATTATATAAAAATATTATGATTAATATTAAAGGTACCTACTAATTATTAACAAAAATAATGCTTTTACAAACAAACAAACAAATTAATATGTAGGTACTGGTTTTACTAAAAATCAATTTTAAAAACATTGTTTTGTACAAATATAACATTTTTAAATCGTGCAGTATGAAAGAGTAATAGTTAAAGTCAGAGATTTTACGGGTGCTTGTCAAGTTTATTACTTATGTGTAGTGTTTGCCTATACTGGACGAAAAAAGTTTTCATGAAAATAAAATGACACTTCGGAATCGGGCAAACGTTAATGCATGAAATATTTAATTTGACATAAAGAATTCTTTTCAAAGTGACGGCGCAGATACGAGAGCAGTTGTTCCGAATCTCTGCTGATGACAGGTTTCGAGCTGACATTTAACAGGGTACCACTTTATAAATCTTTAATGAAATTTTCCTTTTCTCAAAATTATTTATTTCACTCAAGTTTCTTTTTCTTTTTATATTTTGATATTGCGAAGAAGGAAATTATAACTAACAAGATATATTAAATCACGTTTCGTTTGGAAATGACTGCGAAATTTTGAAATACTGAATTCTCAAATTTATCGATATTAGTCGCTCTCGCAATATTAATTAGCGTCAATTTAGGGAAACTTCTTTTAAATTTACATAACGTCAAAATATTTCAATATCAATAAAAACGTTACAAAATTTACTTTTGAATAGAATATAAAATTGGTAAGTAAAGAACTATATACGTACCTAATAAAAATAAAAGATTGTACATTTTTTCAGAAGTTTTTCTTTTTTCAACTTATAATCTGGAGTAAAGAACACATTTATACGTAACAAGATAAATTTTAAAATAATATAGAATTAACAAGTTAGGCAAGGTCAATTGTATAATTAATTTAAAAAAAAATAGCTTCTTTAAAGGCTTGGTCACATAGCTTATATCATGTGTCATGTCATGTCATGTCTGTGTTATTTCATTACGAGTAAATACGTTAAAGATATATACAGTTGATATACTGATTACGGATTAAAATGAATCTTTTATGACCATTTACACCGCTTCCACTCAAATTTTAAGTGTCACTTAAATAAAAAAATATCGAATCGAACTCATGACAGCAATATTATTTCCACGCTTGGCAATTTGATTTTGATTCGATATTGTTCATTTAAGGAAAACTTAAAATTTAAGTGGAAGCGGGTGCAACTGGCCATATGAAATTTCAAAAATTAAGGGCAGTTTATTTACAGGCATTGGCGGACTTATGAGGGTCTCAGGATAATAATAAGATATTTTTACAATTTTAATGACAATCTCACACGGGAGCTGTGCCGTGTAGACAACACATATGCCGCCAGCATAAATATTTCCAAACAAGCGTCAGGACATTTTCAGTCTATTATTAACATAATTTTTCGAAGAAGACGCGTGGATTAAATGTATTTTCTATGGCTTCTTTAAAAGGCGATAGTATATTGAAATATTTAAAAAAAGAACCCTAAATATTAGAGTTTCATCCAAACATTAAATCTCAGCACAGTATCGTGTTATAATAGAAATTACAATAACTTTTTATGTCAAATAAACAACCTCACCATATAAAAGGAGCAGCAAAAATCCAATAAAAATATATCGAAAGGGGGCGCAAGTAGTCGTTTGTATTCACCGTAGGTTTCTGTACGATTATCAACGCTACCGATCGCCATACAAGACACGGGATGCAGGGCAAACCCAATGTGACATACTAGGACGGCCTATGCCCATGCGTTTACGCATTCAGTCGAGTTCAAATTAAATGAATTCTATTTAGTTAGTTGCAATAAATTCTAATTTAAAGAAAAATCATTTAAAATATGGTTGTTACATCATGTGTTCATGTGTTATCGTAGTTTAATTTTAACAATAAAAATATTTACCAAAAATGGAAAAGTACAATCTATAAACGAGCAAGCTAGACATCATAATCAGGTAGCAGTAAAATGGTGTAAACATACATATTGCTCCAAGAAATTACGTACCACAATAAAAAATATTTAAACTTTAATATATTATGACAAATACAACAAGTTATATTGTATCCAACAACAATGCTAGATACCTATTTAACAATAATTTTTATACAAAATTTAAAAAAAAAACGTTAATAACTAGAATTGCAACGAATATTAGGCAACTATTCGATATTGTGCTCTTCGGCAGGTCATTCATTATTCGGCCGAACACCGAATATTACTTCATCAGCTCGTAGTAATAAATGTTTCGTTTGGAATTTATGCGTAGATGGGACATTTATATTAATTTTATTTATTTTAGTACATTGTACTAGAAACCTACGAGTACCTAATTTGTAAAAAAATAATTTTTATTACCTAACAAATAAATATGAAGTATGTGTACGTTTACGTTTTAATTGAATTGTAGGTAAAGTAGTGTATCTCTTTTCATTATTTTAATAATAATTTTTAATTAATCATCCTTGATCCATCACTTGCTACACTCAAAAATTTAATAAATTGTCTTTGATGTCACGCCTAGCAAATTCAAACTATTTTAAATTAAACTTGTTTTCAAGTATCTAGATTATGTGATGAATGCAGACAGACAAATAAATTAAATACTTGAAATTTAACCGAGAATCACATTGTGCAGTTTGCAAAACTACTCGGATAAGTGTGGTCCAAGAAAGTTCCCGGCTGTTAGTAATCTATTTTACTCATTTTGCCACAAAACTTTAGAATTTTGTATCTTTTCTGTGACCGATAGCATAACACTTTTTATTTCTCGATTTTTAATATTAAAAGTGTCAAGTGAAATGCAGTGTTGTAACTTATCTAGATAATTTATCTATAAAAATCATCTAGATAATATATTTGTATCTATTATTTTATGTCGATAGTTTTTTCATATTGCCTAGATAAAATAACAAATTATCATTGCCTATTTTTTAATTATGATCTAGATAATAATTTTAGTAAAATTATATCCAACTTTTTTAGTAATTTTTATAGAATTCCAATATAATCAAACTGTGCAAGCATACAACGCACAAGTTTGCAACGCTGTCGGCTCTCTAGCTGGTACCGATATTACTTTATAACATGTCCTTTAGATTTCTTTATATTATCTATAAATTATCTAATAATTATCTAGATAATAATTATTTATCTTTTATCTAATATCTATATAAGTAATTTTTTCAATGGTTATCTTTATCTTTATCTAGATAAAAAATATCGTTATCTATTACACCACTGGTGAAATGTCGCACAGTTTTCGATGCTCTTGCTAAGATAAATATGTCAGAGCATTTTAAAATATTCTGTTAAACAGGAATTATTGTTTAACTGTAAATAAGTAAAATATTAGTTAATTTGGTGGCAGAATATAAGTAAATAGTCAGGCACTTCTCATGATGCGCACGTGATTGTATTTACACCGACAATCTTAGATCTTTGGTATCTTTCACCCGCAATAAAAGAAGCAACGGATTGAATTTCGGCGCGGCTAAAAGGCCTAAGTCGCGTGTTTTATTTTTCGATCAAATTGAGGGATACGCGGAAACGAAATTGAATCTGGCGAGCAAGTTTTTCAAGTCGAGCTGTAGCCGAAGCCGAGAGCCAACAGTGAACGTTGGTCGCTCGACGGTAAACCAACCAAGCCAGAAATACGACTATTTTATTAGCGAACTTTGCTTTGTTAGTAATATGGGTTGATGAAAACCGTAATGAGTTAACAAACTATTATTATGTTTGTTTATATAATGATCATTGTATATTTGTTTTTCTAGTCAACTTCTATGTCCGATGGAATAATGTCTGAGGTAGAATCACCCATATTCAAGTTAAAAACAACTTAATTAAAGAAGATTTTGACACAACTAAAAATTGTCAATAATCAAACAAACGTATATTTACCATAGCAATGAATATTTGATTATGGCAGATCAGGGTTCCACCATGTAAACATCATATTAAGCAGCAATTTACCTACCCATACAACACATCGATCGTATTAACGTCTGTAAGACGTACATCTTGCTACTGTCTTATAGACGTCATAAGGAGACTAGTATTGGTCGAATTTTAGACGTCTTATGCGGTAGTCTTTAAGTCGTCATTATGTTGTCCAGTTTAAATGTCTCACTTACAATATATAGGAGTTCTATATTGATCAAAATTAAGTCGTATACCTATTGGTCATAATTTTATTAAAAAGGACATCATATGTCTGTCGAAAAGGTATTAAATAGACGTCATTTGCATGGAAGCAAATAACATCTTAACAACATAAACGTCCAGAATGGAGGACATAAGACACGTATGTGACGTCTTTGTGATTACATTTGGATCAGACGTTTTAAAGACGTCTTAACGACGTATTTGTGTTGTATGGCTACTCATAGAAAAAATATTGAATGATTCACGATTGATATTGCTTGTGTAATAATGATAATGAAACCTACATGGTTACGTGATAAAAACACTCGGTTAATCACATACGTTTCATTACAGTGGCTATTCAATAATTAATATCTTAGTGGATTCGGAACTACTTATCTATAGGTACGTAATAGCATGTAAATATTTTCTTCAATACAAACTTATTCTACTCGTACATAGTTTATTCGAAAATTATTAGTCATAAGTAAATTAGCAAATACAAATTTCAAAATTATGTGTTTTTTCATTATTTGCTTTCGGTATATTATGAAATTGTAGTCATTTTCTTCCAATATCGTTGAAATTACTTCAACAAGAAAATAAAAATAAAAACAATACTACTCGTATTCTACAGTGGCGCTTTTCTCTCAGCCTTTTTGCTCGAAAGAAGTTTCATCCGAGGACCAAGGTAGGTAGGTATTAACTGAAATGAGTGATTGTGCAAAAAGTAACTAACGCTAATACGCGTGAGAACATAATTTTTACAACTTTTGTAAAGTTTCCAAGAAACTTTTCTAAGTTTTTATTCACAACAAAATGTGGTAGACTACAAACTAAGATAGATTACGTTTTTATTATAACTTATAAATTTTAGACGAAACTAACTTTAAGGCTATAGTTTTATATTTAGAAAGCTGAGGAAAGATTGCGCATACTTTAACGCTGGAAAATAAAACTTTATAGAAAATACCTAGTTTATTTTTTGTATTTGACAATTTAAAAGTTTAACAAGAAAAACTTTATCTTACCTTTATTATCTTATAGGTATTTTAATATTTTCTTGATTAAATTATAAATCATGAAGACTTACCTACTACTTGTTGATGTTAAAATTGTAAGTTAGCATTGATGAAAAATAAATGTTTTTTGTGCAAATTTGATAACAATAAAAATATGTTAATACACTGCTCAAAACAATTAAAGGGTCAAGATTTTTTTTATATAAAAATAATGGTTGCAAGATATCAGGCACACCTATATTAAGAATTTAAGTTGCCTTATGTATTGTTTAAGTATCTGAACTAGTTTGATCTGTTTGTCTTATGTCTTTATTTATTCTTACTGCAATGAATAAAAAATGAGCGAAACTGGAATGAAATTTGCCCTATTTCGATATTTTATTAAGCATTTACTAAAGTATAGCAGTTAAGTATCAGTGAAATTTTATGAAATGGATCAAAACAAAGGCCACAGAAGATATTTAACAGAAGTTCAGATGTCTGAAGCAATAACTTTGCTACAGAAGGACGAAAACAGCGATATGCAGCTCGACATCTAGGAGTTACACAATCAGTTATCTGGATGGCATGGGAGAGACACTAGGAGACCGGGTTATAACTAGACGTACTTTGCAAGTCCGAGGAAGAACAATAACTACCAATGAAGACTGATTTTTAAGATTCCAAGGCCTACTTAAGCGGTTCGCTACAGCTCGAGAGCTACAAAATGAGCTCTCTCGGGCAAATGGTAAAAGAATTTTTGATCAGACCGTACGAAATAGGCTTTTTGAGGGACATTTATCTTCTAGAATTCCTGCTAAAGTACCTTCATTAACCAGGAAGCATAAAAGAACCCGAATTCTGTATGCACGGCAACATCGAATATAGCAACTGAGACACTCGAGTGCTTAACTTTTAACTGATGAATTAAAATTCAATTTACACAAGCTTGATGGACCTCTTCGAGTCTGAAGAAGAACAAATGAGCAGTACATCCAACACAATATGCTGGCACATGTACCTTTTGGTGGAGGTTCAGTTATGGTCTAGGGTGGAATAACCATCAGTGTTAAAACCGAACTTGTTATCACTCGAAAAGGCACTTTGACTGCACGCTATGTAGATGATGTTCTAAATGTTCATGTACAACCGCTTGCTCTTTTAGCGCCGAACAGACGTGACAGGTTTGTCTTAATTCAAGATGGAGCCCGCGCGCATTTAGCTAGACTAGTCACACGGTACCTTGTGGACAACACTTTTGAAAAAATGGAATGGCCAGCATGTAGTCCTGACCTCAATCATATTGAACACCTATGAGATCAACTTGAACAACGCATCAAAAGTCGAGGTAACACGCTTTAGACAATACGGGAACTGAAAGATTCTCTAGTGGAGTTATGGCAAGAGATTCCACAAGAAAACAAACGCAGGCATATCCGCAGCATGCTACATCGCTGCCAAGCTGTATTTAATGCTAACGGAGGTAATACACCTTATTAAAGTTGTAAATAAGAAATAAATCTAATAAAAATTTTGCACTTTTTACACTTTATTTTTCGCAGGTTTTCGTTCTGACTGATCATGTTCAGTGTTATGTATTAATTGAAATTGAAATTTAATAAAATTGTTTAAATAAAGGTTTAAGGTATCTACAAATAAATTTTCATATTAATCGTACGTTTGAGAAAAAAGTTATTCAAAAAAAAATCTTGACCCTTTAATTGTTTTGAGCAGTGTATAATAAAAACACAAATCTTTTTCCAAAATTTTGACAAAAAAGTAGACTTTGGAATGCCAAAAGATCTAAAATATTACAACAAGTAGGAAGTCTTCATGATTTTTTAACACTTGTACGAATTATGTACTTATGGTTTTATTTCTGAATATTGTAGTGTCCTAGCATTAAATTGGTATGGACATGGACTAAGAAACGATGTACAAATTCGTTTTCTTGAAACATTTCCTTGATAAAAGCGTGGCATTTTAACTTGTTCTTTTAAAGTTAAAGTTCTATTGTTAAGTACAAATTTGAAATTGTTCACACCCAGTTTGAAATTATTTATTCCAAATTTGAAATTAATTATTTTCAATTTAAAATTTTTGAGTTTACATAATTTTAAGTTTAAGAAACAAACTTTACGATATATAATATTTATAATTAATTAAATGTTATACTTTCACAGAAGTTTTAAATTTCATTTAAAAAATGTCACATAATAAGTTTTTAAAATGTTTTTCGATAACTGACATTCTTTTGGAATTTTGAATTATGAGTACCTCCATCCACTTAAGAAAGAAAAATGAAAGATTAGCATCTTTCATTTTTCTTATATTATAAATACTGCAACATCTTTATTTTCTGAATAATCTACTTCCTAAGAAATTATTATCTCGTTATAAAAATGTGCTTTACTGTAATATTTCAAAACAAAGTCTATCTTTTCTGATGCGTCGTAAAAGAAAAAGAGAACATCTCCAGCGAAATAACGAGATAAAGCACCTCAAAGGTGAAAGTGTACTTAATACGTAACAGCATATTTTAAGAGCAGTAAAAATTTAATAGAAGATAAACATCCTTAGAAACACATTTGCAGTGTACCTTATTTTTCTCTCCTGTTTCGGCGTTCACTCTACACCGCAATTTCACCAGATACAGAAAAACAATGGAATTGAGCAGGCCACCCAAAACTTTACATCGGCGTGTTGCAATATTAAAAAAAGTTGCATTTTCATATTACAAATTTATATAATTTATGTTATAGACTGTATTTTAAAGAACAGTAAAATATTGGAAAAAGAAGCAAATATAAATTTAATTAGCCAGTACAATAATAATTTAAATCAACATCAAATATTTAAAAATAGAAATACAGACAAACTGCTCTAAGAATGACATTTTATAAGTATTATCAAGTCGGTTAGTTACTTCAAATTAAAATTTGCCACTTTGATTTAATATTTAATTTGTTAAATCAGAATTTCTATACCAAAACCGAGTATTTGGGCATCATGAATGGTTACTTTAATTAGTTCCATTCAACCAGAGTTTCCATCAAAACCGAGCACGTTGGACTCAAGAAGGGTATTAGGTTTTTCTTATTTAGTTTAGTTAAATCAGACTTTCTCTCAAATCCGAGTGTGTGGGACTTATAAATGGTATAAAGTTTCTTTATTTAGTTCAGTTCAATCAGAGTCTCTGAGGGTATTAGGTTTCCTTATTTAGTTCAGTATAATTAGAGTTTAACAAAAACTATAAATTCCGAGTACCAAATATTAAATCCAAGTAGCAAATATGAAATACAACAGGCAAATATTAAATCCAAGTGACAAAATTTCTTCATTTTTATAGCGCAAAAAATATATGGCAGAATGATTTACTTTTATTGCATTTTATTTTCTTTTATTGCAAAAATTATAATTTTTGTAGCATTGCACATATAGCAAACAGATTAATTATATTTTTAAATGACATTCTTAAATTAAAAATGTTGCATTTGAATTTATTTTTATAGCATTTATAATACCTCTCTTATAGAATATGACGCGAGAGGTAATAACTATTATTTTTAGATCCACTGAATTCGATTGAATAACTTTTTCTCAATTATGTCTATACTTATATGTATAATTTTATTGCTGATGGTGTGTGCTTGTGCTTCTAGTATTAAGAAACATTTAATTATATGTGTTTATTAATAGCATAAATCGATAGTCTCATTATTTGCATTATATTAACAAACTTAGACATCCTATTCTATTTTTTAAAACATCTACCTAGGTACTTATTATTATTTTACAATTCAGATTATAAATTTTAATTTGTTTAATGTGAATCAATATTTGTCTTGTTGTGACTATAATACTGTACTAGATTTTGAGGTACTAAATAAATAGCAGGGGCGGATTGGCCATAAGGTCTTCCGAGCGAAACCTGGTGGACCGACACAATATTGGGCCGATTGAGAGGCCCAGAGTTCAAGCTTTGCAGAAATTATTGTAAAATTTAATAAATCTCCATATAAATAGTTCTGGTATGGCGCTATTGTCTAATGTCAAGGCATGTACAATTATTGTACTTGAAAGCCCGGTAAAAATGTAAGTTCCAGTCCGCCCCTGATAAACAGTCGTATATATAACAAAATCATGAGTGATCGGATTGGACAGGATATATTTTAAGAGTAGGGGAGACTGTTGTACCTTGGGACGCATGTACGCATGGGACAACATCAATTGCAGCCGTATCTAGCATTATATATACTAATTTCAAGTAGAATTTGATAACACTGTTGAAAATAAAGTGATACACGTTGTTTCAAGCCTCATGCATTTATTGTTCAGTCACTGAAGATGAATGTTTTTTTTTCAGAGGGAAATGTATTTTTTGATCGTATATTGCATTTTGTATTACTAAATACCTATTTGGTACCTTTCATTGTTTGATAGTCCAGTTAGTATATACATTGTTACTTCTTCGAAAACTTCTTGCATTGATATTTAAAATTTAATGAAGCAAATACTGCGTTACATTTAATAAAAATATTTGCTTAATTGTACCTTGGGACAATAATTTGCTTGTACCATGGGACATGGTTTCAAGGCATAAGTACATGTCTTCGAGGATATGTAAACTTTAAATTTAATTTTCAAGGATAATGGAAATTATAATTGCTTACATTTATCGCTAAACTAAAATTTTAAGTATCGCGATACGGTATAGACTTTAAATCGTATAAAATGGGATCATTTTATTTCTCTTTCCAAACTCAATTATATTTCTTTGAATAAATATGTGTAACATAAAAAAATTATAAATACATTCGTTTAAAATTACTAGGTATATAGTTAAAACAAATTGTTTCTGTTCGTTTAATTCTGTCTTTTTTCCTTATATTTTATGTGTTCCGAAGTACAACCAGCTCTGTTCCAAGGTACAAGACCGTATTGTACCTTGGGACAGTTTGCCATTTTTATTTCTTATATAAGATTTTACTATTATTCTTTCAAATATCATCACAATAAAAATAATAGTTATTAACAAAAGATAGTTGTTCTTGAATGTACAATCATTTTCCGAAAAACTCATCACAAAAAAAATATAGAACAAAAAATGTAATTTTTCTCCCAAGGTACAACACCTTCCCCTATGTTGTTCAATTAAGACGTAAATTACTTTAAATTTTATTTTTCGGCGATTGACATTAAAAGTGCTGTTTTATTGACAGCTGACAGTTAGCAAAGTGTCACTTTTGCTGCTTAGGCAGCAAAAATAGTAAAAAAAGCCTAGGCAGCAAAAGTAATTGTTACTATAGTGAATCAACAAATTTGACAGTTATAAAATTATGATAAAATTCATCAACATACCTAAACTATTTTGTTTTTTCATAGCAACTGTCAACATACGCATAGCAACATAATTTGGTTGCGATACCTATCAATATATTTAAAATTATCACTAAATTAATATTAATTAATAACAATCGCAGAAAAAATAATGTGTTTAACATGGAAAAAATACAGATTTGCTGCCTAAGCTGGATTCATAGCCTCGGCTGCGCCTCGTCTCTAGCCGCGGCAGCAAATCTATTATTTTTTGCCTAGTTAAACAAATAACTATTATCTATCGTCGATATACAGTATTCAGATTTGTAAAAGAAAACAAAACATACGATTCCTATTCAGTAGTTACAAAAGTTATTCTAAAGTTTGCTCAGACATTCTAGCAATTCAAATGTGAATTATTGTGAGACCGCGCTGACGTGAACCATATGATAATGTCTCGCCCTCGATGTCGCCATCTTAGAACAACGGTCACTGCAAAAACATGGCCCGCGACAAGTCTTTCAATTTTATGAAAACATTGTGTACTTCCCTATTATTCTGCAAAGTGCGTTGGCCGATATTTTTTCGTTCGGCAAGGTTATCGCGAGAAAAAAATCTGACTCGCTTCGATGTGCTTTTGTTCGGTCCGTCGGAAATAAACGAATGCGAAGTCTACTTGGACCTCGTTAAATAAAACATGGAGATATTAAGCCTGGTAAATATGTATGCGGAATGTTAGGTTAGGACAACGGTTTTTAAGGTTTTTGTTGATGTTTTGTTAGAACTAAATTGGTTCTTGAAATTTTAAACAACGATTTAATATGTATAACAAATTTTGTGGAAGTTATTTATAAACTTTGAATGCAATTATTGATCTTTGTTTCTTTGAATACAAAAATATTCTTGTTGCTTTCGGCAAATACTGAATTTAAGGGAAGAATATATAATGCAAGGATAACCAAGATCTGAAGAGTATCAATTCTATACTGAAACTGAAGCAATTCGATTAATGGTTAGTTGCGCACTACTGCCACTTAAATTTAATGTGGTTCTTAAAGAAACTAATTTATTATATTGATGGATTGGTTTAAAAAAACATAAAACTTTAAACAAGAGAAAATTACAATACCTAATTGAAGTTCATGATAATTCGATAAAAAATGTATACCTAGTTTTATTTTATTCTGAAAGTTACATTACATAGATACTTAACCAAAAGTAAATTTATAGCGCCAAAACTAAAGTTACATCTATTGTAGATGATGTACAGTAAAATAAAAATCTAAGATAATCAGAGTGACTCACGCATTCCACTAACATTTGACATTAAAATTAATTCACTAGACAGGCTTAAATTAATTTGATTAATAATTACAATGTCTTCATATTTGGATGCCATAGATATAGATTACGTACATACCTACATATCTATGTTGTCTTACCGTTAGGAAAATTAAAGCTCGGAAGTTCAAAAGCGATCACTTTATAAAAGAAATTGATGGTTTCATAAATTTTCTTGTAAATACTATAGGCTTTTAAACTAAAATTAGTATGCTTGAAATTTCAGACACTTCCAATGCAGTCTTCAGTAAGTTAGTAGTTGTTAGGGCTGAAGTACTTAAATTAAAAAGACAAATAAAAATAAATGCTTACTTGAATTTTGTTGTGTACAAAGTTGATATTTCAGAAACCATCCAATTTTTTAATATCAACAATTTCTTTAAAATTACATGGAGTGTAATGTATTATAAGAATATTACAACAAAGTGATATATTATGATTAACAATACACGTTGTTTTATGTACAAAACCGATATGTTTCATATAGTATACCTACCTAATAAACATTGTTCATTGTACAAGAAGTGTAAAATTGTTGCCTGGATTTTAGGAGACAGACGTACCCCTTATCATTTGAGTTTATTTCACAGAAATATATTTTATTTCTATGTTCATTTCTGTAGTTGACTAGCTGCTTTAATATTGATTGCATTTTAATAAAATTACGTTCTTTCGCAAATGTTTGAGTTCATACATTTACAGCAATATTTACCTGGCCTACTTTCGCTTGAAAACAATTTACTTCTCTAGCTAAAAATTTCACGAACGTTTACGTACCTACGTTATTGAAATTAAAGTCGTTACATTATTCATTCAAATTTTTGATACGTTATATGAATATATTTTGCAAATTTTTGTTTGTATAAAAAACCAGTTTTGGAATAACGATTTCATAAAAGTAGAATGCGTATTTTTACATAAATGGAAGGAAAATATAATTTTTTTCTTATTTTCTCGCCAACGAATTTTTCGATTATTTTGATGCCTGGTATCACATTTATTAAAATTTCCTTTATAAAATTCCAATATTGAGGGAATATTTTTTTATTATTTACTTGCCGGTTTATAAAAAATGTCATATGAAAATTCCTACATTTGATAATAAAGTTTTAAATCAATACCCATTAATTTAAATTTTTAATATTTGCAAAAAATATACTAAGTACTTACCTAATGAATAAGTCTACTTAAGAAGTTCTGAAAGTGTCTTTACTACTTATATTATAATATACTTATACATACGTGCTATGAAGAAAAAATATATCATTCGGTTTATATAATCAGTATATAAGAAAAGTTATAATAAAATACTAAAAATCTTTTATCTTTGTATAAAATAGTAGGTATAGGTACACTAATTTTTTATAATTTGCGATAAAAATGTAGGTACTTCGTTTAAAAACGATAGATGAGATATGAGAGAAAAGAGTGATGAGTATATTTTTCTATTTTGATCGACAAAATAATCCATGCATCATTTATAATAAGTTCCGTTATGAATTTTACTTTCTCGTAGTATACAGCGAAATTCACGCATGGCTGGACTCCATAAATGGTTTAGACACCAAAAGGATAACTTTATACCTTGTGCGGATTATTAATGAACGCATATAGTGTCTGCTTTACGTTATGTGTCATGAGAATATGTTGTGAACCGTGTCGAGTTTTCTGAGTGTGGAAGCAATTAATTGGAAAACAAGTAATAGAGGGAAGCTAATTAGCTAAATTACAAAATTTGTTCAGTAATTGTTGCACATTAAACAAATAATTATGATTTAAATATTTTACAATTTGAAATAATTGTTTCAATGGTATTTTTAGAAACAGTGACGTTGAAATAGACAATTTTAAAAAGAATCAAAGACTAAACCTCCTGCACCGTTATATTCTGTTTTATCAAGATTAAATATTTTATAGAGATATGTTTTAATATTTTCAATATTTTATTTAATTGAAAATAAATTATTTGTAATGTAGATAAATTATTTTCAAATTTTACAAAAAATTACAATATATATATATATATAAAAGAGAATGCAGTGATTTTTCTACATTGGACATTAAATATTAAATGTTTATAAATTTTTGAAATAAACACGAAGTATAGTAATACAGATAGGAGCGAGTACGCTTGAAATTGTCCAAAACTAGTCCCGCGAGAGAGATAGCAGATAAAACTTGAGCATTGTGCAGTGTCTTATGTATGGTCTTATGGCACTGACACAAAAATATCAACATAGCCGGCTTTGCTTTGCTTATTAATTGTGTGAAATAACATTAGAAATGTCATTTGAAAATTGTGTGTATTAAAAATAAAGAATAATGTGTTATTTTTTGTGGTCGTCTACGATAATTCTCAGTTACTCGTTATGAAATTTTCTAGTACCAATATTATTTATAGAAGACCCATTAAAACACAATGTAACAAAATCCCAACAAACATGTGACACCGGTGTATCATCTCTGTCACTCAGTGGGACTAGAATTGGACCATTTTTATTATACAGCCGAGATACGGAGTTGCGTAGAGATGGAAATAAGTAAGCAGATAATGTTGAATATCGCCCTCACCTGTCAATGTCAAAAAATCAACCAATTAAATTGAAGTATTTCTTCAAAACTAACCAATCACGAATTAATTGTGCGGATATTTTGACAATCTCCCGCAATGGTAACTAAGATTGTTTTATAAAAAAAAATTTACATTAAAAAAATTGATGATGCGTAACCAAGGTAGTCAATGACAGGATGACAGGTATTCAAGTTGTACAGTTTTTAATATTGTTCGAGCGATATTCTAAACAAATATCCCTCGTTCAGGCATATTACGGACAATTTTCCCTTCCCCCCTACACGCGTGTTTGTTGCCCCTTGAAAATTGCCCTCGCGCTTCGCGCTTGGGCAATTTTCGTTGCAACAAACACTTGAGTGACAGCTCGGGCAAATTGTCGGTAATATGCCTGGCACTTGGGATATTGTATATGAAAATTCAATTTCAGATAGACAGAGTAGGAATTAATATATTATGCAACAAGTATCGAAAATGTAATTTTAGTTTTTATCCGAATGTTCCATGAGCATCTAATAGCAATTTATCACGTGTAGAATGACTCTTTACCAATTTACCGTCATTTTTATTAATTAACGTACAATGTATAACATTTAACTGTGACTTATACAAAAAATAAGTTGTAAGTAAAGCAACTTGAATTACACTAGCAATAAACATGCATTAAATTCTGCACGTCCACGTCCACCTGTTTATACATCACATCAGCAGTCACCATCCCTCCAAACTGCATCTTTTTACACGCCATTGATATTCAAAGTAGTCGCCGGCAGCATCCGCGATCTGCCACGCATCAGGCGAGGCGAGGCAGTGGCAACACATCGCGGTTTGCATATAAATACACGTTCCACACACTCACCGGCCATAATACCGTGCTGAACAATGTTTATGCAGTTTTAATTTTAATGCATTCCACGTCATTTTGTCCGTCAGAGTTCGTGATTCAATTTCGCAGGGGAATGGAAACATGGCAAGTGGCAGCGTAGGCTGTGCCCTAGTTTGCGGAATTTGTGATACGCTGCTGGTAAGCTGTTTAATTATAAAGATATATTAACTAGCTACGAGTTTGGTTTTCTATGGCTACGAGTGGTATGGTTTTTTATGGTAGATTGAATTGTTTTATTCATGATCATTCAGTTTTATTTCAATTTTGTTATTTTTTTTAGTTTAGTTGTCATAAGATTTGGGATATTAAATATCCTTGTAATAAGTAGAGTGCGGATTATATGCATTTGCATAAATTGTATTTTGAGCATTATTCGTATTTTTATTACAAAATATGGTTTTACATTTTTGCATATATTAATATTTTTTCATATTTAAATTTTTACATAGGTAATTATATTTATGGAAAATATTCGTAGGGGCCCACCCACGAAAATACAACACAGAATTTTTATTTATTTCTACTGTTATTCAGCTCTTAAAATTCGATTTTAGGGTATTTCACCATGAATTAATCGATTGTGCAATCCAAATTTATAGCAGGTATTTTCAGAAGACTGCAATGCTACATGTCAACAGCAATAAATTATTGGTTTCATAATTATGGCTTAACCATGAATAAAATTTATGGGCATACCTACTAGCTACAGCTACTACTGCTACTATAATTCCTATAACTTTTCTTCGACGTAAAATGATTTATCCCTATTGTTTAAATAGATCAAATGTCAAATTTATTTATAGATTAATTAATTTTATATATTTGACTGCTTTATACGTATTGACAACTGTTGATATTTGAACAATTCGAACAATTTTACATATAGTATAATAAAGAAATTCTAAATTAAAAAATACTAATTATATTGTAACAGTTTAACATGATAAAAACCATCTGTAAGTATGAGTAACTACTCAAAACTGAATAGGGATATTAAAAGTCTTTTATAAATACGAATAACAATACGTATAAAAACTCACAAAATAGCTAAAATTGGCCATGTTTAGCATGAATATAAAAAATAGAGTACAAAGATGAAAAATGTGGCATTAGCCGCATTTGGAGACAACCTTTATCTATTAAAAAATTAATCTGTTTCTAAAAATGTGAATTTTTACTTCAATTTTAAGGATAAAACAACATACTTATAGAATATGAGGCGGGAGGTGAAAAGTTTTATTTATGTAAAAAAAATAAAATAAATATAATTGTACTATGTGCCTTGTACAACAAGCAATCTAAAAATGCAAATTCAAATTCAAAACAATAGCTTGAAGTTTATAACTTCTACTAATAAAAATAATTAGTTCAAATGTCCTATTTAAAATGCGAAACAGAACATCTATGTAGTACAAAGATAAATTGTTAATTTATCTTAGAGGAGAAATATCGTATACCCTGCGAGCCCTCAACAAAACATCCGTCACAAGCTTTAAATTCCTAGAACAATAGCTATCGAACTTAATTATTCAAAGATCAATCCGTTATTTTTTACAAATAATGAGAAATACACATTTGCCTTTAAGAAAACATTTTTCCAGTTCTGTTGTTCTTTATTCGGGAATGCCTCTAAGTAACTATGAGGCAAACCGGAAACCGGAGGAAAAACGCGCGTATTTATTTTTGCAAGATAATATCCTCTTCCACAAAGACACCAGCATAAAAACTCAGACGATTCCAAAACACAAATAAACATCGTTTTGACTTTGATCTTCGGTTTTTTCTCCGCGATAAGAACCATAAAACGCAATGATAAAGCGGTGCATATAAAACACATGAACGCCAAGCACCACCTACTGAGATGTCGATTTGTTCAAATATGAATATTAGACAGTTTGAATGTTGGTGCGATATGAGCAAATAAATCTAAATTTGTTTGAGTTCATAAAAATGAAAAAACCGTGACTCCAAAACATGTTTACCGTAAATATTTATTCTCCGTAATGGTGATGTTCCTACTTTTGACGAATATGATACAAAGAATAAATGTGAAGACTTAGAACCAACGAAGGAAATTTTCAAGTTTAATATAACTCCTTTTAGAACGTTCTTTATGAAGTTTAATTTTAGAATGATTGAAATTTGAAATTATAATGCTTGTTTATGTATCTATCTTTACCTTTAATAATGTACCTAGTTACGTTATTTAATAAATATTAAGCTTTTTGTTGTAAAATGTTCTTTGCACGACATGACATGACTAGAGTGCGGATTATATGCATTTGCATATATTGTATTATTATGCATATTCGTATTTTTTAAATAAATGTTTGCATTTCATACAAAATAGATCAAAATATGATATAAAATTTTTGCATATGTCAACTTTTTTACATATTTTAAAATATTTTGCATATATTTATTATAAATGCATATAACTGCATATTTTATACCTTTTAACGCAAAATTTCACATATTTAAAAAAATTTAAATGTAGCATAAAATTTATATTCGCTCAAATTTGATACCACCTACAGTAATTTATGTTACGTTGCGGAATTATGTAAACTCAAGTAATGCATGCCGCTCTTTTGAAAAACGATTTGTTCATTTACATTTATTTTAAAAGTATATGTACACAAGAACACAAGTCGTATTTCACAAGTTACCTATACGTTGTTTTGTTTATTTCATATGATGTTCTTGGGCATTGTTGACAAAATGTAGTGTATTTTGCTGATTTATATAAATAAATTATTAGTAAATGTAAATAAAATTACGTTGCATATCTGCATATATTTGAAAAATATTGCTTTTTACTTCCTTGTACGGAGTAAGGAAGTATTGTAATCGCGAAAAATTTCGGTTCTCAGATTTTGACGGAAATATCCGTTTTGACCTTTTCTGAATCCATTATGACTAGTTTCGTCGTGACGTCTGTACGTACGTGCGTACGTGCGTACGTGCGTACGTGCGTACGTACGTGCGTACGTGCGTACGTACGGACGTATGTGTGTCGCATAACTCAAATACGGTTAGACGTAGAAAGCTGAAATTTTGTATTTAGGACTGTTATAGCATCTAGTTGTGCACCTCCTATTTTTTGTTTCAATCTACAAACCGGAAGTAGTAAATTAAAAAAAAAAATTGATACATAATTAATTTTAAGCAATTTTTTTTATTTTAAATGAAAGATTATGTGATTATTATCTACAATCGGTATTTTATAAATTTTTCTGTATCTTCTATCATTTAAGAATAATTAAAGTATATACCTACTTATAATTTAATATTTCGGTATCTTGTAGTCCATGATCGATTAACATTTGTTACTAGGTAAAATTTAAATGATTATGACATGACAGTGACAGTAGCAGTGACAATAGTAAAATATCGTTTATATCTTCTTCTGCAGTTTAAATAAAATGACTAAAATATATTTGTGAGTATACTAGTATAATAAGTTAAAGAATTTTTTATATTATTCTACATTTTAGTTATTAAGAAAATTCTGAACAAACAAGGCGTACAAGGAAGTCATGTGGTGTCCACGTCAGATTTTTTATTTTGTGCATATATTAGGCATATTTTGATTTTATTACACTGCATATTACATGCATATTTCAATTACATTTGCCTGCATATAATTCGCACTCTAGACATGAAAATGGACAATTACTTACCTATTTTTTTGAAGAACATAGGTAGGAAGTACTGTTTTACATTTTTATTGTAATATTAAAATGAGTTCATACAAATAAATGAAAAATGTTATTTTCTTTCATAATAAAATTGTCATTGTTATAGCTAATTTATTATAGCTATTTTAATGTAATAAGTAAGGATAAAGGTTAGCTGCTTTTCTATTTTATATGTACTTGTGTCAACTTTAGAGCATAAATATAATTAGTTATTTTCGCCGTTAATTTAAACAAATATGTGTTTACAAGCATAGTAAAGTGAATTCTGACTAAAACAAATCGTGTAGGAAGACATATTAATTATTTTAAATGCCTAATAACGTCTGTGAATAATATAATTTTAGATGGAAATTATGAGTTAATGAATCGTCGAAAACACACTACTTTGGGTAAATATTACCTACAAATAAATACTGTAGTATCTAACTGAGACAACAAATATTGGAGAATGATACTTTTATCTTGACATGTTGACATTTAAAAATGTCCATGTCTACAGCGTCTAAAAATCAAGTAGTTATCTTGAAAAAAGATTTCTTTTATATTGAAAAACTGCGCGCAAGCAAGAGGAAAATGTTAACCGAATAAATCGAAGATAATGGTTCAAAATATTTTGACATTTAAAATAATTTAGATATAATAATTTTTGTGATTCATTATTTTTAATCTGAGATCAGAGTGAATATCACAAAATTAATTCTAAACCACCATGTAATAAAATATCCATGTGCAAATTTTCTTTACTTTTCAAAAATATTGACTTTCACTTTCGCAAAACAAACCCTCCGATGCGATAAGACAAATATTTTTTACCGAGGCTCGCGTAAAAATTTGTTAAACCAAAACCAACATTGATCTTGAAAACAGCCAATTCATTATTAACAAAAAAACGTGAATTTACGAGTGAAAGAATAAGAAGAGAACGCATTGTTTTCACGTATGAAATATTCACGAAACGATGCAAGGGCCGCGGCAACGCTTTGGCCGTTCGGCACTCGGGTTATAGATCTGCGATAATGCAAACATTTGTTCAGAAGCACAACATCGCTTCTCACCAAAAAACCTCAGCTGTGACCGACTTGACGGGTGGACAACGACACGAGAGCGATTCCTGCAGAGAGAAAGGTCCGCGCAGCAGGAGAGAAATTGTGGCAGGAGTGTACTGGAACATTTCACCGTTACGGGAAATTTACTATATCATTCACCCGAGCATAGAATAATAATAGTTATTTACTTTACTAGTGGGCAGGGTTGTTCACGTAATCTACGCGACGTAGATTACGTGTAATTTTACGCGTAGACAAACACGTAATCTAGGCATGCAGTATCTGTGTAAACAATAAAATAGTGTAGACAATGTAGACAAAGAACAAATCTCACCGAAAATGAATAAAATTATAGGTTAGATTTTCTGACAATTGAATTATTTACATACTTTACGCAAAGTCTACATTGTCTATTTACATTTTACATAGTTTACGCAAACTTTACGAGTATACGTAGAAATACTATTTTACGCGTAGATGAACAACCCTGCTAGTGGGCAAAGTAAGGAATTACCTACGAGAGAAACCTTAACTTTCGAGACCGAATGCTTAGTGAGATAATTTTTTCGAGTGGGCCATTCCTTTTTGCCCACGTGTAAAGTAGGTAGGTATAACGCTTTGTCCAACACCTCTTAATAACTGCTTAAATATTTTGAAAATATTATGTTCCAACCTAAAACATTGTTACTATGGTGACTTCTAAGAAGCAAAGTAACAATTTACCCACTGGTGGGTATAATTTTGATCAAAGCCACTAGTGGACAATCTTTTACTTTGCTTGTTTAAAATCACCATAGTAATGATGTTTTTATTAAGAGGTGTTGCATAAAATTTTTATCGTCCCTGTTAGTGATTCGGATGTTAATAACAAATTAAAAATGTTTTTAATACCTGTAACTAAAACTGATGTTAAAACTTAGTAACGAAAATTTTTAACGTATAAAGGAAAATTTAGAATTATTATTTATCTTAAAATTTTAATTAAACAGGAAGCACTTGGCTCAAAAATTAAACGTTGTTGTAAAAAAGTTATCAGAATATTTAATTCCGGAAACAAGCCTCTTTAACCGTAAAAATAATAAAAAATAATTTAATTCAATTAGTGAGAGAAAGAGAGGTGAAAAACGTGGTCATCTGTATCATGAACTAATAAACAAACGGCGTATATAATATTTATCTATGTCGTACTTGCATTATCTAATCGTATGGATTCAGTACGTTTTTCATTAAAAAGTTCATATTGTTTCGAGTAAGTTACGACATGCATAATGGCAAAGCGTTATAGTAACGTAAGTTCAGTTATTATAACTGAATATGAGAATATGGGCGGAGCTGAATCTTACTTCGTAGGTACTGTTCCGCAGGATGACCTTTTTACTTCCTTGTACGGAGTAATAAGGAAGTATTGTAATCGCGAAAAATTTCGGTTTTCAGATTTTGATGGAAATATCCGTTTTGACCTTTTCTGAATCCATTATGACTAGTTTCGTCGTGACGTCTGTACGTACGTGCGTGCGTACGTACGTGCGTACGTACGTACGTACGGACGTATTTGTGTCGCATAACACAACTACGGTTAGACGTAGAAAGTTGAAATTTTGTATTTAGGACTGTTATAGCATCTAGTTGTGCACCTCCTATTTTTGGTTTCAATCTATAAACCGGAAGTAGTACTTTTTAAAAATATTTCGATAAATATTTAATTTAACACAAATTTTTTTATTTTAAATGAAAGATTATGTGATTATTATCTACAATCGGTATTTTATAAATTTTTCTGTATCTTCTATCATTTAAGAATAATTAAAGTATATATTTATAATTTATAGTATTTCGGTATCTTGTAGTCCATGATCGATTAACATTTGTTACTACGTAAAATTTAAATGATTATGACATGACAGTGACAATAGTAAAATATGCTTTATATCTTCTTCTGCAGTTTAAATAAAATGACTAAAATATATTTGTGAGTATACTAGTATAATAAGTTAAAAGAATTTTTTATATTATTCTACATTTTAGTTATTAAGAAAAGTATGAACACACAAGGCGTACAAGGAAGTCATGTGGTGTCCACGTCAGATTTTTTAGATTACTTTCATCTCACCTACTCTCTGTCGAATAACGCGACATTTTCACAGATCAGTCACTTGTAAACTACCTACTATGTTTTAAAGCTAGGAAAACATGAGTAAGTATTTATTTTATGTAACAAAAATCAAATAAAAAATTAAAATAGCGGATAAACCAGATACTAAAGAGCGACAAATTTTTCATCTATACAGGGTGTTTCTGTACTTATGGATCAAACTTTAAGGGTATATGTAACACGTTTTACTCATAACGGAACAAAAAGAATTTTTCAAGAATTCGCAAAATTAAGGGTTGTTTACTTAAAGAAAACATGTTGAGTGCCACTGGTTTCATAGCTGCTTGTGTTGTTTTATTTAAATATTATACGTAATGCAATTTTGATAGTAAGTTAATTTCAATTATTCTGTTTCTTTGACAGTAATGAAACCAGTGGCACTCAAAATCTTTTCTTTAAGTAAACCACCCTTAATTTTACGAATTTTTGAAAAATTCTCTTTGTTCCGTTATCAGTAGAACGTGTTACTTATACCCTTAAAGTTTGATCCTTAAGTACAGAAACACTCTGTATATCAATAAGTATCGCTACACAATCACTCGAGAACGGCAACGAGAACCAGAACGGAAAGGAAAACGGGAACATGAACGGAAACAATAGCGACGTTTATCGATTACAAGTGACAAATCGTTGGATAGGAAAGTTTTTAAAGTAATTATCATTAATAGATGATAAAAAATTCAATTACACAAATTTGACAATCGTACGAAATGTCAAACTGAAGTGATTCTATTGGTTGCAATTCTCGTTCTGGTTCTCGTTACCGTTCTCGAGTAATTGTGAAGCAACCCGTAGATAATTTATTTTGTGGGTTGCTACTTTTTAAAAGTTAAGTTAATAATAACTGCTTATTTATTGCAATAACACACCTTATAAATAAAATTATACCATGATGTGTTTATGAATGAAAACAAAAACTTTGAAGATATAAGTGCCTACTTAATCTTTGATCAAATATTTGCAGGTGTCTGTATTTACGTAGCAAACGCTTAAAGTCAACAAGTGTCATGCAACCTTAGTGTTAGTAGTCACAGACGAATTAATTGATTAATAAAAATGTTCTATATTATTATATAAATGTAGGTTACAAGTAATAGTAGAATTCAGTCAGTTCGCAAATACCTTAGTTTCCACTTATATTTTTATGAAAAATAAAAATAAAGTGTTACACACACCCTCATTCAATATTTCTATATTATTTTTATAAATAACGCAAAATAAACTATAGGTACCTACTACAAAAATTTATAATGGTTAGAAAAAATGCAAATTACCCAAGGTATCTACGAAAGTAAACACAAGTTCTCGTATCTTCTAATTTAGCTCAAAAATGCAAATAAATTTCCCAATCCTCTCCTGTTTCCTGTACGAGATACGAGAGAATTTAACATGGGTACCGACCGCCACTGCCATTTGCAATGATAACAGCAGAGGAAGAGTTTCAAGGACGTACGTGACTTGGGGTTAGTGAACAGGGAAATATGCTTAAAGAGTCAAAGGGGTTTTGCTTGACAAGTCTGTTCTGGTGTTCTGTTTTGTAGGGATTAAGCTGTGCTTTTGTTTTTTGATGAAGGTGTTTTATATTTTTGAGAGATGATTATCTCTGGATTATTTTCATATTTTAAAGGGGAGGATGACTGAAAGTCCATGACATAGCGGTTTTTTATTATTATAAGTTTTGTTAACGCAGGGTTTTAATATTATGATTATCTTTTTTGATTATGAGTAAAAAAATCGTTACAAGAAAACTGTACCTATACGAGTAGAATAGAATCTAGTGTAAAAACTGGTGTACACTATCTTCTTGTATGATTCTATATATTTTTATTTTAGTTTATTAACATGCAACGACACATCCTATGATATTTTACTCCAATTTATATTTTTTTTATTTATATTATTTTTTAAAACGAATAGCCCGGTATAATAGCAATACATAGGAAAATTGTGCATTTCTGCATTGCCACGCATGGCTGTATGAATATTGAACAAATTACAAACATACTTTCTTATGACGTTTTAAATTTTGAATAATCAAAGGCAATTAGTTAGTAAATCTTAAAAACACGTACTTTGGTACAGTAGGTATCTAGGATATTTCCCGGGAAGTTTTCTGGGGAATTTCCGGGGAATTCCCGAGGAATTTCCGGGGAAATTTTCCGGGGAATTCCTGTGAAAAAATTTACGATAAATTTTCTTATAAAAATCAAAGGCACAACAAAATTTTTATTTCAAAAATAATTAACAATTATGTCATAATGTTTACTATATAATAATAATAATATCAATATTATATGTATATTATACGTGATCAGAATCATCTATGTCGGACAGAGAGTGGATATCATCGTCTTCGGTATCCTCATCCAAGCAGACGAGCAGTGAGCAGTAACTACTAACCAAGTTTAAACAATAATGGAACGTTGCTAAATGTTCCAAGAAATAGGTCTGAACAGGTTGAAGCATGTCGGTAATGCTGCGCATGCGTTAAAATTCTCCGTTTATTATCGCTATCGAGAATTTCCGTTCGGGAATTTCCCTATTTATTCCCGGGAAATTTCCAAAATGAAATTCCCGATTTTTTCCCGGGAAACGTGTCTAGGGAAATTCCCGGGAATATTACAGGGAAAAAAAGAATTCCCCACGGGAAATTCCCAGTGACCCATCACTAATAAAAATAGATTTTGAAGACCATATTTAATTTTCATTTTTGTCAGATGTTAACTAAATAAAATAAAATTGCAGGTCAGTTAAATTCAAATATATAGCAACCGAGAGTTAAATGTGATCATGATAATTATAATATTATTAAAATGAGACCGCACGCAATATTTACGTTAAAAACGTAGATACTAATAAAGTAAAATTGTAAACGAAAATGTCGAGTTCTAATTGAAATTTGCACAGAAAAACGGGATATATTTCTTATCTAACTAAATGAATAGGTAAGTACCTACCTGCATTTCTGAATTTAATGAAAAGAAAAGAAACTTAACCAATTTATCTTCTCAAAAACTCAGTCAACTCTCCAATAAATTAAAGTAGATAACCTTAACTGACCAGCAAGTAGGTAACTACCTAATGTTCAATATTTGTAAATGGGATATTCAAAAATAAATTTTATTTGCATGTGGTCTAATAATAAAATGTTCTAGAAAGACTATTCGATATTTTAGTTATACAAAATAATATCAAACTTCTGCCATAACCACAGATGTATGTGTACAATGGCCTTTAAGATTTCGACTGCAGTGTTGAAACTTTCATTTATTATTTTCCATTCCCTGAACTCAACTCTTTGTTTACAAACAACGGTCCACCTTTGCCCCCAATGAAAACAAATCCGCACGCCACTGCGCCTGGTCCCAGCAAGTGAAAGATAGGAATGGTCCTGCAGCGGTGGCAGTTAAGCACGACATAGGTCTCAACGCCGACACAAACGGCCAAATAAAACAAGCGACTCCGGTGCCCTGTTGGTGAGTTTTCTCACAGGAAGAAACAGTGGCGTAGTTATTGAGAGGAGGATTACTCAACCCCCCAGGGAATGGGCCGAATGGTAAGGTCAAGTGGTAACGAAAAGTAGGGATTTTGATTTTAATAAGTTGGAAAACAGGTAGTTTGTTCTATATCTTTGGGATAAAGGTGGCATGCTGACATTTCAAAATTGCTATTTAAAAGTGTTTTCTTTTTAATCAAAGTTTGTAATCTACAATAATTCTTACTAAAGCCACAGAAGTAACTTGAACTTTATTTGAACTAAAATCCATTGGAACAGGAACACATTTTAAAACTAACATTTAATGTTTTTTCTACAATGATTCAATTTTAAAATAACGATAGAGTGAGAACAACACAATTTGAACGACTTTTTACAATTCTTTGTATTAAGTAATAAATGGCAGCTATTTTTGTGTATTGAGATACAATTTAAACTCAATTTAAACCAATTGGAAATTGTCAAAATTTATTTTCACGATTTCCTCAAAAACTATGCGTTTTCATGAAAATCGCTTATGACCTATCTTAAAGAGAATATCTTGCCGCTATACAAATTGGTCTCTTAATTTTTTCAGTTAACCTTAATGGAAACGGGTTAATTTAATAAATGTGATTTTCATCCCCTAAACGGAGAGTGGCGGGCGAAGCACAGGGGGTAGAGCTCGAGATGTTGGCTAATCTTGAAGAAGATGTTAATACTTATCTTTTAAAACAATAAAATCTTCAACCTCAATTTTTTTAGGATTCGAGTAAATTTTTATCTTATTTTACTGAGCTAAAAACAATGTCATAGGTAAACATTGAAGCTAGTTCAGGAAGCAGGTACCGTAGCCAGAAATATCTAAATAAGGGAAGTTGAACCAAATTCTTGAGAGTAAATAATCGTAAATAATTCAAAAATTATTAACGAACTAAAAACTGCTACGTAAAATCTTAAGTAAGTACTGGGAACAAGGAACAAAGATATTGTTGCCCATATCTTATTTTGTATCTTTATTCTATCATATTTCACAGTAGTTATTTTTGTAACAAGTTTTGTAATAGTATATTAAACAACGAGCTAAGAAAGTAAGTCATTTCATTACGAGTGTGAATGTTGATGAGCGAGGCGCACGCCGAGCTCAGAAATCACACGAGTAATGAAATTTACTTTCTTACGAGTTTTGTACACTATTTTTCTCACGATCACCAAAAATAAGTAAACAAAATAACTGAAAGTATATTTTATTTGTTGTTATGATGAACAAATCTATCAAAATCAATAATATTATTGCTATACAACAAAATTATAAAAAGCCTAATTTTTTTACTTCATTAATAACATTTTTAAATATTCACTAGCGTTCTAAGCACAGAGTTCTAAGCGATCTTACGCGTACCTAAACCTAACCTAAAATCTAACTCACTGTCAATCGAAATAAACGAATTCAGTATTCAGTTCACGGAGTTACCAACCGTTCTTTTAATAATAAATTATTGCATAAAAATGTGAATTTAATGTACTTACTATAGTTATTATATAAAATAGATTTTAATTCGCAATATATTATTTATATTTGTTTACTTTTTTTTATCAAAGTTCTTGCTTTTTACCTTAAATACACTCAAATTATCATCAGTTGGCAACGCTGCTGTGCGTTATGCTAACACACTAGTGTGTTAGGGCTAATCTGAAATTATCAATTTTCGTACACACTTTATCGTGTGGAATATATAAGTTTCTTATGTGGTCGTGAGAAAATATAGTTTTGTCGAACGCGAACGAAAATTGCAGCCCGAGCTAAGGGAGGATTGCAATCGTTTAAGTTCGACAATAGTTATGTGTATAACAAATTTTGAAAATATAGTTCCACAAAATATTTTCAATACGTGTTATACACATTATTTTTTCTATTCCTGTAAAACAAGGAAGTTAAAAAATACAACAATAACCATTAATTTTTTGACATTTACTGTCAAATTTTTAAATTTTTGTGAAATATCAATGTTGTTGCGAAAACAATGAACATTAAAAAGAGAAAAACTGTGGTGCAGTGTCCAAAAGTGGTACTTTGCAACACACTTGCGAAAAACAGCTGCTTTGAAAAAAGTATGAAATAAATATAAGTCATTTACCCGATTGCAATCTTAAACATTTTAGACATAATACAGTTTATCGGCATTATAAATCTAAAAGAATCTCATCTTATATCACCGCGAATCGAATAAAACCCGTCGACACATATTAAATCCGTGATGATCCTTCTACGTAAAATACACGGCAGAATATCCTCCGAGGACGCTCTGAAAGGCGAAAGAAGCTCACGGCCACCGCCCGCGGCCAGTCAAAAGATCAGCTGAGGCGTCGCTGGCTGAATACAACGGCATGACGTGGCCGCGGAGTCACACGTTATTTCATTACGGCCTCGTTTGATGTCGCCCAAGGATGTTTAAGTCCTGCTTATATCATGCACTTCTATGTCATGTATATCGAAACTGACATCGATGGGATCAAATCATTCGAGATGAATTTTTGTCGTAGACTGACGAGAAATTCTATCGGGAATCTATTGGTTTTAAATTACGGTGTAACACAATTATTAAGGATTCCATAGGTGTACTCGGGTAGTGCAGTGAAGCAAAAATAGCTTACTAGTTATTATATATACCTAAGGCCATGCTATAAGTATTATACGTTTTGTAAACATTCGTAATAAAAATGCTTGTG
This sequence comes from Agonum fuliginosum, assembly GCA_947534325.1. Lineage (NCBI taxonomy): Eukaryota > Metazoa > Arthropoda > Insecta > Coleoptera > Carabidae > Agonum > Agonum fuliginosum. The sequence goes on along the minus strand of OX384038.1, from coordinate 13,249,495 downwards.
GCCAAATTAAAAAAAAACTATCTAAAGATCATTAAAACTCGTTTTCAAATTGTTAAGTTTAAAATATGCGACTTTCCAGACTTCCTCAATCTTATATTATATTATAAAGCAAATTAAATTTAAGTTGTATAATTCTGAAATTCAAATTGTAGAGAAAGAAAGTATAAAAAAAATAATTGTAAAATAATAGTTTACCGTATATCAGTATAATAATCAGAATTTTCAAGAAAATAATAAATTAACTTATAATTTTTAAAAATATTTCATAGTAAAATAACACTGGTGGTAACATTGCTTACTATCCTCTCTAGAGAGGAAAACTTATTTTCCTCACTATTTCGTGAGAAGAAAAATGTGTTGTCGTCACATGTCGTGAAAAAATTAAATTAGTGTTTTATATACCTAGTACACAGCCTACTAGTCAGACACAATGTTAATTCGAATCCAATTTAGACAATTAATTACAACGTCTATGCTCTTCAATGGTATTCGAACCTACGACCTCGCTAGCTGATAATCAGTGTCGGCACGTTAGTCCACACAGCTATCGTGGCGAATCAAAATAGTCTGAACAAGGATCAGCGTAGTCCATGTTGATGTAACTATAATAATTAGTATAAGGTACTTAAGTACCTATTAATTTTTAGTCTGATAATGAAGTAGACATGGCCGAATTGTCAACCAACAAAAAAGTAGAAAGGATTGTTTTTCAAGTAACTATTTGTACCTATAACTTAAAATTACTGCAATTATGTGTAGTTATAATTAAAATTATTACAATGATGACATAAAAATTAAAAAGAATTATAACGATGATATTCTTACAATTTATAAAAAGTATGTAAAATATCGGGTCATATTTAAAGCGTTAAATGGAGAACATACCATTAAAACTAAGTACGTATTTATTAAAAGCATACGTATAAGTATTTAAGCTTTCGTAACGATAATACCATGCAAATGGCGAAACTTGATGACGTTGAAAAGTGCGTTTTCCTGTTCAACATTCGTTCAATATCCACATTGTGCCCCGCTGGTAGTCGAAAAAATAAAAATAAGTAAAATAGTTAGACAGCAGAAACCACTTATCGACGGTACTGTTCAGTTTGGCCAGAATTTCGCACATATGATAAAAATTAAATTATAATACTGTGAAGCGGAAATTAAATTACACACAAAACCGTTTTAATGTCTACAAAGGAGCTAGAACAAAATAACGTTCATTATAGTAACGTTCAGATTTCAGAAACTAAAAGCAGAGCAGCAGAACATTCCTAGTCAGGGTTGTATTTACAAATAGGAAATTAAAGCCATGCATAATAAATAATATTACCAATACAATAACACAATGTCAACACAAGAATTCCTTGAAAATTCTATCATATGCTTCTGAATCTTGAAAAAATAGAAATTCTCTGTTTTGAAGCTATCAATCAATTGGAAATTTTTCTTTTCCAATACTCATTGAAGATTCAATTTAGCGGCGTTGCTATTTGACAGGCAATTCTCACCAGGATGTTTTTTCTCAAAATTTAATTTTACTAGAAATTTTCAAAAAATTATTATCTCTTATGACATGGTATTATTCCTGAAAATAAATGGTCGACTTATAATCCATCCGTTTATAGTTATTTATGTTTTAACGGCATCATGATAATATGTTTATGCTCATCCGAGGGCGACATGTTTACAAGCCCAAGGGCCTCTGGCCCGAGGGTCTGTAAAACGCCCGAGGGCTATTTTATTTAAAATATTGCGCGCGTGACACTTCGCTTTGACTTTTCGAATTTTGTTAATATTTTTGGTATTCTAGTAACAGACAGAAAATATATTAATTTCAGAAGAAAAACATTAGTGATGTCTCAATATTACCATGGCAATTTCTTAATGCCCTAGGATATAATGTAGTATATAACATACCTCGTATCCATAACATAATTAAACAATTACATACTAGGAAGGCATAAAAATATGAATCAAATCAATTTGTCTCGTAAAGTAGAATTCGATGGAGGCAATCGGATATTATAGTTTTGACCGTATGGCAAATAGAAGCCACAACACGACGCCATCAGTTAGGCATAAAAAATTAATCATAATATAAATCAGTGGTGCACAGACTTTTTAAATCGCTGGCCAATAAAAGAAATTAATTTTCCCAAGGGTCACCTGGGCAAAAAGCAAAATTTTTGTAATCGAAATTGTAAAAATACTTGGACGGGAACAAAACCAAAACATTTTATTATGCAAATAATGGCAAAAACTAACCGATTTAAATTGAATAGCTTTAAACTTTTTTCAATGCTAAATAACTAATACCAATGTTACTGGTTGCAAGGCACAAGATATTTATTAAGTTGCCATCTTCTGTTAATCGGAACCTTTGTTTATTTTTATAACGCCAAAACAGCGAATAAGGTCAGCGTGTCCTTACGAGTATGTGCCACAAGAATCGCAAAAAAATATTACGTTCCATTAACAGTAAAAATGAATATAATGATCCCTTATAAATATAACAAATAATATACAAGTTTTAAATTTCTGCTCTTGGTATATGTAGAATTTGTTATTTTATTTTAATAAAAAACAATTACTGGAATTCAGTCAACTTTATTAGTTTTATTTCAACCTCAACCAGTTTCACACTCCACCTGGGTCATCATCAGGAGTTGACTGAATTCCAGTAATTGTTTTTTATTAAAATAAAGGCCACAGTCAAGAAAATTACTTTTTTGTTATTTTATATTTTAAAACTTTAAAAAAAGTTCTGATATTTTAAATTTCATAAAGGACCACCCAAATTTCGTAAAAGGGCCACAAGTGGTCCGAGGGCCACCGCTTGCGCATCACTGATATAAATACTCTTTAATAAAAACTATGTACAGATTTTTATTCAAAACTAGAATGCGGCCCTGATCCATGAATGAATAAATGGTTCAAGGTAGGGAGAAGTTATATCTCCCATTTCGTCTACCGTGTAATTCGCTCTTTGTGAACACGTTTATATTCCATTCCGGAAGTGTCTCACTGAGGATACGCCTTCCTTTTAGCGTGTTTCCGGTGCGTAACCCTGTCGCCATCTCCCGACGCGTTAATAGTTTACTGTTCTCTGCATGTTTGAGGTTAGGTTAATGATTTCCAAACAATGCCGCGCAAAAAGGATAGCCAGGGACAAGGGATTGTGTGCTGTGTTGTGCTGTGCTGTGTGTGTATTCTGTTCAAACTCAATGAATCATTACAAAAGGAATAGGGGTTATTCACTAAGCGGTTTTAGTTTACTGCTGGATAGCTTACATAAAGTTGGGTTAATTACGAGAAAATTTCCATATTGGCTTTCATGTTAGTTAAATTAATTGCACGATGCATTAAAACTTAACGGCTTATATTGGTATGCACATTATTTCCCTACAATGAGCAAACGCTGAATATGTTAAGATTTTAGATATTGGAACTACATTCCATGACCAGATTTATAAAGTATAAAGTAATAACAAAATATAACAATCAACAGAAAAATGCATAGGTAGGTACAATATAAATGGTCTTTTATGTATGGTCATATCATAATTTGACAGAATGGGATCACTTTATAGCACAGTGCGCAATAAAGAAACGTCAAATTAATGCAAAAGTTTATATTTAAATTTTACTTATATAAACTACTAATAATCCTAAATAACAATGTTCTGTAATTAGTTGTACAATTTTTTATTTACCTATATAACATAATTTTTACTTACATTTAACATAAATTATATTGTAAATGAGTAATTCAATAATGACAACTTTGATATTTAGATTTTTGTTTATTTTTGGAATTTTTTGTTATCTTAGCCAGTACAAGAATTTAGTAATTTTTGGTAATTTGTTTGAACAAGTAAATTAAATTAATTAATTTATTTGAAAATATTAACCATGCATAAAGTTGGGTAATGGGTCTGTACCACGGGCTTTTATGGCTCTTGACATATGTTTTCAGCCCTAGGCTGATGCTCGGTCTCAAAATCACATCTTACGCCATAAAAGCTTCTTTACACTCTTCATACATGAATAACTATTTAATTATTTAAAAAATTATTTTATGCAATCTGTAATATAAAATGTTGACATTTAAAAACTGTCAATAGCACGTAAAGCTATTGTTTTTTTGTAAACTGTGCAAACAAATTTTTAGTTGCAGAGTTTAAAAGAAATATAATACTTATACATTTTTCAAGTAACGGAGTGCACTGTATACATACATCTCCTTCACAATCATTTCTACCTAATACTCATATATTTTTTTAAAAATTATTAAACTTTAAATTGACAGTTAGTTTGACATACATAAATAAGAAATTTTTCGATATTTTTGTTTTTGTCATAGAAAAAATGACCGAATGTATTGCTATTATTTTAATTAAAACACAAATCGTGTCAGAATGAATTTACAGTCCAAGTAGGTACGCTAAGAATAGCATTTCAATCTGATGACGTCAAATTCTACGTTTACATTGTATTTTAAAACTATTATCAATTCTGTTAATTTAAATGTCAAAATTTTAATTGGATATTTACTTTATTACAAATTTAATAAAAAGGCACAATTTAATTTTTTATTATTTATTAAAAATACGTAAATTATTACATTACATGCCTTGAAAAAAACAAATTCGGTTTGACATTTACGAAATAAGCGCACAATAATTGAAAATCATACGAATGTAAACTTGGCAAAATATCTACCTGAATAATGATTTCACATACGTCACGTATTATGTATCTCACAAAATATATTTAAAAAGTTGACACATCAAACATGTTTTAACCTAATTCATACATTGGAAAGAATGGAATGCCATTCTTAGAGTACTTAGATTGTATATTATTTTTAATAAGGAAATAATTTGACATCTTGCAAAACATAATGTATGAAACTTGTACGTAGAGTGTCTTATTTTTTACATTTGTCTGAAATTATTTATTTATCAAAATATTTTAAAAAGTGCTGCTTCCGGATTGTAGATTGGAACCAAAATTACGTATATTGGGTTCTGAAGATTCGTATTAAAACTTTAAATTATACAATTTGGAATTTTTATGTTTGATATTTTTGGAGTTATCGTGTCCGAAAAAAATTGTAACAAGCGGCTGCAAAATGTTAAATTCGTATTATAGACCCTGAAACGTGCTTACCCACCAAAAACTCACAGTCGAAAATTTTGACCCGTCACAATACCTATCTTTCTTGTAGAATATGAGGCGAGAGATAAAAAGACTAACTTTACGAACATCATAAAATCCCAAATTCTATCTAAAATTTCATGAAAAGGGTACCTTTACAAATTATAAACAAAAATTCAATTTATGCTATTTAGTTGGAGACAAGAATAAAAATCTGAAGTGGCCTGCAAACAACCTTCCGCCAAATCTAGACTTATAAACATAAATGTATACGTATACAATCCGGTGTCCCTCACTGAAAGAAAAATTTCGGAGGGAATGATTCTAGAGAAAGTTTTCACATAAGAGTAGTTAATTTTGACTACATTTGTATTTAACTGTATTATTTTAAGGAAGAAATCATCATTTTTTCATGTAGTTACGCAATTCTAACAACAATAAGGAGAAGTTTTCCACTTTTTTACCTCCGCATGTAGAACAAATTTTGTTAACTAAGTAAAATGTGGAAATTAAATCTTAATTTGTTAAAAACATACGTTTTTGTGTAATTTACATCTACAATAAATGAATAATAACATATGAGGTATGTAAAATACACTTTATGTAGTTAAATTTCAAAGTTCTTTTATAACAGTAGTTAACTTCAACTTACAGACGATATTTACTCTTAACGGAGAAATACACAAGTGAAAAATTCCACTTTATATTTATTAACTTCCTCCAAAAAGATTATAATTCATATATTAGTACTTAAAATTATCCAGTTTTAACTAGTTTTTTAGCGTTTGGTGACTCTGAAGTTTGCTCCCCGCTAAACTCTTGTTCTTTTGCGTCTAGACTCTAGTGGTGGTTGGACGTGTTTAATTTTGTGTTGTAAATGACGGAAAAATATGGAAAATATCCTAAGAAAGATGTTAACTAAATTATGCAAAAGCTATTATAGTAAACTTATTTGATTGTTAAGAGTCGGGAGGAAAAGAATACGTAAGTATTAAGTTTTTTCACGTTTTGACTAGTTTAACTAGTTTAAACGAAAAAATATATTAATTTATTAAACTTATTGTAGGAGTTATTTTACGATCCCGTAAGCAGAACTGGTTTTCTAGAAACCCGATCAAGAACAATTAATAGGACATCTTCATCTACAATAGGATCAAGAACAAAAAAAACGCCAACTAATGAATCTATTGACGAACTGGATGAAGAATCAAGCGAAGAATATTTTCAAGAATCTATTAACTTTAAAAAAATGCATGTGTAAAAATTCAACTAGTAAAAGATAATATTTGTTCACATACAATCTACCGTGAACCACAGAAAAAGTTTAACCAGCATTATTGAATTATATCCACATTTCAAAGATACTCCAGGCCTTGTAAGTACATTTATATATTATATTTTATCGGATGTTTAGGTCCTTTTTTTCAATGTTAATTAAATTTTTTTTCAGGTAATTTACCAGAAATTTGTCTAATGTTTGTTATAATTATATTGTTTTAATTATTATTGAAGATTGGGACATACATACAAATAATTGTTGATAGCTTTGCTTCATTTGCTTCCCCCAGCAGCCAGGGACCGTGGTGGAGCCAAAAAAAGGTCAAAGTCTTCTGCTGTCGATAAGCTATTTGTTCATCATTCAGTAAGTACATTTGTTATCATATCATCTGATGTATTTTGAATTAAATATATTTCATTTAAATAGATAGCTAGTCGTCTTGAAGAAGCTTTCAACAGCAGCAAAACTACCCAACCATTTCTTATTGCCGTGGGTCCAAATAAGGAAGCCATATCGGATTACTAGGTATATTGTAATTGCCAATAATTTAGCATTGTTTTGTGAGGTATTATATAATTATATGGTAATGTTATAATGTTAAGTCCTAATAGATATAGCCCGGCTTTAAAAATACTTTTGTATTCTAAAAGATTGTTAATATATATATATTTTTAATTAATATAATGATACATGAAATATTTTCTTATTCACCTTTTTTATTACGGTCCTGAATTTTATGAACTAGATATTTTTATTACGGCCCTGTGTAAAAATTTGAAAGGAGGGTTTAACATCCATACCCAGAGGTATTTAACTACCAAAACATGGTTAAATATCTCTTTTTTGTATGTCTTTTTAACTATCAAAGGTATGCATTTCGCAAAAAAATCTTAGTTAACTATCTAAAATAAAATAAAATGAGATAATATCAATTTTATATGAGTAAATTGCATAATGTCTTGTAGTTAATAGCATCATTTATTTAACTCCGTATGTATGTTTTTGACTACATATTTCTCTCCTATATTCGTCAAAATCTAACTCCGTGAAAGTAACTACTTATTTTAACTCCGAAAACGGATGGTCGCGAGGGAACTACCTAAGTAGTTAAAAAAGAGTTAGATCTAACTCCGTATTTCTTTCTGTGAAAATATACAAATAAAAATCTAAAATATTCAAACATAGAAATTTGCATCACCTGAATCAAAAGATTCGTTCACAGGCAAACTCTTCTGTGTTGAAGCCATCCTCCGTTGAATTACTACATTTAATATCTTACTTATGACTTATATGGCGCTAGTATGTCAACTTGTCACCCGTCGCACCTGTCAATAAATATTTTTTACGCAGAAACAAAATTCAACCGAACATGGATCACAAGATATCAACGTTTTATCTGATAAATTTATTTTTTAAATTTTACTGCAGTTCTTTAATGCTAACAGATAAAGACAATTTTTTATAACGTAAGTTACAAATAACTTTGTCTGTTATTCTTATTACAAATAAATATTATATTTATCAAAATTTATATAAATTTTTGACAATTATCTTGTTAAATCTTCAAAAAATATCACTTCCGGTGAAGATATTTGTACCAAAATCTGATGTGCTCTTCCTATTCGTATACAATTGTAAAATACCAAATATCAAATTTTTTGGGTAATTCGTATTTGAGTTATGCGACATCCGGCATCGGCCCGGACCACACACATACACACACACACACACACACGCACACACATACACACATACATACAGACATCATCGAGAAATTATCAAAAATGAGTTTTAAGGACCCTAATTCGTGCTCATCCACTTAAAACTCACAACCCGATTTTTTGCATGATTCCAATACCTTCCTTTACAGGTAAGCGGAAGGTAAAAAAACATATTTATTATTATTTATTGTACATTTTTCGTAATTCGTATTAATCTAATCTAATCAGAAATATATTTTGAAAGCAAAGTAAAATATTTCATAAAATAACAAGACAGAAAATTACCTATTCTAGTTTTCTAGTTATGCTTGTTGCAGCTGCAGCGGAAGTATTGCAATTTGAAATTAGGTTTCTGTATCTTTGTTTACATTGGAAGAAATTTCAGGAACGTACCTAATCTTTTAAACCGGAGTGTACGGAGTTGCTCCGGGAGTCATGGAGCATTGCAATTCCAGACATCAAATGTAAACAGATATGGCGAAACTTGCATCTCCTTTCATAGCCCACTTAAATTACATGAAATAAAACAGCAGAGCTTTTACGCGATAACGAGAACTGTCGTTTTTATAATAAAATGTTTTCTTGTTGTCATGTCGCTTCGCTTTACAAATACTGGACTTGCACTGTGCACTTTGCACTGCAACTGCAAGCAGAGCTCAGTGTTGTAATCATATTTTGCGGCAGACAAGTGATGTGAAGTTTTATTTTATGCAATTAAATTTTTACAACGAACAAAATTGTTTTGACAAAATAAAAATGTTTCTCGTAGTTCTGGACGAACGTTGATTTTTCACTTATATTAAAACGTATTTGTTATAATTTCAACATATGTATGTATACCTAATTGACACTATGTGTAAATAATTAGGTAACTCTATTTTTATTATATTACTAATGGCTTTGCAAAATATATTAATACATTTTTTTTGACTTTGGACATAATTAACAATGAATATATGAATATGTAAGTAGTTTTAGTTTAATTTTAATTACAAGAAACAAAAACACACCATATATAAACAAAGTTTAAGGAGACGATTACATTGGTTGAGAATAACAAATTCAACAATAATTTCTGAATGCCCTGCCAATTTTTTAAGATGAAATAAATTATTACAAATTATTTTATAAATATTGCATACATTGATCAAACTATCACTTTTATTACAATTATTCCGAGTAAGAATGTATAATTTTCTTAGAAAATAGCAAGATATCAAAAAATTCATTGAATATAGTTTAAAAAAAGGGAAATATAGTTCTGGAGAAATATGAATAGATATACAACAGGGTCAATATTTTCAACATCCTTATGGAAAATGTACAACTATAGGAACCTACGTATGTCTTTTGTTTTATAATTTTCAAGATAAATATTAATTTATTATTCTACAAAAATGATTCTACTTTATTTTTCTCGTATGTTTGTAGCACAAAGTTAAAAGTTAATAATATTTTCATCGTTCTATTCACGATTTTTTGAAGAAAAAAGTGTAATATTACAAAAGATCGTTATGAAAATTTCTTTAAATACTTCACATGATACACGAATATCTAATTATAATATTACGCCTCGCCAAGGCCTCGCCTAATGTCACAAGAATTAAAATATTAATTCGTTTTGCTTATATCTTGCGGGATTTTAATATTAAAAAGTGTTTTCCTTATTTTCATTTGGTTAATTATGTATTTTAAAATAAAGTCCAAAACTCTGCATGAATGAAACAATAATGGTATCAGAGCTTGATTACGAAATGCATTTGGTAATTAAAAATACAATATACATGTGTGCAAACGAAATATTATGTGACTTTTACTAGCTCAACTATAACGACTAGAATTCGAGGAATTTAATTTTATAATGAGTTGTAAAGATAATTACAAACCATATATTATTAAAAAAGAACTAACATTATCGTAGTTTACCACCAGAGTGTAGGGAACATTAACTTGTTTTTATAGTTCTAAATTACAAAAGTGTAATTTTAAATACTGTAATAAATTTCTTTTTAATCTTGTTTTGGTTTAAAAAATTTCAATTAACTTGATAGTAGGTTTTTGCGTTTGATTAAAAAAAAAACATGTTTTAGGGGGAAACGTATAAAATGTTCCTGAAAACGAAAAATTAGGCAGGTACCTACTTAGCTATAATCTTCAAATCTTACTACTGTTTTCGATAATACAAGTAGAGTCATATGTATGTATATTATTTAAGTCCCTAAAATTTCAATTTTATTTCTATAAAAATATATTCTTTAATGTTTCGCTCTTCTCTATTGTTTGTTCTGAACAAAAGTTGATATAGGCGTTCATTATGAAAAATTAGATTTTTATTGTGCAAAAGTGTATATATATATTTGAGTTAAATATAATACACGATTGTTGTTACGACATTTTTTAATCAATAATCGTATTTATCACTTAAAACCGTTATATTTCACTTTAAATTCAAGACGATTGATTTATTCAAGGGACAAGAATGACATTCGCAGTTACCACCTATCACTGTACTACTTCTGTAAGCAAGATTTTATGAAAACTTTAAATAAACGTAAAGTTGAAACAGCAACTTCAATTTTCAAGAAAAACCGCTGTAAATATAATGAATATATTTAATTACCTATTACTAAAACAATGCAAACTTCGAACTGCACAGCACAGCAGCTTGTTTTTTTACTCAGTTCAAATTATTTATACTTTTGTATTAATCGCTCTTGCTTTCTTTTACTAGATCCATAAACAATTTTAGCTAGAAATATTATTTTGCCGGACGCTTTTATTTGTACACAATGATAATCTAATTCCTCTATTTTAAAAATCTCCCTGCTAGTTGACTCGCACAGCTGATATATCCTCGATATCTCCACCCATTTGTCACGAACAGAGTACAGGCTAATACAATCTCAGTGTGGTAAGTGCGCAAGACTTTGTAGGGTGGGCCATGAACCACCCAGGCCCACCCTTAGTTACGTCCCTGAAAAGAACTAAGTACTTTTATTTATGTGGATAAAGTACTTTTAATGTCGTGTTTGTCCATTTTAATGCAATAATGCAATTTATCAGGAAATACTTAATAAATTTATCATATGTTAGAAAAACAAACACATGGCTACTAGAAACTATGGCGATAAGACCTGTTCGATAACATATTGAACGGGTTGAACGGATGTGTGGTATTGTTTATTTTCGTTGTAGGTAACTGATTGGAAACTGTTAGTTTCGTATATGATCCCGAAACCGTGTTTCTTCTAATTCTTTTCAAGGCGCTAAATTTAATTTCGCTTGATAAAACTCTAGATTCGGCCATCTGAAATTATTATGTATGAGAACAATTTTTTAAAAATAAACTATGTCACACTTGTTCAAAAGCTAGATACCTTTTAAATCCGCACTTAATAACTGAATAGTGAATACTTAACGTGATCGAATGTGATTCTGGAAACTCAAGTACGAATTTCGAATCCAGTCAGGTTTAGTTGCACAAAAATCATCGCTTTGGTGTAGTCTCTTACAAGAAAACAATGAGGACCCGAGAGTTGAGGAAGATGGTAACTGCAGACACAGTGTAATATTATAAATCTTTATCGATTAATAGTCCAGGCGAACTAGAAAATTTTTATATGGGCTCGGCGACAAAACTCAAAGAAAATTTTTTTTTCATAGGAATGTTGTAATTGACTTCCTAACTAACATACTAAAAGTCCCCATCGATCCGCCATATCTTAATCTGGACAGAAATTAAACACAAAATTTTAAAGAAGTGACAAATACATTTTTATGATTTTGAAAATATGTTTAAATTTTTTCGAAACTGGCGCCTTAAAATGTCTATTATGAAATTATTATTATAGAAAAATATGTTAAGAATCGAATACAGAAATCCCGAATTCGAAATTATTATCCGTTAATAAATTACAGTCGTTTTTATGTAATATGAGAAAAAAATCATGATTTAATCAAATCGGCTTAGATTGTTAGAATTATAAAAATATTTATTTACGATTTTTTCAAAATCTGTATGAATACAGTAAAAACAAATGGGACTATCTTGAAGGAAATTTCATGCTCTTTCTGTTTGGTATTAGGGATTTTTGCTTAAAATTACCCATTTTCGAGATAATTGCAAAAAACCGGAGAAAAGTCGTCTTGTTCCATCATTTTTTCAAGATGGTGGACTTAGCACAAGGCGGATCGATGGGGACTTTTAGTATGTTAGTTAGGAAGTCAATTACAACATTCCTATGAAAAAAAAATTTCTTTGAGTTTTGTCGCCGATAGATGCTAGTCCGCCTGGACTATAAGGCTATCATACCCAAATTGGACAAAAATTTGTAATGAGTGAGAAATAATCAAAATTAATAATATAATAATTACCTAGGTCTAACAATAATTATTGATTTGCAATTTGAATAATAATAAAGCAGCTTCATTTTGTTTTTCGTTATTATTGTTGGTTTGTTTATTATATTTTAAAATAATGTTAATATCCAACACAAAAGCCGCACAAAACAATTTTTATTATAGCCAAACAACTCCCAAAAGCAATAAAGTATGATAAAGTAAAGGATAAAAAGTTTTTGTATATCCCAAAACATTCATCCACATTTGTTATAATTTATTACTCCAATACAATAGGTTGAATTATAGTTATCGACAGTAAAATCTTTTATCAGCCAATAAACAAAATCTTAGTCAATTTTAAGTGTCCGATCGAGAAACATTATTTTAGTCTTCACGTCTATAATTTTACTTATTGAATAAAGGTTTTAAATAAAAAACGAAAAAAAACATGGCAACATATTATAGTATTCTAGTCTTACTCAGTGATATTTATTTTAGAGATGAAATACAAATTTGTTTTTGTGACATTTCATTTTGCTTTGTATTACAGGTGTACGCACTTTTGATGACTTTTTTAATAGTTCTATCACCAAAATTTGCATTTTCGATATTCACTGCACTCTTAAAAAATGTATTAATTACAAACATCACACTGTATGAGCATGTGTGGAAATGTATAAATGTGCATGCTTACATATCTGTTGTTGACCATGTTATTAATTGTTATTACACAGTGCATGCTAATGAATGAAAATCAAAGTGGAGTTGTAGAAAAAATATGTATAAGCATATTTTTTTATAAAATTGCTCTTACATACTCATTTTTTTTTGGAGCTCCCTTTTGGGTAACACTCTTAAGAAAGATGCTGTATGTTTCATGTAAAATTACAATTTAAAAAATCTGATGTGGCCAGCACAATACCACCCGTCATACCCTACTCTTTTACTACTATACAAATCAAGATACTAATATATAGGTACTTACAAAAAATATATTTTAGTAATTTAGTCAACTGTAGAAGTGTAAGAAGAACAATTGTTAAACAATTATTATTCATAGACAACAAGATACTGAAGTTTCATACTGTAAATTATAAATAATATTTTAACTCCTAAAGTACCTACTATTACAGAACAATTTATAAAATGCTAAAAATTGTAGTTCATTCAATAAATAGATCAGACCACTAAGTTATTTTGTCCATAAAAATAGAAGGTTTAGGCGATCTCTTTTAATGAATATCTTTAATCAGTCTTACAATAATTTTATTGAACACAAATGCAAATTAAATTATTTAATTTATTTAAATTAGCTACCGATTTACAAGTATGAACAAAAATAATGGAACGCAAAGGCAAGCTACATCAATTTCCAATATTAATATATCAAATATTCACTAATTGCATCTCAATACCACATATATCAATTATTAAATATTCAGATATCCTGCAGCCATTTCGCATTTCCGTTTCAAATGAACCAATCAGTAGAATCTAACCTTTGCCACTCGACAAACAGCAGCCAATCAAAACACCAGCAATCAAACACCTACGAACCTCGATCGAAGTGATTCAAAATCAGCTTCGGAGCATCGAGAGCCCAACTCCACGAAGATCGGAATCGGAGTTGGGGTATCGCGGATCGAGAGCTGTTTACTCTCTTCCAAACTTTATGTAAATACGGCGAATTACGACTGTTTGTTTCTGTTTTGCGCGCTATTACCACGACGAGAAAAGCTCTCTGTTGGCGTTTAGGATGAGACGACGATGGAAGAAGAAAGATAATGGGGCAAATGGTGAAAGAAAGTGTAAGTTGATTAGTTATGGGGATAAATGGCTGCTTGTGGAGTACCTAATTACAAAGGTTTTTGTCTTAATTTTGGTTTGGTAGGTTGAAACATAAAAATAATAAGTATTTAAGTCACAGATATCTTCAATATCCAACTTTTTTTCTGATAACTGAACTTCTTCAAGTTTTTCATTGGTTTTAGTAACGGATTTTAAAATTTTTCAAACCTAAAACCTTACATAGCACACATGTTTTTCTTTACACTCTTAATGTTTGTGTAGTACCTTTTATACGCAGATACTATTTATTTAGACATAAACGTTCCTTTACATAAAACATATAAGCTATATTGTGAAATTGTAAGTTTTGTGCTTAACTTCACTTTAACTTAATAACGCACATGAGAAAATTATCCGTAAATTTCTTCCTGAAATGTGAAATATTTAAACATGCACGAAGAAAAGAAGATAAAGCTATAAATTTTTACAAAAATCGCGAGTCAATAAAAAAATTCATTCCCAAAGAGCCACCGAGGTAAATAGCAAAAAAAATTGTAAGAATAAATTACTCTTTTGTTTTTAGTAAACAAGTTTCTCTGTAAAACCTAATAAAGTTCCATTGTTTTAATATAAGTTCACCATTCGGTTTAAATTATATCAAGCAAGTATGTAATCAACTAATATTTTACGGCAAAAATATATTAATTTCACGTACATGATTCGAGTTTCACAATAATTAAATTCACAAACTTCCTAGGTAATAGGTATGTATATGTATACCTACTTCTGTTTATTCAAAGCAAGTTTCTCTGAAATCTGAATATCAGTTGCAATTTTTTATACTTTCGTCAACATACCTATGTAAAGTTTTATTCTTCTCATATATTAGCCTTCTTTTCACGCTGCTGAAAAAGTTTCCGCTAAGTGAAAAATATAATATCGTACGTTCTTGTTTGTATGTTTATTACGAGTTTTAAATTTAAAATTTCAATAAAAAGAGATCTGTTAAATATTTTTCTGAAAAGTTTTAAACAGAAATTTATATATTCAAAATAAAGTTACTTTAGTCAAATAAATTTCAACACAGTTTTAATGAAAGTTCACTTTTTAACTGCGACAACATTCACATAAAACAGATTTTCTCTCTTTGTCAACTTCATTAATATGCTGGAACTTTGTGATTTAATTTTCAGGCACTCCAAATAAATTGACTTGTCATTAGTTCTTTAAATTTAGATAATACCGAGAATTGATCATTGAATCTTAACACTTTTAAACACTTCATCGGCAACAACAGAAGACATCTTTTTAAAAGTTTGTTTTCATTGTGACCATGCAATTAATTTACTGGAAAATCTAGAAATATCACTCATACAACATATTATATTATTCTTCTTACATAACCAACGTTTCGGTTTACAATTAAACCTTCTTCTTCTTAGGTGTTTATTTTATACTTATGTATGTACGAAGTTTGCCAACTGAATGTTTGTTAATGAATGTATTTGATACATGAATTTTTGTAAGATCTTACTAACCCTGAAGAAGATTGAAGTGTAAACCGAATCGTCGATTATGTAAGAAGAAGAATATAATGTTGTATGACTGATATTTCGAGTAATTTTTCAACCTTATTATTATCTACAGCAGTAATACAATTTGAAACTGTCTTTACATTATTTGTTATTCAGAAAATCTCTGAATATCACTTGGTTCGTCACTTCCACTTTGCATACTCGAGTAGGTACATGTTCCTCGCATGACATAAAGCATCGTCAGTGTGAATTTAAAGCTCTTCCAAGACCAAGAGACCAATTCCCTCCGTGTCGGTGACCTGTCCGTGTATCCGTGCGCGATAACCACCCACCACTGCCACCTTGTCTGACATTGAGATGTGCGATGTAGCCCCCTTAAACCTCGGGGATCAAGGATTTATATTTGGAATTTTAAATGAAATGTGTTTGTCTTGTGTTACGCGCGTGTTTGTTTACCATTTAGTGTGTATTGAGAAATGCGTATTGTTTCGTGTCGTATTCTTTCGTTCAATATACACATACAAGAGTGTGGAATGATAACCGCGACGTGAACTTATACCATACTAATTAAAGGCAGATTGACAGTACCAACAGACATCGTCTGCGGTTACCAACACTGTCAACTCACGAATACTAATGGTTGTAAATCGAGAGTACACTGAAGGAAGAATTTTGTGCAGTTAAATTGAAATGTGAACTACTTGAATGAATTCGTACCTAAGTTGTCAGATCCTAGGTCAGAACTATAAATAGGACTGTGCGATCTTAAAAATCTGTACCTATAATCGATATTTGATCTTTCGACAAGATCGATTATTCGTAAAAAATCGATTTTTCAAATAAAAAATCGAAATAATTCATCAAAATCGATTTTAGTAAAAGACGGATTTTAATAAAAAAATATAAGATCTATTTTTTAGATTATTTCATGTCAATCAAGTTGTTTTGCATAGATTTTGAAATAAATTGGTGTTTTAGAAAATACTAATTTTTTACTAAGTATTTTCGAGATGATGTCTGTACGCGCGCACTTTTAGATAATTGTTAATGAAATTCAGAAAAAAAGGCACCTTTTTTTACCTCTCGCCTAGAGAGGTATAGGGATCGTGAAAAAATTCGATGTCGAGATTTTTGTCAATTAGCACGTTTTAGCACCTTTAGAACCTATTTTGACTATTTTCACGATGATGTCTGTGTGTGTGTCTGTGTGTGTGTCTGTGTGTGTGTATGAAAGTCTGTATGTACGCCTACTATAGCCTTTCGTCCCGGTTCATTATCTCAAATTCTACTGAACATAAAATTCTAATATTTTGCATTATACATTTATATATGTTAATGAAGAGCTGAAAAGATTTTGGTAAAAATCCACCAACCGGAAATGGTACTTTTCTTGTAGCACTATAACATTTTTTGCAAAAATTGTATAAAATAATGCGATTGTTACAATTTGCCATACCACACATGAAAGAAGAAATTACATTGTACAATATTTAATCTTACTTGTTTCTATATCTTTAACCAGTAAAGAAATATAATTTTTTTAAATATATAATTTTACCTACCATGATTTGTGAATCCCGAAATAGAAATAAAATTTAAAACAAAAATAAAATTGTCAATGTAACAGATAAACAGATGTCTGTGGCAAGGAGGTTTCTCTGTGGTGTAGGGCATGTGTAGAGTGTGGTGTAGAATTTTGAAATGTTGGATATAGTATAGATATTAACTGGACATAGTATTATGTCGGTATTATGTAAATATGGTATTTATAAAATAAAATTATATATTAAATGAGCTGATTAGATTTGTGAAATATATAATTTATTACCTAATTAAAGCTTAATATTTGGTTAAATACGAGGTTAAATAATAATACTTCAATGTCAAGGCGAGAGGTATTGTAACGGCCACGTCAGATTTTTTCAAAAATTCATAACTTCGCGCCAAATCATCGTAGGTCCTTGAAATTTTGCGGACCTTGAAGAAAAAGTGACTTTAAAATTTTTATTTCTTTAAACACCTTTATTTTTTAGATGTTTTAAGAAATAAACAAATTTGGTGCGAAATCGGACAAATTTATGGGCAAAAACCACAAAAATACCAATTTTTTTCAAAAATTCATAACTTCGTGCCAAATTATCGCACGTACTTGAAATTTTGAGAAAATTGAAGAAAAAAGATTGAACTTTATTGTCCTGTTGGGCAATAAGGTCCTCGATTTTTTTTAACTGACGCTACAAGTTGCTACAATTGAACATTTTTCAGTCAAAAACATGTTTTTTTGTCCGGGAGTGGTAGGGGGTGGATCGGGTTTGGTGGCAGGGCCGAATTGAGAAACCTTCAACGTTCTCGGAAATCCAAAATTTATTGATTTTCGTGCAAAATTCGCCAAGTTATGGCCAATAACCTCAAAAAGGCACCTTTTTTCAAAAATTCATAACTTCGCGCCAAATTATCGTAGGTACTTGAAATTTTGCGGACCTTGAAGAAAAAGTCTGATATTTATTACTCTGTTGGCCAATAAGGTCCACGATTTTTTTGGCACTGCGCATGAGTTGCCAAAGTTGGACCTTTTTGGACATCAGGTACAGTTGTTTTTCTTAGGGGGGTGGGAGGTGGTGGAGTGGAGAAAAGACTTCAACGTTTTCTGAACTTGAAGATTTATCCAATTTCGTCGAAATGCAGCCGAGATATCGCACTTTGAAATTGTGTCATTTTTGGTGTATTTTCAAGTGGTGCGTTTTTATTTCCCTCGAGTGTAGTTTACCGAGCAACCTAAAGCTAGCAGAACCCATGCAGTAAAACCAATCCGCACCATATGGAAAATTAAAGGCTAATTACAGGCTAATTAAATGCCACATTCCCGAATTTAAGGCTCCACAATTTTTCTAAAAAATGCAGGGTCTTGCCAGCTTTTGAAATAGTTAGCAGGACCCAAGAACTCCTGCAGTAAAATCAGTAAACTAAATGTGGAAAATTAAAGACTAATTATAGGCTAATTAAATGCCACATTCCCGAATTTAAGGCTCGACAATTTTTCTAAAAAATGCAGGATCTTGCCAGCTTTTGAAATAGTTAGCAGGACCCATTCCGTTATGCAGTAGAATCAATCGGGAGGATATATAAAATTATAGGCTAATTAAATGTTATAAATAATAAGGCCTGGTTTATAGTCGTAACCGAAACCGACATCGTAACTGTAGTGTACAATTTTACCGGTTTTGGTTCTTATAGGCCGTAGTTTTAAGAACAGTTGGTCAGACAGTTTGACGTTTCGTATGTTCTATTTGTTTAACAGTTCGTTGTTTATATTATAATTGTGATCTGTGATATTGGTATTTATGATGAAAGGACGAAATGGTGAATCTCGGAAATTGACATTTTAACAGGTTTCTCTTTGACAGACACTAATCATACGAAATTAACGATTCAGGAGCTAGGTTAATTTTGTTGTTTATCAACAAAAATGAAGCGACTCTCGCGTCATTCGCATCACGTGTCATAAATGCTGCCTTCATATTGGTTGTCCTTGTCCCTAGCCCGTAAAAGTTGACGAACTTTTCGGTAGCGGCCTAAGGACTACGGCCATTATGAACCTACTCATTGCGAAGTACACTTTTACGGTTTCGGTTACAGTCTATTATAAACCAGAGGACTAATATTGGTTATAACATTTTCGGTTCTGCCAATGCCAAATAACCAACTTGATTTTGCAATCGAATAATTCAAAGTATTAATAATAATGATATAAGCCTAAAATTAGTCTTTAATGATTGCATAAGAATATCTTGCATTTATAAAGTAAAACTAACACTATGGGTCTCTGCCAAGTGGTTAAAAATAGTAAAAATATGGATAAAATAATTATGGTTATTCTTATTCATTTTAGTTCTAAGTGAGAACTTTTTGTAATCTGCATAATTTTGAGAGCCTTAAAATTAGCCTTAATTTTTACATAAAAATATATTTGTAACTTGTATTTTGGGTTCTGTGGATAATATTAGTAAAACTACACAATAAAATAATTATATTGAGAGCCTAAAATCAGCCTTTAATTTTTACTTTAATTTTTTTTCTTTTCAATTGTAACACTTCACTATACAGGATAGGGTATAACTAACACTTTAGGTCCTGCCAAGTGGTTAAAAACAGTACCTACAAAGATAGAATAAATTATTTATGGTTATTAATTATAACCCCAAGTGAGAGCCTAAAATTAGCTTTTAATTTTTACATTAAAAATATTTCTCAATTGTAACACTACCGGGTGTACACTGTACAGGGTGTAACTAACACTTTGGATCCTACCAAGTGGGTAATATCAGTAAAACTACACAATAAAATAATTATATTGAGATCCTAAGTAGCCTTTAATTTTTACATAAAAATATAGGTATTTCAATTGTAAAACACTATAGGGTGTAATGGTTGGTGTAAATAACACTTTAGGTCCTGCCAAGTGGTTAAAAAAGTAAAACAAAATAATTATGGGTAATCATTAAAGCCTCAGTGCCAGTAAATTGGGTGATTGTCTGTTATGTAAAATAAATTTAAAAAATCGGTCACTGCAGTTTTTCTGCAATAAAGTACTGAAATATAGCGGATAATCATAGAAAATATTCCACTAGACTCTCTCCTTCATTCAATCATTATATTAAGATGAAAAAGGATAGAATCTAGTGAAATACTTATTTTCTATTAATGTTGACCAAATACGCCATACTTGAATTACTATTTCTTGATTATTTTTTAAAATTAAAATACACGAAGAAATCATTCTAAAACAAGACTCGTTTAAATTTGAATCAATTATGTTTGTGCTTGAGTTTTGAAACAACAAAAATTGAACATATTTTGCAAAAATAGGAAATTGCGAGTAATTTTTCAATCGACCAATCAAAGCGAAGAACGTCGGGAGCACGAGGCTGCCGAATTCAAATGCGTACTCAATTTCGACCAGTGCGCCGAATCTCGCGCATAGCTGTGATAAGCGGGAATGAATCACTCAAGTTTCGAGAGACCAACAATGAGTTCACCTTAGATGCTCTATTTTTTCTCAATTTCGTCTTCTTCCACAATAAATACCAATATCACAGATCACAATTATAATATAAACAACGAACTGTCAAACAAATGGAAAATACGAAACGTCAAACTGTCTGACCAACTGTTCTTAAAACTACGGTCTATAAGCGGTAAAATTGTACACTACAGTCACGATGTCGGTTTCTGTTACGATTATTATAAACCAGGCCTTTGGGTACCTACCTATTATTTATAGCATTTAATTAGCCTATAATTTTATATATCCTCCCGATTGATTCTATTGCATAACGGAATGGGTCCTGCTAACTATTTTAAAAGCTGGCAAGATCCTGCATTTTTTAGAAAAATTGTCGAGCCTTAAATTCGAGAATGTGGTATTTAATTAGCCTATAATTAGCCTTTAATTTTCCACAATTAGTTTACTGATTTTACTGCAGGAGTTCTTGGGTTCTGCTAACTATTTCAAAAGCTGACAAGATCCTGCATTTTTTAGAAAAATTGTGGAGCCTTAAATTCGAGAATGTGGCATTTAATTAGCCTATAATTAGCCTTTAATTTTCCACATGTAGTTTACTGGTTCTACTGCAGGGGTTCTTGGGTCCTGCTAACTATTTCTAAAGCTGGCAAGACCCAGCATTTTTTTAAAAAATAGCGGAGCCTTAAATTCAGGAATGTGGCATTTAATTAGCCTATAATCAGCCTTTAATTTTCCAAATGGTGCCGATTGGTTTTACTGCTTGGGTTCTGCTAGCTTTAAATTGCTAGTTTACCGGCTGAAACAATACTGTAAAGCGTAGTGGATGAAACAATTTGGTACGAAATAATACTACCCAGTATTGGTCTCATCTCATGCCCCGATTTCGCCATTCAGTTTGTTTTACCGTTATTCATGTTTAGGTTTTTCGTAATTTGTTTTGTAGCGTGTAGCTGATTGATGATGTGGGAATTTTGGAAGATTTGTTGTTTGTCGGGATATTTAAATAAATGAAATTTATTGCTATGAATAATGTTGCATGGTTTTATATCGATTATAATACGGAGATAAATATGTGACATCGATATCGGTTGAACAATAATGGAGGGTAACGTAGTAACAATAATTTATTGCAAGATAAAAATATAGTCAATTAAAGTTTGTAACTGATTTGAAAATTTGTTGCAAGATACAACATTATAATTTTCTCCTCGACTTTCAAATGTCAGATAATTGTTTGTATATTTAAGGAAAAAATAAGAACATCTAATAATAAAGTGAACCGGTACCAAACCAAAATATTTTATTACACAAATAAGCTATTCGAAGCTAAATGACTACAGGTATGCAAGTGGTCGCAAGAAACAATTTTTAAAAATTGTCATCTATTAAATGAGACCCTAGTTTATATTTCATAATTTTCATGGAAGAAAACGTCGGTACAGTGAATAAGGTCAGTGTGCACTTACCATGTGAAGTTATTATTATTCAATCAAGAATAAAAAGTAAACATGAATAAATAATGACCCCTTATAAACAAAAAAATGAAAATGAATTAATAAATATAAATTATAATTTTGTGCTCATAATATACTGAATTTATTTATTTTATATTTTAAAACTAAAAAAAAACAGATTTTTTCAATTTCTTAAACATCCAAAATTCGTAAATGCACGACTTTAAAGCATACCTACATGATACTTAGAACATATTCAGGGCGAAGAAGCAAAATATAACAATGTTATTAAACTATACGAATATTTAGTATAGATGAAGGAATGTGGAGTGGAAGGCCTTTGTAGTTCGAAATATTTTATTTTGCTGTCAGCAAACTTCAAGTTGTTTTTATAATCAGTTTGAAAGTTGATAACCTCAATCTTGGTTACGTTGATATGTAAACATTCATGAAAAATCTATGATCTTTATAAATAATTGTATAGGTTAGGTTAGGTAGTATATATAGGTTATAGAGTCGGGTGTCTCATAAATAAAATAGTAGTTTTGCTTAAGAATTATTAAGAACTTTTCCAACAGAATCAAGTTAAATTTTAAGAGCACCATTGCACTCCACTACTACCCTAACTAGTTTGATTCTCTTTGCGGCAGTAAACCAACCGCGCCATGCGCGCTGCACGTCTGGAATCAACCCTCTTGTTTGTAGCCGCGCGTGAAGACTAGCAAACAGATCTCGAGATATCTTAGATTGCTCTGTGCAGAGGTTTTTTCCTTCACTGCTGTGTGATCCGCTACAAAGGACCCAGATCTGAAAGATCCTGGTTCAGTTCGAAGTTGTTTACTTGAGTGTTTGCACGACGTATGAATTTTTTAAATTCTGTGTTCGTCGACGTTTTTGCTGCATGAAATTTTCAATGGAACTGTGAAGTGTGATATTGGATTCGTGGGATTTCTTTGATTGGCCGTGATGCTGGCTGTGTACTTGTTTTGATTGATTTTTTTTAAATTTATTTATTTATTTATTTGGATACAGGTGAACCAACAGTCAAAGGACCAATAATAGGTTCACACAAATAAAAAGTAATGAAATATTTATTTAAGAGGCCCGTCTACTACCTAAAATCCTGCATAAAATATACTAACGTAGCGAGTATTTTGTGGCCAGTACAAAAATGCTAAAATTTTATGTCAACAAGGATTTAATAGAGCAAGAATGGATCTACAGATGTGCCTTTTTAAAATTTTGATTAAAAAATTGTACCTACATGAATATAAAAATTCCGAAAAATTCAAAAAATTCCTATTTTATGCAAACTTTACACGGTTATATCTCATGATAGAAATTAATTTTTAAAATTTTAAAAAGGCAAATCTGTGATCTACCAGCCCTAGTAGTGGGGAAAAGAGTGGAATGAAAAAAAGTAAAATCTAGAGTATTCTAGGAATTCGGTAAAAACGTAGACGAGCCGCTTAAGGACATCGTCTACCTCTGCCTTCGATGTTCATGGGACTTATCGCTGTCGCCTAAGCTCAACAACACTTATTTTATAAATGTGTCATTTTATAAAGAACAAAGTGTAAAATATAAATAAATGTTTCTAACTGTTTCAAAATTCAAATCTATTTTAAATTAAATGTAAAATATGGTAAATAAAGCCATTTTTAAAGTGCAGTTTTAAAATAGCATTTCGCCTGAAAATAGTACCTATATTAAAGAACAAGTTTTATAAGACGTGATTTTTTCGTACGCGTCCAAATTTAGTAAACGAGCCTGAGGCCTGTAAGAGATATCAACCTTACTTCACCACAATCGCTTACACAGTCACTTTATTGTAAGATATAATTATTTGTTCTTTCAAATGTCGTATGACAAATTGTAACTATCGCAAAATTTCCTATATTTTTTTGCAAAAAATGTTAGAATGCTTCAAGAAAATACCACTTGCGGCCAAGGTATTTGTATCAAAATCTAAGCATCTCTTCCAATTAGTATACAAATGTAAAATACAAAATATCAAATTTTTGGGTAATTCGTATTTGAGTTATCCGACCTCCAGAAATCCGGACTTGACCACATCCATACACACACACACATCGTGAAAGTATCAAAAATGAGTTGTAAGGAAATTAATACTTTTATAAAAATTGACGAATTAAAAATTTACTGCTAAATGTGTCAATATTCTCCAAAAAACTAATCACAAATACTTAGGTAATATTGAGCTATTGAATTTCATAAAGATGGCTCGTCGTTCATCGATCGGAAAGGTGTATCTTTAGTAGTGCTGAATTTCGAATTAAATTCATTGTCAAAATCCCGAATTATTGTGTAACTTTAGAATACCTATTTATATTAAAGAAAATTGCATACGTCTTTTAAAATTACACGTTTGATAATTTTATTCCAATTTATAAAAATAAACGTTGATCTTTATTGGTTTATATATTTTTTGTAAAAATATATCTCACAGGATTATTTCAATAAACACAATGCACGAAAAAGCATCCAATAGAACTGAGCAAAAGTTAAATAAACATGGAAAATGCTTTATCCTGCTATTGGTTTTTACTGCATTTTAAATAATTAAATAAAATTGACATGACAAAACTCTTGGAAGCTGTCTAGAGGAATAAATTTTTCTACTCCCTACCAGATATTGACAACATATTATTTCGTACTATCATGTGCGGATATAAATATCATATCCACAGCAGGTAGCATATCCACTTTTGTTGTACAATATACTACTTTCAAATAAACCGTATGTTTATTTTCTTATTTGTATTTACAGAAAACTTCATCGGTTTTTGACCTACTCTACTGCGTTTATTTGCCAGACCAAAAATTTGTGTCACCACTAAATGAAAAGGAAGAAAAGAACAGGCTACAATCTACAGTACCACAAGCTATGAGTATGTGCTATAGATGCTTTTGCAGGAGGCGCGTTTGGTATTCTGGAAAATGTACCTGAAACGTGACAAAAATTACACACACTCCATTCGAAGTCACTAGTGGCTGAAGTAGAAGTTGTAAGAAGGATTAATATCTAATGGGATATAAGATAAATAAGGTCCGGCCATTCTGTGTAAAATTAAAATTTGTAATGAAGATTAGCATTATTAAAAAGTATGTATTTTTAAATCAAATGAAGAAAGAAAATTCACTTTCATTCTATTTTGGTTGGAAATAATGTTCTCCTTTATATAATAAATAAAATTGCGTCGCATGCAAGTTTTTTTGTAGTTCAAGGTCAAATGCCTTCCAATGAAAATTCAGATATGAATTTTAAATGTAAATTAATTAAAATTTAAATTTTACCTTCCGCCATACCTGTAAAGGAAGGTATTGGAATCATGCTAATCGGGTTATGAGTTCTTAGTGGATGAGCACGAATTAGGATCCTTACAACTCATTTGTGTAGTGTGTGAATTTATAGGAAACCAATATTTAAATTGCAATTTTAAATCTTCAAAGCTAATTCATTTGATTTTAATATTTCAAAAAAAATTGTTATTGAATTATATGCAGAAATGAAACATCATTTGTTCTTTTGAAATATTTCAGAAAACAAAAGCAGGAAAAATAACTTATATTCCATGACAAATATCATATGTTCCCCTTTAAAACGAGTACAAGGTAGGAATATTTTTTCTGCACATAAAACAAAATACCTCTTAATATTCTTACTCAATTCACTTACGTCACATACAGAACTGAGCACGGTGTTTAATATTTGACATTTCTGCACTTGAGGCTTGAGAAAACGAAAGCAAGAAGAAGACAGGCACATCACCCTGAAAATTTTAGCCAAGAATTTTATTCAAGGGACGCGTAAAATGAAAATAAAAGAATATTGCAAAAAAACGTGGCATGAAATATTAAGCATCTATAAAGGATTAGACCTGAAAGTTATCTAATAATAAAAAAATATCTCTCAAGAATACGGCCATTAGTTAGATTACTTTCTCGATCTGCTCGTGAAATATGTATTATTGATCAATCACCTCACCTTACCATCCCATCATCCCAAAGCAGGCGAATGGACATGAAAGTATATTAATGGGTAACGAAACAAAAATGTATACGAGTATGACAAATCACGTTAGCCTTGCGAGGAAAAAAGTGACAAGCAGTCCGTTGCTACGAAAAAAGAGAACTTCAAGTATTTATACTGGAAAAAAGAAACTTTCAAACATCTATTTTGCGGCCAATTTTTGTTCTTTGTGTAATAGTAAGTCAATTGTACGATGAAGTTTTATAGATAAGTGGATACAAAATAGAAAAATGAAAGGCCTGAGGGTACTTTATATTTTTGTAGTATAGGTAATGGAAATAAATGACTTTTTGAAAAGTTTATTGAAGAGCAAGCTTAGTTACCTTCTCATATGGTGAAAAGTTTACCGGGTAGCACAGAAAAAGCGAACGAACATAATTACCTTTTTTTAAACAAGCAGTTATTGAACGATAATGTAGCGAATTATTCTAATTTGGAAGAATAATTGGTTACTACTTCTTCATTTTTTTAACAAGAGGTTTTAATCAAATTGTAGTTTCATAATGAACAATAATTTAACTCAAATGCTCGACAACATGCAGCAGTTCATGACATTTACGAGAATTTGCGATTTATCCCCTGTCGAATATTTAAAGAGACTCGGTTTCACCTCGTCGCTTAGCAACATCATCGATATTATATAATATTCTTGTTATGTTAATATAGCTATAATCCTTTTGTTCAAATTACCAAAAATTACTAAATTCTTTGACTGTTTCTGAAAATACAATAAAAAACTGAAAATAAACAAAAATCTAAATGTCAAAATTGTAATTATTAAATTAAACATGTACAAGATAATTTATGTTAAATGTACGTGAAAATGATTATTTAGGATTATTAGAAGTTTATATAAGAAAAATTGACAATCTAAACTTTTTACATTAATTAGACGTATATTTACGCTACGCTATAAAGTGGTCCGTGGACTATAAAGTGACGTTAATGTTAAAGCCGAGTTAAAGCAATTCGTGTATAACTGTCAAATTATGCATAAATATAATTTTCGCTAACCTTTGTATGTGAAAAATAAAAACACCAAATTATTTAATACTGGCCATGAACAGTGACTAAAATATTTTTTGTCGCACAAAAATCGCATGGTTAAATTAGTTTATAATTTTGTCTAACATAATCTATCTCTCATTATCTCTTACGGTTCTCGAGATACACCCATCGTGCTTAACACGATGTTTGAAACGGCATGTTTTTTATTTTATTTGAATAAGAGTCATTAAAATCACCATTAAGAATTATAACACGAGAAATATTGTCAGTAAATTTGCTTATGGTGCACTTTAAAGTTAATATTATTGTGTTTCAAAAACGCACAAAAAATGTATATATCGCAAAATCAAATCGAATCAAGTATTAGTGCCCTCCTGGGATAGATAGAAAAAATAGCGAATAAGAACCGTTAAAATCACCATTAAGAATATAACAAGAGAAAATAGTGTCAATAAAATTGCTTATGGTGCACTTTAAAGTTAATATTATTGTGTTTCAAAAACGCACAAAAAATTTATATCTCGCAAAATCAAATCGAATCAAGTATTAGTGCCCTCCTGGGACAGATAGAAAAAATAGCGGTCATTTCGATATCAATTCTAAAATATTAAACATGCAGTGCGTCTAATAATATCTCTACGTGTAATCTTGTGCAGAGCACGGCGGTCCCATTTTGTTTATGGGCGCAGTTATAAAAGCGATCGCAATATCCGGAAATTGTATTAGTATTTATGGATTTGCTTATAACTCGGTCTGAGCGAGGTGCGTACCACCACACACAGCTACACCAATGCCATCTCTACGAGCAGATTGGAACAAATGTCTGAGCGGAACTGAATAACCGAAACCGAAGCTGCGGCGAAGCGAGACCGAGACGTCGGCAGCGACAGCGTATTAAATTCGGAAAAAGGTACGGAAATGGAATATTCTAGTAATATATTTCGGCTGAAGGAGATTCCTAAACATGTTCTCAGCTTTGGAATAGATTTTAAATGGTTTTTCTTCCTTTTTTCTATTTACAATTTGAAAATGTATGAGTTTATACCGCCTTCAAATTTGTCATATGTAATATGTATAAAATAATGTACAAATTTCTATTGGTAATATATTATATTACAAGTACCTATATTTAATTCCATTTCTTATGATGATGTTTTTTAAAATCTTTATTTAGTGCTGTATCATAAATCTAAAAAACACATATTTTATTGTTTCATTCATAATTTGAATTATGTGGAGAAGGTAAGTATTCGATCAAAATAATTAATATTAAAAATAATTAATCTAAAACAATTATAACGAAATATTTTGGAGAAGTAAGTAGGTACCATAGTAAATTCCGCACTAGGTTCAATATGGTCTCTTATGGAGTACAGGGTTGCAATATCTGCCTATTTTGAATCTGTAAGATAGCAAGAGTGAACTAGATGACTAAAGAGAAATTATTGACAATATAGTACCTACACAAAACGTTCATAAGAATAACATTGCCTATCCTTCCCATACTGAAATTAGAGTAACTAATAATAATACTTATTTATTTATTTCCGTTACACAATAATATCCCCATATTTGTAAAAAAAACTGCAATATTTGTAAAAAAGAGGGTTTTCGCTCGCCACTGTACAGCCTTCATTTATAAGTAAATTAACTTAAAATTTTAATGATATGTTGTCAACAAAGCTTGGATCTGCGAAATAACTAATCGAATTTTTAAAATTCGTTTTAAAATAGAAGATATTTGTGTTAAAAAAATAACAAAAATTGTCATAATTCAAATTAACATATATTTCGATTTTAAAGCAAAATTTTAAAATTCTGCATGACCATTTTGTAGATTGTAGTTTTATCTTCAACAATATTTTTAGATTATTATATATTTAACAAAACAGTAAACGTTGTGGAGTGGCGGGAGAAATTCATGTTTTTGGCTGTTTTTTAATTTTATTTCAATTTTTTACACTCTAATAACAAATGAACTTTAGAGATGATTATTTAAAATTTAAAATACCAATAAACAATATGATATAGTATGTCTTCCACCTTATAATAGTACCTATGCAAACAGAAAGTATTCAAGTCATGGTTGATTACATCTCTCAATTACCGTGGGATAAATACCTATAATTCCCATATAAAATATTTGAAAAGAATATTAAGATGTGTACAAAATATGTGATTTCTATATCTCTATCGGATAAACTTTCATATTAAATTGATAAAAGTTTCGCGTTGAAAAATCAGGTTAAAAAACTTTTTATTTAAACCAAAAAATAAACTGGATTAAAAAAGTTTTTAGAAATAAAATTCCTACCTCAAATCTCCTTTTTGCAGTGTCACCTCCTCGAAAACGATTCGTATTCGTTCTTTTAACCTGCGGCAGAAGAATAAATTATTTAATAGCGCAATGCAATATTTAAGACGTCTGGTGTGCAACGCACGCCAGTCGCCATATGTGGCCTTCTTAAAAATGCAAAACGTTGTCTGTGCCTGACAGAAAAATTCATGTTTTATCTGCAACCTTGTTATACGGTTTTGCATGATGCACATACAAATTTTATTACAAATAATGCAGGCGGAGGATTATACATTCATGTAACGAATAATGCACTGGAAGAGCAAATCTGCCAACTTTAATTTATTTCATTCATGCAAAAATTAAGTTATGTTTCATTATTTAATGAACAAGATCGTATGTGATTGGGTTGTTAAAATGCATATTAATCGAAAGTAAAAACTCAAGAAATTACCTTTAAATTTATGTATTGTTTGCTTGGAAATTTGACAAAAAGATTTATAGGAAAAATGATTGTTAATAAATTTTTGATTCAAATTGTCACCACGAAATTAATCACGAATTTACAAATCAATATTCCGAACCCAAATTCAAACCTTTAGTCCTTCAGTGGTATTTCACAAGGAATGAGGAAAGACATCTACTTAAGCGATTCAAGGCTATAATTTGCGGTAGTCCGTAGATAGACCAATAAAAATATCTAACGTCAAATCAAATAAATATCAATTTCATGTATAGTTTCAGGATACAGACAAAACGATAATAAACCCTTACAATGCCTATTATTAATTTTTGTTACCGAGAACCAATCCGGTAGCCAAGTTTTTTAAACAAAAAGATTTTTGGAGAAGCAGTAATTATAATTAAGTTCAATAAACATAATTTTATGAACTTGACTGCTTTTCCAAAAGGTAATCATATTGCGTAATTATGAGGTCGGATATCGTAAAGCAACCAATATAATTGAAAATGTAAAATGATGTATCTGACAACTATTTAGATTCTATTTTTATTTAGTTACGTTAGTTACAATAAATAAATAAATTTGTCAAATTAAACGTCAAAAATGTTTTGCAAAATGAGTCGTTTTGGTAGTATTTTTTAATAAGAAAAATATTCTTTTTAAATACCATTCGAAATAATGATTTTTTGAGAGAATTTTGTCTATTCCACGGTAATTTATTGTAATAATTTTACTAAACAAAACATCACGAAAAATCTCCCTTATATATGTTTCGGGAAATTGTCATGATGATTTTGTGTCGTAAAATTGTTACAAATAAGTTGCCGTGGAAACGACAAAACAATTCTCAAAAAATTATCAACTATAATAACCCAAGGACATGGATAATTACGAAATAATTTTGTGACATTCCGAAAGCACGTTGCTTGGTACCCGCCCGACGCCGCAGGCGGAGGACTGTTAACCTAAAAGCAACGTGCTTGAGGTAGCTGTCACAAAATTATAAGTATTTATCAATGGTCGAGGGTTATTCGGACAGAAAATTTTATTAATTGAAGTATCATTTTCATTACAAAAACGTGCAAATGACATTTTTATTCAATTATTATTATAAACATAAAAATGAACATAAATAATTGTAACCTAGCAACATATTTGACATAAGTGATAATGTCCCATGGATTGCTGTCAGTTAAATGTTGTATTCATTCGTCAATTTCGTACACGTGATCAGAAATGAAAGAATTTTATTGGATATTTAGTTAGCCTAAACATTTTCCACAAAACATTACGGAAAATGTCTCTTAACTATGTTTCAGATGATTTGTATCGTAAAATTGTTACAAATAAGTTGCCCTGGAAACGACAAAACAATTCTCAAAAATTATCATCTCTTATATTAACCCTTACAATTAGTAAATAATTCCATACACAAGATAGCAACGAATTGAGCTTACCTTCCCTTGAACCTGTAGGAGCACCTAATGTTCTTGGGATAGCTGGAGGGATACCGGGGCGAGTAGAACTTGCCATGCTTAGCGGAGAAATCCAAGCTGACGAACTGGTAGTCGCACATGGTTCCCGGAAGCTTTTGTCCGTCCGTTTGGAATAGACCTGCAACACAACGATGTCTAGCGTCAGCTACATGAAACGGGCTTTACATGCTATAATTGCGCGCTAATATGACAGTAAATACTGCAGCCCTACGGTAATTTATGATACAGAAACAATGCCGGATCTAAGGATATACAGGGTGTTTCTATACCTCTGCACGAAACTTTAATAGATTATATAATTTTATATACTTATTATAGATAAAAAAGTTTTTTTCAAAATTCGCAAAAATAAGGCTAGTGAAAATATTAGTTCTATTTGTTTGAACGTCCGTTTTAATGTTTATTTATTATGTTATTTATATAAAAAAATTATAAATACTATAAGACTAGGTATCTACAAATAGTCACTTGTTATGTAATAATTAATAAATACGCAGTTAAATGGACTTTCAAACAAGAGACACTAAAATTTTCACTACCCTTATTTTTGCGATTGTTGAAAGAAGTCTTTTTTATCTATAATCAGTATATAAAATTATATAATCTATTAAAGTTTCGTGCAGAGGTATAGAAACATCATGTATACAGTATGTTCCAATAAAAATAAATTACTGAAACTTATTTCAAAATATACCTGGGCAACGAAAAACCTGTGAGAACAAAAGTAATATTATACGTCAAGGGCCTATTACCTATTTGATGTATTATAATGCCCTAGATAGTTGCTACATAAATTAAGAATATTATAAAGTTATGGGTTATTTGTATTTCGATAATATATGAATTAAATAATGATTAATATAATTCAATCTTTGTGCGTGTAAACTGTAGACTGATCAAGAGCTTAGCCTATAGAATACAAAATATGCATTTTTAGAGATATTTTTCCACTTAATTCCTAGTAAATAATTAATGCAGTGACTATGAAATATGGGGCTACCAAAGAAAGATTTAGATTAATCTTTAGAATATGCGTATAAGCCGCATCCTTTTTTTAACAAATTAATGTTAAACTCGTAAAATTTCAGGCGACGATTTTCAGAACAAAAGAAATATAGGTATCGTTCTGAATTAAATGTGATATTTTTAATTTTTACAAGATTAATCATAATGCGTGACGTTGGATATGTCAAGTTTTTCAGTTTGAAAATTTAATTATTTTTCTACTCCCATGCTTTAATTTACTTATTAAATATGCATTGTCTGTACTTGAATGACGTTCATTTCGATTCAGATTTTCATTTCGATACAGATTATCATTATGACATGACCAAATTAACCAATAGCAGCACAGCATTTTGTTTAGTAAGCAGTTGGCATCACTGCGCACGCGCACTGCGTGCGTTCCTGTGTTTTGATCAGAGTTGTTTGACAGTTCTTGTTCAGATCTCAAACAGATCATATTATTATAATAACAACAATAATGTGTAATAGAGACAGTGATATGGAACCAACCTCAGAAATAACTTTAACACCGCCTGATATTGTTGAAAAGGCATCAACAATAACGAATGATTTATTACCTCCATGTGTATAATAATACTGTAAATAAATTTCATGATTATAAATATTTTTTAAAATTATAGTTTGGAAGTAGAAAAAATAGTGTATGCAACTCGTGTATAATGGCTATTATTATAAACTCATTGCATAATATACTATTTTTGTATTGCAACATCCATTTAAGAACGAAAATTTAATACTTTAAGAATGATTTTTACTACGAAGATTGAATAAAGTAATAACTGGATAGTTGGCTTAAAGTTGTATTTAATTATTTTTTAAATGACGACGTTTCGGCTATGGCATGTAGCCATCTTCAGGTCTAAAATTTAATTACAATATTGTATTACAAAAAGTAAAACATTCAATAATTAATAAAATCGTTGATAAATTTTGTTTACCTGTACAAGGCCTTGGTTAACAACAATGATTTAAGTAATTAATTAAAACTGTATCACAATAATTATTATTGTATTAAATTTCAGACCTAAAGATGGCTTCATCTCATAGCCGAAACGTGGCCATTTAAAAAAAATTGAAATACAACTTTAAGCCAACTATCCAGTTATTACTTCCTTCGAAAATTTAAAACTTAAAATTTTACTAACACGAACAGTATTGTACTTTTTGGTGAGTGAGACACACTGTATGTGCCAACAATGGCCCTCTTCCTGGCAACGTCTGTATTTCATGATTCTGGTTCTTAGCACCAGCCTGATCCCTTGTTTATAATATTAATTGTTACGTTGTGGACACTGTCCGTTGTGCTCCGTACGCTACACAAACTGTATACTGTCTAGTGTTGTAAATTAGGGCACAATACTGCCGACGTACACTGAAGTTTCGGCTAATTTAATTTAATTGCAGCCTGGATAGGATAAATTCATTAATGGTTAATAACTTCCACAAATTATGTATGCACATGTGAAATTAATTTGCTCAAACCGAGCGTAAGAAATAAATTAATGATTATGATTAAGATTAAGATTATACTGGCAGTTGATTTTGCTTTTGACATGATTATTTCTCTCAATTTAACATCGTTGGTTTTGATGAGAAATTGTATTTATAATGTAAATATTTTAATAACTGTTTTTATTCCATTATGTCTCAGAAACCAGTGAATATTAAAACTCGTAATTTGAATGTAATAATTATAGAATTATATAGAGTATTCTGAACACGAAACAGGGTCACCAAGTAGAAAATTTATATAGTAATAAATAATTCAAATTTTACAATATTTAAAATCTTTGGATGGTGATTCCTGGCCCAAATTAATGTTAATGGTATAATATGGTTTTCACTTTTTATTTTTATTAAACAAAAAATATATTATATAGAGGTACGATAAAATGTATATGTTTGGATTAAATGTATATGTTCGGGTTAAACTTGAATACAGATGAAAAGATGAAATTAATTTAACTGGCTACCTCGGGAAATTCCCACAAATTATATTTTTTTGTTGGCAGCGTAAATAATAATAAAGCTTAGTTTCTAATCTATTTCTGATAAACTGAAACTGGTTAATATTGAGAAAGTTACACAACATTTAATAACGCTACGCTATTTGTAGATTTTTTCTGATAGGTAGGTAAATAAATTTTAACAATATACTCGTAGATCTGTTATTGTATACTGTATGGAAGCAAATTAAAAGCAAATGCAGCATAATCATACAATTAATTTAAATAAAAACTCATTAATCATACTAGTTAGAGTTAGAATCCATATCATTCGAAAAAAAAAAAAAAATTATTAATCAAATTATCCTACAAATAATCTATTTTTATACTTCATTGGCTAATTGATTTATAGTGCAATATACCACAACAGATTATTTATTATATCGCACTTTTAAAATAAAACTGAAAAATTATTATCATGAACATAAATATAAATGAGGTTATTTTTATTTTTACGTAAAATTGAAGAGTCGGAGCACAGCTGTCATAATATGAACAGAAAAGAATACGTATAAATTGATTTATTTTTTGTATTAAAGAGTTGTAAGATAATAAAAGTGTCGTTTGGGTGTGCTTGGTCTGTTTTATACTGTTTTTTCTGCCCTTCGTGCCATTTGTCGCCACTTTGCTAACTTCGGAGAGTTAATAAAAGTTTTCTACATATATTATTTTCGCTTCGGTTGGTTGCTGGGCAATAATTGTTTTATTTTCCGCGACAAGTTTTTCTAGAAAACCCGCTTCCGTAGAACCGTTTTGTTACTTATCGGAGAGTTTCACGATTTTTTTTATTGAACTTTGTATCATTGGAAACGGTTGATATAGCAATGTTTAATCTTCTTTAAAGGAACTAATACTGACTGATGAAGACAATTTTATTCTTTTATTTTTATGCTGCGCTTTTTAAGTAAGAAATATATTGCGGATAAGACAAAATACCAAACTACTTTCATTGAAGGAAACTGATTTTATTTTTGCTGATTTAAAAAGCAAATATAAACGACTGTCTATTTATCAACAACTGCTGATATTTCGATTCGCGATTTTTGTGTGTATATTATTTATGTACCTACCTATATATTGTGTATTTATACACAATAAATAATTTATAATTAGAGCTGGCACTTTTATGCAAATGTATATTTTGTTTGCTCATGTGTACTATAGTGATAGTTTGATATCTGGGCGAAATATGCATAATATAGCATGTATTATTAATTTGATAGTGTATAAAAATGCATAATTTCCGTGTTCGTTCGTATTTCATACTTTTATGAATATTTTCTCATTTTGTGTATATTTTCCGCAAATTTTAGCAGTATAAAAAATAATTCAATGTTACGTTAATTTACGTATTTGCTAGATTAGCTAAGAATTCCGGATATTATACAATAAAAAATATAAGTACGTAATTCCGGATATTATACAATGAAAAATATAAGTTACATATTTTTCAGGATTATATTTATTAATATTTTAGAGAAATATTAACTCCGATAAAAAAAGCAAGTTGTATGTAAAAATTTCTTTATAAGTTCCAAATTATTTATACTTCTCGTAAACTTATTGTATACTTACATGATGATATTTTTTAAAAGATATTTAATAATAGCAATATAATTCTAATTCTCCTCTCTTTTCTTTACTACCTACTCGAATATTTTTTTATTAATTTAAAATTATTTAGGTATGCTCTTAGCTATGCACTTTATTTAAAAAATGAAGTAGGAAATGTGATGTATGACATAAGTCATAATACGAGTAAATAATAATAATTTCTTGTTTACTTAAAATAAAATGATATTTTTGTGCATAAAACGAGATTTTTAATGTAATTTTCGAAAAATTTACCTACATATTATGCGCGCATGTTTTGCCAATTTTAAGTGCATAAAAGAGTCAGTTCTATTTATAATTCAGAGAAAATAGAAAAGAATGGTCGAAACTGTAGTTATAATTATTATTTATACTTTTGCAACGATTCGGTTAACTAAGTAATCGCATCTTTAAGAAACATTACGGAAGCCAAATAATATAATTTCCTACAACTAGTTATCCCACAGCTGTATGTGTCTTTCAGTTATACGTTTAGCCAATTTTCACTTTTTCTGTATTGGATTTTCTTCTTAATAATTTACTGTTCTAAAAAAATCCAAATCTGTTAGGTTGTAAGGTTAATTTTTTACCTATTTATTACAATCGAAGTTAAATGTGAGTAACGATCATTTATGATCATAAGAATGACATTTGGGAACTATGCGTTTGATGAATATAAATTTAATGTAATTAATTAAATTGTCAAATAGCATTAATTAAAACGGAAAGAAAATATGTAACTTCCATTTTTATAACTTAACACAGATTCTGAATTAAAAATATTATAAAAACCAATAGTACATAAAATACGATCTTATCATTATAATAACTAGCACTTCGTCAGCTGAAATTCAAACTATCGTTTGATGTACAAAGCTAATTAAAGATTCTAATAATTTAGTATAAATTTTGAGTAAATAATAAGAATACTTCAATTAGTTAATCACAATTAATTTGCACGAGTTAGCAGTGTCAGGCCTTACCGGACACAAAGCCAGTGCTGAGTCGACAACCCACAATAATTTTAAATTAAAAGCCAGTAAATTAAACGAAATATCTGGGTGTTAAAAAACTTGGAGTTGTAAAATGATAGGAAATCCGTTCTGCGTCTGATCGAGTGAGCTTTTGAACAGCGGAAACGGAAGTCCATGCGCTTTCACGCCTGGCGTTGTGCTTCGTGCTTGCCGTTTGTGTCTGTGGTGGGAGTCACCCAACCTGACCCGGAACTGCCCCTGGGACTGAGATCAGTGGCGCAGAAGACAAATTTTTCACAGAGATATCGCATACTGACTTATGGATCAATTTGGATGTTGCAGTACAAAATCGTTTAAGCGGCTTGTCTACGTTTTTACCGAATTCCTAGAATACCTACTCTAGATTTTACTTTTTTCCATTCTATTTTTTCCCCACTACTAGGGCTGCCTGAAACCAGCCCGAAACTCGTACTTTGCCGCATCCTAGCAATGCAATGTCATTTTGAAGTTGAAAAATACTGTAAAAGTGTTTTCGTTGCGAGTAAACTGTCAGATTACTATTGAATTCAGGATAATGTTTTTATAAACATTTAATCGAGAAAGAACTAACTAGGCAAAAAAATATTAGATTTGCTACCGAGGCTAGAGTTTCATAGACGAGGCGCCGAGGCTATGAATCTAGCTTAGGCAGCAAATCTGTACTTTTTGCCATGTTAAACACATTATTTTTTCGGCGATTGTTATTAATTAATATTAATTTAGTGATTATTTTAAATATATTGATAGGTATCGCAATCAACTTATGTTGCTATGCGTATGTTGACAGTTGCTATGAAAAAACAAAATAGATTAGGTACCGTTGATGAATTTTATAAATGTCAAATTTGTTGATTCACCATACTAACAATTACTTTTGCTGCCTAGGCTTTTTTACTATTTTTGCTGCCTAGACAACAAAAGTGACACATTGCTGACTGTCAGTTGTCAAAAAACAGCCGAAAAATATATTATTTAGTTTTTCTCAAAATTTATAGCAGACAAATGATATGAATTCAACGATATTAATTCCTTACATTATTTTTAACATTTTATATTTGAAACATTTTGTGGCTACTAACTAACTAACTAACCGAGCGTTGTATTTTGTTCGACATATTTGGCCGACATATTACTTCCTTGCACGGAGTTAAAAGGAAGTATTGTAATCGCGAAAAATTTCGGTTCTCAGATTTTGACGGAAATATACGTTTTGACCTTTTCTGAATCCATTATGACTAATTTCGTCGTGACGTCTGTACGTACGGACGTATGTGTGTCGCATAACTCAAATACGGTTAGACGTAGAAAGTTGAAATATTGTATTTAGGACTGTTATAGCATCTAGTTGTGCACCTCCTATTTTTGGTTGCGATCGTCTGTGCCAAAGGGGCACTATTTGTTTTTTACGCATTATTCAAAAACGGTATGTCGTAGAAAGTTGAAATTTTGTATTTGAGACTCATGTTGCATCTAGTTGATCACTTCATATTTTTGGTTGCGATCGCTAATGCCAAAAGTGCACTTAACTTTAGGTTTTTTTTTTTTTTTTGGTATTTTCCACATAAATCAAATACGGTTATTATATTTTTATATTATTCTACATTTTAGTTATTAAGAAAAGTATGAACAGTTTAATAAGTGTACAAGGAAGTCATGTGGTGTCAACGTCAGATTTTTATTTAAAATATCGTATTTTCTATGAGGTTAAGTGAGACGCATTTGACATTTGCACTAAAATTTCCTTCTGTCAAGTAACCTTGAAACTACTGCAAATGTCACATTTAAAACTAATCTGTTTTATTAATTGGAGATTCTATTACACAATGCATTTTTTATTATAAAGCAACTTTTTCATAATGGCCAATTAAAGCAATAAAATTCGATGCTCTTTGCCGAACAATGCGGTATAGTTATGGCATGTGTAAAGTCGCAACTATACCGTAGACATCAACAGTGTGTGATTGTTACGTTTACACTACAGGAGACCAAAAATATATTTTTTTCCACATATACCAAATCAGGACAAGAACTCAACTGCCACCAATCTTTTGTTTTATTTTATAGCTTGTTTTTGATTAAGGGCTTACCGGAGAACTTCAAATACGTCGATTTTCACAGGAAATTTCTGACGATGCTATGATTTCAACTTTATTGAATTTTTTTTTATTAATTGCTAATAACGTCAATAAAAATGTTAGTATCTTAAATATTATGGACGTTATTAAAAAAATTGATAATTTTCAATATTTTGATGTTAGCAATAATTGAAAATAGCATCGCCAGAAATTTCAAGTAAAAATCGACGTATTTGAAGCTCGCCGGTAAACCTTTAATATGTTACAATTTTACACTAAACAATATACAGCACTGACCTTTATCTACATTGCTATTGCTGAACCTACTTGTTATAGGTTTTTTTAAATTAAAATTGTCAATAATAATGAAGCCAAATTAAATGCTTATGCTAACCAGTATTCGTAGGAAAACTTGAAATCTGTGACATATAAGTAATAGTACATATCAAGAGACATAAATGTATGAGAATAAAAACATAATTATAAGGTATTTAATTTAGGTACATTTTTTTTATAAAACATAGTTAAATATATTCTTTTAGTCGACCAAACAGTAGAAAATTTTGGTTTAAAAATCTACAGTTATTGTTTTCATAACAAAAACTTAAAGCTTTAAAATATTGCAATCAGAATCAATCGAAAGGTTGTCTCAATACATTATACATTTTTACCTGAACATTAATAAATCCTATACTTTAGGTGAGTTTTGTGAAAAAATAACATGTGTACTTTATACTCGAGATGTTACCTAATTTTTATTTATTATACCATTATACTTAGAATGTAGGTGTTAATATTTTCAAACATTATGTCCTGTATTTTATCGTAAGTTGTTATTTATACTGTTCTGGTATTCAGCTATTGTTTCTGTGATTATATGAATGAATCATATTAAAAATAATTTAGTTAGTTTGTCTGGTACCTGCGCCTCTGCGAATTGAATCAGAGAATCAGATCTCCACCGCGAGTTTCCTGGCTCACGGAGCGACCGCGTAGCGCGCCCATTTTTCACACTACAAAGCGGACGAAAAGTGAAATTTCAGACCACTCGTAAAATTTTATTGGTTTTGTACTAAATCCGGTGGAACCATTAACGGAACATTCTTTTTGCTCCAGTAAGTGAAACTTTTATCTTAACCATAATGGATAACCGTTAAAAAGCTCCATATTTTGTTACGAGTCAGAATCTACAATCCAGTGTTAAGTGAGAACTTTAACTTTTGCAACTCATTTCAAGATGACAAGAATTTTATTCATGGAAATTTATAGCTGGTAGTAAAGAGAGTATTTATACTTTAAATAAAAATTTAATGCCTTATTCAAGAATATATTTAATGTAAGTACGAAATAATGTTTAACGGCGTTACAAATTTTATTTATGATCAATAAGGTGTTTTATCTATAAAATACATATTCAAGTAGGTATTGTTTCTTTTTTGATTTTTCTTTAGTGCAGCTAGAGATGCGAAGTTGGAAAAAACTCGG
Source organism: Agonum fuliginosum (assembly GCA_947534325.1). NCBI lineage: Eukaryota > Metazoa > Arthropoda > Insecta > Coleoptera > Carabidae > Agonum > Agonum fuliginosum. The sequence continues at coordinate 13,208,676 of OX384038.1, read as the reverse complement.
TGTACTTATTTCCCTGGGTATTTTAGGTAGAAATTCATGGGAAAATTGTGAAAATTCAAATTTTGGCTCCTACACTATAGACTATAGTCAGGGGGTAATATAACAAGTGCTTTGATTATCATCGGTGATAGCATGAGTTGGTCGATGAAAATTGACTCAGTGCGCAGCACGAGTTCAATTTTCTTAAAACTAACGAATGTAGCTCCTGAAGATGACCCACGTGGAGCCGAAACCGGTCGAGGTTGATTAAATTTTTAACAAATTGACTGCATCCCAGCATTGTGTTATATTTATTGTTTTAAATTATGTTTACTTTTCTCAATTTGGCATGTTCTACCCTCTATTATATCTATCCTGACACATTTTTAAGTAAGATATTTGATAAACATCAATTTCAGATTGAGAAACTGACAGTTTGTAACTAATAAACAAAACAGTTGATATAAAACAGTGGTGATAAAAAATATATTCAATTTGACAGCCAATTACTGCCCTATGTCCTATTTCAGCAAATCAAATTAGTCAAAATCTAAATTAGGTACGTGGCATAATTAATATTAATATTATTTCAAGTAAAATTGCTGTACAGGTATCAGTTTTTAATAAGCATTTAGAAATATGATCAAATTTAATTTTACAAACTAATTAGAAAATTGTAGACACAACTTTCTTCTAGTATAAAAGTAACTTAACAGATACCTTCTTTTCTTTAGATTAAGATAGTCCAGAAAATAGAAGATTCAGAGTGTATTATATGAACTAAAATAAATTGTGATTATTCCTTCTATATTTGCATAAATTTAACATATTACATTTAATCTATTTTAACAGTAATATATTCAAAATTTGTTCAATTTAACTGAATTAAATGAAAATGAACAAGTCAGGTAGATAATTATTGTCTTAGGTTTAACTGAACCAAATGAACAACCTTGCTTGAGTCCGTCAAATTCATTTTTGGTAGATACTCTGATAAAGATTGTCCTTGATTAGAATTAGAGCGGTGAAAGTCCTTTGCCGACAGCTTAATTGGCCGCCGTTGTTGGCAGCAGAGTTAAGTACTATTTCGTTCCGTTGTGCCATCGTTCAAATACAGAACTCACAAAGCGTAGTACGTTCGATCACCAAGAAGCTAACATTGTTTCTGTAGGAAGTTATAACTTAATTCAAAGTCACTATACTTACTGAAGCTAATTAATTCAAAGTGTTTCGTGTAAAAAACCCAAAACGAAATTTGTTTTAAGTTTTAGAAAAAATCTAATTTTAACCCATAAGTTTACTGTCCTGGTTTCCTATTCCGTTTAATTTGGAAGGTACGGAGGTATATCTTTAACTATGTTTATTATAAGTTTATAATGGGAAAGAGAAGTTAGAAGAAATAGTTCCTATAATGTAGTCGAATGCAGTATATGCTTAATTAATAAGCATAAGAAGTTGGAAATGCATAGTACAACTTTTAACAAGTTGAAAGGAGCAACTCGAAGCAAAGAAATTAGACAGTAAAATAAACTGAAAGTGGTCTCGCATGCAGAATAAAACTGTCTGGAAACAAAGAGACAAACAAAAGATAAAAAATAAGCGGAATTAAGTTCTTAGAAGAGTCGTGGCTCCGCGCCTCGGCAGCTCGGCCCGAAAAGATAAGTAAATAATTCCGTTTTAAAGGAAACCGCGAGTAATGCGCGTATACTACACTGTACGAACGGATTTCTGTAGCGGAACTCATGAAAAACACATTTTAAATTCCCGCGATACCGCTCGCTGCCGCGTTTAAAGAGAATTTCAGAAATTGTTTTTCCCGAATCAATAAAACGTTAGGTTACATGCGTTGCATGCATACGCCTTCTAACCAGCTGATCTGATCGAAGGCCAAGAACCAAACTCGAGCGTTGAACCAGATCTGCGAGTATCAGGAACGGAAAACGTTTTACGTGGCTTATTAGATAGTAGATAGGTACATCTCGATTTGGCCTTTCCTTTCATTTAATTTTGATTTCGAGTTATTAATTTGGAAAGGCATATAAAGTATATCCAACTAGCTCAATGGTTACAGTTACAGTACAGTATACCTATAATCGCCTATAATCAACCGGGACTAACTTTGTCACTTCAATTATTTATGTTTTAGCTGAATTTTTTAAATTTTCGCAACGATGCTCTTTCGTTGTACGTACTGAGTAAATAAAAAAGGCAATAAACTATCAAAAAACGCGGCGTCTTGGAATTATCAAAATTATAGTCAAGAGAACCTTTAAAGAGCAATGAAAGCAATTCAAAATGGCCTCTCTAAAAAACGCGCAGCCGGTAGTGAAAAAACCTCGGAAAAAACCTTTGGACCACTTTAGTAAATAAATGTCTTGGAAGATATAACCTAAAATGTGATCGGCCAGGTGGTCTATCTTCACTAGAACAGGGAACAGGCGTTGGTTGTAGACACGCTTGGACAAGTGACTAAAAGGAGTTTTTCGTTAACAAAAGTTTTGTTAAGAGTTTTCATTAAAAATATCGTTTTTTTTTTTAAATACAGCTAATTTTATATTAAAATATTTGTTTTTGTATGTAAAAAAGGAAACAAACGGGAAAAAAGTACCTAGTATTCTTTATGCTTGTTCTTATGCTGCGGTTACTGTGTCAAAAAATGCAATAAAACACATTTCCAAAAGTTACCTCGGAGTAGGAACTAGTTTGTCACCATGAATTTGATTTTTTTCTGTCAAACTTAGGTACTTCTATTTTAAATAGGCCATTTAATTCAACAAAATTATTTTGAAGCGATTATCTTCTTATACGAGTATAAACGAGATATTGTAGAAAAAGTTTCAAAAACATGTCAAAGTAGCCCTGGTTGACGGTTCCCGTCAGAAATCAGATACCATGCTATTACTCCCAAATGTGGAAATCACGTTTTTATAGTAACAAAAAAAAATCTGAAAATATTTAATTTTTATTTGTAACAAAACAAGATTCTGGGTATGCAATTAACAATCAACTTTGATGCTACTTTTGTAAATTGTAAGTAAAATTATTTAATATTTTAAAAGCAATTAGCTTTGAGCTGTCTGTCTACAAAAATAAAAAAATAAAACCAAAGAATAAAGTTCTTTGATACCTGCTACTTTTATCTTCGTACAAAAAATTGATTACATCAGACACATTATATACCTACTTACAAGTTTTCGGAAGAATTTTCCAATAATAACGAGGCATAAATTCTCTTTCAACGCATCATAGGGTAGCCCGGGACCAAAAATAACATTTTGACTTTGAGACGCTGTGGCGTCTGTATTATTAATGTTTACAAAACGAGTCAAATCACATAATTTCTTCCTCTTTAAAATGGTAGTACGCAAATGGAAATGGAGATACCCACATGTGGCTGGCTACATGCTTGACCTTTCCTGTGTTCAAACCAGACATGCGTATATTTCATAATTTTTAATATAATTATTGCAATGTTAATATTACTTGTACCTTGTTACTTTCGTCCCCGGTCTACCCTAACCCTACCAAGAAAGTAATTTTTCTGGATAAAAAAATATCAATGCTTTTAATTATTTAACTATTATATCTATTGATTATAAACAAAAACTTTTACTTTTCCGATCTATATAATAGGAGGTAGTATTGTCATCGTGATTTTTTGACAGTTGGAGTTTTTTATAAACTTGATTATCTCAAATTGTATTTGCTATTTAAATAATCGAGTGTGGTATTGAAGCTCTCGAAAAAATAATTCTTGAAGAATAAAAATAACATTCTAACGATCGTCAATTGTTTTTCAAACAAATTATTCTAATTATACCCAGTTTGGTATCAGTAAGTATTCTAATAGAATAATGAAAAACAACAAAATTAATAAGTGTGATCATTTGGTAAATATTAAAGAACACTATTTGTTAGACAAAAAGGAGATTTTAACAACAGCTTTTATCGGGTTTAGGTTCTATAATGTACCGTGATGGGAATGGATGAGTTGCGAATTTAAAATTCGATGTTTCGGGTGTTTGATGTTCTGTTTTCCCCTGACCGTGTTTACAAAGGAAATATTACGAGCTTTCAGATCTCCTTCAGTTCAACTCCTTCTAGTGTGATAGACCTTATCCGCATACTTTTGTTTTCTTGTTTATCCATCATCTCGTATTATAATACCGAAACACACATAGATAAAAGAAAGAATGGTTTTGTTCCACATGGAAAATGTTTACTTGTTCAAACAATTTTACCGTTGTTTGAAATAAAATTACATAAACTTATTTGAAATATTTCCAGGCATTTTTATTTGGGAAATTTGGACAAATATAGTTTTATCAAAGTGTAGTTTGACCAAAAATAATTAAGCCAAACTGTATTTTAGTCAAACTGTAATTTGTTCAAACCGTAAATATGCCAACCCGTTTAGGCAAACTGTATTTTAGACAAACTGTAATTTCACATTCCGTAATTTGACCAAACCGCAACTTCGACTAATATTATATTGTCAAATCGTTTTCAGGCAAACCGTAGTTTAGCCAAAACATTATTATAATATATGTTTTATCATATAGTCAAAAGATAATAAATTCTAAATGCCAAATTGAATTCATTTCAACATAAAACACATGATCATGATAGAAGTTACGCTTTATTACAAGGTACAAAATCTTAAACAGATTTAAATACCTAAATTAGCTATTAAATTAGAATTTAATTTAAAGAAACTCATCTCAAGGTAGGTAAATACTAAATTTATAAACAATCGGTACCTAGTCCAGCAGAGCGCTGTAATTTGACCAAACCGCAACTTCGACTAATATTATATTGTCAAATCGTTTTCAGGCAAACCGTAGTTTAGCCAAAACATTATTATAATATATGTTTTATCATATAGTCAAAAGATAATAAATTCTAAATGCCAAATTGAATTCATTTCAACATAAAACACATGATCATGATAGAAGTTACGCTTTATTACAAGGTACAAAATCTTAAACAGATTTAAATACCTAAATTAGCTATTAAATTAGAATTTAATTTAAAGAAACTCATCTCAAGGTAGGTAAATACTAAATTTATAAACAATCGGTACCTAGTCCAGCAGAGCGCTGTGATAGGTTGACAAAAATCGGAACTAAAGTAGTAATTGTCACTCCATTTTTGTACAAGTTCATAATAAATAATATTATATTGATTATGTAGGTAATAGATATCTACGTAGTACCTTAGTAAAGATTGTGTGTATGCAGTGAATTTTTATAATCCTCTTGCCTGACTCGTTGATTTTAAGTCTAGAACTTGACTTGAAATACAATCTATTACGAGTATATAACGCAATTATCTACAACAACTAACTACAAAACAAATGAAAACAACTGAATCGTACTGACTCTGGTATTAATACTGTAAACTTCAAGAGTGAGCAACGGTTTCATTGTCTTTATTCTAATTCTAACCCAGTTCTGCGGTTGATAACAAATGAACAACTAGAATTATTTCCATTTACATAGTTACAACACTTTATTTATAATACACAATTTCATTTATTCCACAAATGAGTTAAATAACCAGTTAGATAAGTCTTAATAATTCACAACAAACGCACAATATCACGAACTTCTAGAATCAAATGTTGAGTTACGGTGTCGGTATAACAAGGTACTAACATATTTCATTACCAAAGGAACATCATTTATCAACATATGCGAGCGAGAGCAAGTGAAATAGCCCATTGTAGTGAGGTGTTGAATATAGCAGCAATTAAGGAAACTTACAACAACGGGCTTTGTTTGTTGTTGAAAAGAGAGATAACAGCATACAGTAAGATGTAAGTAAGACTGAGTAGGAACACAAGGGATGTGAGAATCCTTGCGCTTGAGACGACACAAAGAAGCGCTATTATCTATCAAGGTGGCTTAGGGGGAATATACAGTCGTAGACAGTGGAGAGTGAAACTTGTCCACTGGAGAATACAACGTGAAAAAAGGGGAAAATATTTCTTCTATTCGTCCATTTATAATTGGATAGTAATGATTAATGCGTTAATGGTACATTTACTTTAATAGTTATCATTGTATACTATTAAGAAGTAATAAGAATTAGCGGCAACGACAAAACTTACTAGTCAAAAATATCAAATTGTTACCTAACTTTAAAATTAGTGCTATATGTAGGTACCGACAGAAGTCAGTAGGTATCTTCCGGTTATTATTGAAACTTAATTCACAAACATTTATTTTAACGATATTAAAGAATATGGATATACACTTCCAAATATCAATTTGCATCTGTGATATCGAAATTAGTTGTTTTTTTTTTGACTTGCCAAATGGTATGTATAAAAAATGGTTAAATAAATTTTTTATTATTATTTTTATTTATAATTTTATAGAAACAAGATTAATTTCCAATTACAGAATGATTATGGAATTCAACTACTTCAGAATCAGTGGTATTTTCATATGGAATTATTTTTTGGGGACTTTCTCCTCATGCAGAAACTATATTTAAAATACAAAAAAAGTGTATCAGAATAATTTTCAATTTAACATCACGAGATCACTGCAAGCATTGGTTTAAAACTTCAAAAATTCTCACCCTACCATGTCTGTATATTTTAGAATGTGCTGTATTTGTTAAAAAGCACGAATATATGTTTGAGGATATGGTGAGAACTCATCATTACAATACAAGAAACAGAAATGAGTTTATTTCAACACAAACAAATTTAACTGTAGTACAAAATGGTGTTCACAATGTTTTGATAAAAATATACAATCATATAGAACAAGAAACTAAGGAATTGCCACTAAAAAGTTTTAAAAAATCATTAAAAACCTATCTCTCAGACAAAGCATAGTATTTACTTAATTAGGTATTGTAACTTTTTTTTTCATATGTACCTACCTCTGTAAATTGTTTGGACTTGTTCTTTGTATACGTTATACTATTTTGGAATAAATTTATTATTATTATTATTATTATTGTTGCTTGCTGGGATCGAACTATGGGCCTCTGGACACTACCTCGTAGATCTAACCACACTGGCCGGTATACATAGATGTATTAAATAGAATTCCAAAACTTTGAATATTTTTATACGAAAAATTTAACGCTCTGCTTGAATGTAACACAATTTTTGAAAATACAAATTTCATAAAAGAAATACTCCCACTGGTATTCAAAATTTTTCCATGTCAAACTTAGCTTGTAAATCAAATTTTTGTTTTCCTTATACAATAAAAAATAAACTGTTGATATTTCGTTGGCGTGTAGCTGACACAGATGAATTTATAATCCTACCAGTCACAAGACATATTTTTAAATTTATGCGGCCAATCCGATTAAAAACACGACAAACAATACGAGACGGTACAACAAATTAATTCGTCTTTCTTTCGTTCATAAATCAACGGGTTATTTATTATACGTTTCTTATGTTTTATAATTTATATCATTAAAGAAAAAATATCCGAAACTCGCTTTGAAAAAAATTATCTTTGTATCACGAAACATAGTTATTTATTTAATAGGAACATATAAAGAGAAAATTCATTAATTTGTATTTAATAACAATAAAATTGTAAGTCTATTTAATACCTATTAACTAGTATTTAGCAACAAAATAAGAATCTTTCAACTCTGACATTATGTGATCAAAGCATTTTACTTGAGACGATTAGCTCTTCAGCTGAAAAAATCTTTTGTGACAATTAAATAAGCAAAATTATTAAAAAGTGTAAATGAAATCTTAATCTTGTACAGTATAAATTAGATTGAATTAAAAAAATTTACCATGCTTTGGTCGATTATGAATATACAGGCAGTATGAAACAAGTAAGTTCTTCATTTTCAAATACTATATTGTATAAATATAAGAATTTAAGAAATTGCAATAGGTAATCAAAAATTATTTAAAAAAATAAAACCCAATGGTAACATGCAAATTAAGTGAAGAAATAATAGCAAATTTGCTTATGACCATGAACAAGAAAAATTTCGCCTGTAGTGTTTTTTCAAAAAGATATGTAACCATAACGAATTTCCGTTTCCTGCACCGAAACATATTGATCAGGGCTTGTATGGTAATTTTTTTAAATACATCTGTTTATAAAACTAAAGTAGATACGCAGACAATTCCATGATAAAGATATGTACAAGAAGTAACAGTGTCACTTTCTCAATTTTCATTTTCATTACTTTTCATTTCCAGCCAGACGGTGCTAATAGGCCTAGCATTAACACCGTCGAATTCATGAAACGTGCCGGGTGATATGAATCATTATCTAAAAGCGAAAATGAAAAATGAAACGTAATTCATGTTTTCGTTCCTCTTTATAACAAAAATGAAAAATTCCAAAGTTTTAACGAGTCCTTGGGGAACGCGCCCAAGGTTTTGATTAATTACTCGCCATGGTAAGGATCAGGGCACTAGCAGGATCGGACTGAACCCTTCGGAACGCGAGATATTTCTCAAAGGTTTCCGGCATCCTTTTGAACCCCGGGCGAGTATATATATATATTTCTAATTTTTCTTCACAAATATTGTGCATCTCTCCCGCTAACAAAAGTATACCTTTCAGTTTATTTGTCCTTAAAAGGCCCGCCTGCCTCCTAAAATCCAGCTACTAACGTAGCGAGTGTTTTGTGGCCAGTATAATTGTATTTCAACAAAGATTATATTATATAAATTAATAGTTGTGCCTTTGTAAAATTTTAATAAGAAAATTGTTCATGATTATCAAAATTCCGAAAAATTAATAAAAATTTCCAATTTATGCTAACTTTACACGGTTATGTCTCCTGATAGAAATTTATTTTTAAAATTTCAAAAAGGCACATCTGTAGATCCATTTTTTCTCTATTAAATGTTTATAGAAACATTACCTTCAAGTCTATAATAAACTAACAGTTTACTCGCAACAAAAACACTTTCACATAGTATTTTTCAACTTCAAAATGACATTGAATTGCTAGGATGCGGTAAAGTACGAGTTTACGGTTGCTTTTAAGGAAGTCGTAGTAGAGGGGAAAAGAATATAGTAGAAAAAAAAGTAAAATCGAGAATATTATAGGATTTCGGACAAAACGTAGACGTAGACGTAGAAGCTACAAAATAGATAGTAACATGAAAAATGAAAACGCTTTTGTAATATTTTTTTCACCTACCTACTTATATTATAATACTTCGTGCACAATTTTAAAAAAATGGATATTATGATGGATAGAAGTTCTTTAAACGGTTTCCAAGTCAACAGAAAATTTTTTGAGGATATTCCAAAATTTTAACATAATAAGTAGTTATGTATTATAGGGTTCCTCGTAATACAGCATTTAGCATTAGCATTGTAGTTGATTCCCTAATTCAAATAAAATGAATTTATTGTTTCATATTTTAACAAAACTTACTCTGTCGCCAAAATATTTTCAGTACCTACTAAATATCGAGTTTTGTTAACTTAGCTTTACTCGTTCATTAAATTAAAACGCTTTCAGGGAACATCAAAACATTCATTTTCGCATATATTTCGCTATCAAAACCTTCCATGATTACTTACTGTTTATAAATTTTTGAATTTTTAAGGGCGTTTCCGTGGTTGAATTTTAACGGATTGTTTTTGAGTTGAAAACATTATAAAAATCTCTCAGTTTTTTAATGGAAATTCTGGTCTAATAATATTAGCTTCTGAGATCCTCAGTTTTAGTTTCTGTATGAATAATTTTTAGTCCAGGTTCAACTCTGCTAATCAGTTCTCGCTGGCATCTTTTCGGAGAGAGAACATTGCTCGTTGGTCGAGGAGTAATTAACATAAAATGGTTAGCGATATGGTTATGTTACGATGTGAATGTTACTGGTTCTATTAAACTGTCATAGCTGAATTCAAATTATTGCAAAGTGCACTAAGACATCGCGTAATGGTTCTATATGGAATATGGACTAACTGCAAACTTAACTAATGGGATTTCGTAGATGGAGAACATATCTTATAGGTAACATCGTAATTATATTTATTCTCAAATGGTAAATCTTAGGATCTAATTTGCTATGCCATAGTTATATTAACAATTGTTACATAGAAGATAGCAAACTTTGAGGCAAAAATAATTGAGAATTGTTCAGATCAATTGATAAATTACTACTAATATTTATTAACTACAATCATACAGGTTATTTTTAAAGATTAACATTCAATCGGAATTATTAAAATTATAATATAATTTAAATATAAAATGTTTTTAAATGATTCGTTATGTCTAACCTTTATTAGGATGTAGATAATGAAATTTAAACATTCTGGCGCGATCTCAATTACTTATTAGGATTTCAGATTGACAGAAAGTCAAGGACAAAACTCCTTTTATGAGTTATGTTTTATAGGTGGCAATCACAATACTTTCCTCCATAGATAAAAAGAAATAATATATTTCAAAAAATGATAATCAATAAGGTGGATATCTCGGGACTGGAAAAAATATTTATTTTGTATTGTATTTTTGTATTGCATGCAACTTCAGTGCGTATCCACGTTGGTATAGTTTCATACAAACGAAATGAAAGACTTTGTTTAAATAGGATTTCTTTGATGTCAAAAAGGTAACTGGGGGACATTTTAATTCTTATTAGTTCGAGTGTTTTATATGTAAATAAGGCTTGAACTTTGAACCATTCGTTTATTTAGGATTCAATGAGACATGCTTTTATATTAATATTAAAGCTCTTATAAACGATAGAGCATAAATTCTGATATAGTCCGTCCAGCGAATAAACGAATTCCGTATTCCGTCACATTTTTTTAAAGAGGACAGCACTTTTAAATTTTTTTCTATCTATCATTAGCCAATCGTAAAAGAAATATACATATAAACAACAAATAATTCTCGTAAATGTCATGAAATTATATTAAAACAAAACAAAACAATAAATAATGAGTCTATCAGACTCTCCAGTTCGTCTGAGTTAGTAAAATAGCTTGCCCAAATAAGGGTTAAGTGGGTTGGTATTTACATCCAAAGAAATACAACTAACGTATCAATCATTAGCAAAATGTTATACAAGTAGTACAAACAACATTTTATAATTTAAAGTTTTGCATGAAAACTGAATATTTTCTTCATCATACAAAACGAATACACTAATAAATTGTTTCATCTCCGTGTCGTAAGTTTTCCTCTCATAATCCCAACTCACTACAAAACCAATCTCAAGCAAAACGGCATTAAATCGGCACGTGCCTGTATTTAATTTCTCTTTCACTTCCGAGACGTCTCCGCCGCCTCGCACCGCCGACGTCGGCGTCTGTCTTCAGTGCGAGCTGTCAGCGCACTCCTAACTAGTTATTTATCAAATCAAACGTGTTACATTGTACGCGGAATCGTGGCAACAATGCCATAAATAAATAACTGGGTTCTGCGCGCAGTTGCTACGGCACAATGACAATGTGATGCTCTGTGGGAGAGATTTGAGCGCTGGAAAATTTATAATGCAATTATACGCTGGAAATTTGTTTACTGCTCTTGGTATTAAATGATCAATGGATTATTTTTATTTAGTACTTTGACTGATGTCTAAAAAGAATAGATAGGCGCCGACTACGTGGGGATTTCGGGGCTGCCACAGGAACATATTTGAAGTAGAGTTGGAACGATTATTAGGCATTTGCCTATTCGGCATGTCTTTCAACATTCGGCCGAATTATTTTACTTACGTAACATACAATACTTGAACTGCAATTGTCTATAAGAGTGCTTTATTTAGATATTTCATTGACAGATAAAAAATAGATGTTTATTCTTGAATTTTTATTAATTATTATTACTAGAGCAAGAACAATAATGTCAAAAAATTTATATTGTAATTTTGATAAAAATAAAAATGAACTAATAATATGGTTTTAAATGATCCGAGGAGCAGTATTGTATAAAATTTATGATGGCAGTTGGATCAAAGAAATATTTTCTCTGCTTTCAAAACAATTTAGTCAGTCTTTGTTATAGTTTATCATTTGGCGCCAAAAAGGTGCAGAATATTCACCGTATATTCGTTTATTCGGCAGACAGTCCTGCATAATATTCGGTATTCGGCACATTTACTATTCGTTACATATATCTAATTTGAAGATATTAATCCTTGAACAAAAAAAAATTCCTCAGAATCCTCAGAATCCACTGATAGACCATGATTGAAAAAATTATATGAATTTTTTAACTTTTCTTTTCTTACTAAAGCCCCCACACGAATTATTAAAAGTTGGTGCCTATGGTTATGCTGTCATATGTTATTTCTGATATTTGTTAATATGTGGATTAATTAAAATTTGAAAAATCAGACATAACTTTTTTTGAACATTTCGATTTTGTTTTTAATAAATGTTTTAATATCATTTCTTCTTTAGATTGTCCGAGTTACTTTGTATTTTCGGATAAATTGAATATTAAAATTGTTTTTTTTCGCAATAGTGCGGGAAATAGACATTCTAAATATTGAATATTACTATGTGACGTAGAGCAAGCTGGAACCAATGACTGGCCATAAGCTACAGCAACGACTCAACTAGTGCGGGAAACTAGTGCGGGAAGCTAGTACGGCCAACCAAAGGTTACATTCTTGATAATGCTTCCCTCCTCCTGTTCAAGATAATGACGTTACAGAAAATTTTCTTTCTCAATTTACCAAAAACATATCATAATTTTCAAATCAAATTTATTTTTTTACATAATTTTTTCGGCCTATTAGGAACATAATAATAAAAATCTCATTTTAATACTATGGAAGTAGGTAGGTAGCTCATTCTAGCACTAGTGCGGGAATTTGTTTGTTTCATTTAATTATTGTGTCATATAAGCAATCATCATCATGCTAAATAATTAAAGATAATTATGCATATAGGCGCCCCAGTAGTTACATTATAAACTGTCCAAAACTTGAAATAATTTTTAATATAATGTTTTGGAGGACGATTGCAGGAAAAAATCTTGTTTCTTACACATGCGGAAAACGTGATCCTGAAACTCCAAGCTACGCTCGTGTCGAAGAACTTGCGTTCGTTTCAGAATCACTAATTTCCAACACTTATTACATTACAAAATAATAACTATTGTTTGCGGGATGTTGTTCAGTAAACTGTATTAATTAAAATTCTAGTTGTCGCCATTTTTACTTGTACGTAATGCGACCGCTATCTTGTAAAATGTGGGTCGATTTTTAATTTTTAGTTTTTTCTCGTAAAAGGAATGTAGGTAGGGTAGGTATGTATATTTATTTCAAAATAAAAGTAACATTCTGCTTTTTCTGTAATTAAAGGTGTATTCACTTATAATATAACATGTGCATTAATTCTTTCCGGAATTTTTTTTGAGTGCTTTCCAACAACGTCTTAATTCGAGTGGTACACAAGAGCTAATTACGTTGTTGAAATGCACGATAACAAAATTACCTGGACATGAATGAATGCACGAGTGCATATTCGCTAAGAAAATCGCAATGACACCGCCGCTCTAATTTTGAATTCTTTTTACAATAGAAACTTGAAATATTTACTAAATTTATATTTTACATTAATAAATATGTATTTTTACCTTATTAATTGTTTATTTACACTCAAAATAACAGTTTAACCAAGTTTTAATTTAATGTCAAAGTGACAGATGACGGTAAAGTTTCCGCTTATTAATTTCAGTTAAGTTTTACTCACTCAAGCTACCAGTAAAATGTTTCCGAGAAAATTTTTATATAACCATGGGTACTATTATTGTAATCAATTAATCCATTGGCTGATATTTGTGTCATGCGATTTTCTACATAAAATATATCTGATAATGATAAATAATAATTAAAACACAACGTGCTCTTTTATTTGAAATAAATCTCGAATGGCATTTATTAAATTTGGCAGTTTTAAAGACAGAAATTCTCCCTTACTGTATAGCTACGGAAGTAAAAAAGTTCGGCATCAGTTTACAAGATCTTATCTCCCTTCATCTCCCATTATGGTCAAGATCCTCTAATTGAAACTAAGCGATTTTTAAGAGCGTGATTAATTTCATGTTTCCGTGGTCTCGATAAGCGATATACAGCAGCCACAATAAGCCAGCAGCAGCAATGAGCCCCTCGTACACGAAACATCGTGACTCAAGTAATTTGCAAGGGACGACCGACCCTCCAAAAGCAAGAGCTGGTGAATGGTGATGGTGACGAAGTAACAAGAAAAGCACCCTTCAAAGCAAACTTCATCAAGGTGGGCTAATATTAAGGCGATGCCGTACAACATAAGAATGTTTTAATGTTTGCAAGTTTAATTCATTTTTGCTTCCTTGTACGGAGTAAAAAGTAAGTATTGTAATCGCGAAAAATTTCGGTTCTCAGATTTCGACGATAAAATATCTGTTTTGACTTTTCCGAATTCATTATGACTAGTTTCGTCGTGACGTCTGTACGTACGGACGTAAGTGTGTCGCATAACTCAAATACGGTCAGACGTAGAAAGTTGAAATTTTGTATTTAGGACAGTTATAGCATCTAGTTGTGCACCTCCTATTTTTTGTTGCGATCGTCCGTGCCAAAGGGACACTATTTGGTATTTTTCGCATTATCAAAAAACGGTATGTCGTAGAAACTTGAAATTTTGTACTTGAGACTCATGTTGCATCTAGTTGATCACCATATATTTTTGGTTGCGATCGTCCGTACCAAAAGGGCACTTTACTCTAGGTATTTTTTTGATATTTTCCGTATAAGTCAAATACGGTTATTATATTTTTATATTATTCTACATTTTAGTTATTAAGAAAAGTATCAACAGTTTAATAGGCGTACAAGGAAGTCATGTGGTGTCTACATCAGATTATTAAAATACTTGTTTTATCATATGGTCTATCAGCTATTCTGCCCTCCTTAGGAAGAAGGTCCTATCTGCAAATTTTGAGATTTTTGTAATCTGCATAAATTATTACAAATATACCAAAATAGAATATGTCCAGCTGCCCTAAGAAAAGGTAGAATTTATTATTATTATATGTATTTATATAAAGCAATTTTAATAGTAAAAAGCCGCATAGATGATGTTGCCACAAAATTTTTATATAAAATAATACCTAAAACAAATTTTTTTCAGATAGGACCTTTTTCCTAAGGGCGGCAGTATTGTTCTCATTAGCTGTTCGCATTATTAATCAAAATGCAGCGAACTTCTTTAAGGGTATCGAATCCACGTAGCTCAACACCGCGTGTGTCCTATGTTAATGCATAGAAATGCTCGCTAAAAGTACGTAAAAGCAGTCTAGCAATTTCTAAAATGCTCACAAAGTTTTATAGATAAGTACAGCTATATTTTATAATTTATTTACAGACGAAGAATGCAACTAAGTTTATGCCGAGTTACCTTCTCTAATAAATTTCTTAAGGGCACTCCGGAGTGCTTTAAATACGTCGATTTTAAAGAAATTTCAATGATCTCAAATTTATTATACTTAATTGACGTTATGAAAAAAATATTGGACACATTTTTTTATTTTGATGTCAGCAATTAATTTATAAAAATCAATAAATTTGAGATCATAGCACCGTCAGGAAATACGCTTCAAATACATCGATTTATTACTGGAATTGTCTGACGATGCTATGCTCAAATTTATGTCGTGATGTACTAGTATTTCATACCCTTTTGAATGTTTTACTTTTACTGTCTGTCAACTATAAACTTTGAATGAAAAATTTTGGAGTGTAGAAATTAATAAGAGCAAATACAAAATGCACCTAGTTAAATGAAGAATATGTTTTATTTTTTATTGAAACGTATAGACATATAATAGTAATTTAATTAAATTTCTAACTATATTGCCCTTATGAAAAGCCACTGATGTTTACTAATAAATATTGTAGGCATATCCTAATCTAAAAATAATGTCGCCACAACAATGGCAATGAATTATCTCCCCACATCATAAGTAAGGTAATGTGTGCGATCCACGACCACAACCCTCTCTGCTAGTGACGAAGCAGTGAAGCACTCTCCAAAGCAAACTTCATTAGGGTTGGATGCAATATTGAGGCGAGAGGATGAGGACGAGATCCTAGCTTGCGGTAATGCCCGCTGCTCGGCCTCGGCTCTCGGACGAGGATACAAGAATAATTCAGGTGATCTGTGAGGGCTGAAGATGCTGAGCCCAAAATACCTCTTAACTTATCTGCTAACTGCCATTCCGGTACGTTACCGAGATATGTGCAGCAAGTCAGTGATTAAGAAATGTCATTGATATGCATTTTGAACACAATAAAAATCTGTAACTATTACAAGTACTATAATAATTAAACAATCATTACAAAATAAATGTTGAAACAATGTAAATGTATAATGTATAATGAATTTTGTAGGTAATTTAAGACAGTTTCATATTTGCTTCTGCGTAAAATGATGACAGGTGACATAAATAACATATGTTAGGTTAAATATTGTATTGTACTTTTTCAAATAAGGTGGGAGGTTGTGTGCCGGCCAAATCAGAATTCATATGCTTTAGTAAAGTTAACCAAATAATTATATTAAATTAAATATTAATATAAGATAAAAATTTATAAAAGTTTTTAATTATGTGCACCGCAATTTTAAATACTGTGCGTTACTGAATTATGCATTTTAATATGTTTACTTTAGAACTACATAAATGTTTTCTGATAAAACTTTTATATCTAATTAAAATTTTACTGCACAAATATAAAAGAACAATTTTGTTTAAAAATTCATTATTTTAAATCCGATTTAAATCTAATAATCATTAAATTTTATGCGGTTTTATGTTAATATAAAACTTCTTTTGTTTTCTTTTACTGTGAGTAATAAATTAACTGTAGGAGTAGGTATTGTATAAGGTGATTCAAGTTAGGCTTCCTGATGAAAGTATTAAACGAAAACCGCAAAAATAAAATGTTCATGTAATTTTTTATTTGATGTTTAACTACAATTCACTACAATTACTTAGTATAGATTTTTTTGTTTAAATGACCGCTGCGACTCCTGTGGCATGACTTAAGAAGCTCGTCTAACCATTTTTCAGATTAACAAAATACTCTCGATATTACTTTTTTTTCTAATTCACTCTCTTCTTCACTTACGGCTGCCCTAACCCAGCCCGAAACTCGTGCTTTACCGCATCCTACCTATGCAATGTCATATTGAAGTAAAAAAATACTATAAACATGGCTTCAGTATTCCCATAATAACTTCTGTATTTTAAAAAAAATTAAGTAAAACAAAAATTATTTGAAAAAGGAAGGTTAACTGCAGGCATCTTGCTTTTGAAATTTTTCTTTCCATTTATAATGAACGAAAAAATTCATATCAAATCGTATCAAATAATGACATAGAACGTTTTTTTTACTTCAAATTCCAAGGCCAAAGACAAAAAATTTAAAAAAAAACTAGAGGCATTAAGACATCCTTTGTTAATACACTCATATGTAAAAGCATCATATATTTCAATTATAACTAAAGTAAACGTGGGAGGCGTACACCTCTGTAATGCTGAAAATTTTTAGGGTAGACGAACACCTTAATGCGATTATCATAATTTTCGATTATTTAGCGGCATAATGAACACTGTAAAAAAAAATCGCGATTTTACATACATATTGTAGTAAAAATTTTACATACAAAATGTGTAATTCCTATTTTACGAATATTTCTTTGTAATTTGGCAATAATTATGTGATATTATTCATTAATTGTAATTTTCTTAATATATTGTGTAAAATTACTACTGTTTTACAAATGACAACAGAAATTACATAGTAAATTTCCAGTAGTTACGTAATATTAATATCTTACTGTAATTTTCATAATTTATTATTGAAATTTACTACTGTTTTATTAATACATTACTACAATATTTATGTAAAACATGAATACAGACAAAATTTAGGAAATATTTACTAATTACGGTAAAAAATACTAAATTTTTGCAATAAATATTTCTGTAATGTGCTATGTAGTATTTCTAGATTACGGGTGTAAATTAACATATCTCATATGGAAAATTACAGAAAATATGTATATTTACACAAATGACATTTTGCTATACTTAAGTAAAACTCCGAATTTTATGTGTAATATTACTAAATTAATTATTAATATTTTTACATAATAGTTCTGGAAGTAAATTACATATTCATTGTAAAATTACAAGTACATGTAAAATTACAGTTAATACTTAGGCATTTTAGTTGCCTAAGTTTCTTATGTAAAATTACACACATTTTTTTTACAGTGAAGGCTCTAAAAAAATTGTTCGCTCAGAAAGCCGATTTTGTATACCTACCTACCAAAATAATCACGCAGACCGCGTGATATGCCGTGATAATTTTAACGCGATTTCCATCGAGTGTTGCTCCATGATTAATTTTGTACAAGATTCTAGTCCACAAAAGTCACATTAACACTGACAAATACCGTACCGTTTGAGAAATATTCGCCACTACGACTGGACGACTACCATGAGAGAGCTAATCTTGAACCAACCTACATATATAAGCCAAATTACAAAATTTAAAATGTAATTTTAAATTGATCTATAAAAACAAAAAGCTAAAAATAATAGTAGCATTAAATATCAACGTAGATACTTACGAGATTACCTATAATAGGTATTCGTATCTATTATGAAATTAATTATTAATAATCACAAATTAACCATATAAACAAGGGCAGATAAAAAAGTTAAATGTTCCATGATGAATACAAAATGCAAACCATTAAAATTTATTTCTCCAACTCATTTGATAAATTACAAAATTCGCGAATGATTAATTAGCGCATTAATTGATCATTTCACTTCATTATCAAACGCTTTTAATTAATATGCATATTCTACGAACAGCCGACTGGCGAGTAATTTTGGCATTGTCAAAAAGCCACAAGCATTCGGTAATTTCGTGTGGCGGACATCTGTGAAATACATTGATTAATGTGTGTTTTAAACACTACGGCTACGGAAAGTATGAATTTTCAATTATTGAATATAATCACCGCGTTTAATATTTAATAGGATATTTAGCATTTGAATTAATTACCCACTGTTTTAATATTATGAAGTGGTCATTTATCACAGAAAAGCTAATACACTCCTGTCATTAATTCTATTTACTTTATTGTGGTGTTTGTTCATAGTAAAGAACATTACAATAGTGCATTATTTGACGTGAGTGCATACAGAATACATTTTAGAATGATTATACTTCATAAAGACATACAGTTTTGATCAACCAAATCAACTGTGGAGTTGTATATTTATTATGTACCTATTCAGTGGAAATACATAGTATTAATGACATTTAATTCAAATAAAAGATAATGTTAGTAAGTACCTACATAATTATATAAATGTATAAATAATAAAAGTAAGTAAAATGTAAGATATCAATATAAATTTGAAATGTCATTTTTGACACTGCCCAACGGCCCCTTTTGTAAATATCAAGATATTTTTCAGTGAAAGATAGACAGACATTTCTTGCTCTTGCTCCAAGCTTCAGAATTGAAAACTTTTATAAATTTATAATTGATTAAGTATTGAAATATAATAATATTTAATAATATAGCACAAATACCTGTACTATTTTCATAATAATAATTAAAAAATAGGTCAATAATAATACAAAAAGTGATTAGGCATAAAATAGGATTTGATTTCTTTTTAAATGGATTTTAATTCTAAAATACGTACGTACGTACTCCTGTATTACAAAAAGGTATCGTTAATAAATTATTTGTTGTAATTGTGTTTGTGTATTAAATTTAAAAATATACCTAAATTGAAAGTTACTGTAAAGGAAACAGTTCAATAGTTAATAGTTTTGAATAAAAAAGAGCAGAAACTATTCCAAATGCAAGACCAGTAAAATTTAAATAATCAATACTAAAATATTTTATCCAATATGGAAGAATTTTAATATAAAAAGCTTCATAAAAATTAAGTTCACAAAATTGGCAGCATATTTTATTAGTTCATTATTAAACGAATTCAATGAAAACTTCAACCGATAAACATAAAGCTGGTAAAACTCAAGCCACAAGAAATTCCATAAGAAACGTGAATTTTAATCAGTTAATAAACCGTAAACTTGAAACTTGCAACACGAAATACCCCAGAACTTTCAGATTTTATGTAGAAATTGAACTACTTCGAAAGACATTAGAATAAATAATTCAATTTCTTAACCTAATATTCTGGCTTATTAAATTTTAAACAGACCTTAAACTTAATTTAAATTCCCAGGAGAAACAAAAGAAAAAATATACAAAATGGCCTCGTTTACGAGAAATAACAAACAACAAAACAGTTTCTTTTAAGGATTGGACAAAGCTGTAAAGCATCTAAATCGTTTAATTAAAGGCAGCGCATATTTAATCGCGGTTGGCTCATTTGAACGAAGTTAGCGCTGCGCAAAGAAAGCAGCAACGGTGAAGATGAAAGATCTCATAATGGCAAAGCTGTGTTTTTATCATGACAATGTGGAAGGCGGAACGTGAAAAGTGGAGAAATTCTATGCTTCATTTCCAGGGATGCCTGAAGAAAAGACAGGAATTTATGCTATGTTGTTTTGCTTTGTTTGTAAGAACGATTTTAACGTAGGGTTGATGTCACTAATGAATTCTGGTATTGAGAAAGATCAACTAAAGAAAAATATTTATTTACAGTCAGGAAGGAAACAATATTATTATCATAAACAAAAATATATGCCGTGGATTCATAATTTATATTAGATTATCCAGAAACCGTTCGTTAAATGGAAAATAACCTCAAGGTAAATAAATTTTTTTCTTTCTTATTGTTGTATAATTCAAAATATTTATGTGATACAGATTCTAAGTCCAGTGGTTAATATTTGCACAAAATTTAATACTGAAGTTGAAAATATCTCGTGCTTTAACTCAATCTTGGAATTCATTGAGTATATAGGTATATTTTTACCTAAAATAACGTAATATCCGGTATTATCATAGTCACTTGTTCTCTTTTGGAGTTGATTTTCAGTAGCATAATTTATAATTTATATTAGATTATCCAGAAATCTTGTTTTGAAAATGCACGAGAAACCGTTCGTTAAATGGAAAATAACCTCAAGGTAAATAAATTTTTTTCTTTCTTATTGTTGTATAATTCAAAATATTTATGTGATACAGATTCTAAGTCCAGTGCTTAATATCTGCACAAAATTTAATACTGAAGTTGAAAATATCTCGTGCTTTAACTCAATCTTGGAATTCATTGAGTATATAGGTATATTTTTACCTAAAATAACGTAATATCCGGTATTATCATAGTCACATGTCCTCTTTTGGAGTTGATTTTCAGTAGCAGAAAATATATGCACCTACAAAAATTTAGATAAAAAAGAATACACAATTTACTGTATAATATGGTAAAGGGTCCTACCATTAAACGCAATTCGAGCTCATACTGAGTATGGTTCGTCAATAATGTTGTACATTTTTTAAAGTTTTGTATTATACAATACGAAATAAATTTGTTTAAAACTGAATTTACCATACGCGAGTCCTAATTGAAATATTTCAATTCAAGCAGTTTTTCCTGTTCAATTTTGTAAATAAAATAAATTATAGAAGAGAACAGGCCAAGACAAAATTATAAATTTACCGAATTGATTTTTTGTCCGACAAAATGTAATTTCAGCAAAAGAGAAGATAAATACCCGACCAGATTCGTATCTGTCAATTTATGTGTTTGTTTACGCATCGATTTTGCCACGAAATGATTAAAAACTGTTCACTCCTGTTCATTTTTCCCCAGTTAATCAACATAACAAAGGGCTTTAATCATGACGTCATTATGAAAGTAGTTCGGAATATATTTTTTGCTAACTGATATGAAATTTTAATAAAGTTGACCAGATGTGCGATGAAATTTTCATAAAGAAGATAGGTCGACTGAAAAATTGAAAATAATCAACCTTAACAAACGAACTTTCCCACTCAAACTGGCGTTAGCTCTTTTATAAGTGAACAATAGCTGCAATTTTAATCAGATTTTTATTGATGTTCTTTTTCAGAACGTGAAGAGTTTACCTGTATTTATGATAGAATTATCAGAGGATTTTGTATCAATAGGCGTATCCCCTGTTTTTTTGAGTTTTTTTTATACAAAATTACGTAAGAAACTAGGTCGTTTCGATTAGTGAAAATGCAATGTGAAAATTCCGCTTATTAAGTGAGATATGATTTTTAAATGTCTTTTTACTTCCTTGTACGGAGTAACAAGGAAGTAGGTATTGTAATCGCGAAAAATTTCGGTTTTCAGATTTTGATGGAAATATCCGTTTTGACCTATTCTGAATCCATTATGACTAGTTTCGTCGTGACGTCTGTACGTACGTACGGACGGACGTACGGACGTACGTATGTATGTCGCATAACTCAAATACGATTAGACGTAGAAAGTTGAAATTTTGTATTTAGGACTGTTATAGCATCTAGTTGTGCACCTCTTATTTTTGGTTTCAATCTACAAACCGGAAGTAGTACTTTTTTCAAATATTTCGATACATATTTAATTTAAGACAAATTTTTTTATTTTAAATGAAAGATTATGTGATTATTAACTACAATCGGTATTTTATAATAATTTTTGTATCTGGTATCATTTATGAATAATTAAAGTATATATTTATAATTTAGTATTTCGGTATCTTGTAGTCCATGATCGATTAACATTTTGTTACTACGTAAAATTTAAATGATTATGACATGACAGTGACGATAGTAAAATTTGCTTTATATCTTCTTCTGCAGTTTAAATAAAATGACTAAAATATATTTGTGAGTATAGTACCAGTAGTAGTAGTACTTATATATTAATATATTTGTATAATAAGTTAAAAGAATAAAGTAGGTATATGGCGGGAGGTCTTGTGGTGGCCACGTCAGATTTATTATATTATTCTACGTTTTAGTTATTAAGAAAAGAATGAACAGTTTAATAGGCGTACAAGGAAGTCATGTGGTGTCCACGTCAGATTTTTTTGTCTGGTCAAACAGTTTGTTTCACCAACATTTCTCATAAAACACATCATTTATTTATTTTGTAAAAATAAATTTCTGTTGCACTTTAAATTTCAAGCTTCGACCACAATATACTTTTGTGTTTTGTATAGACAATTAATTCGATATGTTGGCATACACGGTGTTCTGAAGCCAGCATCTGTGATGCGGAGAGAAGAGATTTTGCCCCTATAAGCTGTACTGTGTACTGCGAGTTGTGTTTAAGGTTATGAATGTTATTTCTATTCATTATGTGATGTTGATGTTTTGACGTTTGTATTATTAAATAGTTAGAGCTTGTTTAAAAGTATTTTAATTTATACATTGTACTTTAAAAATGGACTTATTATAATAGTTCTAGTTGATAGTTAAAATAAGTGAAGAATATAGTTCGTATATATGTGGCATTGCACTATTCTTTTATTTATTATATCGTTTCACAAAAATGTTTATTATAATTGAAAGCAGTTTGCATAATTTATAATAATAACTTTACGTATAATTGGGATTCTCTTCGAATTGAGAGCTGTGATGCAATCGTTGCGTAAGACAGAGACCAATTAAACGAGTAGAATTGATACTTTTCTTGTCAGTATTGTATTTGCTGTGGTCCTGATCACATCGAGAGTCAATATAGTTATTCTAAAGTTTATCTAGATAGCCTGACTGATTAATTATTCTACAAGAGTTGTGTACTAACACTTACATAATTAAAAGTATAAACATATTTAACAAAAAATTTCTGCTTCATAGAAAAGTATTCGAAAAGATTAGTATTCCAATAATATCGCGCCTCTTTTATCAATATCTTCTACTAATTAAGTAATACCGATTACGCTGGAATAGAATAAAGCTAACAATTTTATTCTATTTACATATACCTATTTGAATATATCATTCTTCCCCTCTCACCCTGTACAAATATTCTATATCCGCCACTGTACGTGTACAGTTTTACATTAAATATTAATAATTATCACAAATGCTACGACAGTGGTATATTCAACATTGTAATAAAACAAAACACTTACCTACAAAATAAATCTCAAGAACATATTTTTATAAGTAATGATATCCATACTAGTCTTTGTTTCAAGAGTAAATATTTAATATTTCACTTTGAACTGTGTCTAATACGAAATTATTTAGAACAGAATACACTTTTTGCAGTTATATTAATTTAGAAGAATAAACACAAAACTACACTGACGCCCGACGTTCACTATACGAAGACTCGCACTCAATTAAAATTTAAAACCTAATAAACATCGATATAAAAATATTCGCTGTGCATAAACACGTTTCGACAAATTAAAATCTGATATTAATATCTTACTCTGCGAGATAAATTTCGTGTCTAACTGTTTCATCCCTTACGATTACTGAAATATTAGTTGAAATTTATATACCTGCTACCTACTTGCAATAATTTTATATACGCAGGGTGCTTCAAAATTATTAACAAAAAAATTTGATGACAACGCAAAAATAATTTTTCCCAAATTCACAAAAATGATTATACATTACTTGGAGCAAACATTTTTCGTGCCACTAATAGGTTACAGTAATGAATAAAGATTAGTAAACATTAAAATGAATGAAGTGCGTTACACAACTTTGATTTGATAAAAATGTTAATGATTACCTATACTAATTTTTATTCATATCAGACCAGTGGCACGAAAAATGTTGTCTCCATTATAATGTGCAATTATTTTTGTGAATTTCGGAAAAATTATTTTTGCGTTGTAATCAGTATACCTATACATCAAATAATGTGTACCTTTAATTTTTATGTCAATAATTTTGAAGCACTTGTATATTCAGCTTATAGATCTTGTTTTATTTTATACCAATTTATTGCAAGATTTTGGATTGTACAAATTATTCTTAGTGCACTATAAAATATAAGAACATTTATCAAATATTTTATGTTTATATAAGTTGTTAGTAGTCGCAATGCAATTTGTTAATTAAACTTTAGTTTCAGGTTATGGTTATGTTGAGGAAGTAACATTGCCCGGGCTATGTCGTATATTTATTGCAAGTTTTGAATTATCGATAAAGATAAAGTTTCTAGCGCGTGTGTGGTTATTAGTCCTAAACTTGCTGAATGCTCTTTATTATTGGGTAGATCCCCACAGGACGAATTTTGTGTAGTTAAACTGAAATGTGTACATACTTGACTTGATTCGAACCTTATTGTTAAAAAAATGAAATAATGAACAGATTTAAACAATATTTAAAAAAAGAAATTTGCACAATAGATGATATATAATCAAAAGAAAACAGACAAGAACTGTTCAATCTGAATTTAACTAAAAATATTGTAAATTTTATAAATGTAGTCACATTGGTAAATATTAGTCTACAGTTCACCTGGTTAAGATAAAAAGCGGTATCTGCGGTTTTTCAGTATGAATATTTTTGCTATTGTTTTACCATAGATACTCGACTTGAATATTTCTTGGATGAAATTGTTGCGCCAAATTCAGATTTAAAAACTTTACGAGTAAACCAAAAATGTACATTTTACTTGTTTAGGAGAAATTCAATAACAAAGTTGTAGAACTATAAAATTTAAACTTCCAATTGAAGTTTACAGAATAATGTGTAGGTAGGTACTACCTTGCCTCAACTCTTTCAACATCCACCTGCCACATTAAATAATAACAAACCCTATAAAAACCCTCACCTGTAAAAAGAAAATAAAACCCCTCACTATTCAAACTCCAGCACCAAGCCTAGCACCGGTCGCTCGGTATAAAATCTTATTTCTTAGCGTTTTCATCGCCCTAAAAAATAAAAGCACTACGTTGTACGCTTTCGGCCTCGCCAAGGCACACAGCGCAGAGCTGTAAGAATACGAATAGCTACGGTATTCAGTCAAGTAGGCGACGGCCAAAAGTACCGCGAGTCTGGACTCCAAATCCGGGAGCTCTGTGTCCGCTCCGGGCAGGGGCGTACTCAGGGGGAAGCTTAGGATGTCTTATAAGACATTTTTAATTAGCTGATTTTTTACTGTGTAAATTTCACACACACATACATATTATTTATCAAAACCAAACCTTATACTCATATGAGTGTATGAGCTCCATATGAAAATTTTAATTTGGTTTGAATTGCTCGTTAAAAAGTGCCTATAGAACATGCAAATTGGAAACTTGTACTAATTCAAACAAAAACGTTATAGGTGAAAAACGAATTTGGCAAAATATACATTTGTGCGTATGGTATATCTAGTCACTTTTGTGCATTCTTGTGGGAAAACAAAAACATTTCTAAATTGGCCCCCTACATAGGCAACTTTTGCTTAATTTAACCAACTTCGTATCTCTTATGGTTCTCGAGATCCCCATGCTTAAAAAGTTTCATTGGACAGGACAGGACATTTTAATGCATGTCACACCGGTATAGCATGAAGCACGGTGCGCGATAAAAGTTTTCAAAATGAAAATCTGTTAATTTTCATGTGAAATTTCCAAAAAATTGTAGAAGTTGTATCAGAGATTACCTATGTCTGGTGTAACCAGTAAACAAAAAAATTAAAAACAATACATCCTACGTACCTATTGTTTTTTTAATACAATAAAATTTTATTATTTTTTACACGAAACTAACAGTTTAAAAAAAGTTATCTAGCTACAAAATTAAACAATATTACGCATCCGTTCACGTTCAACCCGTTCGATATATTATCTAACATTTTTGATTCACCCTTTAGTAGGCGTGTTTTGTCTTTCTGACAGTTGATAATTTTTCCTGTCATTAAGTTTTTCGTGTTGAATTGCAAAATTACATTAAGATGAATGAACATGGCATTAAAAGTGATTTATCCACATAAATTAAAGGTAATACTTTTGCTGTATATTTGGAATAATAATAGAATTTATATTCTTGTTATTGAAAATCTTGAATGATCTATTTCATGGTTGGGGTATATTTTGTTTCTTCGTAAAATTTAAATTTATTATGGCAGTGACAGTTGACATACAAATATATTTATCAATAAAATGCTTAATATTTATGGTCGTGGGAAAAATAGTGTACACAACTAATATTGAAAAGTGTCTATCGACTTTCCGAACTCCTCCGAATTCGGAAAGTCACTTTTCAACATTTTCACTCATACGATATCGTCTACTGTTCTCGCTCATTATGTCATATATTATTTCATTGCGAGATTTTTCATATCTATGGTAACGAATTTGATAGCACTGTGTCAGAGCTTTCAGATTTCATTTTAAAATTAAACATAGGGAATCAATTTAACTGAATTATTCTTGAACAACATACAACATTTGGGCACCTATAATAGTTCCAAGCGACATTTTCAATTTGAACTTTTAATATATGTTAAAGTTTTAGGTGGCAGTAGGATCAGAAATAAAACTATTAAGTTTTGGCCTTTGGGACGTTTCGGCGCCGAAACGGCAACCATCATCAGTCTGCAAATTATTTATTTTACATTTTTGTATTACAATTGCAAATATATTATTATTATTATTTATACTACCT
The DNA here is from genome assembly GCA_947534325.1 of Agonum fuliginosum. Taxonomy (NCBI): domain Eukaryota; kingdom Metazoa; phylum Arthropoda; class Insecta; order Coleoptera; family Carabidae; genus Agonum; species Agonum fuliginosum. The sequence continues at coordinate 13,181,140 of OX384038.1, read as the reverse complement.
TGATGCATTTTAGTTACATGTCAAAATAAAAATATTTTATTTTACTAACAAACTTAATTAATAAAGTGTTTATAATTTGAGTGCGTGAAGCACACTAATTTTATGTAACATAAAATTTTATGAAATGAAGTTTTTGATCGACTGGTTTGGATGTATGATAGGTAAACAATACTCAGGACTGCAGTCAAGATGTTCTTTATTTAATCAAGTGCCTACGTTTCGCCAACACATTTGGCTTCTTCAGGGCAATGACTAAAATTAGTTAGTAACAATTGTTGTAAAAATAAAACAAATATTTGTTATGTTTAATATTTGTTTTATTTTTACAGCAATTGTTACTAACTAATTTTATTCATCGCCCTGAAGAAGCCAAATATGTTGGCGAAACGTAGGCACTTGATTAAATAAAGAACATCTTGACTGCAGTCCTGAGTATTGTTTACCTATCATAAAATTTTATGTTACATAAAATTAGTGTGCTTCACGCACTCAAATTATAAACACTTTATTAATTAAGTTTGTTAGTAAAATAAAATATTTTTATTTTGACATGTAACTAAAATGCATTAAGGTAGTATAAATAATAATAATATATTTGCAATTGTAATACAAATGTAAAATAAATAATTTGCAGGCTGATAATGGTTGCCGTTTCGGCGCCGAAACGTCCCAAAACTTAATAGTTTTATTTCTGATCCTACTGCCACCTAAAACTTTAACATAAATAGTGTTCTGGATCACATTACAATCTTATATGAACTTTTAATTGTTCCAGGTAGAAGCAGAGCATGATCCTAATTAACATACATATTCAAATTTATTCCCTATGTTTCATTTTAAAAAGAACGCTCTAATACCAATACACATGCATTGATGTCAATTTCGTAACCATGAATATGATGAACCCATGTTTCAGGTTAAAATGGGATAAAATAAATTCAGGGTATATTATAATTATCGTGTATGCAGGGTACCCGCCATCTATTCGCAGGTACTAATGGTATTGATTACTCGAATCAAACCGGAACAGGAACGAAAACCGTACGAACCGGTTACGAAACATACTTCAAATAACGTCGATTTTCACTGGAATTTTCATAACGTCAATAATAATCAATATAATAACATCTTTATTGACGTTATTTAAAAAAACCTGAAAAATTATCACTATTATGATGTTAGCAATTAATAAAAAATCTGACGTGGCCATCACACAACCTTCCGCCATATCTAGACTTTAAACAGAAATGTATACGTACAATCTGGTGCCTATTTAAAATATACAAATAAAAATCTAAAATATTCAAACACAGAAATTAGTATCACCTGAATCAAACGATTCATTCACACGAAAACTCTTCTGTGTTGAAGCAATCCTACGTTCAGTTAGGAACTACATTTAATAGCTTAATTATGACTTATATAGCGCTAGTATGCCAACTTGTGACCCGTCTCATCTGTCAATATTTTTTATACAAAAACAAAAATCAACCGAACATGGATTACAAGATTTCAATGTTTTATTTGATAAATTTATTTTTTAAATTTTACTGCAGTTCTTTAATGCTACCAGATAAAGACAATTTTTTTATAACGTGGATTGCAAATAACTTTTCCTCTTATTCTTATTACAAATAAATACTATATTTATCAAAATTTATAGAAATTTTTTACACTTAATCTTTTCAATCTTCAAAAAATATCACTTCCGGTGAAGATATTTGTACCAAAATCTAATGAGCTCTTCCTATTCGTATACAATTGTAAAATACCAAATATCAAAATTTTTGGGTAATTCGTATTTGAGTTATCCAACAGACGGCATCGGCCCGGACCACACACATACACACACACACACGCACACACACACATACATACAGACATCATCGGGAAACTATCAAAAATGAGTTGTAAGGACCCTAATTCGTGCTCATCCACTAAAAACTCACTACCCGATTTTTTGCATGATTCCAATACCTTCCTTTACAGGTAAGCGGAAGGTAAAAACAATTATAAATAAATTTGAGATCGCAGAAATTTATCTAAAATCGACGTACCATTTTTAAAGCATGACCGAACGCCCTTAATTCCATTAATTACAAGTATAACTGCTAAAGTTTGTACGGCGTAACTTCAAACTTTGTCATTGCTTAAATAAATAAATTACTATTGTTTAAGAACATAAAATAACAAAATCTGCATGTCGTGCTCTATCTACGCGCATTAAATATGGAAAAATTTCTTGAAAAAAAACCTCTTTTTATTTCTCTCATGACCATTACTTTTCTAATGATAAATCCTAAATATACGTCTCTGATTCGGTCAGAGGTCATAGCGAGTTCGACGACCGAGATTGCCTAACAAAAGTACGCATAAGGGTTCCCATATACACGATTAATAGATTTCTAAGGAACTTAATTAATATAGAATGACTGTTAGAAATTCATACCAAATGTATTTTTGATTAATTGAAATGAATCATCTGCTTTTTATAGGTGATAGCAGGTAATAGAGGTAGGTTTATAACTGTAATTCTAATTCTCATTATCTACCTAAAACGGGCTAAAACTCTAATCATTGTGATTCTAATGCAATCTGTATATCTCTAGAGTGTAAATAAAATTATTATCTAATATGAACATTAAATTAATTATGTAATAAATTATTAATCATTGTAATAAGCAATGTATAATTAGTGTAAATTATATTTTTGGTAATTGCAAATTACACAAATCGCATTTAAACAATTAAAATACCAATATAATTATTATTATATCTGGAATCAAATTCAATTTAACACAGAAAACAAAGAAATAATAATGTTTAACATTTTTACTTTTACAGATCATATAATAGGCGAGCGGTGCACCCCCGAAAACGTGCCTAGAAAAACAACTTAACCTCTCATGGAAAAACTAATGGTTGCAACCAGGTGGAATCGATTAGTTATTTTATTGCAAACAAAAAACCTAAATAAAATTTTTTGATCCGAGTGGCAGGAAATTTGTTATTAACAAAAAAGTTGTAACATAAAAACAAGATAAAAAATGGCCCCGCAAGTAGTTTTATTAGGTTAATTGGCTCAAAATAATCACTTTTTGTCTCTTGGCATTTTTTCGAAAAACGCACCCTTTTTGAGATATAGGCGATTTTAAGTCGAAAAACGGCCAATATTGTCCAACTTCAAAAAATCATATCTCAAATTCTAATGCACCTTTTTTAATTTAGAAAATTGCAAAATGATCTTCAAGACTTGTACTATAACCCTATATTTTTTCCATATGGTCACCTTTTTGTTTTACTTCCCAAATTTACAGTTAAAGGGGTGGAAACGCACAAGTATTGAACAATCAGTCTGAAAACGATTTTTTTTTCCATTAAATTGGTTACATATAATATTTTCTGAAACTTTTTATCAAAATGAGTGAGTATTTAGTTAGTTTTAGGCCTTTTTTCGTTGAAAATGTAAATAAATCAGTTATCAAATTTTTTCTTTTATTTCCACGTTGCTATACGTTATATATAGTAATATTTAATTTTTTTAAATTATTAACTAATTAATACATATTTATATGTGTCAAATATTTTTTAAATATCTACAGAAACACACTAATTGAATTTATAAGGAAAAATGCTCATTAATGGAGTCTAATTTCATCATTCTAATTCAGTCTCACTATCTTCTGACAAAATTTCTGTATGGTCATGGTCAGGTACAATTTCAGCATTTTTACATTGAGATGAACAATTACAGATGTCACAACATTTAAATCCTTCTGAACAGCAAGAACAAATTTCTTCTTCTACACAAGGTGTTTTACCACTGCAAGAACAAATAAATTTTTGCATGAACTCTATCCCTGTATCTCCTTCAAAATAATTCAGGCATAATAAATTGTTATACAATTTCCACCCGTATAAATTTGGTTCAAAAGACATTATTTTCTCTGATCTTGCTTGCGACAATTCATTAGCTTGCCATTTTACTCTTAAAACGTATTGTAATAATGTAGGCTCTGATGGAGGCAATTTATCAACTGTTACATTTTTAACACCTGCTATTATAGTATATCTTAGATCATTAATAGATTTCACTATAGTTTTCTGTTTATTAGCTTTACCAGCATTATAAATAATACACAAAAGTTTCGTGACTGCATTTAAAGCTTCTGCATTTGATAAATTGACAATGTCAGATAGTTTCAACAATGCAGCGTATGCTTTTTTCCAATAAAGTAAAACGAACTTGTGGTATCGCAACCACTTAAAGCATTTTTGAACCAAATTTATACGGCTGGAAATTTTATAACAATTTATTATGCGTGAATTATTTTGAAGAAGATACAGCGATGGAGATCATGCAAAAATTTATTTGTTCTTGCAGTGGAAAAACACTTTGTGTAGAAGCAGAAATTTGTTCTTGCTGTTCGCAAGGATTTAAATGTTGTAACATCTGTAATTGTTCATCTCAATGTAAAAATGCTGAAATTGTACCTGACCATACAGAAATTTTGTGAGAAGATAGTGAGACTGAATTAGAATGATGAAATTAGACTCCATTAATGACCATTATTCCATTTTCCATTAGTATGGTTTTGTAGATATTCAAAAAAATTTGACACGTATAAATATGTATTAATTAGTTAATAATGTTTTTAAAATTTAAATATCATAACAATGTAACGTAAAGCAACATGGAAATAAATGGGAAAAAATTTTGATAATTGATTTTTTTACATTTACAACGAAAAAATGCTTAAAACTAACTAAATACTCATTTCTTTTGATAACTAGTTTCAGAAAATATTATATGTAACGAATTTAATGGAAAAAAATCAATTTCAGACTGATTGTTCAATATTTGAGCGTTTCCACCCTTTTAACGAAACCTAAGAATTTTACCAAAATTTAGCTGTAAATTTGGGGAGTAAAACAAAAAGATGGCCATATGGAAAAAATATAGGGTTAAAGTACAAGTCTTGACGATCATTTTGCAATTTTCTAAATTAAAAAAGGTGCATTAGAAGTTGAGATATGATTTTTTGAAGTTGGGCAAGATTGGCCGTTTTTCGACTTAAAATCGCCTATATCTCAAAAAGGGTGCGTTTTTCGAAAAAATGCCAAGAGACAAAAAGTGATTATTTTGAGCCAATTAACCTAATAAAACTACTTGCGGGGCCATTTTTTATCTTGTTTTAATGTTACAACTTTTTTGTTAATAACAAATTTCCTGCCACTCGGATCAAAAAATTTTATTTAGGTTTTTTGTTTGCAATAAAATAACGGATCGATTCCACCTGGTTGCAACCATTAGTTTTTCCATGAGAGGTTAAGTTGTTTTTCTAGGCACGTTTTCGGGGGTGCGCCGCTCGCCTATAAAGAAATTTCTTGTGTAGGTCCAGTCTTTGATCATAATTTGTAGTTTAGTGGAAAAAATTTAGTAGTAGGTAATTAGAAATTATTATTATTAGTAATTTTTTTGTTTATCTCGTAAATGATTAATATTACGAGATAAACATAAAAAAAACAATAGATAGCAGCAATTTTTCAAAATGGCAGATGAAGCTCCAGTCCAACCGATGGAGACTTTTAGTATGTTGTTGAAAAAGTTATTGGGACGGCGTGTACCAAAATTCAGCTTACTTATTATATTTTTTACAGATTTTATAATGAAAACTTAATTTAATTCCTTTCAAGAAGTAAATAATGAAAATTCAAATTAAATCTGAGAAAATGTAAATAAAACAAAATAAAATTAAATTAATTATTACAGCATAATGCAATGCTAACAAAATAAAAAAGTTTTAATTACAGCTCTGAATATTGCATTTACACTAAAGTTTCGTATAACATAGCAGCTTAGACTTCGTCATACAATATAGGTACAAAATAGAATGCATACACGACTGCATGTTCTGTTCTAACAGCTATATTTTATGAATAACAAAAAGTCAATATAATTTATCTTCGAAGCCGAACAAAAGCACTGAACTCGTGTACTAAATTAAGATAATGCGTTGTATAAACAGAGTAATACATTGTTCATAGAATTTCACATTTTCATTTAAATTCTACTACTCCACTCAAGTTTATAATATAATAAATTTATGTAATGAAATTTATTTATTTATCCCAGTATGAAAAAATAAAGTAAATTTTAGAACTCTAATATTCTACGAAAAAAAGACAACAAGCGCATTGCAGGAAAATATCAAAAGGTGAAACATTTTGAATTAGTTACATTCAAGAACAAACAAAATGTTCACAAAAGGTTACTGGGTCACATTACTAAAATGAGAACTTATTTTCTTGGGGTTGTAATTTGCCAGAAAATTTCTTGTGTCTAGAGTACCTACTAAAATTAAATTATTTTTCTCACACTGATTTAATAGGTACCTACTATTAGAAAACAATGTCAATAATTATAAAAAAATTAAAGTGTAGGTAAGATGCGTATTTTAAATTTTCATTTTTAATTAGTATTTTTTATCAAATATAAAGTACCTAGAAGATAATTTTATACATATAATAAGCTATGCTATAAAGTAGGTATACAACATATTTCAAATACCTAAACGATTTAATAATCTAATATTTTTAATTTGATTTCAAGTAGAAAAATAAAAGATCAACAAATAGGATTCTTACCAATTTGATAAGAAGTGTTTAAAAGCTGAATAACAGTTGCAGAGATTATCGAAATATATGAAATAAAATAATTTCATATAACTGTCAAGTTGAAAGATTAATGCCTACAGCAAATATATAATATTTAATTATTACATCAGTGCAGGACCGGAAACCTATACTATTATACAAAAATTGTTAAAAAAATGTTGTTTTATTAGTTGAATATTGTAGGCAGTTTCTCTAATTTAAAAAAAATTATAATATTTACAAAAATCTACAAATTTCAAAAATGGATTAACACAAGAAATGAAAATATGGTTTATTATATTTTTTAATACTAGAGAAGAACACTTTCACTTTGAGTTTATTAGACATGCGTTCAATAGTTTGTTTAGTATATATTATTTAGCAGTAATGGAAATGCGCAAAAGCTAATCTAAACTAAAAACGATTACCGCTACGATCCAAAAGGAGTCGAGGGGAAAATTTATTGGGAGCTATTTGCTTCAGATTTTTCTTTAAAACTTTTATCTTAGATATTATTATACAAATATGAACAAAATCAGAACACTTTTTCACTAGCACCCCCCCCCCCCCCCCACCGAATTCCTCCACGCACGCTCACACACCACATTCATAATTCAGCGTGTAGGTCACGGGAGTTCAGTTCCCGATTCAATTCGCCATATTTCGGTCTGTCATTCCTGACCTGCGACTTACAGGCGGGTGCAGGACGCACGACGACGTCCCTCTAGGTTTGTTTACAGGAGGCGACGCTCGGCGCCGCGAGCATTGAGAGCGACGTCCCTAAAGCGCGGAACAATTTCATCCTTCTGAAGAATATAGTTAGGGGAGGAGTTGGTTTGTTGAAGGGGGATTGAGTTGGAGATGTAAGTGTTAGTTATTGAAAATACTGATATTACTTTTGATTATTAATAGTGGCTCAGATACGCCACATGCATTATAGATATTAATGATTATTGTGCATATTAGTTTATTTTTTTTACAAATGTTTGCATTTCATACAAAAATTGATCAAAAGAATTAAATATATTTTACATATATTTATTAAAAATGCATATAACTGCATTTTTGGCCTTTTAATTAAAATTTCGTTTTTCTTTAAATTTTATGTGTATAAAATTTATAATCGCTCAAATTTGATACCACTTACAGTAGTTTTTACATTTATTTGAAAGGTAGGTAGGCACACAACACACAAGTCGTCCCTATCTCTTATCTATTATTCTTGTGCATTGTTGACAAAATGTAGTATTTTTCTGATTTATAAAAATAAATTATTAGTAAAAATGAATAAAATATCTGCATATGCATGCATAATACTCGTGCATGCATTATTTGTAAAATATTGCATATTTGTTTAATTTTGTGCATATATATTGAGCATATTTCGGCCTTATGTCAATGCATATTGCATGCATATTTTGATCATATTTGCCTGCATATAATATGCACTCTATTAATGATACAAGTTTGATATAGTCAAGGTAATGAAACGTGTATGATGTTAAATCACGAAGCTATTAGACGAGTATTTTTATCACCCAAGTTTCATTACACCAGCAATAAAAAACCTGTATCATTCAATAATTTATCTACGACGGTCTTAATTCCTGCTGAATTAGATTTTTATTTGATGTTTGACATTTGAAAAACATTTAGTGTAAAATTCATAGCTTGATCATTTTGGCAACTATTTGTTTGTTTGCTGTTGCTGATAGCATAGGTAGGTACCTACTTGATAAGAGGCTAAGATTCAAGATGTAAAATTTACACTTGCATAATAATAACATCATTACTTATGTACTTACTTGTACTATTATTTAAATATTGAACAAAAAAATTGTGATTTATTCAGAATTAGGAAACAAATTTTATTTAACTATGTACAGAATATCTTATTTATTAATTTTTTTAAACAACTTATTAAAGTAAGAAAAATACACATTATATTAACTAGGATAGGTAGTATTTAATACATAGCATTATCTTATATTAATAGAATTATTATTATTCATAGCAATGAATGTCCACACCAATTTCAAATTTATTGCTATTTACAAAACGTGACAGTTCATTATCATGTAATATTAGTTCAAAGTGAACTTGTCCAGCATATGTATTGTACACTTTTTCCATCATATAGTGTGAAATATGTCCAGTTTTAACATTTTTAATAATTATAATGCATTGAATTTTTATGTTGTAATGATAACTTTGAATAAGAAAGCTATTATTTTCTGTACTATTTGAATATAAAAGATAGTAAGGATCATTTTTAAACGAAAATGTTATAGCAGTATTTTTATTTTTAAGTAATTTATAAAATTTTCTATGTACATGATCAAAATTATGTTTACGCCGCATGTGATCTAACTGAGTAGTATTCAATTCGTTTATACTATCATTACACAGACCGCATATTTTTGCATACAGGCAAAAGTATTTTTGGTGATCCAAATCAGACCCTTTCCAGGAACATCCTTCATTTGCATTGGGGCAAGAATTCAAAGTTAAAGTACAATTTTTACAATAAAATATCTCTGTGGTATCAAATTTACCATACAGTTTAATTTCATTCGAATTTGTAAATTTTTCGCATTCATAACATTCAATACATTCTTCAATCTTAACAGAAAACGTAGTATTGTCAAAACCATTTAAAGCTTCCAACAAAGTATTTATTTTAATACCAATAGCAGAATCACCTTGCAAAGCCATACAGCCTTGAGGTGCTACATCGCGTTTTCTTATCAAGATACCGTTATCATTTTTAACAGTAACTAAGAACTGAAACACATGACTCTTGTATGTTCCTCCAAGTTTCCGAACGCTGTGGTAGATTGTGTGAGTAGTGAGACAAACTTTCACATGCACCAAGAACAACACGTTGTAGGCGGCCATGAGGAAGGTCTTGAGACTTGATTGACGGACATTATGCTCCAACTCGATGGACTCTGTCAGAACATGTTCTGGATGCGATTTCTTCGCGTGTTCCAGGAGTTTATTTCTAGGTCCGATCCATTCGCAACGCCCAGATTCCAACACAGGGCAAACGTATGTCCGAAACGCACAGTCTGCCTCGTGGCATTCCATGTACTCGAATAGTACCCATTCTGCACAGCCCTCGGCTTCATACTTGCACGGAAACGCACACAACTTAGCGAGGGAATTATACGGCTGGTTGGGGACTACTGGTTCATTTAGCTTCAGGTTCGAACATCGGCCGCAGATGTTGCTACCGTCGTGTTTCTGCTGCACTGGTCCACACGACAACAGATCTTCACAATTTGAACACTTCAGGTTGTCGAAAATGTCAGTTGGAACATTCATTTTGATGTTTCACAAACTGATGCGAAAATGGAATTTGATATTTATTGATTGCTTATCGTGCTAGATTAGATTGTAAAATACTCTTACTTTTAGAGTTATCAAAAGAAATAATAATTCAAAGATAATAAGACATAAAATTTCTTATCTTGTTATAGTATTTTATTTCAATTAGTTGGACATCACTCATCGCAAATCTATAAAATACAGGATGATTCATCGTAACTTACTTATTTCAAAGCGCAATTTTTATTTTATAATGTAGGTACATATCTAAAGTTTTGTTTCATCCAGTTTTCAAAATCATATCAGGTAGGTGACGCCACCATTATCTATACACTGAATAAGCCGATTTCTGGCGTTTGTCATAACCCTTTCCAGCATGGCAGCGGGTATGTTGGCAATTGCGGCCCGGATGCGGATTGCGGACGATTGACGTAAACGCGGGATTTCAAAAAAAAACCACAAAAAATCACAAGGAGCCAAATCGGGCGAGCGGACTGGCCAATCCAAATCGCCCCTTATTGAGATGAGACGCCCCGGGAAGCGTTCCCTCAAAACAGCCATCGATGCTACTCCGTGCTCCAACGCATGATGGCGACTGACCGGGTGGGGAACAAAACTTTTAAATTGCACCTGTCGAATGAGATCACTCTCTCCCCACGACGATCCCTACAGCGTGAATGGCACGCATTTTAAAAAAGCAAGTTATGATGAATCACCCTGTATAAAGAAGAAAAGTGGTGCCACAAAAACTTTAGAACCACTGGAGCGATTACTCTCAAATTTTGAGCACAGGTGGGTCGCGATGCCAGTCCGACATTTTCCAACAAAATGGAGGTCATATATCTTAAAAGTGCTGCAACGATTGCGTTCAAATTTTGTACAGTATACCTAATAGCTAAGGATCTAACTTGGAACATAGGCATAATAAAATGACAATCCGCCATCTTGAAACAAAATAGAGGCAATATATCCCTAAATGTACTGCATCGATTGAGTTCAAATTTGATACAGTAATAGTTAAAGATATAAGCTAAAATATAGGCATATTAAAAGGTTAGTCCACCATCTTGAAACAAAATGGCGGCTAGCTATCTCAAATTCTACTGCACCGATCGGGTTCAAATTTAGTATAGCAACAGCTATAAGATCTAACTAAGACAGTGTTGTCAGTCCGTCATCTTGAAACAACCTGGCGGCCAGATCAAAGTCTAGTACTTTAGCTAGTTGCATATAAAATACGAATGGTTACGAGATTGAATTCTGATTATATTTATCGTATAAAATATTTCATAATAAACACGATATCATAAATAGCAATTTTAGTAAGCATTTTGAATTAAACAACATAAAGTTACGGACGATATATTTATGTTTATAGATATTATTATTGCATTCAGGCGGAAATATATCGAGATTTTTAAATCATGTCTTTAATAATAAAAAATGTTTTCATAGGAAATTACCACGGGAAATCAGTTTTCGTTTTTAATCTTTATATAAATAAAGAATTCGTACGTATGGTACAGGAAATGATACAATTTCTGTAAACTTTTATTAGGTAGGTACCTATATAGTATCATAGCAATCAGAAAATTAATAAATTAATAATTTATTGTTTAATTGTTTGTAGAAAATAAACCAAAGATAAAATAATATGAAGGAAAAATATTTGTCTTACGATTATACGAGTATATATCTAAATATGTTTATTTGGTGTTCAGTTCTGTAACTGAAGTTGTATTGAAAAATCTTCATTTCTTTATATTCTTAAAAATAAACTTTTAAAAAAATGTCAATCGCTACGAAATATTTTCGTCATGATGCTATTGTACAGTTATTATAAAATATTCATACCTACAATAATAAATTCAAACAGTAACACACTGAATTACCCCGATATTGGATATTTCCTCAACTCTGACTTGCTATCCTCATAGAACATACAACTATAGTTCAATCATGTGACGAAAGATAACAACAATTCCTTTTAGGTTTACTCAAGAAGATTGCTTTCCGTTTGATGTGCAATGCTATGCTATGCTATGCACCTAGTGCTTCAGCATGAGCACGAAGTCATGAAATCCTGATATACACATCGCAAGGATTTGGAGAGGACACAACACCAAGCATGCTAGATACTAGACATGACATAATAGTAGTTGACGGTGAATGTTGCTCATGTTCATATCGTACGAGTATTTGAATAAGATGGGTATGTTTGTGTTTGAAAAGAGAATGATGATGTGTTTGTGTTAAACTTAAGTGAGAGAAGTGGAGGGTGTAAGTGTTATGAATTAAACTGAAAGCTAAAACTTCAGGTGCTATTCAACAAGATTTATTTATTTTTACATCTCGCATGCTTGGTTGGCACGATTACAACTGAATGTTAAATCTACAGTCAATAACAACTAATATCGGTATCAAGAAAAATAAAAAAAATATGTAAATTGTATTGTGTATGGACCAGCCTAACGATTATGTACAAAACAAATGGCAACTCTGAATTGCCCCTCTAGAACGTTGCACAAAATATATTCATTTAATTCAATAAAATTTAGTTTTTTATATTCACAAGTCAACATAAAAATTTATATATGAATAAAATACCTAATATTTATAGACGGGGAAAAAAATGTGTATATAACTCTCCGGAAAGTATCTATGGTATGGTCGTGAAATTTCAACATTCTCACTCACAAAATATAATTCACTATAAGTGTTTATTCTCATTATGTAATATACGATTTTATGTCCAGTTATTATTTATTTATTTATTAAAAAGGCAACAGGAAATCTAATTAACTTACTAATAAAAGTAAAGATACCAGTAAACGATAGAATATAATGCAATCAAATTCAAAACATTTTAAAACTGTAATGTGATTTTTTAATAATAACACTTATGTCATTCACATCGCCTATTAATATTATTCTAATGTCCTATGTCCGAACATGTTATGGGGGACCTTATTAGAAAATCCTATAATTTTTATATTGTGTCCCTTGTCACAATAAACAAATTAAAACTGATTGTACCTATATGCTTAAATGTTTACAAAAAAACGAACAAAAACTAAAAACCTAATTTTACAAATATTGGTAGCTCTGAATACATGTTGCGAAAATAAGTTTACTCATAATGCAAATTGCAATTTTACTACGCAAGCAAACAGTAAACTTATTTGTCCGCATTTCAATTTATGCATTTTAATATTATATAAAATTATATTTCTGGTAAAAATAAAAGAATTACGCGTCCTCTAACGGGACATAACTTCCGATTAAATTTTCAATTTAAACTCTTATTTTCTGGTTTTAATATAGGAAAATCACTTGGAAATCTGAAATTTATTTGATTTCAAGAACCATTACGTTTCAGAGAGAAAATAAGACTAGAAATATTTGAAAAACTTCAAATATTATGAGAAAAAATTCCAATATATCTGGCGTTCGTATAAATTCAATTATTCATATTTCACATAGCGCAATATAATAATGTTTATGTGTTTATATAAGGCTGTGTATTTGGGAAATATTATTCATTACTTCTTAAGTTAACAAGAAAACCAAACAGAAGATATTACGAATTCTTCATCAAAGTTTAAATTTGGAAAAGCTAAAGCATGTTTTTCTTCGTTTATACACACCTACACATATTAAGACATTTATTTGCTTCCGTGAAATTTCAAATATTTCTTTACAGAAGTTTTTATTACAGAATGTTGATTAAATTAATATTTAATATTGTATAGTATGTAGGCAGTATGCCTTTAAATCTAAATACTTTCAGAAATCCTAATACAGCAGAAATAACAATGTTAGTCAAACGAACAATATTTACTTAACTATTTCATTACCCACAAACTATAATAGCAAAAACATCTGATTGATATTAATTGTGAACGTGATTGAAGAAATAAAATAGGAGGCACATGTAGACAATTTTTTTTATTCGAATTTTTGCTGCAAATTGTAATACTATGCTAAGTGCCTAGTGTACCAACATATTGTTTATACAGAGTGTTTCTATACCTCTGCACGTAACTTTAATAGTATATACTAGTACAGGGTGTTTCTACAGGGTGTTCATTTTAAGTGGCGCACCATTGCTAACTCGAGAAGTATAAGAGCTACGAAGTTGGTTAAATTAGCAAACAATTTCTATTTTATATTTTTTTAGACCAGTGGTTCTCAAACTACAGGGTGCAACTTTATTATTTCAAATGGGGACCTATTATTTTTATTTGCTTATTCGAGTCAGTATTTCTTTCTGAATTCAACGAGATATTAGTTTCATACCCTTGCATAAAACATGAGAAAAACGATATTGAAAGTTATGATAATTTAATTAAAATCTGATTGTTACAAGAGTGCTATGGACGAGGGGCAGATGTAGGCACAATATTTTAAATCTACAGTTACGAAAAATGTCGCATTACAAGTTTGGATTATACCGGGAGATTCACAACTTTGTGCATAATATATTACAAAGGCATTAATACTCAACTTACTGTTGACGATAATATTTTTAACCAAACAGTTTTGGGTTACTGTAAATTTACTACTCTTGCCATTGCATAATTAATTTAAATGTTATTTTACTCTATCCATAGTCAGACAGATATCGATTATGCAATCAACAATCCAATGGTTCCGAAAATGTGCTTCTTGCAGAAACTGCCCTAAAAATAACAAATTTTAAAAAATATATTTTTGTTCCATGATCAGTAAGTTGCGTACCATGTGTAAAATATATGCGCAAAGTTGTCTAAAATGTGACAACGATTTCGCAGAGATGAATTATTTTTAAATATTTGAAGTAATCATCAGAAGTTAAGAGCCGTTAGGAGCTTAACTCTTTGCAACATGGAATACAAAGGTCCGTGAAGTTGGCGTATACATTAAAAGATATTGGATAAACGAATAGTTATATTATATTTGCTCATTTTTTGCTAAAAATTGCTAATAGTTTTACATTTTTTGCTCTGCCCGTTTTAAAGTTATTTCCCATTTAACCTATATACGCTAACTTCACGTGGCGTATACATGGGGAAAAATTTCAAATTTGTTAACACTATCTTTTTTTGCTCATTTTTTGCTATTTATTGCCGTATTGATGAAATTTTTTACTGTTGTCCTTCATTAGTTATAAACAAAAAACCTTTGTATACGCTAACTTCACGTTGCGTATACATAGCGTAAAATTATTATTTTTTCTATACTATAATAATTTGCTCATTTTTTGCTATTTATTGCTGTATTGATGAAATTTTTTGCTAGTGTCCTTCGTTTGTTATAAACAAAAATCCATTGTATACGCTAACTTCACGTTGCGTATACATAGTGTAAAATTAAAACTTTTTTAACGCTATAATATTTTGCTCATTTTTTGCTATTTATTGCTATATTAATGACATTTTTTGCTGTTCTCATTTATTTGTTATAAATTAAATTAGCTGTTGTATATGCTTTTTCTCGGTTCTCATATGCATAAATTAAAAATACACAGATAGTATAAAATTAAAACTATCTTAATGCTATATTTTGCTCATTTGATTTGCTATTGCTATATTCATGAAAAGTTTGGATGTTCTCATTTATTTGTTATAAATTAAAATAGCTAGTGCAAGTAACGGTTTTCTACCGCGTTCTCTAAAGATATGTATTCTCATTATTTATTAGTTAAGTACTTATAATTATAATTTTAAATATAATTCTTTATTATTTTATAACATTTTGCTCATTTTTGCTATTCTCATTACTTTGTTATAAAATAAAATATCCATTGTACGCGTTTTCTCCGTACTGTAAGTAGCTATGCAAAATGCACGCAGCCATAGTGTAAAATTAATACATTACTAAAATTAACGTTAAACATCACTCCTATTGGCGTGAGTTCAAGCATACATTGGAGCAGTTATACTTTACCTATTTTAAACCTGTAAATTATGTACGAAATTGGATTTTTGTGTTACTATTATATAAAAGATATAACTTTTGACCATATATCTAAAATTATGAAACTATGAACAAATTAAGTATTTTTTTTACAATTTTTATTAATTACCTACTTAAAAACCAAAGCAATGATTTTCTTTATATTTTCATATCTTATACAGATGTATCTTGCCTGTTTGCACAAAAATATGAATTCATAAGACCACTATACTTTCAAGTTATAGGTAAAATACTTTAATTTTTGAAATCTAAATTACGATGAAAAATTATATTTTACCTATATTAACTTGAAAGTATAGTGGTCTTATGAATTCATATTTTTTATGCAAACAGACAAGATACGTCTACATGAGATATGAAAATATAAAGAAAATCGTTGCTTTGGTTTTTAAGTAATTAATAAAAGTTGTAAAAAAAATATTTAATTTGTTCATAGTTTCATAATTTTAGAGATATTGTTAAAAGTTATATCTTCTATATAAAGCTAATATTATCATTTTTACTTCCCCGACCTATGTAATAGAGGGAAGTATTGTAATCGTGATTTTTTGGCAGTTCGAGATTTTGGTGAATCTTCACGTTTTAGACCCTACTGAACCCAAAAAACATAATTTTAAAAAAGTCGGTCTGTCTGTCTGTGGGCCTGTCTGGATGTTGCATAACTTAAAAACGCGTTGGAATTTTGGACTGAAATTTTATACTTAAGATCTTGAGCCAAAATCTGACTTCAAGTTCGTTAATGAGCTTTATTCAACCAGTAGTACCAACTTTATAAACATAACTTTTTTTTAATTTTTATCAAAATACATACTATCGTGTGTATTATCAAATTAAATCTCTCGGGAAAAGAATTCTAGTAGAAAAACAAAAATAACATTAAACGATCGTCAATTGTTTTTTATTATAAATTATTCAAATTATATCGAGCTTTGTGTCAATTTAAAGAGCTTAGGGACATAAGTTTAGTAAAAATGTAAAAAATTACATTTATGCGATTGTCAATTGTTTCTAAAAAAATTATTCAAATTTTTTTATGCAACCAGTGGTAGGTACCAACTTTATAAACATAACTTATTTTATTTTTATTGAAATGCTATCATATGTGGTATCAAATTAAAGCTCTAGGGAAAATAATTCTAGTTGAAAGATAAAAATAACATTTAACCGATCGTCAATTTTTTTAAATACATTATTCAAATTATACTTAAATAGTTTGGGAGAAAATATACATTTATTTAAATTTTGCTGAATAAAGCATAAAATTAAAGGCGTTACGAAATAAGTTATTAAAACTTATATAGTCGGGGAAGTACTGTGGTGGAAACAGCAGATTTTTATAATAGTAATACTAAAATCCAATTTCGTACATAATTCACAGGTTTAAAATAGCTAAAGTATATCTGCTCCAATGTACGCTTGAACTCCCACCACTAGGAGTGATGTTTAACGTTAAGCTCCTTTTTACTTCCCCGACCTATGTAATAGAGGGAAGTATTGTAATCGTGATTTTTTGACAGTTCGAGATTTTGGTGAATCTTCACGTTTTAGACCCTACTGAACCCAAAAATAGTATATTACATAATAAGTCAGGAAAGTGATGCTTTACTTGACGAAGCCGTTTGAAGTACGAGGCCGTAAGGCCGAGTATTTTAATTGGCTGAGTCAAGTAAAGGCACTTTCGTGACGTATTATGTATACTATTTTACCTGAAACCGGCAAGAAAGTAATTACTTTAGTGGCGCATTTTAGTATGGGAAGTAGGTTTACCAAAACAGTTGCAACACAGTCAGGTAAAGTACTTCCCTGACTGTTTTGAGTCAGGGAAGTACTTTACCTGACTGTGTTGCAATTGTTTTGGTAATAACCTACTTCCCATACTAAAATGCATCAGGAAAGTAATTACTTTCTTGCCGGTTTCAGGTAAACATAATTTTTAAAAAAGTCGGTCTGTCGGTCTGTTAGTCTGTCGGTCTGTCTGGATGTTGGATAACTTAAAAACGCGTTGGAATTTTGGACTGAAATTTTATATTTAAGATCTTGAGCCAAAATCTGACTTCAAGTTCGTTAATGACCTTTATTCAACCAGTGGTACCAACTTTATAAACAATTTTTTTTTTATTTTTATCTAAATACTATCGTAAGTGGTATCAAATTAAAGGTCTTGGGAAAATAATTCTAGTAGAAAAACAAAAATAACATTTAAATGATCGTCAATTGTTTTTTACTTCCTTGTACGGAGTATAAAGGAAGTATTGTAATGGCGACAAATTTCGGTTCTCAGATTTTGACGGAAATATCCGTTTTGACCTTTTCTGAATCCATTATGACTAGTTTCGTCGTAACGTCTGTACGTACGTATGTATGTCACATAACTCAAATACGGTTATAGACGTTGAAAGTTGAAATTTTGTATTTAGGACTGTTATAGCATCTAGTTGTGCACCTCCTATTTTTGGTTTCAATCTACAAACCGGTAGTAGTACTTTTTTCAAATATTTCGATAAATATTTAATTTAAGACAATTTTTTTATTTTAAATGAAAGGTTATGTGATTATTACCTACAATCGGTATTTTATAAATATTTTTGTACCTATCTGGTATCATTTAAGAATAATTAAAGTATATATTTATAATTTAGTATTTCGGTATCTTGTAGTCCATGATCGATTAACATTTGTTACTACGTAAAATTTAAATGATTATGACATGACAGTGACAATAGTAAAATATGCTATTCTTCTGCAGTTTAAATAAAATGAGTAAAATATATTCGTGAGTATAGTAGCAGTAGTAGTAGTACTTATATATTAATATATTTGTATAATAAGTTAAAAGAATAAAGTAGGTATGGCGGGAGGTCTTGTGGTGGCCACGTCAGATTTTTTATATTATTCTACATTTTAGTTATTAAGAAGAGTGTGAACAGTTTAATAGGCGTACAAGGAAGTCATGTGGTGTCCACGTCAGATTTTTTAAATAAATTATTCAAATTTTTGTAAAAAAAAGGAGGCCATTTGGGGATTGTTTATGATCACCATAGCAATTGTACCGAAAAGTAATCTATTCTTCCCAATACAAAAAAACATTGTTGTTGTCATGGTTATAAATTTTAATTTTAATTGTTGCGTAATATGAGTATATGTCAATTTAAATGAAATTATAAAATTACATCTATTTAAGCGACTAGCGAAAAAATATTATGTTTCATTCATACAAAAAATGCTATTTTGGGACTCGTAAGATCGCCGAACTCCGCTGCGCGTCGGTCGGCAACCGTCTTACTCGTCCCAAAACCATGCATTTTTTGTACTAATGAAACAAATAACTATTTTTGGCTACAGTAGGGTCTAATCGTGAAGATTCCCCAAAATCTCGAACTGTCAAAAAATCACGATTACAATACTTCCTTCTATTACATAGATCGGGGAAGTAAAAATGAGCTTAATATTAATAATGTATTAATTTTACACTATATGGCTGCGTGCATTTTGCATAGCTACTTACAGTACGGAGAAAACGCGTACAATGGATATTTGATTTTATAACAAATTAATGAGAATAGCAAAAATGAGAAAAATGTTATAAAATAATAAAGAATTATATTTAAAATTATAATTATAGGTACTTAACTAATAAATAATGAGAATACATATCTTTAATTTATAACAAATAAATGAGAACATCCAAACTTTTCATGAATATAGCAATAGCAAATCAAATGAGCAAAATATAGCATTAAGATAGTTTTAATTTTATACTATCTGTGTATTTTTAATTTATGCATATGAGAACCGAGAAAAAGCATATACAACAGCTAATTTAATTTATAACAAATAAATGAGAACAGCAAAAAATGTCATTAATATAGCAATAAATAGCAAAAAATGAGCAAAATATTATAGCGTTAAAAAAGTTTTAATTTTACACTATGTATACGCAACGTGAAGTTAGCGTATACAATGGATTTTTGTTTATAACAAACGAAGGACACCAGCAAAAAATTTCATCAATACAGCAATAAATAGCAAAAAATGAGCAAATTATTATAGTATAGAAAAAATAATAATTTTACGCTATGTATACGCAACGTGAAGTTAGCGTATACAAAGGTTTTTTGTTTATAACTAATGAAGGACAACAGCAAAAAATTTCATCAATACGGCAATAAATAG
This sequence comes from Agonum fuliginosum, assembly GCA_947534325.1. NCBI lineage: Eukaryota > Metazoa > Arthropoda > Insecta > Coleoptera > Carabidae > Agonum > Agonum fuliginosum. Next base: position 13,161,022 of record OX384038.1, on the reverse strand, counting down.
CAAAAAATGAGCAAAAAAAGATAGTGTTAACAAATTTGAAATTTTTCCCCATGTATACGCCACGTGAAGTTAGCGTATATAGGTTAAATGGGAAATAACTTTAAAACGGGCAGAGCAAAAAATGTAAAACTATTAGCAATTTTTAGCAAAAAATGAGCAAATATAATATAACTATTCGTTTATCCAATATCTTTTAATGTATACGCCAACTTCACGGACCTGGAATACAATACAGACCAGCAAATTTTAAGTTATGCACATACTGATACAGATAAGTGTCCACTTACAAAATTGTGAATAAAAAAAATATTTCACAGGAAGGCTCTAAATGTTTACGAAATCTCGTGCATCAAAGAGATAACTGATGTGTAACCGTTTAACAGGTAGTAGTTATTAGCTATTTATTGTCATACTGTTTTCAGTGTAATGAAAATAGAGCTATAGTTCGTTTTTTTTAAAGAATTCTGTAACTAAAAGACTGATTTATACTGTGAAGAACTTTCAATCTAGTTACAAAATTTGGTGTAAATTCAAATATAATGATTTCAAATAATAATTGTCATGTAAGTTCATTTGAATAAAATATTGGTCAATATCTTATTTATATATATATATATATATATATATATATATATATATATTATAAAATCGCTAAATGAAGACTAAAAAAGCAAAATGTTAAAAAAATTAAATAAAAAAATGACAAACGAAATTCAAGTAACAGATGACAGATGTAAACGTATGCATGGGAGTTTAATTAAAATGATATTTAAAAACTTACTTTATGAACAATTTTCATTATAGTAGTTTTTAAACATATTATTACGTCCTAATATAATTAAAACTTGTATGTAGCATGCATTATCAAATAACTTGACAGTACGGTTTGAGAGAAATAGAAAAAGTTGATATGGACACCTAAATTTCGTCTGTGTAAACTTGCCCGTGTTTTGAACCAATCAGAGATCAAGGTCAAATGAGTCCTATCTTCTCCACACAGAATTCTTTAAAAAAATGAACTATAGTGTAAAGTTGTTTCTTTTCATAGAAACACTTGTAGTCCAGTCAGGAGAGGTTTTGACTGAAGACTAATACATAACCAAATGAAATTTGGCATGTGAGTAGTTAAGAACATACAGAAACAAAAAAAAAATTCGCTCCACCTCGGTATGCTCCGCTTCCCACAAAAATTTATGAAATCTATGAGATAGCGAAAACCAGTTTTTTTTTCGGACGTACAACACACAACGCTCCAAATAGTTGCATGTGATTGGGGATGATTTGGTGAATATAATCCTCTACGAGTTTACAATTTCATTCATAGATATTGAAAATATTGAGAATTCTTTGAACGTCTGCTAATACTGAGTTATGATTCTTTAAAAAGCAAGTTTCTCGGTATAAACGGGGTCGGAAATTCAAATGTTATTAGTGCAATTGAAAGTGGAAGCCTCGACGAATAAAATGCAATTTTTATCTTTACAAAATTATGTTCTTTAACGAAGTTATACCATATTCATTCTGTAGCGGCGAATGTTTTACGTCATTCTCAATGTAGCGCCTACTATACAGAAAATTCTCAAGTCATTCGAATATTAAACGGCTGAAGCCTACACGGTGCTACTTATGAAAAATTTTCAAAGACCACTTTGGTAGCAAATTTCCTCAGCTTTCATCCTGTCAAAACAGTTTTCCAAAATCTTTGATAGTTTTCGAGGAAAATGCGTTACAAGAAAATTTTGAGTTTCAACTGAAAATTTTTGTGGGAAGCGGAGCATACCGAGGTGGAGCGAATTTTTTTTTTGTTTCTGTATGTTCTTAACTACTCACATGCCAAATTTCATTTGGTTATGTATTAGTCTTGGGTTTCAGTTAATTTTTGACTCTCCTGACTGGACTATTGGTTGTGACACAACTTTATTAACATAATTAAAAATATATTATTATTCTAGATTAGTGCAAATTCCGATGTACTAGTATTCCATACAGCAATATAATATTTATTATTGATCCAAATCTAGTGATCTGTTCCTCAGAATTATACCTAGATTCCAATTATGGCAGAATTAGAAATTCATATCACCAACAATTATGCCTCCATAATTAGGCCATGAATAATCCACAAAATTAAATTCATAACACCTAAAGATACTATATTATACCACATCTAAATATCTGTCGAGAAGTTTGATGACAGCTCAGGTTTCAAACTTCACTACACATAAATGATTATTCATCGTGGGACGGTTCAGTGCGGTTTGCCCTCTGGATAAATTTAAGATAGACAGGGCGGGGGCGGTAATGACGGTGGTTGTGGTTACTATAAATGGCGCGCTGGTGTTAGTTTCCAAGGTGAAGCTAAGATTCAGGTGTATCTAATAATAAAGCGAGTACAACGTACATCAATGAAACTTTGTAAATCAGGACTAATTTTGTAGTTGAAGAGTTCCTAGCTCATGGTTGGGTAATACTCAAATTGAACAGATGATATTAATTAATTAGGGAGGAAAAATATAGTGGATAATTGAATTTTTTTTAAATATTTATTTTATTTTTAAATTCTAGTTGAATTTGGGAGTTTGCCATTATACAATACCTAAGTACTTAAGCAGCATCAAACGGAAATAATTATCAGTAGGTACCAACTTATTTATTCAAGCTCACCGTATACGTATGCATAAAAATATCATAATGTTAAAAAAATATGAGAATTTCTAATTTCAGCGGTTCAAAAAAACGAAAAATAAATTTTTTGTACTCATCACCTAGGAAATGACATATTAAACACGCAATTGACAATCGAAAATTTCAATTTCCCAGTGCAGTCAATCAGGAAAAATGCAAAGAACACTGGCTTTTCTAGACATTTCAGAGTAAAATCATCTTAAAAATAATAAAATTTAGTTTATAAAGTGTTACTTCCCGGAATTATAATTAGTGAAGAACACCGAAAACCGCCAATATTTAAAAATAAAACTTGTGTGCAGCGCGCGATCTGTCGGTAGTAGTGAAAAAAATCGTAACCTCATATTTAATGATCAGACTACAACTTGAATGTATTTCATTATAGTTTTATTCGTTACAAAAAAACATTGTACAAACCTCTTGCGGGAAGACACCATCCCAGCATTCGCGTAAATGAAACCCTCGCTTCGCTCGTGTATCAAAAAACCGCTCATGTGGGATCAAAATCTTCCCGAATTTGGTTCGTAAATAACTATTATAAAAGATGAAGCGGTAAAAGATACCGAAAATTTCTACATTCCTGCAATTTTAACCCAGGACAGGGAGAGGAGCCCCATTGAAAGCAAAGTACCTACTTAGTGTCTCATTGAGACATTAAGGCCCTGTTCATGTTCACACGAGGATTTTATGAAGATTCTGAATCTTGAAAAAAATAATCCTAGTGAGAATTATCTGTAAAGTTGCGGTGCCACTAAATTGAATATTATTCAATGAGTCTTGGCTCTTGGAAAAGAATATTTTATAATTTATTGGTGGCTTCGAAACCGTGAATTTATATTTTCCAAGATTCAGAATCGTGAAAGAATATTCATAGAATCCACGTGTGAACAGGGCCTAAGAGACTTACCTACGCAAAGTATAAATTATTGGCTGATTTGAACACTTTTCTTGTGACAAAATTTCAAAATACTTTTCTTGTTAATTATTGATCTCGTCTCTATTAATTAAAACAATACATTAATTAGATAATTTGCTAAAAGACATAGGTAGCGATGAAGAATCAGATCGTGCAATGGAATCGTGAGCTGTGAATGCAAAATTGATTTCTTCATTAAATATTACGTTCCAATTTCCGTAGAAATTGCGCTGTTAATGTTTACATGCTATTTTACAAAGAAAGAACATCTTATTGCAATCTTCATGTGACCTTTGAAAGCGTAGTTTTCAGATAGGTATAATGCAAAAAGGTTGATAACAACGACACAAGTCGATACAAGCATACCGTTTGGAAAGCATTTGTGATTTAAATTGATTTCAATAAAAAACAATACCTATTATCCGTATATACAAGATAATTTGTTTTTGAAGGTTGTTGAAAATTTTCAATTGATAGTTGGATTTCAGGCTTCAATTATTATAAATAAATTAAATAAATAAATAATTAAAGCCTGAAATCCAACTATCAATTGAAATTTTTTTAACAACCTTCATCAAATGTCCGGCTTAAATAAAATCTACTCAATAAATTGTTTTATCTACGACTACTATGAAAAGTTTATATTTATGCTTTCAATTGTCAACGTAAAGTTGATTGTTACTGAGGACCAAGCAAAAAAACATTTTATTGCGCGTCTCCTATGACAACGCGCAATAAACTACTTTTTAATTACATAAAATAAAAGAAAATGACAGAATCAAACAAATTTTTGTATTTATTTATTTCGATATTATTGGTATCGTCATGGTTACGAATTAAGCATAAATTGATTGAACGCAGATTGAACTAACTGAATACTATTATTATTATAACAAATAATTTCAGTCGTAGATAAAATTATGTGTGTATTACGAGCGTAAGTGTCTTTGTTACTCTTTGGCTCGCGCTGCAATTACCGTGCGCGAGTAACAAAGAGTCACTTTACGCTCTTAATTCACAAATAACTATTGTTGTATTTTACTGTCAACACAATATTTCAAAATTTACTTAAAGTAACTAAAGTAAGGTAGGTATTTTTGATGTTCTGATGATGTTTTCCTGTTTAAAAGTGTTTAAACTAGCTCTGTCTGATATTTTGCTGAATAATAACGGTTTAAATGTTGACAAGAGAAAACAAATTAACATAGTTTTAAATGGTAAATTGTAAATAATTGTAGTCTTATTCCACATTAAATATTCATTTACGACCGGATTTGAACCTTAGAAAGTTCATCATCAGCTGACCGGTGAATTACAGGTGACCAGTGAATTAACAACAGTTCTAGGTTTTAGTTTCATATCTCACACATATTGCAGTTATGTGATACCGACATTTAAAAATATATATGACAGCATTTGTTTAATTATCTAGTTTACTTTATAAGTGACGTAAAAGTATCATATTAATATTGCTGTGTTAAGGTGGAGTCGACGGCGTGATTACCGACTTTTGCAGTTTTGAAAATATTTCGGTTGGAAAGCTAAATCAACTACTGCAACCCATTAATTACATTTTCTCACTTTCAAAACATCTTTTGATCCTGGGCAGGTTAAAATTTGTAAAGTATTGTGGGCACTGTTAGGCAACGCGTTTGCGAGATGACGAAAATGCGAGTTCCCTCGCTACGTCCACAATTGGTTATAAAAATCATTTTGTTTATTTCAATACATTCTCCCATGACTAAAGAATCTAATGAATCAATTTGGAATTATTATATAATCTTATGTTGACAATAATTGAAAACACCCTAACTCCGTGGCAGCAGACCGTCGACATCACCTTAACGATGTAACAGTAGCAACTAGGGATTCAGCAATTTTCTAAACCTAACAGAGACAGTCTATTATTTCTTTCGAATAAGGTAGCTAAATTTAAATACGGGTATCCAAATCTGCACTATTAACATAAACGTTTAGAATGATTGACTTACGTCTATCGATGAACCGAAAGGTCCCCTTGAATCCACTGGAGTTTCCAGCAGGAGGACCAGAATGGAACTCCAGGACGAGTCCCGGACCAGACGAGTATAGAACCTGAGGCACTTCTGCCAGAGATCCACACAAGAGTCCTGTCCACGGTGTGTACTCGTTCACGTTGCCACCATTCTCTAGGTGAAGGAAGAGTTTCAAATAATCGCCGTACACACAGCTGTAACAGAAAAATACCGAGAGCGTTAGTTCCAAATAATAACGACTTATTTTTAAAATATTTAGATCTAAATTAAACGAAAGACGTGGTATTCGCTCTTAGTGCAATTTATCTTAAACATCAACAATAATGTTTGTTTTATGAACACTAAAGATTGCTAAAGATCCTAGGATCTAGGTAGAAACCTTTTAATATAATGCTCTCCAAAATCGTTACTTTGCGATCTGTTTGGAGTCATGTCCTTTAAAATTACGTTACATAAAATGAGCTGTTATATTATTTAGATTTCATAGGATAATTTTTACTCCTTTATCGCCTATAAGTTTTTCAATTTTTTTTTAAATCCAATGAAGTTAACAGAAGTGAGAAGACTAAAGTATAGTGTTTATTTTAACATATTATTTAAAAGTAGTAAATACAGTAGGTACTTACACAAATTGTTCATTGATAGGTAAACCAATTTCAGAATAACAGTTTTAGTGGCCTTATATGACGTCATCAAAAATTAATTTGTAACGTCAAAATGAATGGTAGACAATAAGCAATTGGAAGGATACAAAATATCCTTACCATTTAGTTATCAACTGCATAATTATAATGAACATAATAATAAATTAGATTCTTAGGGTGATTCCCAACCATGGCAGAAAACAGTCAAAAACCTTGATTCCACACGCCATTCTATAGCGTTTATTGTTTTGTTAAAAACATAACAAATAATTTATATGTTTGAGGGAGAAAAATAATTTTGGCACCCATATTGGTAAAAAAACTGCAACAATTGCAAAAAAGAGGGTTTTCATGCGCCAAGCTTTTATTTGTAAGTGAATTAACTTCAAATTTTAGTATAGTGTCAACAAAGCTTGGATCTGCGAAATAACCGATTGAATTTTTTTAATTCGTTTTAAAATAGAAGATAGTTGTTTCAAAAATATCAAAAATTATCAAAATTCAAACATTATTTCGATTTTAAAGCAAAGTTTTAAAATTCTGCATCGACCATTTTGTAAAATTGTACCTTTATCTTCAACAACATAAATATATAAATAAATTTATTTACCATTATAATTATATATAAAATAACAAGAACGTGTTAGAATAAAGCTATAGCATAATAGTATATAAATTAAAGTTTGAAGTTCAACTCTGGAAGAAACTTAATGTTTCTAAATATCTTTAGATTATTATATTTAACAATACAATATACGCTGTGGAGTGGCGCGGGAAATCCATGTTTTTGGCAGCTTTTTAGCACGGTAGAGGATCGTCTTAAACACTATTATCACACTATAATCGATATAAAATAACAGCTTATTTACATACAAATGCACGAGATAGTGAAGTGGCCGGATATCATAGATACCAGATATCGCATAATATGATTCATTTTTCGGCTGAATGCTGAATAGTCGGCAATTCGACGTGCAAGAACTTTGGTGATGATGCGTAAACTTTTATCGTTATTTAATAATTCTTATAATAATTGAAGATTAAACGAACTTACCTGTAAGTGAAGTTCAATCGAAATTATATGAGAGCCTCGTTCGAAGTAATTACAACTATGTAGTAACGCTTTGCCGGTACGATTATGTCACAATGTTTAGTAAAAACAAAAAACGTAATGTGTTACGTCCCCCTGGATTCCTCTGTCTCCGATCTCCGTGATAATATTTAATCATTTCGTTTAGAGCTGAAAGAAAATTTCTGCTATTTTCCTATGGGGTTGGGAAATGGGTGGGAGGTTGTAATTACTTCGAACGAGGCTCTCATATAATTTCGATTGAACTTCACTTACAGGTAAGTTCGTTTAATCTTCAATTATATTTCGAGCCTCGTTCTCGTAATTACAACTATGTAGATGTTTAGATTTATGAAAAAGCTGAAATTTTATTGCTATATTTTGCCCTAAAACCAACCACATACTTAATAACAAACCAGCATTGTTATAGTTATCCATTTAGGATTGTAACCCCAAAATGTTCCTTATTATAATTAGACACATCATGTCTATTATAACACTTTGCAATATCTGACAATTCCGCGACCAGCCAGCTGTGTTTCTTATTACTTACATCCAAACTAATTCCTCTTACACCCTGCTAATGTTGACGCATGTATATAATTCCACATTCATCTGAAACTGTTTTAATTCATCTAGAAAAAGTTTGTGCACCTACAGCTGTATGTGGTTTATTCCAGGAAATAAAACCATTTATTGGTATGCCGCACTAATTTGGTTTTCTCTAAATAAAGGTTTAGTACTAGCCACACGTAAATTAGGTTTTTCTAAGAAAATCTAGAAAAAATTGATTTGGGCTTGGTCCTGAGGTTTCAATGAAAGAATTTATCTCAATTTCAATGCCGGTCTGTGTTTGATGAATATTATTTATCTCAATTTCTGCTAAAATTTGGACTCTATGCACTGAAACTAGTGCAAATAATGTACTTAATCTTTTTGTTAGATTTTTTAATGATAATTTATCTAAATGACTTTCAGTTGCTAATTTGTCTAATACCTACGATATTAGTATCCCATATTTTACTGAATCTTAGGAAATAATGGTTTCAATCTGAATATTCCCTTAAAAAATCTCTAATAAAATATCTAAAATATCTAAAATATCTAAAATATCTAAAATATCTAAAATATCTAAAATATCTAAAATATCTAAAATATCTAAAATATCTAAAATATCTAAAATATCTAAAATATCTAAAATATCTAAAATATCTAAAATATCTAAAATATCTAAAATATCTAAAATATCTAAAATATCTAAAATATCTAAAATATCTAAAATATCTAAAATATCTAAAATATCTAAAATATCTAAAATATCTAAAATATCTAAAATATCTAAAATATCTAAAATATCAAAAAATCAAAACGTGACTCGAGTCACCGGGTATGATAGCTGTAGATTTCCCCTTTCACCGAAACTTTGAATAAGTTATTGGACTTTTGTCCGCCCGCTCCTGTGTAGATGCATGGAGCATGCTCTCCGGCATGCAGCGCAGAAGCTCAAAATCCAGGGTGCGCTTGGGTCCGTTTATCTCGGAAAACGGTCAAATTTTAGAGAAAAATATTAAGGACCATTTTTTGATCTTGATTTTTCTCTAAACAAAAAATTCTCTAAATGCTATATTTTAGCAGATATTGGCGGAAAAACGATTTTTGGAACCTTTGGGACTTTTTCTCCCCCGTACAAGAAAATTTTTACAGAACTTTTTCTTATTTTAAATTACCTGTCAATCTCGACAAATTAATATAAAAATTACATTGGTGAGCGATTTTGTCAAGGTTGGACCCTTCATTTACTGGACTATAAGTTATATTCTGTCGTCATAAACAACTCATATCCGTGACTATCACAGAACAAAATTTTTAGTTTATAAAAACCCCCTGATATTGTTTTAGCGTTGCGCCCGATAAAAAAGATATTAAAATATCAACAGTGGCTGGCGAATAATTTAGAGTTTCGGTTTCGAACGCTTCCCACCCAATCTTCCTGCTATTAAGGATAGATTGGTTGCAAATGGGTGAACTTATGTTCTGCAAGAGGATAACAATAATGTATTAGCAGAGTGACAAACTAATGGTTTATCTTTTAAACTAACAAAAAAAGGAAACAAGGTTGCTTACCAATATATTAAAATTCCCTCTGCTTAATCTTCTATAATTTTATGTAAGACCTTTAAAATCATAGCAAACGGTGGAAACGCATAATTATATAGGTTTTTCCATGATATAGTGAGTGCATCAACAATAATTAAACAATAAGGATCACTATGCCATGAACAGAACTTTTCACATTTAGCATTTATTTTCTTTTGGATGGTATATACTAGGCGTAAAGCCAAATATTTTTCTGTTCGCACAATTTTGCTAAATTATGTAATTTGTTAAGTTGCGCTCCGCTCATTTTATTAACATATGAGATCTCAACCAGCTTTCGCAATTTACTTTAACTCTTGCAAATCAGTGAAGGTCTATAAAATTGCCAGTAAATACAAATATTTCATAATATGTTCTTTTCTTTAAGCACGATTCCAAAGACTCTGTGCAGTTTGACCTGCACAAAATATACCCGAACCATGCTTCGAAGTATCAGGAAAAATTATTAAATTCAAATCGAATTTGAAATGTCTTATGGGATTTTTAGAACTTAAATTATTTATCGACCATTTAATTTTGTGTTTAATTTATCGGGTAAAAACAAATCGCCGTTACTTTTAGACAGAACTATGTTTTTATCTGTCTCCAACTGCTTTTGTGTAAAGCCAGCTGTACAAAAGAACTGATTGAAATTAATTTCTTTCCCAACAAAAATTTTATTTTGGTAATTAACATAATTTTCTTATGTTCTGGTAATTCCAACAAGTAATTACTAGAATTTATAATAACTCTAAATATAATATTTAGTACTAGGTGTTAAACTACTTTTTTCAATTATTTAGTACAACCCATGGTATTGTAAACGATCAATAATCTTTCGCAAATTAGATAAACAATGTTCAAATGAATTGATGAAATACAAAAAATCATCTAAATAAAAGTTATAGAACTCCTTGCTATCTTAAGCTCTGTACTACTATCCTCATAATTTTTGTAAAATGAAAAAGACTTGTACAAAGTCCAACGGCAAACCAGTGAACTGATACAATTTGTTATTGTAAGAAAAACTCAATATTTGCTGCTACTTTTAGATACTGGAAATTTTTAAAAAATATATACATCCTTTAGATCCCAGTGGGCATCTAAATGAACCGGGACTAAGCAATTTAGTCGCTTTTCTGGTGTTCTCCATTTTCAAACAGTTGGTGAAAATAATTTATTGTATTCTGTATAGCAATATGTAACTGTGTTCAGTTATTTTTAGTTACCTTTGGCACAAATTTTTGCTTTAGCTGACTAGCGAAGGGCAACTCGTAACCCTTAATGCAGCTCAACTCTGGAATTACTATTGCTGTGTTGTCGTCGTTGAGACTGCATGTTTACAGCTCACCGGCGTTAAGTTTTCACTGAAAACCTGAACCTTGTTTGTATCGCTGCAGCTCGGTTGTGAGTCTGCGAAACTACAACTCGGTTTTTGGGCCTATGCTGTCGCACCTCGAGCGCCCATCTGCGCCTGTGTAGCCCTGAGGTGGTGAGCGTTTCCAGTTAAAAAATATTTAACCCACTCCTCTTCTGACAAAATATTGGATAGATTTTTTCCAATTACAGTTATTGCAGTCTCTAACTGGTTCTGCGAGTCCAGAAAATGATTGTCTCTTTTGAGACTAATCTGGCAAAAGAGCTTTTATTTCGGGTTTCAGTTTTGGTGCGGTAAAGTAGGAAACTTCGCTAGACACGTATTTTGTGAAGTTATAATTTTTTAGTCGCCTTTCCGACCTCTGTCCTGATCCAGTTATTCTATTGTTTTTCAGCATCTGGATGCAGATGCGTGTTTGTTGCATGAAGAGTGGTTCGATTTCGAATTTGTTAATGGGTAATTATTTCGGAGATACGAGAATCTCCGATGCTAATTAGTCTGACAAGGCTAGTAATTTACTTCTCGAATGACTAATTGCATATTTTTCTTCTTTTAAGAAGTTTGAAAATATTTACTTTTAGGATAAGTAATATGCATGTTTTAATTTTTGTAAAATTTAAATCAATAAGATCCATTTTGTAACTGCTTCACTACTTGCGTGAGTTTCAGTTATATAATTGCAGATGTTTCACCACTTGTGTGAACTCGTACTGCTAATTAAGAGGTCAATTAAAACAGACTGTTTAATCTCTCGTGTTAAATTAATCTAGCTGCTAATTGGTTGAAAATATATACCTTTTGGGATGAGTAATATGCATAATGTTTTAATCTTTATAAAACCGAAATCGATAAGATCCATTATGTAACTGCTTCACTACTTGCGTGATTTTCAGTTATGTAATTGCAGATGTTTCACCTCTGCTAACTAAGAAGTCAAATAAAACAGTGCTAAACTAAGACTTCGAAGTATAAGGGTTCTTCCCCCTCTATAAGAGTTCTTGCCTCTCTATAAGGGTACTTGCCCCTTTATGCTAACTAAGAAGTCAAATAAAACAGTGCTAAACTAAGACTTCGAAGTATAAGGGTACTTGCCCCTTTATAAGGGTACTTGCCCCTCTATAAGGGTACTAGCCCCTTTATAAGAGTACTTGCCTCTTTATAAGGGTACTTGCCCCTCTATAAGGGTACTTGCCCCTTTATAAGGGTACTTGCCCTTCTATAAGGGTACTTGCCCCTTTATGCTAACTAAGAAGTCAAATTAAACAGTGCTAAACTAAGACTTCGAAGTATAAGGGTTCTTGCCCCTCTAAGAAAGATACCGATTCAATATTATAAAAACAAAAACATATGCAAAACCGCATCACCCTCAATTTAATTGTTATAGTTATAAGTGTATAACCAACTTTCGGACTTGTAATAAATGCAATAATCTACTTATTGAAAACAAAATTCGAAAATCATGACCACCACCGGTAATAATTTACCTTGTTTATTTTCTAAAATTTCCTCTGAGGAAGAAGAATTTGAATTTGCCGAGGACTGCGCTATTTTCCTTTCGAGTTTCCATTTCGCGAGTCTCTATCCTCTCTTCTTTTCCCAATCTTCTTAAATAATTGCAGAACACTGTACACTAACTTTATAACATTTAATTAATCGGAGCCGATGTGACCACAACCGCACAAGAAAGCGTAATGATTAAATATTATCACGGAGATCGGAGACAGAGGAATCCAGGGGGACGTAACACATTACGTTTTTTGTTTTTACTAAACATTGTGACATAATCGTACCGGCAAAGCGTTACTACATAGTTGTAATTACGAGAACGAGGCTCGAAATATAATTCTCGTCACTCAGCGACATTATTCGTCTGTAGATCTACAGTTTATCATATACGTACGTATACAAATTAAAATTTATAAACTACAGAAGATTACAGATATTTTTATATTATTACAAATTTTTAAATATATTTTTAAAATTTAAGTATTTCATAGTAAAAATTTTTATGTGACTGGATAGCTGGATACAGGATAGTAACCGAATGTTGGTTGCATCACTAGCTATTTGTATTTTTATAATGTAAGTAGGTACTTAATCGATAAATTACAAAAATAAACTACCTAATGCAAATACTAAATTCAGAAATTATATTCTGCTTAAACATTTGAAATGTAATGTATTCAAACCAAGTAACAGATGCAATAATCTCGTTCATTATGTATTATATGAGAATTAACCTATATTTCTATTCCTGGGTATGATTTCATTTCAATTTGCTGTACGTATATAAATATGGATTAATAATTGCACTGTATTGAAACTGATCATTTGTTTTGAATTTTGATTTAATTCAGAAATCTATAGAGAGTTTATGACATGACAACCGACCTATTTTCATTATTAGTTTATGTTCCTATGTTTCAAATACAATGCTTCAGATGCAATATACAATAATGCCTAAATGCGTTATACACATTTATAATGCAAATACACAGGACTGTCTTCAGCTCCAGCCCTTTTATAAAATTTTCTATAAGACTGGTATAGAATGTTATCATTCTTACATAATTTTTAATTATAAAATGGATACAAGTTCCAATACTATTATGATGGAATAGGATTTTATTTTTCATAGTACCATTAGTTATGATTGATGAAATGAAATATGGTAAATAATAATAATATAAGTTAAGTTGTTTAAAAATTCGTTAAAATTAAATAATTCATTAATTTGATGTATAATATAAACGTATTTATCTATATTTTTTTAGGTTATATTTATATATTAAATTTACAATCGTAGAGAAAGTACAGTCTGAAATACGTTTGGAATGGCTATTTTGCTCTCCGAACCACAGTCCGAACCGTACCATGCGATACTTGCTTTCGGCTCGTGTCACATTAAACTATGGGCACAGACTGAAAATTATACTTTATTCCACATTTTTACGGAATATACTTTTTAAATTTGTTACTATTATGATTATGTTGGGTACGAAATTATACTTACATTTAAAGTTTGCATAAAGAAAATACATTTTACATTTTAATTAACTTTATAATTTTAAGTAGAAAATCGTATAATGATATTTGTTTTTAAAAAAATTTAAAGCAAAAATATTGAATATTCAAATTGGTACAACCAACTATCAACAAATTTAAAAACAACAAAATATAAACTATTCTTTATTATAATTTGCTTTTAATAAAACTTTCTTAACCAGCGCGTCACTCTACCAAAATAGTTCATCTAATTAAAACAACTCCATAATACTCTCAAACTCCGTAAGTCAAAACAACAAAATTAATTAACACTTGTCTGGAACAAACCTATTTTTCCAGCATAATTAAGCAGCCTCTTTCCCTGTCACATCTCTAGAAACTTGAAGTTTTCATCTACAGCGTTGGTGTACAACGCAACAACGTTGTGCTGTGTGCTATAGTTTGTTTACACCTCTCACTAGCGACACGACCGCCCTTTGACACATGTTACCGGATGTTCCGGGCCGGAGTAAGCACTCTACTGCGGTTAGTATGGGTTAGTCCTTCGGTTAACCGCCTACCAGCTCTATTGATTCGCGCCAGTGCATACGGATGTATCCTTGTCCTTCGTAATCAGGGACGGATTTGTACTTTACTAACCCTCATTAGGATACAAAAAGGATAGTCGTTATTATGTCTCAAAACAAATATCGACAGAAAAGTTCTTTTTTGCACTTCCGGGACTAAAACTCTTCTTTAGTCTTTATTTTTAGGGACTAAGGTTCTTAATTTGATCCCAAGGGATTATTTTTCATATTTAATCCCGTTGTCAAGAAATTGAATTAATTATTCCCGTTGTCAAGTAAATACGTACGTTACAGAGTATCTATGGTAAGAATATAAATATTTTTCATAAAATTTACTATCAAATTTGCAAAATGTGTATTCTTTTAAACTATATTGCATTCATTTGAGGATGAAGTGCAAAAAATAGCGTATATACCACAGGACTAAAGTATCTTTAATCCCTCAGGTGATTATTTCCCTTACCTTCGGCTCGTGAAATAAACATCACCCTCAGGATTAAATCATGCACTTTAGTCCCTCAATATATAATATACTATTTTCAATATTTGCACCGAAAACGCCACCATTCGTCCCTATTATTAGGGACGAAAGTGAGGATTTTCTGACCGCACTTTTTCCTCTCTAGGGAAGAAAAGTTTTTTCTCCCGCTATTTGCGAATAATCGTAGTTGTCAGCCCAGCGGCCTAGCAGAAATGCAATGGGACAATGGGTGAGTAAACTATATAGCAGCGCTGCCCGGGCACATAACCACAAGCGTGCGGGCAAGTCCGTAGGAGAGCTAGCCCAGCCGGATCCACGGAAATTATTCTACCAACGGGGTGCCACACCCAAATGCGAGGGTACCAATAGAACCGGAATTTTATGAGGAATATTTCTGTAAATTTTTATTTTTGATTCAGGTGCTACACATGTTGACTGCAATATTGGTGCAATACGAAAATAAGAATTAGGTAATTATACATTTTTACCTCTCGCCTCATATTCTATAAGAGAGGTATTGTAATGGGTCAAAATTTTCGAGTTTTTGGTGGATAAGCACGTTTCAGGGTCTCTAGAATACGAATTTAATATTTTCACGATGATGTCTGTGTATGTGTGTGTGTGCGTATGTATGTATGGATGTATGGACGTATGGACGTATGGACGTATGTGACGATTTTTCGTCCACGATAACTTAAAATGTATCAAATCTTTAATAACCAAATTTCATATTTAAGATTTTAATAAGGATCTTAACACCGGATAAGATTTTGGTAGAAATCCGCAAACCGGAAGTAGTACTTTTTGGAACTTGATATAGTTTTTCTTAAATAAATTGGTACATTATTTATTTATGACAATTTTTGCAATTAAAAATAAAAGATAATATAATTATCTATGGGTACAGTTAATTTTAAATACAATTTGCTGAATCTGGTAGTAATTAGCAATTAAATAAAGTGCAACTAAGTACCAATATCTTGTTGTCCATGATATGAAATTTGTTTTTACTCAAAATTTGAATTATAATGACAGTGACATTACAGTTGACATCTTTTGCTTGCATCTTGGTTTACATTATCGTTTACATATTACATGAACATGAAACTATTAAAATGTAAGTAAAACTATTTATTAGATTAGTAGAATAAGCAGAATTAGGCGAGAGGTCGTGTACTGGCCACAGCAGATTTTTTATTATTTATTATTATGTACCTAGTCGATTGTAATACTATACTTGTTTATGCTTTAATTTGAGCGCTTCGTTTACTACCAATTTGTATCTACATAATCTTGATACATTTGTTTACAATAAAATTCTTTACAATTTACAAATAGAAATAGCATATTGCCAAAAAATTGTAACTAACTTTAATTCGCACTAATTTATTCATTTAAATCGGAATCTGCGGTCGCATAAGTAAATGACATTAGTGTGCGAGGTAAACAGGTTGATTTAATGATTATTGATTACGTGTAGATCGCACTAGTTCAGCCACTTAAACTTGGACTCATTTATCATCCGAGTAAAGCGGCTTAAGGGTGCAGGCCATTGGCCAATCCAAGGCTAAACTAGACAATTTATTCTCTTCTACACGTTGAAAGTTATGATTAGATTTAGATTAATCTTAATCACTGAAAGTATTTTTACTGTTTACACAGTTCGTTGAATGTTATGTCGCATGAACCCGAAGTTCCGTGATTCAAGTCTCTCGGCGAGCGGTTTAAGCTGACCACTTGATGGTCTTAAGTGTAGTCCTGGTTGCATAAGATATTGTCTACTGTCGCTTTGAATTTCAATGGTTTCAGATAGATCGAAGATAGACGAATCGGTCTAGAAGTAGAAGTGATTGGATTCCATTCTAATTGGAAGGAAATTTTCTCGGATGGTTACCAGCAAAATAAAATAAATTAAAACACATTAGTAGTTTGACATTTAAAACAATCATAATTTTTTTAAATAAAATAGATTGTCTGTCACAACGATAACTAATCCACACATGCGTCATTTGATTTTATATTGAATTTGTGTACTAAAGAATAGTAGAATCCTATACGATTTTATACGCCATCGCCATTGCCCTTAAATACATCTTGCGGTCTCGGTCTGTTCTAGAGGTAATTAGACACAGACATAGTCTTGGCGTAAACATGTTTGTGGGATCTTTCTGTAGGGACTTTGTTGTCTGACTGATGGTCTAACTCTAACCCTCTCAACGTCTAACGAACGATGCAGGATGGGATTGTTAATTAAGGGTTTACATTAAACGGATTATAACAAAAATATGCTATGCCTCGAGTATTTTATATAGGATTATTTTTAATTAACGTCATTGGGTTTAATTTCATTAAATTTCCTTCGTTATTTATTTATGTTAAGTGCTTCGAAAAGGGTTAATTTATGAAAAGGCTTATACGTTAATAATTAAATTTATATTGTGACGTACCTATTTTACAAAATAAGTAAACCCTCTTCATTTTAAAATTTATTTATCTACGAGCAGAATTTGTTACCTTGATAATATGTTTTTCCTTTCGAATTTTAAAATAAAATATTCGGTAGGTAAGTTTAACTTTGTTTATATTTTTGCACAAATAGTGAATTAAATATTTTGTGCTCAAATTGTGCTAATTTGTGCCATAAATATAAAAATTTTGCTAATTCATATGATGGTAAAATTTAACCTTTTTTATATGATGTCAACTTGAGGGTATAATAGCTAAATTTTATAGGCAGAATATTTTGTGCTAAGACTGCGTGCTTCTTTGTGCGAATATTAGAAGATTGTGCTTATTCAGATAATGTTACAATTTAAACTTGACACTAAATTTACTTCTAGCTTTTCAAGTATATGACAGCAATTTTTTTTCGAGAAATTGAAACGAGACAAGAATCGAGTTCTTTGAGACGAGAATTGAAAAGCCGGGAAATGACCGAAACGAGAATACTTAAATTACTCGTCACGAAAATTTGAGACGAAACGAGAATTGATTATTGTCCCATCTCACGGCATCACTACTGAATACTTTATTAAACATGTGAAATTATGCTACAAAATCATTGCCGAAATGTATTATTTATGAATTTAAATATTGATATAGTATATTATGCAATGAGTTTATAATGATAGCTATTAATACGCGAGTATGGAATTACGATACGAGCCATGGCGAGAATCGTAATTCATACGAGTGTATTAATAGCCATTATACACGAGTTGCATACGCTATTTTTTCTACTCCCATGCTTTCATTTAAAAAAAAACTTCATTTGCATGAAATTTGCTTGGGTGTTTCATAGTGAAAATCTGTATCGAAATGATAATCTGTATCGAAATGAAAATTTGTATCGAAATGAAAATCTGAATCGAAATGAACGTCATTCAAGTACAGAAAAAGTAAATTATAGCATGGGAGTAGAAAAAATTAATTATTCAACATGTAATCTAATTTAATCTTAAAATAATTTTATTCATTTAGAATATTAAGGATTTTCTTTTCTATTATATTTTTCATGGTGAATTTTCATGTTTTTAATATTCATCATGTCTGCATTATTTCCATTTTTTAAACGAAAGTTAACATCATTTTAAATTTTATAATTACATGTAGGTAAGTACTAAATAAATTATATCAAGTCTGTTATCAAAAGAAGTAAACACACAAATACAATTTTATCAAAATAACTCTCTCTTATAAAAAAGTTCGCTATAGTTCCATAAAACGCTAAGTATACGACAATTTCATTTCATAATTTTAAAAATCATATCTAATATTCGATACACATAAATACAACATTCACCTCGATTTTCAAACATTAACACGTTTATACACATGTGGGTAAACAATTCCGACGAAGAAACCGCTGCTGCAACACCTGGTCCTTTTCTCTACCAAGCTTCAGCTTCGTAACCGCTATAAGACGGGAGCTGGTAACCGGTAACGCGGTAACGGTAATTCGGCGACTACTCTCGGGACTTACTTGGAATACCAATAAGGAAACGAGTAACCGTTCACTACGCCGCGTCCGATGTGCATAATGCACATCTAATGCATTCAATGTAGGGAGGAATAGAAATGTGAGCTCAAAAATTAGTAAGTTATGGAAATTGCGGGCTAGAGGTGGAGCTCGAAATCGGGAGATTAAAATTTTATTAAATTTAGTTCGAGAATATAAAGTTTTTATACTAAGTAGAATATTGATTTTCTTTTTATTTGTTTTGAAACCCAGATGAACAATTTTTTATTTCACCTTTTAGAACGCTACCACCTTAATTTTATTGTTTTTCCTCTGTATTAGTTGTCACTATTTCCTGCCGAGCATTTATGAAAGCATGCAAGACAATAAACTGGTAAAAAGAAAATATTGCAATATGTCTTAAGTAAAAATGGTAAAACATTCAATATACCTACTTAGTCCAAGTAAAATGCTACAATTCGCCAAATAAAAAAAATTGGAAAGAAATTTGAAGAGTTATAAACAAATATGTAAATATAAAGATTCCGATGAGTCCCGCTATATTGGAAAAAAAAATTCAAAAAAACTCGGTAACAGTAAGTTTTACGGTAAAAATTGTTATTATAATATTGTAGCTTATAAAATTTCCTACAAAAAGATGCTATAACTTTTTACTTCCTTGTACGAAGTAAGGAAGTATTGTAATCGCGAAAAATTTCGGTTCTCAGATTTTGACGGAAATATCCGTTTTGACCTTTTCTGAATCCATTATGACTAGTTTCGACGTGACGTCTGTACGTACGTACGTACGTACGTACGTACGTACGTACGTACGTACGTACGGACGTATGTGTGTCGCATAACTCAAATACGGTTAGACGTAGAAAGTTGAAATTTTGTATTTAGGACTGTTATAGCATCTAGTTGTGCACCTCCTATTTTTGGTTTCAGTCTACAAACCGGAAGTAGTACTTTTAAAAAATATTTCGATAAATATTTAATTTTAGACAATTTTTTTTATTTTAAATGAAAGATTATGTGATTATTACCTACAATCGGTATTTTATAAATATTTTTGTATCTGCTATCATTTAAAAATAATTAAAGTATATATTTATAATTTATAGTATTTCGGTATCTTGTAGTCCATGATCGATTAACATTTGTTACTACGTAAAATTTAAATGATTATGACATGACAGTGACAATAGTAAAATATGCTTTATATCTTCTTCTGCAGTTTAAATAAAATGACTAAAATATATTTGTGAGTATACTAGTATAATAAGTTAAAAGAATTTTTAATATTATTTTACATTTTAGTTATTAAGAAAAGTATGAACACACAAGGCGTACAAGGAAGTCATGTGGTGTCCACGTCAGATTTTTTACATAGAAGTAACAGTTTACGAGAAAATATAATTTAAAGTTAATTAAATCATGCTTTAACTTTGTTTCCTGACACAAAAACGGCTGTAACTTGCGAACGGATAAAAATATTGTTCTGATAATTAATCGAGTCGACCAATCTTTTTCAGCACCATACAGATCGTCAAAGTTCTTCCACTAAAAACATTTTTTTTTCATGGGGTGAGGGGAAGTGGTTACGACTAAGATCGCATGCATGCCCTTAAAGAAGAAAGTGACGTTATAAATTATTAAAATAATGTACTAATATATTTTTTATTTTGCTATTGCATAAATAGTTGCTTGACAGCCGTAAAGTGTCACATTTTTTGACATCTGTCATAATGACTACTTTACGGCCGCATTTACTTCACGGCCTCTTTTACTTCAAGGCCGCTAAATAACAAATTTATTTAATTTTAATTGGTAAATATATTTAGAAGCAATTACCTACAACTTAGTTAGCCTAAATTATATAAATAAAATTATTTATGATTCTAAGAAACTTTTTTTGATATAAAATTACATATTTTTGTGATAGCCACCTAAAAAAATGTGTGCGCCTCGGCTTAAAAGTGTATTTAGCTTCACCTGAATTGCTGGCTTCGGCCTACGCCTCGGCTGCAAACTTCAGATTCGGCCAAAAAAGATCACTTTTACAGCCTTGATACACAAATAACTATTTAGTTGATTATGAATAATGTACTCATTCGAAACGTCCATTTGTATAATAAAAAATTATGTACTCCTAAGAGATTATTTTATTTATTAAACTAAGGATTCCTAAGGCCTATTATAACGTCACTTAAAATATTCTGAATCCTTTTAACCTCACTTCTTATCTTAAATAAGAAATTTGAAACTTTCACGCCCTCGAAGATTCGTCCAAACTAATGAAAAATACGCCGAGTTATAACGGTTTGAAAATTGGCAAAATTTAACGATTTTCAAGTGGCTTTTTACTTCCTTGTACGAAGTAAGGAAGTATTGTAATCGCGAAAAATTTCGGTTCTCAGATTTTGACGGAAATATCCGTTTTGACCTTTTCTGAATCCATTATGACTAGTTTCGACGTGACGTCTGTACGTACGTACGTACGGACGTATGTGTGTCGCATAACTCAAATACGGTTAGACGTAGAAAGTTGAAATTTTGTATTTAGGACTGTTATAGCATCTAGTTGTGCACCTCCTATTTTTGGTTTCAGTCTACAAACCGGAAGTAGTACTTTTTAAAAATATTTCGATAAATATTTAATTTTAGACAATTTTTTTTATTTTAAATGAAAGATTATGTGATTATTACCTACAATCGGTATTTTATAAATATTTTTGTATCTGCTATCATTTAAAAATAATTAAAGTATATATTTATAATTTATAGTATTTCGGTATCTTGTAGTCCATGATCGATTAACATTTGTTACTACGTAAAATTTAAATGATTATGACATGACAGTGACAATAGTAAAATATGCTTTATATCTTCTTCTGCAGTTTAAATCAAATGACTAAAATATATTTGTGAGTATACTAGTATAATAAGTTAAAAGAATTTTTAATATTATTTTACATTTTAGTTATTAAGAAAAGTATTAACACACAAGGCGTACAAGGAAGTCATGTGGTGTCCACGTCAGATTTTTTTTCTTCAGTATTATAAATATAGTGCAGTAATTTTGGGTAAAAATAGGGTCCCTACTAGTAAATTTTTTTCGGTAAGTTGTATATGACGGCCTAATGCAAAATATTAAACTTAAACTCAAAATTTACAAATTAAATATGAGAGATGCATTACAATATGAATGTAAAGCAGAGTAAAATTTTAGTTACCGTTTTTCTATTATAAAAAAGTTTTGAAACACAAAGGTATTTAGGAGTAGAGAAATAAAAAATAGTGCAACTAGGTAAAAGTTTGCTGTAGTGCAGTGAGCAGAGCATGTAATTCAGCAAGATTTGCTGAAGAATTGAATTTCAATTTAAACTGAAATCCAAGCAAGTCGCACAAACAACTCGATCCTGAAATTAAATTTTTTAGCGCGACAAGGTAAAAAAGTACTCGGATGAATTTTCAGAAAGTTATTCAACGTCTTTGTTATGGCTGCGAATTTCAATTTCCGTCCCTTTGATTTCTAGGTGAACTTGAGATAAGTTTTCAGTTCTGACACTTAAGCTTAAGAGATTAACGAACGAACGAGAGAGTGTAACAGTTTCGATAGTTATCTCAGTCTTAGTTTATTAATGACCCAATGCACAATAAGTGCATTAATTAAAAGTTTTTCCTTGTTAAGTAGTGAAACTTTTTCTCGTGGCAACGTATTCTTTGTTTCTTTTGTAATTTAATCAAGGCGGCCGGGCAAACAAAGGAAATCCGTCTTAGGAAATCGCGTTCGGCGTGATTTTTCTTTTATGTGAAGCGTTAACTCTTTGGCGAAATTAATTTTTACAAATTTCCAAGTTTACGGATTCCGAAATTTTGTTATTTGTTACCAATTTCGAATTCTTTTGAAACTTTTTGTTCAATTCCAGAAACTTTTGCGGAAAACGAACTCCTCTTTTCTACTTACGAGTTACGAATAATTCTTTCAGATACTGGAAGGAATTGATATAATAACATCAGATATTCTTCAAATATTAGAAGAATTTACCTTTTTGTACGCCTGCTTATGAAAGTTTATGTTTCTACATTGTTTTTAATGTTGAAAGCAGTTGTTTGTCGCAAGTCTGTTGCAAAGTACCTTGTCGCACACTTTTAGGCACTTTGCTTTTTTTTAATTTCCATTGTTTTCGCAACAACATTGACATTACACCAAAAATTTAAAAAATTGACAGTATGTCAAAAAATTAATGGTTATTTTTGTATTTTTTAACTTCCTTGTTTTGCAAAATAGTGTGTATAACACGTATTGAAAATATTTTGTCGAACTTAAACGATTGCAATTTGCAACCCTCCCTTCGCTCGGGCTGCAATTTTCGTTCGCGTTCGACAAACCTATATTTTCAAAACTTGTTATACAAATAACTATTGCGAGTGTATTCTTCTGTGTAGCAAAAATATAAATAAAATTTATTTTACATATAAATACAAGTAACATTATTGCGTTCGTACCCTTTTTAAAAGTGTGATAATAAAGATATCCTGTTAAAAAATTATTCATATTATTTCTTTGTCAGTTTATAAAATTAACATACTCGTATATATTAAAATAGTAAGTAAGTATACATTATTATTTATATTACATTAGGTGAATCAAATTGAATGAAAGACGATTAAACAATATACACTAGTAATAAATGTTTATTATTTTATGCTTATATTTTGTTTCTGTATTTTCACCAAAAACATGGGTAGGAGTAGGTACCTATATGAGAAGTTACACATTTTTAGTACTAATTTAGAACTTAGATTACTGTTTTAAAATTTACAGTTTTAAAAATTGCAAATTTTTGAATTATTGTTTTGTGTTTTCACGTACCTACTGTACCTGTATAGATGTTGTGTCAATGTAATAATGTGTAACATTAGCTTAAATTCACTATAACGTGAACGTGAACATAAACCACATAGTGTATTGGCATGTTCTACTAAGTATTGGTGCATGTTTAGTATAGAATATTACACACTAGTAAAGTGGTAGGTACTATATTAAAATTTATGCCGCAAAGTTTAATCAAATTTTGCTTTAAAATACGAGCACAGCAACTGTATAGTATATCTACTGCCAATATATCGAACGACAAGCAACATCATCAAATTGAAATTTTAAAAAGTTTTCTCGTTGGAAATAAAATAGAGCATTATGACATGCTCTATAATTATTTAAATGGTTAATGATGTAGTTCATTATTTGTTTTTTCTACGCCTGCTTCTGTGTTGCAAAGTACCTACAAAGTACTTTGTCGCACACTTTTGGACACTTTGCAAAACAGTTTTGCTTTTTTTGTCCATTGTTTTAGCAACAACACAGATATTTCACAAAATTTTTAAAAATTGACAGCAAATGTCAAAAACTAATGATTATTTTTGTATTTTTTAACTTCCTTGTTTTGTAGGAGTAGAAAAAATAGTGTGTATAACACGTACTGAAAATATTTTGTCGAACTCCATTCGCGCGTGTTGCTATTTTCGTTCGCGTTCGACAAAACTGTCATGCTCGTTTTTCAATGAAGCCCTTTCCACACTTGTATTACAATATACTATAATTATATACTTACATATTATTTATCATACTTTTTACCAAACTTGGTAAAGCAGATTCATATAATGTAAGACATTGATAAAGAGTTTACATACCTACTCCTACTTGTAAGAGAAAGTATCTACACCATATTCTTTAAAGTAAAAATTTAAAATGTAATACTTGAGCACTTTGTTAAAAATAAAATGAATATTTCTATAGTCTATACTTGTGGCCTATTTTTCTTTGAGATACGAACTAATTTATAAAAAGCAAGCCAATTTTGATTCTGATCTTGAATGAAGATTCCACACACTATCTACCAAGCAAAAATCAATAAAAATCTCTGCGTGGTACAGCGTCGACTAAAACTGATTTATTTCAATAGAACCCCCGTGGTTTTCCATACTGGGATTTATGATTTTTCGTAAAAAATATAATTTACTCGTACGTCACGTGTGTTTGTACCCCGCCGGGAAAAATAGTTGTTGCGGATTTGATTCATCGTTGAGTTCCTCATTGTTGGGCTTCTATAAATCGCGCCAAAACAACCGAACAGAGACAATGCGAATTTAACGATTTATTTTCTTTCATTTTACTTCAACGCTACGTGTAGAGACGAATGAAATACAAATATTTTAATGATATAGAAGATTATTAAAATGTCCTCAACTGTACAAAACAGTTACGTTTCTTTTAATTGACTTCAATGCCACGTGGAGATCTGAATGAGACACAAATGTTTTAATCATATAAAAATGTATTAAAATGTTCTGAAATGTACAAATAATATTGCTTTTGGTATCCTGTTTTTCCACTAAAGATAGAATTAAGAGTTGAGGAACTTCATAGTTTTTTTAGCGGCAAAATTGCAGTTTTATTTTGCTCACTGCGTATTGTACAAATAAAGTTCATATTTGGCATTAAGCCCTGTTCAGACATAGAATTCTTGAGGATGCATTGAGGATTCTTTCATGATTCTATATTCTGGAAAAAAAGAAATTAACTGTTTTCAAGCTATGCCAATGAATTACAAATTCTTCCTTTTCAAGACTATTTTAAAAACTATTTTAAAGCCAAATCTCACAATGATTCTTTCTCTCAGAATTCAGAAGCTTGAAAAAAATCTATAAAGAATCCTCAAAGATTCCATGTGTGAACAGGGATCTCGTGTTAAATTTAAATTATACCGTGAACTGCATCAATTAAAGAAGACATGAAGACAGTGACGGATTTAAGGGGGCACCTAGGCACGTGCCCCCTCTGTGATTAGAAAAGCTTTATTCGTTTTTAAAAACAATTCAGTAAAACAGACATTTCACAATAAATTACAACATAATTTAAAAAACTTTGACCTAAAAATTTTTAAATTACATTATTTCCAATTATATTAACTAATTAATACTTGCGTAATTTAATCATTTTGCGCTAGAGTAGAATACAGTTAATATTTTAATCGTACCTATCGTCAACTGTTATTATCTTTTAATATGCAACATTTATTGATAATTATTATAAACAACATAATACGTTAGTTGCTTATAATACGTGAGATACTTATATTTCATTAATTACGGACTTAATACGTTAGATACAATAACATAAAAACCTTCCATAAAATGCGAACCGTCAACTAATTGACAGATAAAATTGTTAATTTGTTTTAACCGTTTTAACATCGCTATCGTCGATGATACAATTAAGCTTTGAATATAACGCGAAAATATGCGATTTAAGCCCCCTTGGATGTTCAAAGAGACTCGGTTTCACCTCGTCGCTTAGCAACATATTCGGTATTATAAATCGAATAATATTCTTGTTATATTAATTGCTATTATTTAATTTGTTTGTTATTAGAGGAAAATCAATGCTATTTTTAAAATTTTGTCGTAGTTAGTGCTCTATTCGTTATACAAAAGTTGTTCAAAATAGACCCGGTATATTTTGTGCCATATTTCAATGTACTTATTGGATTTGTGCCCCCGGCCCCTGTCTAAATTTTCTAAATCCGCCACTGCTTGAAGATAATATTAAAGGAGAACTAACCATTTCAATTCTTGTTTTATTTTTTTAAATTTATTATTTCTCAAACTAGTGGCGAATTTAAGAAAAGACGATTATGACGATTCTACTATTTAATTCAATGCTAATAACTCTAATTTAATTTTATATCATTACTAATTAATTACAAAAAATATTTACCTACAATAAAAGCATTTTTTGTTGTGCATGGTGGAAGCAGCATGACAAATAATAATTTCAGTTATTCTTAAAATAACAGATACAAGCTCAATTAATTAACAAGAGATGTTAATAAAATGATACTTTTATACTTTACTTATATAGAAGATACGTTAAAATTTCCCCTGGCATACAGTCTTCTTGTTTTATTTGTTGAACATGAAAATGCAAATATTGTCTGAATTTACAATTTAGTCTTGAGTTCTACTTTTTGATTTGTCTTTGCTGCGGTTCAGGTACTTGCACTTGCTCAACGTTGCTAGCAAGCAAGTAGCTCGTTGACATTCTGCACTAGTAAAATATAGTCGTTTTTGCGCTGAATATGTAAATGCGCAACTATGTTTGAATCTGAATAACGTACATGATTTTGTATAAACGGTTAGGAAATTATGACTTTATAAGAAACTACGCATAAGGAAATTTTCTTGGGCGAAAGGGTGCTGATAAACTTAATTAAATTTTTTCTTCTTTTAAAAGTTTGACGGAAATATAATTAAAAATCAATAGACGCAGACGGAAATTAATGACATTAAAAAAAATTAGTTAGAGAAGAAAATGTTACTCTCTTGTAGTGTAAAGTAATATGAAATATAAATAATTAATTACCATACTTTGGTGTTCATTATCCAAGTTAATTAGACACAATAATTATTGCTACGTTATCACTAATGATTGGTCATTGCTCATTGGCCTAATTATCAATTGAATAGAATACCTATCATATCGATTTATTCAGGTCGGGACATTATTGAAATATAAAATTTAATATTAAATCCGATTGCCAGTGTTATAGCAACCTAAGTATAACTTTTAATTAAATTAATTAGCGCTTATTTTATTTAATTTTAAAACTAATAACGTTAAATTATGCCACTAAACCACCACAATACTTCCCCAACCATAAATTTTGTAGCAAGTTGCATTTATAACAGGCTTTACTCATAGGCGGTGTTAAAGTGACAGCTGGCAATGTCAAAGTTATAGTTGTCAATGTGAAATTGACAGTTGTCAATGTCAAAGAGACAGCTGTCAATGTCAAAGTGACAGCAGTCATTTAGTGACGTTTCAAATTCGAGTTTTTAATTGCATTTATTATAATACGAGCAATATGTAAATTACATATAATAATAATAGTGAAAGCGCAAATGTTTAAATATAAAATATCAATCGAAAATTCGTACGCGTTCTCAAGTTATCGAGCTAATAGACAGACTGACTTTTTACTTCCTTGTACGGAGTAATAAGGAAGTATTGTATTCGCGAAAAATTTCGGTTTTCAGATTTTGATGGAAATATCCGTTTTGACCTTTTCTGAATCCATTATGACTAGTTTCGTCGTGACGTCTGTACGTACGTACGTACGTACGGGCGTATGTGTGTCGCATAACTCAAATACGGTTAGACGTAGAAAGTTGAAATTTTGTATTTAGGACTGTTATAGCATCTAGTTGTGCACCTCCTATTTTTGGTTTCAATCTACAAACCGGAAGTAGTAAATTTAAAAAAAAAATTGTTAAATAATTAATTTTAGGCAATTTTTTTTATTTTAAATGAAAGATTATGTGATTATTATCTACAATCGGTATTTTATAAATTTTTCTGTATCTTCTATCATTTAAGAATAATTAAAGTATATACGTAAACCGGGGCTACTTTAAGAAGTAAATATTACTTTTTTGTTTATAACTTCTAAGCCAATAATGATTTTGACATGAACTTAAGGAATTAGAAAGAGCTTAGTTAGCTGAGTACGAATATATACCAAAAAAAATTTTTTTTCAATTCCTTCATTGAAATTTTTTATTGTTTGTATCGAATCAAAGTTATATTCAAAATGGGGCTACTTTGAGACCCCATAATTTTATTGTACCATATTAAAGTAGCCCCAAAATAGAACCCAAATAAAAAATAAAAAAAAATTTTGTTGCATAGTTTTTGAGTTATTAATAATTTTACATTGTGGGGTAACTTTGATACCTCGATTTAAATGTAAATATACATTTATTATATCTTATTATTCATCCAAAAAGTGTGTAACAAAATAGGCACTCAGTTCCTAGTAGGTAATAATTATCACATGTAATATTACTTAACAAAAAATTGAAAAATATATAATGCTGAGTATTTATGAGTAGGAAAATAATACTATATATATATCATTTTTTTTTTAAACAGTTACACTTTCTTTAAACATACATCTTTGGCGGCGGAAATTTTTGTTAATTATATCTGGAGTGAAGGTGCTCCAAAATATCACATTTTTATAACAATCATCTTCATTTAGTTTAAAAACTCTATTAACTTTATCAAGCGATTCAGTCCTCTGTTTCAAGTTCATCAGACGATATAATTTTCTTAACAATTGCAGCATATTTGTACATCTTTTTCTTTTCTGATAAAACTTTTACTAATACATACGAATTAATCGCAATATCTTGAATAACACTATCATTATTTCCTGTAGTTTCAGCCAGATTTATAGAAACTTCATTCTCCGAAATCGTAGGGGAATTATTATAGCTCTCTGAATCTTCTGATAATGATATTTCAGTACTAGATAATTCTGAACTGCTACTACAAGTGAAAAATAACACAATGAATGTATATCAAAGTAACCCCAAAAAATGATCAAAGTTGCCCCACATCATAAATCATTAAATAAAACTATAACCAATATTCATTTTCAAGCGCTTTTCAGGTTATATACTCATAAAGGATCAAATAATGCAAAAACACTTTCATCAAACTTGTATTGACATGAAGCAACTCTGTGCACTTAAAAGTATAACGCTCTAGTTTTTCATGCAATTGATACCCTTATTTTTAATAATTAATAATTGGAAACCTATAAGACTTACATTTATGCTGTTAAACCAAAAAGAGAATTTAATGTCAGTGCTATCATCTATGTTATAAAAAAAATCACTATCGAACGCAACAGTGTTGCACACAGCAAATAAATAACTTTCCCGGGAAAAATCAAAGTTGCCCCGCGAAATCAAAGTAGCCCCGGTTTACGGTACTTATAATTTAATATTTCGGTATCTTGTAGTCCATGATCGATTAACATTTGTTACTACGTAAAATTTAAATGATTATGACATGACAGTGACAGTAGCAGTGACAATAGTAAAATATCGTTTATATCTTCTTCTGCAGTTTAAATAAAATGACTAAAATATATTTGTGAGTATACTAGTATAATAAGTTAAAAGAATATTTTATATTATTCTACATTTTAGTTATTAAGAAAAGTATGAACAAACAAGGCGTACAAGGAAGTCATGTGGTGTCCACGTCAGATTTTTTACTTCCTTGTACGGAGTAATAAGGAAGTATTGTAATCGCGAAAAATTTCGGTTTTCAGATTTTGATGAAAATATCCGTTTTGACCTTTTCTGAATCCATTATGACTAGTTTCGTCGTGACGTCTGTACGTACGTGCGTACGTACGGACGTATGTGTGTCGCATAACTCAAATACGGTTAGACGTAGAAAGTTGAAATTTTGTATTTAGGACTGTTATAGCATCTAGTTGTGCACCTCCTATTTTTGGTTTCAATCTACAAACCGGAAGTAGTAAATTTAAAAAAAAATTGATAAATAATTAATTTTAGGCAATTTTTTTAATTTTAAATGAAAGATTATGTGATTATTATCTACAATCGGTATTTTATAAATTTTTCTTTATCTTCTATCATTTAAGAATAATTAAAGTATATACTTATAATTTAGTATTTCGGTATCTTGTAGTCCATGATCGATTAACATTTGTTACTACGTAAAATTTAAATGATTATGACATGACAGTTACAGTAGCAGTGACAATAGTAAAATATCGTTTATATCTTCTTCTGCAGTTTAAATAAAATGACTAAAATATATTTGTGAGTATACTAGTATAATAAGTTAAAAGAATTTTTTATATTATTCTACATTTTAGTTATTAAGAAAAGTATGAACAAACAAGGCGTACAAGGAAGTCATGTGGTGTCCACGTCAGATTTTTTTAAAAATATGTCAAAACTCACGATTACAATTAATAGCTACTTCCACTATTATATAGGCCGGAGAAGTAGTCAGAGCAAACACGTCGGAATAAAATTGGAATCAATTTCATGTCTCCAACGATAACATATTTTTATTTTGTTTTTTCATAATGTAATTTCATAATTTAGTTCTCTGCAAAAACCCACCAGAACTACATCGTAATTTAAGTTTTTGTTTACTTACATACATCGAAACATATCATACATGCGCGTACCATGGCCGAACGATATCTATATCTTTTGGCCATGCATACATACATATTTTTCACGTCTTTTGCTATGGCAGATTCACATACTGTGAGTTTTTAGTACCTATAAGGTTTATATTATAATATATCAATAAATTACATTAAGTTGTGTGTCTCTCTATTTATTTTATTGAAATGTGGATAATAGTAATTAAAATGCCAGTTTATTGCACGTGTGAGAAGATGAAAAAATATAATACATAAGTACCTGAATTTAAATTCCACAATGTAGTATTATTTCTTAATTAATTATCCTTAATTTAATGTCAATTAAATAGACGAAAATATGTGCATAGTTGATCATCATAAGAGTGTATCAAAATATAATCAAAACAAAGACACTCGCAATTCTGCACGTTTCAGTACCTACTTGAGTTTTTCTAAATTAATAATACAATTTCAGAACAATTCGTTTATATTTTATATATCTAATATTCATATTTACTTTTCATTTAGTGTCTTCTCATTACATCAATGCACTTCTCATTTAATGAACTTGAAGTGAACAAATTTATCTTGTACACATAAAAATAAGCGGCAGTAACTTTTGACGGTTTATTGACGAAACACTTAAGAACGAACGCTAATTTGAGGCTTGTGTCATCAAGAACCTTGTGCTCTTATACCTTTCCTTGTAGACGTAAAATTCGTTTGTAGACATGAGCATCGTTATGTTCAATGGATCATTTGAAGAACAAAACAAGACAAACATTATACGGTTATCGACTCCCCTGCTGTTTAGTGGAAATAAATTCAAACAATTTCTAAATCAATATGTCTACGTCAACATGAAATATTTACGTATGGAGAATTGTGCATTGATAAGAGTAAAATGCCTGAAAATAAATATGCTTGTTTAGGAACGGACGTCAAACGTAAAATAGTGTAACGTAGCTATGAAAATAGCTAGATATTTTCAGTTTTCTGAAGAATTGTACAAATATGATCAATGTTACAGTATTATATATTACCTACTTTATATTAGAAAGAAAGAACAATCTAGTTTGTTCTAATAGAAGATAATTTTGTTCCACAAAATAGGTTTTTGTAAGGTAGGTACTCGTAGTCTTTTAAATTTTACTGTAGTTAGTAACCTATAAATTTTCGACGAAAGTTGTAAATACAAAGTTTGTTCAAAATTAAAAACTACATAATTTGGAACTACGCTCGATCATATTTCTTTGTTAGTTCTAGAGAAAAACTAAAAAGGAAAAACCATCTGCGCATGAAGTATGTTCGTGCTTGACTATTTTTTTTAAAAACAATTCACAACAGATCATTAGGTTTTCAACTGTCATCAAAAATAGCTCATGATTTTTCCTAATTCGTTTGGGTACCTTCGCGGGTCATTCTTTTTTATAAAAAGCGAGGAAAAAGAGCTCGGTGGTATTATAACAAACTAATCAAGTATATTGAAAAAAAACAACATTAACTTTAAAATTTAATTTGTTATCGGCGATTTACTAAAAATTGAAATTGATATACTCTGGGTTAAAATTTATTAACATGTTACTAGCGAAACGATAACAAATTTCCCAATGAAATATGAAATTTCTATAAATTTCCGCGTCGCTTAACAGGATTGTCACGTTGTAAAACAATTTCCCCATTTAAACAAACATGGCAATCCAACAAGCACGTAAATATCCTGCAAAACATGAGCATGTCCACACACACAAACAAAATAACCACACTTTCTGCCCCACTCCCGCTCCCACCCACTCGACGATACAAGTGTACGCACTTCTTGTCAAACACAGCGGACTGCGGCGCTGTTGACAGCGGCAGTTATTGCAATTAAACACGTTCGCATCTGCCCCGTGGCCGTTGACGTTACTATTTACACCCTTTGCTGTTTCACTCTTGCGCACTGTTTTACCCCAGTGGAGTCTTTGTTACTCTGTGGTCTTCGTTCGTGCGTAATTTACTTCTTGGTTTAACGTCCAATGAATACGGTGAAGGGTCCAAGAGTGGATAGTTCTGAAGTGTGACACGAGAGTTGATGGCCTTGGGGTCAAGAAGGAATTAGGTTAGGAAGAAAATGAGGAAAACCAGATGAGAATTAACACCCTTTCGGGTTTATTATGAATTTTACTACGGAGAGCGTGGGGAATATCAGTAGGAAAAGTATTACTTTACGTAGCCGGGTTTCGTAATGTTATAGCATAAATTTGAAGAAAAAAATAAACCAGGGACTAAGTACTTATTTTCAATTTTAAGTACAAACCTATATATTAATAAGAAACAAAGGAGAAGAGTTATTTAATGCCTATGTCATACTGGTATGGCATAATGAAGAAAGCTGCGCAATGGAGAAGTGTATGGTCTTTTGCCATATGAACATTTTGCCATAATAAAATTTATAGCTTATTTTACAGTGACCATATAGCTTTTGATATTTAGTGAATTTAGTGAAAAACAGTAAATAATATGAGAATATTATAAAACATTGCGCGTTTGACTATATTTTGAGTATTATTATCGATTTATTTAATTCACAGAATTTATGAATTCTTATAAAATATCATTTATCAACTACCAATAAAAATAATTACAAAAACCTTCAGAGAGTATAAAATGAACATAGTAATATAGGTATATACAAAATGTCTTATGATTATTTGCTACACCGGTGTGACACCCTTTACAGATTTTCATATAGAAAAATGACATGTCATACACTTTTTTATCGCGCACCGTGCTTTATAACATACCGGTGTAACATAGGCGCATATAGGTACAATATAAAATATAGCTTTTCCGTTGTGGTATGTGTGTCAAAATATACGACAAATAATAACGCCATATTTATTATGTTAGTAAAATAATTAATTATTGACAAGCAATAACGAATGCAAAATATTATCAAATTATTTAACGCAGTCTGTGTAATTAGCGTGTTCATAAATTAATATTATTGCGCATTTTGATATGGCCATATACATAATAAATATTATTTTTATTGCAAATTAAATTATGCAGTATTAATTTGTTTTTATCATTTTCATTAATCGAATTTATATTAGCTTAGTTTAAATCCAAACAATGGTAGTAAAATTTTATTTATATTAAATTAAAATTGGTATCAATACGTAAATGAACAAACAAATTTAATATTTAAACACTGATATAACCACGAAAAATTAATTATTCATGATGCATATTGCAGCATCAAGTATTTTATAATTTTATGTTCGCTTATTATAAAATTCCACAAATTGATGGAAATTGGAATATTATGCGGCAGGGTTTGATTTTCGGCAGTTGTTGTGTTTAACTTGCGATATTGAGACTCGCAATATGAAAAATGGGTAGTTAGCATAGGCGTCGTGAGGGGGGTGAAAAGGGAGGAAGCGTCACCTTCCTGGAATCAATTATGATCACGAAATTTTGTTATATTTTAGATTAAGTTATAAAATTATAATAATTTTAAGCCTTCATTTTTTTATTGATGCCCTTCCCTCCCCAAAAATCCTGAATACGTCCATGGTAGGTAGTATAAGAAATTCAGACACACTGATTGCAAATATCACCAAATACACTAACATACTTTATAATGCTTTATTACTGACTCGTGCGACAACACCAGATATACTGACTACTCAACACTACAAACTACAACCCCAGTTAGTATAGGTAGTAGTTCTAACAACAACATCTTACATAATCATCACTTATTTATAATATATTCTTTACATATCTTAATGCCGGCTACACATTACATGGAAAACTAGGCCAATGGCAAACGTTGGTGATTTGTACATTTTTTTCATGTCGAAGGCCAACATTTCTTTGATTCGGGTCTCATTTACCGACTTCAATCCGAACGTAGAAGAATGCAAACGTTGGAAGGAGTTTGTCATTTGTGGTACCGTACACACTATTCGGCAAACTTCACATATCACAAACGTTTGCCTAGTATGCCATGTAATGTGTAGCCGGCAACAGTAGGTAGATATAGTCATGGACGAATTTAAGGGTAAGGAGGTGAAGGAGAGGCGTGAGAACTGGGACCACCACACAATAAGGGTCCCCACAAAAATTTCTTCGCTAAAGTTTATAAAAATATTTTAATATTACGAACTTAAAATCGAGAACTATTAGTAAAAATTAGATTTTAATTTATTTTCACACATAAAAAGAGTGTTATTCATATCCGAAATTTAATTTCAAGGCATTTAACCTTGAATTAAAAAAAAAATACGCCTGCGGTGCTAATTTAACGTTACAGTCTCTAAAATTAACAAATAAAAACATCACCTGGATTCGCCAGTGCTCCGGGTCCCTCACAACCTTAAATCCGGCCCTGGATATAGTTTAATTTTAAGTTCCAGTAAACTGTTCCATAAAATAGTCTCTAGAATTTAATGCACAACGTAAATCCAACTATTTTTACAGTTTCCAATACAAAATTTTTGCTTTTTACCCAGATGGCCCTTTGGGAAAATGAAATTTTTGTTGGCCCGCTACTTAAAAAATCAGCGCACCACTGGATTATGGGATTATCTTTTCGAGGAAAACAAGTTTGAAATTTTTATTTTGTCATTTGACTATAATAATATATTTTTAAATGCTTTATGTTTTGTTGAATACCTACATCAAATTAAAGACACTTTTAGAAACAAGGAGATTAGTAAGAATTTTTAAAAAAATATGAATATTAAATTCTTTATATTAATCAAATGGACAGTCCCTTCGTTTACGAAAAAATATTATGGAACAATTTTAAGGCAAAATGAATAAAAGCTTTGTTTTAAACTATTTATTTATTTTATATTATTAGATTTCCAATAGTTGTATCGCACATCACAGCTCGTTGAACAAACATTTTTCTAGGCTTTAGGAATAACACTTTGTTGCTTTTAGGTATAGTAGGTATACTTATTTGATTTAAAAAACACACTGGCAGCATACTACATCAACTGACACTTTCAATTAATTTATAATATTTTTGCTCGTATTTTTGTATATAGATAAAGACGCGGACGCTGCATGAATATTATACTGAAGTTCCTTACGAGTTACGAACGAATGTAGTATTATATGATTTCAACATCTTGTTAAGTGTATGAAGGCTGTAAGTAAGTGTACTTATAATGTTTTTTTAAATCAGTGAATATAATCTCTTCAGAAATATAGAGTAATCAGCACGTTTCTAAGACAAATTGAACTGGGAGTGTGGCAAATGAAACATAATACCTACAGCATATACAAAAAACTATATTTTTAATATCTATTCGGCTCTTCGATTGTCTTGTGTCATGGGCTCTGGCTTAATTTTTGAAGAGGTTATGTTAGGTTAGGAATATCTTGCAGATAAAATAAACTTGTTAGGAGTATTTAATATTACAACATGCGCATGACATTTTTCCGTTACCTTCTTGTAGCCAAGATACGGTATATGTATAATGCATATAACAAAATTAGTTACAATTTATCTGAAAATAAATAGCAAATATTAGTCTCCACAAAATGAACCAAAATACAAATAACTCCGTTAAATATTAACTCAAATGAACCCAATCCAACCTTATTAGGCACCAATTCACAACAACCATCCATCAATTTCCTCTTTCCCCAGCCACAGAGTCACGATTCCTCGATTTGCAGTTCTAGTTCCTCTTCTCTCGCAGATATGCGTCGCTCGGGCGTTCAGGGTCCACACATAACAAACAGGAAGCCTATTAGTGCAGAAACTAGTGGACGGGAACCGCAGAGGAAGCAGCCGGGATGCCGGGATTCCAGCGGAAGTGCTGGGACGCACGCACGGAGTGAGCGGGACCAGACCGGATGAACGCGGAGCAGAGGCGGACTAAGGTGGAACGGGAAGGTCCGTGGGGGAATTAAATGGACGGAGAGATTTGGGGTTTAGATGATTTTGAAAATGAGGGGGTTCTATTTTTTTACTGACTTGTTAGGATTTATATCCACAATATTAGATTTTCCAATCATTTAACAACATTTACTCTAAATATTTTGATTTTGATGAAATGTTTATTTGAATACAGTCATTAATAGATGATATTTAATGCAAAAAATCAACAACTATTTAGCAAATATTGAAATATTAAATAAGACGAAATTGGAATTCTGAGGTTGCAAATATAAATAAATCCTAGTTCTTTGGATGGCTGGCTTTTTTGTACACCGTAGTTACAAGATTTGCGACGTAGATAGCAAATATTTATAAAAATATATTTTAAATTAATAATCTGGTTTCTGGTGACCAGGAGCAGTATTATATAAAATGTATGGTAGCAGTAGGATCAAAGAATTCAATTTGTTTGTATCATTAATTTATTTTGGAACGTTTCGACAACGAGACGGCAACCATCATCAGCCTTTTACAAATGTTTTTATGACATGTTATTATTGTAATTTAAGGCTGGTTTATAATGGATGTAACTGGTAACTTTGACTTCTTCCGTGTTCTGTTAACATGAGCTATATGTATTTCTATGTTATGGATAATAATGGCACTGGACGTTTACGTATATACTGAATCAGTAAGGTTCGCAAACTTTTAAGAAAACTTTCTACAGTATCACTAAAAAAATGTGGAATTAATTAATGTTTAACTGTATGACATCCAACAATTAGTTCAGTATCTAACTTTTAAACTCTTTATGTATTACTTACCAAACATATTATTTTATGCAAATACAATTTTACTGAAGTCGGCCATACTCAGTATAAAGCCACACTATTACATTACA
The DNA here is from genome assembly GCA_947534325.1 of Agonum fuliginosum. Taxonomy (NCBI): domain Eukaryota; kingdom Metazoa; phylum Arthropoda; class Insecta; order Coleoptera; family Carabidae; genus Agonum; species Agonum fuliginosum. The sequence continues at coordinate 13,123,330 of OX384038.1, read as the reverse complement.
TACTTCACTATGCACTCTATCCCAACAAATAGTAAGCAAGTCCTATTTATTCTTTGTTGATCTTTGTTTACATTTTGATGAGTACTTTATATTCCGCTACAATATTTATTGTTATAAACATTGCAGATACAACTATGTAACTTTCAACACACGTATTTATTTCTGACAGTTATAATAAAGATTATTTTATTTATTTTGATGGTAACCTAATTACAGGATATCGTAATTATTATTATATTATATATTGAATATCGTCAAGTTAACAGATTACTGAAATGATTATGAATCACACACTTCTCATTCACATCACACATATTACAGAATACAGAAGAAGTAACCGATTACATCCATTATAAACCAGCCCTAAATTGTTATAGTTACAATAAGAACATATAATAAAGTGCTTCACGCACTCAAAATTAAACATGAAATCTGTGATTAATAATAAAAAATTTAAATTAACATGTAACAACATAATTATATAATAACGCTGATGATGGTTGACGTTTCGGCGCCGAAACGTCCCACAATTAAATAACTTTGTAACAAGTTTATTTTTATTTCTGATCCTACTGCCACCTAAATTGTAATATAAAATGAAAAAAACATTTGTAAAAGGCTGTATTTGAAAATACATGCTTCAAATCGACCTCTGCAATGAAACGTCATGCGTGCTCTCCACATTCTGCCAAAACCGCTAGGTGCGTTGATCTATTACTTGGGAGAGTGGTATTACTGTCTATCTCTATCAAACATACAAAGCACGCGGTACACGTCACATAAAGTGCGAGAAAAATATCTGAATTTTCAATAATTTATTTTTCTTATAATAATAAAATTTATGTAAAATTAAAAAAATATATATAAAAATCAGCATAGGTGTTAAGTATCCCATTATAGAATGGTAGATGTTATTTTAGTGGAATCCAACAACTTCACAAGACCGATTTGTTTTGGTGTAGTCGGAATCTCAATATTGCAACGACTTTTAAAATTCAAAGCGACAGCGGGAAGTTTTTCCTATGTAACCAAGACTACTTTTAAGACGATCAAGTGGTCAAGATATAAAATAATATTATATACTAAACCATATAGGCTTTAAAGTTTTCCATAGCCATAACAGTACAGAATAGAACAGAAATATATTTTCTTATCGAGCATAGGTACAAAAATTATTCTAGATAAATTATTGAAAAAAAAAATATAGAATCAAGATAAAAAATCATGTTAAAATTATTGTTTTCTGTTCTTTTTCTGAGATTAAGTAAGTTATTTACTTTTTGTAGAGGGTTAAGATTTTAAATGAATGCAATAGTCATTAATTGCATGATGCATTTTTAATCGGTTATAAGTAGATAAAAAAATCTGATGTGGCTACCACACAACCTCCCGCCTTGACAATGTAATATGTGACTTTGGTTTTTGTTAGGCTACTTTAAAAAAATATAGTTCTTCAAGCAAAGTAGCTCCTTGTAGATAAAATTTATTACATTATGTCCAGTTAATAATGAAACGATGATGCTTCTTGACTGGCTACGTTTAATGGAAAAATAAGTTTATATTATTAAAATAAAGAACAGGAGAAACCTTAACACAAGAATATTATCCATATTGCTCCCTATTTCACACACGGCTATGGTCAGCACAACAGCGCCGACTTGTGGCCGTGGCAGCAACTCACAAAGTCCGTAGAGTTCAGGTTCGCCTTCATTGTTGTCGACCATAGATATTCAGTCAATGCATAATGCATGAGACTCCATATAATTTTATGAAATTCCCGTCCGTTTCAATGTAATCATTTTAATAAAATATTGATTGGGAAATGGAAATTGTTATGTGATTGCTTTTTTATTGTTTGATTTACTATGAAGTAGTCATAAGCAGTAATAAATTCATAAAATAAAGACGAACATTGGATATTTATATTTTATCATTTTTTTCTCATAATCATTTAGCAGGATTAACTCCCAATGACAGATTGATAGATGTTATTTTTATTTGATAGTTACCATTCAACAGGATTAACTACCGATGGTCCCCAGCAAAACGTCCCCGGCAAAATGTCCCCAGTAAAACGTCCGTAAACACGAATGTACCCACGCAAAACGTCCCCTCGCAATTGGTCCCCGGCAAAATGTCTCCACGTCCCCCTTTACGGTTGAGAAACGCTGGTTTAAAAAATACATACATTTTTAGTAATTTTCTGTTTTACATCGAAAAAGTTTCAATAATTAACTACGCTGAAGCACTGCCGGTATACCGGTCCATTAGTTTTATACCTTTTTAATAGGACATTTTTGGGGTAAAAAATTGGGACAATCATTCCCAAATAAAGTTATGTATTCTGCTTGTAAATATTCACAAAAAATTCTTTTGAGGCGGATCGCAAACGGTTTGTATTGGTTATCAAGAAATTAATATGTTTGGAATTATATCTGTAAAATAATGAGAATACATTTTTAGTTGAGTTTTACTTTAATTATCAAATTGAGCATGCTTATGATCAAGATACAATAATTATATCTAAATGGGAACAAAAAACTCTTCAAAATCCTTGTAGGCGATCGGGGTTGGTCGTGAAAAATTATCATAACGTTTTATTGGCGAAACGATTAAAATGAAATTGTTAGGATTTAAAAAGTAGTTTGTTGGGTATACATTATGATATTTATGTGGATGCTAATGTATTGGTTAGTAGATGAAAATTGTTGTTTTTCAAAATTTGTTATAGGATACGGAGCAAAAGTTACAGAAAGCGTCATGAACATTTTAATCAATATTATTTCTAATTTTAATGATTGGAATCACTTTTATTAGAAAGTCATTAAAAATGGACATTTTTTCTGGCGTCTCTGTCAACATTGCTGATTTTCTTTGTCTTATGTGTGAACTTCTTTCCGCAGCTTATGGATGAGGTCTATAATTATTTTAGGAGAAAAATATGCTTTTTGCTTGTTAAGTATAAGTTCATATCCCAAAAATAATAAAAATTTGAAACTTTAGAACGGGGCAGATTTTAAAGCATAATAACTTGACCCGTCTGTAACTTTCTGCCCCAATACAAAAATTAAACATTTGAGATAAGTAAATAAGAATTACGCAATTATTTCTAAATAAACAATGTGCTTTCATAAACAAGGAACTACGACATGAGATCAAAATTACGAAAAAGAATAAAAGTTACAAACATGCTGCCTACTTTTTTCAAAATTTTATTTTAAAGCTATATTTTGAAATAATTTCGAATAGTTACTAAACAAATTTGTAAATTGCATACTATGTATATGTATGTATATTTATGTAACACGGACACAAACTGATAGAGGCGATATCTAATTTAAAGACTTGACTTGTGCCTCCTCCGTAAATAGATTCGTTCTGTAAGACTCTATTTCGCGTACTTAATTGTTTGATAAATAACTAGTATTCCATTATTTGTAATAACAGTTTAAATTGCGTTAATATTAATAAAAATAAAACCATTGAAAAGGCAACGCATTTCTGTAACTATAGTATATATTGTGATTAATTGTTCTAATTTTGCATACTTTGCTCTTAGTCCCTCTCTAATTATTATGATCCAATTTATAAGTAGGTATTTCTCATGTGCTATCTCGTCGTTAAACGCCTGATAAAGGCTCATGTTTACACATATGTAGAGTTTGGATTGATAAAAATAAAACAGATTCCAAAATAATGTTTTGGTTTTACTTTACGTATGAATTCTGTAAGTAATTTTCCAAAAAACATTATTTTGATTTAGTAAGAGAATTGCATTATACAATGATTATACTTATAGTATCATATACGCTAAAAGGAAAGTCTTGTAAGAAAGTAAAGCTCATATTTAAAGCATTTACAATTCGATTAATCTTAAATAAATTAAAGTCAGCAATTAACAGATCATTACTATAATTTGTTTGAACCACACGCTCTAGAACTAATTTATATTTATCCTGTGAATAAATTATTTTAATTAATTTCATTTTAAAATCTTTTTACCATAACTTACATAATGAAAATACGTCATTTGCAAAGAAAAATAAAATAAAGCTCAGATACAACACTCTCATTTTGAAATAAACGTTTTAAATTTTTTTTAAATAAAATAATTATATCTTTTGGAATTAATCCAGTGTCATTAATACGATTATGAAAACAATACACAAAATAATTTTATGATATGTATTGGAACAACTTATAAACAAACTGATATAAATAAAACTATATTGTTACTGTTGACCAACAAAGGATTTCCCAACATTAAATTTTCATTATTTGTAATTTTTGTTTGCGTTATAATTACTTACCTACTTATATTTTATTATCATAATTCACATCTCTAACGTGATATTTCGCTGTGATAATTCAATATTTTTGATATATACCTTTATACCTATGTATAATTACCAAATATGCGTATATTAATTTGTTACTATTAATTAATCAAAAAAATGAGAAACAGAAATGCAATACATAGATTGGTTATAATATAGGTATTTAGATAGGTACTTGTTTTATGAAATTATATAGCATGCCACTATACCACTAATGTAGTTTAGTGTTTTATTTAACAAATATATTTAAAAAAATGTTGAATTGAACGTGAACGTAATGACACATATTTGGAAAACAGTCAGGTAACTGAAAATTATATTGCACTCATTGTTAATTAAAAATACAATAGGCTAAACATAAAATGTAATTTTTTGCTGGCAATTTTTTTAGAAAAGTTATCATTTTTGCAAAAAATATTAACATTACATGACTATCGTTTTTAAATTCATTGTAGACTTGTTATGGTAGAGCACAACAATATATTATTTCATGGACGGAAATACGTTATTTAGAAACTTTTGGCCAGTATTTGTCAATTTGTAAACTCCATTATGAAAGGCAACAATGCTTTTTAAAATATTCAAGTATTCTTACAGTAAATGCGCTTTCGGCTACAAAAATTTCAAAACTCAAAAACAAAACTCAAGTAAGCATAACTGGAAACTTTTTCTCCTACTGAATGGTTTCTGTGAAATACATTTACGGCATATGATTTAGTTGGCTGCGTTATTAACAAGTGACTGTCGGGAGAAGGAAACTTGGCGTTATTAGCAAAAGCGAACACGAACGTAAAGTGAAAACTGAACGTATTTATCTGAAGCAACTTGCCACTTTACTTTTGCAAACTTCTAAAGGACGCCTGCAAACATTACTGACCCGAATATATTGCTGCAGAGATGGCTGAGGTTTATTTTCAGATTTTCAACAGAACCAATAATACTGACTTTGAAGAAAATTCCTTATACTTCTGAAATGTTAACGACAATGAGGATGACTTTCTTGGCGATGTTTAGGATGAAGAAAAATTTCTGGGGTGCGGTCATGTGTTTTATAATATAGACTCTACTAGTTTTGACGTCACATGTGTGTCTTTTCCAAGGGTTCAGATGAGCACCAAGATAGATAACTTTTACAAATATGATATTATACAATTATACAGGGCGATTCATCGTAACTTTCTTATTTCAAGACGCAATAATGCCCATTTTATGAATCAGAAACTTTTTATTTTTATTTTATAATGTAGGTAGGTAAATATCTAAAGTTTTGTTGCACCCAGTTTTCAAAAAAAAGTGACGCCCCCCATTGTCTATACACTGAATAAGCCGATTTCTGGCGTTTGTCATAACCCTTTCCAGCATGGCAGCGGGTATGTTGGCAATTGCGGCCCGGATGTTGGCCTTCAGGTCTTCTAGGGTCCTTGGACGGTTGATGTAAACCAAATCGGGTGAGCGGGCTGGCCACTCCAAATCCCCTCTTATTGAGATGAGGCGCCACGGGAAATGTACGACTCAACTGAAAACACACGCTGCTCCGTGCTCCAACGCATGATGGCGACTGACCGGGTAGGGAACAAAATTTTAAAAGTGCACCTATCGAATGATATCACTCTCTTCCCACTACGATCCCTACAGCCTGAATGGCACGCATTTAAAAAAAAAAGTTATGATGAATCACCTGTATAAGTATAATTTTGTAAATTGGTACCTTGTACCTACCTGCAAAACTCTAGTTAATTGCTTTATGATAAGAAATAGGCACGATGATTGTAATATTGTAAAAAAAGACTTAGGTACTTATTTTAACATTACCAAGAAAAATGAATTATCTATGTAAATAATAAATTTGTATTACAAAGGAAACCAAGAAATACGTTTCTATTTTTTTTTTATTTTGCTCTAAGATTCTTCTTGATTTTTCTTCCGCACATTTGTGATTTCATTTAAGGAAAGACAAATTTTGTCGGAACTAAATTTTCCTTTTCACTATTTTATTTCTGAGGAACTACCACGAACTTTTAATTAGATGTTGCCTTGGATAGAACACTTTGGTTTTAATGTAATAAATAAACAGGAAAGTGCGATGGGTTTAAATTATGTATCATTCACTTCTCACCGATAAAGTGAGTGTAGTTTAATGGAAAATAAAAAGAATTTAATTTGAAAACTTTTACAGATCATGTTCTGATCAACATCAAAGTGCAACTTGCAACTTGTTCTTCGGTAATGAGAGAAACAGAAACTTTTAAATTGCAAAAATCAATGCTTTCTGATCAAATATTGATGTACCTACTAACAAAAGAAAATACTGACAATGTGGGTAGGTACTACTTCAAACGGTCTTTGCGCAGTTCACGTGTAGCACGATATATTAATTATTAACCAGCAAATTTCGCGTGCTAATCTTTTTTTAAATTCGCAAAATTGCATCGTATTTCAAGCAAACATTTTTTGCCACTGGTCGGTAGTTATTTTTAATAATTTTTTTCAAATCTTCTACAATAAAAGTATTTGTTTAAGTACATCTAATACTAATAAATATTTATGACGTGTGCTACTCCAGTGGTAAAAAAAGTCTACTTCAAGTAAACTACCTACCCTTAACTTTGCGAATTAAAAAAAAATCTTTATGTTTCATGATCAGCACGTCGTATAGTATATACCTACCCATTAATTTTTTGTCCTAAGTTGTGGAACAGCCTGTATGTTAGTTATTTTTATTTATAATACGTTACAACAGAAACATTATACCTATTTCACGCCGGTATATAGCATGAAGCACGGTGCTCGATGTAAAAATTTTATTGTCTTACCTAGGCATAATTTTTTAATTTTCTTGTTTATCGGTTAATTAGCAACAGATTTTCATATAGCAAAATGCCATACACTTTTTCATCGCGCACCATGCTTCATGCCATACCGGTGTGACATAACGACATCGGCATTTAATGTACAAAAATATTGCTTTCTTCGATGATAAGATACAGCGTTGAATATAAAGCGACCACTCAGCAAAACCTTCGAATATTATAAATCTCATAATATTCTTGTTATATTAATAGCTATATATTCACGTATTGCGGATTTTGTGTTATTACATAATTCTTTATAGATCACCAAATTTTAATACATACTCCAGTATCTTAGTGTTAAAATTGGAATCAAATTTTGTTTGTGGAAAACATCAATAAAGCTTTTCATTTTCAGTTTCATAATATGAAAAAACTTGGATCGATATCTCTGAAAAGTGTTTCGATGCGTTAATAATAGCGGCAATTATAAACTAATTATGTGGTGTTAGATAATCAATAAGCTAGCATGTGCAACTAATGTTTCAGTTTTCGAGGATGCGAACAGATACAGTATACACTACAGTAGTTGCCTTCGGCCATCCGGCGCACCATGATTTATGCGGTTTAGTATCTGGCCATGGCCAGTGCGACTACTGCTTCAGAATTATATTTAGCACTATTCACAAGATTTACCACCCACATAAATTATAGATTATTTCCTTAACTTACGAGTGCAATCCATAAATACTAATAAAATAAATATATCATGCAACCATTCACTATTCACCAACTATAACCCGGAATATACGACTCGAAACTTTAAATTAAGATTCAATCTCAAACCAATTGCGTTATTGATTTTCCTATAAGCTTAATATTAAGCTAAACCGATTTTGTTTCCAAAAGTCACTCATCTATCTTAACACGGTTTAACATCGATTAGAAAACAATGATAGAACTACCTACCTAATCAAGCGAAATTTTCACAATTTACATTTTAATTCATGACTCACAGTTTCAAAAGATAGTTACAATTAAAATAATACAGTTAAAACTATACCTAAGATGCAATATATTTTTTATGAAAATAAAATTTGCCAGAAATAATTAAAATTCATTAACATTAAAATTTTCTACAATAAAGCTTAATTATTTTGCACCAAGCACTTTGCATAATTGTAACTTTTTAATTATAACAAATATTATGCACTGTAACGAGCGGCGCCCGGGTGGCGGCGATCGAGAGACAGGTACGAACACGCGCGCGAATTTGTTTACATTTAGCGCTCCAATTGTATCGATGACTCAACGGCGGATGACTCATTGTGTCACGCGATACGGTAACTTAACGACATGCTAGAATAAATCTATGCTCGAGGCAAGGAATGTTCTAGATTACCTGCTGTGAGTGCCTATAAAACGCTACCCGAGAGGACAGTAAGTCAGTTTATTTAATTATCATTAACTTGTATCAGTTATTTTTCGTTTAATAAACTTGTTATATAAATATACGTGTTTATTAAATTTTTACACTACTTCACCTAAATAAATAAAAACGTTACAATACCTTGTAATAAAAATTGTGGTCTGCTTATAGTTTTATTCGAGTTTTATGTTTCACGGAATACCATTTTGTTTTGTAATATTAAGTATTTAATTGTGTCAAAATTTAGAATATATTTTGTTACATAGACTTATCTTGGTTAGTATGACAGTTAAAAAATGTAAAGTTCAAACAGTACAGAATGTATAATTTACCTTAAGTGCATTTAAAGTTTTAAAGATGCGCTTTAAATATCGCATATATTTATTATATTGTCAATAAATATTCGGTATTCGTAATCAGATCTATTAAGTTTTTTCATATATATTAGGTTAATATTAAGGTAAAACTATAACAAAACAAATCATAACTGTTTTCACCTAATTATTAGAAAGGATTATTATCAGTAAATAATAATAATAATAAGTTGAATTTATTTTTACATTTATATCATAGTATAATTCAATAACTCTCCCGTAAAATAGTAACAAAAGTGCACGATATTTTTACTGACTCTTTTCACAAAATTAAAATATTTATTTACCTACATTTAGAGGTTTATTGAATCTTATTTTGAAACAGAAAGCGTAGAAACTATAATCTAAAATAGTAATCTTTAAATACCAACGTAACAAATGACAGTTATATACTTTCCTTCGAAGTTTTAATATTCACAGGGCAGAAGTTATAACCTTAAAATGAAATAAAATTAAAAATAACTTGCCAAGTTTATAGCATAAAATGAGTTTTCGCGCAATAATTATTCCGGTTGCATTTTTCGATGTACCATCAACGCAATTGTTCCCGCGAGGCTCTTTAGAATTCGCAAACCGACCAAGTGAGCCATGAATGGGCAGTCGTGGTCCCCCTGCGGCCGACCCTGCGCCGTAAATGCAATCTGCTTCGACGTAACTCATTTTAACTCCGACTAGGGCGAGTGGCGCCTGATTTACACAAAAGTTGCCCTCCATTCGCTTTAAGCTAAAAAGTTCGATGCGATTAACATATTAATCCTTTTAGTGGACTAAGTCTTTAATTGTTATTTTTAAGAACTGCCGGAATTTGCGGAATGTGGAATCAAACATCGACAAAATTCCAGACATACCTACCTAAATGTTTCGTTATTACATCTTATTTGTTGATAAAGTATTTTTATTTGACTTCATCATGCAAACTAAAAATGTTCACAAGAAAGAAATTAATAAAACATTTTGAAATATTTTATTACAATGAATGTGTATTATGAAATGTAAAAAGGGAAAATAATAGTTATTTGTGTATTAAGAGCGTAAAGTGACTCTTTGTTACTCGCGCACGGTGCAAGAGGAACAAAGACACTTTACGCTCGTAATAGGTACAATATAATTTTATCTACGACTGAAATTATTTGTTATAATAATAATAGTATTCAGTTAGTTCAATCTGCGTTCAATCAATTTATGTTTAATTCGTAACCATGACGATACCAATAATATCGAAATAAATAAATACAAAAAATTGTTTGATTCTGTCATTTTATTTTATTTTATGTAATCAAAAAGTACTTTATCGCGCGTTGTCATAGGAGACGCGCAATAAAATGTTTTTTTGCTTGGTCCTCAGTAACAATCAACTTTACGTTGACAATTGAAAGCATAAATATAAACTTTTCATAGTAGTCGTCTCGTAGATAAAAGATTGAATGTTAGTTAATTGAAATGACAATCTAAAGATCGATATGATGTAATTTATGCAATTCAAATAAACTGTTGTAATTTATGAAGACATTATTATACATAGGTGTACAGGAATATTGTAACAAAAATGACAGGATATTTCATAAAGTACATATTACTAAAGAGTATTACTAAAGAATATACAATAATAATTCAATAAGTAATTTAAAAAAGGATAATAATTATTATACTTATATGTTCCGAAGTAGTCAATCGATATCCATTATTATCTGTTTTATCTACAATTTCTTCTTTTCGAATCTCTTTGTCACAAATGGAACAGTACAAAAAAAAAGTAGAAATTGGTCTAAATAATGTGGTAAAAAGCAACCAGATTGTCGGGTTTGGCAGTGGGGGAGAGTGGTATACGTAACCGTATATTTTCTCAGTTTTTCGCAAACATCTCGGAAATATCCTACGTTCCATTTTAGCACACAAAACAAAGAAAATAAACAAGTTTTAGTATTTTGTTACATTCTCTTCAAATTTGAGCTCAACCGCAAGCCCTTTAAAAATGCTGAAAACCAAAAGTCGATAATTTAATTCATTCGGAAATTATAGGGGATTAAATACAAGAATTTTAAAAATACTACATTTTGTTTATTTTCTTTGTTTAAATTGTGGCTAAAATAGGGCCTCCAAAAGTTTACAAAATTATATTGTTGTCTATGGAATTGAATTTCCTTTGTCATAACTTTTAAACTATTGATCGGAGAAAAATTTGTTTAAGACAAAAGTTGTAGGAAATTTTATTCTCTCTCTCGTTTGTATACTTTTACTCTACATGCGATGATTTCCGTGATATTAGCGAAAAACTGAGAAAACATACGGTTCTGGCACTTTCTCCCTACCTCCACTGCCAAGTCTGGCTGCGGAGACTTTTTACTCCATTTAGAGAGCAAAGGCTAATAAAAATTTTGGAATACTCAAACCTTGTTTTTTATTATTTCCCGGTTAGGGTTTTTCCATCTAATTTTACTGTACTATTATAGGTCTAGCATTTAAAAAAAGATAATTAATCTCTACATTAAACTTGAAAGAATTACAAAAAAATTAAGTATCGCATTCCTCCATTCTATGTATTCGTATAATCTTACATTTAGTATTCCTAATCTGTCCATATTTAAATTACAATACAAGATAAAATTCAAAACACAATTCCTTTTATCTCTGTAATAAATCCCTTCATTTCGATTCAAAACCATATCTAAAACTTTTATTCAATCGGCCATTACCTCAATTTATTCAACATAAACTTTCAAAATAAATCTAAAACGAGTAAAACGAATGGCGAAAAAAATTGGAACATGCGACACAAGGAAAGATAACCTCACTTTACAGCCGTACCTTTTAGTTTCGAGCTTCTGCAGCCGGGCGATAAAATCCTACATAGTTTCAACAAAAAGAGGAAACTAATTTAGGTAGTTAAGTCACGTAGGGGACACAAGGAAGCACCGGGATACGAACTCGGGCGCGGCGGGTGATGCGTGCATTTATGTGAGCTATCAAACGATTTTATGCGCGGCTTTACGTCGAACAGAATGCGATATGACTTGGCGGGATGCGCACAGATTCACGGCAGGGCGATTAAAAGGTGAGTGCCAGAAGAAAGGTATTGGGTTATTATACGGGGCGGGATTGAAGTGCGTAAACTTCCCTATCAGATATTGGGAGACAAGTGCGATAAAATTAGATTTAAACCCGTGCACGCCTGCATTTATGTACGAGAATAGCTGAACGGCTCAACCCCTTGTTGGCCTATATCAGAAGGTATTAAAACGATATCAAACTGCGATATTGCACGATAATTTATTAAAGTACTATTATACTCGTACCTACTAAACTATTTTTAACACTACCATACTTTCTGAAGTACCTACCTATACAAGGTGGCGCAAAAGTAATGTCATAATTCGAATTGGCTGCCATTTGGTTATAAATGAAAAAAGAGCTCTGTTTTCATCAAAAGTTTATTTGAAAGTGTAAAATTGGTGACTACTTGGAAAAAATTATATCGCTCAAATAGCCACCTCCCGAGTTGATGCATAATTGCGCTCGTTTTATGACATTTTCAATTGTTGCTCGCAAAACATCTGGCTCCAAATTGGCGATTTCGTCTTCATCCATTTGCAAAAAAATGACAAATTTTCTGGATCCGCCACTGACACATACTAGCTATAAATAAAGTTAAAAAAATAGTAAATTTAAAATTTAAACCAATAGGAAATACTTAAATAAATTAAAATTTAGACGTAATAATATATCTGCATCAAAAAATTCATTCACTAGAAAATTCAAATCTATTATTTTAGATTTGGCATAAATGCAAACACATCCAGAAAAATGCAATTCTAGATAATTTACATATTTATATAATAGTACCTATATCAAGAGCATCATACTAAACGAGAAATACATTATTACACTGAAAGGTAGATAGGCCTTAGGATTAAGTCGGGATTAAGTAAGTAAGTATCTTCTGATGTTGTTTCTTCCTGTGTATAAATATTCTAGATTTTTATTTTCTGTTGTTGGATGGACACCATTTTAAGCTTCAAGTCTATAATTAATTCCTTTTTTTGTCATTAACTAAACGGTTGTAAACAGAGGAGAATTTAAATTTGAGTATACCGTTGATCAAATAATTTTAATGGTATAATTTTTTTTCCTGGTGTTTGTTAATATTGTTTCTCGTGCTAGAAAAATATGTGGGGTAACTATATCTATGTATAAATGAAATGGAATACAATAAAAGTCTTAAAAATCAATAAAGGTCGCACATTGTCGAAGGCCGAAGTCATCCAATTTCATTTATTATTTATGCACAAAAAAATTCCAATCGGCTCTGTTATACCCTAGAATAAAGTATATTACCTTTCTAAACGTATCAACATTTCCAACTAGCATTAAGGCAGGAATGTAGCTCTATATAAAGAGGAAAAACAGTGCTCTACGGTTTGTAAAATATTGAATCTAATACTAAACGTAAGAACATTGGAATTTTTTTACAACAATATATAATATTCATTCTACAGTGCGACGCATCGATTTTACCAAATTTTGATAAAGTATTGTTTAAAAAGAATGCCGAATAAAAAGAAAAATACTACTTTTACATGTTTAATTTAGGGCATTTGAAATACAAAATGTATTAAAATTCATGCGTCGCCCTGTAGGTAAAATGTTATACAGTATATAAATAATGCGTTTGATTATTTCTTTTGCCTTATAAATACAATATTTTACGAATACGATGCCACTTTTAGAGCGCGTTCGCTATTGCTTTCCTTTTTCTCGAAGAGCGCATGCGTGACTAAAGCGCTATTGGTGTCCGGCACGCAACTAACAAAACACAACAGTACGATGTAACGTTGGGGTTAGGTTAGGTGTATTATGGGCTTGTACGAGTTAGAATTTCAGTCTGATGTTATTGTTTCCGGTGTTTTCCATCAACTAGATTAAAGCAGAGTTCGCCCAAAGAGCAATTTAAAATATATCTGATGGCGTTAACGACTGATTAACCCTTTTCACAGCTCTTTAATTTAAACGAAGTTTTTAAAACTTTTATAAATGAGAACCAAAAGTGCCTTTTTAATTAAATATGGAAAGGGTATATCACGCTATATCGAACCATGGTAAATTGTCCTTATTGTGGAATAAATTGAAAATACCAACTCGTAAATTGAAGACGTTAATTCGAAATTTAAGTTTTCAATGGAATTTGCAAAATAACCGTAAGTGTTCCACTGAAAATCTGAAGAATAAAGGTTAGGTTTATAACAGTACCATAAATATATTCATGCAAATTCGGCTATTTTACCTATTTTTCTATTACTGGTATTGGTAGGTAGCTTCTTTTAATTTGAATGCAGTATAATGTAATTATTGTGCCGAAGTTACCTTTTCAACATTCTAACGTTCTTATCAACTGCGTTCATACTCAACATTATATAATCTTTAATAAAAACTTTAATTTAGAACATAATTAATTACAAAATTTACACATTAATTTATAAGTTTTAATGGTACTATCTATATTAAATTTGAAACACAACGAAAAATAATACTGTTGTAGTTTTTATTTTAGCACTGTTGTTTTATTATGTTTCATCGTTTTAAAAATATATCATTGTGCTTTTTTATATTTCCCTGTCATTTTATTTGATTTTATAACCTGTTTGGCAACGTGAAAACAGTAGGAAAAGTGATATATTCCCAGAAAACGGTGGAAACAAGCAACACCAGGAGTCCGGGAAGTCACTTTTCCTGCGTCGTACACATACTATTTTTTTCGATCAGTTTATATTCAATAATTAGTTATTTTATTATTCATTTAAAAAAAAGTCAGATAACCCAACACATACATAAGATTATTGAGTTGTTTTGATAAAAATATCTGAGGATATGGTTTGTTTATTTATTTTCATAAACGTCAAAATTTGTTTGAAAAATATCAGAATTTTGTGTTTAAATGAACCGCGTATGGAATACTTTGTCACGGGCCGGAAAAAATATTCCCTTACTGTTATTTTTCGTAGCCTTGCAACTACACTAAAATACCGGAATAATGCACTTTCCGGTTCGAAACACACCGGAAACGTGTCAGTTTTCGTCCGATCAAAAAAAAATTAATTTATGAAAAATGAATATAAGGTTTTTTTAGGTAGGTACCTACCTACCTGTGCATTGCAAAAATGGTTGATTTATACTTATTATAGAAATTCATTTTTCATTGGTTGGGTGAAAAATTATAATACTCTCACTGATACCTTCATTAAATGCTAATGGAAACCATCAGAAAATTTTTAATTAATCTTATAATTAAAGTTCAAAGCTTGAAGAAGGAAATAGGAAATTAATTTTCTCATTATACATGTGAAAAATATATCACCGTGCAATTTTCACTTGACTGAAAATTCCATTAAAGTGTGCAATTCGCATGTAAAATTAAAACCAGTCATCTATGAAATTTTAGTTCGAGATTTTAAGGGAATTGATTAAATTTTTCTTAACGCGAGTTTAATGATGTGAATAATTAACGTGCATGCAACGTATGTGTGGGGTTGCGGATTATAATTACAGTACTGATTTCTTACTTTATGAAATGTTTTAATTTAAAATCTGTCAGCTGCATTCAACTCGGTTGCTTGATCAATTCATATCTATGCATCTTTAACTAGTTCTTCTCACTTTAAAAATAATAATTTATAAAGAAGTTTTTATAATTGGTTTCGAGATTATATCAACGAGTAATTTTAGTAACTTAGATTAGTAAGTGTTTTTATAATCTGGCAAGTATATGTATGTTTAAGTTCTTAGTCGATTATTTAATATTGGTTTTACAGTTCTGTGAAAATGATCGTAAATTCGAATGATGTTTATTTTCCAATGTTACTATTTCCAACGCAATATTTATCCATTTAGTTTATAAACATCCCATACATTTATTAATAATAATTCCAGTCTTAAAATTATTAACAAATTTAAATTACTAACAGTTTTACCGCGACAAATATTTCTTGTCTCGTCTCGTCCAGCAGTGTTGCCCTTGTTTTTACCTCGTCTTGGCAATATTTTGTTTTGATTATCGAAGGGAAACGGGACGAGAAAAAATATCGAGTCGAGATAGAGTCGAGACAAGATAAGACGAGACATCTCGTGTCTCGATCTCAAATAGGCATACAATAGATATCTATATTCGTATATTTTATATCCAATACCTCTTAATAAAAGCATCATAACTATGGTGATTTTAAACAAGAAAAGTAAATTATTGCCCACTAGTGGATTTGATCAAAATTATACCCACTTGTCGGTATATTATTACTTTGCTGGTTTGAAGTCACCATAGTAACGATATTGTAGGTTGGAACTTAATTTTTTTTAAATATTTAAGCAGTTGTTAAGAGATGTTGGATAAAATTTGACCCACTCGAGAAAATTATCTCACTCAGCCTTCGGCCTCGTGAGTTGAGATTTCCCACGTGGGTAATTCCTTATTTTGCCCTCTTGTAAAGTAAACAACTATTATTTTGACATCTGTTCTGTAATTAAGACATTATGTTGTACAAAATTGTTAAATGTTAAAGGTAGCAGCTACGATTTTGTACTAAAACGAGACAAGTTGAGATAGCCTATAGGTATGTCGTTTCATTTTAATTTTTTATTCTTTTCTCAACATTTCTAGACTAGACGAAACCAATGGTTATTATTTTACGTCACTCGGGGGTGGAAAGCAGTGTTTTCCTCTTGCTAATGGAGGGAGGGAAGCGAGTTTTCCCTCCCGCGCGGGAGGAAAGCAAGTGGGTTCTTCCCGAGCGGGAGGAAAACACTGTTTTCTCCCTAGGGAGGAAAACACGGTTTTCTTCCCGCTACTGGCGGGAGGAATACACTGTTCTCCTCCCTAGGGAGGAAAACAGTGCTTTCCTCCCGCTTTCAAGAAAGGTGATTTCGAGATCCTCGTGACGTAAAATATTGTGCGTCCCACGGGAGGGAAGGCTATTCCTCCCTTGGACGAAGCCGGCGTCCTCACTCGGACCGCCGCTTTGCCCGCGGGAGTAATAGCCATTACTCCCTTGGGCCAAGCCGGCGCCCTCGCTCGGACTCGCCTGCGGCTCGCCTTCGCCTCGGGTCGCCGCTTCGCCCGCGGAAGTAACAGCTATTACACCCTTGGGCGAAACTGGCGCCCTCGCTTGGACCGCCGCTTCGCCCGCGGGATTAATAGCACGCTTCCCTCCCTAGGTGGACAAAATACTATTGTTTCATCTCGTGTTTTCTTTCGGCAACATTACACATATGAAATTCATTGGATCGACTTTTCTAATCCTAAATTTTTGTTGGTATGGGAACAATATTTAGGCATACAAAGTTAAGTATAATCCTTCTAACAAAACACCCAACTTGGAAAATATGATATTCGGAACAGTGTGTAAATGATCTTTACAAGTTGAGTTATAAGTTATTATCTCATAATTGTCACACCCGGTGGTCAGTGGACTTGGGAATGAAATTACTATGATCCTTTGATCGCATTTGAAGTCAGCTGAGCTAGAATTACACTAAGCTTATTATCTTATTAATAACACTGCAATGTAACGTCTAGTAAAGTTTACTTTATAAACTGTAAAGCTGTAAACAAGGCCGGATTATTATTATCACCGTCTTCGAATACTCGCATTCCCAGTGGAAATAAACACATTTGTTTGTATGTTATTAGAGCAGGATTTCATTCCAATATACCTACAATGCTTTGCCTTTATTGCCAAATATTTCAGATCTATATTCTGTATCATATTATGTGATGTTCGCAATAAAGCAAGATATATAATTATTTTGCTACTTTACTTTGAAATATTATATTAATAGAACAAATTTTATATAAGTTTTATAAAATGAATTTTTTATACATTTTTTTCTATTTTCCGTCTTTAAATATTAAAATTAAACACCAAGGCGATTTAGAGATATTTGTGTGTATAACGTTTTGGTTGGTGACATTAATATTGCCATTAATTTAACTGTCACCATCATTGTAAAAGTATTTAATTACTAAACTATGTTAGGTAATAAGTGAAGAAATTATGGAAACTTATGAACTTTTATGATATCCAATCCATAACTATTCATTAATGTTAGTAGATAAAAACATACCTATTTATTAAGCAAAACAGACTTAGAGGTTACACTGAAATTTGTACGTTCTCAGGTTTGACATTTTTGATAATTGAAGTAAATGTGATTTGATAATTCATCAATCAATACCAACCTTCTAAAAATATGTTGCGTTTCACAAAGTGAACTCTAGTTTACACATCAACAGATGCATTTGAATAAAACAAATTTTATCATTTAAAAACTAGGTAGGTAACATATTTCATGTCTACTTGCCACAATCTGAAAACATTATATCTTTTACCTGTAAATTACTTTGTTATTTTTATTGGTGTTTATTTAATTATTTTTAATTTTCTTATATTTCGACAAAAGCACCCATGATAAAAAAATTATGATATTATTTCTGCACTTACTACTAGCATAAATTAAAATATAATGAATAATAAATGGCAAAGTTTAATACACATATTTTGACTGATTATCTTGAAGACATCAATGTTCTGTCTCATTTCTGATTTTTAAAAAACTTTAAAAGAGTTATTAAAAGTGAACTAATGAAGTGTAATCGTGAATAGAAGTTTTACAAATGAGATTTTTTATTTAACGATCAGCAGTCTGTTGAATTATGTCGAATGTCGTTAGTTCTTAAAAGTAGCCGCGTCACTAACTAGAAAGAAATCGGACAGTAGCGATTTGCTACGACAAGCAGAAAATGTGATGCTATATATTTCTCTTGACACCGGCAAATAAAGCAAGTAACTTGATAGAATCGAATGAAGAAGTTTAACTACAGTACAGTAGCTATAAGACAAATCACCCTACACAAACTTTGAATATGGCAGAAAGCAATTATTAAATAATAATTATAATAAAAATACAGAAAAACACAATTATTTTTATTGTGTTTGAGCGATTTGAGTACTTATTATTGATAAAAAATATCATTGATAATTACTACGAAGAAAAAATAGTGATGTACATTACATTATGTTATGAACAGGTTAGTATTTACAAATTTATAAAAATATGATTTTGTCGACCGACAACACCGAAATTTTAGTGCCCATTATATTTTTTTGAAAAACACAGTGGCAATATTGAAATTTTATTTGTACTTAAATTAGTTAAAACTAAGCCCAAAAAGGGTATTTTTGCTATTTTCGCACTTTAAGCGTCCAGATTTAGTCCGTATAGGTTTTTTGGACCGCTGATCAAGAATTTCGGGTTTTTTTATAAAAATTAATATTTCACCCTTAAATTACCTAAAAGTACCCCCAAAAAAGGGTGTCTTTGTTATTTTCGCACTTTGTGCTAATTTAAGGGTGAAACATTAATTTTTATAAAAAAAATCCCCGAAATTCTTGATCAGCGACTCAAAAAACCCCTATGTGCCAAATCTGGGCTCTCAAAGTGCGAATATATAAAAAATACCCAATTTTGGAGGTAATTTTAGCAAATTTAAGGGTGTTCCGCACATTTCTTTACAAAATGACCTCGAAATTCGTAATCAGCGACCCAAAAAACCTATACTAGACCAAATCTGGTAGTTGCCAGTAATAATACAACCCTCCCCCGTATTTTGACTGGAGTAAAACAAATGTTTGCATTTATTTGTTCTATTTTTAAGATAATAATTATTGTGTTAGGTTGCAATGAAAGTAAAAATGAACAACTAATAACTGAAAATGATTATTTATAGAAATGTTAGTGGTTTACATGAGAAAATTTTTGTTTCGTTATGTCGCACTAATTAGGTGCTATAAAATGACGATAATGTCTATAAAATTTGTTTATAATAGTTGTACGACGGTACATAAGTAAATTTGATATAATCAAATATTAAATTTAAATTGTATTTTACCCATAGTGCAATATTATATTGTAATACAAGTGTGGAAAGGGCTTCATTGAAAAACTAGTATGACAGTGCAATGACCCTTTCTTAGAGTGTGTTACATACTATTTTTTCTATGAAAGTGGGAAATATTCAAAATTAATGTGAGATGATACAGTTAAAAAAATTTGCGCAGTAGCGTGATTGTTTCTACTAGTCTTCTTATTGAAACCAGATATCCTCGATGTCCATATCTTCCGATTGGTCCCACAAATTGTTCGCTCAGAAGGTCTATTTTTTATACCAAAATATTAACGTAGACCACGCGGTATGCGCTTCTCCATTTTCATAATAAACTGTGATAATTTTAACGTGATTTTCGTCGTGTATGATTAATTTTGTACAAGATTCTAGTCTACAAAAGTCACATTAACACTGACAAATATCGTATCGTTTGAAAAATATTTTCTACTATACCATGAGGAGTCTGATCTTGAATCACCCTGTAGTATTAACTAGTTTTCGCTGATTTCTGGTTTAAACGGTGACATACCTATGCATAGATTATATTATAAACAATACTATTTATTTTGCTTTTCGTTCTCGTTGTTACCATTCGCAGGAAAAAGGAGAAAATAATCAAGAATCATTGCAACAACATCAGATTTTAATAAATGTCAACAACAACAAAATAACTTAGACAAGTAATTGTGCAAAAATTTGTACTGCAAGAACTTAAACAGAAACTAGGTACAGTGTTAAATTCGCTTAAAGTGCAATTAAAGTAGTGGTACGAAATCAGACGAGGTGGGGATTCAAAAGTAATGGCCTGTAAATGTCTATGACACTATTACTATGATCTATGTCATCATAAACAAAAATTTTACATGTAAAAATATTCGTTGATGGCGACATAATAGCGTAATAGCCATTTATAGACCATTTCTTTTGTATCTCCACCTCGTCTGATTCGGTGCCTCTACTATACCAAATAATAATAAACCGCAAGTAGGTCTCAGCCAAGCAAGATTTTAACTGGTAAATTAAACTTACCGCTCTTAATGCTTGATTTCATTACATAATAAAATAAAATCTAAAGAAACACTAGTAACATTGACTAAAAAATACTCTGTTAAAGACTCCAGCGATAGCATTGCCACGTTTTTGTTTTGTTTTTGTCGATTTTTGTATTTGTTTGCTATGCGATGATAAATTTCAACCATATACGAGTTAAAATCCAATAACCACAGGATTGCCAGTCTTTAACAGAGTATTATTTAGTCAATGGTAGTAATTTATAATTCTTGTCTGCTAAGTATATTTTTCTCTATAGACAGCATCACGATCAAATAAAACATATATATCTATTTTAATTAACAATCTTCCTGCCCTATAATACGTCTGTTCAAATTTCATTTTTTTAAAAGGCAAATTTGGGAATGAAGCTCCTAAAGGAATATAGTTGTAAGCATGGTAAAAACCCTACAATATCATACAAAATAATGAAATAAATGCTGTGTAATCGTGTCATATTTTAATTTTATACCTTTTTGACAGGACATTTTCTTGGTAAAAAATAAGGACAGTCTTTTCCAAATAACATATAGTATTCTGCTTGCAAATAATCACATAAAACTCTTTTGGCGTGGATAGCAAACGGTTTATATTGGTTATCAAGGAATTCGTATGTTTGGAATTCAGTCTGCAAAATAAGTTTTATAAGAAAAGGTGTCAAAGACAATCGAAATAATAAAAAAAATGTTTATTTTTCTTTTACCCGAATTGTTTATGTGAAACTCATTTTATTGATCCATTAAACCTAAGCAATAGTATTGGATGCACTGATTTTGAATTTTGGTGAAATTCGTAAAATTAACAGTAGTTTGCAAAACAATATCATTTTGGGTACCTACCACACTGGTTATCACATTTAAATACAAAAAAAGTTAAACAATAGTTATGCAGCGTAATTAATAATAATTACATTAATGTAATTATAATTTTACAAGCAGGAAAAAATGAAATTTATAGGTACCTACTTATAGAATATCTCATTTGCTTGGACCCATATTTTAATTTCAGAATTTCAACAAAAAATTTTTTGATTCATGATCAGTGCGTCCCATACTATACACCCTTAAATTTTGTTACACAGTATGGGTTAAGTACACTCTATATAAAATAATGACATTTGTTTGCTGTCAGTTGCTAAAATATCAATATCTTCAAGGATAGAAATTACAGTTACATTGTTTGCCACTAATCAACACTTGACAAATGCTACAAAATTAGTACATTGAGCTACTATTCATTAATTTGAAAAATACGTTAAAACAAAAATTGTGTTATATGTGGCATAGATAACATATTTTAGCGCTCGGTGTGATAGTAACCCTCCGCTGCGCGTCGAGAGACAAACATCACTCCTTGCGCTAAAATCTGTTATTTATATCCGTTATATAATAAATACTTACGGTATCATGTATGCTATAAGGCATGTCTTGTAAGACAGTATAGCTCATATTTAAAGCACTAATAGTTCGATTAAACTTAAATAACTTATAATCACCAATAAACAGGTCGTTATTGTAATTTGTTAGAACTACACGCTCTAGAACTAATTTATAATTGTCCTGAGAAAATAAAATATTTTATAAAAATTCTTTGAAAAACAATTAAACATAAACATACATCAGAAAATACATCATTTACAGCGAAAAATAAGATGTAGGTTAGTATATACAAAATACTCATTTTGAAATGATCGAATTTTGTTGATTTAAAAAATATAAATCAATAGGAAATAAAAAATTATTGTCTCTTTTAGTAATTATTCTAAACAGCTATTAAAGCAATAATTATATTTTGATATTAAAACAACAATAACAGTAACACTATTGTCCTAGTATAATTATTTATATAATGGGATGCTTGTATAGAATAAAGAATTTACTGTGACCTACACTCATCACAGGATTTCCCCACCTGAAATATCATTTGTTTTTAATTTGTTTTTAATGACCATGGTGCATTAATATTATGTCTTACTTACATAATTATGATACATACATTTTTATCATTATTAATATTTTGAGCATAATGTTTTCCCACGACCATATACGAAACTAAACAGTTTCCATACAAATAGGAAATATAACATAATAACGAAAATAAACAATATCATACATCCACCCCGTTTAATATGTTATCGAACAGTTACAACGTTTGTTTCACCTTTTAGTAGTCGTGTGTTGTCGTTCTGACATTTGATAATTTTGGTAACAGTTTACTCTATGTATGTAATACCCTTTTTATATTTTCCGCACTTGTTTTGCATAAAGAAAAGTCTAGAAAATCATCAAAAACCGAATGCAGGAATACAATAGGGGAGATGTGCCTATAATGTTACACTAAGATAAAATGATACACTGGCCATTTCTCGAATTTGGAAAATCGTACGGTTCTAATTTTAATAGAACGGTATCCGCCATCTCAAGAAAACGTATTGACTAGCAACAGAAACGCATAGATCAATTTGGTCATGTGTAATGTGAAAATAATGTATAAGTTTAGTGTGGAGTTATTTCTCAAGTCAGTACAAATTTATTTTTAATAAGCACTATCTATAACTAAGATATTATTTTTGTCAATATCGTGCATGATTGTTTGTTGTTGGGTAGTAAAAAAGCATAGAATATATCTACTTTAAAGTTATGGTTGCTCACTTTTTTGAATTTGAACAGGTAAAATGATATGGTAGATACTTGGATCAAATTATATAAAATATAAGTAAACTAGGGTAAAATTACATAATAGGTATATTTTTAAAATTAAAAAATTTGCACTACTTTATAAAATATGATACATTTTGTTGTTTTTATATTAGATTGATCTATTCTTGTACAAATGATTTAATAATACCTTACTTTTTCTGATAAATAAAACTGTAAACTAAATTTTATAAAGTGCTAGGTACGTCATTTTAGGCACATACCCGAGGTATGAATAATTAAAATAAATAAATTCTATACATTCATATACACCAATGGATTACATAAACACAAATAACATTTACAAAACATTTTATCCACGGTCGTATAACCTTTATTTACAGAAAAATTGTTTGTAATTTAATTTATTACATTATGTATATTTTTCTCTATAGATTGCATCGTGATCAAATAAAACATATACTTCTAATTTGTTTAACATTCTTCCTGATCTAAACACTTTCTGTTCCATTTTCATCCTTTTAAAAGGCAAATTGGGGAAATTAGATGCTAAAGGTATATAATTGTAAGCATAGTAAAAACCCTAAAAAAATAATAGATATAGGTGATCTTTACATCATAAAATATTTTATTAAATTTTATACCTTTTTGATTGGACATTTCGGGGGTAAATAATGAGGGCAATCTTTTCCAAATAACATTTGATATTCTAATTGAATATATTCACAATAAATTCTTTTAGCGTGGATCGCAAATGGTTTATACTGATTATCAAGAAATTCATATGTTTGGAATTCAGTCTATAAAATAAATAGGTATAATAAGGAACAGATCAAAAAATGAAGGACCATTAAGTTTTTTTGTTTTCATTTTTTAAACAAAATAAATTTTTGGTCGAAGCTATAATTATTATTCTTCCAGAGTATCACATTAAATTAATTAATTAAATTGTAATTCAGGAAACGTGTAATTCTATACTAAACGAAACCTGCCTGTTATTAATTTTTGTTTTCTTTATTTTATTTCGTACCTAATATTATTTAAAATATAATGCAATATTAGTATGCAATGTGCTACTCCATTATAAATTAATGAACAATTAATTAGTGTATAATAAGCGTATTGTAAAAAATATTTTTAAGTAGAACAAGAAAATTTTCTAATACTTACAGTATCATCTTTACTATAAACAAGGTCTTGCAATAAAGTGTAGCTCATATTAAGAGCAGTTACAGTTCGATTAAACTTAAATAATTTAAAATCACCAATAATGGTATCATTATTGTAATCTGTATGAACCACACGTTCTAAAATTAGTTTATAATTTCCCTGAAAAATAAAAATAATTTCAGTTACCATATAAGCTTTAATAAGAATACCTTACATGGGTTAGTACGTCATTTACAACGAAAAATAAGATAAATGTTAAATACGAAATAATCATTTTGAAATGAATGTACTTTTTAAAAAATGATTCCAAGTTGCAATCAGTGGAAATACAGGATAATTGCTTCGTTTTTGAATGTGTATGCGCAATTATATTAGATAATAAAATAATAATAACCGAGATTTTATTTTATTGTAGTATTGATATAATGAGCCATGTAGTACAATCTATCTATTCGCATAAAATACTTTTTAACATGATATATTCAAATACCTACGGATATAGGTAGTTAGTAAAAAACTATATCTATCTCAATATAAAAAATTATCCGATCTAAAAAAAAATTATTAGGTACCTATATCAATGCTCTATTTGCTATTTGTTTCCCTCATTATATTTTAACTTTTAACCAATTAAAATGCACTATTTTTCACAAAAACCATAGAAACTATCTATATAAACATCTATTCCAGTGCATATTTTTGAATATTGACATAGTAAGCATATATTCCCCGCAATCATGACACAACTAACAATAATAAATATTTGTTTATATTTCACCAAATGTAAAATTTTTTGAAATGAATTTAAAAATTATGCTAACAAATAAAATTGTGTTACCTATTTAAAATCATCAAAAATAATAAAAAATACTTTTGCCTCCTGGTTCGACGTATTTCCGCAAAACACCTCTGTACCTCCGGTCTCGAGTTGTTTCTATGGAAATACGTCTCATCAGTCGGCAGTATTTTCGAAGTTCTTGTGGTATAATAACTGATTATTTCACCACTGTACAAAAAGATATTTGAAATTGTCAAAAACATAGTTTGCTATCAAGAGGAAGGAAGAGAGTATACAAGTGGATAAATAGAATATTTTTGTTTTTACCTTCACCATGACAACGCACTGACATTTATTATTTGAATGTCATAATATTGCAAGATTGCAAATTTATTTTGTGTACGTAACGAGTAATCAGAGATAATTTGATTTAGGTAATAGTTATTTATGTATCAAGGGCATCATGATGCCCATGATGATGATGTTTATGCTCATCCGAGGGTGACATGTTTTAGCTTTGTTGGATATTTTTATTTATAAATTTACACTTTGTTTCTTGATGATAATTTGTCTCAAATATTTGTCCTACAAAATCACTCGAGCATCGCTCTCGCGATTTTTTCGAACAAATATTTTCGTCATATTTTCAAGCAACCAAGTGTTCATATAAATAAATCAAACCGCTTATAATATTACTCTCGATAAAATTTAACAATGAAAATGTTGACACTTAAACTAGTATATTTTTTATATTTGTAAAATAATTTAGCAAACATAATTCTAGCCATAAATTAATTTGGTAAAATTACTCATAATTCCTGCATAGAAACAACTCGTATTAAAATTTACTCTTAAATAATGACACTCGTTTGTCCGTTACTACGCAACAACTATTCCTATTCGTAATTTTTCAATAAACTTATAGCCCTATTATTAGGTCCTTACGATTAAACATTGTCTTATTCAAAATATACGAAAAATGGCCCAACTGTAAAGTAATGGTATTACCGAGGGTATTACTAATTAAGTTTGATCCAATATTGAACTTGAAATCAGTACAAATATAAAATTTTATATCAAAATCAAGAAATTGTGAGATTAATATAAATAATCACGAAAATACTGAAATCTTAACTATAATTTAATTCCTAAGCATATTACAAATATAAAATACAGACAACAGAAAGAAAATAATTTCATTTCATAATCGTAAATAATATTGAAATACGTACGTACATTGTAAATAATAAATGAGTATTTCAATAATACTGAAAACACGTAAAATTATTTAAGTATCTTCAAAAGTTTAAGTAGTTTATTGAAATAATCTATTGACTTTTCCTATA
Organism: Agonum fuliginosum; assembly: GCA_947534325.1. Lineage (NCBI taxonomy): Eukaryota > Metazoa > Arthropoda > Insecta > Coleoptera > Carabidae > Agonum > Agonum fuliginosum. The sequence continues at coordinate 13,096,470 of OX384038.1, read as the reverse complement.
CTACATTACTGTATTGACTTAAAGGAATAAAAAAATTGTTATTATTATTATTATAAAACTCATGCAAAATATATTAAATAAATATTAGGACAAGGTCAAATAACACCTATCTTCTACACAGTGAACACACATGTGCAAATTTATGAATATGTATCGTCTCATTAATGCGGAGTTAGGGAGTAATCTAGCATTCCTTGTAAGCCAACAACTATGTGGAACATATGTGCATAATATCCCCTGCGTTCGATACGATGTTTATCAATCAAAATTGTGCCATGCATCTCAGCAATTTCAATTTAAATTTCATCTCGTAATACGGATAATGTCCTGCGACTAATCAACAACTTCATGAAATATTTGTGGTTGTGCTTGTGACGAGACTACAAACTAAAACCAATTCATTATAGAATTATTTTATAAGTCTCTTCTAAGTAATTAATTTTCATTTAATTTTAAACCAGTAACTGATTCGATTTGAAAATCTACTGGTGGCCTTGTTATTATTAATAAAATGTTTATTTGAGAAAGAGAAAAGGCCCCGACACATTGCTTATGTAATACTATGTAAATGTTTTGTCATGAAGTAGAACATGTACATTTTAATGTTTAGCATAGTTTATGTCACAGACAAATAGATATGACATATGACAAAAAAATTTACATAACTGTTATATTTATTCGATTCGCTTTTGCAGTAATGTTTTTTGTTTGATCTCGGAGTAAAGAACTTACTAAAGGGAATAAGTAATAAATCGTTGCAATGAAAATAGCGTCCTTGTTAGGATTAAGAGGGAAGGCTATATATTTGATCTAAACAGGAAAAAACTATGCATGCACAAAGCTAGCTGTCACCAACTGTTAAAAGTTTTAAAAAGGGGAATTTGAATTATTTTTGGTATACATATACAGGGTGTCTCTGTACTTCGGGAAAAAAATTAAAGGGTATATACTATTAGACGTACTGATCATGGAACAAAAAGAATTTTTTTAAAATTAGACACCCTGTATAAACATATTGCTTATAAAAATTAATCAAAATTTTGTTATCCTTAATATTGTTATCTCTCTCAATCCTTCGTAGGACACTAAAATTCTAGCATATTCTTTACTCTAAGAGTTTGACAAATTAATTTTGACATTTAAAAAATCACAATTTATTATGTATGAAATTGATAAAACTATAATAATAAAAATTATTATATAATGAAATGAGAAAGTAATACTTATCAAAATATATAGAAGAAAACCAAGAACAACTGTACAATATTATCATAATTTTTGTTTTGGCTTTATCATTAAATAATAACACATAGGTACCTATTTAAAAATTATTTAATTTTGTTTTGATATCGCCATATTTAAAATTTAGATTATTTACAAGTATATTACTTATTGTCAGATAGGTATTTTGGTTTCCCGGATTAATTTATCTTGAACCATTTTATTTGGTCATACAGGGTAATTCCGAAATTTCTCACAACTATACTTCAGTTTCATTGTAAAAAATGGTACATAAAGCAAAATTAGTCAGGAAATCTTCAATTAAGAATATTTGGGACGGGATAATTACGCCACAAATTTCGTTTGTGACAGCTGGAATAACATTCGTGTAACCCGACACATCTATTAAGCGTTTAAATTGCATCGTACACCGAGTAGAGTTCCAAACAAACGCAATGTCACTCGAATGCATTGTGTGCTGTTTTACCCAATCTAGTTGGGTTGGATATGTTTTGCCCGTAAATAAAACACTGTCAGCCACCTTCTTACCCTTGCCTTTGTCTCAGTTACCTCACCTGCGTGAAACAGTTGAATGTATTGGTTGCTAGGAAGCTTGTTGCACGTAGCATTTCCCTTAATCACATTAATTTACTTTGAAATATTGCCGTTGTAAAATTCGAAATGTTTTCAATTACATTTGATAATTGGGGGTATTTATCTCTGTACTACACTTAGAAGGAATTTATTGTGCTTTTCAGATAAGCTAATATCTCATCTAATTTATTGATTTGATTGTAGGTTGTTAATTAGGTCCTCAAAGTATTAAAGGAATGAACGGCTGAGTACTGGAAATGTTTATCTTTACGTTAAAAATTATAATTTTCATTATTCATCTTAAGAGAGGATTTATCACTAGGCAACTGCCTTGAACGAACCAAACATAACGAGAATTTGTATTTTTAATAATTAACTTACTTAAGGGGGGTCGATACTTAGATGCTGTATTTCACTATGCGGCATGTTACACATGAATGAACAAAGGATAAAATTATTAATTTAAATAAATAAATACAACTCTTTTTGAACTATTTAATTCAGAAAATTAGTTTACAAATGGTTCAATACACGCCGTCAATATAGCGAAAGACGATATTTAGTTTTTCCATTAAAACTGGTTTTAATATTAAGATTTTTTAAACAAATAAGATATTTTTAAATATCTAAAGATTGTCCTCAAATGCGTCTATAATGATAATTTGAAAAAATTTTGTTTCAAATATGTGATAAAATACGTATAAAAAACTCACAAAATAGGTAAAATTGCTCATGTTTAGGAATATAAAAAAATAAAATTATAAATAGTATCAGACTATCTACAAATAGTCACTTCTTATGTAATCATTAATAAATAAACATTTAAATGGACTTTCAAACCAATGGAACTTATATTTTCACTACCCTTATTTTTGCGAATTTTTTAAAAAACTTTTTTTTTTCTGTCATAATCCTAATCCTAAAGAAGAAGAAAAGTATGAAAAAATAAGTACCTATACTACATGCATATCGGGGATAAATCCTCACCATATAATATGTTAATATTTTCAACTCGATATTGTTTATTTAGTAGTACTAATTTTTATATTTATTTCCAATTAGTTTAATAAATAAGGATGTGTTAAATTGAATTTCGTTTAAACTCTTACCTACTTTTGTGTCACAAAATTAACTTTGTAAACGTAAAACAGACACTTGTTAAATGTTCAGATCGTCAAAATAATAACAACAAACTAAACATTGACGTGATGTTTACATAATAGTATGTGTTATGAATTTTGAATTGGTACACAAAAATGTAACAAATATTAACACATTAAAACAACTACGATAAACAAATTCTGTCATGAAATCCAATACTAAACACAATGAAAAACAGCATTCAAAACTTTCATTCGCTCGGATGAAAACCACTCAAACCAAACATGAAGAGATCAGCAAATAAACGCCGTAAGCGTTCAAAAATCATCAACACATTATATTTGGATGTTTCCACTTTCGATTGTTCATCAACATTGCTACCAATTATATCAACTGGTAACACAGTTTGAAAAATACTGTCTATATTTTGGACCAAACACCAATATGTCTAAAAAGGAGTATAATGTAACAAGATGGCCTTAGCACCTGTTATGCTTTGAACTATTGTTATCTTAATTTATTTTTAGAAACAATAGTTCAGAGGTCATCTGCATCCCTCTATACCCCTAAGCCAGATGTTCCCTTGATTTTTGGACGTCTGCATTCAGTTCTTCGACAGTTCTTCGTTGGCCGGGACAGAGATAAGTCCAAAAAAATGTAGGCGCGTTAAGCCATTTACGCTGTTGAGCGTAAATTTAAGTTTTATTAGTTATTAATCCGTATTATAAGTTTAGTGGAAACGTATAAGTATCAGTTTTAGTATTTAATCATTTCATTCGTGTTATATTCGGAATTTCTTGTGTTTATTAAAGTTTAAAATATGATTTTTAAAGAGTGTGTTCAAAGTACCATGACGGAACGCTCTAAAAACATCCCTTTCTAATTCGACCACGACTGTTTATCCCCCTAGCCTTAAGTAAAATTCCTTACTTTTCATCCTAACCCCTATTTTACCCCTGATTTGCTACAATAAGTAGGTACAACACTCATTAGGTTACCGACAAGAAATAAATTCACACCCTTAAGTCTGAATATTTTAAATTAAAAGCATTGAAAAATCTGAATCTGAGATACTTACACAAGACAATACACACATTTGGGGACTACAGATATCAAACGTTCTTTCGTCATTATGTTCACTTCTGCCAACATATAAATAACTAATGTTAAATGTTTTAATTTATTCTTATTCTTAGTAATAGTTTTAAATGTCAAATATCAATTAACCATAGTATAACTGTCTTGTGAATTTTATTCGTAATTTTTATTTGTTTAAAATTTGTTTTAGGTACTACTTGAAAACCAGCCTTCGGCTGAATTTTTTTTGTACGTATTGTGCAAATAAATACTATACTATTATTATTATTATTATTAATATGAAATCTTAGTGTACAATCAGTTAACATAACACAGAAAAAAATCATACCTATATAAAAAGATAATGTATATGTATCGGTATATTTTAGAAATACTTTTACAATATTAATGAATTTCACATTTTTCTTCTGACCTTATGGGCCCGTCTACGTCCTAAAATCCAACATAAAATTTAGTAACGTAGCGAGTGTTTTGTGGCCAGTACAAGAATGCTAAAATTTCATTCCAACAAGGATTATATACTTAAAGTATAAATTACAGTTGTGTCTTATTAAAATTTTTATAAAAATATTGTACATGATAATAATAATTGCGAAAAATTTATAAAAACTTCCAATATACATATGCAAAATTTACACGGATATATCTCATGATAGAAATTTATATTTAAAATTTTAAAAAGGTACATCCATTCTTTCTTTATTAAATGTTTAAATTAGTATTATCAATAATAAACTGACAGTTTACTCGTACGAAAACACTTTTACAGTATTTTTCTATTTTTCAAAATGACATTGCAAAGTATGAGTTTCGGGCTGGTTTCGGGCAGCTGCAGTAGTGGGGAAGTGGGAAAAAGTAAAATCGAGAGTATTCTAGGAATTCAGAAACTTAATCATCAATCATAGTCAGTTTATGTCAACAGGATATCTTTAAAAACGCATTTTAATTTGTACCTAAATACTAAGTTCATATGAAATACCTAATGCTACTCATGTCGTTAGTAAGATCCTATAAATTTCCTAGTTCGTAATTGGATTCCATGTTTCTGAACAGTTTTTTTTAAACCACAGTTAGGTTACCTACAAGGAATTTGTTTTAATTTAAACTTGACAATCTCGTGTTGACTCCCAGCAAATTATTTTAACATGACATAATTCTACAGTATTAAAGAGGGCTCACTGCTTATCTAAAAACTGAATTAAAAATTACAAAGTTTCGAATAGGTAGTTAAAACATGTCTCCTTGCTTATATTTTTAAATTATAATGACACCTTTTTAATTATATCAATTTAATGAGTTAAAATTGCAGAAAATTCAAAACGACCTGGGCTGAACCGCTTTTTGTTTTAGTAATATTCATTTATCACAATTATGCAATAGTTTACACTGGTGCATAATTAACTCCTTTGTATCACGAGTTTTCGTTTCATTCCAATTGTTTCTAAATTCTCTAAACGCTTCTGCTGAAGATATTTTTAGTCTCTTTCGAGCTTCAGCGCATTGGTTAGCGAACCACGAACGCACGAATTCCCGGACATTCAATCCACTAGCTTCCGTATTTCTGCTGCTTCTAGTGGCCGCCTTTGGAATTACACGGTTAATTTACTCAAATTAGTCGGTCCGGCACTTTCCAACACGTGGACAGCACGAGGACGTTACTATGTTCCTGTGTTCAGGTTTTCAAACATTCACATGCAATCCGCGCGCTGTCGCCGCCCCCTACACCCCCGAAGCCGAAGCCCTACGGCGCCGTAATGAACACGTGAATAAATTTACGAGTCAACCAGTGCCCATGGTGAACCACCAAGACAACTGAGATCGTTGTCATTTGGTTTGTGAATTTTTTGTAGTGATAATTCCACTCCTGTATAAAGTAGGTAAGCAATAAACAAAACACAATTTTATCGCTTTGACAGCGGATAAAAAGGAAGGTACTCGAGCATTTTATTTCCTCTGAATAAATTTCTGTTTGACATCTGAACCTTGTCACCTGACAGCAATTTGATTTGAAAAATTGTTTTAAAATAAAATAACTCCACCTAAAGGTGTCGTGATTTTCTTAAACAATTTTTATTTTCAAATTGCTAGGCAACAAGGTTTCAATACAAACAGAAAATCCGGCGAAATAAAAAGCTCTTCTGTAATTACAGTTGATAATAGGGAAAATGCCAAAATAGGTATTTGATATTAATTTAAAATTATTACTGTAGTCCAGTCATTGGTCAAATTTGCCTTATAAAAGGGTGCGGTGTCACCAAGAAAAGTATACCTATGTACAAAAAAGTTTCGAAATTTTATCCCTTACCAGTTTGTTTGAACATTTTTGTCATATAACGAACAGTTACCGAGTTATTGTGTGAAAACGTGTTTTTTGCACCTTACATTCAACATGGCGGCTCGCGCGCTCCCTTCGTAAGGTCGAAAACATGTATCAGAGTCACTACTCAAAAAACATATTAAAAAGTCATTATTACCCTACCTTTTGTAAGGCAACGACATTTTTTAATCTCCACTGACTGGACTACTGGTGTACATTATACAATTAAGGTATATACAAATATCTATTATCTATTTGTGTAAATAACCATAATAAATTCTTAAAATAGAACCAGAACTGATATAAATTGACATTTTGCAACTTGATATTATATTCATGTCCTAATATAAGTTTTTAAAGGATATTTCTGTCAAATATCATATTGTTTGGTAAAGCCGATTTTCAGAAAACTGCTACTAAAATTGCTCTATTTTTGGAGCCATTTTCAAGCAGTTCGCATTTGATACAAGCATGGTATTTCAATTTCAGATTGTTTATTGATCAGGAAATCCACAGGAAGTACTACGTACTTGTAGTTATAACAAGTAAGTTAGATTTTTGTGGCTGTTGGATTAGCTGGCTAGCGCCTGTACCGTGTTGTTCCCAAATTGCCCACTCCGGATGGCAACGACAAAAGTGTATTTTGAAGAATGAATAATTTTGGTAGCTTATATGTATAATCTAGATTTCAAATCCGATTGATGCCACCATGGTATCCTAGCATCATTGTGCAATTCTTGTAATTCAAGATGGCGGCCGGAAAGATTGAGAAAACATTCACATTTTTTTACGCGATACATCAAAGTAAATTTTTTTTTGGTCCAGGCCCACTTGACAAAATAAAATCCCCAGAACATTTCAAGAATGTGAACATCCAGGCTTGTTACTTGCTATATTTGCCCATTAACATCCTAATAATATATTTGCGATTGCTAATGTCCGCCCTTGGTAACATTATCTATGTTACATCCCAATGTTGTAATTTGGTAATAATATCACAATTATGCATCCCGTGTAATTCTCTGAGATGTTTGTATTGAGTATGTAATTTTTGATCGTACTCAGGATGTGGCTAGGATAGACTTACGTAATATCACTTAAAGTACAAGAATAAGATACCTATTTTTAAACATCCCATGGACGATTCATGTCAAGTGGGGGAGTTACACAACCAGAAAGGAATTATCACTTAATTATTTTAGTTCACCATATTGCAAAAATTGCCAGTGTCTTTTGTGTTTATCTCGTAAATGGTTAACGCTTAGTATCTGTGTAAATAATGTGTAAGTGTAATGAGACTACTTGTTCACTTATTTCTGGATAAGGCGACTGTCCAGTTTCCGCTGATAAAAATTGCAATATAGGTACTGGCGGAAATATTTAATTATTTTATTCTACCTATTAATTATAAACAATTTTTTATATTAATATTGTTGTTGAATAATGAAATAACATAAATGCAACATAATAAATTATCTTTACCCTTCATCACGAAAACAATTTATTATAAAATAAAAACCACGTACGAGTACATGTACTATATGAAAACTTTTACGTATTAATTTCCAACACCTGAGTTTTATATGTAATTTAAAACTCGATTTAAAATGATACAAAAACTACTTTTCCATATAGTTGTAATTTTAATGTATATTTGTCTGATTCAAACAAGAAAAGTAAGTATAGAATCCAGTGAATCACGTAGGTACACATAATTTTATTTTATGTTACTAATTCATTTACTTTGTGTTGCACATTATATTTTTCTACGAATTGCATCAAATATACAATTTTAATATGACAAATTGATGTAATTGTTTCACAATGAACAATGCAGTATTGTATGATTGTCTGTTCAACACTTTACATGTAGGTAATAAATAAATACCTACAATATTTCTGGAGCAAGTGAAGAGTGAAAAAATGCAATTTTCACTTATAATATCACATGTGCATTAATTCTTTTCGGAAATTTTTTTGAATGCTTCCAACAACGTCTTAATTAGCTCGAGTGGTACACAAAAGCTAATTACGTTGTTGGAATGCACGATAAAAATTTCCTGGACATGAATGAATGCACGAGTGCATATTCGGTAAGAAAATCGCAATGACACCGCCGCTCTATTTTTGAATTCTTTTTACAATAGAAACTTGAAATATTTACTAAATTTGTATTTAACATTAATAAATATGTATTATTTACCTTATAAATTGCTTATTTATACTCAAAATAAAAATTTAACCAATTTTAAAATTTAATGTCAAAGTGACAGATGACGGTAAAATTCCCGCTTATTAATTTCAGTTAAGTTACTCAAGCTACTAGTAAAAAATTTCCGAGAAAATTTTTATATACCAAACCATGGTTACTATTATTGTAATCAATTCACCCATTGGCTGTTATTTGTGTCATGCGATTTTCGGTAGAATGTGTAGAATAATCATAGTTGCACAACAAATATTAAAGTGCATTATTAATGCTATGCAATAAATGGAAACCTTTATTAAAAAACAGGAGTACCTAACCTACCTATATTTTTAGGATGATTATAAGCTCATTATGGAACGTATGGAAGTGTTTAATTATACACCAAGAATATTGAGATTAATATATAAACTATTTAATATTAACCGCACTTTGAAAGCTTTAAATGCAACCTATATATTTCATGAAGATTTCGTATATAGCCCAGATGATACAGTAAGTAAAGACATAATTATTTATTTCAATTATGAAAGTTCATAAAATTATTATTACTATAGGTGCATATTCAAACTTTTGAATTTCTTGATAATCAATATAAGCCCTTTGCAATAAACTATAACAGAACTTTTTGCGAATTTTTTCAAGTTGACTTCGTAGTATTTGGAGGCGCAGAATACAGTTCAACATTTATACCAACGAAATGTCCGATTAAGAAGGTTGAAGCAACAACAAAAATTACAATCAAAAACTAAATTATTTTAATTTTCAGGGAGTTTACAAACTTTACAATTATATTCCACCAGCTTCAAGATTTTCAAATATGCCATTTAATAAAGTAATGTTAGCAATAAGCTATTATAGAAAGGGAAAAATAATTAGCAAAATTAATCACTTTGTTACATGTGACCGTGATGTTATTTATCGTGAAAAGTATTTGTAGAATTGTCTGATAATAGTAATTTACTTTATTAGTGGACAAAGTAAGGTATTATCCACGAGAGAAATTTTAGCTCACGAGGTCGAAGGCTGAATGAGAAGACTTTTTTGAGTGGGTTATTCTTCTTTGCCCACGTATCTATCTTTCTATCCAACACCTCTTAATGAATGCAAGATTATTAAAAAATATATTATGTACCTATACTCACCTAATGAAAATGGTACTATGGCGATTTTAAACAAGCAAAGTAACAAATTTCCCACTGCCAATAATAATTTTAAGGAAATACACAGCGGGAAATCTGTTATTTTGCTTGTTTAAAATCGTCATAGTAACAATATTTTCTGTAGATATTTGCATATTAATGTGATAAAAAATCATAAAAATAAAATTTATTTGTTCAATAAACACTTTTAACAATAAAAAAAGCAAACCAAATTAGACATAATTTCTTCAAATATCTCTGTGTCTAATGCAGTTTTCTTATTGCTATTTTTAATGCTTGTCTCAGTTTTATACTTCTGTTTTGATATTATTTTGTGACTAATTGAAATAAAATCATATAGTTTGACAAAAAAATGTCCCAAACGAAAATATGTATATTTATGCAAAACTCATCCCTTTTGACAGCTTTGAACGAAGCAAAATGCCACAATGCCACATCGAGCACCGTGCTTGATGCCATGCCGGTGTGTCATGGGCATTACGACCATCGTAATTCCGACTTAAATCCCTTACGTAATAAATTAGTCGTAGATAAAGTATGTGTACAGTATACAATTAGCTATAACGATTATTCTAGCGTCGTTGTATAATATAATACTATACTATACATAATACTGGATGTAATTATTATACTTAGGTACTTCAGGAAAAAATTTAAGTTTGTAAGATTAGGCAAGTTATATTTGCAGGAAATTTTAAAATAGTTTTGAAACAAATCGAAATTCATAATCATTTATAAATGATTACACAGGCCATATAATTATTTGATGAAATCATATTTTTTTACTAAACTGTTAATGAGATTGGTATTGTTCTACGTATAATAACTGTATTAATAAATTAATTTCTTTATAAGTTTGTTTCTTGAAAATTAATAAAAGGCGTTCGTATATAAGTGACACGATGGAAGAGTTTAAAAATGTAAGAACCTAGGTATATAGAAATGATAAAATTGTACGGTCTTTGTTTCTATACCAGCGTGACTACTTGAAATCTGTTATAGGTATGTAGGTACAGTGAATTTACTTTAGCATGAAACAAATCCTATTTTATTCTTTTCAGTTAATAATTTTGCATAATTATTAAAAGTGTAACAAAACACAAAAAACGAAATATAAAAATAACATCTCTAGTTCATGGTACTCTGAAATGATGCTATAAATGCCTATTTTCTTTTGCGTTTTTTGTTCTCTTCGAGAACAAAACTAGGTATATGATCGACTGTGGTCTCATATTGTATAGTTTTTAATGTTGAACAGGATTTGTATTTAAAACTCTCGTGTTAAATGAATAGGTAAGAATCTATTGTAAAATTTTAAAATTAGTATATTTTTACCTATTCGTATTATGAGCTATGGACAATGTCAAGATAATCTCGTTTCAAATTTGCATAATTGGTTTATTTATGTGAATAAAGAATTGAAAATGGTTTCATGAAAAATTTTAAACAATTATCTATTATTAAAATTGGAACAAATAATATTTGTTACTTCAATATTATTTACATTTTCATTTCCGTTCATTCATAATAGGACATTTATATTTTATGAAATTACATATTTATATTAATACAAAATAAATATATAATGTCGTGTACACGTCTCATCATTTTTTCTTCTTTAATCTTTGGTGAAATATTTGCACTTGTAATGTTATTAACTTAAGGATTTATACTTTTATATTTAGACATATTATTAACATTTACAGGATAGATATAAAATAGTTCTGGAACATCTTGTTTACGAGGAATATCGTAACGATATATTTAGTTGTGATTATAAAATACTCAAACTGAACCGAACAGTAAATGTTTTAAACATAAGTTGTAATATTTTACAAGACATTCCGTACAGCGTAAATGATATGGTAAGTTTGTATTTTACATTATCAGTTAACAAATTTTACAGTTAAAGAATTTTTTAAAAGTTTAAGATGATGCAAACAGTTAATTTGAAGTACCGAGTAATATTATTTAGTAATTTAGTAGACGATTATTCCAGGAGAGTTTTCATTAAAGGGACACATGGCCACGTAATTTCGTGCATGCTATTGGTCCTCAAACGTACACATAACGCTATGATTGGTGTACGACTAGAGAAACCAATCACGACGCTTGAAACAACATAAACTTGTGTTCCTTTAATGAAAACTCTAGTGGAATTTAATATACAGTTACATTTTTTTGTAGATTGAAATACAAACTTTTGAATTTCTTGACAATCAATACAAACCTTTCGCAATCCATAACAAGAGAATATATTGTGACTATTTGCAATTAGTATATCCAATATTATTTGCTAAAGACTGGCCTCATTTTATACCCCCAAAATGTCCATTTAAGAAGGTACTTGCAATAAAAATAAAATAATGAATAAAAATAAAACCTTTTCTCTAACTGTAGGGCTTTTATTATGTTAACAACTATGTTCCAATGGAAAGCAGATTCGTCAACCTCAAATTGCCTTTTAAGAAAATGAAATATGAGCAAAAGTTTTACAGATCTGGAGAACTGCATTACAAACTAGAAGTGTTTGCTTTATATGATCATGATGCCGTTTACAGAGAACAATTTTAATAAAATAAAATACCTATCATGTACCTAATTGTTTAAAAAAATTAAGTGTTTCTATTATAGTATAGTGAGAAATAATAATAATAAAATATAAATAGGTGATAAAAAAACTAATATTTTTCTAATAATAATAGTATCCTCGTACCTATTTTTTAGGAATGATAAAATTTTAAAATAAATATACAAACAGAAAAACAAACGAAAAAAATCTGACGTGGACACCACATGACTTCCTTGTACGCCTTGTGTGTTCATACTTTTCTTAAATAACTAAAATGTAAAATAATATTAAAAATTCTTTTAACTTATTATACTAGTATACTCACAAATATATTTTAGTCATTTGATTTAAACTGCAGAAGAAGATATAAAGCATATTTTACTATTGTCACTGTCATGTCATAATCATTTAAATTTTACGTAGTAACAAATGTTAATCGATCATGGACTACAAGATACCGAAATACTATAAATTATAAATATATACTTTAATTATTTTTAAATGATAGCAGATACAAAAATATTTATAAAATACCGATTGTAGGTAATAATCACATAATCTTTCATTTAAAATAAAAAAAATTGTCTAAAATTAAATATTTATCGAAATATTTTTAAAAAGTACTACTTCCGGTTTGTAGACTGAAACCAAAAATAGGAGGTGCACAACTAGATGCTATAACAGTCCTAAATACAAAATTTCAACTTTCTACGTCTAACCGTATTTGAGTTATGCGACACACATACGTCCGTCCGTCCGTCCGTACGTACGTACGTACGTACAGACGTCACGTCGAAACTAGTCATAATGGATTCAGAAAAGGTCAAAACGGATATTTCCGTCAAAATCTGAGAACCGAAATTTTTCGCGATTACAATACTTCCTTACTTCGTACAAGGAAGTAAAAATCTGACGTGGATACCACATGACTTCCTTGTACGCCTTGTTTGTTCATACTTTTCTTAATAACTAAAATGTAGAATAATATAAAAAATTCTTTTAACTTATTATACTAGTATACTCAAAAATATATTTTAGTCATTTTATTTAAACTGCAGAAGAAGATATAAAGCATATTTTACTATTGTCACTGTCATGTCATCATCATTTAAATTTTACATAGTAACAAATGTTAATCGATCATGGACTACAAAATACCGGAATACTAAATTATAAATATATACTTTAATTATTCTTAAATGATACCAGATACAAAAATATTTATAAAATACCGATTGTAAGTAATAATCACATAATCTTTCATTTAAAATAAAAAAATTTGTCTTAAATTAAATATTTATCGAAATTTTTTTTAAATTTACTACTTCCGGTTTGTAGATTGAAACCAAAAATAGGAGGTGCACAACTAGATGCTATAACAGTCCTAAATACAAAATTTCAACTTTCTACGTCTAACCGAATTTGAGTTATGCGACATACATACGTACAGACGTACGTATACATACATACGTACGTACATACGTACAGACGTCACGACGAAACTAGTCATAATGGATTCAGAAAAGGTCAAAACGGATATTTCCATCAAAATCTGAAAACCGAAATTTTTCGCGATTACAATACTTCCTTATTACTCCGTACAAGGAAGTAAAAATGCGCTTTTTATTAACTACTAATAATTAAATTAAGAAAATTGTATACTTTGATTTAAAAACTATTTTAAACAATTATTAGTAAATAGAATTTTCGGCAAGGAAATTTCTTTGGTCTGTCGCAGCTTGCTTTTAAGCCGAAAACAACTGATTGCGTTTTGGCGAACTATAAAAGCTAAAATAGGCTGAAAAAGTGAAACATTCTTGGTAATACGATTATTGTATAATTAAAATTAAATACATTCTTCAATATGCAACACTAATCCTGAATAATGCTTCATTAATATAACGTAATCATGTACGTTCGAATTGCTATAATTTAAAAAAAATATTTATGATTTATGAAGAAGATAAAACGTTACATTAACTCATTTGAATTCAATTATCTACAGGAGCATATTGGAAAGTAATTATTTAAATCACTTAAATTACAAAAAATAAACATTTTTCATTAACGTAACCATGTACGTTTGAATTGCTATAATTTAAAAAAAAAAAGATTTGTGAAGAAGATAAAACGTTACATTAACTCATTTGAATACAATTATATTCGAAATCGAAATACAGGAGCATTTTAGAAAGTAATTATTTAAATCACTTAAATTACAAAATATGAGCAATTTACATCATTACAAAATATTGTTTAACTTATCAATAAGAATCACAAATAGTTATCATAATTTTAAAGTACAATAATTTCCGTTCCTTTATTAGTTTCCATGCAAAATATATAAAAAATATTTTCAGTTTCCGCTGATCTGTTTTAAGAAATTATAAATATTAATGTTTAAACTATAATAATATAATTTTATCCTCTGAGTACCATGTGGTCATTTTTTTCTATTTTTATCTTGCTAATTTTAAATGGAACACTTGCAATGGTAAGTTATTTCAAATATGAGTAAAGAACTTATTATTATCAAAGTAATATTTGCAGGAAAATTATAGATTAGTTTTAGAACGAGTAGAATTCACAAATTACGTAAGTGATCTGGCTACTTATGATTTTAAAGTTTTCAAACTGAACCGAACTGTGAATGCCTTAAATGTGAGCGGGACTATATTTCATGATATTACTTATAGTCCGAATGATATAGTAAGTATAATAATTATAATGAATGATTTATTTTGAAACCGGCAGTCCAGAAAAATAAAGTCAAACCTCTTTACAATACAAAATTGTAAAATTAATATCTAATACAATGCTCCTAAAGAATTTCTTTAATTTATCAAATTAATTTTTAATACAAATAATATACAGATAAAATAACTTTAATTATAGTTGGAAAAATAATAAAGAAATCTTGATTTAAAAGATTTTTTTAAATAAACCTATAACAGTTAAAATACAAAAAAAAATTTAGAAAATAGAAAAATATAGAAACTGTTTTTTTAAGCAATTTTTTTTAGATAGATGTTCAAACGTACGAATTTCTTAACAACCAATATAAGCCGTTTGCAGTACACATCAAAAGAGTGTTTTGTGATTATTTGGAAATGGAATATAATCTGTTATTTTCAAAAGATATGCCTCATTTTATGCCTCGTAAATGTCCAGTCAAAAAGGTTGATATACAAAATATAAAGGTATAGTGCACAAAATATTATTTAAACTTTTTAATGTTACAGGGTTTCTATTATATTAGCAACTATATTCCCCCAGCGTCAAGATTTGTAAATATGCCTTTTAATAGGATGAAATTTGAGCAGAAATTTTATAGATCTGGAGTGTTGCATTACAAAACAGAAGTTTTTGTGTTATTTGATCGAGACGTTGTTTACAGAGAACAATACAATTAACAATAATAATTTCTACCATTTGTTTTAAGTCCAATAAAATTGTAAGCAGCCTACTACAACCTCCTTACATAGGTTTTTATTTTTACATAAGTAGATAGATACAGATTTCAGTGGCATCATTATTTCAAGATGAATTATTAGCTACCTATATATGTACCTAAGGATTGTAATTTTATAAAGTATTTTTCGATTTCTATAGAAAATGTGCCTTCTTAAGATCTTTTACTTTAATATGTAATGTTCAGATTTGAGTGTTAAAGATAAGATAAGTTGACGATGTGCATGTGCATTAATTCTTTCCGGAAATTTTTTGAGTGCTTTCCAGTTTCCAAAACCTTAATCAGCAATCAGCTCAAGTGGAACCCGTTGTTAGTTTTTTGGAATGTACAATAAAAAAATTCTTCGAAATGAATTAATGCACGAGTGCAGACTTGGTAAGAAAATGACACCGCCGCTCTAGTTTTGAATTCATTTTACAACAGAAATCTGTAATATTGACTAATATTGTGTATTTTACATTAATAAATGTGTGTGGTTACCTATTATTCATTCCTTGTTAACGTTTTACCGTCTCACCTGACTATACGTAAAAGCAGCCAAGCATCCCAACGCGAGAGCTCCAACGCAATATTATTTATGTAAAATCAAGGTTCTATTTCTATGTTTCTATTTCAATCAATTCAATTCAATCTTAATAATAGTACGTTTACGTTTTCTGTTTAGAAATGTAATTATAGACTGCGGATAATATGCAACTTTTTTATGCTATGAAAAAGAAGTCCAAATAGTAACTGAAACTTGTTTTGTTCACTGTAGATTTTATTTCTAATACCATATCAAAATATGCAAAAAATATGCAAAAATTTTCATTTTTAACTTTTATTTTCGATGGTTTCTTTGTCACTTTCCTCTTTTACGTTCCTCTATTTACTAATTTGTCAAAAGGAAGAAATGTAAATAGCTTGTATTACTATACCTACTTAAGTCAGATTTTATCGTATGCAGCCAAACTATGCTATATTTTGAAAAACATAATTATATTGTGTAACTGGAAACACAAAAATTTAAAAAATTCAATATGCAAAAAATTTGCACTATGCAATTATGCAAAAAATTATGCATTTGCATATAATCTGCAGTCTAGTAATTAAAGACTTACCAAATACAATGGCAGACATAATCTTGAATATTAGGTAGGTACTTGGGATTTAGAACTTACCTGAAAAAGAAAAACAGTTGTTAGAATTGTTAAACAAAAAGCAAAATCAGACATATTTTTAGCAAACGAACTCTAAAATTAACTGCGGTTAAGAGTAACTATCATATAATATACATATGACTATATACATGCAGATATTTAAACCGGATTAAAGAAATATCTATCAGGATTAAATTCATTTTTGTTTAAAAAGCACATTTTTAATAACTTCAAAATAAAATAATAATAAATCATCAAGAATTATATTAAATTTTACAAACAATAGCTGATCTTGCAAAAGTTAATTGACTGTGTGAAAAATTGGAATCAGCTTGCATCCATATCAAAATATCTTGTTTTTGGACATGACCAAAATTAGCATCAAAATTGCAATTCCATTCTAAAAATATGATCTCATTCCACAGCAATATACTGCAGTAGTTTATATGGACAATGTCCGCAGATATAAATAAAGTAACTTTGTATTACAAGCGATATTAAACAGAACAAAACAATGTACAACGCGTGAATATATACGACGTCGAGTTAGCAATGGACGCCAGAGGGATGAAAGCAGTTGCAAAGGACGGGGGAAGGGCAGTGGTTGTGACATCCACACAATATCCTGCGCTAACTAGTTGGAGTAACTATTAACTACGGCAACTACTGCTGAACGTGCCAACTTTGAACTTGACGCGTCGAGCTCTTGCTGAATATGTAATACTTAATGTTTTCATATACACCTGGATATCTTGCTTGCAACTAATAATGATAGTAGTGGATAGTAAGCTTGTTTATTCCTTATTGAAAACTTGCATGTAGGGACATTTATATTTATGTTTAAATATTTTGGTGCAATCATAATTATCTTTACCTCATCTGAATACCTATGTTGCAGAACGACATCCAATTTAAAGTCCAAAAGAGAAGCAGTTAATTGCTAATTTTTTCTTATATCGATTTATAAATGAATCTAATTAGTAATTATACATAACAGTATATTTTGCTACGATATTTACTGCTTTAATTTTAAAAACCAGCACATTCTTCGTATTAAAGGGTTCATGAAAAAATTGCAAAATAATAGTTATTTATGCATCTAGCACAAAAAGTGAAACATTAAGGTACCAGCAAGTTGCCGAGTCATCTAGCCGAGGTCGAAATTACTTGTGAGTATTCCTAATGACACTTGTTCTTTGATAATACATATAAAATTATATTTCATACTCTTTCGAGTGTTGTGCTTCATTTAATCAATCTATTCAAAAACTGTCAAATGCTATATCTTTATTTTATGTATGAGGTAACCTAGCAAAGGCCTTGTTATAATCCGCAAATATAAGCCTTTAAAGTAAAATTTTGCGGCTTAGACCTTTAAAGTTCTATTTTGCAGCCTATAAATAGTTCGAAAAATGTAACTTTATGTAACAGTATGAAATAAAATTTTATTATAATGAATGACTTTAGCTTCGCAAAATCCAATTTTCATAGACCAGTCAAAGTACTGTTGATCCACATAATATAGCCTCAAGTACCAGACCGGACTTGGTTGTGACATTTAAAAAAAAATATCCTAACGTTTTATCGGGCAAAACGATTAAAATGAAATTGTTAGGACTTAAAAAGTAGGTTTATAGGATATATTTATTTGGAGGCTAATGTAATAGTAAGTAGATGAAAATTGTTGTTTTTCAAAATTTGGAACGTGTCACAACCAACCCCAGCCTTGGAGTAGGTTATTACAGCTTACGGAGCAAAACGTTGCAGCAAGTGTGTTGAACATTTTAATCACTTATTTCTAATTTTAATCAATGGAACCACTGTCATTAGTTAGTCTGCAATATTTTTTTCTTTCTGATTAACAATGAATTTTAAAAAAAGATACATTACATTTTGTTGGTGGTAGGACAACTTAGCAGAATAGACCTGCTGTAATGTTACTTGTAATGTATTACAGGTCTACACCTTGTAATTACCCATTTACTCAGTTAGTGTGTTAGTGTAATTACACAGAAGATGGAAATAAAAACAATTTACAGACAAGATCGCATTTGTTATGCAGTAACATTTTATAATAACTAAGAAAAACTGCTGCTGCCTGATCAAAACTATTTAAACGATATAAACAAAATCTTAACGAGGGATATCCCACAAACAAGCTATGAATACTTTTTGCCCCATAACCCTTAATTCAAAAACAAAAAATCACCAAATCGTTGTATTATACAAATCCACTGAACCATTCGAAATCCTAAAAAAACTATTAGAGCAACCGCAGGACTTTTGATTCTGGGTCCGAGTTCGAATCAAGAATCACAAATCGCAAATCGCACTTCCGCACTAGCGATTCTGCAAGCCTGGCATCTAACCAAGAAACAAATTAAAGCGCAAAGTAAGAAGTCTTCGTCGGGGGACATTACGTTAAATCAGGCCTAACCACAAAACAGATCCGGCTTTACACACACTTACAGAAAATGTTGTATATTAAATAAAGAGATCGTCAAGTGCAAAAATAAAAATTATCAAACAATTTGAGCTATGTAGTTCATTCTTCAACATAATACCAGACAGTTTCTTGCAGTATGTACACAGAATGTGTCTGTACTTTGGGGGGGAAATTAAGGGAAGGAGAGACCGTGGTTAGTTGTTGCGAGAGTAAATTATCACAGGGCACATTACAGGTAATGCAAAAGACTTATAGAGATGTGCTATAAAAGACAAACGAGCATGTGCAATTTACCGGTTAAGGATAATGTTTGGAGACCGAGACGTAGTCGAGGATTCCAATATTTATCCGAAACCGGTAAAAAATGCACATAACGTCCGTGATGCTTATAATATTGTTTGCGCAATCGATACAACAAAAATAAATTTGACAATAATGATTATTTTTGGTTATGTAGGTGTAGTTTGCATTTTGATACTGTTGCCTTGCTTTTTGTTGTTGTTTGATTTGTTGTTGTTGTACTAGAGCTCCCACACGGATATCTAAATGTCGACACTTAGATACTAAACTAAGAATAAGTATAATAGCTTAAGTTACATTATCTTCGTATTGCATAAGTTTTGTGATCAAGTATTATTTTTGCTGGTTAACTGTATTTTTGTGATACCTAGTTTGGTTGAAGAGCGTAACGTAGGAACGTTGCGCGCAGCAAAAACATGATTTTGAATGGAGAATGAAATTGAGACTAATTTTGGTCGGACGGACTTAATTTATTTTTAATTTAAAGATAAAGATGAGCTCCACGTCCATTAAGTGTTAAAATATTAGTTTTATTTTATGTTTCAACTTTACAGTGCCATAAATTTGTCATAACTTGGTTAACTTCACATAACTGTTACTCAGTAAATCTACAAAAATGGCATATTTCAACACTAGACGGATCTAGATTGAACTATCTTTCAATTAAACCCTTGTTTGTGATAATACGTTCATATTTAGTACCAATTTTGATCCCTCTACGAGAGCGCGTTTCCTATTGCTGCCTTTGTCGCCACATCAAATCTGTATGAATCTATCCTTTTCTCGCAGACAGCTACTTTCGGGCTTTAAGCCTATACGAATAAATTTTTAAGAACTGTAGTACAAAAAATATGTGTTAAATTTGAATAAAAAATCGAAGTAATCCAAACCATATTTAACGCTAAATGTTACTGATTCGAAACTCACTTTAAGCTGTAGGTCTCTGGTCTCTTGTAGAATTTACCACACGCACCACTTAACGCAAGACATAATGTTTAATAAAACCAATGAAATATCACCCTGATGCTCCATACAGAAGCTTCTACTCAATAGAGATAAATTTGAATTACAATTTCTGTTAAAAAATTCATAATGAAAGACTATAAAAAATTACTATCTTTTATAAATCTGCTATACATTCAAATAATGTTTGTGCGTATTATACTGATTCGAATTCGCAAATATGAAGCCGGGTCTGGAATGGATTCCATTGCTACGTCGCTGGATGAATGCACTTCCGTAACTAATTTGAGTTTTGTTCGATTCACGCTCGCGATCTCTATTCCGATGTGATATCGCTGTAGCTATAGAGAGTTAGAATCGCTTTATCGGACATGTTCAAAGTCCAAACGCAGGAAAGTTCGTTCGCGGATTCGCCTTGTGCAAAAGTGAGAAGTTGGGCAAATCTTTGCGTTTGAATCAACTTTGAATATGTGAAAGTTGGCGAATTTCGTTCCGGATAGTGGAATGTGCGTGAAATCCTAGTCCCTTGGCGTTTGTATCAATGGAAGTGAAAGTTAGACTTACTTCGGGGAAATCAAAGGGTTCATATTTGTATGGGTATAGTGGTAAAATTTAATCAATTAAACATTTATTGTATTAAGTATACACTATACAGTTTAACAATCATTATTTATTGATAGAAATTAGGTTTTCTTTTGAAAAGATGTATTGTTCTATTATTTCGGTAGTAAATATTATAATTATTTTTAACATAAAACCATAAAAGTACAAAAATATAAATTTTTAGTGGTACTAAACATAATCAACAAAATACAATAAATACACACCGAGGATATCCAACGTTTATATGAAAAATAATAATTTGTCTTCATAATATCACTCCGTAATCAAAGAGTAATTTATGATTTGATCTTTCTATACAAAACTTTAAATAACATGCATGATTCTTTAAATATACTGTGCCTAATTAATTTTAATATATCAAGTGGAAATACAAGACAACAATATTTATTTCACATGCTACAGTCTAATACAAATAGTCTTATGCACTCAGGTTTCAACATAATCATTAATACTAGAGATTGAACGAATAGTAAATGTGTCGAATTCCGAATAACGAATATTATGCAGTACAGTTTGCCGAACAACCGAATATTCGACAAATATTCTACACCCTTTTGGTGCCAAATGAGAAACAAGGAATGACGAGGTTGCTTTGAATGCAGAGCTCCATAAATTGCCGCTTTTAAATTTTAATAACGAACAGCTTATCATTTTTATTTTTATTAAAATTATAAAATAAAGTTTTTGAAATTATTTTTCTTGTTTTTGTTTGATTTGTTGTTTTTAGTAAATTACTCATGAATATACATTTATCCAAAGCTTTAATAGTATGAAATAAAATGAAGCATTGTTAAGTGTAAAATGGTCACTTTAGTATGAAAATGAAACTTCGTAATTGAATTTAATATTTGTGAGTCTGTAACACGGAAAGGATGTAAATAAATAAATTTAATTACCTTTTATATCTTTTTGGACATGATTGCGGAACAGTTAGTACATATTTTTGCTTTATCTACGGGGTCGTTACGGTAATATTAAAGGTTATATGAGGCCCCTTGCGGCCTGGCCAGGAACTGAAACTTCATAAAAACAAGCGAACAGCGAATCTGTGTTTACGTTGCCAGGTGTGTATAACGACGCGTGGGTTTGCATGAAACTTAATATTATAAAAATGTAATAGGTAACGTACTTAATATGTGAGTTATGATAGTGGTTTTACTTCGAAATTAATATTTTAATTAGTTTAATATCTAGATGAACATTTTACATAAACTTTTTATTCTCGTTCTATTAAACTGCATAACATAATTACATACATGGTAATGTACAGACATTAGTTAGTTCAACAGTAGAGAGTCCGTTTAGAACGCTAGCGGTCATCAGTTCCAACCTTGCAACTAACAATAATGCGACAGTGTGGCAGATTCAATCATTTTAAACAATATTATTTTTATCGGAATTCTAAAATAGGCAATGAAATTGTAACTGATGGCCACGGATCTATTTGTGTTCAAAATCATAGCAGAAATAATTTGCTGAATTAAAATAATAATTGAATAAAAATATGATGGTGGGGGATGACACAAAAATAATGGTATAGTTTTGAATTTAAGAAATTTAGTTAGTAATATAATATTATAAGATAAGTACGACAACTTAAACGTGTCTGGTAAGTACTAACACATGTTTTCAAATACATTACATAGAGATGTTTTGTAAAATTTTACATATTATGTAGTAGGTATCTATCTCTTAAGAAAATTGTGCTAACGTCTTATACAAGTATTCAATATAAAATAATATTAATACTAAACACACTATTATAAAATATGTATGTATTTGTTGGTATCAATAATATGCATTAGCAAAAATAATATCACAGATAGAGTAATCTAGTCCTGTAACTGTGTAAACAATATGCATGTTGATAAATTTATTTACATATTTAAACTAGACCGTGAGCTGAAATTAAACAGTAATATCACATAATTCGAAACTATAATATTATTCCCATCCATCATCGATAAAATGATAAATTATTTCAATACCCAATTTTGGAATTTTGACAACCAATTTGTAAATATTAACCACGAGAAACTCCGGATTTAATAAATATGTTCACTAATTAATGGATTGAAAATGAAACAGTAATTGAATCTTGTTAATTACTTTCGGAAAAATAAAATGAGATTGTGCAACACGTGTGCATGGAACGGTAATATGGAATAATGGAATCAGGAAATGCAATACCAGAGTTTCTATGTTTAAGTTAAATTCTTCATTGAAATTAAGTGTTGAAAGATTGCGCTTACAACCCACGTTGGCCGAGATAATAGTTTTCAGACGTGCACCACATAAAAATTATTCTACTGACGTTTTAGTCCATTTTTCAGAGCTCCTGCGAAGTAGGAAACTTTTATTTTTAACACTTTTCTCTGCAATATGAAGAAACAATGATAAACTCTGAAGTTTTATTATTTATGTATACCTACTTATGATTTTAACACATAATTTATGCTAAAAGCATAAAACACCTAACTACTACTGTTGCATGTTACACGTTCTATATGTTTTCAAAAATTATATCAAAAACATCACAAGATTTAAAATCGAAGGTTATCTCAAGTGATGAGTGATATTTAGAAAGATTATAAGAATATTATGGCCAACTTGACATATATAAGTACATTTCTTCAAAAAATAATCATTTTTACCCATCATTGACACTTACGTTTTTATTAAAACACCAAACATAATATGATTATGCTAGAGTAATCTGTTCAATTTGCAGGTAAATATCATGCCAATTTAGTCCTGATTTTATATTGATAAAGTGGGGACACTGAAATAAAAGCATACCTAACCCTAATTTCAAAACAATAACTACTTAGTAGGTACTAACTATAATAACTTCTTAAAGTATCTATTCAGTTTTAGATGTTAAATTATATCAGTATAGTCTGTGATATGAAAGAAATCTGACAAAGGTCATCCTGGAACAGTATAACGAATTAAAATTTTAGCTCCGCCCATATTTTCATATTCAGTAAAAATAACTGAACTTACGTTACAACAGTGTTAAGTAGAACAATTAACGCTTTACAATGCATGTCGTAACTTACTCGAAACATGAATTTTTGAAAGACAAACGTGTTCATCCATACAATTAAACAATACAAGTACGATAAAAATAAATATATACGACTTTTGTTTATTTGTTCATGATACAGATGACCATAAGCAGACTTCTTTCATCTCACAAACTATATGAATTTAATTGTAATAAGTATGTTACTGTTTTAACCCGAACTAGTTCCAACTAGACAAAACTCGAAAAACAACAGATTTGTAGAAATTCTTCGCGTTTTATCCAATAAAAACTAAGGTTTTGATAGGCAAGGTTTAAATTTCTACAAATAACAAACTAATTTTTACTGAGTTCGGGTTTTGGTATACTCCATTTTTAAATTATAAGGTTCTGACGAAAGAAATATTAACAAGATAAAAGAAGATCATCATTCATTAATTTTCTCAACAAAGGAACAAAGAAAAAACTCAGCAAACAAATACAAAGTACATTCGTTTTTCCGGCGCTGATCGCAACATTCCGTTGTTTTCGTTTGGTTCTAGGCGATCAACCTCTGAGCCACAGCACACTACACTAACACATGAACATGGGAACAAGTACGAATCGCTCAGAGCTCGGACTTTCGCCACTCTGATAACTTTGTTCACGGACTCCAATAAAGGGTGGAAAGTTAGCGCGGGCAAAAGCGAAGGATATCGCGATAAGACGAAACAGAGCAGCGTAGGATCTTAAAGGTTGGAGCTCACGTAGACGAGGAGTCATTTCGACCGGACTCCGTTTGTACCAAACTCAAAAATTAAAACCTTTTCGTTTAGGTCTTCACTTTTTCTAGTTGTTCCGGTAACAATTTTCAGTACATAATCAAAACGTTAAACTCAAACCTAGATTTAAATCACATTATCATATTTTTACTTAAGTAAGGGATAAGTTGACAGTTCTCTCGACAAGTCTACTTTTAATGTTTTCTTCGTTTTATAACCACATTGAAAAAAGCATATACAATGAACTAAAGAACACCAAGCTTACATGGGCAGAAGCAAAATGAAAAAGACAAAACAGGCAGGAAACAAGTCGTAGAAGAATTGGTATTTTAAAACATAGATATATTATATATTAAAGAATAACGGCACAGGTCTGTCGAACCTGCCAATAACAACTTTATTATCGGAACACCGCAAGTAAAGGTTCTCATCATAATATTTTAACAAACAAGCACGTTTTAAAATGCAAAGCAGTCTTCACTTATGATGTATACCAAAGGTTCATATTGCTATATGTACAGGGTGAGTCAGCTAACTATTCCCTATTTGGATTTTTTATAACTTAGGCAATTTTTATCAGAAAGTGACGAAATTTTTGCAAAACATGAACTATCTAAAGGAATTTTTACTGCCGAAATTTCAAATCGATCAGACAAAAACTTCACGAGTGGTTCACCATCATTTTCGGTAAGCTGATGCAAACGTTTGCGATATTCCAATAAAACCTGCATGCGCATTTCAACAGTAACCAAACCAAAAGCTTCAATAATGATGACTTTCCATAAAGTGTTGCTTGACAACTTCTGAATTTTCCAAAGTGTTAGCTGAATGGCTCCGTTTTCGCTTAACATCTTGCACAGATCCAGTTTCCATTAAACTCGTGTGCCATTTGTGAATGCTATGTTTCGATAGTGGATCACGACACGATTTAATTCCGTTCGAAACTTTCTCTGCACCATAACAATGCTTTTCGTCCATTCAAACCAGGAAGCAACTTTGGCACGTTCCATAATTGAGTACGACATACTATTTCAGTCACCAATTAGGAAGCAATAGAGCAATAATGATAAAACTTTGAGAACAAAAATTCAAGTGGCTACTGTAATTACAGCAAAAATTTGGCGGACTTTATACAAAAACTTGAGACTTTACAAACAAATGAAATAGGGAACACTTAGCTGACTCACCCTGTATATTTAGAAGTCAAAAATGCTTTTTCCTTATTAAAAGAAACAGTCACGTTGAAAATCGTCATTAGTAAAATAATTATGGAATAATTTTTATAAATAATCAAAATTTATTGACCTATCCTACGTACTCTGCAGCAAAGTATTAATCGGTCCGAATGGAACATACGAAACCTCAATTTCGTAGTTAAAATGCACAATATAAAAATTCCTGGACGTGAATTAAATACACGATACAGATATGATATTAAAAACGCAATGTCACAACTACAATAAAATACCTATATAAGTTTTTCTTTTGGCTGTTATTTTGTGTCGTACGATTTTCCTTTTAATATAAACTTTACTCATGAAAACATAATATTTCTGAAAACGGAATTTAGTCGAATTTGTTATCTCCAATAACAATTTATTAAAAGTTAAGTATCGGGGAAAACAATCTATGGAACTGTATTTTCTTTCTAACAATGATATCAAGCTAGGAACAAACGGACAGTGGACGAAGAACCGTCGCCACCACCCTCACGTATTCCACATTGCACGGTATAAGGCTCAAGACATTCACCACGATATCTGGTGTCTACTTCCATGTCTACGTCTCGTGCAGATCGAGCGATACACGCGAGCTGATTGCACCGGGCGCCAATCAAGATGGCTTTGAACTGGAACTTCTTGCAGCGGAATTATTTCCGATGTAATTTGATGATAAAATGGAAGGAGACAAAAGAAACAAATTGATCTTGTTTCAGAAACGAGCCTGATGCTTGATACGAAGAAAAAAAGCCGAATTCACGCGCTGATAAAATAGTCTTTAAATTACTACACACAAAATTATTTTCTCTGAGATTAATCTGATAAATAGAACAGACCTTTTAGTGGTGAGTAGTGATGATATTTTGACATTTCCGTAGAGAAAAATATGAAATTTTTTCAAAGTTTTACTATCGAGAATTCTCGATTTCTCGAGAACTATTTACTAGTTTTGAATTCTCGTCTCCTCTCATCTCGAAAATCCGGGACGAAAAATTTCTCGTCCCATTCTCGTCTCGTCTCGAAATTCCGAGACGGGAACTAATAAATCTAAAATTTTGAAAAGGCAAACCTGTTAATAAATTCATCCTTTAAGTACTTATATCATACTTATTGTAATGAAATTTTACCATTCTTGTACAGGCCACAAAACACTCGCTACATTAGTACATTTTATGGTGGATTTTAGGAGGTAGACGGGCCTCTTAATATAAATAATTATAACTCATGGCAATATATCTATAAATTCATTGATAACTCGAACTTAAATATAAAATTTTAAAATAAACTTATCCCACCACAATGATGATGGCTAATCTACTTTGCCTCGAAGGCCAACTGAATGTATTTAAAAAAGGCTACGTAACGTATACAAATATATGTAACGTAAGATACCATTACGAGTATAGATTATTAAACAATATTTACTTTTAAAACAATTTTTTCTTCATTACTTACAGATTTAAGTATCTTAGAACTTTATACAAAAATCCATTATAATATGAATGTCAAAGAGAACAAGAGAAGCCATTGTTGTGAAATGTGAAGTAAGCAGTTTGAAGGAACCTTGCATGCTTCTTGAAAAGTTAACAGAAACATGATATTATTTTGCTTCTTCTTAATATTCTTGCAAAAGGCTTATATTCCCTATGAATTGAATAGGTAATTTTAAAAAATACTTATTTTCTATGCTCTCAGCTCTCAATTTATTAAATATATTGACAAAGCTATTGGATATCAAGAGAAATAATAAAATTTTAGGTATTTTATTTTTCGCAAAGTATTTATTTCACTTGTCGTCCGATAAACTTAAAACGTAAAGCGCTAAAATCGCGTTAAACGTCATGATAGCAAAAATTTATTAAAACCATAATATTATAAGATTAAAATGCAACGTGGTGGCAGTCCATGGTCTACTTATGTAAAGTGCTAATGCAGACAGACAATACAAAATTCGTTGATAAAGCGCATTGCAGCATTTGAGTGTAGTATTGTGCTGAAACAAAGATGCCAGCGTTGGCACATTACGCGCAATAGCACCTAAAACAAAATCTGCACCAGCACAGAATATACATTTTATTCCAGTGGAATAAAGGATTTGGATAGCGCAACAAAGAAGTAAATAATGCAGCAACATTAGGCTGGAGCGAACCACGTTTAAGTGTTCACAGGCTTTAGATAAATCTTTGGTGGAAACAACAAGCAGCTTTCCTTTTGTACCAGTAAATTCACCGTCTGCGATTGAAATCAATAACGAAATAAAGAATGTGATCGTTAAGAAAATATTGGCAGTCCCCGCGCTGAAATGAATTCCTTTGATTTTTGAAGCGGTGGTCGGGTGGTGAATGTTGTGAGTCGTTAACCCGACGCTATTGTGTGTCGACGCTTTTATATTTATATAAATACTGCAAAGCCTTGCACGCCTGGCCGCAATATTTCAGGCAACACTAGATTTATTTTCTAGAGCTGGAAGTGGAACTACAGACGGGAAGTTTATTTGACTTACTCAGGTTGCAAGTCAGGAAACAGAGAGAGTAGATTCAATACGGGAAAACGTGAAACTAACGTGTTAATAAATTTGACACGTTACAAACAACCAAACAAGAAAATTGAAGGAAAAATTTAATAAACTACAAATTCAATATTAAATTTTTTGTAATTTAAATATTAAAGTGAAAAATGAGTAATAATGTGACCCATTAGATGGACCGTATAATAGAAAATTAATTGACAATAAAAATGGCAGTACAATAATAATTAATCATTATACTTTTCTTTCGAATTATTTCAATCTAGTTAAACACGAATAGGTATAAGAAGAAACTTAAATTATTGTATTGATTGGAGAAATTATTTTAATTTGCAAATATTAGTAGACTTGTTAGCTCTTATTACTTATTATTCTGTACGGTAAGTACTTAAGTTACTGGTACAGACAACTAACTCATTTACTATACCAATGTAAACTCGCCTTTTGTTGTAGAAAAATGATAAACAGAATTGAACGAAATGATTTTGACAGTTCTAGCTAAACAATATTCATGTAATAATGTGCTCAGCAGTGTCAATCTTAATATACCCTACCATATTTTTTGTTATGGACAAAAATTAGATTTTCTCAAAATTAAAAAAACTAAAGACGATAAATAATGTCAACAATTAACGCGTCTCAATTATTAATCGTCCTCATTATCACACTAGATAGTTAAATAACTATTAAAGTAAATATCTAGTATATTGTGTATCAAGTGTCGAAAAAAGCATCTTACTCCACTTGCGAGTGTTTCGTTATTTGCGCCATGAGCCGAAGGAAAGTTTCGCAAAAAAATAAGCATGTAAGAGCTTTTCGAGTCGTGTTGCACACTATACTTTTTCTACAACTCTATATTAGCTGACATTTTCATTAATTAATATGCACTGTGTGACCTTTCACTTTGACACATTGACATTATTAATATTTGATTAATACCGCGGTATCATAGTAACACATAGGGAACGTGCATTTTAAAATCATTATGATACGCTCATGCTGCGTTTCCGCTTAACATTCTCACACGGTCGTTCTGCCGTTTGTAAGTTGACATTTTCGAAGAGTGTAGTGAATGGCGGAAGTGCGATTTTCGGTGGTAGGCGTAATTTGACATATTTTATAAAATATAATATGTGCCAATTTACTAATAGGTAAATTATGAATCTTCTTAGCTAAGCAAAATTAAACAAAATCAGTATTTAACGACAGGAATCAGTCAATGTCAAGCATTCCTTATTTAAACATACTTCTTTCGTTCCCGCAATCTTTTCATATTAGCTCTTTCTTGCTTCCCCATTCGATTTCCTGATTGTTCCAGGTAAGCAACTAATTCCTTAATTTACTTCCCGAAGCGTAAGTAATAACAATTCTTTCTCGCGTCAGGAAAAACAACTTCATAACATTCAATTCTAGAGCAATTCAGCAATCCACACCATTCTACCTTAGCAATCGAGCTAATGGAAACCAATAACGCAAATAAGCACTCGCTACCATAAAGCATCAACCATCTCGAACCATTCCGTAATTCAATCCTCATGCAGCGGCTTCTGATTCACTGGCAGTTGATTCCCGTTTACCGAACACGTAGCCGCGATCAGAGAAAAACAGGCACGACTGTGGCCAGACAGACGGCATTAGATATAGCCAGGAATTGATGGCGCCCGCGACAATGACTGATTGCCCACGGAGGTAACAAATTGAATGACGTGAGGTGTGGTACTGGTGTGTTCTCTGTGTTGAATGCAACACTCGATGGAGAGAAAGAGCAGAAGCGGATTTCAAACTTTTCGGGCCCGACCGAAAAAATATATTTTTATTCGGGGTCTTCACGTAATACTAAATATGGTGTATTGTGTATCTCAAATTTGCATGGCCATAGAAGAATTTCTAAAGAATCATTATTATACAATTATTTATTAATACCTAAATCAAAAAACAAAAAATTTGTACGTTTTTTAATTCAGAAAAATATGATCATTACGAATATTTAAAAATAAATATGTTCCCATTTTAAAGAAAATCTGACGTGGCCATCACACAACCTTCCGCCATATCTAGACTTTAAACAGAAATGTATACGTACAATCCGGTGCCCATTTAAAATATACAAATAAAAATCTAAAATATTCAAACACAGAAATCAATCAAAAGATTCATTTACACGAAAACTCTTCTGTGTTGAAGCCATCCTCCGTTCAGTTACTACATTTAATAACTTACTTATGACTTATATAGCGCTAGTATACCAACTTGTCACCCGTCTCACCTGTCAATATTTTTTATGCAGAAACAAAAATCAACCGAACATGGATTACAAGATTTCAACGTTATATTTGATAAATTTATTTTTTAAATTTTACTGCAGTTCTTTAATGCTACCAGAAAAAAACTATTTTTTTTATAACGTAAATTGCAAATAACTTTTCCTCTTATTCGTATTACAAATAAATACTATATTTATCCATATTTATAGAAATTTTTGACACTTAATCTTTTCAATCTTAAAAAAATATCACTTCCGGTGAAGATATTTGTACCAAAATCTAATGAGCTCTTCCTATTCGTATACAATTGTAAAATACTAAATATCAAAATTTTTGAGTAATTCGTATTTGAGTTATGTGCTTTTTAAACAAAAATTTTTTTCTTGCTTTAACATAGAATACATAATACTGTTGTTTTTTTATTGAAATTGAGTATTCATAATACAAACTTATTTTTTTTATAAATATTTTTTACAACTTAATACATTCAAGTTTGCATACGCCTAACATGCTCAGGAATTTAAAAATTAGCATTTAAGTAAGTACCGTTCTCAAGTTACTACTAAGCTAAAAACCGTTTTTTAAATGGTATCTATACATATTTGCAAAAAGTATTTAAAGTAAGCTTCAGAATCAATTATGTACGAGTATGTTATTGATATGATAATAAAGTAATAATTAGGCGCCACAATTTTTAGTCCTAGAGTATGTAGCATTAATATTGTAGCTTTTACTTTTTAACCTGGCTAAAGTCCGTCTCTGAGAGACGTTCCTGTGACATGTATGCTGTGAGTCGGTAAATGGAAAAGTTTTAGTTTGAGTTTTTATTTTATGTATTGGAAATTGGGTAGTTTTAAAGTGAATGTGTTAAGTGAATGGTGAGTAAGGCGATTTAGGTGGGATTTAAGAAAACTTCCAGCTTTTATTTACTAGATCCAAAGTAGGAAGATCCATTTAGGAGGGTTTCTCGTTCTGCTCAGTTAGAAACCTTTATGAATTACAAAAAAGTTGGACTAAACGAGAAGGAACATATGTGCCGTATCTGGTAATAAAATAAAAACAGTTTCAGGAAAGATAACATAACATAACAGAAAAGAATGATATCAATTTAGTGTACTTTCAAGTTTCAAATATAGTTTAAGAATACTTACTATCAACTTTGAAAAATGACTACTATATCAAACCCAGCACTAATACAATTTTATTGAATATGACATTCTAATGTACATAAGAACAGATCAAATACGTACGCAACGAATTTTTCGGATCCCAAGAGGTGCAAAAAAAGTGTAGGTATAGATATCTATACATAGGTATATAATGGGTTGGTCATATTCGACGAAAAGATGTTTTTTTAAATCATAAAAAACAATTTTTTTGCTGTTCATGTTAAAAATCATTTAATTGGATTGAAGGCGATTTGTTTACATCACTTTTTGAATATGAAGATGATGATGGCCGAACAGAGACCGTGAATACCGTTATCGGACAATGATAACCGATTTTTTCATGCCAATTGTGCGTGATAATGGTATGGATGACCCCACCGCACACTGCTCGAGCTACAATGGATTTATTGAAGACATTGTTCCCAAACCGTTTGATGTCGAAAAATGCTGATTTTGACTGGATTTAACGCCTCCAGACAATTTTCTGTGGGGCTATTTGAAATCAAAGGTTTATATCAACAAGCCACGGTCCCTAGAAGAGCTGAAGAACAACATACGCCAAGAAATAGCCGCCATTTCGGCCGAAATGTTGACTAAGACCATGGAAAATGCTGCAAAACGGGCTCAAAACGCCGTAGACGCTCAAGGTGGCCATTTACGAGATATCATATTCAAAAAGTGATGTAAACAAATCTCCTTCAATCCAATTAAATGATTTTTAACATGAACAGCAAAAAAATGTGTTTTTTTCATGATTAAAAAAAAATCTTTTCGTCGAATATGGCCAACCCGTTATTTTTAAATTTTGATTTAAAAAAAATTCTTTTTGATTCGCAATCAGCATATCAAAAAACATATACCCTTAACGCATGTACCTGAAGTTATGAAACACCCTGTATAATGCTCGGTGTACTATTTGAGGAACAATATTACATTTTAAATATAAGATACAGAGATATCTATTAATAATTGGAAATAAAACACTACTGGAATGCAATCAAATATTTATTTATCTAAATCTTTTTAAATATATGACGTTCAATTGCAGATAATATCTTAAAAATTTTAAGAATAATATGTTAATAATTCCACTGAGAAAACCTAAGAGGGACTAAGTTAACCAATGAATAATTTAACGTAATAGCCTGATTTATAATTTATTTTCAACTTCAATTCGAAAAATGCTAAATTTAATTATCAAGTTAGACACAAGACCACTGAAGTGAAATTAAAATGTGTACGAATTTTAATTAAATTTAACGATATATGCCTCCACGTTATGGTAAACCAAATGATCAGAAATTAAACCCTTCTAACCCTAATGTACTTTTCACTTTCAATCCAATATCCCTTAACCGCGTAAATGTCCAATTCGCAAGAGCCTCTAAATCTACTCGTACTACTAACTCCCTTCCACTTCCATATAGAGTCACAATATTAGGGTAGTAGAAAATCATGGAATGTGTAGCAGTACAAGAGTAGAAAGTGACGACGCGCGATTTCGTCTCGTGCGTAATCGGACCAGCTTCCTGCCGTTTTCGTCCTTTTGAGGATTAACACTACCTATGCAATTCTTTGTCAAAATTTTAAATCAATTGCCGCCTTTAATATACATTATGTATGCAGCTGTAAGTAATAAATTGCTTATTTTGCTTTATAACTAATTATGGTTATATATAACACCAGAATTTTTTGTAACCACAATCGAATGGAATGAGCAAATAGCTGAGTGCATAACGCGACACTATGTAACCGACTGTGGTTCTAGTAACTCAGGTTCAAATCTAGACTGGACGTCAGGTATAAATGGCATAATAATTTATTCTTTATTATTTTTCTCAACAAGAACCACGAGTAAATTAGACACGAGGGTATATCAAAATATATATTATTTACAAACATATTACTTCCGGTTAAACCGGAAATAACATCAAATTTCTTATTTTAAATGGAACCTCCTATATATTTTTATATATTTGATTTCTACACACGTTTCTGAATCCAATGATGTACAAGTTTAGATTTCATGCACAATGTATCAAGAAAATATCGAAATAAAGAACATCAAGAAAGATTATTACAAAATTTTATATTTATAAAAACAATTGACATGCGATAGGTGAAAATAAATATTAACAATAGGCATAGTATTGTCTGGGTCTAGAATGTGTGTAAACGAAAATGGTGGTCACTAAACATCTTCTATAATTTTTTAATTTGTTATCTTTTGTTTGTTTTTCATTAAATATTACTTAAACCTTTAATAGTTTATTTATTTTTGTGTGACATTTTGCATGAAATCTAGATTTGTGATACATCGTTGCATTCCGAATTATATGTAGAATTAAAATATGTAAAATTATATAGGTGTTCTATTTGAAATAAATATTTGATGTCATTTCCGGTTTAACCGGAAGTGATATTTTTGGAAATAATACATTTTTATGACTCCTTATTATAGCTAGTTTACCCATATAAAATTTTATTGCGATTGCTTTATTAATAACAAAGGTATTTCGAGCGTACCATTTTTTTGGAACATCCGGTAATTATCTATACTGATGACTCAAAATATATCCAAGTTGGAATTAAAGGAATGACAGATATGTACCGCTATGTAACAACCTTAAGATACCGAACCGAGTGTTAAGGTTGGCGGGACTCTTATAGTTAGTAAATAACGGTTACTAAATATTTAACTGCAAACTAAAATTTACGTAATATTTATTTATTTTTAACGTTCCATGTTCCATATTCTACCTTTGATATCCTGCTGTCCACACACATCAGAGTAGGTAGTCATAATCATCAAAAAAAGTCCTAGTTTGAGTTAACACTTCAGGAAAGTAGGCAAAAGGTACATGGTAAGGACAATATTAGGAAACTGCTCCGAATACGCACGTGACAAAAACAAACGTAGCCGTAGAAAGCACAGCGAACGCAGTAAAACTGGGAAACACTGAAGTCCTGTACCGCGTGCGGCCACTACAATCACAGTAATGGATTTTGCGGTAAATACGTTTTATTACTTAATGAAAATGAAGCCATTGGGAGTAAGACAGCTTTGTACGCGCTCTGAATACCTGGCGACTTCCCTTCTATTTTATGTATGTCGGACTAAAGAAGTAAAGAAATACGGAAGGTGCTAAGATGAATAGCTATAGTGTCTCCAGGGAAAAGACATTTATTTTATTTCCGAAAATTGATTAAGATTGATCAAATAAAATCCGAAAATGTAATGACAATTCAGTAACAGCACTGAGCAGTGCGCACTTCTGTCGAAAGCGAAAGAACCTTTGATTTTTTTATTTTAACTGTTCTGCGCTGGAAAACTAATCTTGATAATACGTAGTTGTATTGTGCCAATTACTTCTTGGCGCTTCTACGAGAGTACGAGAGTACAACACATCGATTCAGTTTGCTTTATTTACAAAATGCAATTTAATCAATTTGCAAACTGTTTCGTAAACTGAATTACAAAACGTTTTAAAACAAATTAATTTTGTAGTAGTCATTGCTCGAACAGAACACAAAACTTAAAAGTTTAATTATGTGAGTTTATTTCAATAAACAATATGTTTTTTTTGTGCCTTTTAGTCAGGGCTCTACCCTTTACAAACATTATTTTTTGAAAAATTTGTCTTAAATAATTGTAATGCGCAAGGAAGTTATGCGAGTAATTAATTATTATTAAAAGTATTTTTGTAATTCGGTAGTAATTAATATATTAATCCAAAATCTCATAATACATAATGCTGTGGTAGCTACTGTTTTCGTGTTGAAATTTATTATACGGTATAATTTACAACGGTACAATTAAAAATTACCACGGTACGTACAATTTAAAATGGTCTCGTAAAGAGAACGAAAAATTACAAACATAATCCATTATTTATTATTTTACATATTTATACCTACTGCCTACTTAAACAAAATTTATTTCTTGTTTTTCTCCAATGTTATATAGAGACAGATTTATGAGAGTTAATTATTAAATAGTAGTTTAGTTTATTTTACAGATTTGATTAGTTTTAGGAAAATCTCAAGTGTTTGGGTCATGTTAGTTTTAAGTAATAAATTGTAACGTGTGACGAAGTGTGACAAGGGTTGGTGTGAGGTGATGCTGACCGTATGTTAGAGATATAGGCATGAGTGATATCGAGAAGTAAGGGGTGTGAAAGGGCAAGTGTGTGTTTGTTTGATAATTTTTAAGTTAGTGTATTTCGTGGAGTCCTGTAGGAAGGAAGTTTATTTTCAATTAACGTAGAAGAATTACAAAATAAAACAAGAAAATTTATTTTATAAATATACTCAACTACTGTAAGTAGGTAATTAATTATTAATTATATAAACTATAATATTAAGTACTTATATGACAAAGAAACATAATTAAACTCCATGAAGAATTCTTTGATTGAAGGGATACTGCCCAGCAAACACACTTGTAAAAATTATATAGTTAAGATATCACAAAGAAATTTCAATATAATATAGCATTTTTATGTAGACTATACATAATATTTCTCACTGTGGAATATCTCTACGATATTATTAATGGAATATATTATCTATGTCAAAATATATCTCAATTATATAACACAAATAATATACTCTTTATATAGTTAAATATATTATTTGAAGATAATTTACATTGTATGTATTCTACTTGAATATTATATTCCTTTTATATAAGAATTTTATTAATCTATTATATTTTTTGGATTACTTTATGTCATCTGTACGCATGCAACATTTGTTACCAGTGCCAGTTTATTTATTTAAATAAAATTCTATTCTTATATTTGTAAGCAACTATGCGGCTGGAATGGCCATAAGCTCTAGATTAAAAGCTAGAATCGTGAGTTGATAACAAATTTACACTTTATAAAATCTCTAGTGTTTTCACGATACTTTTAGAACAACTATCTATTATTATCTTATAGTAGGAGTAGAGTATACCAGAGAAGTTCATGCGCACAAAGTCGGTAGTCGGTGTGATAACATATTAGTAATTTTTTATATCAAATAAATAAAATCTTTCAATAATGGAAAATATAAAATTGTTTAGTAAACATAATTTATTTTTTTCAAATAATTTGTTTGGTTTGTAAACTAAAGAATAGTACTTTTTTATACGTCAAATATAATTTTAAGGTAAATATTTTTGATTCCAGTAGGTAGTCCAAAATATACACAATATACTTAACATAGCTTTGTAAATCCCGTACGTAATTAAAAATACTGGTATTATTGCTATAACTATCAATCGTTATAAATCAACAAGCCAGGATGGTCGCGCGGACTAAAGCTAAGTTTCCATGCATGCGTTTCATCCGTCGCGTTTTATACGTCGAGAGATCTGATTCGCTAAATTTAAATTCGTGAAAATCAAGACAGTAGCGGATCAACGACGGGCCGTGTTCGTCTACTTTCTACTTGATCCGTAGAACGGATACGTTTCAGTACCACGTCGTTTTATTTTGACTGTTTAGTGTAGGTATGTAAATTCTACATATAAAATTCCGTGTTTAGAATGTATTTTATGGTTTGTTATATTATAAATCTGAATAATAATGAGATAAAATTAATTAGTTTAGTTGACATTAAACGTCAAAACGGATGAAACGTTCAGTATGCATAGGAACGTCCGTTTTTACATACGTCATTACGCGTGCGATTGTGTCCGCGCAGTTACGGATGAAACGCATGCATGGAAACTTAGCTTAAGGCTGTTCGACCCTGGCCTCAGAAAACTGTTATTTTGCACAACTTTAAGATCATTTTTCTTGTTACTGTACGTTTTGTTTCTTTTCAAAAAAAATGTGCATATTATTGAATACTTTATAAACTAAATGGCAGACTCAGAATTTTAAATAATGTTATTGTTAATAAGATATCGGTACTATTAGTGAAGGTGTAAAGATGCTCATATTTTCTGTAATAAATTTTTTATTTAAAATTGCTCTCTGCTATTTAATAGCATTAGTAAAATTATGCTGAGGATGCTCAAAAAATAAAAAATCCAATAACCCGTTCTTGAAAAAAAAGGAATTATGTGATGGGCAAATGCGAATTTTTCAAATAATATTCGTTCGTGTTTTTGCGCGTTGCGCCAATATTTAGACAACTTATTTCACATCCTTGTTTTCTGCTCCCAGGTTCGAGAACCTCAAAGCAATAAACTCGGTAGGGGGTAGGATAGGGCTCAGGTATAAAGTTGAAACCTCCAGCTTCTTGTTTCAAATATAAATTTGTGTGATACTGTTTCGTGTAATATAATAACAGAAAAATTTCAAAACATTATTGTTTAATTTAAATTGTAATAGATTTGTAATTACAAAAATTTGTTGCAGTTACAATATAACATTCAATTATTTAACTCAATAAAGCTGATATTAAATTGATACTTAAATTTTTGTACTTACCGAGCAAATTAATATTTGTAAACCATAAAAACACATATGAATTGTGAATGAAGTACAAACCTTGATTATTATTACGAGTATCTACAAAACATAAAAGTATTGGATTGGAGTTTTGTAAATGGAATAAAAATTAATATAAGTGAGTAATTGTCAATGTGTTACATTTAACACAATTTATTGTTTTGCATAAATCATATCATTTACATTTTTATTAATAATTAGATACTAAAAATTAATTTTCCTTGTTTAACAAATAAATCCACTATAAATAATTCGGCCATGCATAAGATGAAGTATGTTCAATATAATTAAAAAATTTAAAAAATTATAATTATTATATTTGATTATTTGTTAAAACTAAAATCTTAAAACAATAAAATATAATCAATATGTTTCTCGGGGAGGTAAGTCCCGTATATACCTGGAATCTATTAATTCCGGCAAAATTCCATCGTGATAAAATTTGTTTAATTGATCTTCCATTTTTTCTTGCCAAAATAAATTATCACGATGAATTTCTTGCACAAATATGTCGTGTGGACACCACACAACAAAGTAGCATAATTTTCTTTTTGTTATATGTAGCTGACCCTGAACTTGATACATATAATTATGGTTGTCCTTGAGTGTTATCTCCCCGTTGTATATTTTCAAAAAGTTTATTTCTTTTTGTTCAATTGCACTTTTTATTGTTTGGGCTTTTAGTTTTGCTGGACATTTAATTTCGATTATTTTATCGAGGTCAATCAAGCCATCTGGAGAAGCAGCTAAAAATGGTAATTTTTCATCTATTACCAATCCACTTGGTTCAACTTTCAAATGAAATTTTTCTTCAAATTCATTAATAGCAACTTTTTCATTTTGAACACCGTACATTGTATTTACATTGCCTCTAAAATTGCTATACAACAAACCAAATACTTTTTTCCCCATCGGCGTCGTAGCCTTCTTCTTGCAAATACTTCCAAAGTTTGAAGCAGTTAATCTTTTTCTTCTTTCTTGATGCCAAATATCAGAGTGCCGCTGCTCTAGAGTTTTCGCAAAAATTTCGTTTCTGTCGGTTTCCATCAGTGATTGAAGGTATACTTTTTTTTCTTTTTCTAATTCTTCATGTGGCATGTCTGTAGTTGGATTTGCTGCATCTGGTCCATATTCCAAGTCGGCATCTCCACCGTGGCCCGTTTTTCTTCTTTT
Organism: Agonum fuliginosum; assembly: GCA_947534325.1. Lineage (NCBI taxonomy): Eukaryota > Metazoa > Arthropoda > Insecta > Coleoptera > Carabidae > Agonum > Agonum fuliginosum. The sequence continues at coordinate 13,056,666 of OX384038.1, read as the reverse complement.
ATTACTGCTTCTAGATCTTCTGTTTCCTTTAATTTGTTGAATTTTTCTTGCATATTTCTTTGTATATACACCCGTGTTTTTGTTACCCAAATAATTTTGTATATTTTCATGAAAATTCGTAGAATTTTGAGAAAGTACAGCTGCATCACATCGCGCATTGTATCCATTTCTTAGAGAATAATTAACTCTTTTGCCTCCAACAAATTTAGCAACAACACTGTTAAATGATTCTACAGAATTGTTATTTTGACCTTCTATTAAACTCTCTGCATTGTTAGCTAGTCTTTCAACTGCAGTCATTATTTTTTCGTATATTTCTTTCTTCTCCAGAGCATTAAAAATCTGGAGTTCATTTGATTTTGTACAAAAATAATTTCTATCTTCGCAATTTTTATGATCTCCAAATATGTGAGATGGGCCATTTAAAATATCCTTCTTCAATTCTCGAATTTGTTCAGTTTTTGAAACTGGCGTGTTTTGCCTGTAATCGACTGCTTTAGTTACAGCTGTTCGAAATCGTAACAAATTTTCCGCTACATACTTTCGCACGTTAATATTTGTTCGGGGTGTTTTACTGATATCTTTCAACTTATTTATGTAGCACCGTAAAAGATGATTAGTACACTCAATTTTTTTAACAATTAAATTTTGACCATAAGGTGCACAATCTCTAATTCTTCTATAAACACTACTGTCTCCATCGGCAATAATGCACCCATATTTCAAATTATGCATCTCAATGCTCGTCTTAAAACCTTCTAATATTATTTGTGCTTCCATGCCTGTTGATGAACCTTTCCAATTCATGTAGCATTTGTGGTCATTTTTCTGTTCTTCCTGCTTGAAACTTCTTCGTGCGCAAACGGAACAATATTTGTTTTTTACGCCTACAAACAATACTTTTTTAGTTCGTGCCCCAATTATACATGCCACTCCAGATAACGCATTATAATTTGATCTGTAACTTCGCTTGCTCCACGCTCCATCTGCAATAATTGATATTATGGGTATACCGTCAACATCAACTTCACCAGCTTCTATTGCAAGTCTAGCCTCTTCCTCTCCGGCTTTCTGCATTTCCTCCCAAGCTGCATGTTGCAAACACGAGGATACAGTATCGTGATGTTTCGAATATGTTTTCTGTGTCATTGAAGGAATGTCCATTGTTGCATTTATTTCTTGATATTGACTGTACCCACCCCCTGTTATCAACATTGCAGTTACAACCAAAGTGTTTACGTCGACGTCTGATTCAGGATCTTCGGAATGCACTGTTTCTTCTTTATTGCACATCAGACATTTAAAGAAAAATACGCTTTACGTTTTTCCGACACAAGATTTACATCGAAAAATGAACAACCAAAACCATCATGTTTCATAGATTTCAATGAAGAGATAAAATAATTTATGTCCACAATTCTTCTACCGGTTATAACTGAGGATTCAACATCATTTTGCTGAACTTCTGGCTCTATAAGTAGTTCATATTCCTCGATAGATGATATCGTTGAATCAGTAGTATTCAGATCAATGTCACTATAATCTTCACTGTTGTTACTTTCTACATCTATTTGGTGGCTCAAAATATGTTCCGAATCAACATCATTTGATTCGGCAATTTGAACAACATCTTCAGGCGTAGTTGAATCTCGGATGATATTTGGATGAGAGCTGTAATAAAATAAAATCACAGAAATGTAGAAATGTCGAAATATATGCAAACACAATATAAATTTGTATGACTCATTATGGTAGGTACATTTATTAAATTTATATTATTTAATTAGATTAAACAAAATATAAAGTCTCACGTTAATAAACGTCTTGAAAAAGCTCTCAACTACAACATATTGAAATAATTTTTTTCTTTTGTTATTGATATCACACGCCATTATAGTTCAGTTTTAAAAATATGCTATAAATTGTTGTTATTTCAACACCAATATATTTCATAATTTAAAAACTATAGTCTTGATCTCGATCTCAGGTCGAAAATCTCGATCTAGAATCAAAAGTCTCGAATCAAAAAGTAGTCAGCTTTTAAAAAGTAACTGCAAACTATACTGTACTAGATATGGTGTTACACATATATCATAATAATAATTATATAAACTTACCATTTTTTGAAGCTCTTAATTTCTCGCAGTTTGCTCATTCGTCTTCTCCATGATTTTGTTTTAACCATGTTAACTGTTCACAACACTAATATAACGATAATGAATATAAAATAAAGAATATTCGCAAAAACGTTTTATATCAAGAACGACAACCAATATCACTTTACTATAATAAGACAAGCAATAGAGTAACAAAAAATACCTTAGGGCACGAATATATACGAATTTAACAGTCAATTCTCAGAATTTGGAAAAATTTGTGGATTAAGTAATTAGGTATAACTGTGTAATTACTGCCAAAGTACAGTTGCAATTTATAGGAATTTAACAGTCAATTCTTAGAACTTGGAAAAATTTGTGGATTAAGTATTAGGTTACAGTTACAAAAATATAAGCTTCGTAAGCCCAATTGTACAATTATGTTAATCTTGATATTATACATTTTTGAAGCTTGATAGTACCTACTATTGTTTGACTATGATTTTTGCGAAGATGATAGCCATTTGTGTTAAAAGTGTTTTTTGTTAATTAAAAATACTGCTAAATATATACATTTTTTTATACAACTTGATTTTTAGCAATTCTCAAATACCTTCCTTCTAGGTATATGACGAGAAGTAAAAATATATTATGATCTTAAATTTGATATTATGTGTTATCAAAATAGTTATAAAATATCTAACACACAATTTATTAAAATAAGTATAAACAAAAAATAACTGGTGTTTTTGACTAGGTTATGGTATAGATATACTATCCTTATTAATATATTTAATAATTTCATATAGGTGGCTTATTTTAATTTTACATTCATATTCAATATTCGTCAGTCGCGTTGTTCATATCATAAGTAAAAGATTTTATTCTTGAGGAGTTTTCGTTTCAAAACATTGAATGTTAGAATTCTACCCAGAGGGATTAAGTTGTAAATGTTATGATTTATGATCCTTCTATGAAGAACATACCGACTGTGTTGTTCTGGTTGTATACCAAAAGGAGATTATTTGAAAACCCAGATGCGAAATTTTTGTTGAGGGTCGATCAGCCTTAAGGCGCTGAAGCTGTCAGCAATGAGATATGAGATCGTAAGTTCGAATCCCACTGAAGAAGAAGCACGTTTATAAATTGTTGTAATTGTCTAGATTTAAATTGCAATATATACATAGTGCCTTACTAATAAACATACAACTTTAGGCCGTAAGAGTGTGTCCTTTTTAAAAAAAATTGAAAACAATCCAAATTAAAATCAATTATAAAACTACATAATATCTATATCAGTGCTATATAATTATGACGTAACTCTGGAATATGATTATTATATAATTGTTATATAGGGTTGTGGCGGATATTTTTGATTAAAAATATCAAGTTTTTATATGTATGAGTGACATCGCAATTTACTTTGGTATAATGGCTGCTACATGATATATATGTAGTACGCATATATTTGTGTTTCCTAGGTGGATAATAACTCTTTTTTGATATTGTTTTTATTTTATAAGACGACGTTTCAGCTATGGGATGTAACCATCTTAATATCGTATAAAATAAGTATTCCTTGAATTAAAAATTAGGACCTCAATAATTGTCCATGAACGTCATCACAAGTGCTACAAAATCTGATTGAATCACAATAAAGCCATTAAACACCAAAATCAACCCTATAAATTCACAATCACGACAACCCCTAACTAGTGCCTCATACACACAAACATACATACATGAAAATATGCCAGTTCGGCCCTTTACAGCACACCGTAATATCTAATTTAGTTGTGAGCGGATGGCAACCGTTGCGCGCTGAACAAAACTCAAACGGCAAATGTCATAGTGATGAAAACAGAAAACCACGGACAACCGACACAATTTCGCAGAGTCATATACACGTTTCACACACGCACATGGACCCGGGTTGCGATTATTATTTCAGTATTTCACAAATTTGCCGCGTGGAGCGCAGATGTCGGTGGTGACCACACTACGGCGCAGTGCTCGCCAAAAGTTAAAGAGAATAAAGTTTATATTTCTACGTCAGTGCTGTTCAAAGTAGACTTTTCCCACTGAGAGGTAATGTTTTACCGCTGAGTTGATATACAGGATGGTTTTAAAGTTAATGTCATAAATTTAAGGGTAAGTAGTATGACATTGTGTAGATTACAAAATTAATTTCTATGTTTTCCAGTCAACATTTTTTCGTTGCCACTGCCACTCAGTGGAGTAATTATTGTCTCATTAAAAATAATTAAATTTTGTTTCTTTATTTTACTAGTATTATGAAATTTAAGATGTTAATTACCTACTTCTATTGTTTGTGTTTAATAGGAAAACGAATCCAGTGCATTAATACAAAAATGCTGCAGGTAAACTACCCTTAATTTTTCGATTTTAACAAAAATATCTCTGTTTCGTGATATATACATATTACATTAACTTCAAAACCACCCTGTGAAAAGTGTTGACCGTGTTGATTATTCTCAATGTTTAAAGCAAGTGTTTCTGCATAGAGGTCATTTAGTCCGAGAAATGATTTACCTACTTTTTGTACAATTGGTATTGATGGTGATGATAAACAATCATTAAATGACCTCCTTTTTTTACAAAAAAAAAACAATCACAATAGAATCAAATACGGACGATTGGCAAAAAAGTTCATTTCTTTAGCTTATATAGGTATATAAATATTTCGAAATTTGTGATAAGACGTAAAGTAAACTTAACTTAACTATAAAAAATATAGGTATCATGATTACATATTGTAAGAGAAAATTTATGAAAAACAAGAATAACTTTTGAACATCACTGTCGATCCGAGTGGACACATAAAGTGTGAGGCCTACCACCCATGCCACACATACGCGTGTGATTCGTCAATTCGGTGGCACGTCATGTGTGGATATGAATATCGCTCATGCATGCTGCAAGAATCGTTTGTTCCGCGTAATTACTATCCGAATCAATGTGAATGACACCCACAACAGAAATAGATAGTTAATTAGCGACGTGTGATTAATGGTCGTGAATTTGTTGAGGAATCAGATTTATCACGATTGTGATTGTACGTAGGAATATCGACATTAATGATGGGGGAAATGTTCAATTCTTATTGATAATGTTCACTTCAAATAAAACTCATTTCAAGTTCATAGCAGAACGACTTTTAGTCATAAAATCAGGGATTTAATTGATAAAATAAGGATTTAAAAAAATTAAATAGTAATAATTTTTCATGCTATTATGGCAATGGGTTTATTTCATATTTAACAACGAGAACCATTATTTGCAATTTTCTTTTGAGATTATTAATATTTTGTAGTTTACGGTTGTGTTTTGCTTTCTGCTGTGAGTATCGTTTTTTATTATTATTTGCAGTTTCTGTTCCTCGTACAACGTTGTGAATATTCTTTAATATCGTACAAAACATAACTTGAAATGATAATCAGTGTTTGACATTTCTCTTGACGTAAATGTATTGCTCTCTTTTGAAGTATATTAGTGCAAAACAGATAAACATATTAGACATAAAAACTTTTATTTAAATTGAAAGGATTAAAAATGAAATGGTAAATGAAAATATTTTTTCTAAAGATGTTACTAGCGTCTGTCGCTTTGGCAATTTGGTCAAATAACGTTCTGGTATATACAGGGTGAGTCATCGAAATGCCCGTCGTCGATATCTCCCTTGTCGTTAAAAATACAGTATAAATTTTTTAACAGAATTTTTGGTCTACTCAAGGAGCATAACTTAAAATTATTTTCACATATACAGGCTGTTGCATAACGACTTGGCAATAATTGTTCGTGTTTTTTTAAATGAAACACCCTATATATTTTTATATATTTTGAATTGTATTTTATTTACCTATACGACCATATAAATTTCATTTTAGTTTTCCGCGGCGTTGCCAAGTTATTCAATTTTTTCTCTAAAAAAAGCCGAATACACGGATTGTTTTATAAAGGCGTACTGAAGTTATTTTAATAGTAAAAATTAAGATTTTTTTTTCTGTACAACTGTAACTATACTCTTTGTTCTGACATAACTTTTTTTTAAATATTATTATACAGGCTGTTCAGTACAGAGATTCAAATTTTCTCAATTTCAAATGGATATAACTCGTCATTTTCAAATGGAACACTTTATATTTTATTATTCTCTTGTGTGTATTTTTGCATCTTCTTATGTTATGAAAGGAAGTCCTATGCCTAAAAACATTAATTTCGAAATTAATTAAATTAATGTTTTTAGGCATAGGACACCTTTCATAACATAAGAAGATGCAAAAATACACACAAGAGAATAATAAAATATAAAGTGTTCCATTTGAAAATGACGAGTTATATCCATTTGAAATTGAGAAAATTTGAATCTCTGTACTGAACAGCCTGTATAATAATATTTTAAAAAAAGTTATGTCAGAACAAAGAGTATAGTTACAGTTGTACAGAAAAAAAAATCTTAATTTTTACTATTAAAATAACTTCAGTACGCCTTTATAAAACAATCCGTGTATTCGGCTTTTTTTAGAGAAAAAATTGAATAACTTGGCAACGCCGCGGAAAACTAAAATGAAATTTATATGGTCGTATAGGTAAATAAAATACAATTCAAAATATATAAAAATATATAGGGTGTTTCATTTAAAAAAACACGAACAATTATTGCCAAGTCATTATGCAACAGCCTGTATATGTGAAAATAATTTTAAGTTATGCTCCTTGAATAGACCAAAAATTCTGTTAATAAATTTATGCTGTATTTTTAACGACAAGGGAGATATCGACGACGGGCATTTCGATGACTCAGCCTGTATATCAGCGTTTCATTAAATAACAGATTGATAAAATACCAGTTTGGTCAAATAACAGTTCGGCCAAATATCCGTGTAAGATAAACTTCGTTTGGTGAAATTGGTTATACGAATAAAACTTCGGTCAAATGACCGTTTGACTGTAAAAAAGTTTGATCAAATAAATACTAGTCTTTGTGGCAAGTCACCCTTACCCTCACATAACCGAGTTGGTTCAAATCCCGAAATCAAATCAATCAATCAATATGTATATGATCATGATCCGTTGATCCAATTAAAAAGTAGCCCAACGTAAATTGAACAAATATCAATGAAGTTAGCCATGATGACAATGAGATTTTGTTTGTCCGCATTGTGAACCGGCTCACGTAACTGAAAACAGATGTTTAGAAAATTAGTGCGGGCATCGGACATTCGGCAGAAGCTACACGGGCCACAGTACTCTCAGTACGTGCTACGTGCCTCTCTATTTCCTGTGTTCCCATACAAATTGTTATCGATTATGCGGGATTCGCGAAATTACCGGCTACACGCAAAATTCGTGATTTGTGATCGAACACTATTTGCCACTTACGCACGTGTATAATTTACTCAATTCACAGATCACAATGTTCCATTGTACGGGAGAATTAGACGTTATTAAGTTATTATCATACTATTGTGGCGGTCTAGTTTGTTATTATCTTAGGATGGAATATCAGTATTCTAACTTGTTAGAATAATAGTTATTTATGTTACAAGTGGGATAAGAGCATTATTACAGCAGTCGAATATGAAGAATTGCACGACGAGGTCGTAGACCGAGTCGTGTAATCACATGAGTGCTGTACAAAACAAAATTAAGCACCTATCTAACAACACAAAAAATTTAAAAAATCTGCTGTGGCCAGTACACGACCTCTCGCCTAATTCTGCTTATTCTACTAATCTAATAAATAGTTTTACTTACATTTTAATAGTTTCATGTTCATATAATATGTAAACGATAATGTACACCAAGATGCAAGCAAAAGATGTCAACTGTACTGTCACTGTCATAATAATTCAAAATGTAGAAACAAATTTCATATGTTCATGGACAACAAGATACTGAAATTTCAAAAAAGTAGAATATTAGTTGCACTTTATTTTATTTTTAAATACTACCAGCTTCAGCAAATTGTATTTAAAATTAACTGTACCCATAAATAATTATATTTTCTTTTATTTTTAATTGCAAAACTTGTCATAAATAAATAATGTACCAATGTAAGGAAAACTATTTAAAGTTTCAAAAAGTACTACTTCCGGTTTGCGGATTTCTATCAAAATCTTATCCGGTGTTAAGATGTTAAGATCCTTATTAAAATCGTAAATATGAAATTTGGTTATTAAAGGTTTGATACCTTTTAAGTTATCGTGGACGAAAAATCGTCACATACGTCCATACGCACACACACACAGACATCATCGTGAAAATATTAAATTCGTATTCTAGAGACCCTGAAACGTGCTTATCCACCAAAAACTCATACTCGAAAATTTGACCCATTACAATACCTCTCTTATAGAATATGAGGCGAGAGGTAAAAATATGATGCCCGGTACTTTTTATGAATTCCATGAAAAGAAACAAAGGGCTAAAACATTTTGAAAAGGTGTATAAAGTTATACTAACTAATCATAACTTTTTGTTGACGCACAGAGATACCTGTTTATTAGATTAGATTGTATTAATTTTTTTTGTTTTAGTTATATATTATTTAAATCTTGTAGGTTACCAGCGCTGTGCTCGTTGAACATTTCTCTATCAAACAGTCTTTTTTATTCACACATTTGATCTAGTAATTTAATTAGAGAAGCAGCAATTGTAAATGCAAGGAAATAAAACATTCAATTCTACAAACGGTAAAAATAATAAAAAGATAATACAAGCTTTGCTTTTATATGTAAATGTAAACTTTAATCATTTTGATATGATGCCAACATCAGAGACGTATAAAGATTGAACGATACAATATATGTTTTTTACTAGTGCATTGAGTATCACAATCATGCATCGTATACGTATGCATTTCCGTATTAAAGTTTTTAAAAATCGAATCTTTGAAACATATTCCTACGAATGCGATTTTATTATAAGACATTAAAGCAAGAGCTTCCGATACGATTACGTTTATTTTACTCAGAAGAACACAACGGGATTGTATCTGCGATTCTAGTGCATCTTCACTTGCGAGTATGATGCTTTGGAATTTTTAGTATCCTTTAGGGAAATTTGCAGAATATTCCATAAATTTATATGGTTGTTTTCGTTTAGTACTTTATGTGAATGCGACATATCTGCAGTAAAGGCCATCAGAATAGCGAGATTTGTAGACTATTTACTCCGCCATTTGTTACAATGTTTCTCTCCAGAAGTCGCGAGTTCCAGTTCTATTGTAAAATGATGAATGAAGTTGATTTCTTTGTATGACAAAGAATTCATTTCCTTTCTACTTCGTGTTTTATACACAGACGCTTATTCAAAATGTTAACTGAAGCTTTAATTACAATTTTTTAAATAATTAAATGCTAAGAAAGATCACTTGAACTTCGAATTCATCGGAAAGGTTAATTAATTTTTAAAAGAGAATTCATTTAGGAAAAAGCATTTCTTTTTACTTTTATTTGTCATTAATTATATTTCAAATTCTTATGCCAAAATAGTATTTATTTTACGAGGAAACTTTTTAAATTATTTAATTATTTTCTTTAAACTACAATCTACAATAATTGAATTTGTTGTCTTTCTTGAAAATACACTGAAATTTTTAGAAAAGTTTGTGAACATCTTTCTGCACTTTTTACTTTCATTTATTTTCCCTTACTATATTTTAAAAATTACATCAACGTCCTGTTTTTTAACTTGCAGGTTTTATTTTATACTGTAACTTTTAATGTACTCTACAAAATATTCACAAACTTACTTTAGCAATTTAAATTTAACTGAATATCGTAAATGTTACGAACCATTTATAGCACTGTAGGTACTTTAAATTGTCATAAACCTTGTATCTTATTTTAACGATTTAGTAGCTATGACGTAAATTTTATCAGTGCAAAAGGATAAAATAAAATGGTTAAGTCGTTATATCTCTATGATAAAATATACATATTTTAATGGGTAGGTACCTACTTTAATCGTTTAGAATTTTTAATAACAGATTTATTTTTCCAGAGGAATAAAATGTTTTGGAACCTGACACAAGGACAACAGTTACCTATTTACTAGCCGTAATAGAAACTGCAATCCGGTATTGTCGAATTCCGGAATCCAATAATACACACTTTTATTTCCTAAATTTATTTTTTATGAGATTTACGATTTACTTTGTAGTGTCAGAACCTCGGAACTTCCTTGAAATGTAGATTTAAAAAATCTGATGTGGCCAGCACACGACCTCTCGCCTTAACACTGTAATTTATGTGAATTTGATTTTAGTTAGGCTTTCTTAAATTATAATTTTGCAATAAATTTACAAACTTTTTGAAAATAATTTTATAGTTCTCAGTTTTTTAATTAGCTCTTTATAGATAAAAATTTAACTTTATTATTACCTTATTACATTATGTTCAGTTGTTAATAATATTTACATTTCTTTTAAAATGGTGTCACAAACATTTCAGAAATTGTGTATACGTCTGTTCATCTGTCACATTGACATATTCATTTTTGTTTTTAATTTTTTTCCTATATTATGATTTACAAATCGTGGTAGGTAAAATTACAAATTTTTGAAAATTAATTTTCCTTTATTGGTAAGAGATATAGAAACGATGTTAAATAAATATTGTAAAAGATAATTTGTTCTTTCAAATGTCGAATAACAAATTGTAACTATTGCAGTATTTCCTATGTTTTTTGCAAAAAATGTTAAAATTCTTCAAGAAAATACCATTTCCGGTTGACAGATTTTTACCAAAATCTTATCAGCTCTTCATTAACATATATAAATGTATATTGCAAAATATTCGAATTTTATTTTCAGTAGAATTTGAGATAATGAATCAGAACGAAAGACTATAGTAGGCGCACATACAGACACACACACACACACACACACACACACACACACACACACACAGACATCATCGTGAAAATAGTCAAAATAGGTTCTAAAGGTGCTAAAACGTGCTTATTGACAAAAATCTCGACATCGAATTTTTTCACGATCCCTATACCTCTCTAGGCGAGAGGTAAAAATGTAATACTGCGTTTTCATTTCTTAAACATAAGATAATTCGGCAAGTGTATTTTGATTCTTTGGATTGAATATAACATAGGAATGATGTATACTTATGTAATAGATATCCAAAAATACATTCAAAATTTAGATATAATTTCCCAAATAAAAACCTTTTGTTGTATCTATTTTAAATATGAAATTTACATTTGTAGGTAGTGTATTTCTATCTTGATATCTTGGAATCAGAAATTTTATTTTAAAATGTATTTCTTCTACACTATTAACCTTTTTCTTAAATGGTCAATAGTCAATTTAAACAAAATTGCTGTTGCTATGATTATTTCAATTTGTATTTCTATATCATAAAAATCTTTTTTTAAATACAAGGGACAGTAATGTAATTGGTCATTCATTATGTTACGTATAGATCACAGATCTATTTCTAAGATAAATCTCTTTATCCAAAATAAATATTTCGTGGTACTACTTAACTTATACGATTAAACAGTGGCGTTGGGGGAGGGGGGAATATAAAATTTATTGTATAATAACTAAAAATTTTGCTCAACAAGCGTATTGCTACTCGGGATGGAAAAAGTTTATTGGATTTGACGCTCAGTTTTTTGGAAAAATTAAATAAAATAATATTTAATACAGTATATTTTCGTATTGCTACTCGTATTTAAAATAATTATGAAGTATATCGAAATAAAAAGAGCCGCAAGTGAAAATTTTTTTAAAAATTTTAATAAATAATAACAGCACGGTTTTCCCTCGTTTATGGTGCGAAATAAATAAAAACTAGGCGAATTTACGTATTTTATATTCTCTATTTACAATTTGTACATTTTTATAATGATTTTGAATAATAAATACTGAAAAAATCTTAGACCTTTAGGGGGGATTTATCCCCCTTATCCCTCCGTAACTACGCCATTGCGATTAAATAGTTATTACTTATTAGAATATAGAGAATGATAAATTAATGCTATCTGTTAGTAAGTGCAAAGTGCAAACTACACTAAAATTGTTATTATTCATATTCTTATATCCTTTTAAAGCGCTTCGAATCGTAGAATTTATAAAATAAAATTGTTTAAAGTTTTTTAAACAATATATACTTAATCATAGAAAGATGTTTCAGAACACTATTTAATATTTTTTCATACTTTCTTACAAATTCTCTTTATCTTTGACTCCGTGAATAAAAACAAAGTAAAAATTCTTTCTCTACTTACCCTAGTTGCGTCTTCCGGATATCGAATTCGTTGAATGTTATCTCGATGATTTCGTCAGAAGAAGCGACGAAAGTGTAGAGCAAGCAGTCGATGTCTGGTGGATAGGCCTTGGGGAAGTCTGGCGATGAGAATGTGCCTCTGTCCTTCCCGAACGTGGTGGAGTAGACGAGACAATCGCACCCTGCACACACCACAAATCACCGTCACTCACAGTCTCTTGTACACCAAATCTTTTATTAACTTGTGATATCACATGTGTGCTGGAGATTTTTTGAATTGTTTTAATTTGTGATCTGTTTTGGGATTTGTGACACCAGGAGTAGTTTGTTAATATATTAATTAAAGCAGAAGTAGTGCAAAAATGTATTATTTAACTAATCTTGTAATTAATTTCTCATTATTTCAAAATTGAAGTTACTAAATAAAATAATGCTACGAAATTATAATTGATCTCAACAGGTATATTCAATTCATAGTGAGCTTCGATCTTGTTTTGCAGTGTTTTGAAGATAACCACACTCACTTTGGTTAATTTATCTGTGTTTGACAAGGCTGGTTCAAATAGAGTCAATAGCGTGAATAGCTAACTATCAATAAGGCATAATGTAGTTGGCAGATTCAATAATCGGCTATTTGCGGCAAACATAATTTGCTACATTATAAATATAACTATTATACCTAATTTGATTGATGATTTAATCATTACATACAGCTGCTTTTGGAAATCATATGTTGTCCATGAGATAACTGTCAACTTCTCTATCAATACTAAATTTGATTTCATCAAAATAAGATAACTCTTTTCTATCGTCAGTCAAGCGAAAGTGCTCTTTTAAATGTTAAATTAACCCATAAGGGGTATAATTTACTTTATCTACGACTAATATATAACATTAACATTAAATGTCTGATGTTTGCTAAATAATGTCATATATTAATCCCACAGAGAATAATAGTCAGTATTCCCTCCTTTGCACTAATCAGAAAATTACTTTGCCTGAATCAATTTCTCCGTGCAAATTATTTTAGAAAACATTGCAATGTTTAATGATGTAACTATGATGATAGATAATGATAATGTCAAGATTTTTGCGAATTGGTATTTACAGTATACAGTATACAACTCGCTATAATGGCTTTTAATTCCTCAAATGATTAAAACCCTCGCTCGCTTTGGTCACTCGTGTTATCTTCAGGAATATTCATCAATTATAGCGTTATTGTACAATTTACTATAAAATCAATTTAGCGTTCACTTCTCATACTATCAGTAGAACTATTTTAAGTTCAGTAAAAACTTCGAGATTCGAGTGGCTGGATTCCACCGTAATAATATTTACCATTCTGTAATTGGGAGTTAATCTCATTGATTGGTCATCAAAATATAAGCAAAAGCAATAATAATAATTGTTCGTCATAATCATGTTAAATTTAAGAAAAAAAAACTAAATAAAATCCAGATAGGTAAGTATACCTAATAAATAAGTTTGATTTAAGGGGCTATACTTCTTGAGTGCAATAAGAATCAGAATTCACGATTCTGGCTATATTGCTCAAAATAAAAATCTGAAATTTTACATTAGTAACTACAAAGCATTGTTGAATTGAAAAATTCAAACTAGGTATATATTGTTCCGACAACAATTAGAGATAAAAAGAAATTAAACACTAGAATTTCGTGAGGATCTCATGAATGAACCATAAAAATTATCATTGAGTTTAAAGATTAAAAGAGTAGAACATAGATGTAAAAAGGGCGGAAAAACAATAAAACTATAATTTTATCAACATAATTGCCATAAATTCTATCTAAACTTGTACTATTTTCGCAGATTTTTGCGTAATTATGAAAGCCAAACTAATTACATTAATTAAAGATTTTGAAGATTCCGCCCTTTTAGTATGCTTCTTTAATCTAAATACAAAAATTCAACATCATACGTATAACAGTATTAGATTGAGATCCTCACAAAAATTACTCGTTTTTCAATGCGTATTATTGCCATGCAATAGGCCCTTAATATCTACTGCAATCATACAAAAATATCAAAATATCAATAGCGCAATAGGTTGCAACGACTATTAAAATAATTATGAAAACTTTAAAATTCCCAAAAAGGAAAAGTTGTGTCAACCTAGCCCTCTCTAACTAATTCTCTGAATTATAACAAATTAAAATAGCGCAAACAAAATTAGTGGAGCAACAAGATAATATTTTTAAATACAAATCTTTCAGTGGAAGGTCCTGCTTGACTTGACGGATTTAAAGATCTTATGTAAAAGCCAAATTATTTTACACCTGGAGAAAAAATAATATTAAATTTCCGTTCACACGATATATTGTTATTTTTAAATATTTTCATGTCAGTATTTTAATTGCTTAAGGTTCAAGACAGAGCTCTTCATATAAATTTTTGATGAAGCTTTCTTACGAATCACAGCGTTGATTAACATATCGCGGCTGTCCTCTAAGCCCATCATCATTCTTCCTCCCTCTGTCGTAGATTCCGCGCGTCTTAAGACATCGTGGACGTGCGATGGTGCGACGTGTTGATCCACACAAGACGCGTCGAAGTTAAAATTTTAGATGGAACACTCGCTCACTCGCACCTGGGGCCACTAAATTGATTGCCTAAAGTAATTTCCCAACAAGAACACACGACTCAGGTCATAAAACGACTCTCTCGATGTAACACAAAAGTTTTATGCGGGAAAATCATTCCATGGCCAACGTGATGGACGATCGTTAAAAGTTTCCTCAACGCCGTTCGATTAATTTACGTTCACGTGATTTTAATGGAGTGGCAGTGGCGACTCTGGAGAGTGGTTTGACTATTACAGTTTTCGTTTTCCCTTAGCGTATAAAAGCAGGGTGCACAAAAACGAAACATTGGAGCTATTTTCACACACATGTTGTCAACCAGCTTGGCTACTTACGAGGTATTCACTATGCACACAATCTACCGTGATTTAATTAGACAAAACTTATATTTTAAACGTCCTTAAATTATACATTTTTTGAGAACTGGATCGTCGGCAGATAGATAAGGGTTGAAATAAAGAGTCAAATACTAATTTTTTCAAACGTTTCGATTCTTATTGAATCATCTTCAGTGCGGCGCTGGAATGGAAACTAGAATCACCAAACAAATATGAACAGAAGAACAGCAGGTGCAAGGTATATTGACAAGTGACTTGTTGTTTTTTGGCTACTACTTCTTTATTAGTTTTTAAATTATATTTATAATAATAAAAATAATAATCTTGCCAATATATTTTCTTGTGTAAATTAATATTTAAATAAAATTGTCAAAATAGATGAAAATATGGTCAAATTAAAAATGTTTTTTTGATATTTTACAAGTCAAGACAATCAATTTATCTCAACAGGAAAACATTATCATATATAAAATTGGATAAGTTGATAGTTCAATTAATAAGCTATCGATATTTCAATACTAAATAAAATATAGGGTCAGAAACTATATCGAAATATAGACTATAATATGGTTTATTTTTTTCTTAAATTTTGGACCTATCGAAAGTTTTTCTACACATGTTGTGCTGTGTTTAATTTAGTGACGATTAAAGATTCTTACTTCAAGTAACGGTGGTTCATTTAAATTTTGTCAAAAAATGTTACTTCAAATTTGTTAATTTCTCTAACAATATTATTGAATGTTCACTTACTGCAGAAAACCCAAAACTTATTGTACGTGGGGCCAAATAGAATGTTTTATTTCAATAACTTTATAGCAGGTGCGTATTTAATTAATTAGGTACTTACCATATTTAAACCTAGTCAACTATTTATCTAGAAAAACTCAAAGTGATTCGCTCGGCTAGCGAGGTCGTGGGTTCGAATGCCACTGAGGGCATGGATGTTGATTGATACATATGTTAGCTCCAGATCAATAGGCTACGTTTCCCCCTTAAAAAAACTATTTATCTGAAGTAATAAATAATGGAGTTTGCTACATTATTAAACTATTCTTTTCTTTACGTTTTATTTCCAGCACTGATAGATAGTTGTATTGCATTATAATATAATTCAGTTCTCTTGCCTAGATAATTACAATGTACTGCATTATAGCCTTCTATAATCTATACTCTAACCACCTAAAGCTCTAAAGTTTTACAGCTTTACGTCACATATTTACTCCCTCCATCTCAGCAATGACTTTTCCACCCCTGGATTCTGGTGCTATATGTCCACGGTTTACTGTTTTACTATTATATTACCCGATGTTATTAATTACCCCAGTAATGAACATTATTAAGATGTAATTACTAAAATGAGTTATTAGTTTCGAAATTTATAGGCATACTATACCACTTTCATTTGGATATAACGATACGAAATAATACTCATATTGAACTAATTTGCACATTGCAACTTTGTGATACTCTGTTTCTAATTTTTAATTTTAACTTTTCTCATTTTTACTCGTTAGTTATTAGTTTCAGTTTTTGTTAGTTTTAATGTGGAAAATATTGCGTAGCGTACATTTATTGAAAAGAGGAAGAGGATATACAATCATACAGTATTTCCAAGTTTTATTATTACTCGTATTTATATTTCAGTTTTCTATTTCTTAAAAAAAACCTATGAAACTGTTTTATCATATAGTCATTCATCTAACAAACATATTAGAAAAGAAAGAAAAATGGGTATAAATTGAAATAACAATAGCGATCAGCGATGTTCCACCTAAACCCTTACCATTACGTTAAGTAAAATTTGTTCTCACACTAAAGCTGGATTTGTAAATCCTAAAATAACTTATTCAGCCACACTTACGCCCAAAAAACCGTTACCGTTATTATCGGTTAGATTATAATAATTGTATAATTAATGAATTAATTTAATTGTGACATTGTGAGTGAAAAATCTTACTTTTAAAATAACAACAAATTTAATCTGAACTAAAATATATTCTATTCTATGCAAAACATAAACCAACCAAACTCTAAATAATTATATACTTCTTATGTTTCTACGTCAGTACACTAACATAGCCTTTAATTCCTTTGCACTAATATGAGATTTTGTAGTTTGTTGTACTTCTAATATTTCAGTGCAGTCTTGTCATTATTATTTCGCTATTTAAAGATCATTATAAGTAGGTACCTACTATCAAATATAAACTCACCTGGCAACACTGACTCGACTATGATACTAGGGAAGAGAAATACGAGAAATGTTAAACTGGCATTAATTTTGAAAAATGTTCGAAGTTAGTTCATTTCTAAGTAGCTATTTTTCTTTATGAAATATGCATACGGCATACTACTTTAGTATATTATCTACTTGCTGGATATTATTGCGAAACTTCTTTAAATTTTAATATACTTTGTTACATTTACTACCAATGTTAAATTTTCCCTAAATTGAGGAACACCTGAGGATAAGGTAAATATTATTCCAACGCGTTCCACTATATGCTAATGTAATGTAAGTAGTTCATAGGCTAACTGAAAGCTTATAATTACTATAGCTAACTTTAACTTTATCACTCTGACCAGGAGATTAAAATCAAGTGATGTGTTCCTGATGATTAATAATAATTGGTAGCCCTAGCCATACTTCCTATACTTGGCAACAAAACTTTGTCGAATCACACATAGTCCAGTCAGGAGAGTCAAAAATTAACTGAAACCCAAGACTAATACATAACCAAATGAAATTTGGCATGTGAGTAGTTAAGAACATACAGAAACAAAAAAAAAATTCGCTCCACCTCGGTATGCTCCGCTTCCCACAAAAATTTTCAGTTGAAACTCAAAATTTTCTTGTAACGCATTTTTCTCGAAAACTATCGAAAATTTTGGAAAATAGTTTTCACAGAATGAAAGCTGAGGAAATTTGCTATCAAAATGATCTTTGAAAATTTTTCATAAGTAGCACCGTGTAGGCACCAGCCGTTTAATATTCGAATGACTTGAGAATTTTCTGTATAGTAGGCGCTACATTGCGAATGACGTAATAAATTCGCCGCTACAGAATGAATGTGGTATAACTTCGTTAAAGAACATCATTTTGTAAAGATAAAAATTGTATTTTATTCGTCGAGGCTTCCACTTTCAATTGCACTAATAACATTTGAATTTCCGACCCCGTTTATACCGAGAAACTTGCTTTTTAAAGAATCATAACTCAGTATTAAAGAATTCTCAATATTTTCAATATCTATGAATGAAATTGTAAACTCGTTGAGGATTATCTTCACCAAATCATCCCCAATCACATGCAAATATTTGGAGGGTTGTGTGTTGTACGTCCGAAAAGAAAACTGGTTTTCGCTACCTTCTTTATTTATAGGTTATGATCTTTTTTTAGGAAAACATTTGTTACATGTACGTAGTAGTACAATTGATGAAACAAATTACAGAATCTTGTTGATTAGGATTTGTACTTAACGATAAGATCATTAAAAATCAATTTACGGGGCCAAAAAGTGGTCTATTTTCAAAAATGCTCGTGCCCGCGATAAATAAAGAAATCTATGAGATAGCAAAAACCAGTTTTTTTTTCGGACGTACAACACACAACCCTCCAAATAGTTGCATGTGATTGGGGATGATTTGATGAAGATAATCATCTACCAGTTTACAATTTCATTCATAGATATTGAAAATATTGAGAATTCTTTGAAAGTCTTCTAATACTGAGTTATGATTTTTTTTAAAGCAAGTTTCTCGGTATAAACGGGGTCGGAAATTCAAATGTTATTAGTGCAATTGAAAGTGGAAGCCTCGACGAATAAAATGCAATTTTTATCTTTACAAAATGATGTTCTTTAACGAAGTTATACCACATTCATTCTGTAGCGGCGAATTTATTACGTCATTCGCAATGTAGCGCCTACTATACAGAAAATTCTCAAGTCATTCGAATATTAAATGGCTGGTGCCTACACGGTGCTACTTATGAAAAATTTTCAAAGACCATTTTGATAGCAAATTTCCTCAGCTTTCATCCTGTCAAAACTGTTTTCCAAAATCTTTGATAGTTTTCGAGGAAAATGTGTTACAAGAAAATTTTGAGTTTCAACAGAAAATTTTTGTGGGAAGCGGAGCATACCGAGGTGGAGCGAATTTTTTTTTTGTTTCTGTATGTACCTCCTAAAATCCAGTATAAAATGTACTAACGTAGCGAGTATTTTGTGGCTAGTACAGTACAAGAATTATAAAATTTTGTTTCAACAATAATTCAAGCAGTTAATAATTATGCCTTTTTAAAATTTTAATTAAAAAAATTATACATTATTATAAAAATTCCGAAAAATTCATAAATAATTCCAATTTTTGCAAGGCACATCTTGAAGAGAATAATAAACTAACAGTTTACTCGCAACACTTTTACATTATTTTCGAACTTCAAAATAACAGTGCATTGCTAGGATGCGGTACCTACAGTACGAGTTTCGGAATTGTTTCAGGTAGCTGTAATAGTGAGGAAATTAGTGGAATACTCGCAGAAAATAAACTAAAATCGATACATAGAGAGTATTTTAGGAATTCGGAGAAAACGTAGACGGGTCGCTTAAACCTTTTTTCTACCAAGTCTAGTGGTGTATTAAGCTATAAAATCACCTCGAAAATCACTCAAAGCCCGGAAAATTTTACGCCCTTTTTGATTAAAAGTTACCAAATTTTAAAATCTTTCAAGAAAAAGTAATTTAATATTCAAATAATTAAAAAAATACTATTTTTAAAAATAAAAATTGACTTATGTGATTTGCCGTTCCGCTCCTAAATATTTTGCGTCAGAAGCCGGGCTTCTTCGGCTTCTAGGATAATACGCCACTGACCAAGTCGATCAATTATAAAAAAATATTTAAAAAGATATTGCATTACAAATTTTACTACACCACAGATACTATAGCATTTGCGTCATGCTCATGCACTACCTACCCTCTTTGACAATGTATAATTACAAACGTCACAAAAGACGTGCTTCAAGATTCATGAACTCACAAAATATAGCATGTACCATAATTAGAGGTACATATTGTAATGGCCTAATGACATATAGTATTTAACGTAGGTACTAATTCTGGAATGAAAAGATTTTTGTCGAAATTCCAATAAATAAGGGCACCTAATTTACTTTAGGAGAACATTTTCAGTACCACTGTATACTATTTATTTTATAAAGACAGGAGTTGTGTGGCTGGCTACTTGAAACTAAATTCAATGCAAACTTATAGTTATTAATGCAAAACTTAGTTATGAATTATTTACAAGTTATTTTTAATATTAAAACTACCTATTCAGCAAGTAGCCCAAAGCTGTTCCCTTCACAAACCTCAAAAATACATTTTTGAATTTTGAAAAAATCTTTTTGTTCCGTGATCAGTACGTCAAGTTCATAATATGCCATTCAGCCATTTCAATTATGTAGGTACCTCAAGTTATGGTACAGCCTAGAAGCATAGTTTAGGTGTGCACATTTTTTATTCATAAAAATATCGCGTTTTGTAGCATAAATTAATATCAATGTGTTAGAGTTAATTGTCATATCGAATGTTCTTTTTCTTTCAGGTCGAGTATCAAAATAAGTATTCGCATATAAGAATATATTTGACAATTTATACACAATCATAGATGTCATTAAAATAACTTTTGACATTCAACTATTTAGATCCAGTGGTATTTTTGTCGATTGCTAAACTTAAAATTAATTTAACATAACCTTTCATGTAAATTGTGTATAACATATACGAGTATTTATATTTCTTCTTTTCCGATATCCAATATAGTCAATAGATTTGAAATAAAACGAATTTCTGACTTCAAACTTAAAGATCCAACCAATGTAAGTAAAGACAAATATTCCACTTAACAGAAGATATCTTAGAAAGTTTCATTATAAACAAAAATCAATTTTAAAAAACATCGCACCCGCAAGAAAACTTATTCTGTCGTTAATCGAAAAACTTACGGTCTGGCAAGATATTGAAAAATACACCGAACATTGGATGCTAGATGGATCTGTAACCTGATGAAAACATCAAAAGTTGCTTTTGCGTCAGTAGGATCACAGACCGTATTGCAAAGAGCAAAGACTCCTTTACAGGATATTTCAATGCAATTTTTGAATTACTTCCGGTGTAAGGTAAAGTTCAATCATTTTTATTTCTTATAAGAAAACAAGATTCTGTATCTTTTTACAATAGACTATTCACTATTCTATATCCATAAGAAATATATTTGATATATAGTCCATGAGCCAAACCCGAAAATGAGCTAAATTGGTACCACCTGGGGTGGCAAATGCTGACTATGATTTTTTTGTTCAGTTTTATGTGTAGACCAAGAATAAATGTGATAGCAATGTCTAAGTAGTAGCTTTATGGCACAAAATAACGATTTTTATAGTAAATAGTGATTTTTCATCATCAAATTATAAAAAGGTACCAATCAAGGTGGCACATGCTATCACTGTTTTTATTTTTCAGTTTTGTGTTTAGATCAAGAAAATATATGACAGCACGGACTATGGAGTAGCTTTTTGCAGAAAAAAACAATTTAAAAAAAAGAAAGAAATTTTAGTATTTTTAAATTTTTGTGTGTTTAATCAACTCTAATTTCTAAACGGATAAAGATATCGACTTCCGGTTTGCAGCGTTGGATTCCTCAGTAAATTTTGCGTAAGATACATTATATTAATTTTTTGTTAGGCTCTTGATAATCCAAAATTTAATTATTATCTTCAAGTGATAATTGCAAAATTTAAGAATTTAAAATATTTTTTGTGTTTAATCAACTCTACTTTCTGAACGGAGAAAGATATCGACTTCCGGTTTGCGGCGTTGGATTCCTCAGTAAATTTTATGTTAGATACATTATATTGATTTTTTTGTAAGGCCCTTGATAACCAAAAATTTAAATATTATCTTCAAGTAAAAATTGCAAAATTTAAGAATTTTAAATATTTTTTGTGTTTAATCAACTCTACTTTCTGAACGGATAAAGATATCGACTTCCGGTTTGCAGAATTGGATTCCTTAGTAAATTTTACGTAAGATACATTATAATAAATTTTTTGTTAGGCCCGTAATAACCCAAAAGTAAAATAAAAGTTAATTAATCAAAAGAAACTTTTAAAATTCTAAAATTTTACAATATTCTTTCGGAGAAAATAATTAAATTTCGGATTATTAGAGGTCTTTAAAAAAATAGTACAATGTATCTTACATAAAAATGTCCAAGGAATCCAATGCTGCAAACCGGAAGTCGATATCTTTATCCGTTCAGAAAGTAGAGTTGGTTAAACACAAAAAATATTTAAAATTCTAAAATTTTACGATTTTCACTTGAAGATAATAATTAGATTTTGGGTTATCACGGGCCTAACAATAAATATAATATAATGTATCTTACGCAAAATTTACTGAGGAATCTAACGCTGCAAACCGGAAGTCGATATCTTTCTCCGTTCAGAAAGTAGAGATGATTAAACACAAAAAATATTTAAAATTCTAAAATTTTGCAATTTTCACTTGAAGATAATAATAAAATTTTGGGTTATCAAGGACCTTACAAAAAATTTAATATAATGTATCCTACGTAAAATTTACTAAGGAATCCAAATCCGCAAACCGGAAGTCGATATCTTTATCCGTTCAGAAAGTAGAGTTGATTAAACACAAAAAATATTTAAAATTCTTAAATTTTGCAATTTTTACTTGAAGATAATATTTAAATTTTGGGTTATCAAGGGCCTTACAAAAAAATCAATATAATGTATCTTACGTAAAATTTACTACAGAATCCAACGCCGTAGACCGGAAGTCGATATCTTTCTCCGTTCAGAAAGTAGAGTTGATTAAACACAAAAAATATTTTAAATTCTTAAATTTTGGATTATCAAGAGCCTAACAAAAAATTAATATAATGTATCTTACGCAAAATTTACTGAGGAATCCAACGCTGCAAACCGGAAGTCGATATCTTTATCCGTTTAGAAATTAGAGTTGATTAAACACACAAAAATTTAAAAATACTAAAATTTCTTTCTTTTTTTTAAATTGTTTTTTTCTGCAAAAAGCTACTCCATAGTCCGTGCTATCATATATTTTCTTGATCCGAACACAAAACTGAAAAATAAAAACATTAATAGCATGTGCCACCTTGATTGGTACCTTTTGATAATTTGATGATGAAAAATCACTATTTACTATAAAAATCGGTATTTTGTGCCATAAAGCTACTACTTAGACATTGCTATCACATTTATTCTTGGTCTACACATAAAACTGAACAAAAAAATCATAGTCAGCATTTGCCACCCCAGGTGGTACCAAAAAAGTAATTGGCTCATGGACTAATAGGGCGCAGAATAGTATTTTATGTAGCAATTCATATAATATGCTAGGTACTGTAATATACCTAATATGTTTTTTGCAAACTTCGCAGAACTATATTATCATCTTAGCGAATTTCCTTTTATAATACAGAGGCACCTTTTCCTAGGGTATTTGATTTTTTTGAGATTTCTTTTACAATAATAATTAAATAAACAATAATTTTTATCCATAATAATTTTGCACAAATTTTCTAAGATGTATTTATATAATTTCATGAGTTTCTGGAATATTTCGCAAATAGTGATTCGACACTTCTAGTTTACAAAAAAAGAATTTTTCAAAAATTCGTAAATTTACTCAAAGAAAACATGTAACATAATTGGATATTAGACAACCGTAATGTAGCTTTTATTTTAAAACAAAAATCGATAAATTTATCAAAAGCAGGAAAAAATTTAAACTGGAACTGTGAAAAGTGAATGTTTAATCTTTTTCATGTTTTTTTTTGTTTAATGAGCTTTCTTTTCTTAAATAAAGAACAATTATTTTTCCAGCCAATTTTTATAATCTTGGGGCCCCTCCTGTCAAAAAATCCTGGATCCGCCACTGTATTTCTCTGGTATGTTTAATTTATAGCAGCAGCTAGAGATAATATTTTGAATTTCATCTTATATATTTAGCTTTATACCCTTAAAAATTGTTGATATTATTGTTGAAACTGCAAAGTTCAAACAACATACAACACCTATATAGTTCTTTATTATCAAATTTAGTAGAATGTAAAGATAGAACACAATACCATCCGGTTTACATTTAATCTTGGTGAAATTCCTGAACAAAGTTTTATCGATGGGTCCTATCTATATTGAATTCAGGAACCTCTAAACCCGAAACTCTTCACGTCTTCACGGAAACAAGAATAGATGGCTTATCTTCAAGTTGTTAACGATTTATTATTCACACATTATGCAGCAATATATCAACCTGTTGTGGTAATGTTATACATTCTCTTATAAAGAAGATGTACGCGTAAATAACTGTAGAATAAATATTTTCATATCTGTTTCTCACGGAGATTACCTTACAAAATACATAAAACAACTACAAAATCTAAACTATTATTATGAACTATAGAATAAAAATATGCACTATGCGTCAGAAAATGCTTATATTAAAATTTCAGTTAGAGACAGGTGTAAAATGATCAAGTAGTTGTAAGTTTTTTGATTATAATTCCATTAAATTCAATTATTTTATTAGAGAGTTAAATAGTTTTACAATTTGCAATACATGCAAAGAAGATTAATAAGAACGAGCACAATGAAAACCATCCATTTAAATATGGAAGATAATACTTAACATGGGAAATAAGTTTTCTTAGACATTTCATGTCGAAGAATTATGTAAGTATAAATTGAAAAGATCTTTATGGAAATTTTTATTTCCTTTCCTGTTTGAACATAATAATGATCAGAACAACTAATTTTAGCTTTATAATTTTAACTATACTTCATTTTTTATAAGAACATAGTAGATAGCGCTGCGGATGCAGCCAGTTTTACACCATTAGCTTCTGTCCACTACAAACATGGTTTCCTCGAGGATGTTTCGAAGGCCCTGCCTCCTGATTTTCAGCCATATTGTAAATTAAACTACACAGGTCAACAGCAGAGCCTCGTTTTGCCTTTGTAAACTTGACTGGGGAATTCTGCGCTGTGATTGGCTAAAATTTCGTCCCCATCTTACTCCACGCTATGTTCTTATAAAAAATGAAGTATAGGTATATACGAGTAAATAAAAATATATTTAGCTCTAGTAGATTTACTTTCATTTATTCTGAAAGTTTATATTAAAAATCAGAACTATTTACAATAATTGTTGTATTACTACATTTATTTTCTTTCTAATATGTTGTGCGTTTTGATTTAACCAGAACAACTTCAGCAATCTCGATTCTATTCCATCTCATAACAGCTCCAGAGCTTACACATCAATTCATAATATTCCGACATCATTATTTACCAACAATCAGCATGAGCATACAATTCATCCTAAAGCATCATACAAAACCATAAACCCATCACTAACCAAACCCAAACCACTTATTCAGAATTCAAAGGCGTACTGAGAGGGGTTATTTGTACGTGTGTATTTCTTAACGATGTGATTGAATATTGAATGGCCAGTAAGTTAGAATGTAGTACCTTTTGATACCGACATCAGTACAATAAAGTTTGAATTTTATGTATATAAAAATGTACAATCAATGTATAAAAATCTGATGAAGCCAGCACACAACCTCCCGCCATACCTATCTAGACTTAAACATAAATGTATACTTACAATCTGGTGCCCATTTAAAATATACAAATAAAAATCTAAAATTTCAAATACAGAAATTTGCATCACCAAATCAAAAGATTCATTCACAGGAAAACTCTTCTGTGTTGAAACCATCCTCCGTTCAATTACTACATTTTAATATCTTACTTATGACTATCAACTATCTTGGATTACAAGATTTCAACGTTTTATTTGATAAATTAATTTTTTAATTTTTACTACAGTTCTATACTGCTACCAGATAAAGACAATTTTTTATAACGTAAGTTGCAAATATCTTTTCCCCTTATTTTACTCTATTTATCCAAATTTATAGAAATTCTTGACAATTAATATTTTCAATCTTCAAAAAAATATCACTGCCGGTGAAGATATTTGTACCAAAATCTAATGAGCTCTTCCAATTTATATACTATACAAATGGTAAATACCAAAAAAATATCAAAATTTTTGCACATTCACTACCCGATTTTTAGCATTCCAATACCTTCCTTTACAGGTATGGCGGAAGGTAAAAATGATTGTGAAACTGCTCTTAAGATGAGGTATAATAAAGTACATTATCTACCCAATGAAAACTAAATGGAAATTTGGTATACCACCAGCTGTCCTCCACACCTACGCCACTGAGCAAAGAGCAGATCACCCACATCCGCCTCAGTATTTCCTATATTGCTCTACAACTCCAAGCGCTTAGAAGTAAAAAGTTCCCGAACTAATACCACCACCGCCGCTGCCGCCGCTGCCTGGCCACTGCGGGTCGTGGGGCGGCGCCCCGACGCCCCGAGCTACGTGAGCTGCAAGCCCATAATCCAGCGACTACAGCGACTAGACTACGGGATTACGGGCTCGGCAGAACTCCTCTGTCAGACGCACGGCTACGTGATACACTAGAAGCCATGTTGACAATGGGAGGTTTTTGTAATGGATCATAGAGGAAATTAGATAGTTTGAGATGCTCTATGTGCTTGAAAGAGTATTGACAGTATGAACGTGAGTGTGTTCTTTAAGGTACCTACATAAGTATTAGGTATTAGATATTGTCAATGGGCTAAGACTGAAACCAAGTTTGGTTTATATCATTAATTCATTTTCAGATATCAATAATTCTATTTGAGATATCTTAAAATCAATTTGTGATATCTGGAATTGAATTTCATATAATATCATAAATTAAGGATATGTACATAGGCTTTATTCAGTTTATAGCTATTAATATTAATATAACAAGAATATTATGTAATTTATAATACCGAAGATGTTGCTAAGCGACGAGGTGAAACCGAGTGTCTTTGAACATCCAAGAGGGCTTAAATCGCATATAGTCGCGTTATATTCAAATCTTAATCGTATCATCAACGACAGCGATGTTAAAACAAATCAACAATTTTATGTGTCAATTAGTTGACAGTTTGCACATTATGGAATGTTTTAATCTTATTATGGCTGTATCTAACGTATTAAGTTCGTAACTAATGAATTATAATTATATAATATTAACTATTAAAAGGTAATAACAGTTGATGATACGATTAAATTGTTTAGTAGATTATTTTAACTATATAAAAATACAGTAAAAAAGAAATAGATCTTGCTTCTTGTGCCCTGTTCACACGTTGCTACTTTGAAGACGCATACGTGCTACTGTAGCATGAAAAGAAATTCAAATCGAAACAATTACCGCAAAAAATCGCTATCTACACACACAACGATCAACGATGTGAAATTATCAACGAGTAGTTCTTGATACTTTGATGCTACAAATTAGCAGCGCTGCTATTTGACAAGCGACTCAGATTTTTTCTTGCTACAGTAGCACGAATGTGTCTTCAAAGTAGCAACGTGTGAACAGGGCATTGTACTCTGCCGCATTTGTCATAGGGGAGACCGGGGTTGGTTGATACGAGGGTAAGTAGTTACAGGGCACATTACAGATAATGTTTACAGTTTTTATTTTAAATGAAAGATAAAACAAACATTTTTAAAAAATTTGATACAAGTCTACGAACGATAAGAAGCAATTAAATTAAATTTAATTTTTTATAGTAGGGGAACGGGGGGTACTCTGAGCAGGGTTGGCAAAAATCATGATTTTTTTAAATAAATCAAAAATCATTGATTTTTTTGAATTAATCATGATTTTTTCGATTTTTTTGATTTTTTAAATATTCTTTAATTATAGCACTAAATATAGTTAAAGTAATTATTATTTAACCATTTATATGAAAAATTCCTTTAAAAAATATGTAATTTGGATTATTATTGCACATTTCAAGTTTTAACACGAATTTCTTAAACTTATACGCTCGACTTATGATTCCATTGAATGGATTTTGTTTTTTATTTAATATTATTTAATTTAATAAATAAATATTGAAATTGAATTAAGACACTTGTTTTGTTCTGTACCGGAAATATAATTAAATTAAAACAAATTTTTTTAAAAAAATCAAAAAATGATTTAAATCAATGATTTTTTTGAAAAAATCACTTTGATTTAAATCATGATTTAAATCAAATGATTTAA
The DNA here is from genome assembly GCA_947534325.1 of Agonum fuliginosum. Taxonomy (NCBI): domain Eukaryota; kingdom Metazoa; phylum Arthropoda; class Insecta; order Coleoptera; family Carabidae; genus Agonum; species Agonum fuliginosum. The sequence continues at coordinate 13,028,110 of OX384038.1, read as the reverse complement.
ATCAGGCCAACCCTGACTCTGAGACAGTGTACACAGTGAGACATTTAAATTTATTATTATACGTGATAAATATTTGGCGATAGCACCATCTAGGTTTCATCTACAGAATTGCTGCCAACATTTGTATTACATTTTGTGTGAAGATTTTATACCTTATCGACAGTGTATCCAATGTCGGTTTGCCATGGTGCAAAAGTAAATATTGACAGTAAATTGAAAATGTTGTTACATTTGCAATTTACTTGTAAGTTGATTAATTTTATATTCTGGTTAATTTACAATTTGCCCAGATAATAAATCTGTATTGTCAATATTATTATTACAAGTAGTTTTTTCATGACCTATAAAAATGTTTTGTTTACATTGGGCAACAGTGAGACATTTTACAAAAGTAAACAGTGAGACATGTCTGTACCCCGTTTCATTCACTTTCATTAAGCTATGTTATGTCATCCAAAGATGATTTCGTTCTAGTCAAGTTTAATACCAAAAAAAGATATTAAATATTATTTTGCATTAGTTTTAAATATTGCAGTCAATGCTGAATACGAAATTTCATTTTTTCGAAAATCATTGAAATCAGACGGGAAATATGATGTCATACATAAAATATACTACCGAAATCAATTATGCATGGACAAACAAAAATACAGTTATTACAAGTTTCTTTCAGTATTAATTAAAGCTATTATAACAATAATTAATACTGTCTCACTGTTCCCCAATCATGGTATACAGTGAGACAAATGTTGGCAATACAAATAAAAATTTTATAATCGAATACTATAGTTTATTTTATATTTTTCGATATACTAATATGTAATTCAAATGTTTATCTAATGATAATTATTTTTGTTTTCATTTAATTTGATCATAAACAAACATAATTTTGAACCCCCCGCTCCCCTACCTATAATTGAATCAAATTTGAAAAAATTAGCTGACAGCCCAATAGAGATATGTTTACTCTACCGATTAAAAATCATAAATTTTTGAACTTGAAGTGTCTATGCGACGATGAGAAGACATTTTGTAAAATCTAATAAGATTATTTTTCCGCCTTAATTGAAATAGGTAGTTAATAATTAATGAAGTGCAAAAATATCAAATTTTAATTCTTGTTAGGATTTTCCAATAATATAATGCGAACGCTTTTGATCACTGGTTTCCCACTTAAAATGGATTTTTACAATCTTATCTAAGCGTAACTTCAACTTCAGTATTTTGGATTACTTTTTCTAAAACAGGTAAAGATAAAGATATTGCTTGCTGGGAACGAAATAAAATAAAATAAAACCAAGTTCACTGCAGTTGTTTTAAACTATAAAATATGAAAAATAAAGAAAAACGACATCGCAAACTTATATAACGAGAACCACAGATTGGTGAAGTATTAAAGAGCTTAAAGGCATCAATATTTAAACGATAAAACAAACTAAACAAACAGAACTAACACGAAACATAAATTATTTATATTCCCAGAAGTTATCTTCTCTGTAATTATTGTAAACTTTACCTCAGAAAAGAAATGTCATAAGTCATAACTCACACACATACATTTATATACAACATACATTTATATTTATACATAATATAATCATCTATATACTCAAAACAAGGTTAGCACAAACCTCTAAATAATATCAGATGATACGTCAACCACATAATTTTAAAAATTTAGCTGTTATAATAATATGACTAATTTTTTAAATTAGGATAATTTTCAGTATAGAATTGTAATTAGAAAATTAATTGCATCTGGTAAGTATAAAATTATGTAGAGCAAAAAATGTCGAGTTGAAATTAGTTTTAAAAGTGAAGGATACTCTTTGAGCAATGCGCCATGCTTTGTTGTACGGAAAAGTAAGTCTATAGGCGTACATAACATGAATTTTAAGGCACTGCATTATTTTGCAGAAGAAAGGCTAAAGTTTCCACAAAGAGCCATGATGAAACTTTTTTCTCGAGTTTTACCAGAATTGTGTCACAATACTATTCTTTGTTATTTACTGACTTTCGCTTCATTTCATTAATAAAAGTTCTCTAGAATTTTTCATTGATCGAAATTATTGAAATAATAAGTAAGTAGGTAAATAATATTTTCGTCATAATGACTTCTTGAAACTTTAATTAATATTTCTATTAAGGACACGTTTCAAAAGTAGAGACAATTGCTACATATCGGTCATACTTATGAACTACGTTGCTATATTTAAAATATTCTCAATAGAGGGCTATACAATCGTGTTCTGAAGTTTACTATGACGAATATTCTCCCTAATTCTTGATGATCTCTTCGGTGACGGGACGCAGGAGAAAATCAAGATCCTCGATAAATTTAAGCTTTCCTTCATTTAATATTGATTAGTCATTTTTATATCTTAATCTGGTTTTCATAGTACACAAAAAACAAAATAAAATGAGCATTTTTATTATTATTTAATTTTTTTTTTGTTTTTTAAATAAATTTTTTATAATTTTTTTTCTGTAGTTCTGTATATTTAATAAATGTTAAGTACACATAAACAATTATTTCGTAACAATTGAAAACGTTTACAAATTTCTCTCATCATTACATTTTTATGTACCTACTTAAACCTATGTGTATTTGTAAAAAACAGAAATTATATACAAGTATTCGTTTGGACTGGAGAACTAAATAAGTTATATAAAATTTAACATTTATTATTATATTGAGGCGTAAATAACCAAATTTCTTAGAATTTTTTTTATTGTCGAGATTCGAGAATATTTTCCTGGAATCAATTTTGCTGGAGATTAGACAAATTTTTCTGAAACATTGTTGTGTGGCGATCAATTGTTAAAAATATTTTCAATAGGAATTATTTTTGTTAGATTTGATTGCAATATCAGATGTTTCTAAATAATTCTAAGAAACTTCAAAATCAAAATTGAAATTCAATTATCATTTGCAGATGTAAGAAAAATGAAATATTTTAGTCCCTCCTTCGTTTTAGTTATAGAGTAGTTATTGTTAATTTAGTGTAAAACTATAGCATCAGGACCCGTTACGCGGCTCTAACACTAGGTCCCGCTACCGCGGGACAAAGAAAATGCGCCCCGCTTCGCGAGGCTCAAACTCCGCGGACCCTGAATTTGGGAGGATTCGGCACTTCGTGCATCAATAAAACATTTAGACTCTACCGAAATAAATTATAATCTTTTCGTATGATGAAATTATAATTATTTAATTACAACTTCAAATTATTCATATTTCTTCTTCAATATAAATTTTAGTTAAGCCATTACAATTTTAGAATAGAATAAGATAATATGTGTAATAAAATAAATATCCTGGTTATCCAACTATAAACAAAAGACGTCATTTTGAACAACATAGTTGAAGATTAAACGAACTTACCTGTAAGTGAAGTTCAATCGAAATTATATGAGAGCCTCGTTCGAAGTAATTACAACTATGTAGTACGCTTTGCCGGTACGATTATGTCACAATGTTTAGTAAAAACAAAAACGTAATGTGTTACGTCCCCCTGGATTCCTCTGTCTCCGATCTCCGTGATAATATTTAATCATTTCGTTTAGAGCTGAAAGAAAATTTCTGCTATTTTCCTATGGGGTTGGGAAATGGGTGGGAGGTTGTAATTACTTCGAACGAGGCTCTCATATAATTTCGATTGAACTTCACTTACAGGTAAGTTCGTTTAATCTTCAATTATATTTCGAGCCTCGTTCTCGTAATTACAACTATGTAGATGTTTAGATATATGAAAAAGCTGAAATTTTGTTGCTATATTTTTCCCTAAAACCAACCACATACTTAATAACAAATCAGCATTGTTATAGTTATCCATTTAGGGTTGTAACCCCGAAATTTTCCTTATTATAATTAGACACTTGTCTATTATAACACTTTGCAATATCTGGAAATTCCTCGAGCAGCCAGCTGTGTTTCTTATTACTTACATCCAAACTAATTCCTCTTACACCCTGCTAATGTTGACGCATGTCTTGTACTATGCGCTGAAACCTGCTTTATATTAATTCCACATCTATCTGAAACTGTTTTAATTCATCTAGAAAAAGTTTGTGCACATACAGCTGTATGTGGTTTATTCCAGGAAATAAAACCATTTATTGGTATGCTGCACTAATTTGGTTTTCTCTAAATAAAGGTTTAGTACTAGCCACACGTAAATTAGGTTTTTCTAAGAAAATCTAGAAAAAATTGATTTCGGCTTGGTCCTGAGGTTTCAATGAAAGAATTTATCTCAATTTCAATGCCGGTCTGTGTTTGATGAATATTATTTATCTCAATTTCTGCTAAAATTTGAACTCTATGCACTAAAACTAGTGCAACTAAGGTACTTAATCTTTATGTTAGATTTTTTTTTTTATGATAATTTATCTCAATGACTTTCAGTTGCTAATTTGTCTAATACCTACAATATTAGTATTCCATATTTTACTGAATCTTTGGAAATAATGGTTTCAATCTGCATGTTCCCTTAAAAAATCTCTTTATAAAAGTGCTATTTGTTAATAGGCCCCCAGAATATAGGAAATTGCCGACCGTGCTGAAGTGGGATTGCCGTAAACCGCACCTTGTATAAATTGAAATACTAAAATATCTAAAATATCAAAAAATCAAAATGTGACTCAAGTCACCGGGTATGATAGCTGTAAATTTCCCCTTTCACCGAAACTTTGAATAATAAAAAATATACATTTTTACCCAATTTATTAGATTTTTGTCCGCCCGCTCCTGGTGTAGATGCATGGAGCGTGCTCTCCAGCATGCAGCGCAGGAGCTCAAAATCCAGGGTGCGCTTGGGCCCGTTTATCTCGGAAAACGGCCAAATTTTAGAGAAAATTCATAAGGACCATTTTTTGTAAATAATTAACTGATCTTCATTTTTCTCTAAACAAAAAATTCTCTAAATGCTATATTTTAGCAGATATTGGCGGAAAAACGATCTTTGGAACCTTTGGGGCTGTTTCTCCCCCCTACAAGAAAATTTTTTACAGAACTTTTTCTTATTTTAAATTACTTGTCAATCCCGACAAATTAATATAAAAATTACATTGGTTAGCGATTTTGTCAAGGTTGGACCCTTCATTTACTGGACTATAAGTTATTTTCTGTCGTCATAAACAACTCATATCCGTGACTATCACAGAAAAAAATAATTTTAGTTTATAAAAACCCCCTGATATTGTTTTAGCGTTGCGCCCGATAAAAATGATATTAAAATATCAACAGTGGCTGGCGAATAATTTAGAGTTTCGGTTTCGAACGCTTCCCACGCAATCTTCCTGCTAATAAGGATAGATTGGTTGCAAGTGGGTGAACTTATGTTCAATATACTAAAATTCCCTCTGCTTAATCTTCTATAATTTTATGTAAGACCTTTAAAATCATAGCAAACGGTGGAAACGCATAATTATATTTTTCCATGATATAGTGAGTGCATCAACAATTAACAATAAGGATCTCTATGCCATGAACAGAACTTTTCACATTTAGCATTTATTTTCTTTTGGATGGTATATACGAGGCGTAAAGCCAAATATTTTTCTGTTCGCACAATTTTGCTAAATTATGTAATTTGTTAAGTTGCGCTCTATTCATTTTATTAACATATGAGATCGCTGTTGTATTGTCTATTCTCAACCAGCTTTCGCAATTTACTTTAACTCTTGCAAATCAGCGAAGGTCTATAAAATTGCCAGTAAATACAAATAGGTCATAATATGTTCTTTTCTTTAAGCACGATTCCAAAGACCCTGTGCAGTTTGACCTGCACAAAATATACCCGAACCATGCTTCGAAGTATCAGGAAAAATTATTAAATTCAAATCGAATTTGAAATGTCTTATAGGATTTTTAGAACTTAAATTATTTATCGACCATTTAAATTTGTGTTTAATTTATCGGGTAAAAACATAATTTTATCCAAATCGCCGTTACTTTTAGACAGAGCTATGTTTTTATCTGTCTCCAACTGCTTTTGTGTAAAGCCAGCTGTACGAAAGAACTGATTGAAATTAATTTCTTTCCCAACAAAGATTTTATTTTGTTAATTAACATAATTTTCTTATGTTCTGGTAATGCCAACAAGTAATTACTAGAGTTTATAATAACTCTAAATATAATATTTAGTACTAGGTGTTGAACTACTTTTTACAAATATTTAGTACAACCTCGGTACAACCCATGGTATTGAAAGCGATCAATAATCTCTCGCAAATTAGATAAACAATGTTCAAATGGATTGACGAAATACAAAAAATCATCTAAATAAAAGTTATAGAACTCCTTGCTATCTTAAGCTCTGTACTACTATCCTCATAATTTTTGTAAAATGAAAAGGACTTGTACAAGTCCAACGGCAAACCAGTGAACTGATACAGTTTGTTATTGTAAGAAAAACTGAATATTTGCTGCTACTTTTAGCTACTGGACAATTTAAAAATTATATACATCCTTTAGATCCCAGTGGGCATCTAAATGAACAGGAACTAAGTAATTTAGTCGCATTTCTGGTGTTCTCCATTTTCAACAGTTGGTGAAAATAATTTATTGAATTCTGTATAGCAATATTTAACTGTGTTGAGTTATTTTTAGTTACCTTTGGCACAATTTTTGCCTTGGCTGACTATAGAAAAGCAATTCGTAACCCTTAATGCAGCTCAACTACACAGGTATCCTTTGTAAACGATTTCCATATTTGTTAGAAACTTTAAGACGACCAGCACTTACTTCTGGAATTAATTAAGTTTTCGCTGAAGTCCTGAACCTTGTTTGTATCGCTGCAGCTCGGTTGTGAGTCTGCGAGACTACAACTCGATTTTTGGGCCTATGCTGTAGCACCTCGAGCGCCCATCTGCACCTGTGTAGCCCTGAGGTGGTGAGTGTTTCCAGTTATAATACTTAACCCACTCCCTCCTCTGACAAAATATTGGATAGAGTTTTTCCAATTACAGTTATTGCAGTCCCTAACTGGATCTGCGAGTCAAGAAAAAGATTGTCTCTTTTGAGACTAATCTGGCAAAAAAGCTTTTATTTCGGGGTTCAGTTTTGGTGCGGTAAAGGAGGAAACTTCGCTAGACGCGTATATTGTTAAGCTATAATTTTTTAGTCTCCTTTCCGACCTCTGTACTGATCCAGTTATTCTATTGTTTTTCAACATCTGGATGCAGATTTACCATTTCTCGATTTTTGAGATTGGATACTTCCCCAGTAAATCCGCAGTTCTTTCAACTAGAAACTCTTGCGTGTTTGATGCATGAAGAGTGGTTCGATTTCGAATTTGTTAATGGGTAATTATTTCGGAGATACGATAATCTCCGATGCTAATTAGTCTGATAAGGCTAGTAATTTACTACTCGAATGACTAATTGTATATTTTTCTTCTTTTAAGAAGTTTGAAATTATTTACTTTTAGGATAAGTAATATGCATAATGTTTTAATTTTTATAAAATTTAAATCAATAAGATCTATTTATGTAACTGCTTCACTGCCTGCGTGAATTTCGGTTGCTAAAGTCCGAATTAAGTTATGTAATTGCAGATGTTTCACCTCTTGTGTGAACTCGTATTGCTAATTAAGAAGTCAATTAAAACAGACTGTTTAATCTCTCGTGTTAAATTAATTTACCTGCTAACTGTTTGAAAATATTTTACTTTTGGGATGAGTAATATGCATAATGTTTTATTTCTTATAAAACTGAAATCGATAAGATCCATTAAGTAACTGCTTCACTATTTGCGTGAATTTCAGTTATGTAACTGCAGATGTTTCACCTCTTGTGTGAACTCGTACTGCTAATTAAGAAGTCAAATAAAACACTGTAAACTAAGACTTCGAAGTACTTATAAGGGTTCTTGCCCCTCTAATTAAGAAGTCAAATAAAACACTGTAAACTAAGACTTCGAAGTACTTATAAGGGGTCTTGCCCCTCTAGGAAATATACCGATCCACTATTATAAAAACAAAAAACATATGCAAAAACCGCATCACCCTCAATTTAAGTTATAGTTATAATTGTTTAAAAAACTTTCGGACTTGTAATAAAGGCAATAATCTACTATAAGTAGTATTTTGTACAGTGATCAATGTGATCTTGTGTGAACTCGTACTGCTAATTAAGAAATCAATTAAAACACTGTAAACTAAGACTTCGAAATACTTATAAGGGTTCTTGCCCCTCTAAGAATTATACCGATCCAATATTATAAAAACAAAAACATATGCAAAAACCGCTGATAAACATTTTGAAAAAACAAGTTTGAAAAGCATGACCACCACCGGTAATAAATTACCTTGTTTAATTTCTAAAATTTGCTCTGAAGAAGAAGAATTTGAATTTGCCGACGACTGCGCTATTTTCCTTTCGAGTTTCCATTATTCCTCAACCGCGGGTCTCTATCCTATCTCTTCTTTTTCCAATCTTCTTAAATAATTGCAGAACACTGTACACTAACTTTATAACAATTAATTAATCGGAGCCGATGTGACCACAACCGCACAAGAAAGCGTAATGATTAAATATTATCACGGAGATCGGAGACAGAGGAATCCAGGGGGACGTAACACATTACGTTTTTGTTTTTACTAAACATTGTGACATAATCGTACCGGCAAAGCGTACTACATAGTTGTAATTAATTACGAGAACGAGGCTCGAAATATAATACATCAGTTCCCATCAAGAACTTTAATATGATATTAAACTCAATATGATTAAAACATTTTTTTATATAAAAAAATTGCAATCGCCGGCAATAATTTTAAATAAATTTATTAATTAGCCCTCGCCCTCACCTAGCTCTCTAATTAGATGTCAAACTCGATATAGTTCTATTATTTTTTCGATTAAAACAAATGCCGATCGTCGGTCACCATTTTCAATAATTTAATTATTGAGCCCTTATCTAGCCTTTAATTTGATATTAAACTTGATATGATTTTATAATTTTTTTATTAAAAACAAATGCCAATCGTCGAACACCACTTTAAATAATTTTATTTTAATTACCCCTTATTTGGCTCATTAATTTGATATCATTTTATAATTTTTTCGATAAAAACAAATATAAATCATCGGCCATTATTTTAAATAATATGATTTATCTAGCCCTTTAACTTCATATCAAACCAGTGTTTGCATAAAAACCAAGATTTTTCAATATTTAAATGCGAATTTAATTAATCCATTAAATTTTTTGATGTTATTTGCATGTATTTGAATTTATTGGCTATATTGATACTGTAGATAAAGTAAAATTAGAGTAAAATAAAACTTTAACAGTAAGGGTAGATAAAGGAATTTTTTTAAATATTTTCTTCTTCCAATTCGTTTTCATACATTTCTGCATCCACTTTTTAAAAAGAAATGGATGAAAAACATTACAAACAAACTCCGAAATTGTGTTTTAATAACAATTTAATTTAAAATTGCTTTTTTTATTTTGTTTTTAACATCAGTTATAGAAAAAAATATAATTTTATACACGACGTAAAATTATTATATCTATCTACTCGAGAAAAATAATTCACTCGCTCCTTCGTACCTTGTGATTTAACACTTTTGTTCGTCGATAAAATATAATTTTATAGTCTTGTATAAAAAATAACTATTATTTGAATGTACCTATTTTAATTGATATTATTTGTTGAAAATATCTGGAAATTATTAATATTGCTCTCATGTTTACAAAATAATTTTTAGTAGAATAACTTAATTATATGGTTTCTGGTTACGAAATGCGGTTACATTCCACCAAAATTTGTCATATCCATGAACAATGTTATTTGTAAACAAAACCCACAGAAATAGTTAAATCGTATGTGGGATTTAAACTTAATACTAAAAATAATATCTGCATTTTTCCAAATGATAGTATGAACTTGTTTAAATATAACCGTTTCACCTTTCACAAATCTAAATTTAATTTATGTAAAATACCACTATTATATTAACTTAACGGTAACGCTAAGAGCAGTGTAAATAGGTAGTTATTAAAAGTAAATATACCACTTTAAACATGAAAAATTCAAAATTATTATCCTAAAAAAATCTAGAACCATTAAGGAGTAATGATGCCTAAGTGCATAATTCTATAATATAATTTTCATTCCCTTTAAGCTGTACATCGATGTCGTGCTTCCTCAACCGCCAATTTGACCACGTTATCAGAAAACAGAGAAAATTACAGTGAACGTGGGCATACAGTGTGATATATTTAACATTTTACTGATTTAGTTCCAGCTAAATGTTAAAATAGCGTGTCGCATTTCCACGTACGGTTGGTCTAGGTTTCACTTGAAAAACTATCGTACTTTTGGTCGTTACTGTAAACTTCGCTTTGTCCAGCAGACGAAAACAAACAAAAACTTTTATAGGAGACATCGTGATGTAATCATTAGTAAAATATATCTTGCATGTCCCAGACTTGATAGTTTTACTAGAGGAAATGGTTTTGTAAAAACTAAAATGTAGGAATAATATAGTAGGTATATAAATATCTTCATTCTACATTCTACTCGACAGTACATAATAAGTCAACAGTACCTACCAAACCAAAGTAGCTCCATCTTTTCTTTTGTTTAAGTAAGTTGTGTAGGTACTAAGCAACATCTCATCTTTATACACATTCAGTAAAAATAATAGTAAAAACAAGAATACAAGAAATAAAATCGTACAATAATGAGTTGCTTTAGCTCCGCTAAATCGTAGTGAAAAGTACAACTTTAGCTCCACATTTTTCAACCAATCAGAGCGCTGACTGTGCTGTGCACTCGATCGTTGATGAGAATCGGCCAGAACGTCGGCTATTGTTGTTGCAACCTGCGATCACCATTTGTTTTGTGTTCACATTTTACTTTAATGTTACAAATTTAAAAGAATTTTGCGAAAATAATATATATCTAAGCTGTAAAGATATTGTTTTTAATTTTTACTCATGTGGTTATTTTTATCGTCTGGTAACTCGAAATATGTACCTAGTAAAAATACTAATTTACAGCCATGATATATAAACGACAAAAGTATAAAGTTTCAGTGTGATACAGAAAAATGTCATGCTAATCAAATTTTTTACTTTGTTTTCAATACGTATGTATTTGTTATTACTGATTGTGTAATTTTTAATATATTTTTAGTTTGAGAAACTAGGAATGAAATGCTATAGAGACCGTGCATCATCTGAATTTGCGTTCACTGCGCTTTAAGTGGCAAGAATAAGAACAAATGGCAGGAGAGATTAGCATGGTTACCATTGTTGAGTAAATGTCATGTAGGTACTGTCATTTATATTTCATCAGATTTCAGTGTTTTAGTAAAACCTGTGTAGAATTATTCAATAATAATAACTTCACAGTAATATTTTAGTGAAACATTATAGGTACCTACTGTAATACCGAAATACAACAAAAAATTTCTTACGAAAAGTGCAAAATTTCACCACCGTAAGCTACACTGTGTTCTTGCACGGTCTCAATTAATTGATTGTAATTGTATTTAAAACATTAATTTAAATTCGTATGTTTTAAATTTATTGATATAGATTAAAATGATTTAATTAACATTTTGTTTTTAATTGGTTTTATTTTTATTCCTGCTGATTGAATTAAAATTTTAATTAAATAAAAACGGTAAAAATGAAAAACGTAAATGGAAAATAACTGAGTTATTAAAATAAAATCTATTATTTGGTTAACAATAAAATATATTTATCAATTATTGTTATTTTATGTTGTTACTAAGTTACTACTACCTTATACCTCAGCTCTCTCTGCTACCTCTATCACTTTTTGTATCAAGGATTATTACCTGAATTTTTACTCTACGTGAATTGACATCTGTTCACCAAATTAACAATTTTTAATATTTCAATTTCAAGTAGACAGGTACCTATATTATTTAGTTTGCTTATATCATATTCTTTATACTGTTTTCAAAATAATCCTATAAGAAGTTAGCAAAAATACGAAACGTGTAGGTGTAGATTTTTTAAAAGTTTCTTTTTATTTTTGAGCAAATCATCGAATTTAAAATCAGTATTCTTTCATCGTATAATTTTCATTGTATAATCGTAAACATCCAAACATAAACTTAAATTTGAAAAGGTCTGACTAATTTTGTTTCGTTAAAATTAAAATTTAGGAATATTTTTTTTCTTTTGTTCAAATGAGTAATTGGTAATGTGTTTGTACGGATACGGAACAAAATATCGAACCGCGCAATAAATATTCTTTTTGTGAAAGAACGCGATTCAAAGTGTTCAAAACATTTCTTCCTTCGTTTATACGGCGTTTTCAATCAATGGCCTGTCGTTTTTCCCGTTGTTTAATGTATTCAAAGCATGCATGATTAGCTTGCGAAAAATAAATCACGAACACTAGATGCAAACGAAAAAAGGTTTCCATTCTTTTTCAAATTCAATTACAAGGGCCGGCGTTGTTCTCTTTTGTATTTTGTTTCGCGTTTTTATTTTATACTTCTTCGAATTCTATAATACTTTCAGGAACTTGATTGTTTTTCTAACTTAAACATTGATTTTATAGTTACAAAGTAGTAGAGTGCAATGCTATGAGTTTTTAATATGCATTTGCCACCTTATGCAGTTTAAATTTCAAATCAATTTGCATGTCAGGTTCAGTTGCGCATTTTCTAAGAAACAGAAACAGAAAGCAATGAAAAGAAAAAGAATCAATAGTTACAAAATATCTGTACTAATATTTTGTACTCGAACAAAATAATACAGTTATACCGGGTGTCTGTATTAAATCTCTTATACATATAGGAAAAGCAATGTTATTTTTTCAATTTTGCTGTAGTTAGTGACCTATTCGTATAACTCAAATTGTAAATATAAAAGTTGTTCAGAATCAAAAACTAGACAATATGAGACTACGCTCGATCATATTGGTTTGTTAGTTCTCGAGAAAAGCGCAAAGAAAATATAGACATTTACAGCATTATTTCAGAGTGCCATGGAACTATAGTGATGTATTTTTTAACAAATAGTAAAATTTTATTTTTTTAAGTTAATAATTTTTGCATAATTATAGCTATTATAACAAGAATATTATGCGATTTATAATACCGAGGATGTTGCTATGCGACGTGGTGAAACCGAGTCTCTTTGAAATCGCATTTATTCGCTTTATATTATTCGCTTAATCGTATCATCAACGACAGCGATGTTAAAACACATTAACAATTTTATCTGTCAATTAGTTGACAGTTCGCATATTATGGAAGGTTTTGATGTTAGTATGGCTGTATCTAACGTATTAAGTTCGTAACTGCCGGCCACGATGCCCGCGCGGACTAACGTGACTAGACACTGTGGTCCGAGCGGGCAGCGAGGTTGTGGGTTCAAATCCCACTAAAGAGCATGGACGTTGTGATTGTCCAAATATCGATTTATATATAATATGTATAATCTGATTCACATATGTTACTGGCTGATAGGCAAAGTACCTAAAGCCATTGGGGTTTCCCCTTTAAAAAAAAGTTCGTAACTAATGAATTATAAGTACCTAACTAACATATTATGTTGTTTATAATTATCAATAAATGTTGCATATTAAAAGGTAATAACAGTTAATGAAACGATTAAATAAATAAACGTATAACTAAATACAGAAAGAAAAGTATTTAAAAAATTACTTGTTCCATGCTACTTTGAAAAAATCGAAATATTGTTGGCTATTTTCTTTTGCGTTTTTCTCGAGAACTAACAAAGCCATATAATCGAGCGTAGTCTCATATTGTGTAGTTTTTTTTATTCTGAACAACTCTTGTATTTACAACTTTCGTCTAAAGGTGGGATTTCGCGTCTGGCGGCTCCGGCTATAGAGTTCGGTATTTACTGTTTTCTTTCAACGTCGGCATCTGCGTCAAGCGTCTATATTCTAGTTTATTTCGTGTTAAGGTTGCGCTCGAAACCGTTTTCAGATAGTCATTTTTATGTCATGTACAAGAAACATTTTGCCTCCATAACCTATTTATGGGTCAATTTTTTGTACTTAATTAATCATAAAAATAAGCTTTAGGAAATGAATTAATCAAGTGAAAAACAAATAGCTTCATCAAATGGCTGTAAAACCTGCCTCTCAAGATTTCTTTTAAGATTTAAATTCATGGTATTTTTACGTTTTACTAGCTTTAGAAAATATTTTGCAACTCTCACATAATGTACTCACTACAATGCATACTACATGCATATGGCGCATACTTACGTATCGTCTCTAAGTTAATTTTATGCTATTGAATAGTTTGTTTCTTTTTTTCAAAGGTAGCAGAAAATAATAGACTGTGCAGTGTGCAACTCGAATAAAATAGCCATTAAACACAGAATTAGAATATAGCATGTAATTTGAATTATACAGGGTGTTTATATACCTCTGCACGCAACTTTAATAGGTTATATAATTTGATATACCGATTACCTACAGAAAAAAAAAAAAAAATTTCAAAATTCGAAAAAATAAGGGTACTGAAAATATAAGTTCCATTGGTTTGAACGTCCATTTATCTGCTTATTTATATTATTTATAAAATAAAATTATAAATAGTATCAGACTATTTACAAAAAGTCACTTCTCATGTAATTATTAATAAATATACATTTAAATGAACTTTCAAACCAGTGGAACCTTTATTTTTGCGAATTTTGAAAAAATCCTTTTTTTTCTGTAATCAGTATATCAAATTATATAACCTATTAAAGTTGTCTACAGAGGTATAGAAACACCCTGTATATTGGGTTTTTATAACCGTGGTAAAATATTAGAAATAAGTTATAAGCATTACAAACGTCTTGCTATTAGCTATAGTTTCTTCTGGCAATAATCTCATCAAATTACATAAAACAATTTAGTTGACAAACACTACCATTCTCAATTACCCTTAAAATCAACTACTCATCTTGTCTCGTAAGCATCATTATTATACAACCCAATCCAGTCCACCACAACATACTCGTATTACAGTTTGGTTGTTCACCATGAGACTCTACACTACACTACAACACAAGTGATGTGTTTTATCCATCCTGCGCGCGCTGTGAATGATAAAAACCACGATGCATGGCTAGATGCAGTGAAATGGCAGTAGTGAGGTTTTAGAATTGCCCCACGTGGAAATGAAATCGTGTGCAGTGACTGGATGCGAGTTGGATAGACCGTACAGGAGAAAAAGTGCTTAGGTTTTTGTTGAGCGCGGACTGCGGTTGTGATTGAAGAAGAGGTTGAGGGTGTAAGGGTAAAATCGTAATTTTGCAATCGTAAATTTATTTCATCGACTGAAGAAATTAGTCACATTACATGAACACGATGTTAATGTTTTTATTAAGTTTAGAGAATATTAAACCCAGTCCAGCCTCGATGTAATATAAACTATTACAATAGAACGCACCACCAAATTAAAAAGAATTTAACAAATTGTTTTTTTTAATGAACCAACCAGAAGCAGTTCAAGTAATTGAATTTTAATTTCCGTAATTATATTTTTGTAATTTAAAACCATAAAAAATGTCGTTTATTTCAAAAAATATATTAAATCTTAATTAATGTAAAAATGCGAAACCTACGAAACTAACAGTTTTTATGCAGTTACCTAGATACGAAAATAAACAATATCACATCCGTTCAACTAGTTCGATATGATAATCAGATCTTATCGCCGCAGTTTTAATTTTTTTTGTACCTTTTAGTAAGCTTGTCTTAATTTTGATAATTTGACCTGTCATTAAATATTTCGTGATAAATTGCACTATTCCGTTAAAATGCACAAACACGACATTAAAAGTGATTTATACACATAAATTAAAGTAATTCTTTTGCTGATATAATTTAAAAATAGAAATAGAATTTATATTCTTGTTATTGAAAATCTCTTGTCATTATTCCATGATCGTGATATATTTTTTGTTTCTTCGTAAAATTAAAATTATGACAGTTGACAGCAAAATGTTTAATATTTATGGCCGTGGGAAAAATAGTGTATAGGTACACTACTCACAATGTTAATCGAATGTTCCTGAATTTCCCGAACTCAGCAATCCCCGTGCGTCAATATTCTCACTCACACGATATCAATCGTTTTCCTCATTTATGTAATATATAAATAAATTTAAATACGTTTAACTATAAGAAATCATTGCAAATTATTACCTTAAATAATAACCAAACTGTATCTAACATGTCAGTAATAAGGCGATATTTGATACTAGAGTTATCTGGTAAAATTTCTCAGCAATGATAATGAATAAAACAAACTCCTTTATTATCATCACAGAAAAGACAAAAAGTTAAAACGCGACATTGAGACCGTTACTACTTCATTGTATAGTTTGACACAAATATAGCTTTGAAATCCAAGATCCAAAGACATTTAGCTTTACTATGAAGACTATATCCAGTAGCAGTGCAGAGAACATGAGCGTACTCAATCTAGTTCAACTATCCTCCACTGGGAGCAGAAGCATCGTCCGCCATAGTGCCATGCACCAAGGAGCAAGCGATATCATTATAGTTCACAGGTAATTTAATCCGTACTGTTCTTGAAATATAGGTGTGAATTTTTATTACACCCACCATACCTCTTTATTCTCCAACAAAAGAACAGGAACGGTTTTATATTTCACTCCGTTGGCGATGCACAATTGTTCATGATCACAGATCTCTGGATTTTACGTCAGCCATGAAATACAGACAAGTGAATGCAGCGTGATGCTAAAAATTCATTGTTTACTATAAAATGCTATATCCTGTGTGTTAAATATTGATTGTTTGGGCTATTTTGATATGTTTTGAAAGGGTTTATTTTGGTAAAATCTGTATTACAGGTAGATAGTGCATTAAAGCACGATTATTCTGTTGTTTTGTTTGTATTACGTGCTAATTCTAAAACAACACATTAAATTGCAACAAACAGTCAAGCAGACTGAAGCTATTAAAAGTAAAGTGCAACAAACAACTTTATTATTCATTTATTATTCTGTTACATTTTCAACCATATAAACAGTTATAATTACGCAACGTACCACTTTGTTCTACAAACACCTTGTTACATCATTTAAAAGTTTGAAATTACGTATGTAACTATAACGATTAACAAAGCGAGTAAATAATCATTTGCGAGATACACTTAACATAAAACAAACCTTTTATTAGATTTATGCATTTATTGCTACCTATTCTTTTTTGTTTTACTAATAGAAAAAATCTGATGTGGCCAGCACAAGACCTTCCGTCATACTATATTCTTTTTACTTATACAAATATACCTATAGGTATTACTCATAAATATATTTTAGTCATTTTATTTAAACTGCAGAAGAAGATATAAACGATATTTTACTATTGATACTGTCACTGTCATGTCATAATCATCTAAATTTTACGTAGTAAAGCTTCATTTCGACCTCTGAATATAAACACTGTTTTTGTTTTAAGACATAGGTAACGTAAATGCGACTGATCGTTTCCATCTTCAACAAAAACTATGACAATATTTAAAACAGTAATTAGGTAATACCTTAATTATTCTTAAATGACAGATACCTGATAAAGACAGATTTATAAAATACTAATTGTAGGTAGTTATAATTACATAATCTTTCAGTCAAAATAAAAAAATTGTCTTAAATTAATTATTTATAAATATATTTCAGAAAAGTACTACCTACTTTCGGTCTGTAGATTGAAACCAAAATTAAAATATCATTTAAGAATTAAGACAAATGGCCCGTTGTATTTAAATATTAATGTAATATTTGATAAGATTACATTTTTAATTTTACTTAGAGCACTATAAATATTTTGCATCTAAGGCGTGATTGAAAAAGACAAAGATAGTGTTGATATTTATTGTGTTTTATCAATCCTCCCTTTCCACTTAATAAATTACACCATAATTTTAGTTTTATACATCCTGCAAATGATTATTTATATTTAACTGTTTCATTTATAACATTTAACCGAATTTAAAATAAATAAACAGTTATTTAAATTTATATTTGCATAACCATTTAGCTTTATATAAATTAAATATAAATGATATGTTTTGAACGCGGATAAAGGTACATAATAATGCGCAAGAAAATGTTTCATGTTGTATTTCACATTTAAATACGGAATGTGTTTAGTGTTTTGTACATTGTGTCTTAATCCAATGGGGTTTTAAAGATTAGAGGTGTGCTCGAGGGAAGCAAGATATGCAGTAAAGTTAAAAATATTTTTTTAAACACTGCGCTGCGAGATATAAATTTCTTGTCAAAACATTTTTCAATTATTCAGGAATAGAGAATTGCATTAGTAGAGACGTTTATTATAAAAAACACACAAAATACAAATTTCTTCAAATGTAAGCCATGTGATCATGATGTGATATTATTATTTTAGTTACTGT
The DNA here is from genome assembly GCA_947534325.1 of Agonum fuliginosum. Lineage (NCBI taxonomy): Eukaryota > Metazoa > Arthropoda > Insecta > Coleoptera > Carabidae > Agonum > Agonum fuliginosum. Next base: position 13,009,702 of record OX384038.1, on the reverse strand, counting down.
GTGGTAGTAGTATCGAAATGGTAACCAGCAGAATTTGTAAGAATATGTCTTTCGTGCTCGAGAAAATCTCCCTCAGTATCATTTAATATTATTTTACGGTAAGTTCTTTAAATAATTATGCAAATTAAAAATTTTCGGTTTTATATGACCCGGAAAAAGATCTGGAAATCTACTTGTTACACATATTCGCGCAATTAAACATTTGCCATACGGATCCGTACATAACAAAACCGAACTATTAAACATACCAATTTATTGAACAACTGTAGTTAAGCCTGTACCAATAAAAACAGTGTACATTCATTAATCCTATATGTAAATATTGTCACCTCCAAAGTTTTTAAATTTCGAACCAAGTTTTTATTACGAATGTTTTAAACCTTTGCCATATCAGACTGATTAAAAAAATATATAAAGATTTCCCATAGTAATTAAAATGAACTTACACATGATGTTCTTAATTATTATTATTTTTTTTAAATAAGTTGTTTAATGAAAGATCTGAGAATTCAATGAGTAATGAAGTAACTCCAAAAAACTTTCAAAAATTAGAGCAAAAAAGTTGGAAGTCCTTTATTAATTATTATAATATAAATTTATTTATTAATAAAACTATTTAACAAATTAGGTATAGCATTTTAGCACATACATGTCAAAAATATTGCATTTATAAAGTTTTTTTGGTCTCATGCAAATTTCGTGTTTTGTGACTTACGACATTTGCATATTAAGCCGACGGTACACGCTTGTATTCTTTTATACATAACTATTTGACTCTTTATATTTATTAATAAGTTTCATAAGAATTAAATCATAAACGCCAGTCTTGTAAAAGAACATTTGAAGGTTACCTGCAAATGCTCATAAAAAGTAGACATTTTATGAATGTTTAATATAATTTTTAAATGGCAAAATGTTTAAACAATGATTTGCATAATAACTGAAATAATTATACATCTTTGAATTATTATTCACATAGTATGTTGTTTATGCAATTTTAAAGAGAGTTTACAGAATTCTGTAGGTTACGCTTCATTAGTGTACTATTTAGATTCTCCAAGAGAAATGTGTGTTTAGGGACAATGAACAAATACACACCGTAATTTGAGCAGTTGTTCAATCTCTAAATCCATGGGGATAGTGGTCAGGCTGCTCGAAAATCACTCACAAAACGTTCAATAAACACTGTTCAATGCACTGCGAAACACCGCTTGCTACATAGGCACCGAGATTCGACGGACTGATCAGGCAGAAGCTTGAATCAGTTTACTATAGAATTGACTTTGAGAATGATTTACCAGATGATAACTGAAATAATCCTTTGTCCATCTAGTGACAAAACTATGAGATATAGAAAGTTGAGAATACCGTAAATCAAGGGAAGGGTTATTTAATTTTGTATTTTAATAGAAGCTGATTGGGAACGTGTTCTCTTTACAGGATGTGATCAGATTTTGTTTGTATCATGGGCTACTTGCTTTGTATTGAAAATTATGTTTCTATTACTGTGTACCTAATGTTAGGCCGAAAACATATGTAAAATATATATTTAAAAATTGTTATATGTTTTTTAGTAAATTGAGAAAGAAATTTTTATGTGACGTCATTATCTTGAACAGGAGGAGGGAAGTATAATTAAGAATGTAACCTGTGGTTGTCCATTTTAGCTTACCGCCGCATTCACTACTTGTGTCAGTACTATGGCTTACGGCTAGTCATTGGCTGTCTCTACAGCACAATAATTAATGTTCAATTTTCATTATTTATACCTTCCGCCATACCTGTAAAGGAAGATATTGGAATCATACTAAAAATCGGGTAGTGAGTTTTTAGTGGATGAGCACGAATTAGGGTCCTTACAACAACTCTTTTTTGATAATTTCTCGATGATGTCTGTATGTATGTATGTGGTCAGGGCAAATTTCTGGAGGTCGGATAACTCAAATACGAATTACCCAAAAATTTTGATATTTTGTTTTTTACATTTGTATACAAATTGGAAGAGCTCATTGGATTTTGGTACAAATATCTTCATCGGATGTGATATTTTTTGAAGAGTGAAAAGATTAATTGTCAAAAATAGCAACATAGTTATCTGTAGGACACCCGATACAGAAGCAACGTGAACTCAGTGAGTACCTAGTGCACAGTTGCAGCACAGGTGGAGTGTGGTATCCTGCAACCGCGCGTCTGTGGTGTTCGGTTTCAAATGAGGTATCCAAGTATCGCGTCAGGAATGTACACCTCACCCCACATACGAGTATGTTGCACTATATTCACGTAAAGAATGTAAGCGAGATCGAACGGGGAATCCAATGAGGAATAATGGATTTAATAACAAATAAGAGAGGGTAGACAGTGGAAAATTGTTGAATTGTTGTATGAGGAACTATTGTTTGATTGTGCTGGTAAACGTATGATATAGTATTTCAAATTTAGATGCAACAAGAAAAATGCAATTAGGTATCCAATAATCTGTAGGTCCCTTGCAGAGTTGCAGGCTGAGTTAGCCACTTGGTGCAAGTAAGTAGAATAGTCGACATACAACCTTGGTAGTACAAAATAATCATTTTTACAGATTTTGATTGGCTGTGAAATTCAATATTCTGCATTTTTATCGTTATAATTTTGACAAATGACAGATAATGTGAATAATCATAATCTACCATTAGTGTTCCAAGTTATGTCGACAATTTTTGTTGCTGTATCACGAATGGTTATTAAGTTTGATTTAAAATAGCACGAGTATTATAAGTGTAATAATCATGAGTGATGCAATCCCAAAAATTGTCTATATAACTTGGAACAAGAATGCTATTCGGAGGAAAATTCACCGAATAAAATGTATTCATTCTTTGTAAAACTGACTTGGAAAAAGTTTCACTTTTCCATGGCAACAGTAGTAACCACAGGAATTATTGATTCACGTCCATATCAACAGGAAAAACAAGTTATTGTTTTAAACAAATTTCAGTTTTTCATAGTTTGACATGTTCTGAATCGACTGCGATTGAGAAACAATTTGGTTACTTTAAATGGTAAAATTAATAAAGAAAACGAAAATATTACTTTTACCAAAAAACTTAATTATATATTATTTAATTAAAAATTGTATAATTTACTATAAAAAATTTATAGGTAAATTTATTATGAAGAAAAATCGGAATGCGAATGAAAAAACTAATTTCACATGAAACTGTCATTTTCAGGATACCATTTACAAAGTGATTTTATAGTTTTTAATAATTCATGTTTTTTCAATTTTTAAAAATACCGTCCGAATCTAACAAAAAAATCACCTGCTAGGAGCTAATTATTGTGTAAACGTAATCAAATTTAAATTATTATTGTACTACTTTTAATTTTACTGTCTAAATATAATGTATGATTAATAAAGATATTTAGTTGTTTAAAATTGTGGATTGGATCATAAGTGAAAATTGTCGTAAAAATATATCGATGCGAGCACAAGTGAAAAGTGCCTGCAAAATTTATAAATCCTCAGAATTGACATAAGTTGAATTGTCATAATGATTTTTTTCAACGTATCGAATCCTTATGTTACACATTGTTGGTAATGTTTGCAAAAAAAATCTGAAAATAATTAATTCTCTATTGAGATAATAAGAGAAACATTTCTCATTGCATAAGTGGCCTAGCAAAAATTACTTATGGAAAAACAGTCAAGAATGATATACGGCATTAATTAAACGAAAATAAATTCGAATGAACCAGTAGTGACACGTCTTAGCAGAAGGAAATATTATCATAATGCGACTGGCTTATATTAGCTAAATATGTATTAAGTTTCATTAGATTTGCGTTTGTAATAGATAATAAACAAATATATTTTATTATTTACAGAAGCTAAATTAACCACTTGGAATTATTCAAGTGTGAACCAATAAGTGCATGATTCAATTTAATGGTTAATTTCTGCTCTCTGAAGTTCTTGCTCTTATCTACATTGAAGCTTTCTCTTATCAGTAATTTATCTTGTTAAAAGTCTCACACCTTCAATCAAGTCTCTCATCTTCTTTATTAGATCATTCCAGAAACTAACTTTATAGTTCATACGTTTCAAGCATCAGTGCTTCCGAAGCATTGAAGTATCTCACACTACGTACACAACCACAGACCCACTTGCCACTTGTGAATCTATTAATTCTCTCTTCGTAGTACAGAGAGATAGTTTCACTAGTAGGGTACCTACTTTGCTTTCTACACCGAACTTCAATTATTGCCATAGATTTTCACCGAGGCCACAACTCGCAAGTTTGCATGCAGCTCTTAACAGCAATCTTGCAATAGAATATAGTTACCTTTGATACTGACAACATCATCCCAATAGGAAATGTCATAGGTCAACAAAACATATTTAAAAATAATTATTCTGCACAGCAAAGTTATTTTTATTTATTTCTTCTTTCTACACATTGCATCATACTCAGCATTATTCTTTGAGCTACTAAAACTACTCTAATAATTAGAGATGGGAATTTAGGATTTAAAATTTTCGAAAATACGTTTCTAAAAAGGTTAATAAATTACTTGTTTTAGGTACAATATATCTAAATTTACATAATTTTATTAAATATTTTAGGAAACATAATAATAAATATTCATAATTCGTATATAATAAACAAAAATAAAAATTTACACGTTTGTAAAAATAAATGAACATACCTATCCATAATTATTGGTGAAATTCTGTATAAATTTATAGATTTTACAGATCTATTGAACTTTAGGTTGTATTATTTTTATTGTATTAGTTGTAAATGGAGATAAATTGTGAAATTCTTTTTAATACTGTAACTAGGTTACAGATTTTACCGGATTTTAACTTGGAGAATTTGGCTTGAATTTCAAGTGAAAAAAAACTGGGCGAAGTATAAGTAATTTTTGACATTGCTCAATACATTTTTTGTGATTTATTTATTTTTAACTTACAAAAATTTTCTGACTAGATTTATGTTTCAATTTAAAAATACTACTAGTAGTAACCAATATCTTAAACAAAAATTTTACATATTGATGGTAAAATATTGTAGCAATGCATTTAAATTTAAACATATTTCAAAATCATAATAAATCAATTTTTGATTGCTTATTTGATAACATCCAATGATGAAATAATTTCCATTAGTTCAGTCAATGGTAAACTGAATATCTATGAACAAACACAGTAGGTACACAGCCGAGAATAAATATGAAAATATTTTCCATGAAATATAGTTTAAAATCACGTAACTCTGGACATGAACATACAACTATTTATATTTTTTTTCTTCGTTGCAGTAATTTATATCACTCGTAGCACGAAAGTTTCAGCGATTGATATCGCCACATGCAAAAAGAAGTCTGTGAAACATTTCTTTCCTATCCATTACTAGAAACACCACTCTATATAAATACCCGAGCTTTGTAATAAATCACAGTGGAGGGAAGGTAGGTACCAATGTTCGCAAACTAGCAGCTACTTTATCAGAATTTACACGCTTTCAGTACCGCTTTAACAAAGGAATTCAACGTGAAAATGTATTTAAATCAATTTGGTCATGAAATGCGTGAAGTTTATAACGATGTTTCACATTTCAGCCAGTCAAACGACGTTACATTAATTTTAGTTGAAATGGAATAATCTGGCATAAAAAATCCCGAGAAAAGAATAACCAGCCTTTTGAAATATACCATATGAAATATATACTTAGAAATTACCTATTTATGACAATTTTACCTAGAATTTGGTAATGTAAAAGTTAGTAAACTTAATAAACCCATTAAAGATCTTTATTTTCTAACACAACTTTCTGGGGTTAATTAGTAACCCTTTTATAGAGACAAAACCAATGAAATTGAATATTTGACTATCTACTAGTTAATTATTGTGACTGCACGTGAAGATATTTTCATGTGGGATGTGAACACATCACCCGTTCCCATGTTTGATTCAGTTAAGATGTTACCAGCAAGCAAAATAATTTCTTTTTAAACAGGTAAGTTAGAAAATTAATGTTATTTAAATTAATTTATATATTTTTCATACATATTTTACAGAATAACTTATCAAATTAGGAAAGGATATACTACAAAAAACAACCAATTTACCATTTCTAATCACAGAAGGATCGATTCCCGGAGCTATACCTATAACAAACTATATTTTGTTGTCAGTCACCATCAATAATACAACACCGATCCCATGCGTGAAGCAATGTAATGCAGCAAAAGCCTATTTTCAAGCCTATTACGTATTTAAATTATTATACATATTTCTATATACTACATAATATGTACTGTATATTGTAGGTACCTAACCTAATGTATAACTTAATCTGGATGTAATATAAAATTTATAGTATATTTTGCATTAAATACTACTTTTTATTTTACCCTATTTTGACTTAGTAACACTAATATTTTACACTATTATTAACACTCTCAACGTGTAACTTTTAACCGTTTGTGATTTCGTTAAAGTACACTAAAATTAACCATTCTTGAAAAAGTAAAAGTTAACACTAAATATTCTGTCCTCGATGGTACACTATTTTTGGTTAGTTTAGTGTTAAATTTAACACTATATTTTTTAGAGTGTAGATGAGTTGAATGTATGATGAAGAATAGAAATACACAGTTTCAAAAATAGTATGTTTAATAAAAGCATAAAAGGGTTGTGTAGTACCTATAGAATATAAATAATTTTACAGGTATTTCCCTAAAAAAGATAAAATTATTATTGTACAAACAAATCGCGGTGAATTAAACCGTGCACCAGTCTTGGCAGAAATGAAGAGCTGGTTCGCTGCTAATAACCTAAATCTTAACGAGGATAAGAACCAAAATATTAATATTCTAATAATAAACTTGCCAGAGGGGCAACAGTAAATATTTTAGGTTTAACTGTAAGCGACTCACAAACGAGTGCTATTGTGTCAAAGCTTTCAAGTGTCATCTTTCTGTTCCAATGCTCATTTAAGCTACGGAATTTTGCTCTGGGGTAATTGTAACTATTCACTCAAAGTATTTAGACTACAAAAAAAAATCTGACGTGGACACCACATGACTTACTTGTATGCCTATTAAACTGTTCATACTTTTCTTAATAACAAAAAGGTAGAATAATATAAAAAAATCTGACGTGGCCACCATACCTACTTTTTTCTTTTAACTTATTATACAAATATATAAGTACTACTACTGCTACTATACTCACAAATATATTTTAGTCATTTTATTTAAACTGCAGAAGTAGATATAAAGCATATTTTACTATTGTCACTGTCATGTCATAATCATTTAAATTTTACGTAGTAACAAATGTTAATCGATCATGGACTACAAGATACCGAAATACTAAATTATAAATATATACTTTCATTATTCTTAAATGATACTAGATACAAAAATATTTATAAAATACCGATTGTAGGTAATAATAATAATTACATAATCTTTCATTTAAAATAAAAAATAAAATTTAAATTAAATATTTATCGAAATATTTGAAAAAAGTACTACTTCCGGTTTATAGATTGAAACAAAAAATAGGAGGTGCACAACTAGATTCTATAACAGTCCTAATACAAAATTTCAACTTTCTACGTCTAACCGTATTAGGTACCGTATTTGAGTTATGCGACACACATACGTCCGTCCGTACGTACAGACGTCACGACGAAACTAGTCATAATGGATTCAGAAAAGGTCAAAACGGATATTTCCCTCAAAATCTGAGAACCGAAATTTTTCGCGATTACAATACTTCCTTTACTCCGTACAAGGAAGTAAAAACAATAAGCATTATTTCAAATAGTAATGCCTAGAGCATTGATTATTATTATTATTATTATCAATTTATCAATTCTTACACTTCCCTGCGAATTTATACTAGAAATATTCATTCATATTCACAAAAATAGGTTATTCTTTCGCACCACATCTCAGGTTCACAAATATGACACAAGATCTGCTACTAACTTATATAAACCGCGCTTAAAATTATCAAAATATGCCAACAATTCCTTAAATATTGACTTGTTCAATATTGTTCACCAGTCAATGTGAGAGATTTGCCTTCCAAGCGGTTTAAAAATAATATAAAATATTTTCTTCTTTCTTTCTGTTTTTATTATTCTTCAATGTATTGTTATATACGTTTTGTAGAATATGAAATGCTGAATTTTGTGTAATTTGTTGCGTTTATAAACACTTAATTTCATTCTAAAATTTAATTTTGAAAAAATAAAATCTTGACACATATTTATGTCTTGTCTTGAAATAAAAATATACACTCTTGTCTTGTCTTGACGTCAAGAAATGGTAAGATCAAGATTTTCTCTAGATTTTTATGAAAAACTAGTACAAACGTCGTCTTTTTAACTAAGTAAACAAAATTTGGTATTACAGTCCTGAGCAATTTCTACCCTCCACAAAAACAAGAATTGCTATTTATAATATCGCGCCACAAATAACGTTATAAAAACCAGCAAAACCAATTCCTCTGGATAATCAATTAAAATTCCTGTCAAATAATCACCAACAAATCACCCGTAAACAAAAACCAACCACTGCATCTCAATTTCCAACTCCAGCAAAGCGACAAACCAACTGAACTTCACCCAAACAGACATCACTATTGTTTTGCCGCTTGCCATCCGCAGCCGCCGTCTCCCGTTGCACAAAATACTTCGTCGCGTCTCCCACAGGAGTTATGATCTTCCCCTCGCCCCCGCACCCCCGCAAGGCAAGCGGCGCAAACATTTCACTGTCCGCGATTAGATCTATGTGCAGCGCAAGTAAAACACATACGGAATTGTCCTGTTTTCCAGAGTTGCGGACTGTGTCAAGTTTTTATTTCTTCCCATGATTGATATAAATGAAGCCCGTGAGTGTTTGCTATACTCTGGTGATAAATGTTGTAATCAGATTCGATACAGGTTTATTTTGATTTAGATCTCGGGATTGGTTGGTTGAGGTTGGGATTTAGGGGTGTAATCTAATTTGGATAGGTTTGGTTGATGCTAATGGTTGCTTGTAATTAAACGTGAATAAATAGTTAGGTATTGATTTTGACGATATTGAATAAACATAAAATATACATAAGGGAAATAATTAGGTTTTACATCAAAATAGGACGGGTGAATCAGATATTACCTATAATGACATACCATTAAGAGAAAATAATGATTTTAGTAGGTTATTACTACATTTGGTTTTATGGTAAAACTTTAGATTAAAGAACTTATTACAGAGGGAAATAAAAATAGCGTCCTTGTTAGAATTAAAGGCTATACACGATGTTCCACAACTTAGGACAATAAATTAAAGGGCATATACTGTACGATGTGCTGAAACAAAAAGAATTTTTTTTAATTCGCAAAAAAATTGCATCGTATTTCAAGGACACATTTTTTGCCACTGGTCGGTAGTAATTTTTGATAATTTTTTTCAAATCTCCTACAATGAAAGTAATTGTTTACATAATATCTAATACCTACAGTTAAATGTCAAATTGATATGGAATTCTAATTTCTGCTGTGTGTGTGTGGCCAGTACACGACCTCTCGCTTAATTTTGCTTATTCTACTAATCTAATAAATAGTTTTACTTACATTTTAATAGTTTCATGTTCATGTAATATGTAAACGATAATGTAAACCAATATAGGAGCTAATGATGTCAACTGTACTGTCACTTTCATAATAATTCAAATTTTGTGAAGAAACAAAAATCATATCTTGGACAACAAGATACTGGAATTTCAAAAAAGTAGATTTAAATTGTCCTATAGTTTATAAATGGTACAGAAAATTTTTTAACAAAATTTTCGGTTATATTTAATGAAACATATATTATCATATCATAAATGCTTTATTTATCGAGATAATTTAAGAAAAATCATATTGTTCTATATGAAAAGTCTCGGAAAAGTCTTACTTCCGCTATAGGCATTGGTACCAAAATAAAATTGGTCTATTGAAAATCGAATTTAAAACTTAGATACAAAATATGGTATTTAAATGTTTGATATTTTTGGAGTTATCGCGTCCGAAAAAATTGTAACACACAAATGAACGCACGAACGAACGCACAGCGCACACCACACGCACATACACACAGACATCATCTCAAAAATGTGTAATTCTTATTCTAGAGACCCTAAAACGTGCTTATCTGCCAAAAATTCAAACTCGAAAATTTAGACCCGTCATAATAACACCCTTATAGAATATGAGGCGAGAGGTAAAAAGGGGTAAATCCCCACAGTAAAGACTGGAGCAGCGAGCGCAAAATTACCGACATGTACTAACCCAACGTTATTACTCGTCGATTACTCGTATGTTTACTGTTCGACTGGTTGCTATTTGAAAATTTGATCTCGTTTTAAATGTTGAATTAATTTATCAATTATAACAAAAAATTGTTGTCACATGAAAGGTTTTTAATTTTTAAACGCAAAACATAAATAAAACTATAAAACATTTACCGCCTACCGCGGCAATAATCTGGGTAAATAAAAATATAATCGAATTTCACGCAATTAAATAGCAATAACGCACAACAAAAACTCTTTAAAAATAAACTTTCGCACAAATCTGCAATTAAAAACCTAAAATAAAACTGTCAACAGATTTGCAATTTAATTAAAAACAAAGCCAAATCGCATTTCGCATTTTAGTTGTCAGATGCACTTTTTGCTTAGTTAATTTTTGGTGCGTGTTGCAGTATCACGATCGAAACAAAATACAGTTTGGATAGCTCACAGCGTCGACGTGCCATAAAGTTAAAAAGTAATGTTGTTTAAATGTTAATACCCTGTTAGCATCCCCTACTACTAAATTCATAGGATATGAAAGTTTCACCTTGAAATGTATTCCGTAGAGTTAAGGTTATTAGTATGTGTATCAATGACAAATTTTCTTATAAACTTATATTTTTCAATAGAAACAAGAGTCATTCAGTAAAGAGTTAAGAGTTAAATTATATACTTAATGTTCTAAATAACCAATTCTATTATTTGTTGTTTCAAAGCAATATCTGATGTATAATTTCACTTGTAAAAAGTTTTAAATTCGTCAAAAATATTTACCATTCAGTTTTCAGTTATTATACTACAAGAGCTTCGAAAATAATCGAAAATACTGGCGACTGATGAGAAATATTTCCATAGAAACAACTTGAGACCGGAGATCGAGAGGTGTTTTGCGACAATACGTCGAATCTGGAGGTAAAAGTATTTTCTATAATTTTTGATGATCGAGTGGTATACGCATTAACTATATCATGAATAAAACAAATTTAACAATTTTAAATAATCAGGGAAGAGGCGCAATAAAAACTTACAAGGAAAAGAGAGACGCCAATATAAAAAGGTTGAGAAACACTGCGCTAAATTAAAAGATCGAATAACAGAAGGAGAATTATTGAAATTTACGTACATATTACAAAAAATTATAGAAAATGTACAAGGACTTAATAAATACCTAGGCAAGTTACCCGAACAACTTGGTTTAAATTGATTTTCTGATACGTGGTTTTTGAATTAAACTATAAAAACGTTTGTATTAATTAACAGCTGTATTTACACTGTGTGTCTGCGAAGAAGAGCCCTATCTATTTACATGCGTTTCTGCTTGAAATTAACTGTTCAAAAGGTTTCGTTTTAAGCACAGATTTTTGTGTAGTTTACATATTTTTATATTTAAAAACATGTTAATAGTTAGTTTAAGGTGAAAACTAGGTTCGTATAGTGTTGAAATTTTGAATTTTTGATTGTGTTGTATTAAAAATTACTTTTTTTTAAAGATTTCTCAATTTTTTTCTTCAATTAAAGACAAAATAAACGAAAAACTATCACTAGACGAACAAAGATACATTTTTAACTTCATCATAATTTTTGAATGAAGTTTATATGTTATGTAAATTCTGAGATATGATTTTATTTCTGTAACACTTTTGAAAGTCAGAGATCTGGTGTAAATACTGCTCTTAAGAACTGTTTATGCGTGATTTACATTAAACCTTACACAAGTTTGGCGTAAAAGCAAAAGCGTCACTTTGATTACTTCCAGTTTCTAAAACTTGTCGACGCAATGAGGTGTCGACACTCTGGAATATACTCATCGCGACACGATAATGATTCCACGGTCAATGTCGATATATCACATTTCGATGTTTGCACAAAGCGTCACCGGCCGATGCAATTACGGCGGACGTTATTTGCATATATCGTTCAATTGTCGAACAGTGAACGAGAATAGCCAGGCGGACATCCATCTATAAACGCGTTGGGTAGTGGGCTTCCAACGTCGAGCTTCAAGCCTCACTTGTCAGTTGCTAGGTGTTTTGATGTATTCACGGTGAGCTGACAAGCGAACATCGCACTTGCCAACGGCGGGGTAAATATTTTTGTTTTTGCAATTGGATTAAAAAATTTCAAAATAGCTTCAGGTCAGATTTTTTAAAAAGTTGAAGCCAATTCACTCCTGTAATGGTTAACATGTTTTTGAAAAATGTGCTGTTGGGATCATTATAAGAAATATTATAATTTTTAAATTTTTTGAAATTTACAATGGACTACTTGCATGCATTTTTAAAATTAAATACATTTGAAGAAGAGATCAAAACTTGGGACCCGTATTTTTTATTTTGGCAAAAATTTTATTTACAAGCCCAAAAAAAAATTACTTAAATTTAAATATTCAATATGTGACGTAAAAACTAACCCAACCAATGAATGGCCGTTAAGCCATAGCAACGGCTGTACTAGTATGAACGCTCCTAACTACGGCTTGCGCGGGAACGAGTTTGGCAAGTTGACAGATCAGATGTGTTAGACATTTGTACTTCGTACATGTTTTGATGCTGTAAAATATAAGTAAGTATTTGTGTTTTCATAAACTAAATAGTCTACATTTATAAAATAATGTATTGTTACTAAATTTTATGTTTATTTTTGACAAGCAAATGTCAAATTCAAACATTTGTTGACTGACTCGCACGCTATCTACAGGCTACATTCTTAACTATGCTTCCCCTACCTTCTGTTCACACAAATGACGTCACAGAAAATTTAATCTCAATTTACTAAAAAACATATAATTTTTTTAAAATAAAATTTGTATTTTTACCAATGTTTTCGACCTAACATTATGTGCATAGTGTTAAAAATCTAATTTTTAGTACCATGCAAGTACCCCATTGAAGAAGTAGATTTGGCGTGAGGATCGAAGTAGGCAGATGAAATAACAAAGTATTAGCTCATAACGTATTTATTAAATTTTATTATATTGTCCGTACATTTAGAGCCCAACAATAATTTTTAAATGAATCAAATATTTAATATAAAATTAGTCCAAACAGTGACATCTCCGTGCAATAGTTGGTTACAAAAGCTGTTCATACAGTACAATAAAGTAGATCGGCATGATGTTATACCAAAACCGAATGAAAGCAATAATTTAGCAAAGACACAACTCTGGTCATTAGTATAGAGTCACCATCAAGAACTGTGTGTGTCCACTGTGAACTGGCAAAACGGAAGAAGAAATCCGACAGGGTTTCTTGTAACATTTTTCCCACTGCACATATGCTAAAAATTAACTCCGCGTCTTAATTTTTGTAAAAAATTTATTATCAGAAGTCAAAATTATTCTGACAGCTTTGGCATTCCAGTAGCACAATTTCTAGTTCAGCAAAAATATTTGTGTCTCAAATTCAGTGAAAATCAACCATTTCCATACTTATTAATTACAGAGATTACTAGAAATAAAGTGTATAAGTTATGAAAAACGTACGTTTGGAAAATTCGCACTCGGTGCACAAAATTAGTGTGGAATTTATTTTCAACACTCAGAGTGTTTTAAAAGCCTCTCCACCATCAATTTTAATATCTGAAAACATGTGAATTCGCACTTTCATAGAAAAAAAAAATTTCTTAATAATGTTCTTACAAATTTGGTGTTTTATAAGAAACATGTATTTAGTCCGAAATACTTCTATTTAAAGAAAGAATGAGAATAGGATTTGTATAAAATAGAATTTGAAAATTCAGTTTTTAAAATTTATGTGTCCGGGTACCTAGTTGAATACAAACAACAACTTTTAAAAATTAAAATTTTGGAGTTTTCTTCAATTGAACCAATTTTTTCTGTCTACTATAATTAGTAGCGGTACAATATAAATGTGATATTCACATCAAATGAAATATGTTAAATTGATGTCACGAATATATTGCACTCTTATAAATGCCAAAATATTAATACAATTTCCTAGAAAAACCAATATAAAGAAAAATAATTATGTTTATTATTTTTCGATCGCATTATTTTGCACCACGGAATAATATAAAGTATGCTAAATAAGTTTCCTCGCTATCCAAATCGAAACCAGCAAGATACGAGAGCTGTATTCCAAGTTCCGCTATTTACTAGCACGACGAGAAAATTTAATCACCGTGGTCTGTAATTGAGTTAGTAGAGACATTTCATTAGTTAGTCACAAACGCTTGACTAGAGTACATGAAACCCAGTAGATTAACGTATAATTCTTTGTATTATTAACAAAGCATGTCGTCGACATCATTAACATACAGAAACGTACCTACTTCTTGACAATTTGCTTTTCGTTTAACTTTGTTGTACGAATTATGCTAGAAAAAGATTGCTTGGTAGAATAAGGATTATTTAAAATATAAACTTATTATTACTTAATAATTGTTAGGAACTTCCAATTTAAGTTTATATTTTTGTTTGTAAACACCTGGTTTTTTCAATGAAGAAAAACAAAAACAATTACTAGATTTTCATGCTTGTATATCACCAGTGTTGTAATAGATAACAATATAATTCATCTAGATAAAGATAAAGATAACTAACATTTTATTTAGATAAGATAAGATAATAGATAACCAGTGAAGAAATTTTCTAGATAATTGAAGATTAAACGAACTTACCTGTAAGTGAAGTTCAATCGAAATTATATGAGAGCCTCGTTCGAAGTAATTACAACTATGTAGTACGCTTTGCCGGTACGATTATGTCACAATGTTTAGTAAAAACAAAAACGTAATGTGTTACGTCCCCCTAGATTCCTCTGTCTCCGATCTCCGTGATAATATTTAATCATTTCGTTTAGAGCTGAAAGAAAATTTCTGCTATTTTCCTATGGGGTTGGGATATGGGTGGGAGGTTGTAATTACTTCGAACGAGGCTCTCATATAATTTCGATTGAACTTCACTTACAGGTAAGTTCGTTTAATCTTCAATTATATTTCGAGCCTCGTTCTCGTAATTACAACTATGTAGATGTTTAGATTTATGAAAAAGCTGAAATTTTGTTGCTATATTTTTCCCTAAAACCAACCACATACTTAATAACAAATCAGCATTGTTATAGTTATCCATTTAGGGTTGTAACCCCGAAATTTTCCTTATTATAATTAGACACTTGTCTATTATAACACTTTGCAATATCTGGAAATTCCTCGAGCAGCCAGCTGTGTTTCTTATTACTTACATCCAAACTAATTCCTCTTACACCCTGCTAATGTTGACGCATGTCTTGTACTATACGCTAAAACCAGCTTTATATTAATTCCACATCTATGTGAAACTGTTTTAATTCATCTAGAAAAAGTTTGTGCACATACAGCTGTATGTGGTTTATTCCAGGAAATAAAACCATTTATTGGTATGCTGCACTAATTTGGTTTTCTCTAAATAAAGGTTTAGTACTAGCCACACGTAAATTAGGTTTTTCTAAGAAAATCTAGAAAAAATTGATTTCGGCTTGGTCCTGAGGTTTCAATGAAAGAATTTATCTCAATTTCAATGCCGGTCTGTGTTTGATGAATATTATTTATCTCAATTTCTACTAAAATTTGAACTCTATGCACTAAAACTAGTGCAACTAAGGTACTTAATCTTTTTGTTAGATTTTTTAATGATAATTTATCTCAATGACTTTTAGTTGCTAATTTGTTTTATACCTACAATATTAGTATTCCATATTTTACTGAATCTTTGGAAATAATGGTTTCAATCTGCATATTCCCTTAAAAAATCTCTTTATAAAAGTGCTATTTGTTAATAGGCCCCCAGAATATAGGAAATTGCCGACCGTGCTGAAGTGGGATTGCCGTAAACCGCACCTTGTATAAATTGAAATACTAAAATATCTAAAAATCAAAATGTGACTCAAGTCACCGGGTATGATAGCTGTAGATTTCCCCTTTCACCGAAACTTTGAATAATAAAAAATATACATTTTTACCCAATTTATTGGACTTTTGTCCGCCCGCTCCTGGTGTAGATGCATGGAGCGTGCTCTCCGGCATGCAGCGCAGGAGCTCAAAATCCAGGGTGCGCTTGGGCCCGTTTATCTCGGAAAACGGCCAAATTTTAGAGAAAATTCATAAGGACCATTTTTTGTAAATAATTAACTGATCTTCATTTTTCTCTAAACAAAAAATTCTCTAAATGCTATATTTTAGCAGATATTGGCGGAAAAACGATCTTTGGAACCTTTGGGGCTGTTTCTCCCCCATACAAGAACATTTTTTACAGAACTTTTTCTTATTTTAAATTACTTGTCAATCCCGACAAATTAATATAAAAATTACATTGGTGAGCGATTTTGTCAAGGTTGGACCCTTCATTTACTGGACTATAAGTTATTTTCTGTCGTCATAAACAACTCATATCCGTGACTATCACAGAAAAAAATAATTTTAGTTTATAAAAACCCCCTGATATTGTTTTAGCGTTGCGCCCGATAAAAATGATATTAAAATATCAACAGTGGCTGGCGAATAATTTAGAGTTTCGGTTTCGAACGCTTCTCACGCAATCTTCCTGCTAATAAGGATAGATTGGTTGCAAGTGGGTGAACTTATGTTCAATATACTAAAATTCCCTCTGCTTAATCTTCTATAATTTTATGTAAGACCTTTAAAATCATAGCAAACGGTGGAAACGCATAATTATATTTTTCCATGATATATAGTGAGTGCATCAACAATTAAACAATAAGGATCTCTATGCCATGAACAGAACTTTTCACATTTAGCATTTATTTTCTTTTGGATGGTATATACGAGGCGTAAAGCCAAATATTTTTCTGTTCGCACAATTTTGCTAAATTGTAATTTGTTAAGTTGCGCTCCACTCATTTTATTAACATATGAGATCGCTGTTGTATTGTCTATTCTCAACCAGCTTTCGCAATTTACTTTAACTCTTGCAAATCAGCGAAGGTCTATAAAATTGCCAGTAAATACAAATAGGTCATAATATGTTCTTTTCTTTAAGCACGATTCCAAAGACCCTGTGCAGTTTGACCTGCACAAAATATACCCGAACCATGCTTCGAAGTATCAGGAAAAATTATTAAATTCAAATCGAATTTGAAATGTCTTATAGGATTTTTAGAACTTAAATTATTTATCGACCATTTAAATTTGTGTTTAATTTATCGGGTAAAAACAAAATTTTATCCAAATCGCCGTTACTTTTAGACAGAGCTATGTTTTTATCTGTCTCCAACTGCTTTTGTGTAAAGCCAGCTGTATGAAAGAACAGATTGAAATTAATTTCTTTCCCAACAAAGATTTTATTTTGTTAATTAACATAATTTTCTTATGTTCTGGTAATTCCAACAAGTAATTACTAGAGTTTATAATAACTCTAAATATAATATTTAGTACTAGGTGTTGAACTACTTTTTTCAAATATTTAGTACAACCCATGGTATTGAAAGCGATCAATAATCTTTCGCAAATTAGATAAACAATGTTCAAATGGATTGACGAAATACAAAAAATCATCTAAATAAAAGTTATAGAACTCCTTGCTATCTTAAGCTCTGTACTACTATCCTCATAATTTTTGTAAAATGAAAAGGACTTGTACACGTCCAACGGCAAACCAGTGAACTGATACAGTTTGTTATTGTAAGAAAAACTCAATATTTGCTGCTACTTTTAGATACTGGACAATTTAAAAATTATATACATCCTTTAGATCCCAGTGGGCATCTAAATGAACAGGGACTAAGTAATTTAGTCGCATTTCTGGTGTTCTCCATTTTCAACAGTTGGTGAAAATAATTTATTGAATTCTGTATAGCAATATGTAACTGTGTTGAGTTATTTTTAGTTACCTTTGGCACAATTTTTGCCTTGGCTGACTATAGAAAAGCAATTCGTAACCCTTAATGCAGCTCAACTACATAGGTATCCTTTGTAAACGATTTCCATATTTGTTAGAAACTTTAAGACTACCAGCACTTACCTCTGGAATTAATATTGCTGTGTTGTCGTCGTTAAGACTGCATGTTTACAGGTGACCTGCGTTAAGTTTTCGCTGAAGTCCTGAACCTTGTTTGTATCGCTGCAGCTCGGTTGTGAGTCTGCGAGACTACAACTCGATTTTTGGGCCTATGCTGTAGCACCTCGAGCGCCCATCTGCACCTGTGTAGCCCTGAGGTGGTGAGTGTTTCCAGTTATAATACTTAACCCACTCCTCCTCTGACAAAATATTGGATAGAGTTTTTCCAATTACAGTTATTGCAGTCCCTAACTGGATCTGCGAGTCAAGAAAAAGATTGTCTCTTTTGAGACTAATCTGGCAAACAAGCTTTTATTTCGGGGTTCAGTTTTGGTGCGGTAAAGGAGGAAACTTCGCTAGACGCGTATTTTGTTAAGTTATAATTTTTTAGTCTCCTTTCCGACCTCTGTACTGATCCAGTTATTCTATTGTTTTTCAACATCTGGATGCAGATTTACCATTTCTCGATTTTTGAGATTGGATACTTCCCCAGTAAATCCGCAATTCTTTCAACTAGGAACTCTTGCGTGTTTGATGCATGAAGAGTGGTTCGATTTCGAATTTGTTAATGGGTAATTATTTCGGAGATACGATAATCTCCGATGCTAATTAGTCTGATAAGGCTAGTAATTTACTACTCGAATGACTAATTGTATATTTTTCTTCTTTTAAGAAGTTTGAAATTATTTACTTTTAGGATAAGTAATATGCATAATGTTTTAATTTTTATAAAATTTAAATCAATAAGATTTATTTATGTAACTGCTTCACTGCCTGCGTGAATTTCGGTTGCTAAAGTCCGAATTAAGTTATGTAATTGCAGATGTTTCACCTCTTGTGTGAACTCGTATTGCTAATTAAGAAGTCAATTAAAACAGACTGTTTAATCTCTCGTGTTAAATTAATCTACCTGCTAACTGTTTGAAAATATTTTACTTTTGGGATGAGTAATATGCATAATGTTTTATTTCTTATAAAACTGAAATCGATAAGATCCATTAAGTAACTGCTTCACTATTTGCGTGAATTTCAGTTATGTAACTGCAGATGTTTCACCTCTTGTGTGAACTCGTACTGCTAATTAAGAAGTCAAATAAAACACTGTAAACTAAGACTTCGAAGTACTTATAAGGGTTCTTGCCCCTCTAATTAAGAAGTCAAATAAAACACTGTAAACTAAGACTTCGAAGTACTTATAAGGGGTCTTGCCCCTCTAGGAAATATACCGATCCACTATTATAAAAACAAAAAACATATGCAAAAACCGCATCACCCTCAATTTAAGTTATAGTTATAATTGTTTAAAAAACTTTTGGACTTGTAATAAAGGCAATAATCTACTATAAGTAGTATTTTGTACAGTGATCAATGTGATCTTGTGTGAACTCGTACTGCTAATTAAGAAATCAATTAAAACACTGTAAACTAAGACTTCGAAATACTTATAAGGGTTCTTGCCCCTCTAAGAAATATACCGATCCAATATTATAAAAACAAAAACATATGCAAAAAACCGCTGATAAACGTTTTGAAAAAACAAGTTTGAAAATCATGACCACCACCGGTAATAAATTACCTTGTTTAATTTCTAAAATTTGCTCTGAAGAAGAAGAATTTCAATTTGCCGACGACTGCGCTATTTTCCTTTCGAGTTTCCATTATTCCTCAACCGCGAGTCTCTACCCTATCTCTTCTTTTTCCAATCTTCTTAAATAATTGCAGAACACTGTACACTAACTTTATAACAATTAATTAATCGGAGCCGATGTGACCACAACCGCACAAGAAAGCGTAATGATTAAATATTATCACGGAGATCGGAGACAGAGGAATCTAGGGGGACGTAACACATTACGTTTTTGTTTTTACTAAACATTGTGACATAATCGTACCGGCAAAGCGTACTACATAGTTGTAATTACGAGAACGAGGCTCGAAATATAATATACAAAAGATTATTATTATCTAGATATTTATTAATACAAGCGGTACCAGCAGGCGAGCCGGCAGCGTTTGTACGCTTGCACAGTTTGATAACATTTGAATTCCATATTGAAATTATAGCTGAAAAAAATTAGTAATTATTTAACTAAAATTATCATCTAGATGATATTATAAAAATAGATAAAGATAATCTGTATTTTTATCTAGATAAGATAATAGACAAATAATATAAAATGTATCTAGATAAGATAATAGATAAATCTATAATATCTACATGATTTACCTAGATAAATTCTAGATAAGTTACAACACTGTATATCACTACCGATGTTTCACATATTTAGATGATAAACTCAATACCTACAGTTCAGTTAGTAAAGTAATACAGACTGAGATTGAACATTGTCAATAAATTATTGTTATCTGGCATTTTAGATATACGGATAAAATAATCTAATGAAGTAAGACTGAAACCTGGAACTTAACACCGTAATCTGTATCAGGGGCGCACTCAAGGGGGGGGCTCGTGGGGCTTGAGCCCTCCCCAGACGACTAGACTTTTTTCAATTTTTTTCATTAAACATTATGTAAGATTATTTAATTTCACTGAAGACTAAAAATAATCGCCTTTTTTCTGATTTTATGATTATCTTAAATTCAAATAGTTCAAATATACAATAATATACACTCCGTATAACGCATATATGTACGATTATTGGGATATTTTAATAACAATGCGAACCTTGTGGAGAAATTTTGAACTTAAACAACGGTGCACTTGGGAGTGAAACTAAAAAGATGAAAGAAACAACTGATACATTAAATATGAACTAAAATTAAAATATATGTTATTGGAACTAATATCAACATTTATATTGCGCCATATTCATAATTATTTAGCATGTATAGAATATGCACGCTTACTTAAATTCAATTTTTTTTATATAACTGACATGACTCTGCTCAGAGTCGTTCTTATGAAACAGAGCTGCCGAAAAAACAATGTGTGTGCACAAGAAAGAGAGTAAAACGTGCAACTATTTATCTTTTAAAAAATGAAACTTTCAATTTAAAGGTGTTTGACCTTGAACTCTAAAAAAATTTCGCCTGCGGCGCATTTCCTTCTTGAGCCGTCCTACAGGTTTCATAAAAAAAATTATTCTTAGCCCCCCCCAAGATGCAATCCTGGGTGCGCCACTGATCTGTATACCTACTATACATAAATTATTAAGAGACCCGTCTACCTCCTAAAATCCAGCATAAAATGTACTAATGTAGCGAGTGTTTTGTGGATAGTACAAGAAAGGTAAAATCTTATTTTAACAACGATTTAATAGACAAAGAATGGATCTACAGATGTGCCTTTTTAAAATTTTGATTAAAAATTGTACTACATGACTATAAAAATTCCAAAAACTTAAAATTATAAAAAGGCACATGTAGATTCAGACAGAATTATGGTTTTTGGGTTCAGTAGGGTTATGCCCTACGTGAAGATTCATCAAAAATCACTATTATAATACTTCCCCTATTGTACAGGCCGGGGAAGTAAAAAGAACCTAACAAAAGAATTATTTTATTATTCACTACGCATTTTTTATCAATACCTAAATAAAAACTCATCAGACCAAACAACAGCGCACCCTTGTTAAATATTTGACAACAATATAGTTACTAGTTAGTAGTGAAATATTAATCTGAGTAAAATATAATTTATTATCTGCAATCATCAAGAAATTAAATACAATTGTTTTTAAAGATTTATTATTCGTAACTATTTAGATATTTTTATTACTCACGACGCAATGTAAGAACCTCCAAGTTAGATAGATAAAATGAATGTAACATTTTTTGAAAATTTGCCTTCAATTCAATAACTGATGAAATCGGATTTATAAATGATTTTATTTATTTTCTATTTTAAAGATTGGTACTTGAAAATTCTAGTCTTAAGCTACCTACATCCTACATTATTTGTTGAAATACAGAAAGTACAGGAGTTTTATTTATTTATTTTGATGTGTTGTATTTCTAAGATCAGTAAAGAGGATCAAATAAAGCTTTGACATGATAGAGGAAAAATGTACTAGGTATATTGAGAAATACGAAACATTTTATCTCAATACTAAAACCTACAAGAACTAAACAAAAATCACTACACATAGCAAAAGAATTTAGTCTGCTCTGTTGGTCACAAAAAACATGTAATCCTTTATGTAAAAGGTTCAAAACGAAATATATTAAAATTCCACTGGAAATAAATTATGCACGCCACTGCATGCTCCAAATTCGTACATTAATATTGCTGGTCCACTCGTCGCCAATAGCGTTTCGACAGACAAAAAAGAAATGGCTGTCACGTCACAGCTTATTGCAAGCGCTGTGGGCAGGACTATGGCCTGCTATCCTGCAATCCTGTGTCCTTCTGTGTCCTGCTCACAGCAAGGCCTCTAGCTTGCACATGGGATTTTGTTGAAAAACAATAAAAACGCTCACCCACCCAAAGTAAAAACTAGATAAAAACATGTTTAATGTATACAGCGAATTAACAAAAACGAATATACAAAGGAATTTATTTTTGTGTATAAACAAGTTTTTGATTTAATAACAATTTTTTTAAATTCATTCATTTGTTTTATGTTTTTATTATTGCTGCAGTTGATGTGTGTTTCTGCTTTGTCAATCATCTATACATTTTGTAAAATGTATTTTTTTTATATCGTGTTAAATGTACCTACAGTAAAACTATAATTATTGTACAATCATTATCATCCACTCGCGTTTTTATTAAAAACTAAAAACAGTATTTTGTGCTACTAGCATAATTTTTTATAAGTTTAGTGAATAGTGAAAAACCAAACAATAATTTAGTAGTTGGAAAATATCAATTTTTGTATCAATTTAATAATTTAAAGTTTGTAAATATAATTATATACCTAGTGAACATTTTAGTTAGTCAATAAAAAAACATTACATTTAAAGAAACATTAATAATTATTCTTTAGACTTATTTTATTTTTGAAATTTAAAAAATTAAACATTTATAATTTTTCAGAACGACGGTAAAAAATTTTCGGAAAAAGAAGAACTTTGTGGTGCAAATAACTTGTCAAATTGTCAAATATGACATGCGGCCATAAACATATTTTAAGTATCTAATAAAAATGTTTTTTCCATAGCTGATGTTAAAGTGCTATTTTATCGATTATTTTGAGTCAATAATGTAACACTTTAACCGCAAGGGTAGATATAGAAAAATATAGTACATAAAGTAAAATAAGAATATTTTTACCTCTCGCCTAGAGAGGTATAGGGATCGTGAAAAAATTCGATGTCGAGATTTTTGTCAATTAGCACGTTTTAGCACCTTTAGAACCTATTTTGACTATTTTCACGATGATGTCTGTGTGTGTGTGTGTGTGTGTGTGTGTGTGTGTGTGTGTGTGTGTGTGTGTGTGTGTGTGTGTGTGTGTGTGTGTGTGTGTGTGTGTGTGTGTGTGTGTGTGTGTGTGTGTGTGTGTGTGTGTGTGTGTGTGTGTGTGTGTGTGTGTGTGTGTGTGTGTGTGTGTGTGTGTGTGTGTGTGTGTGTGTGTGTGTGTGTGTGTGTGTGTATGAAAGTCTGTATGTACGCCTACTATAGACTTTCGTCCCGGTTCATTATCTCAAATTCTACTGAACATAAAATTCTAATATTTTGCATTATACAATTATATATGTTAATGAAGAGCTGAAAAGATTTTGGTAAAAATCCACCAACCGGAAATGGTACTTTTCTTGTAGCACTATAACATTTTTTGCAAAAATTGTATAAAATAATGCGATTGTTACAATTTGATATACCACACATGAAAGAAGAAATTACATTGTACAATATTTAATCTTATTTGTTTCTATATCTTTAACCAATAAAGAAATATATATTTTTTTAAATATATAATTTTACCTACCACGATTTGTGAATCCCGAAATAGAAATAAAATTTAAAACAAAAATTAAATTGTCAATGTGACAGATAAACAGATGTCTGTGGCAAGGTTTCTCTGTGGTGTAGGGCATGTGTAGAGTGTGGTGTAGAATTTTGAAATGTAGGATATAGTATAGATATTAATTGGACATAGTATAGTATTATGTAAATATGGTATTTATAAAATAAAATAATATATTAAACTAAGAGCTGATTAGATTTGTGAAATATATAATTTATTACCTAATTAAAGCTTAATATTTGATTTGGTTAAATACGAGGTTAAATAATAATACTTCAATGTCAAGGCGAGAGGTATTGTAACGGCCACGTCAGATTTTTACATTTTATCTTCAAATTAGTTTTCACACATTTCTGCATCCAAAAAGTAGAATAATGAAAAACATAATAAACAAACTCCGAAATTGCGTTTTGATATAATAATTTAATTTAAAATTGGTTTTCTTATATTTCTCACGACGATAAAATTATATTACTACCTAACACTTTTCTTTCGTAGATAAAATATAATTGTATCGTCTAGTATAAAAAACCTATTTTTATTTCATCAATAGAAGTCTTTTTCATTAAATAGAAAAATTCCAAATTTCATTATCTACCAACATCGTGTATTTCAAAAATGAATTATTTTTTGTTTAGAAAACTGTCAATTTTCTTTTATTTCATTCAAATTCAAAACAAATTCAAATTACAATTGACATTAAACGCAATCAGAATCAAATATCAGATATTCATCTTTCGCTGTTAATACATTGCAACTTCTTCAATCATGTTTATATTATTCTCCTAACTCGAAAACAATGAATTTCAATCTCAAACTGAATAACTACAGCGCACTTAAAAATCCTGCAATAATTGCCAGACATCGTGCGATTTAATTAACTGCTATCGCACGCGCTTAGCTTTATGAAATTCTACGTCATTTACGTCTAGCACGGGGGAAAATAAATTCTAATTAAAGCTCAAACCTCATTTAACAAAAGTATACTTGACGTTTATCTATATTTAACAGCGTCATTGGCATGTCAGACTTCATAAACAAAGAATACGTGCGCTGGAGTTAGCGTTGCCACTGCTGCTCTGCTGCTACTGTTCTATAACTGAAACTCGTTCAAATATTGAAATGTCATTTCAGGCTGAATGGAATTGATTATTCTGACAACTGTGTTTGTAGTTTAATAGAATTATAGATGGATTATAGCGAATAATGCGAAAATGAATGACCTCTCTATTTATTATTTACAACATTTCTATTTTAATTTCATTCAACCTAAAAACTAAATATTTGTTTTTGTTAACAAAAAGCATACAACCAAAATTTATATTAAACATTTATACACTCTAAAAACAGAAGACCAAAAATTGTAATCGTTTACAGAGTAAATATATTTTCAATCTAATTTGAATTTAATCATCAAGTTGAATTAAAAATTTGCTCGTTACTAAAGAGCAGATTATTTTAATCATTTTGTGTAAAAATAAGTGCACTAGAAGAGTGCATTTTTTAACTGTACAGTATATGAAAATTTCTACTTTGTATTATTACAAACTATTCATTTTATAATGTATTTTGCTCCTACAATGGTAAAATATGCACCTATTTTATCAAAATTATTCATGTGCAGTAAATTACGTTTTGTTTATATAAAATAGTATTAAAAAAATATTTTCAATGAATAAATTACACTTGATTCACATTATCCACATGATAAATATAACACAGCTATTAATAATATTTTATAACCACGTAGGTACATAATTCTCACATCACTATTTAAAATGAGATTTGGACATCCAGTGTTCCCTTGACGCAAATCTAATTTGTTTCAAACCAAAAAAGCTTAAAAACGTAACGTACTAAATCACAAAAAATAAAATAATCCTCTGGTAAAAAAATCTACTCAATATAATTTAACTACCAAGTACAAGACAGTATTCCGCAGATAATTTGCAAACAGAACAGAGAAAAAATCTGAACACGTAGAGCAGGTAGAGGAAAATTCGTCGCCGTTGCGCGAAATTTCACGAATTAGATTACGCAAGTCCAATTTCTGTTAATGGATGAGCCCTGTATTCAGTGCGATGTCTTAGGACCAGGAAATGCCGCTACCAGGAACTTCGCAGTTCTTGTTTTATAAATGGAAAGTGGAGGAATCTAGCTGATGTTGTACAAGCAAACAACGAACAACTTCTGACTTTGCCTTAAGATTGTTATCAAAGTTTTTCGTTTTGGTTAAAATGTAAAAAAAAATCTAGGTGTGTTGTAAAAATAATGCAAATATTATGATACCTACACGTAATCTAACATAATAGAAGTTTGTTGTGTACGTTGGTTCAAATTTAATTTTCTAAGAAATACTAGTCAGTCAGTATTAATTTGTTTTACTTACCTAGGTACCTATCTAATGTAACAAAAGAATTTTATTAACGAAAAAGTTATTTTACTTATATCGTAGACTTTATACAGGATGTTTCATAACTGCGGGTACATACGTTAAAGGTATATGTTGCTTGATATGCTGATTACGAATCAAAGAGAATTTGTTTAAAATTCGAAAAATTAAGGGTAGTTTACCTGCAGTATTTTTTGTAGTACTGCACTGGATTCGTTTTCCTATTAAACACAAATAATAGAAGTACTATAATACCTACTATAGTAAAATAAACAAACAAACTGTAATTATTTTTAATGAAACAATAATTACTCCACCTAGTGGCAGTGGCAACGAAAAATTTTTGACTGGGAAACAAGGAAATTAGTTTTGCGATTTTTAAAAATATTCTTTTTGATTCGTAATCACCATATCAAAAAACATATACCCTTATGTAAGTACCTGAAATACCTAGATTGCTTATTTTGTGATATTCCTTTAAGTTTACAAGATAACAAGATAAGAAAATAATGAAACTATTATTTTATAATTTTTGTATTTTTCCCACCAACCACTTTAAATATCTTACAAAATAATCTATTTTAAAAGTAATAATAGAAGTATAATAGACATGTTTGTGATAATCCATGATTGTTTAGAAATTGAAAATTGTGAACACCCGATATTAGTATTAAGAAATGAATAAAAATATAAAATAGTTACCTACGTACTTATATGAAATCATTGTTTCAAAAAACAAATAAAATCGATGTACATTAAAAATTTGTAGCTACAGCATAAACATTATTTAATAGTGGCAGATTGAAATCACAAAGATTTTTCTTTAAATAATGGAACTAATTTAAGTCGCAAGTTTTCAATTAAATTCTTGTATAATTTTTAAGAGTTCGCTATCTTTATAATTGGTCATCATAGTTTCTCATGCTATAGAAAGTCCTGGTGATGGTCATAAAACAGTAATAAACGTTAAAACATAAAACAGTTCTAAATTTAGGACCTGTAACTTGTACTAGTGCTAGTGTCCATTAAAATTTTCATGTATAAGCGAAAAGGGGAATCATAATCGTAAAGAGGTTACTTAGACTATATCGATTCAGTAGATGTAGTGAAGTGATGTAGGTTTTACAATCCACAAGACACAATTTTCATTATTTTAAAATCTTTTTATGGGGTAATAATTTCATTATGAAATATATCTACACAGATAATATAAATAATATAAATTTTAAGAGAAGCACTGTACCGACATTAGATATTAATAAAAACTGGCAAGTAGGTAACTTAATGCCTCCTTTCATCTGAGATACAAAATTTTATTTCATTAGCTTACAACAATTTTCTAACCGCGTGATTCATTACGAAAACTTATTGTATTGTGTAATTGAATTTTTAATTGCAAGTGAAAATGAACCTTATATTTATTATTTATACTTATTTTTAATTTCATTTCTATAAATTTTATGCAAATTTTTGTCTCTGAATCTCGTTTTATTTTTTTATTATGGTCGCGCTCGAACCCATGCAGACAGTCATTTTTATGCACTTTACTGCATAAATTTCTGCAAATCAGAACAAGAAATAGGCATAAATAATAAAATAATATATCAATAGAAACATTAGAGTTTCTAGATTTCCTTATGCTAAATAAGAATACCTGAAAATTAATATAATTTGCAGTAGAAATGAAAGAAATGAGAGAAAAATGTATCAAATTGCAATGAATTTTTATACAAAATAAACAATTATTACAGACATAATTTTTAAAATAAGGCAATTAGGAATGTATATATTTTCATTATGTAACATAATTTTCATTGTAAATTACATCGTTTATCCGAAATGCAGAAAGGATGTGCAAAATAAGTCATGTAAAAATTTTAAAGTGTCGCTGACGTGACACTATTAGTTACAGAAAAAAAAATTATTATGACTTTATTGATTTCATTTAAAAGTGAAATCATTTCCAATTTTGTAAAAATAAACCTTATTAAGAAAATTTCGGCAATGTGGCAACAAGTCTGTGAAACCAGCGGCACTAAAAATGTATTCCTACATCTTTAGATTGGAATTTATTTTGTGAATTGTGGCACAATTTATTTTGATTCGTAATCGGTACATCTGCATCTGTAATTTAATTTTTATCCTGAAATTGTAAAACATTATGTACAAGTACTCCATGTCTGTAGGTATGTTCTACATACGCAAGTAAAGTTCTGAACCTATATTTCACCCTCTTCTTCCAGTTTATGATACTTGATACCCTTCCCCCTTAACCGCCACTGTACTCGAGGTTGGTTGAACGTCGTGCTAGCAAATATTTGAGCGCTGACTAGGAGAAATTTTAATGCATCAGATTTTTTGTGCAAATATTAATTTAGAATTTGCAGTCGGGGAAGACAAGTCCGAATAATAAGAATTCGTTGTGTCAGGTGATTTTTGAATGTAGCTTACTTTATACGAGGTTTAAGATTTTGTTTATTAATATTGGTGTTAAAAAAATTAAATTGAAAATTGAAATAATAGTATAAATACCAAATCTTAATAACTCACTATTAGCAACGGTCTTTAAAGAAATAATTGTAATAATTTCTTATTTTCAATTTTCAAGTCCAAAAAGCCTACTATTAAGAGGCCCGTCTATACTACCTAAAATCCAGCATAAAATGTACTAACGTAGCGTCGTAGCGAGTGTTTTGTGACCAGTACAAGAATGGTAAAAATTTATTTCAACAAGGATTTAATACTGAAAGAATGAATTTGCAGATGTGCCTTTTTAAAATTTTGATTAAAAATTTGTACATGAATAAGTATAAAAATTCCGAAAAATTCAAAAAAAATTCCTATTTTATGCAAACTTTACACGGTTATATCTCATGATACAAATCAATTCTTAAAAATTTAAAAAGGCACATCTGTAGATCCATTCATTCTCTATTAAATGTTTATAAAAACATTATCCTGAAGTCAATATTAATCTAACAGTTTACTCGCAACGAAATAGTATATTACATAACGAGCATCGAAAGTGTAAGATAACAAGCGAGTGAAATTGAGGAATGAGGCGCATAGCGCCGAGTGGTTCAATTTCACGAGCACTGTTATCTCACTTTTGAGCGAGTTATGTACACTATTTTTCAGACGACCACAAAATATTTAAAAAAATGTTCATTGAACTAAATTATATACAACTGTTGAAGTTGAAGCACTGACGTTTAAAAGTTAGGTTATGCCTCGATACCAACTGTGCAACTATAATCTGAAATGTCAAAAATACTAAAGAATACACAATTAGCCAATAAATAATTATTAAATTGAAAAATGAAAATTTGTGTCTATTTACAGACTGTGTCAAAATGTCAATTTATTGCATTAATATACTAATTTTTTCATTTATTTGAATTGATTTTTACTCGTAACGCCATCTGTTGTCATATAGTGTAACTCGAAGCGTTACGTTATAAGTGTGCGTTAGAATAACATGTTAGTTTGTGTTATTTGTTTGTTTCCATTGTAGTTTATAACATAGTTATGGCAAGTTTCCATAGTGGTCGTCTGAAAACACTTTTACAGTATTTTTCAACTTCAAAATGACATTGCATAGCTAGGATGCGGCAAAGTACGAGTTTCGGGCTGGTTTCAGCTAACCCTAGTAGTGAGAAAAAAAGTAAAATCAAGATTATTCTAGGAATTCGGTAAAAACGTAGACGAGCCGGTTAATACCGATCGCAGAAAAAATATATTCGAGAATATATTAGAAAGACAATGGAAATATTTAGTGTTTTAAATTCATAGAAAAGGAACTTAAAATTATTACTAAAAGGCCAATTCGTCTTTAAACAGGACTTAATTATTATTTTATACAGTTTCCATAATATCTGTACCTACAGAACCGCATATTTTTTAAAAAATATAGGTTTTCCTATATTATTTATTTTAAAGCCAGTAGGTACATATAAATTATAGCTGTAAAAAATCTGTTTGTTTTGCTGTGTTCGATGCAGTGAAAATGTAGCCAATTTATTTTTTCAATTTTTGCAATTATTTATGGATTTGTTATGATTAAATTCCTCTTATCTGACAACAAATTTATAAAATAGTTAATCCTAATAAAAATGTATCTAAAGTAAGTTTAACAAACAAAATATCTACATTAGTAAATGATTATGAGAATGGCATTTAAATTAAGATGATAAACTTTCCACAGTATTAGAATTTATAATTGCTATACAAATGTAGCAATTTAAGACAATTATTTTCATAACATACCACGATATGATACATGTGCGGTACAGCGGTATAAACGTCACCATTATTACAGTTGAAAATGAGTGGTAAACCACAACAAATGTTTGTGCTAAATAATTTGGGCATTCTGCCAGCCTGACACATAAACCTATGAAATTTTATATTGAAACAGCGCAAATCCCGTATGGAATAAAAATGTAGCGACCTAAAATATGACTATGATTTCATTTTAAGGTCCGATAAAAACCATCACAAAAAACAACTAGTATTTTACTAGTAGACCAGGTTCTTATCTTGTTAATATGGCATGCAATTTATACGATATTATTTATAAACTTGCGATAACCCGACAACAATGACGAACTTTTATGTCCCACTGGTATACAAATAAAAGCACATAAGTAATTCCCTTCTATAAAAATGGAATAATTATTCTTTAGTTTAATAACTACACTTTGGTTTCACGATTCATTCGCAACTTACGTACTTGCGGAGTGTTAATATTCACACTGTTGAAGAAAATAAATTAAATGATTAATTTACTATTCATTATTTCTATAAAGAATATCTACTTACTTATCTCATTCGAAAATCAAAATCACCAATTTCTGTTAGTGCAAGACTGAGCCACAAAGGTTTTAAATTTCAAGTGACTGACTGCGGTCATATAGGTACCATTTTGTAGCGTTAGTCTAGATTGACAGACAGACATACATTGTTACCTAGATAATTACTTATACAGGGTGTTTCACAACTTAGAGCAAAAAATTAAAGGGTATATTCTGTACGACGTGCTGATCATAAAACAAAAAGAATTTTGTTAAAATTCGCAAAGTTAACGGTAGTTTACTTGAAGTAGACATTTTTGAACCATTGGAGTAGCATACGTCATAGAAGAAAATATTAAATGGAATTAATTATCACACACTTTATTTTATTTAATTTTTTTTAAACGGGGAATCCCCTATGGCTTTAGGTACTTTGCCTCTCGCTTTGCCTATCAGCCAGTAACATATTATGTGAATCAGATTATACATTTATATATAAATCAAATGTTTAGACACTCACAACATCCATGCTCTTTAGTGGGACTTGAACCCACAACCTCGCTGCCCGCTCGGATCACAGTGTCTAGTCACGTTAGTCCGCGCGGCCATCGTGGTCGGCTCACACTTTATTAGTATTAGATATTATGTAAACAATTAGGTACTTTCATTGTAGACGATTTGAAAACAATTATTAAAAATAACTATCGATCATTGGCAAAAAAAATGTTTGTTTGAAATACGATGCAATTTTTTGCGAATTTAAAAAAATAATTTGTTTCATGATCAACACGTCGTACAGAATATACCCTCTAATTTTTTGCTCTAAGTTGTGGAACAGCCTGTATACTTATTTTGATAAAATTATTTTTTCGGCTACATGTAAGTATTTCTTTACGAGAATAAATCATTACGAACTAGTCATAGAGTCATTAAGACTTTGCTTTGTCATTGATGAAAATACCAAGTAAGTTGACTGCAAGTAACCGCACATATAGGTTATAGTTAAATTACATAACGTTTTTATCGCGAGTATGCCGTCGGTACCTATAGAGATATTTATTAGAATGTACTCGTACTAATATAATAGTGTATTTAAATAACTTAGATATCAAACATGAAAATTTAGTTTAGTTGAATTTAAATGATTTTATTGAATGATTTAAAAAAAAACATTGAAACGAAACAGCATCACGAATGACAAATTTCGAGTTGCTTTCGGGCAAACCCTAAAGCTATAGTACAAACTACTAAAAGTGGCTAAAATAGAAAATTAAATTGATTCCCATTCGAAACGTACAAAAAATTTAAACAAATATTCAATATTTTATTGAAATACTATTTATTATAAATACAGTAGGTTAAAATTCAGGTTACTGTTATACGAATTTTGTTTGCATTGTAAAACATGTGAGTGTATCATTATCCCCTAATATTGGCGAAGAATTCATTATTTATAATAACTCTCAAAAAGAAATTAATTGAGCAAATTATAGTTAATATTTCAAATTCTCATTAGCCCAGATTAAACTGCACCTCCCCGGATATTAATAATTCAAAACATCTTTATTATTTCATCCTAAAATTGCAAATAACCTCTTAAATCCACTGCATAACTATTAGCTTCTGCCGTCCTGACTTAAATGAATCTCAATTAAAATATCAAATAGGAATATATCTCCGAGCTTGTAGAAATATTCCGGACTTTATAATAATTGCATTATAGTATCCCCTGTTCAGTCATTAATGAATTCATTGCCGAGATGAATATTCATTCTAGGGAAGATTTAGTAATGGGTGCCGAAGGGGGTGAGTTAATTAGCTGTGCGAACAGCATCGACGGTCAACGAGGAATTACTCACTTACAACGTACGTTTTCAAAACACTAAAGCTGTACTTACCGCTTCCAATTTAAACAGTTTAATGATCAATAAGAAAACATTAAATAACACGACGTGTTTGGCATAGTGAGAATCATGTGATTTAAAATTCAAACGTTGATATTCTATTGTATTCTTATTTCTATTCTTTATTGTGTTTTCTAAATTACATTAATTTGTAATTAATATTACAGTACATCAGAAACAACATACAAATGAATTATGTAAATCAATTTAAATAATGAATTGGCTACTTTAATTTTCATTTTAAACGAACACATAATATTCAGTTTGGCTATATACAGGGATATAACTAGGATTTTGTTTGTGAGCCAAGAGTAGGCCAGTAAAAAATTAAAGTGGGCCACATTTTTTATAGTCAAATTTTTGTTGGAGCATGCCGAGCGAAGCGAGGCGAAAATTTTATTCACTACTGAAGGGATTTGACTTTGTTCCTCCTGAAATAAATTTCGTAGAAAAACAGGATCCAGTTAAGAATATGATATCAAGTATGAATGCATAGATAAAGATAGCACGAGCACTTAGAATGACAAGTTTATAAATTATATCTATTCAAAAATACAACTTTTACCAGCAATAAATCTATATCTTTCCGTTATTCATATTCATAAACATTTCTTTTGTCTCAATTAAGTATAAATCTATATCTCTTTCCTAGTAATATGTAAGGTACCTATTATAAAATATTTTAAATGTAAGTATCTCTTCTGTAAACTAGTATAAAATATTGTAACATTTTTGGGTGGGCCAAGACTTTGCCAGGTAGACTCTGGACTAAATATTAGTAATACATTGCAATCCTAATATTACCTGTACTAGGAATACTAGCAGATCATCTTTGGCAATATGATGGCACTACATTGTTTATTTCGAGTAAATTTGTAAAAATAATCAGTACCTACCTGTAAATATTTGTCAGTACTTGAGAGTAGGTACTTTTAATATTAGAACAGGCATAAAATATTTCGGTTTGATGAAGAAAATAGTGGAAAATACAGGTAATGGCCAGCCCAGGCATGACTAAGTTTACGAAAATCATTATCAGTTTATTAGTCGGTAAGTCATTATCATTGGATGTCCATAATGCAAATTTATATTTCATAGAACTATTTATATGCTCAATAATTTTCTATTAAGTGAAAATAAAGATTGCTGAAGGTAATGCGTGTTTAGTTCCTGACGTAATGTGGAAAGGAAAAAGGATTGTTTTGAGGAAAGCGCAGGATGTCTTGATTCGTATTTCCGCAAGAAGACGAATGGAGTAAACGGTAAATTTTCATTGTTTGCTGCGGTGAAATATTGCGGTTTGGGATAATCGCGAGTGCAAGACGTGTTTGAGGTTTTAATACCTATCCGTTAAGCTTAAAGTCTTAATGTACGTATTATTAAGCCCTGTGGTTTTTAATATTTATAGTGATTACAGTATACGAAATATTTTTTTAGCGTTAGACAGTGCACAAAATGGGTGAACCTAGTCTACTATGATACAAACATTTATCTGAATTAAATACACCAAAATTATTAATACTAAATCAACAGGGTTATGATTTTTTTAAATCTTAAAAAACTTGAATAAGAAATATCATACAAGTATGATATGAATAGCCGAGTGTGTTGTGTGACTGACTATATTTATTCCAAATCTAGTCAGTTCTACATTATAATTTAACAGTACAAAAAACTTCACCAACTATAAGTATCCATAATAATAGGTATAATAATTCGATTAGGTATTTTAAAGTATGATATTAATAGTCGAGTGTGCTCTGTGACTGATTATAGTTATCCCAAATCTAGTCAGTTCTTATAATTTAACAGTACAAAATACTTCACCAACGACTATAAGTGTCTATAGTATAATTCACAGTACCTAGTATCTACACAACGTAGTCACATCTAAGTATGGTAATAGTCGTACCTACATGATATAATGTATTAACACAGATATGTCTAGCGTACTTCATAAAGTACAGTGTTTACATGATTTTTCATGTAAGGATGCGTGAAATAATCAATTTATTGTGTGCATAAAAACATTTAATAGTACATTTTTTGTATTGAGGGGTGTTTTTTAAGTATGGTCTTAAATATAAGTCTCAAAAATTTGCTCTGAATTTTGTCTTTTTTCAATAATAATTTTTATGTAAATTATGTTTTACATCGTTAAATCATCGTTCAGTAGTGTAGGTATATTTTATATGAAATTACTTAAAAATTGTTAAAATTTAAAATTACTGTATGAATAAATAACAAAATTACAACAATTGCGACTAGTGTACCCGTTATTCGACCTCCCAATATCATAATCTTTTAGCTTACAATAATTTTAGGCATATCTGGGTTTATGTAAAGTACACGGCCAGTGGTTAGCTCAGCGGTAGAGGGTCCGCCTAGCATGCTAGCGGTCCCCAGTTCGATTCCCAGCACAACCGACAATAATACCACTGGGTCCGAGTGGTTGGATTCCACTATAATAACATCTACCATCCTGTAATTGGAAGTTAATTCTGTGGGTTGGTTACCATTAAAATAAAATAAATAAACATAAGTGTAATGGTTATTATTGGTGCATGTCTCTATATTCATAAATTTCAAAAAAATTCAATGTATTAGTAAAAAAATAATTCATTGATCATCATGAAACTTCTATCTATGTATGAGTAAATTAGTGGAAAGGTTGTGTACTATATACATCATACATCACTGATTTACTAGTTAATTCACATCAAATATCAACAAATATCAATAGGGGAAAAACAAATTTTATCATCACAGTACTTTGAAACATTTCCACCAAGTTTTCCGTCATTAAAGTCATAATACGCAAAACCATAGCATCAACTAGTCGAATCACTAATAAATTGTAAATTTTACTACGTTTCCAATTTCAAATTACAAAATCACAAATATTAGGTTCAAATTTAACCACGCGCACTCCACTCGAATGTACAATTCGATATTACTTTCATGCAACTCGTTGGTTAAAAACTCGTGGAATTGATTGAAATAAAACAAAGCTGTGCTTTTCTTTTTCGTGCATCATGTGGAAACAGAAGTAATGGTAGCGGCGACCAATTACGTGTTGGGAAGCAAAAAACCCGAGCATCGTTGCCAGACAACGCTTAAAAACTAAATAAAATCGAGGGCTCTTGATTAATAGGTTCTCGTTCTGAAGCGTAGATGTGTATAGTGATGGCGGCCGAGGCGCGGTTTGTGGCCGCACTTTTGACCATTAGCGCGTTTTATCGATGAAATATGTCATGGACGACGCGGTTTATCAAAATTAATAACGACGGTTTCTTTTGAACTTGTTACTTGAATAAGTATTAATGAACGGTAGAACGATTAGAGGTTCTCGTGTAACGGAAAAGGAAATGCGTATTAATGTTTGTGCTTAATTTTTTATTAGGAAGTAGATGATCAAGCATTTCACAAATAGGTTGTAAATTTTAATCAGTATTTTTCCTGTGATCCTGTGAACCTTAACCCGCGTTGGGGTTAGATTAGCCCCAAGCAAGTTTGTACTTGCACTTCTTGTCTCTATTACAACCCAGTATACGCACGTTTATAGTAGCTGAATACTATTTATCTATCTCAAGTATTGTCACGTTTGTAGTTCAGTTTCGAGAAGGATACGGGAGTTGCAGGATCTTAAATTACATCTGGAGCGTTTTTGACTCCACGTGGCTTCTAATTATTACCTAATTATTATTATTATCACAGAAATTCTTATTGTAATGAGTGCGCTAACAACTTAGGTAAAGAATAAAATAAATGTTTTTGATAATTTAAGTTAGGTTGTAATTATATTTTAAAAAATGTTATTAACGGTCTATTTTTGTACAAGTTCGAATCCGTTTTTATTATATCAGTTTTTTCTGTAATAGACTATAATAAAGGGTTTTTTTTCGTTATATGTAATCTAAAATACTTTTATTTGTTCCCGTACCTGCTAATTAATGAAAAATTTAATGGTTCATTAATTAAACTAGATTTTAAATTGGGATCAAAATGACCCCACTAGACCTCTAATTATTTTTTTCCCGGGTTTAATCTTCTGAAATAATTAATAATTTTGAAACACGTAAATTTAATTTTAAATATAATAACATTAAAAAGAATTAAAAATTAAAGATGACATGACTAAAAGAAAAATAATATTTTAACCTTTTTATTATTACCTACTAAATCCCTCACACGGATTTTTAAAATTCGGTGCCTATGCTTCAAGAGAAAATGTTATTTTCTCTTCTGTGCTGTGCTGTAGTATCAGGCATCGCTTTATTTCGCCTTCTGGCTTCCAATTGCACCTTATTCAAAATTATACACTTAACTCCCACGATATAATATTAATATAGGTACTTTTTTCGCATATACCTATTCTTTATTTAAGGGCAAGCAAAACTTAATATTTGTATTTATTTCAATGCATAAAACGTGCATTTATTCATCTGAAATTTTTAATTCATGACGTTTTATCTTAAATAAAAAAAATGCTTGCGGAGCGAAGCATATTTCTTATCACATTTAAAAAAATTAAAATAAATAGTTTCCAAAAATGAATTTTTTGTCTTACAGGTAGATACTTTAAATTGTAACTTCTCTATCGCTTTCTTGAAATTACGATTATAAACGGATGAACCTCAATATCAGACTATCGGATATCCGGGATTATGGTAACAATAAGGATATACCTTTGTCAGGATCAAATTGGCACAATTTCGTATCCACACCGAATTAAGCCTTGTTACAATTCGGTATCCATTCAAATAACTTTTGGTGGAAGGGACCCGGCAAATACAAAACAACAGAACACTGTTCTTGCGACAAGTGACAGTGAATATCAAAAGCCACAGGCTACATTTCCGTATTTCCGGCGACCACAGTGCCACAACATCGTAACTATGTCAGCAGAAACAACTGACCATCGCCACTAGAATAGGCTTCCGTTAGAGAATTGTTATTTCAGTTTTATTGATTCAACGAATGTTGCATATTACACTGCATATACTTGCGAAATGTAGGAATAAAAATTTAACAACTATTTTAACACTGTGCCGGAGTTTTATTTTCCTGCTCGGGTAGGTAGTAATGGATTTATGATTGAAAAATATGGTTTTATCATATTTTTATTGCAGCTATATAATAAAAAAAATATTATTAAAGCAAAACACTGTTGACATATTGCACAATAACCAAATGTACATTTATATTTTATGAATTATTAAACTGAGTTATAAACAATTAAAAACCACATAAATTGCATTGATAAAAATTTTGTATTTATGTAAAAAATTTATAGAAAATGTTAATTTTATTTAATGTTTGGAAACCAATACAAATTTATTTTAATTAAAGATAAATCGATCGTATACTTACTACTAGATTTTTTAAATATTAAGATTTTCATACTTTGGCACTCTTGTAATTGTATTTCAGAAAAAGGCAACTCATTGAATTTTGAAAGTAAGTCTTTATAAAATTTTATCGCCTGAAAATTCTTCTATTCGATCAAATAATGGAGCTTTAAGATTAGTTCAAAATGATATTTTTATTTTGTTTATATTATTTACTTGAATTGTCTCCTGACAATGGACGACATTGAGCTAAAGATGTTCTTTCATCTAACCCTCTCTCGCAAGCCTTTGTTACAACCATTAGTCGGTGCCTGATAGCTTTGTGGTTGCCAAGTTATATGCCGATCCAAATCAAGCCATGTAAATTTCACACCTGACCTGGATTTGAACCCACGATCTTTGTAACAAGAGCCACAGTAACTACTCTACTCGACTTAATTAGTCTATTTTTCCTAATAAAATTTAAACAAACTTAATGATATTTATTATCTTATATTTTTCATCATACCATACCGTATCTTATAGTAAGTACCTACATTATTACATTCTTCAAATCAGTGTTTCTCAACCTTTTTATATTGGCGTCTTTATTTTCCTTGTAATTTTATTGCCCCTCCCCTCCCCCTATTGCTTCTTGAAATTTCACGAGAAATTTTGCATATTTCATTAAGAATGCGAACCTACGGGCGAAATTTGTACTAAAAGAAGGTAGCGATTTGAATGATGCTAAATGGACACCATAAGCGCTTATTTTGTGATTTTTTTTAAAAGTTTACAAGGTAACAAGATAAAAACCTAATAAAACTATTATTTTATAATATTGCACTCAGATTACTAAGAAATAAGTAAGAACCAAACAAAAGAGTAGATACCCTTTGTTAGGTAAATTACAGCCCCATATCTTAGCAGTGCAATATCCTAATACCGAATAATACCAAACAGTTTGCACCATGAAACAGGCACAAGGAAGACATTAGTGTTAATATTAACATACTTACTATAATTTGTACTAAACAGATACTTACATTTATATTTATTGTTGTGAGAATATTATTTTAGTTTTTTGTTGATTTTATAAAAAAAATTTCTTTCAATAGTTGTGTTTTTGCCACGCCTCCCTCCCAGATAGGTGGGAGGGCGTCCTACAGGATCCTAGCATATAAACATTACAAAATTTAATTTCTATATTTACATATTTCTATAAAAATACTGTTTCAACGTTTATAAGTAACACACTTATTTTTACACAAATATTTAAGTATAGTAATCATTTTTTAAAACTACAAAAGTTATAGAACTTTGTTTTGAACGAAAAATTACGGTACCTAAACTGTTTATTTTGTCGTGTAGAAGTTTTGTAACGAAAGACAGACATGCAAAGCTGTACCACAGTGACGTAATATTTTATTGTTCTGCAACAAAGTACTTAGGGTCAATCAAACCATCTAAATTTTAAATCTCCTTTAAACTTGCAAACTTCATTTCCATCTTTCCAATTTATTCCGTTGCTTTCGTGACCGTTCTGCATTTTCCAAAACTTCAAACTGCAAATAATAACGCGAACGAAGAAACGAAACTTTGGAGACTCAAACGAGTAAAATTATAAAGGCTCGCTCAGTGTGACACCATTCATTCATCTGTTTCCCTCCTGACATACTTAAATTAGTGTTTAATAAGTTCCAAATGCGAAAACTAATCTTATAAAGTTGGTAAACAGTGCTTAATATAACCGGGCCATCACAGGAATTTGCCGCTAATCAAGACAGTGATTAATTCTGATTGAAATTGTTAACTACTGGATATTAATCAAATAACTAGCGGCGATGAAGTATGCGGAATGCTAGAACAATGACAAAGATTCCTCATACATCTGATTAATATTAATTACCCGCTTGTCCTTACAACATAAGCCTGGATACGGTGGGTCCTACAATGTGGCATCCCGCTCCTATGAAATGCGGGATCTAGTACACTGTGGCAAGGACTATATGACGTAAGCTAGTTACATCTCAATGGATGGCAAGAAATCATTCTACTTACCTATATTAAATTGTATATTTGACTGAATCTTGTGGAAATATTACAAGAAACATAAGTACCTAAGCGAATAATTATAATTCAATTTTAATAATAATGTAACTGTTTTATTATCTTTTCTGTTATAATGGTAAAAAATTCTTGACGTAGGTACCTACCAGTTACAGAAGTTGAATTTTTAAATATTCCTACTTTTAACTTTCGGTTTACACTTTAACCATTTTTAAAATATGTAAGAAAACTGATATAATATAAACAATAATAGTAATAATTAACAGATTGAAAGAAATTTTCAGAACTCATAATAATATAAATTTCTCAAAATCTTACTTACCCTGAGAAAGGATTAAATGTGTCGCATGACTGAAAATTTAAATAATTCAAAAATATGTTTTCTACCTTTAAAAAAATATGTGCCACTACGCAAGTAAAATCAAATAATTAAATTATTATTTAAAGCTATTTGCTTAGTCATAATTAAAATATATTGTTATTAATATGAATACTATTTTTAAAATAATTTTTATAAGCATCTCTTTAAATGAATTTGATTAGTTTACGTTCTTATAAATAAATCCAAACCCTACTGAGCTCACATCCAACAAACTTAAACCGTTATTCTCATTTAAATAGAACTCGTTTTTATCAGAGAAGCTTATACGTTTAGTTCGGTTTTTTAATAAACGAATCTAAGCTCACTAAATCCATATTCATAAACTTCAACCATTATACTTGATTTCAATGGAACACATATACCTACAGGATGTTTCTATACCTCTGCACGCAACTTTAATAGGTTATATAATTTGATATACTGATTAAAGAAAAAAATTAGTTTCATTGGTTTGAACGTTCATTTAATTGTATATTTATTATATTATTTATAAAATAAAATTATAAATAGTATCAAACTATCTACAAATAATCACTTTTTATATAATAATTAATAAATAAACAGTTGAATTGACTTCCAAACCAGTGGCACAAAAATTTTCACTACCCTTATTTTTGCGAATTTTGAAAAAAATCTTTCTTTTCTGTAATCAGTATATCAAATTATATAACCTACTACAGTTGCGTGCGGAGGTATAGTAACACCCTGTATATTTAAAGGAATTAAGCTCATATTAAGCAGGTGAAACGTCATTACCTGGACAAATAGAATTCAATGCTTTCCAACAATAATTTGATGTTGTTTGCTCAGTAATAAATCATTGCTATTTCAAGCATTTACCTGCGATATAATAATATAATGTTTCATGTCAAATGTCAACCCGTCAGTAGTTTCTTCTATAGAGTTCCTGTAATTTAAAATGCATGAGACGTGTATAAAACTATTCATTTAATACTAATGGTCCTTCGTAAACACGAATTCACGAATCCGAACAGCGTTATATATCATTTATCCTATTTCGCTTTTGTTTGCACAGCACAAAATCGATTATCTGCAACAATTTGCATTCAAAGTTTGTAACATAAAACATTTGAGCTCATTTTACATTCGCTGTATACAAAATAGCACCTGATGTA
The DNA here is from genome assembly GCA_947534325.1 of Agonum fuliginosum. Lineage (NCBI taxonomy): Eukaryota > Metazoa > Arthropoda > Insecta > Coleoptera > Carabidae > Agonum > Agonum fuliginosum. The sequence continues at coordinate 12,967,433 of OX384038.1, read as the reverse complement.
AAAACATAGACAAATAGTCATACAGCAAATCTATTATTTATCATCATAGCGTGATGAATTTCTAGCCCACGTTATTGTCTATTAATCATCAAAGAACACACAACGTGTATAGTTAAAGTTTTAGGAAGTTGCAGATAAATGCGGGTGAAACTAACGGCGTAGCAGCCCAGCGTCACCAAATAATTTGTAGTTTATAAAGCGACACATGTAGGTAAGCGGCAGCCACATTAAATTTAATATACATAGTTCCTAAGCAAACTTTTTCAACTTTTGTAATATATTCCAGAATATAAATCATTGTCACGCGCTGGTTTCGTTGATAGCGGAAAAAACTTTTATTTACGTTTAAATTTTATGTGCATATAAATATAGTGGATAGGCGATGTTCCCATGTAACATTGTCCCAGTGAGAAAAAGCGGCAAAATTGATCCAAGGAAAAGGCACCTATATATTTTATCCTGTTACAGACGTCCATTAAGTCAATTGGGGTAAATTTCTATGGAAGTGATCACATTTTTTTAGTGTCTATAAATATAGAAATGATGACACAGGAAATCTTTACTCATATTTTCTTGGTTTTTGCTCTGAGAGCGACGACGTTCGCGACAAATAGCAGCCATAAAGAAATAATTGTTGCATTCTGTTAAATTGATTTCATTTCTCAAATTTTGAAACATATAGTAGGTAGGTACCTATGTAGTACAACGAAACTTAAATTAATCCCGATTAAAATAAATAGGGCCAATAATGAAGTGCCAGATTGTAATCCTGGTCAGGTTGGTATAGGTGATTGCTTACGAAATTGTAATTGTTTGATTGCAGATTCTCCTACAAAAAATTTCCACTATTATATGAATGAAACTGCAAATGAAGATAGTACTTTTTCGAATATCTCTGTAGTAGTCAAAGTAAATTAATGCAGTTTTAATAGATAAAAATTGTATGAGACAAATTGTCAAAAGTACATTATATTTCTATAGTATGTAAAGAATTATCTGGTGTGGTCAACACACGAATTTTTGTTTTAGTAAAATTCCACTTCAAGTTTGAAATTATCATATGACCAAAATTGGCGGCTGGTTATAGCAAAAAATTTTAAAGAAAATATAAACTGTTAATTATGACCAATGGGTAAATTGGCATTTATGGAAGGGCTTGTAGAGCGTGAAAAATGTGTTTTTTTATTTTGATGAACAGTTCCTTATGCAACATTTATTAAACATTTTGGTAAAAGTTAATAGTATTTTGTCCTTAAATACAAGGTGAAAATCGTGAAAATACAATATTATTTCTGTTAAATACATTGACAGTTAACAACAACAAGTTTGTTTGTTTTTGTTTCTGTGATCAGAGTGTGCAGGTGCGAAACGGAAATAAAGACAGCAGATCGGATCAAAAGCGATCTGTCTACGTCACTCTGACTGGGACAAGGATTAAGCTTAGTTACTCCATCCAGGAACTTAACAAATCCCTAGAGCGTTTTTTTAAAAATGAAATATAAGGAATCAATTTGAATTTGTTAATTGGTGTCTTCGTGTTGCTACTTGGAAGTAGAATGTATAGGTACTTTGAACAATTATTAATAGTTGAAAAGTTGATTCCCTATGCCCTGTTCGTGTTCACACTAGAAATGTATTTTCTAAAAAGTTTCTTGAAAATAAAACAAGTGCTAGAAACTAGAAAAAAAACTGTCAATACCAGGCTTGCGGGGAAACTGTGGGGGGACGAATTATGTCTATAAAATATATTAAAGCCAGTGATCTTAAATATATTTTATAAAAATAATTAGTTTCTCATATAAACGTACCTATTGACAGTTTTTTTATGACAGCTCCTAGCACTTGTTTTACTTTTTAAGAAAAACTTTCCTCGTGTCAAAAAAGAACGCTCCAATATGTTGCTGTCAAATTCGTAGCCATGGATATGAAAAATCTCATGTTCCTCTATAATATTAGTTATTTATGTATTAAGGGTGTAAAGAAGCTTTTATGACACGAGACGTAATTGTGAGCCCGAGCGTCAGCCGAGGCCTAAAAACACGTCAAGAGCCATAAAAGCAAGTTACGCCCGTCGTATATACTCAAGTTTATGCACAGTTGAATGTTTTCTAATAAATTTATTTATTTATTTTATTCGATTAAAAATTGTCCAAATTACAAAAAATTACTAAATTCTTGGACTGTTGCCAATATATTTTAAAAAATCCCAAAATAAACAAAAATCAAAATGTCAAAGTTAAACATATACAAGATAATTTATGTTAAATGTAAAAATGATGTTACTTAAATAAAAAATTGTATAACAACTACAAACAATCCTTTGAAAAATTAGGTAAGAAGAAAAACCCTTGAACCGGCCCTGATTATCAGGGTATAACTAAGCGCTTTTGATTTTTGATAATTTACCTAGAATATTTACATTTTAACATGATATTAATTTTAATTTGATAGGTAGTCTCAAAACAGAACACGCTCTATTCACTTCAAAAACATATTTCAAGACTTAATTAGTTTCCCAGCTTTCAATTTGCTAACACTAATAAATTCGCCCTGAGGGAGATATTAAAAATTGACATAAAATGGCATGAAGCGAATTCTTGACATTGTTTTCCGAAAATTCATTTAACTACCCGTGAAAAAACATTAGCAGTCTAACTTTTTTCCCAGCGACCTACAAAAGGTTATTGTAACGTGTTCAGTGTTCACATTCTGTTTGTACAGAACGCAGTGAAATTCCTAATTTAAATGCAAATGTGGACAGCAGCCAAAAATGCGACACATCAAATTTTCCCGAAAAAGATAAATAAAAACGTTGGTAACGAGTTTGAACTCACGACTGTCGAATTTTTCAATTTGTATAAACAGCGGATTTTACTTTACAAAAAATTATAATTGTTTAAACAACAGTAAAACAGCACCACTGTGAAATTGCAAACGTATCGTAGATAATTACACATAGTTTTGTTTGTTTCAACGAATAATAAGAAAATATAAATGCATTTTAGAGCAATGCCAACAAAAAAAACTAAAAATATAGATATTTATTCAATACTTTAAATATACGTTATCGTATGGACCATAATAATATAAACTATTATTTTTCAACTGATTATATCATTCCACAACATTGATATTTAAAAAAAAATATTAGGTAGGTATTCTTTCATTTCATAACATTGTTGTTTTAAAAACTACATTAGGTAGTACGGTAGTACGTAGGAGACATGGAACAACAGCCGATCGCCACATGTAAGCGATTTTCGTTCATACATCTTTGGCATGAACGTTCTTCATAAACTTGATGCATGTGGCATATCTCGACGCTATTAATAATCAAAGGATAGTACCTATATTATTGTATTATGATTTCGGGATTTGAACCTCATTTGGGTTATATATCAATAGGGTGACTTGATGGCACACACAGTATTTACTTTATATATTATTTGCCACTTTCTCGTACACTTTACTACCATGTGTGTTGCCAGTCAACCCGGCGCAAGCCTTTGTTTTAGCCGGTGCCCGATAGCTAGAGGTTGCCAAGTTAATTAGATCCCAACTTGGAATGGTAACGAGAGTAGGTACCGATCCAAATCAGGCCGTGAAAATTTCCTGACCTGACCGGGGTTCGAACCCACGACCTCTATAACCAGACGTAACCAGAGCCTAGGATTCTACCGCCGTGTGACAAAGGATAGTACATATATTATTGAAAAAGTATCAACATTACTTACGAGTATATTTACTTTAAGCATTATATGTATTTTTCATGATGAAACACGTAAAATCCAGAAATTTTAATTGACTTTCGGTTCATTGTTTTATTAGTGCAACACCATTTTTGATTCTACAGAAAATTATTCTTATTTTCTTATCTGAGTTTATAAGAGAAATATAAACAACACAATTACATTTGCAGACTTACAACTAACAGCTGTCAAGCTTCAAGCTTACTAGCATCAAGCTAGTTCAGTAAATATTTACATATAATAAATACTGACTTTTTCAAATTTATACTTGGAGAATAAAAAAAACTGTTGTCTACCGCTGTTAACATATCAAACTTTATACCTCCTTTATACGTGTCTTAAGATACATTTTATCCATTTTTTGTGTTATATTTATTTATAAACAAGAACACAATACTGTATCTATTTAAAAAACAATGAACACAAACCTACAAGTCAAAAACAATTTTCCTTAATAAATCACTGCACCAAAACACCTCAGCACAATGAACTACAAAATTGTTTGCACTTTTCAATATACGATAGAGTGTTTGTAAATCATAGCTGCACCTTTCTAAAGGTAAACACATAATAAGAATTTATCGAGTAAGTTATGTTCGAATGTTCGAAATGAGAAATACATTCATCCGAGTTGTACTTTATTTTTGCGCTGACAACAACGTATAAGAATGTGTCGATTTCAGCAGTTCTGCCCGTTTCGAATGCTGCTCATCTATCAACTGGGCAAGGAACATAGACGTCCACAAGGGGGACAAACTAAGCAAGCGTCCGAACTAGGTGTACATAGCAGTTTGACATAGAAAACAGTTTTTTGCGAATTACACCAGCCCGGGTAATAACTATACCATATTACACATGGTTAAAGTACTTCATCTAATCCTACATCTAATTTCATACAGATTAGGCAAATTTTGCGAAATTGATACAAATATTGCTATAAATGCAGTGAACTTTATACTACGTACCTAGAAGGGAGCTGTAGCGCGTAGCGCACTACAAAACAGAAGCAGTGAGGCAAGTTGAGAGAGAAAGTCTTATGGCGTATAGCATTTGCGAAGTACCTCTATCACTGTCTAACTCATGTAGAACACGGGCAAAAACTTCCCGTTTTTAAATACAAACTTGCCTCAGCGACTCTAACGCGCGCGTCCTTTCCAGGTACGTAGTATAGAGTTCACTGTCTG